>JAWNPH010000014.1:0-1383242 GCA_035047645.1 Drosophila merina | reverse complement strand
TCCCGGGAACTCTCGGTTTCAGCAACAGCTTCATCGAGCGATGCGGCGCTACAGAGTATTTCCAAGAATCGCCACTGAGCCCCAAAGGCTACACCAGCAGGGAACCGCCAGATGGCTTCCAGCAGCACTGCACCCCGCGGTTCAGAGAGTACAGCAGCCCAGCGTCGTTGACCTGGGTCGCCAAGTGAGGCACTCGGAGTGCAGCCTAAACGCCTGAGGAAGAAGCCCGAGGCACTTATATTAAAGAAGACGGGAGGCCTCCCATGTGAAATGTTGGCGGACACGGACTGAATCCTCAAAGGAACTGGGCAAACATAAATGTCCGGCAGAACTGCAGGGGAACTACTGCTGGAAGTAGAGGGGCCAGACAGCGTCCCCAAGATCGAGCTGGAAGCAGTCGTTGTGTGACATGGAGCCTGGCAATGCTAGCACGGAACTCTGTGGATAAAAAAGCACCATCTCTGCAAAGTGGACGAGGCCACGACAGCGGAAGATCCACATGCCTGTCTCCTACCAAGGCATCTCAGTTGAAATCAGAGGACATCAAAGACAATGGATGTGGGATGGGACTCAGATAAAATTTCCAAATCCTGATGACCGTGAATGATGCGATCGCGGTCTTGCACGCACGGTACCGTGGGTAGTCAAGGTGCATCATTGTGGACGTCCCGCCCACGAGATGCTGGAGCAGCGTCATACCGTCCTGCAAGGTGATCGACCGACACAGCGTACAGATGTAGTGAACGAGGACACAGGGATGTTGCACACCAGTTATGTAGTATGAAGAAGTGACAAATTGCCTGACGGGTGTCACTTCGCCTGACATATAGAGCCAGCCTCAAGCAAAGTCCCAGCATAAAAGGGGTGAGCAAAAATTAAAGATTGTCCAGCTTGGTGCCACCATTGTGAGGGCAGCTACCAGGAATCTCCTGGCCTAACCGCGGAGCGCAGCGTGGGACATCAAGGGCTTGAAGTGAAAGCTCCTACAGCCTGTCTCGCCCACGAGATAGATCATATCGGTGCTGTTACCGTCAAGTGTTGCAGCACCCGTACAGACACCCGAGGAGGTGGTGCGCGGGGCGGCCATGCAGAGCAGCGGCCCGAGACACGTGGCGACCCCCAATGCATGGGCAGCATTCAACTAAGAGGCCGAGCAGCCAGGTCACGGCGTTTATGTTGACCTGGTACTGCTGAACGAGCGCTGCAAACCACAGTTCAACAACGATAGGGGTTCGTCCTATCGGGTCACCTTACACCAGCAGAGGGTTGGTGGCTAACGAGCTGGATGGTTCACAAAATGCTGAAGCACACGCACCATTCCCTCTGAATCCTAGTATAATGACTGGGAGGCTGCAGAAGACCGGGCCGGCTGGGGACTGGGGGATGGATGAGGGATAGAAATAAATCGAATTTCGGACACAATGTTCACGCCACACGAGTAAATGACTAACTGCTAGTTATTGAATGCCTAAGGGCAGGAGAAGTGCAACGAATATAATCTACACAGAATCCTCATTATCGACTTCAGAAACGCCCGTTCGCTACTATTGGCAGGCAAAGTACCTATAGGACAGCAGTAGATACTCCGTCAGTGGGATGGAGAGTCATTGTTCTCATAAATAAAAATTAACAAGCTATGAAAGAGAAAATAATTGCTTATAGAAGAATACATCTACGATGGCGGCCAATCATAATTCCCCTCACGATATTTGGCATCTCTGAATGGGAGGGCCAAATGTTTTCCCTGGCTCGACTCTGGAGCAGGGGTGCCTGTGACCTGATATATTGTGGCGTCTGGATCAAATTTCCGGAAAAGCCAGTGCCACTCTTTTTTGCTGCCGAGCGCGTGGACACACTCACGCCGCAATTAGCTACCGCCCAGCACGGGGACATCGTGGAGCTAAGGCGCGGGAATAGAGGTACTACAACACTTCGGAAGGCAAGAAGCATTCTGGACGGTTTCAAGGTGGTGAGACCACGCTCTTCGATGCGATAGATGGCCAAGTGGAGAGGAGCACAACAAATTCAATGCAAGAACGTTCTCACGTCAGATTGTGGGTTACGACAGATGGCATCTCGGAGGCTCAGGTCGCGCAGTCGTGTCCCGGTTCATGGACGCGGCCGAGCTACAGTACTTGCAGGAGTCCCACAATCTGTGCTTGACCAATCTGTGGAACATTGTACATGCAGTTTCAACAGCTTCCTTAGGAGCTGAGCAGCAGCAGGAAGAAGTGGAAGAAGATCACGTCAACAAGGTGTCACAAGACTCCTACCTGGGACACAGGTTAAGTGCGCTTAGGGAGTACACGACTGTGTCCCACTCATGCCCAATGTGAGGCCCGCGGCTGGCGGCGGTAGCTCAAGGCAATCGCTGCTCTATGCTGCACCAATAGTGTGGAGCAACGCCATCAGCAGCGTCTCTTACTTGGAGCGAGCACGAGCGGCGGCGCGGCTCTTGTGTCGGCTGCAGGCTTGTGACCACAGACGCAGCACCTGGCACTGCAGGCTTGCCACCGACACTCCGGAGATGTGCTGCTACTTGCCAGGTTCGAGAAGCAGTGCTGCCTGGCGGCTCACGAGCGATCGATGGAAGCGGCAGACCAGATGGACAACATCGGCAAATGGGAAAACTCATCCCCGGCGTGGCCAATTGCCAAAAAAAATTGACTACTCACGTTTCTTCACGGACCATGGTTGAAGCTACCTACCCGGTTCCACCACTGCACCTCCACTGCTCCGATGCTGAGGAAATCAGCAGAGCATGTAATGCTCCAGGTTCATGCTGATTCTCGGATCGCGGCCATGATGGAACAGCGACTCGTGCGGGGACATAATATCATCAGTGACAGATGAAAATATGGGTCTCTGAGCGACGAGATGACCAACAGAACTCGAATACAGGCGACGTTAGGAAGGCATGAAGGCAGGAGGGAAACTACGAAACCAGGATGAGACGGCCTTCCACGACATATAACAGGATCAATATCTCGTTACCGACGAAATACTTGGACCGGCAGTCCCGGTGAGCTTGTAAAGGACAGAAGAGCATACGGAGGTTTCAAGTAGTACGGTAGGCATAATCTATATTGGTGAGGGCTGCGAATCAAGTAATGCCACCTATGGACGGTAGGCGGCAATTTTGAAGATTTTAATTTTCCTACCGTAAAGCATAATAAAAAAAAAAAATTTGCGTCTCGATCCGACCAAACTTTCAATAAAATGTGCGTGGTTGGCGTCAGAACGCTCAATTCGGTTGCGATAATCTCTGGCTTTCCATACAAAGACTTGCAGCTTCATTCGGCCGTTTGTATGGCAGCTATATGATATAAGGGTCCGATCCGACCAAACTTTCACACATCGTACAATATGAATAAATGTTTTGTTTCGAACATAGCTGGGAGAAAAGTTTTCCATACAAAGACTAAACCTGATCGTTAGTATGGCAGCTACTAGATATAGTTTCCGATCTGACCAAACTTTGTTAGGTTGGGTGTACGGCTACATCGAATGTGGCAAATTTGAATTTCGGTTGCAATTGCTGGAAAATAAAAAGTTTTCAATACGTTAATTTCCGTTATCATTCGGTCGTTTGCGGCAGCTTGGCGTGTGACTATGTCAGTCAAATGAATGCTAATTTCCGGCCAGATAACTTGGCATCAAAGTTTTCCATACAAAGACTTGCTTCATTCGGTCGTTTGTATGGTAGCCACATTACAAGTTCTCCGACCAAAAGGTGCACAATATTATCGAATGGCAAATTTGAATTCGAAAATTGCAATAGCTTGGAGAACAAAAAGTTTTTCAATACAACGTTGCATGGCAGCTATTAGATATAGTTCGATCCGGACTAAACTTTTCACACACGTGTACGGCTGTCAATTTTGGTTGGGATAGCTTGGAAATCAAAAAAGTTTCCATACAAAGATTTTCAAATCGATATTTGAAGAACAAAGTTTTCCATACAAAGATTTGAAATCTGATTGACGTTAGTATGGCAGTTATGCAGAAGATATGGTCCGATCCCGAACAAACTTTTACACATCGTGTATGGCTATCTCAAATAAATGAACGCTCAATTTCGGCTAATCTCGGAGAACAAAAGTTTTCCATACAAAGACTTGTTGTCGTTGATCATCACGTGCACGCGGAAACTCAATATGTCATCAATTATACAAAAAGTTGCCTCGATTTCGCTTTTGTCTGGTGAACGGTTGTGTCAAATTCTGCGATTAAAGCATTGCCTACGTATGAAGTTCTATCAGTTCTTTTCAATCAGTTCTTTTCACCTATTTACCATACTCAAGCGACGAAAACTTATGATGTTTCTTACCTGCCACTTATTTAAAGAAAAATATTAAAGGGGTAGATTTCGTCAATATGAAAAAATTATTATCGCCCTCTTACAGTTCTTAATAATGACAACATTGATATGTGTGACTGAAATTGATGAAAGTGACAAACCAATTTCCCATATCAAAATACAAAATCAGTTCATGAAATCATGTCTACTTGGTATTGGAAAATATTTCCAAATACCCATTGGTATTAAAATATTTGTGGAAGTGGTTTGTATAGCTACACTCAAGGAACTTAAGTGGAGTCTATGCTTACAAATCTACAAAACCACAAGGCCGTCCTATTCGAGCTCGTAGATAGAAGTTTCAATCTGGGATTTGCAATGCACCGAAGTGCCAAAATGGTTGGAAAAGAGGTACCGAATTACGATCTGTATTGTTTACTTGTAAATAAAAAGTGTAATTGTACACTGTACAGTATATTAACCACATGAAAAGTATCGATGGATCACAAGTTAAAATTTGACATAACAACAATTGCTCAGCTTCAAAGTGGACACAACAGCGTAATGAACATAAATATTAAATGTAATAAATTAAAGTGAGAATATCGATAAGCATTTGTCCATGCCGTTTGTATTTCAAATTCGGTGTCATAATGCGAATGAGAAGAACCAACCTGAAACCAAATAACTGTACAGTACTTGGAATCTCGTCGTCTACTCTAATTAAGAGAGTTCCTTCATTTACATTACGGCAAAGCTACAGAGATGCACTTCGTCAAAGAATCTTCACATCACCAGCAGGTTCACATCACCAAAATCAAAGAGCTTTTTTCTACGACGAAATTCAATTTCCACTCATAGATTTAATAAATTTAAGACATGTCGAGAATACTAAGTAATTTCAAATTTAGCAATTAAATATGTATAATGCAAAGAAATTGGATAACTATGGCATGTATTCCGTGCCGCTCAAGATGCACAAATTTTTTAGATGAAAATGAAATTATGTACAGTACAGTGAAACTTGGCTCAATTTCAAATTTTATCGGCTTAACATTCCCAACTACAATTTCGTGTATAGGCAGTGATAGATCAGGCAGCAAAGGTGGTGTGCTCATATTATCGTGAGCAACAAAATAGAACACAACAAATTCCCAATATTAAAAACTCATCTTATTTCAACGCCAACGTTTTCAATAAGATGAGTTTTAATATTGGGAATTTGTTTGTGTTCTATTTTGTTGCTCACGATAATGGCAACACCGCCACCTTTGCTGCCTGTTCTATCGCACCTATACACAGTGTAGTTAGGAATGTTAAGCCGATCGTCTTGAGTGAGCCAAGTTTCACTTAGCGCAGCCACATGAATTTCATTTTCATCTAAAAATTTGATAAGTTCTACTCTCTTCATTTTTAACGGCACGGGAATTCCATGCCATAACAATTAGATTATCAATTGAGTTATTTCTTTGCATATACATATTTAATTGCTAAGTTTGAAATTACTTGAAATTGTTCTCCTTTGTTGGAGCATGTGCTTAAGTTATTTATTAAATCTATGAGTAGAGAATTAATTTCGTCAGCAGAAAAAAGCTCTTGTTTGGTTGGTGGTTCTCTTGGTGATGTGGATTCTTTGACGAGTGCATCTCTGTAGCTGCCATGTGTAAATGAAGGAACTCTCTTAATTAGAGTAGACGAAGAGAGGGGACTTCCAGAGCTCGTACTATCAAGAGTTTTGCTTTTACTCTGTACAGTTATTTGAGTTTCAAGGTTGGTTCTTCTCATTCGCATTGCCGAACGCTTTGAGATCAGGTTGAGATAATACAAACGGCATGGACAAGTCTTATCGGTTGATGGGTGTTCTCCTTTACAATTTGTACATTTTATGTTGCTTGTATTCGGACGTGAAGCTGTTGTGTGGGGTCCGGCACAGTGTGCACAAGAGGTTTTGACTGAGCAATTGTTTGACCCATGTCCAAACATTTGACAGTTGTAACATTGTGTTATTTTGTTTTCATTTTTTTAACTTGTGATCCCATCGTACTTTCATGTGGTTAATATATTAGAAATTGTTACGCAGTTGTTGTACTGTGACACTTTTGTTTACAAAGTAAACAATGTACAGAAAAGTCGTAATTCGATTTTACCTCTTTTTCAACCATTTTAACTTCGGTGCATTGCAATCCCAGATTAATTAGAAATGACTTCACAACGTCGGTTGGAAGCCTATCCAATCCAGATAGGACGGCCTTGTATGGTTTTGTAGATTTAGTAGCATAGGTGTAGAACTCCCACTTAAGTTCCTTGAGTTTTGTTGAAAGCTGTACAAACTTCTCCATGCTTTCCACAAATATTTTAATGCCAATGAAGATTGTTTGGAAATAATATTTTCCAATACCAAGAGTAGACATGATTTCATGAACTGATTTTGTATTTTGTTTGATTAGGAGTTATAGGAGGTGGTTTGATTATCACTTCATCGTGTGCTTCGGTTTCACACATATCAATATTGTCATTGTCTAGAGTTTGTAGAGGGCGATAATAGTTTTCATATTGACTGGAGTCAGAATCTGCCCCTTTAATATTTTTCTTTTTTAAGTTTTTCATTTTATCAGTGGCAGATGCCAAAGCATCGCCGTTCAAAAGTTTTCGTCGCTTAATTATGAGTAAATAGGTGGAATGAGAGAAAGAAAAGAACTGATTGAAAGAACTGATAAGAACTTCATACGTAGGCGGATAAACAATCGCAGAGTTTGCTGTTGACACAACCGTTCTGGGCAAAAGCTTATCGAAGACAGCTTTTTATTATAATTGACTATTTATATTAATTTCCGCATGCACGTGGTGCCCAGTGTGGCCAGGTGATCGAAACGACCGATATGAAAGCAAGTCTTTGTATGGAAAACTTTTTTGTTCTCCAAGTTATCGCAACCGAATTGAGCGTTCATTTATTTGACATAGCCATACACGATGTGTAAAAGTTTGTTCGGGATCGGACCACTATATCATATAGCTGCCATACTAACGATCAATCAGATTTCAAGTCTTTGTATGGAAAACTTTTTGTTCTTCAAGCTATCGATTTCAATCAGATTTCAAGTCTTTGTATGGAAAACTTTTTGATTTCCAAGCTATCCCAACCAAATTAAACATTTATTTATTTGACTTAGCCGTACACGATGTGTGAAAGTTTGGTCCGGATCGGAGAACTATATCTAATAGCTGCCATACTAACGATCAATCAGATTTCAAGTCTTTGTATTGAAAACTTTTTTGTTCTCCAAGCTATTGCAACCGAATTCAAAATTTATACATTCGATGTAGCCGTACACAATTTGTAAAAGTTTGGTCCGGATCGGAGAACTATATCTAATAGCTGCCATACAAACGACCGAATGAAAGCAAGTCTTTGTATGGAAAACTTTTTTGTTCTCCAAGTTATCGCAACCGAATTAAGCATTCATTTATTTGACATAGTCACACACGATTTGTGAAAGTTTGGTCGGGATCAGACCACTATATCATAAGCTGCCATACAAACGACCGAATGATAGCAAGTCTTTGTATTGAAAACTTTTTTATTTTCCAAGCTATTGCAACCGAATTCAAAATTTATACATTCGATGTAGCCGTACACAATTTGTAAAAGTTTGGTCCGGATCGGAGAACTATATCTAATAGCTGCCATACTAAACGATCAAGATTTGAAGTCTTTGTATGGAAAACTTTTTTTTCTCCCAGCTATCGCAACCGAACTAAACATTTATTCATTTGACATAGCCGTACACGATGTGTGAAAGTTTGGTCCGGATCGGACCACTATATCATATAGCTGCCATACAAACGACCGAATGAAAGCAAGTCTTTGTATGGAAAACTTTTGTTCTCCAAGTTATCGCAACCGAATTGAGCGTTCATTTATTTGACATAGCCACACACGATTTGTGAAAGTTTGGTCCGGATCAGACCATAAGCTGCCATACAAACGACAGAATTTTTTTTTTTTTTTTTTTATTATGCCTTACGGTAGGAAAATTAAAATCTTCCAAAGATACCACCTACCGTCCATAGGTGGCATGCTCGATTCATAACCCTCCTAGTATAGATTATGCCTACGTACTAAAAACAAAAACCTCCGTATGCTCTTCTGTCCTTTACAAGCTCACCGGGACTGCCAGTCAAGTTATTTCGTCGGTGAGCAGGATGTGGAGCCTGGTTGTACTCCCTTCCTTGTTATATGGCCTAGAGGCGCCCGTCCTTCATCCCTGGTTTCGCTGGGTAGTTTCCCTCCTGCCTTCGTATAGATGTACGTCGCCTGTATTAGCCTTCAGTTCTGTTGGTCATCTCGTCGGCTCGGACCCGCTTCATCATGTCACTGATGATATTATGTCCCCGCACCCACGAGTCGCTGTTCTCCATCATGGCCGCGATCAAGCCGCCAGGGCTGAGCAGGGCACCGATCAGCGCCCTTAGCTGCACCCTCTCATCCATGAACCTGGAGCAGTGCATGAGTACATGCTCTGCTGTTTCCTCAGCATCGGGGCAGTGGAGGCATTGAGCTGCCTCTACGTGGTGGAACCGGAGTAGGTACGCCCGAAAGCAACCATGGTCCGTGAGGAACTGGGTGAGGTGGTAGTCCAGTTTTTTGTGGCGGCAGTTGGCCCACGCCGTTAAATCGGGGATGAGTTGGTAGGTCCACCTCCCCCGTTGCGATGTTATCCATCTGGTCTGCCACTCTCCCATCAGTCGCTCGTGAGCCTCCGGGTAGCACCTTCTCGGACCTGGCAAATAGCCTTTATCTCCAGGTCGATTGGCGGCAAGCCTGCCAGTGCTAGTGCTGCGTCTCCAGATATGGTCCTGAAGCCTCTAATGAGCCTAAGGGCCATAGACCGTACCGCCGCTCGTGCTCCTTTCAAGTAAGTGCCTTTCTTGGTGGCGTTGCTCCATATTGGTGCAGCATAGAGCAGCGTTGCCTTGGCTACCGCCACCAGTAGTTTCCTTGCCGGGTAATTTGGGCCTCCTACATTGGGCATGAGCCTGGACAGGGACGCAGTCGTTATTGCTGCTTTCCTGCTTGCGTAGCTAGCATGGTCCTTAAAAGCTAGCCTGTGGTCTATCATTACTCCCAGGTATTTTAAGGAGTCTTGTGATGCCACCTGTGTCCCGTTGACCGTGATCAGCATTCTTTCTACCTTCTTCCTGCTGCTTAATAGCTCAGCTCCTAAGGGCTTGTTGATGCCCAGGATACCATCATACATGATGTTCCACAAGATTGGTCCAAGCACAGATCCTTGTGGGACTCCTGCAGAAACACTGTAGCATCTCGGGCCGGCGTCCGTGTCGTACCAGAGGACACGATCCGTGAAGTAGTTTCCAACGACGATCCTGAGGTACTCCGGGATACCCATCCTATGCATGGCGCTGAGGATTACTGGCCATCTGGCGGTGTTGAAGGCGTTCTTCACGTCCAACGTGACGATTGCGCAGTACTCCTTCCTTCCACCCGGCCATCTATCGCCATCGAGAGCGTTCTCGGCGATGTTTCTCACCGCCATAAGTGCGTCCAGAGTGCTTCTGCCCTTCCGAAATCCGTGTTGCTGCGTACCTAGGCCGTTGCTGCTCTCGGTGATTGCCTCTATTCGAGCATATAGGATGCGCTCGAATAGCTTGCCCACGATGTCCAGTAGGCACAGCGGGCGGTAGCTAGTTGCGGCGTGTGCTGATCCCTTGCCTTTCGGCAGCAGAACTAGTTTTTGGCTTTTCCACCTCGTCGGAAATACCCCGTCCAAGAGACACTGCTGGAAGGTTTCCCTGAATATATCGGGTCTAGTTACCGCCGCTGCCTTGACGACTGCTCCAGGAATTCCATCCAGGCCAGGAGCTTTGGTGGGCTTGATTCGCTTGGCTGCCTCCACAACTTCGAGGTCTGTAATGCTCGTGAAGTCATAGGGGGGGGGGGGTGGAGCTACTGCTGTTGGCCGCCATAGAGTGGTAGAGTAGCCTTGAGGAATAGTTCTTCTACTATGCTAGCCAGAACATCCGGGTCAGTTGGAGTTGCCTCTCTCTTCCTTAGCTTGTTAGCTACGAGTTTGTAGGGGAGTCCCCATGGCTCTCTATCCACGGCTCTATCTCTAGCAGGTCCTTATAGGCCCGCGCTTTGCCTGCCAATATGCCGTGCTTGAACTCTGAGCGTTTGCTTCTGAAGGCCTCGATGAGTTCTGCGTGCTGGGTGCTGCCTCTGGCTCGTTGCGCCCTTCTCCTTGCCCTTAGGCATTCCGAGCGTAGCTTGCTTAAGTTGGTCGGCCGCCATTGAATGTGCGTGTCCATTTGTGATCCGAAGTGAGTCGATTTGGTATTCCAGCATATCCTCGTCCATCTTCCTTGAGTCCCAGGCTTGCCCGACTGATCTTCTCTGCAGCCTCCCAGTCGTGCCCTTCGGTAGGATTCAGAAGGAAATCAGTGCGTGGTCACTCAGCGTTACAACGTCGTGGACCGTCCAGCTCGCGTTAGCCACTAACCCTCTGCTGGTGTAGGTGATGTCGATATAGGACGAACCCCTATCGTTGTTGAACGTTGGTTTGCAGCCGTCGTTCAGCAGTACCAGGTCCAGCATAAGCATTGTGTTTATAACTGCTCGGCCTCTTAGATTGGATAGCCTGCTGCCCCATTCTTCTGCCCATGCATTGAAGTCGCCCGCGATGATCTTCGGGCCGCGCCTTCTCGCATGGCTGCCCAGCACCTCCATCATATCCTCGAACTGGTCTGGGGTGTCGCTAGGGGGCGTAGCAGCTGTAAAAATGCACTCCTTTTATTTTTGCATATGCTATTCCGCGCATCGGCGAGGCCGCCAATTCCTGTATGTGCAGGTTGCTGCAACACTTGATGGCTGCTTTACCGGTCTCGTCCAATATCATCGTGGGGTTGCCTCGGACCGGGTAATAGGGCTCGCTCAGAAGCATGATGTCTACCTTGCGCTCCGCCGCAGTTTGGGCCAGGAGGCTCTGAGCAGCTGCGCAATGGTTAACATTAAGCTGGACAATCTTAATTTGCTCCTGCATTATGCTGGGACTTTGCTTCTTTGAGGCTGGCTCTGTATGTCGGGCAAGCGAAACAGCCCGTCGGGTGGTTTTTTGTCCACTTCGTCGCTGCATATTAGGCACTTTGGTGGTGCAACACATCCCCTTGCCTTGTGTCCTCGTTCGCTGCATCGCATGCAGCAGTCTGATCGGTCGATCGCCTTGCAGGACGTTGCTCGGTGCCCGTAGCCCAGGCACTTGTAACATCTCGTGGGCCGGACGTCCTGGATGATGCGGCACCTTGACCACCCCACGGTTACCGTGCCCTTCTTTAAGACCGCGATCGCATCATTCGCGGTCATCAGGACAGAGGCTATCTGAGTCCCATCCCGCATCCTACGTAGTCCTTTGATGTCCTCTGGTTTCAGCTGGATGCCTTGGTATTGGGAGACCAAGCAGCTGTGGAGATCTTCCGCTGTCGTGGCCTCGTCCAATCCACTGCAGGATAGTGCTATCCTATGAGTTCCCGTGCGTACCGAATCCATGTCCTTTAACGTTGCTTCCAGCTCGGTCTTGAATTTGGGGACGCTGTCTGAGACTTTTCCCTCTGCTTCCAGCAGTAGTTCCCCTTTCTGAGTTCTGCGGACTTTGCGAACATGTTTGCCCAGTTCGCTGAGGTTCGGGTCCGCTTTCAGTGTCCGTAGCATTTCCGCATACGAGGCCTCTCCCGTCTTCTTTAATATAAGTGCCTCGGGCTTCTTCCTCAGGCGTTTAGGCTGCACTTTTTTCCACTCGCCTCCGGTGCTAGCCTCCTTGGCGACGGATGCATAGCTGCGCGGCTTGGGCGCATTTTCTTTGGGTTTTGCTGTACTCTCTGAGCTCACCGCGGGGTGGTTGCCGCGTTTGGGTGCCTGTACTTTAGGCTCCTGAACTTTGGGCATCTGTCCCTTTGGCGGTTCCCTTGCTGGTGTAGCCTTTTTTCCAGACTTTTGGGGCTCGGTTTGGGTTGAAGCGTTCTTGGAAAGATTCTCTGTAGCGCCGCCTTCGTGAAGCTCGATGGCCCTGTTGCTGAGAGCCGAGAGTTCCAGGAGTACGCTCTTGTCCTCTATGATAACATGACGCCGAATTTCGAACGCGGATAGTATCGCGTTAATTTTGTTTCCCATCCTGGCGAGGATACTCCGTAGATCTTCATTTTTGAATCCCGCGGCGAAGTCCAAAGGCCTTATAGGCCGAATGAAAGCAAGTCTTTGTATTAAAAACTTTTTTATTTTCCAAGCTATTGCAACCGAATTCAAAATATATACATTCGATGTAGCCGTACACAATTTGTGAAAGTTTGGTCCGGATCGGAGAACTATATCTAATAGCTGCCATACTAACGATCAATCAGATTTCAAGTCTTTGTATGGAAAACTTTTTTGTTCTCCAAGCTATCGCAACCGAACTAAACATTTATTTATTTGACATAGCCGTACCCGATGTGTGAAAGTTTGGTCCGGATCGGACCACTATATCATATAGCTGCCATACAAACGACCGAATGAAAGCAAGTCTTTGTATGGAAAAATTTTTTGTTCTCCAAGTTATCGCAACCGAATTCAACATTTATTTATTTATTCATTTGACATAGCCATACACGATGTGTGAAAGTTTGTTTGGGATCGGACCACTATATCATATAGCTGCCATACTATCGATCAATCAGATTTTCAAGTCTTTGTATGGAAAACTTTTTTGTTCTCCAAGTTATCGCAACCGAATTAAGCATTCATTTATTTGACATAGCCACACACGATTTGTGAAAGTTTGGTCCGGATCAGACCACTATATCATAAGCTGCCATACAAACGACCGAATGAAAGCATGTCTTTGTATGGAAAACTTTTTTGTTCTCCAAGTTATCGCAACCGAATTGAGCGTTCAAATATTTGACATAGCCATACACGATTTGTTAAAGTTTGGTTCGGATCGGACCACTATATCATATAGCTGTTATACAAACGACCGAAATGAAAGCAAGTCTTTGTATGCAAAACTTTTTTGTTCTCCAAGTTATCGCAACCGAATTAAGCGTTCATTTATTTGACGTAGCCACACACGATTTGTGAAAGTTTGGTCCGGATCAGACCACTATATCATAAGCTGCCATACAAACGACCGAATAAAAGCAAGTCTTTGTATGGAAAACTTTTTTATTTTCCAAGCCATTGCAACCGAATTCAAAATTTATACATTCGATGTAGCCGTACACAATTTGTAAAAGTTTGGTCCGGATCGGAGAACTATATCTAATAGCTGCCATACTTTTTTTTTTTTTTCCAATGTTTTTCCTTATTTATTGAATCTTCCCTTTTACTTAAGAGTCTAACAATAAGTTTTCAAATCTTATTCTAAGCTAACTAAATATCATTTTATGAAATGATTCGTGCTGTGTGGCCTAACAAATTTAACGCTGGGCTGGTTGGTCGTTCCGGTGCAGTCGGCTTTGGCTGCATACTCGAGTAAGTTTTCTTGCAAGAGGATTTGGATGTGAGGCTAGTTTTTCATTATATTTAACTTTTTCTCAGCTATTGTCTCTATGACAAGTTTTATTTGTAAGTCCCTGTGTATATTCTCGTTCCGAAGATACCATGGAGCTCCAGTAATGATTCTCAGGATCCTAGACTGTGCTCGCTGGACTATGTCGATGTTGCTTCTCGATGCGTTGCCCCATAGCTCGGAGCCATAGGTCCATATGGGTTTTAAGACGGAGTTATAAAGGAGGACTTTGTACTCCAAGCTTAGGGGAGAGCGGACGTTTATAAGCCAGTGTAGATCACGTGCTTTTAGTCTGAGGTGCGTCGTCTTGGCCTCTATGTGTTTCCGCCAGGTGAGCCGCTTGTCCAGATGAATGCCTAGGTATGTAACGTAATCGGCTTGTGGGATGCGCGTGTGGTTCATTACCAAGGGCGGGCAGCTTTGTTTGTTTAGGGTAAATGTTACCTGTTTGCACTTTTCTTCGTTTACTCGTATGCGCCAATCTGCAAGCCAATGTTCTACACAAGTTAGATGGCGTGCTAGCTGCATCGTAGCTTTTACTGGGCATCTGGATCGACTTAGAATTGCAGTGTCATCAGCGAATGTGGATATAGTTAGCTGGTTGTTTGTTGGGATGTCCGCCGTGTATAGGGTGTATAGAATTGGGCCCAGAACACTTCCTTGAGGCACTCCGGCTTCTATAATGCAATCGTTTGAAGTGCTTGAACTGCATCTAACCGCGAACACTCTTTTATATAGATACGACTTTAGAAGCTTATGTATGTTTTGTGGCAGCAGTTTGATTATTTTAAACATAAGTCCATCCAGCCATACTCTATCGAATGCTTGTGCAACGTCTAAGAATAGAGCTGTGCAATATTCTCGTTGTTCAAAGGCAGTGCGAATTTCGGTTGTGATGCGGTTAACCTGTTCGATGGCTCCGTGTTTTGCCCGAAAACCAAATTGGTGCGATGGGAGTGTGTTGTGTGTTTTGAGGTGGGGGCTGATGCATAGTAGCAGCACTTTTTCAAATAGCTTGGATAGACAAGTAAGTAAGCTTATTGGCCTGTATGATGATGGCTGTGTTTTGTCTTTCCCAGGCTTAGGGATCATAATAATAACTGATTTCTTCCACTTTTTGAGGGAAGTATCCAATTTTAGTAATTGCGTTGAAGAGCAAGCAGATTCGTAGAACTGCACACTTTGGGAGCTCGATGATCATTTTCGGTGTTATTAAGTCGTAGCCAGGCGATTTTCCAGTCTTAAGTTGCTCTTTAATGGCTTGCGTTATCTCGCTTGGCCGAAACTCTATAGGATCTTGTGGTGCTAAGTCAGATGCATTTAAAGGCGGGAGAGTAAATGAGTTAGTGGCTGGATTTGGTTTAAATACTTTTTCAAGATGATCAGCGAAGACTCTTGCTCTGTCCGTGTCACTGCGAGACCAGCTTCCGGTAGAGTTACGGAGGGGTACAACCGTTTCTGTTGGTGCCTGTAGGTTCCTATGGCTTTTCCACAACGAGTTCTTTGTGCCTGTGGGCGTGAGATTCTCAATGTACCTTAGTTGTGCGTCCGCTTCTTCTTTCTTGAGGGCATTGGTAAGTCTGCGAGTAGCTGCTTTGAGTCTACTCTTTGCGCCAGGTGATCTGTGCTCCTGCCACTCTCTTCGAAGTCGTCGTTTTTCAAGGACAAGCAGTTCAGTATCTCTACTTGTCTTGTTGAACTTTGTGCTGCATACATAATTGTCTTGTGGAGTTGACGCTTTTGCTGCTGCAACGAGTATTGATTCTATGTTATCTGTAAGCTGATCAATGTCTTGTTCGGTTTCCAGGGGGCTAGAAGAGCCGGTATGGGAACAAACATATTTTTTGTACCTCGCCCAGTTGGTCCTGTTGCTTGTGAGCCTATGCGGTCGCTCGATGTGTTGTAGCTGGTGCAAGAGATGAAAGAGCACTGGACAGTGATCAGTTGAGAGTTCTGGAAGTGTCCAGCTGTGATCATGGATTGGGGTATCCTTTTTGTGATGGCAAAGTCGATCAAATCTGGAAGCTTCATGGGATCTGCTGGCCAGTATGTAGGCGCTCCCGGGGAAACATAGTTTAGTTTGCGTTGCGGATTAATGATTGCGTTGTACAGCTGTTTTCCTTTAGGGTTCGCTATCCGAGATCCCCAGTACATGTGCTTGGCATTCCAATCGCCAGCTGCAACAAACCTTTCACCAAACGAGTCAAAAAGTGTTGTGAATTTTTCTTCGGAGATTGTGAAGCGAGGTGGGCAATAGACAGCAGCCAGAGTGAGAGCACCGTTGTGGCATTGGAGGTTTATAGAGGTGCATTGTAAGCAGTCTTCTTGCCAATTACCAAGAAAGTGGTGCTTAATTCGCAATCGTATTAGTATGCCAGTGCCTCCATGGGCCTTGCCATCCGGGTGATTCGTAAAATAAAATTTATATCCTGGTATTTGGAAGTTGTACTTTTCGGTAAGGTGAGTCTCTGAGAGTAGCATGACGTCAATGTTTCTGTCGGCTAAGAACTGAGCGAGTTCTAGCTTGTGCCGCGAGACGCCATTAGCGTTCCAGGTAGCGATTATTAGGGGAGTCATTATCCTGATTTAGAGGAAATGAGCATTTCAATAAGGATGTTTTGGTTCCTCATAATCTGTTGCATAGTTTCTTGCATGAAGGTTATGAAGTTGTTCATGCTTTGCTGCATCGAATGCATAAGCCCTTCAAGGCCAATTGGCTGCTGTTGCATGTTCTGTGTGTTTATTTGGTTGATTTTATGCTGGACGCTGGAGGTGGCTGCTGTTGGTACTTGGATCCCTGATTTTAGTACACTTGCAAAGGAAGAGTTTGGTATTGTTCGGTGGCTGGCAGACGAAGGTATGTTAGTTGTAGTCGGTTCCATTTCTTTGTGAATTGTTGGTGTGATACGATTACGAGCTGAATCCACTCGTTTGTTTAGGCGACTCTTGAGTTCCTTGTAAACAATGCATCCTCGCCAGTTGGCTGTGTGTTTTTCGCCACAGTTGCTGCATAACTTAATTGAACTGTCGTTTTTATTCTTAGGACAGTTTACAGTCCTGTGGGCATCGCTGCAAACGACGCAGATGGATTTTAGGGTGCAGTACGCTTTGGTGTGTCCATATTCTTGGCAGTTGGTGCACTGCACAGGTTGCCTGCGCTTGTGTGGCTCTTCTACAGTTATTCTTCGGTGCAGTAAATACTGTAGCTTATATATAGGATGAACTTCATTTTTGTTGTTTTTTTGACTCGATGGCTCCAGTTCGACTTTAAAGAGTGGCTGCGGCTCTTTGTTCCTGTTGAGGATGTTGATCACCGTTTTGGCGTTGAAGTTCTTTTCCTTTAGTGCCGCGATAATTTCGGATGAGGTCACGGATGACTCTATTCCTTTGATGACAACCTGCAATCCTTTGGCACTTTTCAGCTGGTAGGTATAGTAACTCTTCAAAGCTTCGTCTAGGTACTTGGTCACTGACCGGTGGCTAGACTCATCCTGAGTCTGCACTTTCGTTTCTTGGATGTTGCCCTTAGTAAGAGGTATAACATGGAACTTATTCTCTCCAATAATTGCAACTAGTTTGTTAACCAGCGCATTTGAGGTTTTCTCACGTATGTATATTGGTGGCGGCTTTATCTTCTTCTGCTCCTGTTCCTGCTCTTCACAGTCGTCCAGTAGTGCAAACCTATTTGAACTTGGCGCGTTGGCGCGATTTATTTTTGGCTGATTACCAGCCTGCTTGTGTTGCGGGCTTAGCTTTCGCTTTATTTGGATGTAGCGATCCAGCCCTGTTTGGCAAAGTTTTTTGTTTTGTTTTGGTTCTTGTCCGCTTTCGCTTTCAAGAGTCGGTGTGAGTGCTTTTGCATTCGTTGTTGTTGATTCAGCGGAATTGTACACCGCTGTCGGTATTGAGCATAGAGTTGTTGTTGATGTTGTTGCAGTTGTTGTTGCTAAAGGTGCGGTTGCAGTAGATATAGTGATTAATGTACTGGTAGTTAAAGAACTTGACACCGTTTGGGATGGGGAGAGGGTGACAGAGACGCTCTCAGTGCGTTTGGGTTCACTTCGTGCAGTCAGAAGCATTGGTGAGCAAGACCGCGATCGTGTGCTTTCTGCAGGTGCTAGGTCATTGACCGGGTGGGTGGTTTGGCACTCGCGGGCGTTAGACACGACGGTGAAGTATGCATTGTTCCGCTGCAAGGAGAATCGTCGCTCGTCTTGCTCTTTTTGCCGCTGAGCGCGCAATTCGCGTTGGCTCATTTTAGAACGATTGATTTGTTTGTTGTCTATTTGTTTTTTACTTTATTATTCCACACACAGAAAGTTAGATAGCAATTTAACATTGCCAATAGCGTCTCTTTCGCTTCCGATTTGTGTATTTATTTTGTGTTATTAATTATTCGCTTTACTAAAATCAGGGGTTTTATACGGAGCTCGATGAAAACACGTCTGACTTCGTCGAGGATCACTCCAAAGCTGCCATACTAACGATCAATCAGATTTCAAGTCTTTGTATGGAAAACTTTTTTGTTCTCCAAGCTATCGCAACCGAATTCAACATTTATTCATTTGACATAGCCATACAGGATTTGTAAAAGTTTGGTCGGGATCGGACCACTATATCATATAGCTGCCATACTAACGATCAATCAGATTTCAAGTCTTTGTATGGAAAACTTTTTTGTTCTCCAAGCTATCGCAACCGAATTCAAAATATATACATTCGATGTGGTCTGGGGTGTCGCTAGGGGGGGCGTAGCAGCTGTAAAAATGCACTCCTTTTATTTTTGCATATGCTATCCCGCGCATCGGCGAGGCCGCCAATTCCTGTATGTGCAGGTTGCTGCAACACTTGATGGCTGCTTTACCGGTCTCGTCCAATATCATCGTGGGGTTGCCTCGGACCGGGTAATAGGGCTCGCTCAGAAGCATGATGTCTACCTTGCGCTCCGCCGCAGTTTGGGCCAGGAGGCTCTGAGCAGCTGCGCAATGGTTAACATTAAGCTGGACAATCTTATGTCCTCTTAATCTTGTGTCCTCGTTCGCCGCATCGCATGCAGCAGTCTGATCGGTCGATCGCCTTGCAGGACGTTGCTCGGTGCCCGTAGCCCAGGCACTTGTAACATCTCGTGGGCCGGACGTCCTGGATGATGCGGCACCTTGACCACCCCACGGTTACCGTGCCCTTCTTTAAGACCGCGATCGCATCATTCGCGGTCATCAGGACAGAGGCTATCTGAGTCCCATCCCGCATCCTACGTAGTCCTTTGATGTCCTCTGGTTTCAGCTGGATGCCTTGGTATTGGGAGACCAAGCAGCTGTGGAGATCTTCCGCTGTCGTGGCCTCGTCCAATCCACTGCAGGATAGTGCTATCCTATGAGTTCCCGTGCGTACCGAATCCATGTCCTTTAACGTTGCTTCCAGCTCGGTCTTGAATTTGGGGACGCTGTCTGAGACTTTTCCCTCTACTTCCAGCAGTAGTTCCCCTTTCTGAGTTCTGCGGACTTTGCGAACATGTTTGCCCAGTTCGCTGAGGTTCGGGTCCGCTTTCAGTGTCCGTAGCATTTCCGCATACGAGGCCTCTCCCGTCTTCTTTAATATAAGTGCCTCGGGCTTCTTCCTCAGGCGTTTAGGCTGCACTTTTTTCCACTCGCCTCCGGTGCTAGCCTCCTTGGCGACGGATGCATAGCTGCGCGGCTTGGGCGCATTTTCTTTGGGTTTTGCTGTACTCTCTGAGCTCACCGCGGGGTGGTTGCCGCGTTTGGGTGCCTGTACTTTAGGCTCCTGAACTTTGGGCATCTGTCCCTTTGGCGGTTCCCTTGCTGGTGTAGCCTTTTTCCAGACTTTTGGGGCTCGGTTTGGGTTGAAGCGTTCTTGGAAAGATTCTCTGTAGCGCCGCCTTCGTGAAGCTCGATGGCCCTGTTGCTGAGAGCCGAGAGTTCCAGGAGTACGCTCTTGTCCTCTATGATAACATGACGCCGAATTTCGAACGCGGATAGTATCGCGTTAATTTTGTTTCCCATCCTGGCGAGGATACTCCGTAGATCTTCATTTTTGAATCCCGCGGCGAAGTCCAAAGGCCTTATAGGCCGAATGAAAGCAAGTCTTTGTATTAAAAACTTTTTTATTTTCCAAGCTATTGCAACCGAATTCAAAATATATACATTCGATGTAGCCGTACACAATTTGTGAAAGTTTGGTCCGGATCGGAGAACTATATCTAATAGCTGCCATACTAACGATCAATCAGATTTCAAGTCTTTGTATGGAAAACTTTTTTGTTCTCCAAGCTATCGCAACCGAACTAAACATTTATTTATTTGACATAGCCGTACCCGATGTGAGAAAGTTTGGTCCGGATCGGACCACTATATCATATAGCTGCCATACAAACGACCGAATGAAAGCAAGTCTTTGTATGGAAAAATTTTTTTGTTCTCCAAGTTATCGCAACCGAATTCAACATTTATTTATTTATTCATTTGACATAGCCATACACGATGTGTGAAAGTTTGTTTGGGATCGGACCACTATATCATATAGCTGCCATACTATCGATCAATCAGATTTCAAGTCTTTGTATGGAAAACTTTTTTGTTCTCCAAGTTATCGCAACCGAATTAAGCATTCATTTATTTGACATAGCCACACACGATTTGTGAAAGTTTGGTCCGGATCAGACCACTATATCATAAGCTGCCATACAAACGACCGAATGAAAGCATGTCTTTGTATGGAAAACTTTTTTGTTCTCCAAGTTATCGCAACCGAATTGAGCGTTCAAATATTTGACATAGCCATACACGATTTGTTAAAGTTTGGTTCGGATCGGACCACTATATCATATAGCTGTTATACAAACGACCGAATGAAAGCAAGTCTTTGTATGGAAAACTTTTTTGTTCTCCAAGTTATCGCAACCGAATTAAGCGTTCATTTATCTGACGTAGCCACACACGATTTGTGAAAGTTTGGTCCGGATCAGACCACTATATCATAAGCTGCCATACAAACGACCGAATAAAAGCAAGTCTTTGTATGGAAAACTTTTTTATTTTCCAAGCCATTGCAACCGAATTCAAAATTTATACATTCGATGTAGCCGTACACAATTTGTAAAAGTTTGGTCCGGATCGGAGAACTATATCTAATAGCTGCCATACTAACGATCAATCAGATTTCAAGTCTTTGTAAGGAAAACTTTTTTGTTCTCCAAGCTATCGCAACCGAATTCAACATTTATTCATTTGACATAGCCATACAGGATTTGTAAAAGTTTGGTCGGGATCGGACCACTATATCATATAGCTGCCATACTAACGATCAATCAGATTTCAAGTCTTTGTATGGAAAACTTTTTTGTTCTCCAAGCTATCGCAACCGAATTCAAAATTTATTCATTTGACATAGGCGTACACGATGTGTAAAAGTTTGGTCGGGATGGGACTACTATATTATATAGCTGCCATACAAGGGACCGATATGAAAGCAAGTCTTTGTATGGAAAACTTTTTTGTTCTCCAAGTTATCGCAACCGAATTGAGCATTCATTTATTTGACATAGCCACACACGATTTGTGAAAGTTTGGTCCGGATCGGACCACTATATCATATAGCTGCCATACAAACGACCGAATGAAAGAAAGTCTTTGTATTGAGAACTTTTTTGTTTTCCAAGCTATTGCAATCGAATTAAAAATTTATACATTCGATATAGCCGTACACAATTTGTGAAAGGTTGGTCCGGATCGGAGAACTATATCTAATAGCTGCCATACTAACGATCAATCATATTTCAAGTCTTTGTATGGAAAACTTTTGTGTTCTCCAAGCTATCGCAACCGAATTCAACATTTATTCATTTGACATAGCCATACACGATGTGTGAAAGTTTGGTCGGGATCGGACTACTATATTATATAGCTGCCATACAAAGGACCGATATGAAAGCAAGTCTTTGTATGGAAAACTTTTTTGTTCTCCAAGTTATCGCAACCGAATTGAGCATTCATTTATTTGACATAGCCATACACGATTTGTGAAAGGTTGGTCCGGATCAGACCACTATATCATAAGCTACCATACAAACGACCGAATGAAAGCAAGTCTTTGTATTGAAAACTTTTTATTTTTTAAGCTATTGCAACCGAATTCAAAATTTGTACATTCGATGTAGCCGTACACAATTTGTAAAAGTTTGGTCCGGATCGGAGAACTATATCTAATAGCTGCCATACTAACGATCAATCGGATTTCAAGTCTTTGTATGGAAAACTTTTTTTGTTCTCCAAGCTATCGCAACCGAATTCAACATTTATTCATTTCAAATCGTATTATTCACGATTTGTAAAAGTTTGGTCGGGATCGGACCACTATATCATATAGCTGCCATACTAACGATCAATCAGATTTCAAGTCTTTGTATGGAAAACTTTTTTGTTCACCAAGCTATCGCAACCGAACTAAACATTTATTCATTTGAGCCATACACGATTTGTGAAAGTTTGGTCCGGATCGGACCACTATATCATATAGCTGCCATACAAACGACCGAATGAAAGAAAGTCTTTGTATTGAGAACTTTTTTGTTTTCCAAGCTATTGCAATCGAATTAAAAATTTATACATTCGATATAGCCGAACACAATTTGTGAAAGGTTGGTCCGGATCGGAGAACTATATCTAATAGCTGCCATACTAACGATCAATCATATTTCAAGTCTTTGTATGGAAAACTTTTGTGTTCTCCAAGCTATCGCAACCGAATTCAACATTTATTCATTTGACATAGCCATACACGATGTGTGAAAGTTTGGTCGGGATCGGACTACTATATTATATAGCTGCCATACAAAGGACCGATATGAAAGCAAGTCTTTGTATGGAAAACTTTTTTGTTCTCCAAGTTATCGCAACCGAATTGAGCATTCATTTATTTGACATAGCCATACACGATTTGTGAAAGGTTGGTCCGGATCAGACCACTATATCATAAGCTACCATACAAACGACCGAATGAAAGCAAGTCTTTGTATTGAAAACTTTTTTATTTTTTAAGCTATTGCAACCGAATTCAAAATTTGTACATTCGATGTAGCCGTACACAATTTGTAAAAGTTTGGTCCGGATCGGAGAACTATATCTAATAGCTGCCATACTAACGATCAATCAGATTTCAAGTCTTTGTATGGAAAACTTTTTTGTTCTCCAAGCTATCGCAACCGAATTCAACATTTATTCATTTGACATAGCCATACACGATTTGTAAAAGTTTGTTCGGGATCGGACCCCTATATCATTTAGCTGCCATACTAACGATCAGTCAGATTTCAAGTCTTTGTATGGAAAACGTTTTTGTTCTCCAAGCTATCGCAACCGAACTAAACATTTATTCATTTGACATAGCCGTACACGATGTGTGAAAGTTTGGTCCGGATCGGACCACTATATCATATAGCTGCCATACAAACGACCGAATTAAGCAAGTCTTTGTATGGAAAACTTTTTTGTTCTCCAAGTTATCGCAACCGACTTGAGAATTCATTGATTTGACATAGCCACACACGATTTGTGAAAGTTTGGTCCGGATCGGACCACTATATCATATAGCTGCCATACAAACGACCGAATGAAAGCAAGTCTTTGTATGGAAAACTTTTTTGTTTTCCAAGCTATTGCAACCGAATTAAAAATTTATACATTCGATGTAGCCGTACACAATTGGTGAAAGTTTGGTCCGGAAAAGTTTGGTCGGGATCGGACTACTATATCATATAGCTTCCATACAAAGGACCGATATGAAAGCAAGTCTTTGTATGGAAAACTTTTTTGTTCTCCAAGTTATCGCAACCGAATTGAGCGTTCATTTATTTGACATAGCCATACACGATGTGTAAAAGTTTGGTCGGGATCGGACCACTATATCATATAGCTGCCATACTAACGATCAATCAGATTTCAAGTCTTTGTATGGAAAACTTTTTTGATATTCAAGCTATCCCAACCAAATTAAACATTTATTTATTTGACTTAGCCGTACAGGATGTGTGAAAGTTTGGTCCGGATCGGACCACTATATCATATAGCTGCCATACAAACGACCGAATGAAAGCAAGTCTTTGTATGGAAAACTTTTTTGTTCTCCAAGTTATCGTAACCGAATTGAGCAATCATTTATTTGACATATCCACACACGATTTGTGAAAGATTGGTCCGGATCAGACCACTATATCATATAGCTGCCATACAAACGACCGAATGAAAGCATGTCTTTGTATTGAAGACTTTTTTATTTTCCAAACTATTGCAACCGAATTAAAAATTTATACATTCGATGTAGCCGCACACAATTTGTGAAAGTTTGGTCCGGATCGGAGAACTATATCTAATAGCTGCCATACTAACGATCAATCAGATTTCAAGTCTTTGTATGGAAAACTTTTTTGTTCTCCAAGCCATCGCAACCGAACTAAACATTTATTCATTTCACATAGCCGTACACGATGTGTGAAAGTTTGGTCCGGATCGGACCACTATATCATATAGCTGCCATACTAACGATCAATCAAATTTCAAGTCTTTGTATGGAAAACTTTTTGTTCTCCAAGCTATCGATTTCAATCAGATTTCAAGTCTTTGTATGGAAAACTTTTTTGTTCTCCAAGCTATCGCAACCGAACTAAACATTTATTCATTTGACATAGGCGTACACGATGTGTGAAAGTTTGGTCCGGATCGGACCACTAAATCATATAGCTGCCATACAAACGACCGAATGAAAGCAAGTCTTTGTATGGAAAACTTTTTTATTTTACAAGCTATTGCAACCGAATTCAAAATTTATACATTCGATGTAGCCGTACACAATTTGTGAAAGTTTGGTCCGGATCGGAGAACTATATCTAATAGCTGCCATACTAACGATCAATCAGATTTCAAGTCTTTGTATGGAAAACTTTTTTGTTCTCCAAGCTATCGATTTCAATCAGATTTCAAGTCTTTGTATGGAAAACTTTTTTGATTTCCAAGCTATCCCAACCAAATTAAACATTTATTAATTTGACTTAGCCGTACACGATGTGTGAAAGTTTGGTCCGGATCGGAGAACTATATCTAATAGCTGCCATACTAACGATCAATCAGATTTCAAGTCTTTGTATTGAAAACTTTTTTGTTCTCCAAGCCATCGATTTCAATCAGATTTCAAGTCTTTGTATGGAAAACTTTTTTGTTTTCCAAGATATCGCAACCGAACTAAGCATTTATTCATTTCACATAGCCGTACACGATGTGTGAAAGTTTGGTCCGGATCGGACCAC
The DNA here is from genome assembly GCA_035047645.1 of Drosophila merina. Taxonomy (NCBI): domain Eukaryota; kingdom Metazoa; phylum Arthropoda; class Insecta; order Diptera; family Drosophilidae; genus Drosophila; species Drosophila merina. The sequence continues at coordinate 1,358,071 of JAWNPH010000014.1, read as the reverse complement.
TATATCATATAGCTGCCATACAAACGACCGAATGAAAGCAAGTCTTTGTATGGAAAACTTTTTTGTTCTCCAAGTTATCGCAACCGAATTGAGCATTCATTTATTTGACATAGCCACACACGATTTGTGAAAGTTTGGTCCGGATCAGACTACTATATCATATAGCTGCCATACAAACGACCGAATGAAAGCAAGTCTTTGTATTGAAGACTTTTTTATTTTCCAAGCTATTGCAACCGAATTCAAAATTTGTACATTCGATGTAGCCGTACACAATTTGTGAAAGTTTGGTCCGGATCGGAGAACTATATCTAATAGCTGCCATACTAACGATCAATCAGATTTCAAGTCTTTGTATGGAAAACTTTTTTGTTCTCCAAGCCATCGCAACCGAACTAAACATTTATTCATTTCACATAGCCCTACACGATGTGTGAAAGTTTGGTCCGGATCGAACCACTATATCATATAGCTGCCATACAAACGACCGAATGAAAGCAAGTCTTTGTATGGAAAACTTTTTTGTTCTCCAAGTTATCGCAACCGAATTGAGCATTCATTTATTTGACATAGCCACACACGATTTGTGAAAGATTGGTCCGGATCAGACCACTATATCATATAGCTGCCATACAAACGACCGAATGAAAGCAAGTCTTTGTATTGAAGACTTTTTTATTTTCCAAGCTATTGCAACCGAATTCAAAGTTTATACATTCGATGTAGCAGTCACAGCAATTCGTCGACGTGTGAAGTCGTGTTTTTATCGAGCTCCGCACATAATCGGTTGTTTTGAGTGAAGTGAACGACTAATAACAAAAACTAAAATAAATAAACATAACCCGAAAGCGAAAGAGACGCTCCATGCGATGCAAGATCGCTTAAATATATACAGTGATTATTTATCCTAAAATAATAAAAATATGAGTCAAAACGACACTCGCGCTCAGCGTCAGAGTGAGCAAGACGAACGCCGGCTCTCAGTTCAACGCAACAACGCGTACTTTTCATACGTCTCCCCGTCAACTCCAAACGCAGACATAGAGCGGTCAACAACCCATAGCCCAAGTAACCTTCTTATACCAACAAACCAAGAAAGGGCGCGCTCTTGCTCTCCCGCCCTTTTAGCTCCAACACAAGCCCCGCTACCCCCAACAACAACAGCTGGAGCAATACCGAAATCCCGCTCCACCTCCTCGTCGGCTGCACCCGCTCACGCTCTCACTGTGTCAGCGAAAGCTAAACCAAAACAAAACGGAAACATAAACAATCAACCGGCCATACAGACTGGAATGGATCGCTACATCCTAATAAAACGAAAGCTAAGCCCCCAAAAAAATGTAAACAAACCAAAAATCACACGCGCCAACGCCAACACAACAATGCCGAACAATGCCAACAGGTTTGACATTTTGGCAGACACTATTGTAGACCAGCCCGTTGAAGCTGATGGAAGCGACAAAAATAAGCCAAAGCCACCACCAATTTTTGTACGTGAGAAAAGCTCCAGTACACTTGTAAACGATATAATAAAGCTCATAGGTGACGCTAATTTCCACATAATTCCCTTAGTTAGGGGCAACATCCACGAAACTAAAGTTCAAACCAAGTCTGAACAACACTTTAGAGCCTTAACCAAGTACTTAGACGAAGGGGGAAAAAGCTTCTACACATACCAGCTAAAAAGCAGCAAGGGTCTGCAAGTCGTATTAAAGGGCATAGAACCTGATGTAACACCAGACGAAATAAAGCTGGCGCTACAGGATAAAGGATTTACCGCTAAATCAGTCTTCAACATCTTAAACAAAAATAGACAGCCGCAACCACTCTTCAAGGTGGAACTTACACCAGAAGCAAAGATGCTGAAAAGAAACGATGTGCATCCAATATACAAACTCCAATTTTTACTACACCGTAGAATCACCGTGGAAGAACCTCACAAACGTAACAATCTGGTACAATGTATGAACTGCCAAGAATTCGGCCACACAAAGTCTTACTGTAAGCTGCGCCCAGTGTGCGTAGTCTGTGGCGAGCTCCATGACAAAGCCAGCTGCAGTGCACCCAAAGAAGACTCAAACGGAAAAAGGTGTGCCAACTGTGGAGGCAATCACACAGCCAACTACAGAGGCTGCCCAGTATACAAAGATCTCAAAAGCCGCATTAATCAGCGCGTAGCCACTGTACGCTCACAAAACGCACCGATCACAAAAATACCCCCCAAACACAACCCAGAAGTCTTCTTCTCTACCGCAGCCAGATCCTCACTTGGTACAGGATTCGCAACCAAAAACGCGTCATATGCAAGCGCTCTAAGATCAGGTCTAGAGCCCCCAGCCTTCAATGCGCCATGTTCACAAGCCAAATATGTGGACTTCAATTCGGTACAAGACAAAAAGTTAATGGAACAACAACAAAACAATTTCGAAGCAATGATACATACCTTGCAGCAGAGCATGGAGGAGTTTATGGCGTTTATGCGGACAACCATGCAAGAGCAAATGCGTAATCAAAACACGTTGATACAATTGCTTGTATCACAACTATCAAAATAATCATCTCCATGGCCTCGCTAAGAATCTCTACGTGGAACGCCAACGGCGTTTCACAGCACAAACTTGAGCTAGCTCAATTCCTCCTCGAAAAGCATATCGACGTAATGCTACTTTCGGAAACACACCTCAAAAACAAATATAACTTCAACATAAGAGGATATATTTTCTACGGAACCAATCACCCTGATGGTAAGGCCCACGGCGGGACCGGGATTTTGATAAGAAGCCGTCTCAAGCACCACTGTCATCTTGAGACTGCCAAAAACTATCTACAAGCAACATCATTAAAAATTCATTTGGATAATGGTAACCAGCTTACCTTAGCCGCTGTTTACTGCCCACCTCGTTTCACTTTATCTGAAGACCAATTTATGGATTTCTTCAACTCACTTGGAGCACATTTTATAGCAGCCGGGGATTATAATGCCAAGCACACACACTGGGGGTCTCGACTCGTGAATCCAAAAGGAAAACAGCTCTACAACGCCATTATAAAAGCAAACAACAAGCTCGACCACGTTTCTCCTGGCACACCTACATACTGGCCAACTGACCCCAAAAAACTACCTGATCTAATTGATTTCGCAGTCACCAAAAACATTCCCCGTAATCTGATAAGCGCCGAGTGCCTCTCAGACTTATCATCTGACCACTCGCCCCTCCTAATAAATCTGCTCCGACACCCAGAACCAGCAAACCACTCCTACAAGTTGACTTCAGAAAAAACCAACTGGCTCATCTACAAAAAATACATAAGCTCTCACATTGAGCTTAACCCACCACTCGAAGCTGAAGCTGACATTGATAGTTTTGTTAACTCACTGGAGTCAATCATCGTTGCTGCAGCTCGCTGCTCAACGCCGCAAACTGTAAGTAAAATCTCAAATCACAAAAAAACCAACCTGCAAATCGAACAACTCGTTCTCGAAAAACGGCGCCTCCGGCGAGAATGGCAGTCCTCCAGATCACCGTCGGCAAAACAAAAGTTAAAAGACGCCACACGCAAACTTACAAAAGCTTTAAAGCAAGAAGAAGAGCTTGCCCAACGTACTTATATTGAAAAATTATCAACATCCAGTACAAAAAACTCACTGTGAAAAGCTCATCCAATTCTTGGCTCACCTACAGTACCAGTGGTCCCTATTAGAAACCACACAGGTGGCTGGGCCCGTAGCGACAAAAATAGAGCCAGCACATTTGCCACTCATCTACATAAAGTCTTCCAACCGAATTCTGCAACAAACACGTTCGAAATTCCGCCGGTAACAGACGACTCCCAGCTTCACCACGCTCCAATTGTGTTTCGCTCAAACGACATCTCAAAAATCATCAAAGAACATCTGAACCCAAAAAAATCTGCAGGGTGCGACCTAATTACCCCTAAGATGATTATTGAGATGCCTTACTGTGCCGTATGCACCATCACCCAGCTCTTCAATGCCATCAACAAACTTGGCTACTTTCCAGGAAGATGGAAAAAGTCAATAATAATAATGATACCAAAGCCGGGAAAAGATCACACTGTTCCATCGTCGTACAGACCCATAAGCCTTCTATCCTGCCTATCTAAACTTTTCGAAAAATGCCTACTGTCTCTGACTATTACTCCATTCCTGAACACGCACAACACAATACCAGCACACCAATTTGGCTTTCGTGAAAAACACGGAACTATTGAGCAAGTTAACCGTATAACATCCGAAATACGAAACGCATTTGAAAAACGGCAATACTGCTCTGCGATATTTCTTGACGTATCGCAGGCATTCGACAGAGTTTGGCTGGACGGTCTGATGTACAAAATCAAAACAACACTTCCAAAGAACACTCACAAACTGCTAGAGTCGTACCTCTACAACAGGAAGTTTGTAGTGAGGTGCAACACTGCAATATCCGACGAACACAGTATTGAAGCCGGTGTCCCACAAGTCAGCGTACTAGGCCCAACACTATACGTCCTATTCACAGCAGACATCCCTACAAGCAGCAACCTGACAATTTCAACATTTGCGGATGACACAGCTATTCTCAGCCGCTCCAGATGCCCAATCAAAGCATCATCCCAGCTAGCCATCTACCTAGTCGACGTGGAAAAGTGGTTATCCGACTGGCGTATAAAGGTAAACGAACAAAAATAACTTTCACCCTTAACAGGCAAGATTGTCCACCGCTCACGCTGAACAACGTCGCACTTCCAACAGCAAACGAAGTGACGTATCTGGGAGTACACCTCGATAGAAGATTAACTTGGCGCCGACACATCGAAGCCAAGAGAACTCACCTAAAACTGAAGGCCCACAGCCTTCATTGGCTTATCAACTCCCGCTCACCACTCAGTTTGGACTTCAAGGTGCTGCTCTACAACTCAGCGCTAAAACCAATCTGGATTTACGGCTGCCAGCTATGGGGAAATGCCAGCAACAGCAACATCGATATCGTTCAGAGAGCCCAGACGAAGATATTGAGAACTATCACCGGGGCACCGTGGTATGTTCGAAACGCCAACATTCACAAAGATCTAAACGTACCACCCGTAAAAGACGAAATTGCGGAAAAAAAGGAAAATTACCTTAACAAGCTATCAACGCATCCTAACCAGCTCGCGAGGAGTCTAACAAGGTTAAGCAGCCGATCACGCCTACGCCAAAACGACTTGCCAACCCAGCAGTAATCTTTTTATTATTATTATTATTATTATTATTATTTTTATTATCTTTTTAAGGGCCGCTTTTATAATACAGTGCAAGTAATGTACTGGTAATTAGTATTTACACGTAAGATTTGTTAACTTGTTGTTAGTTTTCGGTACCGAAATGATCCAACAAATAAAAGCTATTTCAAAAAAAAACAAGTAAGAAAAGTTATCTTCGGCTTGCCGAAGATGGTATACCCTTGAAAACAACAAAGTTTTCCATACAAAGACTTGTTTTCATATCGGTCGTTTGTATGGCAGCTATATGATATAGTGATCCGATCCGGATCAAACTTTTACAAATCATGTATGGCTATGTCAAATGAAAAAATGTTGAATTCGGTTGCAATAGGTTGGAAAACAAAAAATTTTTCATACAAAGACTTGTTTTCATATCGGTCGTTTGTATTGCAGCTATATGATATAGTAATCTGATCCGGACCAAACTTTCACAAATCATGTATGCCTATGTCAAATGGATACATATTGAATTCGGTTGCAATAGCTTGGAAAACAAAAAAGTTTTCCATACAAAGACTTGTTTTCATATCGGTCGTTTGTATGGCAGCTATATGATATAGTGATCTGATCCGGACCAAACTTTCACAAATCATGTATGGCTATGTCAAATGGATACATATTGAATTCGGTTGCAATTGCTTGGAAAACAAAAAAGTTTTCCATACAAAGACTTGTTTTCATATCGGTCGTTTGTATGGCAGCTATATGATATAGTGGTCCGATCCGACCGATTCTTAAACTTGATCTGCGTGCAACAAAAATAATGATCTGGTAAAAATTTCAAAACGCTAGCTTTAAAACTACTGTCTATTTTTTGCATAGAAACAGACGGACAGACGGACAGACGGACATGGCTATATCGACTCGGCTGTTGATACTGATCAAGAATATATATACTTTGTGGGGTCGGAGATGCTTCCTTTAATGCGTTACACATTTCTGGACAAAATTATAATACCCTTTTTCAAGGGTATAAAAAAAAAAAAAATGTAGCCGTACACAATTTGTGAAAGTTTGGTTCGGATCGGGGAACTATATCTAATAGCTGTCATACTAACGATCACTCAGATTTCAAGTCTTTGTATTAAAACTTTTTTGTTCTCCAAGCTATCGCAACCGAATTCAACATTTAATTATTTGACATAGCCATACACGATGTGTAAAAGTTTGGTCGGGATCGGACTACTATATCATATAGCTGCCATACAAAGGACCGATATGAAAGCAAGTCTTTGTATGGAAAACTTTTTTGTTCTCCAAGCTATCGCAACCGAATTGAGCGTTCATTTATTTGACATAGCCATACACGATGTGTAAAAGTTTGGTCGGGATCGGACCACTATATCATATAGCTGCCATACTAACGATCAATCAAATTTCAAGTCTTTGTATGGAAAACTTTTTGTTCTCCAAGCTATCGATTTCAATCAGATTTCAAGTCTTTGTATGGAAAACTTTTTTGTTCTCCAAGCTATCGCAACCGAACTAAACATTTATTCATTTGACATAGGCGTACACGATGTGTGAAAGTTTGGTCCGGATCGGACCACTAAATCATATAGCTGCCATACAAACGACCGAATGAAAGCAAGTCTTTGTATGGAAAACTTTTTTATTTTACAAGCTATTGCAACCGAATTCAAAATTTATACATTCGATGTAGCCGTACACAATTTGTGAAAGTTTGGTCCGGATCGGGGAACTATATCTAATAGCTGCCATACTAACGATCAATCAGATTTCAAGTCTTTGTATGGAAAACTTTTTTGTTCTCCAAGCTATCGATTTCAATCAGATTTCAAGTCTTTGTATGGAAAACTTTTTTGATTTCCAAGCTATCCCAACCAAACTAAACATTTATTTATTTGACTTAGCCGTACACGACGTGTGAAAGTTTGGTCCGGATCGGAGAACTATATCTAATAGCTGCCATACTAACGATCAATCAGATTTCAAGTCTTTGTATTGAAAACTTTTTTGTTCTCCAAGCTATCGATTTCAATCAGATTTCAAGTCTTTGTATGGAAAACTTTTTTGTTTTCCAAGCTATCGCAACCGAACTAAACATTTATTCATTTCACATAGCCGTACACGATGTGTGAAAGTTTGGTCAGGATCGGACCACTATATCATATAGCTGCCATACAAACGACCGAATGAAAGCAAGTCTTTGTATGGAAAACTTTTTTGTTCTCCAAGTTATCGCAACCGAATTGAGCATTCATTTATTTGACATAGCCACACACGATTTGTGAAAGTTTGGTCCGGATCAGACTACTATATCATATAGATGCCATACAAACGACCGAATGAAAGCAAGTCTTTGTATTGAAGACTTTTTTATTTTCCAAGCTATTGCAACCGAATTCAAAATTTATACATTCGATGTAGCCGTACACAATTTGTGAAAGTTTGGTCCGGATCGGAGAACTATATCTAATAGCTGCCATACTAACGATCAATCAGATTTCAAGTCTTTGTATGGAAAACTTTTTGTTCTCCAAGCTATCGCAACCGAACTAAACATTTATTCATTTGTCATAGCCATACACGATGTGTAAAAGTTTGGTCGGGATCGGACTACTATATCATATAGCTGCCATACAAAGGACCGATATGAAAGCAAGTCTTTGTATGGAAAACTTTTTGTTCTCCAAGTTATCGCAACCGAATTGAGCGTTCATTTATTTGACATAGCCATACACGATGTGTAAAAGTTTGGTCGGGATCGGACCACTATATCATATAGCTGCCATACTAACGATCAATCAAATTTCAAGTTTTTTTATGGAAAACTTTTTGTTCTCCAAGCTATCGATTTCAATCAGATTTCAAGTCTTTGTAGGGAAAACTTTTTTGTTCTCCAAGCTATCGCAACCGAACTAAACATTTATTCATTTGACATAGGCGTACACGATGTGTGAAAGTTTGGTCCGGATCGGACCACTAAATCATATAGCTGCCATACAAACGACCGAATGAAAGCAAGTCTTTGTATGGAAAACTTTTTTTATTTTACAAGCTATTGCAACCGAATTCAAAATTTATACATTCGATGTAGCCGTACACAATTTGTGAAAGTTTGGTCCGGATCGGAGAACTATATCTAATAGCTGCCATACTAACGATCAATCAGATTTCAAGTCTTTGTATGGAAAACTTTTTTGTTCTCCAAGCTATCGATTTCAATCAGATTTCAAGTCTTTGTATGGAAAACTTTTTTGATTTCCAAGCTATCCCAACCAAATTAAACATTTATTTATTTGACTTAGCCGTACACGATGTGTGAAAGTTTGGACCGGATCGGAGAACTATATCTAATAGCTGCCATACTAACGATCAATCAGATTTCAAGTCTTTGTATTGAAAACTTTTTTGTTCTCCAAGCTATCGATTTCAATCAGATTTCAAGTCTTTGTATGGAAAACTTTTTTGTTTTCCAAGCTATCGCAACCGAACTAAACATTTATTCATTTCACATAGCCGTACACGATGTGTGAAAGTTTGGTCAGGATCGGACCACTATATCATATAGCTGCCATACAAACGACCGAATGAAAGCAAGTCTTTGTATGGAAAACTTTTTTGTTCTCCAAGTTATCGCAACCGAATTGAGCATTCATTTATTTGACATAGCCACACACGATTTGTGAAAGTTTGGTCCGGATCAGACTACTATATCATATAGATGCCATACAAACGACCGAATGAAAGCAAGTCTTTGTATTGAAGACTTTTTTATTTTCCAAGCTATTGCAACCGAATTCAAAATTTATACATTCGATGTAGCCGTACACAATTTGTGAAAGTTTGGTCCGGATCGGAGAACTATATCTAATAGCTGCCATACTAACGATCAATCAGATTTCAAGTCTTTGTATGGAAAACTTTTTTGTTCTCCAAGCTATCGCAACCGAACTAAACATTTATTCATTTGTCATAGCCATACACGATGTGTAAAAGTTTGGTCGGGATCGGACTACTATATCATATAGCTGCCATACAAAGGACCGATATGAAAGCAAGTCTTTGTATGGAAAACTTTTTTGTTCTCCAAGTTATCGCAACCGAATTGAGCGTTCATTTATTTGACATAGCCATACACGATGTGTAAAAGTTTGGTCGGGATCGGACCACTATATCATATAGCTGCCATACTAACGATCAATCAAATTTCAAGTTTTTTTATGGAAAACTTTTTGTTCTCCAAGCTATCGATTTCAATCAGATTTCAAGTCTTTGTAGGGAAAACTTTTTTGTTCTCCAAGCTATCGCAACCGAACTAAACATTTATTCATTTGACATAGGCGTACACGATGTGTGAAAGTTTGGTCCGGATCGGACCACTAAATCATATAGCTGCCATACAAACGACCGAATGAAAGCAAGTCTTTGTATGGAAAACTTTTTTATTTTACAAGCTATTGCAACCGAATTCAAAATTTATACATTCGATGTAGCCGTACACAATTTGTGAAAGTTTGGTCCGGATCGGAGAACTATATCTAATAGCTGCCATACTAACGATCAATCAGATTTCAAGTCTTTGTATGGAAAACTTTTTTGTTCTCCAAGCTATCGATTTCAATCAGATTTCAAGTCTTTGTATGGAAAACTTTTTTGATTTCCAAGCTATCCCAACCAAATTAAACATTTATTTATTTGACTTAGCCGTACACGATGTGTGAAAGTTTGGACCGGATCGGAGAACTATATCTAATAGCTGCCATACTAACGATCAATCAGATTTCAAGTCTTTGTATTGAAAACTTTTTTGTTCTCCAAGCTATCGATTTCAATCAGATTTCAAGTCTTTGTATGGAAAACTTTTTTGTTTTCCAAGCTATCGCAACCGAACTAAACATTTATTCATTTCACATAGCCGTACACGATGTGTGAAAGTTTGGTCAGGATCGGACCACTATATCATATAGCTGCCATACAAACGACCGAATGAAAGCAAGTCTTTGTATGGAAAACTTTTTTGTTCTCCAAGTTATCGCAACCGAATTGAGCATTCATTTATTTGACATAGCCACACACGATTTGTGAAAGTTTGGTCCGGATCAGACTACTATATCATATAGATGCCATACAAACGACCGAATGAAAGCAAGTCTTTGTATTGAAGACTTTTTTATTTTCCAAGCTATTGCAACCGAATTCAAAATTTATACATTCGATGTAGCCGTACACAATTTGTGAAAGTTTGGTCCGGATCGGAGAACTATATCTAATAGCTGCCATACTAACGATCAATCAGATTTCAAGTCTTTGTATGGAAAACTTTTTTTGTTCTCCAAGCTATCGCAACCGAACTAAACATTTATTCATTTGTCATAGCCATACACGATGTGTAAAAGTTTGGTCGGGATCGGACTACTATATCATATAGCTGCCATACAAAGGACCGATATGAAAGCAAGTCTTTGTATTGAAAACTTTTTTGTTCTCCAAGCTTTCAATCAGATTTCAAGTCTTTGTATGGAAAACTTTTTTGTTTTCCAAGCTATCGCAACCGAACTAAACATTTATTCATTTCACATAGCCGTACACGATGTGTGAAAGTTTGGTCCGGATCGGACCACTATATCATATAGCTGCCATACTAACGATCAATCAGATTTCAAGTCTTTGTATGGAAAACTTTTTTAATCTCCAAGCTATCGATTTCAAGTCAGAGATTTCAAGTCTTTGTATGGAAAACTTTTTTGTTCTCCAAGCTATCGCAACCGAACTAAACATTTATTCATTTCACATAGCCGTACACGATGTGTGAAAGTTTGGTCCGGATCGGACCACTATATCATATAGCTGCCATACAAACGACCGAATGAAAGCAAGTCTTTGTATGGAAAACTTTTTTGTTCTCCAAGTTATCGCAACCGAATTGAGCATTCATTTATTTGACATAGCCACACACGATTTGTGAAAGATTGGTCCAGATCAGACCACTATATCATATAGCTGCCATACAAACGACCGAATGAAAGCAAGTCTTTGTATGGAAAACTTTTTTGTCCTCCAAGTTATCGCAACCGAATTGAGCATTCATTTATTTGACATAGCCACACACGATTTGTGAAAGATTGGTCCGGATCAGACCACTATATCATATAGCTGCCATACAAACGACCGAATGAAAGCAAGTCTTTGTATTGAAGACTTTTTTATTTTCCAAGCTATTGCAAATGAATTCAAAATTTATACATTCGATGTAGCCGTACACAATTTGTGAAAGTTTGGTCCGGATCGGAGAACTATATCTAATAGCTGCCATACTAACGATCAATCAGATTTCAAGTCTTTGTATGGAAAACTTTTTTGTTCTCCAAGCTATCGCAACCGAACTAAACATTTATTCATTTGACATAGGCGTACACGATGTGTGAAAGTTTGGTCCGGATCGGACCACTAAATCATATAGCTGCCATACAAACGACCGAATGAAAGCAAGTCTTTGTATGGAAAACTTTTTTATTTTACAAGCTATTGCAACCGAATTCAAAATTTATACATTCGATGTAGCCGTACACAATTTGTGAAAGTTTGGTCCGGATCGGAGAACTATATCTAATAGCTGCCATACTAACGATCAATCAGATTTCAAGTCTTTGTATGGAAAACTTTTTTGTTCTCCAAGCTATCGCAACCGAACTAAACATTTATTCATTTGTCATAGCCATACACGATGTGTAAAAGTTTGGTCGGGATCGGACTACTATATCATATAGCTGCCATACAAAGGACCGATATGAAAGCAAGTCTTTGTATGAAAAACTTTTTTGTTCTCCAAGTTATCGCAACCGAATTGAGCGTTCATTTATTTGACATAGCCATACACGATGTGTAAAAGTTTGGTCGGGATCGGACCACTATATCATATAGCTGCCATACTAACGATCAATCAAATTTCAAGTTTTTTTATGGAAAACTTTTTGTTCTCCAAGCTATCGATTTCAATCAGATTTCAAGTCTTTGTATGGAAAACTTTTTTGTTCTCCAAGCTATCGCAACCGAACTAAACATTTATTCATTTGACATAGGCGTACACGATGTGTGAAAGTTTGGTCCGGATCGGACCACTAAATCATATAGCTGCCATACAAACGACCGAATGAAAGCAAGTCTTTGTATGGAAAACTTTTTTATTTTACAAGCTATTGCAACCGAATTCAAAATTTATACATTCGATGTAGCCGTACACAATTTGTGAAAGTTTGGTCCGGATCGGAGAACTATATCTAATAGCTGCCATACTAACGATCAATCAGATTTCAAGTCTTTGTATGGAAAACTTTTTTGTTCTCCAAGCTATCGATTTCAATCAGATTTCAAGTCTTTGTATGGAAAACTTTTTTGATTTCCAAGCTATCCCAACCAAATTAAACATTTATTTATTTGACTTAGCCGTACACGATGTGTGAAAGTTTGGACCGGATCGGAGAACTATATCTAATAGCTGCCATACTAACGATCAATCAGATTTCAAGTCTTTGTATTGAAAACTTTTTTGTTCTCCAAGCTTTCAATCAGATTTCAAGTCTTTGTATGGAAAACTTTTTGTTTTCCAAGCTATCGCAACCGAACTAAACATTTATTCATTTCACATAGCCGTACACGATGTGTGAAAGTTTGGTCCGGATCGGACCACTATATCATATAGCTGCCATACTAACGATCAATCAGATTTCAAGTCTTTGTATGGAAAACTTTTTTAATCTCCAAGCTATCGATTTCAAGTCAGAGATTTCAAGTCTTTGTATGGAAAACTTTTTTGTTCTCCAAGCTATCGCAACCGAACTAAACATTTATTCATTTCACATAGCCGTACACGATGTGTGAAAGTTTGGTCCGGATCGGACCACTATATCATATAGCTGCCATACAAACGACCGAATGAAAGCAAGTCTTTGTATGGAAAACTTTTTTGTTCTCCAAGTTATCGCAACCGAATTGAGCATTCATTTATTTGACATAGCCACACACGATTTGTGAAAGATTGGTCCGGATCAGACCACTATATCATATAGCTGCCATACAAACGACCGAATGAAAGCAAGTCTTTGTATGGAAAACTTTTTGTCCTCCAAGTTATCGCAACTGAATTGAGCATTCATTTATTTGACATAGCCACACACGATTTGTGAAAGATTGGTCCGGATCAGACCACTATATCATATAGCTGCCATACAAACGACCGAATGAAAGCAAGTCTTTGTATTGAAGACTTTTTTATTTTCCAAGCTATTGCAACCGAATTCAAAGTTTATACATTCGATGTAGCCGTACACAATTTGTGAAAGTTTGGTCCGGATCGGAGAACTATATCTAATAGCTGCCATTTTAACGATCAATCAGATTTCAAGTCTTTGTATTAAAACTTTTTTGTTCTCCAAGCTATCGCAACCGAATTCAACATTTAATTATTTGACATAGCCATACACGATGTGTAAAAGTTTGGTCGGGATCGGACTACTATATCATATAGCTGCCATACAAAGGACCGATATGAAAGCAAGTCTTTGTATGGAAAACTTTTTTGTTCTCCAAGCTATCGATTTAAATCAGATTTCAAGTCTTTGTATGGAAAACTTTTTTGTTCTCCAAGCTATCGCAACCGAATTCAACATTTAATTATTTGACATAGCCGTACACGATGTGTGAAAGTTTGGTCCGGATCGGAGAACTATATCTAATAGCTGCCATACTAACGATCAATCAGATTTCAAGTCTTTGTATTGAAAACTTTTTTGTTCTCCAAGCTATCGATTTCAATCAGATTTCAAGTCTTTGTATGGAAAACTTTTTTGATTTCCAAGCTATCCCAACCAAATTAAACATTTATTTATTTGACTTAGCCGTACACGATGTGTGAAAGTTTGGACCGGATCGGAGAACTATATCTAATAGCTGCCATACTAACGATCAATCAGATTTCAAGTCTTTGTATTGAAAACTTTTTTGTTCTCCAAGCTTTCAATCAGATTTCAAGTCTTTGTATGGAAAACTTTTTTGTTTTCCAAGCTATCGCAACCGAACTAAACATTTATTCATTTCACATAGCCGTACACGATGTGTGAAAGTTTGGTCCGGATCGGACCACTATATCATATAGCTGCCATACTAACGATCAATCAGATTTCAAGTCTTTGTATGGAAAACTTTTTTAATCTCCAAGCTATCGATTTCAAGTCAGAGATTTCAAGTCTTTGTATGGAAAACTTTTTTGTTCTCCAAGCTATCGCAACCGAACTAAACATTTATTCATTTCACATAGCCATACACGATGTGTGAAAGTTTGGTCCGGATCGGACCACTATATCATATAGCTGCCATACAAACGACCGAATGAAAGCAAGTCTTTGTATGGAAAACTTTTTTGTTCTCCAAGTTATCGCAACCGAATTGAGCATTCATTTATTTGACATAGCCACACACGATTTGTGAAAGATTGGTCCGGATCAGACCACTATATCATATAGCTGCCATACAAACGACCGAATGAAAGCAAGTCTTTGTATGGAAAACTTTTTTGTCCTCCAAGTTATCGCAACTGAATTGAGCATTCATTTATTTGACATAGCCACACACGATTTGTGAAAGATTGGTCCGGATCAGACCACTATATCATATAGCTGCCATACAAACGACCGAATGAAAGCAAGTCTTTGTATTGAAGACTTTTTTATTTTCCAAGCTATTGCAACCGAATTCAAAGTTTATACATTCGATGTAGCCGTACACAATTTGTGAAAGTTTGGTCCGGATCGGAGAACTATATCTAATAGCTGCCATTTTAACGATCAATCAGATTTCAAGTCTTTGTATTAAAACTTTTTTGTTCTCCAAGCTATCGCAACCGAATTCAACATTTAATTATTTGACATAGCCATACACGATGTGTAAAAGTTTGGTCGGGATCGGACTACTATATCATATAGCTGCCATACAAAGGACCGATATGAAAGCAAGTCTTTGTATGGAAAACTTTTTGTTCTCCAAGCTATCGATTTAAATCAGATTTCAAGTCTTTGTATGGAAAACTTTTTTGTTCTCCAAGCTATCGCAACCGAATTCAACATTTAATTATTTGACATAGCCGTACACGATGTGTGAAAGTTTGGTCCGGATCGGAGAACTATATCTAATAGCTGCCATACTAACGATCAATCAGATTTCAAGTCTTTGTATTGAAAACTTTTTTGTTCTCCAAGCTATCGATTTCAATCAGATTTCAAGTCTTTGTATGGAAAACTTTTTTGTTCTCCAAGCTATCGCAACCGAACTAAACATTTATTCATTTCACATAGCCGTACACGATGTGTGAAAGTTTGGTCCGGATCGGACCACTATATCATATAGCTGCCATACAAACGACCGAATGAAAGCAAGTCTTTGTATGGAAAACTTTTTTGTTCTCCAAGCTATCGCAACCTTATTTAACATTTATTTATTTGACATAGCCATACACGATTTGTAAAAGTTTGGTCGGGATCGGACTACTATATCATATAGCTGCCATACAAAGGACCGATATGAAAGCAAGTCTTTGTATGGAAAACTTTTTTGTTCTCCAAGCTATCGATTTCAATCAGATTTCAAGTCTTTGTATGGAAAACTTTTTTGTTCTCCAAGCTATCGCAACCGAACTAAACATTTATTCATTTCACATAGCCATACACGATGTGTAAAAGTTTGGTCGGGATCGGACTACTATATCATATAGCTGCCATACAAAGGACCGATATGAAAGCAAGTCTTTGTATGGAAAACTTTTTTGTTCTCCAAGTTATCGCAACCGAATTGAGCGTTCATTTATTTGACATAGCCATACACGATGTGTAAAAGTTTGGTCGGGATCGGACCACTATATCATATAGCTGCCATACTAACGATCAATCATATTTCAAGTCTTTGTATGGAAAACTTTTTGTTCTCCAAGCTATCGATTTCAATCAGATTTCAAGTCTTTGTATGGAAAACTTTTTTGTTCTCCAAGCTATCGCAACCGAACTAAACATTTATTCATTTGACATAGCCATACACGATTTGTAAAAGTTTGGTCGGGATCGGACTACTATATCATATAGCTGCCATACAAAGGACCGATATGAAAGCAAGTCTTTGTATGGAAAACTTTTTTGTTCTCCAAGCTATCGATTTCAATCAGATTTCAAGTCTTTGTATGGAAAACTTTTTTATTTTACAAGCTATTGCAACCGAATTCAAAATTTATACATTCGATGTAGCCGTACACAATTTGTGAAAGTTTGGTCCGGATCGGAGAACTATATCTAATAGCTGCCATACTAACGATCAATCAGATTTCAAGTCTTTGTATTGAAAACTTTTTTGTTCTCCAAGCTTTCAATCAGATTTCAAGTCTTTGTATGGAAAACTTTTTTGTTTTCCAAGCTATCGCAACCGAACTAAACATTTATTCATTTCACATAGCCGTACACGATGTGTGAAAGTTTGGTCCGGATCGGAGAACTATATCTAATAGCTGCCATACTAACGATCAATCAGATTTCAAGTCTTTGTATTGAAAACTTTTTTGTTCTCCAAGCTATCGATTTCAATCAGATTTCAAGTCTTTGTATGGAAAACTTTTTGATTTCCAAGCTATCCCAACCAAATTAAACATTTATTTATTTGACTTAGCCGTACACGATGTGTGAAAGTTTGGTCCGGATCGGAGAACTATATCTAATAGCTGCCATACTAACGATCAATCAGATTTCAAGTCTTTGTATTGAAAACTTTTTTGTTCTCCAAGCTTTCAATCAGATTTCAAGTCTTTGTATGGAAAACTTTTTTGTTTTCCAAGCTATCGCAACCGAACTAAACATTTATTCATTTCACATAGCCGTACACGATGTGTGAAAGTTTGGTCCGGATCGGACCACTATATCATATAGCTGCCATACTAACGATCAATCAGATTTCAAGTCTTTGTATGGAAAACTTTTTTGTTCTCCAAGCTATCGATTTCAAGTCAGAGATTTCAAGTCTTTGTATGGAAAACTTTTTTGTTCTCCAAGCTATCGCAACCGAACTAAACATTTATTCATTTCACATAGCCGTACACGATGTGTGAAAGTTTGGTCCGGATCGGACCACTATATCATATAGCTGCCATACAAACGACCGAATGAAAGCAAGTCTTTGTATGGAAAACTTTTTTGTTCTCCAAGTTATCGCAACCGAATTGAGCATTCATTTATTTGACATAGCCACACACGATTTGTGAAAGATTGGTCCGGATCAGACCACTATATCATATAGCTGCCATACAAACGACCGAATGAAAGCAAGTCTTTGTATGGAAAACTTTTTGTTCTCCAAGTTATCGCAACCGAATTGAGCATTCATTTATTTGACATAGCCACACACGATTTGTGAAAGATTGGTCCGGATCAGACCACTATATCATATAGCTGCCATACAAACGACCGAATGAAAGCAAGTCTTTGTATTGAAGACTTTTTTATTTTCCAAGCTATTGCAACCGAATTCAAAGTTTATACATTCGATGTAGCCGTACACAATTTGTGAAAGTTTGGTCCGGATCGGAGAACTATATCTAATAGCTGCCATACTAACGATCAATCAGATTTCAAGTCTTTGTATTAAAACTTTTTTGTTCTCCAAGCTATCGCAACCGAATTCAACATTTAATTATTTGACATAGCCATACACGATGTGTAAAAGTTTGGTCGGGATCGGACAACTATATCATATAGCTGCCATACAAAGGACCGATATGAAAGCAAGTCTTTGTATGGAAAACTTTTTTGTTCTCCAAGCTATCGATTTCAATCAGATTTCAAGTCTTTGTATGGAAAACTTTTTTGTTCTCCAAGCTATCGCAACCGAATTCAACATTTAATTATTTGACATAGCCGTACACGATGTGTGAAAGTTTGGTCCGGATCGGAGAACTATATCTAATAGCTGCCATACTAACGATCAATCAGATTTCAAGTCTTTGTATTGAAAACTTTTTTGTTCTCCAAGCTATCGATTTCAATCAGATTTCAAGTCTTTGTATGGAAAACTTTTTTGATTTCCAAGCTATCCCAACCAAATTAAACATTTATTTATTTGACTTAGCCGTACACGATGTGTGAAAGTTTGGTCCGGATCGGAGAACTATATCTAATAGCTGCCATACTAACGATCAATCAGATTTCAAGTCTTTGTATTGAAAACTTTTTTGTTCTCCAAGCTTTCAATCAGATTTCAAGTCTTTGTATGGAAAACTTTTTTGTTTTCCAAGCTATCGCAACCGAACTAAACATTTATTCATTTCACATAGCCGTACACGATGTGTGAAAGTTTGGTCCGGATCGGACCACTATATCATATAGCTGCCATACTAACGATCAATCAGATTTCAAGTCTTTGTATGGAAAACTTTTTTGTTCTCCAAGCTATCGATTTCAAGTCAGAGATTTCAAGTCTTTGTATGGAAAACTTTTTGTTCTCCAAGCTATCGCAACCGAACTAAACATTTATTCATTTCACATAGCCGTACACGATGTGTGAAAGTTTGGTCCGGATCGGACCACTATATCATATAGCTGCCATACAAACGACCGAATGAAAGCAAGTCTTTGTATGGAAAACTTTTTTGTTCTCCAAGTTATCGCAACCGAATTGAGCATTCATTTATTTGACATAGCCACACACGATTTGTGAAAGATTGGTCCGGATCAGACCACTATATCATATAGCTGCCATACAAACGACCGAATGAAAGCAAGTCTTTGTATGGAAAACTTTTTTGTTCTCCAAGTTATCGCAACCGAATTGAGCATTCATTTATTTGACATAGCCACACACGATTTGTGAAAGATTGGTCCGGATCAGACCACTATATCATATAGCTGCCATACAAACGACCGAATGAAAGCAAGTCTTTGTATTGAAGACTTTTTTATTTTCCAAGCTATTGCAACCGAATTCAAAGTTTATACATTCGATGTAGCCGTACACAATTTGTGAAAGTTTGGTCCGGATCGGAGAACTATATCTAATAGCTGCCATACTAACGATCAATCAGATTTCAAGTCTTTGTATTAAAACTTTTTTGTTCTCCAAGCTATCGCAACCGAATTCAACATTTAATTATTTGACATAGCCATACACGATGTGTAAAAGTTTGGTCCGGATCGGACAACTATATCATATAGCTGCCATACAAAGGACCGATATGAAAGCAAGTCTTTGTATGGAAAACTTTTTTGTTCTCCAAGCTATCGATTTCAATCAGATTTCAAGTCTTTGTATGGAAAACTTTTTTGTTCTCCAAGCTATCGCAACCGAATTCAACATTTAATTATTTGACATAGCCGTACACGATGTGTGAAAGTTTGGTCCGGATCGGAGAACTATATCTAATAGCTGCCATACTAACGATCAATCAGATTTCAAGTCTTTGTATTGAAAACTTTTTTGTTCTCCAAGCTATCGATTTCAATCAGATTTCAAGTCTTTGTATGGAAAACTTTTTTGTTCTCCAAGCTATCGCAACCTAACTAAACATTTATTCATTTCACATAGCCGTACACGATGTGTGAAAGTTTGGTCCGGATCGGACCACTATATCATATAGCTGCCATACAAACGACCGAATGAAAGCAAGTCTTTGTATGGAAAACTTTTTTGTTCTCCAAGTTATCGCAACCGAATTGAGCATTCATTTATTTGACATAGCCACACACGATTTGTGAAAGATTGGTCCGGATCAGACCACTATATCATATAGCTGCCATACAAACGACCGAATGAAAGCAAGTCTTTGTATGGAAAACTTTTTTGTTCTCCAAGTTATCGCAACCAAATTGAGCATTCATTTATTTGACATAGCCACACACGATTTGTGAAAGATTGGTCCGGATCAGACCACTATATCATATAGCTGCCATACAAACGACCGAATGAAAGCAAGTCTTTGTATGGAAAACTTTTTTGTTCTCCAAGTTATCGCAACCGAATTGAGCATTCATTTATTTGACATAGCCACACACGATTTGTGAAAGATTGGTCCGGATCAGACCACTATATCATATAGCTGCCATACAAACGACCGAATGAAAGCAAGTCTTTGTATTGAAAACTTTTTTGTTCTCCAAGCTTTCAATCAGATTTCAAGTCTTTGTATCGAAAACTTTTTTGTTTTCCAAGCTATCGCAACGGAACTAAACATTAATTCATTTCACATAGCCACACACGATTTGTGAAAGATTGGTCCGGATCAGACCACTATATCATATAGCTGCCATACAAACGACCGAATGAAAGCAAGTCTTTGTATTGAAGACTTTTTTATTTTCCAAGCTATTGCAACCGAATTCAAAATTCGATGTAGCCGTACACAATTTGTGAAAGGTTGGTCCGGATCGGAGAACTATATCTAATAGCTGCCATACTAACGATCAATCATATTTCAAGTCTTTGTATGGAAAACTTTTTTGTTCTCAAAGCTATCGCAACCCAATTTAACATTTATTCATTTAACATAGCCATACACGATTTGTAAAAGTTTGGTAGGGATCGGACCACTATATCATATAGCTGCCTTACCAACGATCAATCAGATTTCAAGTCTTTGTATGGAAAACTTTTTGTTCTCCAAGCTATCGATTTCAATCAGATTTCAAGTCTTTGTATGGAAAACTTTTTTGTTCTCCAAGCTATCGCAACCGAATTCAACATTTATTCATTTGACATAGCCATACACGATGTGTGAAAGTTTGTTTGGGATCGGACCACTATATCATATAGCTGCCATACAAAGGACCGATATGAAAGCAAGTCTTTGTAGGGAAAACTTTTTTATTTTCCAAGCTATTGCAACCGAATTCAAAATTTATACATTCGATGTAGCCGTACACAATTTGTGAAAGTTTGGTCCGGATCGGAGAACTATATCTAATAGCTGCTATACTCAATCAATCAGATTCAAGTCTTTGTATGGAAAACTTTTTTGTTCTCCAAGTTATCGCAACCGAATTAAGCGTTCATTTATTTGACTTAGCCGTACACGATTTGTGAAAGTTTGGTCCGGATCGGACCACTATATCATATAGCTGCCATACAAACGACCGAATGAAAGCAAGTCTTTGTATTGAAAACTTTTTTATTTTCCAAGCTATTGCAACCGAATTCAAAATTTATACATTCGATGTAGCCGTACACATTTTGTGAAAGTTTGGTCCGGATCGGAGAACTATATCTAATAGCTGCTATACTCAATCAATCAGATTCAAGTCTTTGTATGGAAAACTTTTTTGTTCTCCAAGTTATCGCAACCGAATTAAGCGTTCATTTATTTGACTTAGCCATTCACGATTTGTGAAAGTTTGGTCCGGATCGGACCACTATATCATATAGCTGCCATACAAACGACCGAATGAAAGCAAGTCTTTGTATTGAAAACTTTTTTATTTTCCAAGCTATTGCAACCGAATTCAAAATTTATACATTCGATTTACCCGTTCTCAATTTGTAAAAGTTTGGTCCGGATCGGAAAACTATATCTAATAGCTGCCATACTAACGATCAATCAGATTTCAAGTCTTTGTATGGAAAACTTTTTTGTTCTCCAAGCTATCGCAACCAAATTCAACATTTATTCATTTAACATAGCCATACACGATTTGTAAAAGTTTGGTCGGGATCGGACCACTATATCATATAGCTGCCATACTAACGATCAATCAGATTTCAAGTCTTTGTATGGAAAACTTTTTGTTCTCCAAGCTATCGATTTCAATCAGATTTCAAGTCTTTGTATGGAAAACTTTTCTGTTCTCCAAGCTATCGATTTCAATCAGATTTCTAGTCTATGTATGGAAAACTTTTTTGTTCTCCAAGCTATCGCAACCGAATTCAACATTTAATTATTTGACATAGCCGTACACGATGTGTGAAAGTTTGGTCCGGATCGGAGAACTATATCTAATAGCTGCCATACTAACGATCAATCAGATTTCAAGTCTTTGTATTGAAAACTTTTTTGTTCTCCAAGCTATCGCAACCGAACTAAACATTTATTCATTTCACATAGCCGTACACAATGTGTGAAAGTTTGGTCCGGATCGGACCACTATATCATATAGCTGCCATACAAACGACCGAATGAAAGCAAGTCTTTGTATGGAAAACTTTTTTGTTCTCCAAGCTATCGCAACCTTATTTAACATTTATTTATTTGACATAGCCATACACGATTTGTAAAAGTTTGGTCGGGATCGGACTACTATATCATATAGCTGCCATACAAAGGACCGATATGAAAGCAAGTCTTTGTATGGAAAACTTTTTTGTTCTCCAAGCTATCGATTTCAATCAGATTTCAAGTCTTTGTATGGAAAACTTTTTTGTTCTCCAAGCTATTGCAACCGAACTAAACATTTATTCATTTCACATAGCCGTACACGATGTGTGAAAGTTTGGTCCGGATCGGAACACTATATCATATAGCTGCCATACAAACGACCGAATAAAAGCAAGTCTTTGTATGGAAAACTTTTTTGTTCTCCAAGTTATCGCAACCGAATTCAACATTTATTCATTTGACCCAGCCATACACGATGTGTAAAAGTTTGTTTGGGATCGGACCACTATATCATATAGCTGCCATACAAAGGACCGATATGAAAGCAAGTCTTTGTATGGAAAACTTTTTTGTTCTCCAAGTTATCGCAACCGAATTAGGCATTCAATTATTTGACATAGTCACACACGATTTGTGAAAGTTTGGTCCGGATCAGACCACTAAATCAGAAGCTGCCATACAAACGACCGAATGAAAGCAAGTCTTTGTATTGAAAACTTTTTTATTTTCCAAGCTATTGCAACCGAATTCAAAATTTATACCTTCGATGTAGCCGTACACAATTTGTAAAAGTTTGGTCCGGATCGGAGAACTATATCTAATAGCTGCCATACTAACGATCAATCAGACTTCAAGTCTTTGTATGGAAAACTTTTTTGTTCTCCAAGTTATCGCAACCCAATTCAACATTTATTCATTTAACATAGCCATACACGATTTGTAAAAGTTTGGTCGGGATCGGACCACTATATCATATAGCTGCCTTACCAACGATCAATCAGATTTCAAGTCTTTGTATGGAAAACTTTTTGTTCTCCAAGCTATCGATTTCAATCAGATTTCAAGTCTTTGTATGGAAAACTTTTTTGTTCTCCAAGCTATCGCGACCGAATTCAACATTTATTCATTTGACATAGCCATACACGATGTGTGAAAGTTTGTTTGGGATCGGACCACTATATCATATAGCTGCCATACAAAGGACCGATATGAAAGCAAGTCTTTGTAGGGAAAACTTTTTTGTTCTCCAAGTTATCGCAACCGAATTGAGCGTTCATTTATTTGAGATAGCCACACACGATTTGTTAAAGTTTGGTCCGGATCAGACCACTATATCATAAGCTGCCATACAAACGACCGAATGAAAGCAAGTCTTTGTATTGAAAACTTTTTTATTTTCCAAGCTATTGCAACCGAATTCAAAATTTATACATTCGATGTAGCCGTACACAATTTGTAAAAGTTTGGTCCGGATCGGAGAACTATATCTAATAGCTGCCATTCTAACGATCAATCAGATTTCATATAGCTGCCATACAAAGGACCGATATGAAAGCAAGTCTTTGTATGGAAAACTTTTTTGTTCTCCAAGTTATCGCAACCGAATTGAGCATTCATTTATTTGACATAGCCACACACGATTTGTGAAAGTTTGGTTCGGATCAGACCACTATATCATATAGCTGCCATACAAACGACCGAATGAAAGCAAGTCTTTGTATTGAAAACTTTTTTATTTTCCAAGCTATTGCAACCGAATTCAAAATTTATACATTCGATGTAGCCGTACACAATTTGTAAAGGTTTGGTCCGGATCGGAGAACTATATCTAATAGCTGCTATACTCAATCAATCAGATTCAAGTCTTTGTATGGAAAACTTTTTTGTTCTCCAAGTTATCGCAACCGAATTAAGCGTTCATTTATTTGACTTAGCCATACACGATTTGTGAAAGTTTGGTCCGGATCGGACCACTATATCATATAGCTGCCATACAAACGACCGAATGATAGCAAGTCTTTGTATGGAAAACTTTTTTGTTCTCCAAGTTATCGCAACCGAATTAAGCATTCATTTATTTGACATAGTCACACACGATTTGTGAAAGTTTGGTCCGGATCAGACCACTATATCAGAAGCTGCCATACAAACGACCGAATGAAAGCAAGTCTTTGTATTAAAAACTTTTTTATTTTCCAAGCTATTACAACCGAATTCAAAATTTATACATTCGATGTAGCCGTACACAATTTGTAAAAGTTTGGTCCGGATCGGAGAACTATATCTAATAGCTGCCATACCAACGATCAATCAGATTTCAAGTCTTTATATGGAAAACTTTTTTGTTCTCCAAGCTATCGCAACCCAATTCAACATTTATTTATTTAACATAGCCATACACGATTTGTAAAAGTTTGGTCGGGATCGGACCACTATATCATATAGCTGCCATACTAACGATCAATCAGATTTCAAGTCTTTGTATGGAAAACTTTTTGTTCTCCAAGCTATCGATTTCAATCAGATTTCAAGTCTTTGTATGGAAAACTTTTCTGTTCTCCAAGCTATCGCAACCGAATTCAACATTTATTCATTTGACATAGCCATACACGATGTGTGAAAGTTTGTTTGGGATCGGACCTCTATATCATATAGCTGCCATACAAAGGACCGATATGAAAGCAAGTCTTTGTATGGAAAACTTTTTTGTTCTCCAAGTTATCGCAACCGAATTGAGCGTTCATTTATTTGAGATAGCCACACACGATTTGTAAAAGTTTGGTCCGGATCAGACCACTATATCATAAGCTGCCATACAAACGACCGAATGAAAGCAAGTCTTTGTATTGAAAACTTTTTTATTTTCCAAGCTATTGCAACCGAATTCAAAATTTATACATTCGATGTAGCCGTACACAATTTGTAAAAGTTTGGTCCGGATCGGAGAACTATATCTAATAGCTGCCATACTAACGATCAATCAGATTTCAAGTCTTTGTATGGAAAACTTTTTTGTTCTCCAAGTTATCGCAACCGAATTGAGCGTTCATTTATCTGACATAGCCATACACGATTTGTGAAAGTTTGGTCCGGATCGGACCACTATATCATATAGTTGCCATACAAACGACCGAATGAAAGCAAGTCTTTGTATGGAAAACTATTTTGTTCTCCAAGTTATCGCAACCGAATTAGGCATTCATTTATTTGACATAGTCACACACGATTTGTGAAAGTTTGGTCCGGATCAGACCACTAAATCAGAAGCTGCCATACAAACGACCGAATGAAAGCAAGTCTTTGTATTAAAAACTTTTTATTTTCCAAGCTATTGCAACCGAATTCAAAATTTATACATTCGATGTAGCCGTACACAATTTGTAAAAGTTTGGTCCGGATCGGAGAACTATATCTAATAGCTGCCATACTAACGATCAATCAGATTTCAAGTCTTTGTATGGAAAACTTTTTTGTTCTCCAAGCTATCGCAACCCAATTCAACATTTATTCATTTAACATAGCCATACACGATTTGTAAAAGTTTGGTCGGGATCGGACCACTATATCATATAGCTGCCTTACCAACGATCAATCAGATTTCAAGTCTTTGTATGGAAAACTTTTTGTTCTCCAAGCTATCGATTTCAATCAGATTTCAAGTCTTTGTATGGAAAACTTTTTTGTTCTCCAAGCTATCGCAACCGAATTCAACATTTATTCATTTGACATAGCCATACACGATGTGTGAAAGTTTGTTTGGGATCGGACCACTATATCATATAGCTGCCATACAAACGACCGAATGAAAGCAAGTCTTTGTATGGAAAACTTTTTTGTTCTCCAAGTTATCGCAACCGAATTGAGCGTTCATTTATTTGAGATAGCCACACACGATTTGTAAAAGTTTGGTCCGGATCAGACCACTATATCATAAGCTGCCATACAAACGACCGAATGAAAGCAAGTCTTTGTATTGAAAACTTTTTTATTTTCCAAGCTATTGCAACCGAATTCAAAATTTATACATTCGATTTACCCGTACTCAATTTGTAAAAGTTTGGTCCGGATCGGAAAACTATATCTAATAGCTGCCATACTAACGATCAATCAGATTTCAAGTCTTTGTATGGAAAACTTTTTTGTTCTCCAAGCTATCGCAACCAAATTCAACATTTTTTTATTTAACATAGCCATACACGATTTGTAAAAGTTTGGTCGGGATCGGAGAACTATATCATATAGCTGCCATACTAACGATCAATCAGATTTCAAGTCTTTGTATGGAAAACTTTTTGTTCTCCAAGCTATCGATTTCAATCAGATTTCAAGTCTTTGTATGGAAAACTTTTCTGTTCTCCAAGCTATCGCGATCGAATTCAAAATTTATTCATTTGACATAGCCATACACGATGTGTGAAAGTTTGTTTGGGATCGGACCACTATATCATATAGCTGCCATACAAAGGACCGATATGAAAGCAAGTCTTTGTAGGGAAAACTTTTTTATTTTCCAAGCTATTGCATCCGAATTCAAAATTTATACATTCGATGTAGCCGTACACAATTTGTAAAAGTTTGGTCCGGATCGGAGAACTATATCTAATAGCTGCCATTCTAACGATCAATCAGATTTCATATAGCTGCCATACAAAGGACCGATATGAAAGCAAGTCTTTGTATGGAAAACTTTTTTGTTCTCCAAGTTATCGCAACCGAATTGAGCGTTCATTTATTTGAGATAGCCACACACGATTTGTAAAAGTTTGGTCCGGATCAGACCACTATATCATAAGCTGCCATACAAACGACCGAATGAAAGCAAGTCTTTGTATTGAAAACTTTTTTATTTTCCAAGCTATTGCATCCGAATTCAAAATTTATACATTCGATGTAGCCGTACACAATTTGTAAAAGTTTGGTCCGGATCGGAGAACTATATCATATAGCTGCCATTCTAACGATCAATCAGATTTCATATAGCTGCCATACAAACGACCGATATGAAAGCAAGTCTTTGTATGGAAAACTTTTTTGTTCTCCAAGTTATCGCAACCGAATTGAGCATTCATTTATTTGACATAGCCACACACGATTTGTGAAAGTTTGGTCCGGATCAGACCACTAAATCATATAGCTGCCATACAAACGACCGAATGAAAGCAAGTCTTTGTATTGAAAACTTTTTTATTTTCCAAGCTATTGCAACCGAATTCAAAATTTATACATTCGATGTAGCCGTACACAATTTGTGAAAGTTTGGTCCGGATCGGAGAACTATATCTAATAGCTGCTATACTCAATCAATCAGATTCAAGTCTTTGTATGGAAAACTTTTTTGTTCTCCAAGTTATCGCAACCCAATTAAGCGTTCATTTATTTGACTTAGCCATATACGATTTGTGAAAGTTTGGTCCGGATCGGACCACTATATCATATAGCTGCCATACAAACGACCGAATGAAAGCAAGTCTTTGTATGGAAAACTTTTTTGTTCTCCAAGTTATCGCAACCGAATTAAGCATTCATTTATTTGACATAGTCACACACGATTTGTGAAAGTTTGGTCCGGATCAGACCACTATATCAGAAGCTGCCATACAAACGACCGAATGAAAGCAAGTCTTTGTATTAAAAACTTTTTTATTTTCCAAGCTATTGCAACCGAATTCAAAATTTATACATTCGATGTAGCCGTACACAATTTGTAAAAGTTTGGTCCGGATCGGAGAACTATATCTAATAGCTGCCATACCAACGATCAATCAGATTTCAAGTCTTTGTATGGAAAACTTTTTTGTTCTCCAAGCTATCGCAACCCAATTCAACATTTATTTATTTAACATAGCCATACACGATTTGTAAAAGTTTGGTCGGGATCGGACCACTATATCATATAGCTGCCATACTAACGATCAATCAGATTTCAAGTCTTTGTATGGAAAACTTTTTGTTCTCCAAGCTATCGATTTCAATCAGATTTCAAGTCTTTGTATGGAAAACTTTTTTGTTCTCCAAGCTATCGCAACCGAATTCAACATTTATTCATTTGACATAGCCATACACGATGTGTGAAAGTTTGTTTGGGATCGGACCTCTATATTATATAGCTGCCATACAAAGGACCGATATGAAAGCAAGTCTTTGTATGGAAAACTTTTTTGTTCTCCAAGTTATCGCAACCGAATTGAGCGTTCATTTATTTGAGATAGCCACACACGATTTGTAAAAGTTTGGTCCGGATCAGAAAACTATATCATAAGCTGCCATACAAACGACCGAATGAAAGCAAGTCTTTGTATTGAAAACTTTTTTATTTTCCAAGCTATTGCAACCGAATTCAAAATTTATACATTCGATGTAGCCGTACACAATTTGTAAAAGTTTGGTCCGGATCGGAGAACTATATCTAATAGCTGCCATACCAACGATCAATCAGATTTCAAGTCTTTGTATGGAAAACTTTTTTGTTCTCCAAGCTATCGCAACCCAATTCAACATTTATTTATTTAACATAGCCATACACGATTTGTAAAAGTTTGGTCGGGATCGGACCACTATATCATATAGCTGCCATACTAACGATCAATCAGATTTCAAGTCTTTGTATGGAAAACTTTTTGTTCTCCAAGCTATCGATTTCAATCAGATTTCAAGTCTTTGTATGGAAAACTTTTTTGTTCTCCAAGCTATCGCAACCGAATTCAACATTTATTCATTTGACATAGCCATACACGATGTGTGAAAGTTTGTTTGGGATCGGACCTCTATATTATATAGCTGCCATACAAAGGACCGATATGAAAGCAAGTCTTTGTATGGAAAACTTTTTTGTTCTCCAAGTTATCGCAACCGAATTGAGCGTTCATTTATTTGAGATAGCCACACACGATTTGTAAAAGTTTGGTCCGGATCAGAAAACTATATCATAAGCTGCCATACAAACGACCGAATGAAAGCAAGTCTTTGTATTGAAAACTTTTTTATTTTCCAAGCTATTGCAACCGAATTCAAAATTTATAAATTCGATGTACCCGTACACAATTTGTAAAAGTTTGGTCCGGATCGGAGAACTATATCTAATAGCTGCCATTCTAACGATCAAACAGATTTCAAGTCTTTAAATGGAAAACTTTTTTGTTCTCCAAGCTATCGCAACCGAACTAAACATTTATTTATTTGACATAGCCATACACGATTTGTAAAAGTTTGGTCGGGATCGGACTACTA
The DNA here is from genome assembly GCA_035047645.1 of Drosophila merina. NCBI lineage: Eukaryota > Metazoa > Arthropoda > Insecta > Diptera > Drosophilidae > Drosophila > Drosophila merina. The sequence goes on along the minus strand of JAWNPH010000014.1, from coordinate 1,328,445 downwards.
TATCATATAGCTGCCATACAAAGGACCGATATGAAAGCAAGTCTTTGTATGGAAAACTTTTTTGTTCTCCAAGTTATCGCAACCGAATTGAGCGTTCATTTATTTGAGATAGCCACACACGATTTGTAAAAGTTTGGTCCGGATCAGACCACTATATCATAAGCTGCCATACAAACGACCGAATGAAAGCAAGTCTTTGTATTGAAAACTTTTTTATTTTCCAAGCTATTGCAACCGAATTCAAAATTTATACATTCGATGTACCCGTACACAATTTGTAAAAGTTTGGTCCGGATCGGAGAACTATATCTAATAGCTGCCATTCTAACGATCAAACAGATTTTAAGTCTTTAAATGGAAAACTTTTTTGTTCTCCAAGCTATCGCAACCGAACTAAACATTTATTTATTTGACATAGCCACACACGATTTGTGAAAGTTTGGTCCGGATCAGACCACTATATCATATAGCTGCCATACAAACGACCGAATGAAAGCAAGTCTTTGTATTGAAAACTTTTTTATTTTCCAAGCTATTGCAACCGAATTCAAAATTTATACATTCGATGTAGCCGTACACAATTTGTAAAAGTTTGGTCCGGATCGGAGAACTATATCTAATAGCTGCTATACTCAATCAATCAGATTCAAGTCTTTGTATGGAAAACTTTTTTGTTCTCCAAGTTATCGCAACCGAATTGAGCGTTCATTTATTTGACATAGCCATACACGATTTGTGAAAGTTTGGTCCGGATCGGACCACTATATCATATAGCTGCCATACAAACGACCGAATGAAAGCAAGTCTTTGTATGGAAAACTTTTTTGTTCTCCAAGTTATCGCAACCGAATTAAGCATTCATTTATTTGACATAGTCACACACGATTTGTGAAAGTTTGGTCCGGATCAGACCACTATATCAGAAGCTGCCACACAAACGACCGAATGAAAGCAAGTCTTTGTATTAAAAACTTTTTCATTTTCCAAGCTATTGCAACCGAATTCAAAATTTATACATTCGATGTAGCCGTACACAATTTGTGAAAGTTTGGTCCGGATCGGAGAACTATATCTAATAGCTGCTATACTCAATCAATCAGATTCAAGTCTTTGTATGGAAAACTTTTTTGTTCTCCAAGCTATCGCAACCGAACTAAAAATTTATTATTTGACATAGCCATACACGATTTGTAAAAGTTTGGTCGGGATCGGACTACTATATCATATAGCTGCCATACAAAGGACCGATATGAAAGCAAGTCTTTGTATGGAAAACTTTTTTGTTCTCCAAGTTATCGCAACCGAATTGAGCATTCATTTATTTGACATAGCCACACACGATTTGTGAAAGTTTGGTCCGGATCAGACCACTATATCATATAGCTGCCATACAAACGACCGAATGAAAGCAAGTCTTTGTATTGAAAACTTTTTTATTTTCCAAGCTATTGCAACCGAATTCAAAATTTATACATTCGATGTAGCCGTACACAATTTGTGAAAGTTTCGTCCGGATCGGAGAACTATATCTAATAGCTGCTATACTCAATCAATCAGATTCAAGTCTTTGTATGGAAAACTTTTTTGTTCTCCAAGTTATCACAACCGAATTGAGCATTCATTTATTTGACATAGCCACACACGATTTGTGAAAGTTTGGTCCGGATCAGACCACTTTATCATATAGCTGCCATACAAACGACCGAATGAAAGCAAGTCTTTGTATTGAAAACTTTTTTATTTTCCAAGCTATTGCAACCGAATTCAAAATTTATACATTCGATGTATTAAGCGATGTATTAACCGAATTAAGCGTTCATTTATTTGACATAGCCATACACGATTTGTGAAAGTTTGGTCCGGATCGGACCACTATATCATATAGCTGCCATACAAACGACCGAATGAAAGCAAGTCTTTGTATGGAAAACTTTTTTGTTCTCCAAGTTATCGCAACCGAATTAAGCATTCATTTATTTGACATAGTCACACACGATTTGTGAAAGTTTGGTCCGGATCAGACCACTATATCAGAAGCTGCCATACAAACGACCGAATGAAAGCAAGTCTTTGTATTAAAAACTTTTTATTTTCCAAGCTATTGCAACCGAATTCAAAATTTATACATTCGATGTAGCCGTACACAATTTGTGAAAGTTTGGTCCGGATCGGAGAACTATATCTAATAGCTGCTATACTCAATCAATCAGATTCAAGTCTTTGTATGGAAAACTTTTTTGTTCTCCAAGTTATCGCAACCGAATTAAGCGTTCATTTATTTGACATAGCCATACACGATTTGTGAAAGTTTGGTCCGGATCGGACCACTGTATCATATAGCTGCCATACAAACGACCGAATGAAAGCAAGTCTTTGTATGGAAAACTTTTTTGTTCTCCAAGTTATCGCAACCGAATTAAGCATTCATTTATTTGACATAGTCACACACGATTTGTGAAAGTTTGGTCCGGATCAGACCACTATATCAGAAGCTGCCATACAAACGACCGAATGAAAGCAAGTCTTTGTATTAAAAACTTTTTTTATTTTCCAAGCTATTGCAACCGAATTCAAAATTTATACATTCGATGTAGCCGTACACAATTTGTGAAAGGTTGGTCCGGATCGGAGAACTATATCTAATAGCTGCTATACTCAATCAATCAGATTCAAGTCTTTGTATGGAAAACTTTTTTGTTCTCCAAGCTATCGCAACCGAACTAAACATTTAATTATTTGACATAGCCATACACGATTTGTAAAAGTTTGGTCGGGATCGGACTACTATATCATATAGCTGCCATACAAAGGACCGATATGAAAGCAAGTCTTTGAAGTCTTTGTTCTCCAAGATATCGCTACCGAATTGAGCATTCATTTATTTGACATAGCCACACACGATTTGTGAAAGTTTGGTCCGGATCAGACCACTATACCATATAGCTGCCATACAAACGACCGAATGAAAGCAAGTCTTTGTATGGAAAACTTTTTTGTTCTCCAAGTTATCGCAACCCAATTAAGCATTCATTTATTTGACATAGTCACACACGATTTGTGAAAGTTTGGTCCGGATCAGACCACTATATCAGAAGCTGCCATACAAACGACCGAATGAAAGCAAGTCTTTGTATTGAAAACTTTTTTATTTTCCAAGCTATTGCAACCGAATTCAAAATTTATACATTCGATGTACCCGTACACAATTTGTAAAAGTTTGGTCCGGATCGGAGAACTATATCTAATAGCTGCCATACTAACGATCAATCAGATTTCAAGTCTTTAAATGGAAAACTTTTTTGTTCTCCAAGCTATCGCAACCGAACTAAACATTTATTTATTTGACATAGCCATACACGATTTGTAAAAGTTTGGTCGGGATCGGACTACTATATCATATAGCTGCCATACAAAGGACCGATATGAAAGCAAGTCTTTGTATGGAAAACTTTTTTGTTCTCCAAGTTATCGCAACCGAATTGAGCATTCATTTATTTGACATAGCCACACACGATTTGTGAAAGTTTGGTCCGGATAACACCACTATATCATATAGCTGCCATACAAACGACCGAATGAAAGCAAGTCTTTGTATTGAAAACTTTTTTATTTTCCAAGCTATTGCAACCGAATTCAAAATTTATACATTCGATGTAGCCGTACACAATTTGTGAAAGTTTGGTCCGGATCGGAGAACTATATCTAATAGCTGCTATACTCAATCAATCAGATTCAAGTCTTTGTATGGAAAACTTTTTTGTTCTCCAAGTTATCGCAACCGAATTGAGCGTTCATTTATTTGACATAGCCATACACGATTTGTGAAAGTTTGGTCCGGATCGGACTACTATATCATATAGCTGCCATACAAACGACCGAATGAAAGCAAGTCTTTGTATGGAAAACTTTTTTGTTCTCCAAGTTATCGCTACCGAATTAGGCATTCATTAATTTGACATAGTCACACACGATTTGTGAAAGTTTACTCCGGATCAGACCACTAAATCAGAAGCTGCCATACAAACGACCGAATGAAAGCAAGTCTTTGTATTAAAAACTTTTTATTTTCCAAGCTATTGCAACCGAATTCAAAATTTATACATTCGATGTAGCCGTACACAATTTGTAAAAGTTTGGTCTGGATCGGAGAACTATATCTAATAGCTGCCATACTAACGATCAATCAGATTTCAAGTCTTTGTATGGAAAACTTTTTTGTTCTCCAAGCTATCGCAACCCAATTCAACATTTATTCATTAAACATAGCCATACACGATTTGTAAAAGTTTGGTCGGGATCGGACCACTATATCATATAGCTGCCATACTAACGATCAATCAGATTTCAAGTCTTTGTATGGAAAACTTTTTGTTCTCCAAGCTATCGATTTCAATCAGATTTCAAGTCTTTGTATGGAAAACTTTGCTGTTCTCCAAGCTATCGCAACCGAATTCAACATTTATTCATTTGACATAGCCATACACGATGTGTGAAAGTTTGTTTGGGATCGGACCACTATATCATATAGCTGCCATACAAAGGACCGATATGAAAGCAAGTCTTTGTATGGAAAACTTTTTTGTTCTCCAAGTTATCGCAACCGAATTAAGCGTTCATTTATCTGACATAGCCATACACGATGTGTGAAAGTTTGTTTTTGATCGGACCACTATATCATATAGCTGCCATACAAAGGACCGATATGAAAGCAAGTCTTTGTATGGAAAACTTTTTTGTTCTCCAAGTTATCGCAACCGAATTGAGCGTTCATTTATCTGACATAGCCATACACGATGTGTAAAAGTTTGTTTTTGATCGGACCACTATATCATATAGCTGCCATACAAAGGACCGATATGAAAGCAAGTCTTTGTATGGAAAACTTTTTTGTTCTCCAAGTTATCGCAACCGAATTGAGCGTTCATTTATTTCAGATAGCCACACACGATTTGTAAAAGTTTGGTCCGGATCAGACCACTATATCATAAGCTGCCATACAAACGACCGAATGAAAGCAAGTCTTTGTATTGAAAACTTTTTTATTTTCCAAGCTATTGCAACCGAATTCAAAATTTATACATTCGATGTAGCCGTACACAATTTGTAAAAGTTTGGTCCGGATCGGAGAACTATATCTAATAGCTGCTATACTCAATCAATCAGATTCAAGTCTTTGTATGGAAAACTTTTTTGTTCTCCAAGTTATCGCAACCCAATTAAGCGTTCATTTATTTGACTTAGCCATATACGATTTGTGAAAGTTTGGTCCGGATCGGACCACTATATCATATAGCTGCCATACAAACGACCGAATGAAAGCAAGTCTTTGTATGGAAAACTTTTTTGTTCTCCAAGTTATCGCAACCGAATTAAGCATTCATTTATTTGACATAGTCACACACGATTTGTGAAAGTTTGGTCCGGATCAGACCACTATATCAGAAGCTGCCATACAAACGACCGAATGAAAGCAAGTCTTTGTATTAAAAACTTTTTATTTTCCAAGCTATTGCAACCGAATTCAAAATTTATACATTCGATGTAGCCGTACACAATTTGTAAAAGTTTGGTCCGGATCGGAGAACTATATCTAATAGCTGCCATACCAACGATCAATCAGATTTCAAGTCTTTGTATGGAAAACTTTTTTGTTCTCCAAGCTATCGCAACCCAATTCAACATTTATTTATTTAACATAGCCATACACGATTTGTAAAAGTTTGGTCGGGATCGGACCACTATATCATATAGCTGCCATACTAACGATCAATCAGATTTCAAGTCTTTGTATGGAAAACTTTTTGTTCTCCAAGCTATCGATTTCAATCAGATTTCAAGTCTTTGTATGGAAAACTTTTTTGTTCTCCAAGCTATCGCAACCGAATTCAACATTTATTCATTTGACATAGCCATACACGATGTGTGAAAGTTTGTTTGGGATCGGACCTCTATATTATATAGCTGCCATACAAAGGACCGATATGAAAGCAAGTCTTTGTATGGAAAACTTTTTTGTTCTCCAAGTTATCGCAACCGAATTGAGCGTTCATTTATTTGAGATAGCCACACACGATTTGTAAAAGTTTGGTCCGGATCAGAAAACTATATCATAAGCTGCCATACAAACGACCGAATGAAAGCAAGTCTTTGTATTGAAAACTTTTTTATTTTCCAAGCTATTGCAACCGAATTCAAAATTTATACATTCGATGTAGCCGTACACAATTTGTAAAAGTTTGGTCCGGATCGGAGAACTATATCTAATAGCTGCCATACCAACGATCAATCAGATTTCAAGTCTTTGTATGGAAAACTTTTTTGTTCTCCAAGCTATCGCAACCCAATTCAACATTTATTTATTTAACATAGCCATACACGATTTGTAAAAGTTTGGTCGGGATCGGACCACTATATCATATAGCTGCCATACTAACGATCAATCAGATTTCAAGTCTTTGTATGGAAAACTTTTTGTTCTCCAAGCTATCGATTTCAATCAGATTTCAAGTCTTTGTATGGAAAACTTTTTTGTTCTCCAAGCTATCGCAACCGAATTCAACATTTATTCATTTGACATAGCCATACACGATGTGTGAAAGTTTGTTTGGGATCGGACCTCTATATTATATAGCTGCCATACAAAGGACCGATATGAAAGCAAGTCTTTGTATGGAAAACTTTTTTGTTCTCCAAGTTATCGCAACCGAATTGAGCGTTCATTTATTTGAGATAGCCACACACGATTTGTAAAAGTTTGGTCCGGATCAGAAAACTATATCATAAGCTGCCATACAAACGACCGAATGAAAGCAAGTCTTTGTATTGAAAACTTTTTTATTTTCCAAGCTATTGCAACCGAATTCAAAATTTATAAATTCGATGTACCCGTACACAATTTGTAAAAGTTTGGTCCGGATCGGAGAACTATATCTAATAGCTGCCATTCTAACGATCAAACAGATTTCAAGTCTTTAAATGGAAAACTTTTTTGTTCTCCAAGCTATCGCAACCGAACTCAACATTTATTTATTTGACATAGCCATACACGATTTGTAAAAGTTTGGTCGGGATCGGACTACTATATCATATAGCTGCCATACAAAGGACCGATATGAAAGCAAGTCTTTGTATGGAAAACTTTTTTGTTCTCCAAGTTATCGCAACCGAATTGAGCGTTCATTTATTTGAGATAGCCACACACGATTTGTAAAAGTTTGGTCCGGATCAGACCACTATATCATAAGCTGCCATACAAACGACCGAATGAAAGCAAGTCTTTGTATTGAAAACTTTTTTATTTTCCAAGCTATTGCAACCGAATTCAAAATTTATACATTCGATGTACCCGTACACAATTTGTAAAAGTTTGGTCCGGATCGGAGAACTATATCTAATAGCTGCCATTCTAACGATCAAACAGATTTTAAGTCTTTAAATGGAAAACTTTTTTGTTCTCCAAGCTATCGCAACCGAACTAAACATTTATTTATTTGACATAGCCACACACGATTTGTGAAAGTTTGGTCCGGATCAGACCACTATATCATATAGCTGCCATACAAACGACCGAATGAAAGCAAGTCTTTGTATTGAAAACTTTTTTATTTTCCAAGCTATTGCAACCGAATTCAAAATTTATACATTCGATGTAGCCGTACACAATTTGTAAAAGTTTGGTCCGGATCGGAGAACTATATCTAATAGCTGCTATACTCAATCAATCAGATTCAAGTCTTTGTATGGAAAACTTTTTTGTTCTCCAAGTTATCGCAACCGAATTGAGCGTTCATTTATTTGACATAGCCATACACGATTTGTGAAAGTTTGGTCCGGATCGGACCACTATATCATATAGCTGCCATACAAACGACCGAATGAAAGCAAGTCTTTGTATGGAAAACTTTTTTGTTCTCCAAGTTATCGCAACCGAATTAAGCATTCATTTATTTGACATAGTCACACACGATTTGTGAAAGTTTGGTCCGGATCAGACCACTATATCAGAAGCTGCCATACAAACGACCGAATGAAAGCAAGTCTTTGTATTAAAAACTTTTTCATTTTCCAAGCTATTGCAACCGAATTCAAAATTTATACATTCGATGTAGCCGTACACAATTTGTGAAAGTTTGGTCCGGATCGGAGAACTATATCTAATAGCTGCTATACTCAATCAATCAGATTCAAGTCTTTGTATGGAAAACTTTTTTGTTCTCCAAGCTATCGCAACCGAACTAAAAATTTATTATTTGACATAGCCATACACGATTTGTAAAAGTTTGGTCGGGATCGGACTACTATATCATATAGCTGCCATACAAAGGACCGATATGAAAGCAAGTCTTTGTATGGAAAACTTTTTTGTTCTCCAAGTTATCGCAACCGAATTAAGCATTCATTTATTTGACATAGCCACACACGATTTGTGAAAGTTTGGTCCGGATCAGACCACTATATCATATAGCTGCCATACAAACGACCGAATGAAAGCAAGTCTTTGTATTGAAAACTTTTTTATTTTCCAAGCTATTGCAACCGAATTCAAAATTTATACATTCGATGTAGCCGTACACAATTTGTGAAAGTTTCGTCCGGATCGGAGAACTATATCTAATAGCTGCTATACTCAATCAATCAGATTCAAGTCTTTGTATGGAAAACTTTTTTGTTCTCCAAGTTATCACAACCGAATTGAGCATTCATTTATTTGACATAGCCACACACGATTTGTGAAAGTTTGGTCCGGATCAGACCACTTTATCATATAGCTGCCATACAAACGACCGAATGAAAGCAAGTCTTTGTATTGAAAACTTTTTTATTTTCCAAGCTATTGCAACCGAATTCAAAATTTATACATTCGATGTATTAAGCGATGTATTAACCGAATTAAGCGTTCATTTATTTGACATAGCCATACACGATTTGTGAAAGTTTGGTCCGGATCGGACCACTATATCATATAGCTGCCATACAAACGACCGAATGAAAGCAAGTCTTTGTATGGAAAACTTTTTTGTTCTCCAAGTTATCGCAACCGAATTAAGCATTCATTTATTTGACATAGTCACACACGATTTGTGAAAGTTTGGTCCGGATCAGACCACTATATCAGAAGCTGCCATACAAACGACCGAATGAAAGCAAGTCTTTGTATTAAAAACTTTTTTATTTTCCAAGCTATTGCAACCGAATTCAAAATTTATACATTCGATGTAGCCGTACACAATTTGTGAAAGTTTGGTCCGGATCGGAGAACTATATCTAATAGCTGCTATACTCAATCAATCAGATTCAAGTCTTTGTATGGAAAACTTTTTTGTTCTCCAAGTTATCGCAACCGAATTAAGCGTTCATTTATTTGACATAGCCATACACGATTTGTGAAAGTTTGGTCCGGATCGGACCACTGTATCATATAGCTGCCATACAAACGACCGAATGAAAGCAAGTCTTTGTATGGAAAACTTTTTTGTTCTCCAAGTTATCGCAACCGAATTAAGCATTCATTTATTTGACATAGTCACACACGATTTGTGAAAGTTTGGTCCGGATCAGACCACTATATCAGAAGCTGCCATACAAACGACCGAATGAAAGCAAGTCTTTGTATTAAAAACTTTTTTATTTTCCAAGCTATTGCAACCGAATTCAAAATTTATACATTCGATGTAGCCGTACACAATTTGTGAAAGGTTGGTCCGGATCGGAGAACTATATCTAATAGCTGCTATACTCAATCAATCAGATTCAAGTCTTTGTATGGAAAACTTTTTTGTTCTCCAAGCTATCGCAACCGAACTAAACATTTAATTATTTGACATAGCCATACACGATTTGTAAAAGTTTGGTCGGGATCGGACTACTATATCATATAGCTGCCATACAAACGACCGATATGAAAGCAAGTCTTTGAAGTCTTTGTTCTCCAAGATATCGCTACCGAATTGAGCATTCATTTATTTGACATAGCCACACACGATTTGTGAAAGTTTGGTCCGGATCAGACCACTATACCATATAGCTGCCATACAAACGACCGAATGAAAGCAAGTCTTTGTATGGAAAACTTTTTTTGTTCTCCAAGTTATCGCAACCCAATTAAGCATTCATTTATTTGACATAGTCACACACGATTTGTGAAAGTTTGGTCCGGATCAGACCACTATATCAGAAGCTGCCATACAAACGACCGAATGAAAGCAAGTCTTTGTATTGAAAACTTTTTTATTTTCCAAGCTATTGCAACCGAATTCAAAATTTATACATTCGATGTACCCGTACACAATTTGTAAAAGTTTGGTCCGGATCGGAGAACTATATCTAATAGCTGCCATTCTAACGATCAATCAGATTTCAAGTCTTTAAATGGAAAACTTTTTTGTTCTCCAAGCTATCGCAACCGAACTAAACATTTATTTATTTGACATAGCCATACACGATTTGTAAAAGTTTGGTCGGGATCGGACTACTATATCATATAGCTGCCATACAAAGGACCGATATGAAAGCAAGTCTTTGTATGGAAAACTTTTTTGTTCTCCAAGTTATCGCAACCGAATTGAGCATTCATTTATTTGACATAGCCACACACGATTTGTGAAAGTTTGGTCCGGATAACACCACTATATCATATAGCTGCCATACAAACGACCGAATGAAAGCAAGTCTTTGTATTGAAAACTTTTTTATTTTCCAAGCTATTGCAACCGAATTCAAAATTTATACATTCGATGTAGCCGTACACAATTTGTGAAAGTTTGGTCCGGATCGGAGAACTATATCTAATAGCTGCTATACTCAATCAATCAGATTCAAGTCTTTGTATGGAAAACTTTTTGTTCTCCAAGTTATCGCAACCGAATTGAGCGTTCATTTATTTGACATAGCCATACACGATTTGTGAAAGTTTGGTCCGGATCGGACTACTATATCATATAGCTGCCATACAAACGACCGAATGAAAGCAAGTCTTTGTATGGAAAACTTTTTTGTTCTCCAAGTTATCGCTACCGAATTAGGCATTCATTAATTTGACATAGTCACACACGATTTGTGAAAGTTTACTCCGGATCAGACCACTAAATCAGAAGCTGCCATACAAACGACCGAATGAAAGCAAGTCTTTGTATTAAAAACTTTTTTATTTTCCAAGCTATTGCAACCGAATTCAAAATTTATACATTCGATGTAGCCGTACACAATTTGTAAAAGTTTGGTCTGGATCGGAGAACTATATCTAATAGCTGCCATACTAACGATCAATCAGATTTCAAGTCTTTGTATGGAAAACTTTTTTGTTCTCCAAGCTATCGCAACCCAATTCAACATTTATTCATTTAACATAGCCATACACGATTTGTAAAAGTTTGGTCGGGATCGGACCACTATATCATATAGCTGCCATACTAACGATCAATCAGATTTCAAGTCTTTGTATGGAAAACTTTTTGTTCTCCAAGCTATCGATTTCAATCAGATTTCAAGTCTTTGTATGGAAAACTTTGCTGTTCTCCAAGCTATCGCAACCGAATTCAACATTTATTCATTTGACATAGCCATACACGATGTGTGAAAGTTTGTTTGGGATCGGACCACTATATCATATAGCTGCCATACAAAGGACCGATATGAAAGCAAGTCTTTGTATGGAAAACTTTTTTGTTCTCCAAGTTATCGCAACCGAATTAAGCGTTCATTTATCTGACATAGCCATACACGATGTGTGAAAGTTTGTTTTTGATCGGACCACTATATCATATAGCTGCCATACAAAGGACCGATATGAAAGCAAGTCTTTGTATGGAAAACTTTTTTGTTCTCCAAGTTATCGCAACCGAATTGAGCGTTCATTTATCTGACATAGCCATACACGATGTGTAAAAGTTTGTTTTTGATCGGACCACTATATCATATAGCTGCCATACAAAGGACCGATATGAAAGCAAGTCTTTGTATGGAAAACTTTTTTGTTCTCCAAGTTATCGCAACCGAATTGAGCGTTCATTTATTTCAGATAGCCACACACGATTTGTAAAAGTTTGGTCCGGATCAGACCACTATATCATAAGCTGCCATACAAACGACCGAATGAAAGCAAGTCTTTGTATTGAAAACTTTTTTATTTTCCAAGCTATTGCAACCGAATTCAAAATTTATACATTCGATGTAGCCGTACACAATTTGTAAAAGTTTGGTCCGGATCGGATAACTATATCTAATAGCTGCCATTCTAACGATCAATCAGATTTCATATAGCTGCCATACAAAGGACCGATAGGAAAGCAAGTCTTTGTATGGAAAACTTTTTTGTTCTCCAAGTTATCGCAACCGAATTGAGCATTCATTTATTTGACATAGCCACACACGATTTGTGAAAGTTTGGTCCGGATCAGACCACTATATCATATAGCTGCCATACAAACGACCGAATGAAAGCAAGTCTTTGTATTGAAAACTTTTTTATTTTCCAAGCTATTGCAACCGAATTCAAAATTTATACATTCGATGTAGCCGTTCACAATTTGTGAAAGTTTGGTCCGGATCGGAGAACTATATCTAATAGCTGCTATACTAACGATCAATCAGATTTCAAGTCTTTGTATGGAAAACTTTTTTGTTCTCCAAGTTATCGCAACCGAATTCAGCATTCATTTATTTGACATCACACGATTTGTAAAAGTTTGGTCCGGATCGGACCACTATATCATATAGCTGCCATACAAACGACCAAATGAAAGAAAGTCTTTGTATTGAAAACTTTTTTGTTTTCCAAGCTATTGCAACCGAATTCAAAATTTATACATTCGATGTAGCCGTACACAATTTGTGAAAGTTTGGTCCGGATCGGAGAACTATATCTAATAGCTGCCAACTAACGATCAATCAGATTTCAAGTCTTTGTATGGAAAACTTTTTTTGTTCTCCAAGCTATCGATTTCAATCAGATTTCAAGTCTTTGTATGGAAAACTTTTTTGTTCTCAAAGCTATCGCAACCGAACTAAACATTTATTCTTTTGACATAGCCGTACACGATGTGTGAAAGTTTGGTCCGGATCGGACCACTATATCATATAGCTGCCATACAAACGACCGAATGAAAGCAAGTCTTTGTATTGAAAACTTTTTTGTTTTCCAAGCTATTGCAACCGAATTCAAAATTTATACATTCGATGTAGCCGTACACAATTTGTGAAAGTTTGGTCCGGATCGGAGAACTATATCTAATAGCTGCCATACTAACGATCAATCAGATTTCAAGTCTTTGTATGGAAAACTTTTTTGTTCTCCAAGCTATCGATTTCAATCAGATTTCAAGTCTTTGTATGGAAAACTTTTTTGTTCTCCAAGCTATCGCAACCGAATTCAACATTTATTCATTTAACATAGCCATACACGATTTGTAAAAGTTTGGTCGGGATCGGACCACTATATCATATAGCTGCCATACTAACGATCAATCAGATTTCAAGTCTTTGTATGGAAAACTTTTTGTTCTCCAAGCTATCGATTTCAATCAGATTTCAAGTCTTTGTATGGAAAACTTTTTTTGTTCTCCAAGCTATCGCAACTGAACTAAACATTTATTCATTTGACATAGCCGTACACGATGTGTGAAAGTTTGGTCCGGATCGGACCACTATATCATATAGCTGCCATACAAACGACCGAATGAAAGCAAGTCTTTGTATGGAAAACTTTTTTGTTCTCCAAGTTATCGCAACCGAATTAAGCATTCATTTATTTGACATAGCCACACACGATTTGTAAAAGTTTGGTCCGGATCGGACCACTATATCATATAGCTGCCATACAAACGACCGAATGAAAGCAAGTCTTTGTATGGAAAACTTTTTTGTTCTCCAAGCTATCGATTTCAATCAGATTTCAAGTCTTTGTATTGAAAACTTTTTTGTTTTCTAAGCTATTGCAACCGAATTCAAAATTTATACATTCGATGCAGCCGTACACAATTTGTTAAAGTTTGGTCCGGATCGGAGAACTATATCTAATAGCTGCCATACTAACGATCAATCAGATTTCAAGTCTTTGTATGGAAAACATTTTTGTTCTCCAAGCAATCGCAACCGAATTCAACATTTAATTATTTGACATAGCCATACACGATGTGTAAAAGTTTGGTCGGGATCGGACTACTATATCATATAGCTGCCATACAAACGACCGATATTTATTTATTTATTTGCTTTATATATCCCTTAAAACGATATTTTGGCACTAAAGCTTATGACTTTATATCATATGTTCCAGAGTTTAGCGTTAATTTGCTTTTCAACTGAATTATTATTAATTTTGATTTTAATATTAACAAATGAAATTGATTTACATTTTGCTTACATTCTATATATTTATAAGGAAAAAGGGGAAAAAACCTTAATTTGAATTTACTAACCTAACTTAAAACTAAACTAACTTAAATATTGTTTAACAGTTGAAATTTTAGCAATGCTGTGTATGTATTTAGTGCTTGTGTAGTACGGCAGATTTAATAACAATTTTAATGCCTTGTTTTGGCATATTTGGATTTTTTAATATGTGTTTGTGCACATTTCCCCCATATGGGACTACCATACATAAGAGCCGGCCTTATTATGGTCTTAAAAATTATAAGTTTGTTTAGAGTTGATAGTTTTGATTTTCGATTAATAATTGGATACATTATGCGAATTATTTTGTTTATTTTGTCAATTGTGACTCCAATATGAAATTTAAACGTGAGTTTTTTATCAAAGTGTATACCTAAATATCTAACATTGTTCACCCATTGAATAGGAGTGTTACAAATTTGTAGGCAGCTATCAGGTGTATAACAGGGTTTTCTTCGTTTAGTAAAGAAGACAGCGCTAGTTTTGTTAGGAATAATTTTAATCTTCCACTTATGATAGTACTTCTCTAGTATATTAATGTAATTTGGGATAGGATTGCTTATTTCATTGTATAAAATACCAGCTGTGTAAATGGCTGCGTCATCGGCAAATAAAGAAAGTTTGCAATCAATTACTTGTGGTATGTCATGTGTGTATATGTTAAATAATATTGGCCCTAAAACTGAACCCTGCGGGACTCCAGCTAAAATATATCGCTGCGTGGATCGGTCTCCAAGAAGTCAACCAATCTAACTTTAATAAGTTTTTCCAATATTTTTGACAGGCCACACAGTAGACTGATCGGTCTATAACTATCAGGTGTATTAGCAGGTTTTCCTGGCTTAGCAATAGGTACTACTTTGGCGACTTTCCATGCGTCAGGAAAATAACCAATGCGAAAACAGAGATTAAATAGTTGAGACAAAAAACTAATAGCGATCGCAGGAAGATTCTTTAAACAAACGTTACGAATACCATCAGTCCCTGGAGATTTTCTTGTCACAAGACCATTAATAATGTATAAGATTTCAGAGTTTTGAATTTGAAGTATTTGTTGGTTGGGGATGTAATTATTTTCAATGGTCTGCAATGTCGATTTGACTAAGTTGATAGTTTCTTGATTTGAGTGTGTATCTGTTAACTTATGCTTTTGTTCAAAGGTGTCAGCAAGTATTTTAGCTTTTTCTTCTCCTGTAACAAAGCTTGTATCTGCAGAATAAAGACAGGGTATAAATTGCTTTCGCTTTTTTAATGCTTTCGTTATGTTCCAGAAGGGTTTGCTACTTTTATCCAGTTTTTGGAGCTTATTGTTCCATTGTTCATTATTATGTATAAATAACTTTTGCCTGATAATATAGTTCAGGTGGTTACATTTAGCTT
The DNA here is from genome assembly GCA_035047645.1 of Drosophila merina. Taxonomy (NCBI): domain Eukaryota; kingdom Metazoa; phylum Arthropoda; class Insecta; order Diptera; family Drosophilidae; genus Drosophila; species Drosophila merina. The sequence continues at coordinate 1,312,677 of JAWNPH010000014.1, read as the reverse complement.
TAAATATGGGCAACCTTGTTCTGATCCATTTTCTCTGGATTAAATTTCTTATTTTGAACAGTTCACATATGTCTTGGGGAATTTTGTAATTTTCAGATTTTTTTTTGTTTTTTTTTGTGTGGAACTGACTCCTGAAATGCGTAATTTACTGCTTCTGTAAAGGATTTTGCTAGAAGATCAATTTCAGAAGTTGAAACCGAGGAATTGTCATTAATAAAATCTATGTCTAATAGCATATCACTAATAATTTCCTTAAATAGTTTCCAATTTGCTTTGCTGATAATTGGGTGTAACTTTTCTGTAAGTATGAAATTTATTGAATATTTTAATACTATTGGTAAATGATCAGAAGAGAGATCGTTTACCACTATTGGATTTGTGATTTTTTCAGGAGATTTTGTGAGACAAATGTCAATTGTGGAGGGCTTCGCTTTGTGGCACATCGGAATATATGTGGGTTGGTTACTGCATAAAATATTGAGTTTTCCTAGATCTGAAAGGTCATTAAGAATGTTACCCCAACAGTTGGCTCGAATACAGTTCCAGGCCCTGTGGCGAGAATTAAAGTCACCGCAGGCTATAAAATGGCCCTGTAACCTTGATATTTTCAGTAAGTCAGACTTAAATTGGCTTTTCATATGATTTCGGTCCTTGCAATTATTGCATGAATTTAGTAAACATTTTGCTGTGTTGCCAGGGAAGTACACAGAGTAAATTTTTAAGTTGTTAGTATTAGAGTTGGTTTTGATTTCAACGCCAACGTTTTCAATAAGATGAGTTTTAATATTGGGAATTTGTTTGTGTTCTATTTTGTTGCTCACGATAATGGCAACACCGCCACCTTTGCTGCCTGTTCTATCGCACCTATACACAGTGTAGTTAGGAATGTTAAGCCGATCGTCTTGAGTGAGCCAAGTTTCACTTAGCGCAGCCACATGAATTTCATTTTCATCTAAAAATTTGATAAGTTCTACTCTCTTATTTTTAACGGCACGGGAATTCCATGCCATAATAATTAGATTATCAATTGAGTTATTTCTTTGCATATACATATTTAATTGCTAAGTTTGAAATTACTTGAAATTGTTCTCCTTTGTTGGAGCATGTGCTTAAGTTATTTATTAAATCTATGAGTAGAGAATTAATTTCGTCAGCAGAAAAAAGCTCTTGTTTGGTTGGTGGTTCTCTTGGTGATGTGGATTCTTTGACGAGTGCATCTCTGTAGCTGCCATGTGTAAATGAAGTAACTCTCTTAATTAGAGTAGATGAAGAGAGGGGACTTCCAGAGCTCGTACTATCAAGAGTTTTGCTTTTACTCTGTACAGTTATTTGAGTTTCAAGGTTCGTTCTTCTCATTCGCATTGCCGAACGCTTTGAGATCAGGTTGAGATAATACAAACGGCATGGACAAGTCTTATCGGTTGATGGGTGTTCTCCTTTACAATTTGTACATTTTATGTTGCTTGTATTCGTACATGAAGCTGTTGTGTGGGGTCCGGCACAGTGTGCACAAGAGGTTTTGACTGAGCAATTGTTTGACCCATGTCCAAACATTTGACAGTTGTAACATTGTGTTATTTTGTTTTCATTTTTTAACTTGTGATCCCATCGTACTTTCATGTGGTTAATATACTTGAAATTGTTACGCAGTTGTTGTACTGTTACACTTTTGTTTACAAAGTAAACAATGTACAGTAACAGGTCGTAATTCGATTTTACTCTTTTTTCAACCATTTTAACTTCGGTGCATTGCAATCCCAGATTAATTAGAAATGACTTCACAACGTCGGTTGGAAGCCTATCCAATCCAGATAGGACGGCCTTGTATGGTTTTGTAGATTTAGTAGCATAGGTGTAGAACTCCCACTTAAGTTCCTTGAGTTTTGTTGAAAGCTGTACAAACTTCTCCATGCTTTCCACAAATATTTCAATGCCAATGGAGATTGTTTGCAAATAATATTTTCCAATACCAAGAGTAGACATGATTTCATGAACTGATTTTGTATTTTGTTTGATTAGAGTTATAGGAGGTGGTTTGATTATCACTTCATCGTGTGCTTCGGTTTCACACATATCAATATTGTCATTGTCTAGAGTTTGTAGAGGGCGATAATAGTTTTCATATTGACTGGAGTCAGAATCTGCCCCTTTAATATTTTTCTTTTTTAAGTTTTTCATTTTATCAGTGGCAGATGCCAAAGCATCGCCGTTCAAAAGTTTTCGTCGCTTAATTATGAGTAAATAGGTGGAATGAGAGAAAGAAAAGAACTGATTGAAAGAACTGATAAGAACTTCACTACGTAGGCGGATAAACAATCGCAGAGTTTGCTGTTGACACAACCGTTCTGGGCAAAAGCTTATCGAAGACAGCTTTTTATTATAATTGACTATTTATATTAATTTCCGCGTGCACGTGGTGCCCAGTGTGGCCAGGTGATCGAAACGACCGATATGAAAGCAAGTCTTTGTATGGAAAACTTTTTTGTTCTCGAAGTTATCGCAACCGAATTGAGCGTTCATTTATTTGAGATAGCCATACACGATGTGTAAAAGTTTGTTCGGGATCGGACCACTATATCATATAGCTGCCATACTAACGATCAATCAGATTTCAAGTCTTTGTATGGAAAACTTTTTGTTCTTCAAGCTATCGATTTCAATCAGATTTCAAGTCTTTGTATGGAAAACTTTTTGATTTCCAAGCTATCCCAACCAAATTAAACATTTATTTATTTGACTTAGCCGTACACGATGTGTGAAAGTTTGGTCCGGATCGGAGAACTATATCTAATAGCTGCCATACTAACGATCAATCAGATTTCAAGTCTTTGTATTGAAAACTTTTTTGTTCTCCAAGCTATCGCAACCAAATTCAACATTTATTCATTTGACATAGCTATACACGATTTGTGAAAGTTTGGTCCGGATCGGACCACTATATCATATAGCTGCCATACAAACGACCGAATGAAAGCAAGTCTTTGTATGGAAAACTTTTTTGTTCTCCAAGTTATCGCAACCGAATTGAGCGTTCATTTATTTGACATAGCCATACACGATTTGTGAAAGTTTGGTCCGGATTCGACCACTATATCATATAGCTGCCATACAAACGACCGAATGAAAGCAAGTCTTTGTATGGAAAACTTTTTTGTTCTCCAAGCTATCGCAACCGAATTGAGCGTTCATTTTTTTGACATAGCCACACACGATTTGTGAAAGTTTGGTCCGGATCAGACCATAAGCTGCCATACAAACGACAGAATTTTTTTTTTTTTTTTTTTTATTATGCCTTACGGTAGGAAAATTAAAATCTTCCAAAGATACCACCTACCGTCCATAGGTGGCATGCTCGATTCATAACCCTCCTAGTATAGATTATGCCTACGTACTAAAAACAAAAACCTCCGTATGCTCTTCTGTCCTTTACAAGCTTACCGGGACTGCCAGTCAAGTTATTTCGTCGGTGAGCAGGATGTGGAGCCTGGTTGTACTCCCTTCCTTGTTATATGGCCTAGAGGCGCCCGTCCTTCATCCCTGGTTTCGCTGGGTAGTTTCCCTCCTGCCTTCGTATAGATGTACGTCGCCTGTATTAGCCTTCAGTTCTGTTGGTCATCTCGTCGGCTCGGACCCGCTTCATCATGTCCCTGATGATATTATGTCCCCGCTCCCACGAGTCGCTGTTCTCCATCATGGCCGCGATCAAGCCGCCAGGGCTGAGCGGGGCACCGATCAGCGCCCTTAGCTGCACCCTCTCATCCATGAACCTGGAGCAGTGCATGAGTACATGCTCTGCTGTTTCCTCAGCATCGGGGCAGTGGAGGCATTGAGCTGCCTCTACGTGGTGGAACCGGAGTAGGTACGCCCGAAAGCAACCATGGTCCGTGAGGAACTGGGTGAGGTGGTAGTCCAGTTTTTTTGTGGCGGCAGTTGGCCCACTCCGTTAAATCGGGGATGAGTTGGTAGGTCCACCTCCCCCCGTTGCGATGTTCTCCATCTGGTCTGCCACTCTCCCATCAGTCGCTCGTGAGCCTCCAGCCGGGTAGCACCTTCTCGGACCTGGCAAATAGCCTTTATCTCCAGGTCGATTGGCGGCAAGCCTGCCAGTGCTAGTGCTGCGTCTCCAGATATGGTCCTGAAGCCTCTAATGAGCCTAAGGGCCATAGACCGTACCGCCGCTCGTGCTCCTTTCAAGTAAGTGCCTTTCTTGGTGGCGTTGCTCCATATTGGTGCAGCATAGAGCAGCGTTGCCTTGGCTACCGCCACCAGTAGTTTCCTTGCCGGGTAATTTGGGCCTCCTACATTGGGCATGAGCCTGGACAGGGACGCAGTCGTTATTGCTGCTTTCCTGCTTGCGTAGCTAGCATGGTCCTTAAAAGCTAGCCTGTGGTCTATCATTACTCCCAGGTATTTTAAGGAGTCTTGTGATGCCACCTGTGTCCCGTTGACCGTGATCAGCATTCTTTCTACCTTCTTCCTGCTGCTTAATAGCTCAGCTCCTAAGGGCTTGTTGATGCCCAGGATACCATCATACATGATGTTCCACAAGATTGGTCCAAGCACAGATCCTTGTGGGACTCCTGCAGAAACACTGTAGCATCTCGGGCCGGCGTCCGTGTCGTACCAGAGGACACGATCCGTGAAGTAGTTTCCAACGACGATCCTGAGGTACTCCGGGATACCCATCCTATGCATGGCGCTGAGGATTACTGGCCATCTGGCGGTGTTGAAGGCGTTCTTCACGTCCAACGTGACGATTGCGCAGTACTCCTTCCTTCCACCCAGCCATCTATCGCCATCGAGAGCGTTCTCGGCGATGTTTCTCACCGCCATAAGTGCGTCCAGAGTGCTTCTGCCCTTCCGAAATCCGTGTTGCTGCGTACCTAGGCCGTTGCTGCTCTCGGTGATTGCCTCTATTCGAGCATATAGGATGCGCTCGAATAGCTTGCCCACGATGTCCAGTAGGCACAGCGGGCGGTAGCTAGTTGCGGCGTGTGCTGATCCCTTGCCTTTCGGCAGCAGAACTAGTTTTTGGCTTTTCCACCTCGTCGGAAATACCCCGTCCAAGAGACACTGCTGGAAGGTTTCCCTGAATATATCGGGTCTAGTTACCGCCGCTGCCTTGACGACTGCTCCAGGAATTCCATCCAGGCCAGGAGCTTTGGTGGGCTTGATTCGCTTGGCTGCCTCCACAACTTCGAGGTCTGTAATGCTCGTGTAGTCATAGGGGGGGGGGGGGGGGGGGGGAGCTACTGCTGTTGGCCGCCATAGAGTGGTAGAGTAGCCTTGGGAATAGTTCTTCTACTATGCTAGCCAGAACATCCGGGTCAGTTGGAGTTGCCTCTCTCTTCCTTAGCTTGTTAGCTACGAGTATGTAGGGGAGTCCCCATGGCTCTCTATCCACGGCTCTATCTCTAGCAGGTCCTTATAGGCCCGCGCTTTGGCTGCCAATATGCCGTGCTTGAACTCTGAGCGTTTGCTTCTGAAGGCCTCGATGAGTTCTGCGTGCTGGGTGCTGCCTCTGGCTCGTTGCGCCCTTCTCCTTGCCCTTAGGCATTCCGAGCGTAGCTTGCTTAAGTTGGCGTCCACCAGTACACTGGGGTTTGCGATGCTCTTTTTTCCTCCTTGGCATGGTTGCGTCACACGTTGCCTCAAGCATCTTCATGAGGTCGGCCGCCATTGAATGTGCGTGTCCATTTGTGATCCGAAGTGAGTCGATTTGGTATTCCAGCATATCCTCGTCCATCTTCCTTGAGTCCCAGGCTTGCCCGACTGATCTTCTCTGCAGCCTCCCAGTCGTGCCCTTCGGTAGGATTCAGAAGGAAATCAGTGCGTGGTCACTCAGCGTTACAACGTCGTGGACCGTCCAGCTCGCGTTAGCCACTAACCCTCTGCTGGTGTAGGTGATGTCGATATAGGACGAACCCCTATCGTTGTTGAACGTTGGTTTGCAGCCGTCGTTCAGCAGTACCAGGTCCAGCATAAGCATTGTGTTTATAACTGCTCGGCCTCTTAGATTGGATAGCCTGCTGCCCCATTCTTCTGCCCATGCATTGAAGTCGCCCGCGATGATCTTCGGGCCGCGCCCTCTCGCATGGCTGCCCAGCACCTCCATCATATCCTCGAACTGGTCTGGGGTGTCGCTAGGGGGGCGTAGCAGCTGTAAAAATGCACTCCTTTTATTTTTGCATATGCTATTCCGCGCATCGGCGAGGCCGCCAATTCCTGTATGTGCAGGTTGCTGCAACACTTGATGGCTGCTTTACCGGTCTCGTCCAATATCATCGTGGGGTTGCCTCGGACCGGGTAATAGGGCTCGCTCAGAAGCATGATGTCTACCTTGCGCTCCGCCGCAGTTTGGGCCAGGAGGCTCTGAGCAGCTGCGCAATGATTAACATTAAGCTGGACAATCTTAATTTGCTCCTGCATTATGCTGGGACTTTGCTTCTTTGAGGCTGGCTCTGTATGTCGGGCAAGCGAAACAGCCCGTCGGGTGGTTTTTGTCCACTTCGTCGCTGCATATTAGGCACTTTGGTGGTGCAACACATCCCCTTGCCTTGTGTCCTCGTTCGCCGCATCGCATGCAGCAGTCTGATCGGTCGATCGCCTTGCAGGACGTTGCTCGGTGCCCGTAGCCCAGGCACTTGTAACATCTCGTGGGCCGGACGTCCTGGATGATGCGGCACCTTGACCACCCCACGGTTACCGTGCCCTTCTTTAAGACCGCGATCGCATCATTCGCGGTCATCAGGACAGAGGCTATCTGAGTCCCATCCCGCATCCTACGTAGTCCTTTGATGTCCTCTGGTTTCAGCTGGATGCCTTGGTATTGGGAGACCAAGCAGCTGTGGAGATCTTCCGCTGTCGTGGCCTCGTCCAATCCACTGCAGGATAGTGCTATCCTATGAGTTCCCGTGCGTACCGAATCCATGTCCTTTAACGTTGCTTCCAGCTCGGTCTTGAATTTGGGGACGCTGTCTGAGACTTTTCCCTCTACTTCCAGCAGTAGTTCCCCTTTCTGAGTTCTGCGGACTTTGCGAACATGTTTGCCCAGTTCGCTGAGGTTCGGGTCCGCTTTCAGTGTCCGTAGCATTTCCGCATACGAGGCCTCTCCCGTCTTCTTTAATATAAGTGCCTCGGGCTTCTTCCTCAGGCGTTTAGGCTGCACTTTTTCCACTCGCCTCCGGTGCTAGCCTCCTTGGCGACGGATGCATAGCTGCGCGGCTTGGGCGCATTTTCTTTGGGTTTTGCTGTACTCTCTGAGCTCACCGCGGGGTGGTTGCCGCGTTTGGGTGCCTGTACTTTAGGCTCCTGAACTTTGGGCATCTGTCCCTTTGGCGGTTCCCTTGCTGGTGTAGCCTTTTTCCAGACTTTTGGGGCTCGGTTTGGGTTGAAGCGTTCTTGGAAAGATTCTCTGTAGCGCCGCCTTCGTGAAGCTCGATGGCCCTGTTGCTGAGAGCCGAGAGTTCCAGGAGTACGCTCTTGTCCTCTATGATAACATGACGCCGAATTTCGAACGCGGATAGTATCGCGTTAATTTTGTTTCCCATCCTGGCGAGGATACTCCGTAGATCTTCATTTTTGAATCCCGCGGCGAAGTCCAAAGGCCTTATAGGCCGAATGAAAGCAAGTCTTTGTATTAAAAACTTTTTTCTTTCCAAGCTATTGCAACCGAATTCAAAATATATACATTCGATGTAGCCGTACACAATTTTTAAAAGTTTGGTCCGGATCGGAGAACTATATCTAATAGCTGCCATACTAACGATCAATCAGATTTCAAGTCTTTGTATGGAAAACTTTTTTGTTCTCCAAGCTATCGCAACCGAATTCCACATTTATTCATTTGACATAGCCGTACCCGATGTGTGAAAGTTTGGTCCGGATCGGACCACTATATCATATAGCTGCCATACAAACGAACGAATGAAAGCAAGTCTTTGTATGGAAAAATTTTTTTGTTCTCCAAGTTATCGCAACCGAATTCAACATTTATTTATTTATTCATTTGACATAGCCATACACGATGTGTGAAAGTTTGTTTGGGATCGGACCACTATATCATATAGCTGCCATACTATCGATCAATCAGTATTCAAGTCTTTGTATGGAAAACTTTTTTGTTCTCCAAGTTATCGCAACCGAATTAAGCATTCATTTATTTGACATAGCCACACACGATTTGTGAAAGTTTGGTCCGGATCAGACCACTATATCATAAGCTGCCATACAAGCGACCGAATGAAAGCAAGTCTTTGTATGGAAAACTTTTTTGTTCTCCAAGTTATCGCAACCGAATTAAGCGTTCATTTATTTGACGTAGCCACACACGATTTGTGAAAGTTTGGTCCGGATCAGACCACTATATCATAAGCTGCCATACAAACGACCGAATAAAAGCAAGTCTTTGTATGGAAAACTTTTTTATTTTCCAAGCCATTGCAACCGAATTCAAAATTTATACATTCGATGTAGCCGTACACAATTTGTGAAGGTTTGGTCCGGATCGGAGAACTATATCTAACAGCTGCCATACTAACGATCAATCGGATTTTAAGTCTTTGTATGGAAAACTTTTTTTGTTCTCCAAGTTATCGCAACCGAATTCAACATTTATTTATTTATTCATTTGACATAGCCATACACGATGTGTGAAAGTTTGGTCGGGATCGGACCACTATATCATATAGCTGCCATACTAACGATCAATCAGATTTCAAGTCTTTGTATGGAAAACTTTTTTGTTCTCCAAATTATCGCAACCGAATTAAGCATTCATTTATTTGACATAGCCACACACGATTTGTGAAAGTTTGGTCCGGATCAGACCACTATATCATAAGCTGCCATACAAACGACCGAATAAAAGCAAGTCTTTGTATGGAAAACTTTTTTATTTTCCAAGCCATTGCAACCGAATTCAAAATTTATACATTCGATGTAGCCGTACACAATTTGTGAAAGTTTGGTCCGGATCGGAGAACTATATCTAATAGCTGCCATAACGATCAATCAGATTTCAAGTCTTTGTATGGAAAACTTTTTTGTTCTCCAAGCTATCGCAACCGAATTCAACATTTATTCATTTGACATAGCCATACACGATTTGTAAAAGTTTGGTCGGGATCGGACCACTATATCATATAGCTGCCATACTAACGATCAATCAGATTTCAAGTCTTTGTATGGAAAACTTTTTTGTTCTCCAAGCTATCGCAACCGAATTCAAAATTTATTCATTTGACAAAGCTATACACGATGTGTAAAAGTTTGGTCGGGATCGGACTACTATATTATATAGCTGCCATACAAAGGACCGATATGAAAGCAAGTCTTTGTATGGAAAACTTTTTTGTTCTCCAAGTTATCGCAACCGAATTGAGCATTCATTTATTTGACATAGCCACACACGATTTGTGAAAGTTTGTTCCGGATCAGACCACTATATCATAAGCTGCCATACAAACGACCGAATAAAAGCAAGTCTTTGTATTGAAAACTTTTTTATTTTCCAAGCCAATGCAACCGAATTCAAAATTTATACATTCGATATAGCCGTACAGCCGTATAGCCGTAATAGCTGCCATACTAACGATCAATCGGATTTCAAGTCTTTGTATGGAAAACTTTTTTTGTTCTCCAAGCTATCGCAACCGAATTCAACATTTATTTATTTATTCATTTGACATAGCCATACACGATGTGTGAAAGTTTGTTTGGGATCGGACCACTATATCATATAGCTGCCATACTATCGATCAATCAGATTTCAAGTCTTTGTATGGAAAACTTTTTTGTTCTCCAAATTATCGCAACCGAATTAAGCATTCATTTATTTGACATAGCCACACACGATTTGTGAAAGTTTGGTCCGGATCAGACCACTATATTATAAGCTGCCATACAAACGACCGAATTAAGCAAGTCTTTGTATGGAAAACTTTTTTGTTCTCCAAGTTATCGCAACCGAATTGAGCGTTCAAATATTTGACATAGCCATACACGATTTGTTAAAGTTTGGTTCGGATCGGACCACTATATCATATAGCTGTTATACAAACGACCGAATGAAAGCAAGTCTTTGTATGGAAAACTTTTTTGTTCTCGAAGTTATCGCAACCGAATTGAGCGTTCATTTATTTGACAAAGCCACACACGATTTGTGAAAGTTTGGTCCGGATCAGACCACTATATCATAAGCTGCCATACAAACGACCGAATGAAAGCAAGTCTTTGTATTGAAAACTTTTTATTTTCCCAGCTATAGCAACCGAATTCAAAATTTATACATTCGATGTAGCCGTACACAATTTGTGAAGGTTTGGTCCGGATCGGAGAACTATATCTAACAGCTGCCATACTAACGATCAATCGGATTTCAAGTCTTTGTATGGAAAACTTTTTTGTTCTCCAAGCTATCGCAACCGAATTCAACATTTATTTATTTATTCATTTGACATAGCCATACACGATGTGTGAAAGTTTGTTTGGGATCGGACCACTATATCATATAGCTGCCATACTATCGATCAATCAGATTTCAAGTCTTTGTATGGAAAACTTTTTTGTTCTCCAAGCTATCGCAACCGAATTCAACATTTATTCATTTGACATAGCCATACACGATTTGTAAAAGTTTGGTCGGGATCGGACCACTATATCATATAGCTGCCATACTAACGATCAATCAGATTTCAAGTCTTTGTAAGGAAAACTTTTTGGTTCTCCAAGCTATCGCAACCGAATTCAACTTTTATTCATTTGACATAGCCATACACGATGTGTAAAAATTTGGTCGGGATCGGACTACTATATTATATAGCTGCCATACAAAGGACCGATATGAAAGCAAGTCTTTGTATGGAAAACTTTTTTGTTCTCCAAGTTATCGCAACCGAATTGAGCATTCATTTATTTGACATAGCCACACACGATTTGTGAAAGTTTGTCCTGGATCAGACCACTATATCATAAGCTGCCATACAAACGACCGAATGAAAGCAAGTCTTTGTATTGAAAACTTTTTTATTTTCCAAGCTATGGCAACCGAATTCAAAATTTACACATTCGATGTAGCCGTACACAATTTGTGAAAGTTTGGTCCGGATCGGAGAACTATATGTAATAGCTGCCATACTAACGATCAATCGGATTTCAAGTCTTTGTATGGAAAACTTTTTTGTTCTCCAAGCTATCGCAACCGAATTCAACATTTATTCATTTGACATAGCCATACACGATTTGTAAAAGTTTGGTCGGGATCGGACCACTATATCATATAGCTGCCATACTAACGATCAATCAGATTTCAAGTCTTTGTATGGAAAACTTTTTTGTTCACCAAGCTATCGCAACCGAACTAAACATTTATTCATTTGACATAGCCGTACACGATGTGTGAAAGTTTGGTCGGGATCGGACCACTATATCATATAGCTGCCATACAAACGACCGAATGAAAGCAAGTCTTTGTATGGAAAACTTTTTTGTTCACCAAGCTATCGCAACCGAACTAAACATTTATTCATTTGACATAGCCGTACACGATGTGTGAAAGTTTGGTCCGGATCGGACCACTATATCATATAGCTGCCATACAAACGACCGAATGAAAGAAAGTCTTTGTATTGAGAACTTTTTGTTTTCCAAGCTATTGCAATCGAATTAAAACTTTATACATTCGATATAGCCGTACACAATTTGTGAAAGGTTGGTCCGGATCGGAGAACTATATCTAATAGCTGCCATACTAACGATCAATCATATTTCAAGTCTTTGTATGGAAAACTTTTGTGTTCTCCAAGCTATCGCAACCGAATTCAACATTTATTCATTTGACATAGCCATACACGATGTGTGAAAGTTTGGTCGGGATCGGACTACTATATTATATAGCTGCCATACAAAGGACCGATATGAAAGCAAGTCTTTGTATGGAAAACTTTTTGTTCTCCAAGTTATCGAAACCGAATTGAGCATTCATTTATTTGACATAGCTATACACGATTTGTGAAAGGTTGGTCCGGATCAGACCACTATATCATAAGCTACCATACAAACGACCGAATGAAAGCAAGTCTTTGTATTGTAAACTTTTTTATTTTCCAAGCTATGGCAACCGAATTCAAAATTTATACATTCGATGTAGCCGTACACAATTTGTGAAAGTTTGGTCCGGATCGGAGAACTATATCTAATAGCTGCCATACTAACGATCAATCGGATTTCAAGTCTTTGTATGGAAAACTTTTTTTGTTCTCCAAGCTATCGCAACCGAATTCAACATTTATTCATTTGACATAGCCATACATGATTTGTAAAAGTTTGGTCGGGATCGGACCACTATATCATATAGCTGCCATACTAACGATCAATCAGATTTCAAGTCTTTGTATGGAAAACTTTTTTGTTCACCAAGCTATCGCAACCGAACTAAACATTAATTCATTTGACATAGCCGTACACGATGTGTGAAAGTTTGGTCGGGATCGAACCACTATATCATATAGCTGCCATACAAACGACCGAATGAAAGCAAGTCTTTGTATGGAAAACTTTTTGTTCTCCAAGTTATTGCAACCGAATTGAGCATTCATTTATTTGACATAGCCACACACGATTTGTGAAAGTTTGGTCGGATCGGACCACTATATCATATAGCTGCCATACAAACGACCGAATGAAAGAAAGTCTTTGTATTGAGAACTTTTTGTTTTCCAAGCTATTGCAATCGAATTAAAAATTTATACATTCGATATAGCCGTACACAATTTGTGAAAGGTTGGTCCGGATCGGAGAACTATATCTAATAGCTGCCATACTAACGATCAATCATATTTCAAGTCTTTGTATGGAAAACTTTTGTGTTCTCCAAGCTATCGCAACCGAATTCAACATTTATTCATTTGACATAGCCATACACGATGTGTGAAAGTTTGGTCCGGATCGGACTACTATATTATATAGCTGCCATACAAAGGACCGATATGAAAGCAAGTCTTTGTATGGAAAACTTTTTTGTTCTCCAAGTTATCGCAACCGAATTGAGCATTCATTTATTTGACATAGCCACACACGATTTGTGAAAGTTTGTCCTGGATCAGACCACTATATCATAAGCTGCCATACAAACGACCGAATGAAAGCAAGTCTTTGTATTGAAAACATTTTTATTTTCCAAGCTATGGCAACCGAATTCAAAATTTATACATTCGATGTAGCCGTACACAATTTGTGAAAGTTTGGTTTGGATCGGAGAACTATATCTAATAGCTGCCATACTAACGATCAATCGGATTTCAAGTCTTTGTATGGAAAACTTTTTTTGTTCTCCAAGCTATCGCAACCGAATTCAACATTTATTCATTTGACATAGCCATACATGATTTGTAAAAGTTTGGTCGGGATCGGACCACTATATCATATAGCTGCCATACTAACGATCAATCAGATTTCAAGTCTTTGTATGGAAAACTTTTTTATTTTCCAAGCTATGGCAACCGAATTCAAAATTTATACATTCGATGTAGCCGTACACAATTTGTGAAAGGTTGGTCCGGATCGGAGAACTATATCTAATAGCTGCCATACTAACGATCAATCATATTTCAAGTCTTTGTATGGAAAACTTTTTTTGTTCTCCAAGCTATCGCAACCGAATTCAACATTTATTCATTTGACATAGCCATACACGATTTGTAAAAGTTTGGTCGGGATCGGACCACTATATCATATAGCTGCCATACTAACGATCAATCAGATTTCAAGTCTTTGTATGGAAAACTTTTTTGTTCACCAAGCTATCGCAACCGAACTAAACATTTATTCATTTGACATAGCCGTACACGATGTGTGAAAGTTTGGTCGGGATCGGACCACTATATCATATAGCTGCCATACAAACGACCGAATGAAAGCAAGTCTTTGTATGGAAAACTTTTGTTCACCAAGCTATCGCAACCGAACTAAACATTTATTCATTTGACATAGCCGTACACGATGTGTGAAAGTTTGGTCCGGATCGGACCACTATATCATATAGCTGCCATACAAACGACCGAATGAAAGAAAGTCTTTGTATTGAGAACTTTTGTTTTCCAAGCTATTGCAATCGAATTAAAACTTTATACATTCGATATAGCCGTACACAATTTGTGAAAGGTTGGTCCGGATCGGAGAACTATATCTAATAGCTGCCATACTAACGATCAATCATATTTCAAGTCTTTGTATGGAAAACTTTTGTGTTCTCCAAGCTATCGCAACCGAATTCAACATTTATTCATTTGACATAGCCATACACGATGTGTGAAAGTTTGGTCGGGATCGGACTACTATATTATATAGCTGCCATACAAAGGACCGATATGAAAGCAAGTCTTTGTATGGAAAACTTTTTTGTTCTCCAAGTTATCGAAACCGAATTGAGCATTCATTTATTTGACATAGCTATACACGATTTGTGAAAGGTTGGTCCGGATCAGACCACTATATCATAAGCTACCATACAAACGACCGAATGAAAGCAAGTCTTTGTATTGTAAACTTTTTATTTTCCAAGCTATGGCAACCGAATTCAAAATTTATACATTCGATGTAGCCGTACACAATTTGTGAAAGTTTGGTCCGGATCGGAGAACTATATCTAATAGCTGCCATACTAACGATCAATCGGATTTCAAGTCTTTGTATGGAAAACTTTTTTTGTTCTCCAAGCTATCGCAACCGAATTCAACATTTATTCATTTGACATAGCCATACATGATTTGTAAAGTTTGGTCGGGATCGGACCACTATATCATATAGCTGCCATACTAACGATCAATCAGATTTCAAGTCTTTGTATGGAAAACTTTTTTGTTCACCAAGCTATCGCAACCGAACTAAACATTAATTCATTTGACATAGCCGTACACGATGTGTGAAAGTTTGGTCGGGATCGAACCACTATATCATATAGCTGCCATACAAACGACCGAATGAAAGCAAGTCTTTGTATGGAAAACTTTTTTGTTCTCCAAGTTATTGCAACCGAATTGAGCATTCATTTATTTGACATAGCCACACACGATTTGTGAAAGTTTGGTCCGGATCGGACCACTATATCATATAGCTGCCATACAAACGACCGAATGAAAGAAAGTCTTTGTATTGAGAACTTTTTTGTTTTCCAAGCTATTGCAATCGAATTAAAAATTTATACATTCGATATAGCCGTACACAATTTGTGAAAGGTTGGTCGGATCGGAGAACTATATCTAATAGCTGCCATACTAACGATCAATCATATTTCAAGTCTTTGTATGGAAAACTTTTGTGTTCTCCAAGCTATCGCAACCGAATTCAACATTTATTCATTTGACATAGCCATACACGATGTGTGAAAGTTTGGTCCGGATCGGACTACTATATTATATAGCTGCCATACAAAGGACCGATATGAAAGCAAGTCTTTGTATGGAAAACTTTTTTGTTCTCCAAGTTATCGCAACCGAATTGAGCATTCATTTATTTGACATAGCCACACACGATTTGTGAAAGTTTGTCCTGGATCAGACCACTATATCATAAGCTGCCATACAAACGACCGAATGAAAGCAAGTCTTTGTATTGAAAACATTTTTATTTTCCAAGCTATGGCAACCGAATTCAAAATTTATACATTCGATGTAGCCGTACACAATTTGTGAAAGTTTGGTTTGGATCGGAGAACTATATCTAATAGCTGCCATACTAACGATCAATCGGATTTCAAGTCTTTGTATGGAAAACTTTTTTTGTTCTCCAAGCTATCGCAACCGAATTCAACATTTATTCATTTGACATAGCCATACATGATTTGTAAAAGTTTGGTCGGGATCGGACCACTATATCATATAGCTGCCATACTAACGATCAATCAGATTTCAAGTCTTTGTATGGAAAACTTTTTTATTTTCCAAGCTATGGCAACCGAATTCAAAATTTATACATTCGATGTAGCCGTACACAATTTGTGAAGGTTGGTCCGGATCGGAGAACTATATCTAATAGCTGCCATACTAACGATCAATCATATTTCAAGTCTTTGTATGGAAAACTTTTGTGTTCTCCAAGCTATCGCAACCGAATTCAACATTTATTCATTTGACATAGCCATACACGATGTGTGAAAGTTTGGTCGGGATCGGACTACTATATTACATAGCTGCCATACAAAGGACCGATATGAAAGCAAGTCTTTGTATGGAAAACTTTTTTGTTCTCCAAGTTATCGCAACCGAATTGAGCATTCATTTATTTGACATAGCCATACACGATTTGTGAAAGGTTGGTCCGGATCAGACCACTATATCAGAAGCTACCATACAAACGACCGAATGAAAGCAAGTCTTTGTATTGAAAACTTTTATTTTTTAAGCTATTGCAACCGAATTCAAAATTTATACATTCGATGTAGCCGTACACAATTTGTAAAAGTTTGGTCCGGATCGGAGAACTATATCTAATAGCTGCCATACTAACGATCAATCAGATTTCAAGTCTTTGTATGGAAAACTTTTTTGTTCTCCAAGCTATCGCAACCGAATTCAACATTTATTCATTTGACATAGCCATACACGATTTGTAAAAGTTTGTTCGGGATCGGACCACTATATCATTTAGCTGCCATACTAACGATCAGTCAGATTTCAAGTCTTTGTATGGAAAACTTTTTTGTTCTCCAAGCTATCGCAACCGAACTAAACATTTATTTATTTGACATAGCCGTACACGATGTGTGAAAGTTTGGTCCGGATCGGACCACTATATCATATAGCTGCCATACAAACGACCGAATTAAGCAAGTCTTTGTATGGAAAACTTTTTTGTTCTCCAAGTTATCGCAACCGACTTGAGAATTCATTGATTTGACATAGCCACACACGATTTGTGAAAGTTTGGTCCGGATCGGACTACTATATCATATAGCTGCCATACAAACGACCGAATGAAAGCAAGTCTTTGTATTGAAAACTTTTTTGTTTTCCAAGCTATTGCAACATTTATTTATTTATTCATTTGACATAGCCATACACGATGTGTGAAAGTTTGTTTGGGATCGGACCACTATATCATATAGCTGCCATACTATCGATCAATCAGATTTCAAGTCTTTGTATGGAAAACTTTTTTGTTCTCCAAGTTATCGCAACCGAATTAAGCATTCATTTATTTGACATAGCCACACACGATTTGTGAAAGTTTGGTCCGGATCAGACCACTATATCATAAGCTGCCATACAAACGACCGAATAAAAGCAAGTCTTTGTATGGAAAACTTTTTTGTTCTCCAAGTTATCGCAACCGAATTGAGCATTCATTTATTTGACATAGCCACACACGATTAGTGAAAGTTTGGTTTGGATCGGACCACTATATCATATAGCTGCCATACAAACGACCGAATGAAAGAAAGTCTTTGTATTGAAAACTTTTTTGTTTTCCAAGCTATTGCAATCGAATTCAAAATTTATACATTCGATGTAGCCGTACACAATTTGTAAAAGTTTGGTCCGGATCGGAGAACTATATCTAATAGCTGCCATACTAACGATCAATCAGATTTCAAGTCTTTGTATGGAAAACTTTTTTGTTCTCCAAGCTATCGCAACCGAATTCAACATTTATTCATTAGACATAGCCATACACGATTAGTAAAAGTTTGTTCGGGATCGGACCACTATATCGTTTAGCTGCCATACTAACGATCAGTCAGATTTCAAGTCTTTGTATGGAAAACTTTTTGTTCTCCAAGCTATCGCAACCGAACTAAACATTTATTCATTTGACATAGCCGTACACGATGTGTGAAAGTTTGGTCCGGATCGGACCACTATATCATATAGCTGCCATACAAACGACCGAATTAAAGCAAGTCTTTGTATGGAAAACTTTTTTATTCTCCAAGTTATCGCAACCGACTTGAGCATTCATTGATTTGACATAGCCACACACGATTTGTGAAAGTTTAGTCCGGATCGGACCACTATATCATATAGCTGCCATACAAACGACCGAATGAAAGCAAGTCTTTGTATTGAAAACTTTTTGTTTTCCAAGCTATTGCAACCGAATTAAAAATTTATACATGCGATGTAGCCGTACACAATTGGTGAAAGTTTGGTCCGGATCGGAGAACTATATCTAATAGCTGCCACACTAACGATCAATCAGATTTCAAGTCTTTGTATGGAAAACTTTTTTGTTCTCCAAGCTATCGCAACCGAACTAAACATTTATTTATTTGACATAGCCGTACACGATGTGTGAAAGTTTGGTCGGGATCGGACTACTATATCATATAGCTGCCATATAAGCGACCGAATGAAAGCAAGTCTTTGTATGGAAAATTTTTTGTTCTCCAAGTTATCGCAACCGAATTGAGCATTCATTTATTTGTCATAGCCACACGATTTGTGAAAGTTTGGTCCGGATCGGACCACTGTATCATATAGCTGCCATACAAACGACCGAATGAAAGTAAGTCTTTGTATTGAAAACTTTTTTGTTTTCCAAGCTATTGCAACCGAATTAAAAATTTATACATTCAATGTAGCCGTATACAATTTGTGAAAGGTTGGTCCGGATCGGAGAACTATATCTAATAGCTGCCATACTAACGATCAATCAGATTTCAAGTGTTTGTATAGAAAACTTTTTTGTTCTCCAAGCTATCGCAACCGAACTAAACATTTATTTATTTGACATAGCCGTACACGATGTGTGAAAGTTTGGTCGGGATCGGACTACTATATCATATAGCTGCCATACAAACGACCGAATGAAAGAAAGTCTTTGTATTGAAAACTTTTTGTTTTCCAAGCTATTGCAATCGAATTCAAAATTTATACATTCGATGTAGCCGTACACAATTTGTAAAAGTTTGGTCCGGATCGGAGAACTATATCTAATAGCTGCCATACTAACGATCAATCAGATTTCAAGTCTTTGTATGGAAAACTTTTTTGTTCTCCAAGCTATCGCAACCGAATTCAACATTTATTCATTAGACATAGCCATACACGATTAGTAAAAGTTTGTTCGGGATCGGACCACTATATCGTTTAGCTGCCATACTAACGATCAGTCAGATTTCAAGTCTTTGTATGGAAAACTTTTTGTTCTCCAAGCTATCGCAACCGAACTAAACATTTATTCATTTGACATAGCCGTACACGATGTGTGAAAGTTTGGTCCGGATCGGACCACTATATCATATAGCTGCCATACAAACGACCGAATTAAAGCAAGTCTTTGTATGGAAAACTTTTTTATTCTCCAAGTTATCGCAACCGACTTGAGCATTCATTGATTTGACATAGCCACACACGATTTGTGAAAGTTTAGTCCGGATCGGACCACTATATCATATAGCTGCCATACAAACGACCGAATGAAAGCAAGTCTTTGTATTGAAAACTTTTTGTTTTCCAAGCTATTGCAACCGAATTAAAAATTTATACATGCGATGTAGCCGTACACAATTGGTGAAAGTTTGGTCCGGATCGGAGAACTATATCTAATAGCTGCCACACTAACGATCAATCAGATTTCAAGTCTTTGTATGGAAAACTTTTTTGTTCTCCAAGCTATCGCAACCGAACTAAACATTTATTTATTTGACATAGCCGTACACGATGTGTGAAAGTTTGGTCGGGATCGGACTACTATATCATATAGCTGCCATATAAGCGACCGAATGAAAGCAAGTCTTTGTATGGAAAATTTTTTGTTCTCCAAGTTATCGCAACCGAATTGAGCATTCATTTATTTGTCATAGCCACACACGATTTGTGAAAGTTTGGTCCGGATCGGACCACTGTATCATATAGCTGCCATACAAACGACCGAATGAAAGTAAGTCTTTGTATTGAAAACTTTTTTGTTTTCCAAGCTATTGCAACCGAATTAAAAATTTATACATTCAATGTAGCCGTATACAATTTGTGAAAGGTTGGTCCGGATCGGAGAACTATATCTAATAGCTGCCATACTAACGATCAATCAGATTTCAAGTGTTTGTATAGAAAACTTTTTTGTTCTCCAAGCTATCGCAACCGAACTAAACATTTATTTATTTGACATAGCCGTACACGATGTGTGAAAGTTTGGTCGGGATCGGACTACTATATCATATAGCTGCCATATAAGCGACCGAATTAAAGCAAGTCTTTGTATGGAAAATTTTTTGTTCTCCAAGTTATCGCAACCGAATTGAGCATTCATTTATTTGTCATAGCCACACACGATTTGTGAAAGTTTGGTCCGGATCGTACCACTGTATCATATAGCTGCCATACAAACGACCGAATGAAAGTAAGTCTTTGTATTGAAAACTTTTTTGTTTTCCAAGCTATTGCAACCGAATTAAAAATTTATACATTCAATGTAGCCGTACACAATTTGTGAAAGGTTGGTCCGGATCGGAGAACTATATCTAATAGCTGCCATACTAACGATCAATCAGATTTCAAGTCTTTGTATGGAAAACTTTTTTGTTCTCTAAGCTATTGCAACCGAATTCAACATTTATTCATTTGACATAGCCATACACGATTTGTAAAAGTTTGGTCGGGATCGGACCACTATATCATATAGCTGCCATACTAACGATCAATCAGATTTCAAGTCTTTGTATGGAAAACTTTTTTGTTCTCCAAGCTATCGATTTCAATCAGATTTCAAGTCTTTGTATGGAAAACTTTTTTGTTCACCAAGCTATCGCAACCGAACTTAACATTTATTCATTGGACATAGCCGTACACGATGTGTGAAAGTTTGGTCCGGATATGACTACTATATCATATAGCTGTCATACAAAGGACCGATATGAAAGCAAGTCTTTGTATGGAAAACTTTTTTGTTCTCCAAGTTATCGCAACCGAATTGAGCGTTCATTTATTTGATATAGCCACACACGATTTGTGAAAGTTTGGTCCGGATCAGACCACTATATGTGTGAAAGTTTGGTCGGGATCGGTCTACTATATCATATAGCTGCCATACTAACGATCAATCAGATTTCAAGTCTTTGTATGGAAAACTTTTTTGTTCTCCAAGCTATCGATTTCAATCAGATTTCAAGTCTTTGTATGGAAAACTTTTTTGTTCTCCAAGTTATCGCAACCGAATTAAGCATTCATTTATCTGACATAGCCACACACGATGTGTGAAAGTTTAGTCGGATCAGACCACTATATCATATAGCTGCCATACAAACGACCGAATGAAAGCAAGTCTTTGTATTGAAAACTTTTTTATTTTCCAAGCTATTGCGCAACCGAATTCAAAAATTTATACATTCGATGTAGTAGTACACAATTTGTGAAAGTTTGGTCCGGATCGGAGAACTATATCTAATAGCTGCCATACTAACGATCAATCAGATTTCAAGTCTTTGTATGGAAAACTTTTTTGTTCTCCAAGCTATCGCAACCGAATTCAACATTTATTTATTTGACATAGCCATACACGATTTGTAAAAGTTTGGTCGGGATCGGGCCACTATATCATATAGCTGCCATACTAACGATCAATCAGATTTCAAGTCTTTGTATGGAAAACTTTTTTGTTCACCAAGCTATCGCAACCGAACTAAACATTTATTCATTTGAAATAGCCGTACACGATGTGTGAAAGTTTGGTCCGGATCGGACCACTATATCATATAGCTGCCATACAAACGACCGAATGAAAGCAAGTCTTTGTATGGAAAACTTTTTTGTTCTCCAAGCTATCGATTTCAATCAAATTTCAAGTCTTTGTATGGAAAACTTTTTTGTTCTCCAAGCTATCGCAACCGAATTCAACATTTATGCATTTGACATAGCCATACACGATTTGTGAAAGTTTGGTCGGGATCGGACTACTATATCATATAGCTGCCATATAAGCGACCGAATTAAAGCAAGTCTTTGTATGGAAAATTTTTTGTTCTCCAAGTTATCGCAACCGAATTGAGCATTCATTTATTTGTCATAGCCACACACGATTTGTGAAAGTTTGGTCCGGATCGTACCACTGTATCATATAGCTGCCATACAAACGACCGAATGAAAGTAAGTCTTTGTATTGAAAACTTTTTTGTTTTCCAAGCTATTGCAACCGAATTAAAAATTTATACATTCAATGTAGCCGTACACAATTTGTGAAAGGTTGGTCCGGATCGGAGAACTATATCTAATAGCTGCCATACTAACGATCAATCAGATTTCAAGTCTTTGTATGGAAAACTTTTTTGTTCTCTAAGCTATTGCAACCGAATTCAACATTTATTCATTTGACATAGCCATACACGATTTGTAAAAGTTTGGTCGGGATCGGACCACTATATCATATAGCTGCCATACTAACGATCAATCAGATTTCAAGTCTTTGTATGGAAAACTTTTTTGTTCTCCAAGCTATCGATTTCAATCAGATTTCAAGTCTTTGTATGGAAAACTTTTTTGTTCACCAAGCTATCGCAACCGAACTTAACATTTATTCATTGGACATAGCCGTACACGATGTGTGAAAGTTTGGTCCGGATCGGACTACTATATCATATAGCTGTCATACAAAGGACCGATATGAAAGCAAGTCTTTGTATGGAAAACTTTTTTGTTCTCCAAGTTATCGCAACCGAATTGAGCGTTCATTTATTTGATATAGCCACACACGATTTGTGAAAGTTTGGTCCGGATCAGACCACTATATGTGTGAAAGTTTGGTCGGGATCGGTCTACTATATCATATAGCTGCCATACAAAGGACCGATATGAAAGCAAGTCTTTGTATGGAAAACTTTTTTGTTCTCCAAGTTATCGCAACCGAATTAAGCATTCATTTATCTGACATAGCCACACACGATGTGTGAAAGTTTAGTCCGGATCAGACCACTATATCATATAGCTGCCATACAAACGACCGAATGAAAGCAAGTCTTTGTATTGAAAACTTTTTATTTTCCAAGCTATTGCGCAACCGAATTCAAAAATTTATACATTCGATGTAGTAGTACACAATTTGTGAAAGTTTGGTCCGGATCGGAGAACTATATCTAATAGCTGCCATACTAACGATCAATCAGATTTCAAGTCTTTGTATGGAAAACTTTTTTGTTCTCCAAGCTATCGCAACCGAATTCAACATTTATTTATTTGACATAGCCATACACGATTTGTAAAAGTTTGGTCGGGATCGGGCCACTATATCATATAGCTGCCATACTAACGATCAATCAGATTTCAAGTCTTTGTATGGAAAACTTTTTTGTTCTCCAAGCTATCGATTTCAATCAGATTTCAAGTCTTTGTATGGAAAACTTTTTGTTCACCAAGCTATCGCAACCGAACTAAACATTTATTCATTTGAAATAGCCGTAGACGATGTGTGAAAGTTTGGTCCGGATCGGACCACTATATCATATAGCTGCCATACAAACGACCGAATGAAAGCAAGTCTTTGTATGGAAAACTTTTTTGTTCTCCAAGCTATCGATTTCAATCAGATTTCAAGTCTTTGTATGGAAAACTTTTTTGTTCACCAAGCTATCGCAACCGAACTAAACATTTATTCATTTGACATAGCCACACACGATTTGTGAAAGTTTGGTCCGGATCGGACCACTATATCATATAGCTGCCATACAAACGACCGAATGAAAGCAAGTCTTTGTATTGAAAACTTTTTTGTTTTCCAAGCTATTGCAACCGAATTCAAAATTTATACATTCGATGTAGCTGTACACAATTTGTGAAAGTTTGGTCCGGATCGGAGAACTATATCTAATAGCTGCCATACTAACGATCAATCAAATTTCAAGTCTTTGTATGGAAAACTTTTTTGTTCTCCAAGCTATCGCAACCGAACTAAACATTTATTTATTTGACATAGCCGTACACGATGTGTGAAAGTTTGGTCGGGATCGGACTACTATATCATATAGCTGCCATACAAGCGACCGAATGAAAGCAAGTCTTTGTATGGACAATTTTTCGTTCTCCAAGTTATCGCAACCGAATTGAGCATTCATTTATTTGTCATAGCCACACACGATTTGTGAAAGTTTGGTCCGGATCGGACCACTGTATCATATAGCTGCCATACAAACGACCGAATGAAAGTAAGTCTTTGTATTGAAAACTTTTTTGTTTTCCAAGCTATTGCAACCGAATTAAAAATTTATACATTCAATGTACCCGTTCACAATTGAATCCGTTGGTCCGGATCGGAGAACTATATCTAATAGCTGCCATACTAACGATCAATCAGATTTCAAGTCTTTGTATGGAAAACTTTTTTGTTCTCCAAGCTATCGCAACCGAATTCAACATTTATTCATTTGACATAGCCATACACGATTTGTAAAAGTTTGGTCGGGATCGGACCACTATATCATATAGCTGCCATACTAACGATCAATCAGATTTCAAGTCTTTGTATGGAAAACTTTTTTGTTCTCCAAGCTATCGATTTCAATCAGATTTCAAGTCTTTGTATGGAAAACTTTTTGTTCAGCAAGCTATCGCAACCGAACTTAACATTTATTCATTGGACATAGCCGTACACGATGTGTGAAAGTTTGCTCCGGATCGGACTACTATATCATATAGCTGTCATACAAAGGACCGATATGAAAGCAAGTCTTTGTATGGAAAACTTTTTTGTTCTCCAAGTTATCGCAACCGCATTGAGCGTTCATTTATTTGATATAGCCACACACGATTTGTGAAAGTTTGGTCCGGATCAGACCACTATATGTGTGAAAGTTTGGTCGGGATCGGTCTACTATATCATATAGCTGCCATACAAAGGACCGATATGAAAGCAAGTCTTTGTATGGAAAACTTTTTTGTTCTCCAAGTTATCGCAACCGAATTAAGCATTCATTTATCTGACATAGCCACACACGATTTGTGAAAGTTTAGTCCGGATCAGACCACTATATCATATAGCTGCAATACAAACGACCGAATGAAAGCAAGTCTTTGTATTGAAAACTTTTTTATTTTCCAAGCTATTGCAACCGAATTCAAAATTTGTACATTCGATGTAGCCGTACACAATTTGTGAAAGTTTGGTCCGGATCGGAGAACTATATCTAATAGCTGCCATACTAACGATCAATCAGATTTCAAGTCTTTGTATGGAAAACTTTTTTGTTCTCCAAGCTATCGCAACCGAATTCAACATTTATTCATTTGACATAGCCATACACGATTTGTAAAAGTTTGGTCGGGATCGGACCACTATATCATATAGCTGCCATACTAACGATTAATCAGATTTCAAGTCTTTGTATGGAAAACTTTTTTGTTCTCCAAGCTATCGATTTCAATCAGATTTCAAGTCTTTGTATGGAAAACTTTTTTGTTCACCAAGCTATCGCAACCGAACTATACATTTATTCATTTGAAATAGCCGTACACGATGTGTGAAAGTTTGGTCCGGATCGGATAACTATATCATATAGCTGCCATACAAACGACCGAATGAAAGCAAGTCTTTGTATGGAAAACTTTTTGTTCTCCAAGCTATCGATTTCAATCAGATTTCAAGTCTTTGTATGGAAAACTTTTTTGTTCACCAAGCTATCGCAACCGAACTAAACATTTATTCATTCGACATAGCCACACACGATTTGTGAAAGTTTGGTCCGGATCGGACCACTATATCATATAGCTGCCATACAAACGACCGAATGAAAGCAAGTCTTTGTATTGAAAACTTTTTTGTTTTCCAAGCTATTGCAACCGAATTCAAAATTTATACATTCGATGTAGCTGTACACAATTTGTGAAAGTTTGGTCCGGATCGGACTACTATATCATATAGCTGTCATACAAAGGACCGATATGAAAGCAAGTCTTTGTATGGAAAACTTTTTTGTTCTCCAAGTTATCGCAACCGAATTGAGCGTTCATTTATTTGATATAGCCACACACGATTTGTGAAAGTTTGGTCCGGATCAGACCACTATATGTGTGAAAGTTTGGTCGGGATCGGTCTACTATATCATATAGCTGCCATACAAAGGACCGATATGAAAGCAAGTCTTTGTATGGAAAACTTTTTTGTTCTCCAAGTTATCGCAACCGAATTAAGCATTCATTTATCTGACATAGCCACACACGATTTGTGAAAGTTTAGTCCGGATCAGACCACTATATCATATAGCTGCAATACAAACGACCGAATGAAAGCAAGTCTTTGTATTGAAAACTTTTTATTTTCCAAGCAATTGCAACCGAATTCACAATTTATACATTCGATGTAGCCGTACACAATTTGTGAAAGTTTGGTCCGGATCGGAGAACTATATGTAATAGCTGCCATACTAACGATCAATCAGATTTCAAGTCTTTGTATGGAAAACTTTTTTGTTCTCCAAGCTATCGCAACCGAATTCAACATTTATTCATTTGACATAGCCATACACGATTTGTAAAAGTTTGGTCGGGATCGGACTACTATATCATATAGCTGCCATACTAACGATCAATCAGATTTCAAGTCTTTGTATGGAAAACTTTTTGTTCTCCAAGCTATCGATTTCAATCAGATTTCAAGTCTTTGTATGGAAAACTTTTTTGTTCACCAAGCTATCGCAACCGAACTATACATTTATTCATTTGAAATAGCCGTACACGATTGTGTGAAAGTTTGGTCCGGATCGGATAACTATATCATATAGCTGCCATACAAACGACCGAATGAAAGCAAGTCTTTGTATGGAAAACTTTTTTGTTCTCCAAGCTATCGATTTCAATCAGATTTCAAGTCTTTGTATGGAAAACTTTTTTGTTCACCAAGCTATCGCAACCGAACTATACATTTATTCATTTGAAATAGCCTTACACGATTGTGTGAAAGTTTGGTCCGGATCGGATAACTATATCATATAGCTGCCATACAAACGACCGAATGAAAGCAAGTCTTTGTATGGAAAACTTTTTTTGTTCACCAAGCTATCGCAACCGAACTAAACATTTATTCATTTGACATAGCCACACACGATTTGTGAAAGTTTGGTCCGGATCGGACTACTATATCATATAGCTGTCATACAAACTACCGAATGAAAGCAAGTCTTTGTATGGAAAACTTTTTTGTTCTCCAAGTTATCGCAACCGAATTGAGCGTTCATTTATTTGATATAGCCACACACGATTTGTGAAAGTTTGGTCCGGATCAGACCACTATATGTGTGAAAGTTTGGTCGGGATCGGTCTACTATATCATATAGCTGCCATACAAAGGACCGATATGAAAGCAAGTCTTTGTATGGAAAACTTTTTTGTTCTCCAAGTTATCGCAACCGAATTTAGCATTCATTTATCTGACATAGCCACACACGATTTGTGAAAGTTTAGTCCGGATCAGACCACTATATCTTATAGCTGCAATACAAACGACCGAATGAAAGCAAGTCTTTGTATTGAAAACTTTTTTATTTTCCAAGCTATTGCAACCGAATTCACAATTTATACATTCGATGTAGCCGTACACAATTTGTGAAAGTTTGGTCCGGATCGGAGAACTATATCTAATAGCTGCCATACTAACGATCAATCAGATTTCAAGTCTTTGTATGGAAAACTTTTTTGTTCTCCAAGCTATCGCAACCGAATTCAACATTTATTCATTTGACATAGCCATACACGATTTGTAAAAGTTTGGTCGGGATCGGACTACTATATCATATAGCTGCCATACTAACGATCAATCAGATTTCAAGTCTTTGTATGGAAAACTTTTTTGTTCTCCAAGCTATCGATTTCAATCAGATTTCAAGTCTTTGTATGGAAAACTTTTTTGTTCACCAAGCTATCGCAACCGAACTATACATTTATTCATTTGAAATAGCCGTACACGATTGTGTGAAAGTTTGGTCCGGATCGGATAACTATATCATATAGCTGCCATACAAACGACCGAATGAAAGCAAGTCTTTGTATGGAAAACTTTTTTGTTCACCAAGCTATCGCAACCGAACTAAACATTTATTCATTTGGCATAGCCACACACGATTTGTGAAAGTTTGGTCCGGATCGGACCACTATATCATATAGCTGCCATACAAACGACCGAATGAAAGCAAGTCTTTGTATTGAAAACTTTTTTGTTTTCCAAGCTATTGCAACCGAATTCAAAATTTATACATTCGATGTAGCCGTACACAATTTGTGAAAGTTTGGTCCGGATCGGAGCACTATATCTAATAGCTGCCATACTAACGATCAATCAAATTTCAAGTCTTTGTATGGAAAACTTTTTTGTTCTCCAAGATATCGCAACCGAATTCAACATTTATTCATTTGACATAGCCATACACGATTTGTAAAAGTTTGGTCGGGATCGGACCACTATATCATATAGCTGCCATACTAACGATCAATCAGATTTCAAGTCTTTGTATGGAAAACTTTTTGTTCTCCAAGCTATCGATTTCAATCAGATTTCAAGTCTTTGTATGGAAAACTTTTTTGTTCACCAAGCTATCGCAACCGAACTATACATTTATTCATTTGAAATAGCCGTACACGATGTGTGAAAGTTTGGTCCGGATCGGATAACTATATCATATAGCTGCCATACAAACGACCGAATGAAAGCAAGTCTTTGTATGGAAAACTTTTTTGTTCTCCAAGCTATCGATTTCAATCAGATTTCAAGTCTTTGTATGGAAAACTTTTTTGTTCACCAAGCTATCGCAACCGAACTATACATTTATTCATTTGAAATAGCCTTACACGATTGTGTGAAAGTTTGGTCCGGATCGGATAACTATATCATATAGCTGCCATACAAACGACCGAATGAAAGCAAGTCTTTGTATGGAAAACTTTTTTGTTCACCAAGCTATCGCAACCGAACTAAACATTTATTCATTTGACATAGCCACACACGATTTGTGAAAGTTTGGTCCGGATCGGACTACTATATCATATAGCTGTCATACAAAGGACCGATATGAAAGCAAGTCTTTGTATGGAAAACTTTTTTGTTCTCCAAGTTATCGCAACCGAATTGAGCGTTCATTTATTTGATATAGCCACACACGATTTGTGAAAGTTTGGTCCGGATCAGACCACTATATGTGTGAAAGTTTGGTCGGGATCGGTCTACTATATCATATAGCTGCCATACAAAGGACCGATATGAAAGCATGTCTTTGTATGGAAAACTTTTTTGTTCTCCAAGTTATCGCAACCGAATTTAGCATTCATTTATCTGACATAGCCACACACGATTTGTGAAAGTTTAGTCCGGATCAGACCACTATATCATATAGCTGCAATACAAACGACCGAATGAAAGCAAGTCTTTGTATTGAAAACTTTTTTATTTTCCAAGCTATTGCAACCGAATTCACAATTTATACATTCGATGTAGCCGTACACAATTTGTGAAAGTTTGGTCCGGATCGGAGAACTATATCTAATAGCTGCCATACTAACGATCAATCAGATTTCAAGTCTTTGTATGGAAAACTTTTTTGTTCTCCAAGCTATCGCAACCGAATTCAACATTTATTCATTTGACATAGCCATACACGATTTGTAAAAGTTTGGTCGGGATCGGACTACTATATCATATAGCTGCCATACTAACGATCAATCAGATTTCAAGTCTTTGTATGGAAAACTTTTTGTTCACCAAGCTATCGCAACCGAACTATACATTTATTCATTTGAAATAGCCGTACACGATGTGTGAAAGTTTGGTCCGGATCGGATAACTATATCATATAGCTGCCATACAAACGACCGAATGAAAGCAAGTCTTTGTATGGAAAACTTTTTTGTTCTCCAAGCTATCGATTTCAATCAGATTTCAAGTCTTTGTATGGAAAACTTTTTTGTTCACCAAGCTATCGCAACCGAACTATACATTTATTCATTTGAAATAGCCGTACACGATTGTGTGAAAGTTTGGTCCGGATCGGATAACTATATCATATAGCTGCCATACAAACGACCGAATGAAAGCAAGTCTTTGTATGGAAAACTTTTTGTTCACCAAGCTATCGCAACCGAACTAAACATTTATTCATTTGACATAGCCACACACGATTTGTGAAAGTTTGGTCGGGATCGGACCACTATATCATATAGCTGCCATACAAACGACCGAATGAAAGCAAGTCTTTGTATTGAAAACTTTTTTGTTTTCCAAGCTATTGCAACCGAATTCAAAATTTATACATTCGATGTAGCCGTACACAATTTGTGAAAGTTTGGTCCGGATCGGAGCACTATATCTAATAGCTGCCATACTAACGATCAATCAAATTTCAAGTCTTTGTATGGAAAACTTTTTTTTTCTCCAAGCTATCGCAACCGAATTCAACATTTATTCATTTGACATAGCCATACACGATTTGTAAAAGTTTGGTCGGGATCGGACCACTATATCATATAGCTGCCATACTAACGATCAATCAGATTTCAAGTCTTTGTATGGAAAACTTTTTTGTTCTCCAAGCTATCGATTTCAATCAGATTTCAAGTCTTTGTATGGAAAACTTTTTTGTTCACCAAGCTATCGCAACCGAACTATACATTTATTCATTTGAAATAGCCGTACACGATGTGTGAAAGTTTGGTCCGGATCGGATAACTATATCATATAGCTGCCATACAAACGACCGAATGAAAGCAAGTCTTTGTATGGAAAACTTTTTGTTCTCCAAGCTATCGATTTCAATCAGATTTCAAGTCTTTGTATGGAAAACTTTTTTGTTCACCAAGCTATCGCAACCGAACTATACATTTATTCATTTGAAATAGCCGTACACGATTGTGTGAAAGTTTGGTCCGGATCGGATAACTATATCATATAGCTGCCATACAAACGACCGAATGAAAGCAAGTCTTTGTATGGAAAACTTTTTTTGTTCACCAAGCTATCGCAACCGAACTAAACATTTATTCATTTGACATAGCCACACACGATTTGTGAAAGTTTGGTCCGGATCGGACCACTATATCATATAGCTGTCATACAAACGACCGAATGAAAGCAAGTCTTTGTATTGAAAACTTTTTGTTTTCCAAGCTATTGCAACCGAATTCAAAATTTATACATTCGATGTAGCCGTACACAATTTGTGAAAGTTTGGTCCGGATCGGAGCACTATATCTAATAGCTGCCATACTAACGATCAATCAAATTTCAAGTCTTTGTATGGAAAACTTTTTTGTTCTCCAAGCTATCGCAACCGAATTCAACATTTATTCATTTGACATAGCCATACACGATTTGTAAAAGTTTGGTCGGGATCGGACCACTATATCATATAGCTGCCATACTAACGATCAATCAGATTTCAAGTCTTTGTATGGAAAACTTTTTTGTTCTCCAAGCTATCGATTTCAATCAGATTTCAAGTCTTTGTATGGAAAACTTTTTTGTTCACCAAGCTATCGCAACCGAACTTAACATTTATTCATTGGACGTAGCCGTACACTATGTGTGAAAGTTTGGTCCGGATCGGACTACTATATCATATAGCTGTCATACAAAGGACCGATATGAAAGCAAGTCTTTGTATGGAAAACTTTTTTGTTCTCCAAGTTATCGCAACCGAATTGAGCGTTCATTTATTTGATATAGCCACACACGATTTGTGAAAGTTTGGTCCGGATCAGACCACTATATGTGTGAAAGTTTGGTCGGGATCGGTCTACTATATCATATAGCTGCCATACAAAGGACCGATATGAAAGCAAGTCTTTGTATGGAAAACTTTTTTGTTCTCCAAGTTATCGCAACCGAATTTAGCATTCATTTATCTGACATAGCCACACACGATTTGTGAAAGTTTAGTCCGGATCAGACCACTATATCATATAGCTGCAATACAAACGACCGCATGAAAGCAAGTCTTTGTATTGACAACTTTTTTATTTTCCAAGCTATTGCAACCGAATTCACAATTTATACATTCGATGTAGCCGTACACAATTTGTGAAAGTTTGGTCCGGATCGGAGAACTATATCTAATAGCTGCCATACTAACGATCAATCAGATTTCAAGTCTTTGTATGGAAAACTTTTTTGGTCTCCAAGCTATCGCAACCGAATTCAACATTTATTCATTTGACATAGCCATACACGATTTGTAAAAGTTTGGTCGGGATCGGACCACTATATCATATAGCTGCCATACTAACGATCAATCAGATTTCAAGTCTTTGTATGGAAAACTTTTTGTTCACCAAGCTATCGCAACCGAACTATACATTTATTCATTTGAAATAGCCGTACACGATGTGTGAAAGTTTGGTCCGGATCGGATAACTATATCATATAGCTGCCATACAAACGACCGAATGAAAGCAAGTCTTTGTATGGAAAACTTTTTTGTTCTCCAAGCTATCGATTTCAATCAGATTTCAAGTCTTTGTATGGAAAACTTTTTTGTTCACCAAGCTATCGCAACCGAACTATACATTTATTCATTTGAAATAGCCGTACACGATTGTGTGAAAGTTTGGTCCGGATCGGATAACTATATCATATAGCTGCCATACAAACGACCGAATGAAAGCAAGTCTTTGTATGGAAAACTTTTTTGTTCACCAAGCTATCGCAACCGAACTAAACATTTATTCATTTGACATAGCCACACACGATTTGTGAAAGTTTGGTCCGGATCGGACCACTATATCATATAGCTGCCATACAAACGACCGAATGAAAGCAAGTCTTTATATTGAAAACTTTTTTGTTTTCCAAGCTATTGCAACCGAATTCAAAATTTATACATTCGATGTAGCCGTACACAATTTGTGAAAGTTTGGTCCGGATCGGAGCACTATATCTAATAGCTGATATACTAACGATCAATCAAATTTCAAGTCTTTGTATGGAAAACTTTTTTGTTCTCCAAGCTATCGCAACCGAATTCAACATTTATTCATTTGACATAGCCATACACGATTTGTAAAAGTTTGGTCGGGATCGGACCACTATATCATATAGCTGCCATACTAACGATCAATCAGATTTCAAGTCTTTGTATGGAAAACTTTTTTGTTCTCCAACCTATCGATTTCAATCAGATTTCAAGTCTTTGTATGGAAAACTTTTTTGTTCACGAAGCTATCGCAACCGAACTTAACATTTATTCATTGGACGTAGCCGTACACTATGTGTGAAAGTTTGGTCCGGATCGGACTACTATATCATATAGCTGTCATACAAAGGACCGATATGAAAGCAAGTCTTTGTATGGAAAACTTTTTTGTTCTCCAAGTTATCGCAACCGAATTGAGCGTTCATTTATTTGATATAGCCACACACGATTTGTGAAAGTTTGGTCCGGATCAGACCACTATATGTGTGAAAGTTTGGTCGGGATCGATCTACTATATCATATAGCTGCCATACAAAGGACCGATATGAAAGCAAGTCTTTGTATGGTAAACTTTTTTGTTCTCCAAGTTATCGCAACCGAATTAAGCATTCATTTATCTGACACAGCCACACACGATTTGTGAAAGTTTAGTCCGGATCAGACCACTATATCATATAGCTGCCATACAAACGACCGAATGAAAGCAAGTCTTTGTATTGAAAACTTTTTATTTTCCAAGCTATTGCAACCGAATTCAAAAATTTATACATTCGATGTAGTAGTACACAATTTGTGAAAGTTTGGTCCGGATCGGAGAACTATATCTAATAGCTGCCATACTAACGATCAATCAGATTTCAAGTCTTTGTATGGAAAACTTTTTTGTTCTCCAAGCTATCGCAACCGAATTCAACATTTATTCATTTGACATAGCCATACACGATTTGTAAAAGTTTGGTCGGGATCGGACCACTATATCATATAGCTGCCATACTAACGATCAATCAGATTTCAAGTCTTTGTATGGAAAACTTTTTTGTTCTCCAAGCTATCGATTTCAATCAGATTTCAAGTCTTTGCATCGAAAACTTTTTTGTTCACCAAGCTATCGCAACCGAACTAAACATTTATTCATTTGACATAGCCACACACGATTTGTGAATGTTTGGTCCGGATCGGACCACTATATCATATAGCTGCCATACAAACGACCGAATGAAAGCAAGTCTTTGTATTGAAAACTTTTTTGTTTTCCAAGCTATTGCAACCGAATTCAAAATTTATACATTCGATGTAGCCGTACACAATTTGTGAAAGTTTGGTCCGGATCGGAGAACTATATCATATAGCTACCATACTAACGATCAATCAGATTTCAAGTCTTTGTATGGAAAACTTTTTTGTTCTCCAAGCTATCCAAGCTACATCGATTTCAATCAGATTTGAAGTCTTTGTATGGAAAACTTTTTTGTTCACCAAGCTATCGCAACCGAACTAAACATTTATTCATTTGACATAGCCACACACGATTTGTGAATGTTTGGTCCGGATCGGACCACTATATCATATAGCTGCCATACTAACGATCAATCAAATTTCAAGTCTTTGTATGGAAAACTTTTTTGTTCTCCAAGCTATCGCAACCGAATTCAACATTTATGCATTTGACATAGCCATACACGATTTGTAAAAGTTTGGTCGGGATCGGACCACTATATCATATAGCTGCCATACAAACGACCGAATGAAAGCAAGTCTTTGTATGGAAAACTTTTTTGTTCTCCAAGTTATCGCAACCGAATTGAGCATTCATTTATTTGACATAGCCACACACGATTTGTGAAAGTTTGGTCGGATCGGACCACTATATCATATAGCTGCCATAAAAACGACCTAATGAAAGCAAGTCTTTGTATTGAAAACTTTTTTGTTTTCCAAGCTATTGCAACCGAATTCAAAATTTATACATTCGATGTAGCCGTACACAATTTGTGAAAGTTTGGTCCGGATCGGAGAACTATATCATATAGCTACCATACTAACGATCAATCAGATTTCAAGTCTTTGTATGGAAAACTTTTTTGTTCTCCAAGCTATCCAACCTATATCGATTTCAATCAGATTTCAAGTCTTTGTATGGAAAACTTTTTTGTTCTCCAAGTTATCGCAACCGAATTGAGCATTCATTTATTTGACATAGCCATACACGATTTGTAAAAGTTTGGTCGGGATCGGACCACTATATCATATAGCTACCATACTAACGATCAATCAGATTTCAAGTCTTTGTATGGAAAACTTTTTTGTTCTCCAAGCTATCCAAGCTATATCGATTTCAATCAGATTTCAAGTCTTTGTATGGAAAACTTTTTTGTTCTCCAAGTTATCGCAACCGAATTAAGCATTAATTTATCTGACATAGCCACACACGATTTGTGAAAGTTTGGTCCGGATCAGACCACTATATCATATAGCTGCCATACAAACGACCGAATGAAAGCAAGTCTTTGTATGGAAAACTTTTTTGTTCTCCTAGCTATCGATTTCAATCAGATTTCAAGTCTTTGTATGGAAAACTTTTTTGTTCACCAAGCTATCGCAACCGAACTAAACATTTATTCATTTGACATAGCCACACACGATTTGTGAATGTTTGGTCCGGATCGGACCACTATATCATATAGCTGCCATACAAACGACCGAATGAAAGCAAGTCTTTGTATTGAAAACTTTTTTGTTTTCCAAGCTATTGCAACCGAATTCAAAATTTATACATTCGATGTAGCCGTACACAATTTGTGAAAGTTTGGTCCGGATCGGAGAACTATATCATATAGCTACCATACTAACGATCAATCAGATTTCAAGTCTTTGTATGGAAAACTTTTTTGTTCTCCAAGCTATCCAAGCTATATCGATTTCAATCAGATTTCAAGTCTTTGTATGGAAAACTTTTTTGTTCACCAAGCTATCGCAACCGAACTAAACATTTATTCATTTGACATAGCCACACACGATTTGTGAATGTTTGGTCCGGATCGGACCACTATATCATATAGCTGCCATACTAACGATCAATCAAATTTCAAGTCTTTGTATGGAAAACTTTTTTGTTCTCCAAGCTATCGCAACCGAATTCAACATTTATGCATTTGACATAGCCATACACGATTTGTAAAAGTTTGGTCGGGATCGGACCACTATATCATATAGCTACCATACTAACGATCAATCAGATTTCAAGTCTTTGTATGGAAAACTTTTTTGTTCTCCAAGCTATCCAAGCTATATCGATTTCAATCAGATTTCAAGTCTTTGTATGGAAAACTTTTTTGTTCACCAAGCTATCGCAACCGAACTAAACATTTATTCATTTGACATAGCCACACACGATTTGTGAATGTTTGGTCCGGATCGGACCACTATATCATATAGCTGCCATACAAACGACCGAATGAAAGCAAGTCTTTGTATTGAAAACTTTTTTGTTTTCCAAGCTATTGCAACCGAATTCAAAATTTATACATTCGATGTAGCCGTACACAATTTGTGAAAGTTTGGTCCGGATCGGAGAACTATATCATATAGCTACCATACTATCCATGCAACCGAATTCAAAATTTATACATTCGATGTAGCCGTACACAATTTGTGAAAGTTTGGTCCGGATCGGAGAACTATATCATATAGCTACCATACTAACGATCAATCAGATTTCAAGTCTTTGTATGGAAAACTTTTTTGTTCTCCAAGCTATCCAAGCTATATCGATTTCAATCAGATTTCAAGTCTTTGTATGGAAAACTTTTTTGTTCACCAAGCTATCGCAACCGAACTAAACATTTATTCATTTGACATAGCCACACACGATTTGTGAATGTTTGGTCCGGATCGGACCACTATATCATATAGCTGCCATACAAACGACCGAATGAAAGCAAGTCTTTGTATTGAAAACTTTTTTGTTTTCCAAGCTATTGCAACCGAATTCAAAATTTATACATTCGATGTAGCCGTACACAATTTGTGAAAGTTTGGTCCGGATCGGAGAACTATATCATATAGCTACCATACTAACGATCAATCAGATTTCAAGTCTTTGTATGGAAAACTTTTTTGTTCTCCAAGCTATCCAAGCTATATCGATTTCAATCAGATTTCAAGTCTTTGTATGGAAAACTTTTTTGTTCACCAAGCTATCGCAACCGAACTAAACATTTATTCATTTGACATAGCCACACACGATTTGTGAATGTTTGGTCCGGATCGGACCACTATATCATATAGCTGCCATACTAACGATCAATCAAATTTCAAGTCTTTGTATAGAAAACTTTTTTGTTCTCCAAGCTATCGCAACCGAATTCAACATTTATGCATTTGACATAGCCATACACGATTTGTAAAAGTTTGGTCGGGATCGGACCACTATATCATATAGCTACCATACTAACGATCAATCAGATTTCAAGTCTTTGTATGGAAAACTTTTTTGTTCTCAAAGCTATCCAAGCTATATCGATTTCAATCAGATTTCAAGTCTTTGTATGGAAAACTTTTTTGTTCACCAAGCTATCGCAACCGAACTAAACATTTATTCATTTGACATAGCCGTACACGATGTGTGAAAGTTTGGTCCGGATCGGACTACTATATCATATAGCTGCCATACAAACGACCGAATGAAAGCAAGTCTTTGTATGGAAAACTTTTTTAGTTTCCAAGCTATTGCAACCGAATTCAAAACTTATACATTCGATGTAGCCGTACACAATTTGTGAAAGTTTGGTCCGGATCGGAGAACTATATCATATAGCTACCATACTAACGATCAATCAGATTTCAAGTCTTTGTATGGAAAACTTTTTTGTTCTCCAAGTAATCGCAACCGAATTGAGCATTCATTTATTTGACATAGCCACACACGATTTGTGAAAGTTTGGTCCGGATCGGACCACTATATCATATAGCTGCCATAAAAACGACCTAATGAAAGCAAGTCTTTGTATTGAAAACTTTTTTGTTTT
Source organism: Drosophila merina (assembly GCA_035047645.1). NCBI lineage: Eukaryota > Metazoa > Arthropoda > Insecta > Diptera > Drosophilidae > Drosophila > Drosophila merina. The sequence goes on along the minus strand of JAWNPH010000014.1, from coordinate 1,274,781 downwards.
CCAAGCTATTGCAACCGAATTCAAAATTTATACATTCGATGTTGCCGTACACAATTTGTGAGAGGCTGGTCCGGATCGGAGAACTATATCTAATAGCTGCCATACTAACGATCAATCAGATTTCAAGTCTTTGTATGGAAAACTTTTTTGTTCTCCAAGCTATCGAAACCGAATTCAACATTTATTCATTTGACATAGCCATACACGATTTGTAAAAGTTTGGTCGGGATCGGACCACTATATCATATAGCTGCCATACTAACGATCAATCAGATTTCAAGTCTTTGTATGGAAAACTTTTTTGTTCTCCAAGCTATCGATTTCAATCAGATTTCAAGTCTTTGTATGGAAAACTTTTTTGTTCTCCAAGCTATCGAAACCGAATTCAACATTTATTCATTTGACATAGCCATACACGATTTGTGTAAGTTTGGTCCGGATCGGACTACTATATCATATAGCTGCCATACAAACGACCGAATGAAAGCAAGTCTTTGTATAGAAAACGTTTTTGTTCTCCAAGCTATCGCAACCGAACTAAACATTTATTTATTTGACATAGCCGTACACGATGTGAGAAAGTTTGGTTCGGATCGGACTACTATATCATATAGCTGCCATACAAGCGACCGAATGATAGCAAGTCTTTGTATGGAAAACTTTTTTGTTCTCCAAGTTATCGCAACCGAATTGAGAATTCATTTATTTGTCAATGCCACACACGATTTGTAAAAGTTTGGTCCGGATCGGAGAACTATATCTAATAGCTGCCATACTAACGATCAATCAGATTTTTAAGTCTTTGTATGGAAAATTTTTTTGTGCTCCAAGCTATCGCAACCGAATTCAACATTTATTTATTTGACATAGCCATACACGATTTGTAAAAGTTTGGTAGGGATCGGACTACTATATCATATAGCTGCCATACAAAGGACCGATATGAAAGCAAGACTTTGTATGGAAAACTTTTTGTTCTCCTAGTTATCGCAACCGAATTGAGAACTCATTTATTTGTCATAGCCACACACGATTTGTGAAAGTTTGGTCCGGATCGGACTACTATATAATATAGCTGCCATACAAACGACCGTATGAAAGCAAGTCTTTGTATTGAAAACTTTTTTGTTTTCCAAGCTATTGCATCTTAATTAAAAATTTATACATTCGATATAGCCGTACACAATTTGTGAAAGTTTGGTCGGGATCGGAGAACTATGTCTAATAGCTGCCATACTAACGATCAATAGGATTTCAAGTCTTCGTAGGGAAAACTTTTTTGTTCTCCAAGCTATCGCAACCGAACTCAACATTTATTCATTTGACATAGCCATACACGATTTGTAAAAGTTTGGTCCGGATCGGACCACTATATCATATAGCTGCCATACAAACGACCGAATGAAAGCAAGTCTTTGTATGGAAAACTTTTTTGTTCTCCTAGCTATCGATTTCAATCAGATTTCAAGTCTTTGTATGGAAAACTTTTTTGTTCACCAAGCTATCGCAACCGAACTAAACATTTATTCATTTGACATAGCCACACACGATTTGTGAATGTTTGGTCCGGATCGGACCACTATATCATATAGCTGCCATACAAACGACCGAATGAAAGCAAGTCTTTGTATTGAAAACTTTTTTGTTTTCCAAGCTATTGCAACCGAATTCAAAATTTATACATTCGATGTAGCCGTACACAATTTGTGAAAGTTTGGTCCGGATCGGAGAACTATATCATATAGCTACCATACTAACGATCAATCAGATTTCAAGTCTTTGTATGGAAAACTTTTTTGTTCTCCAAGCTATCCAAGCTATATCGATTTCAATCAGATTTCAAGTCTTTGTATGGAAAACTTTTTTGTTCACCAAGCTATCGCAACCGAACTAAACATTTATTCATTTGACATAGCCACACACGATTTGTGAATGTTTGGTCCGGATCGGACCACTATATCATATAGCTGCCATACTAACGATCAATCAAATTTCAAGTCTTTGTATGGAAAACTTTTTTGTTCTCCAAGCTATCGCAACCGAATTCAACATTTATGCATTTGACATAGCCATACACGATTTGTAAAAGTTTGGTCGGGATCGGACCACTATATCATATAGCTACCATACTAACGATCAATCAGATTTCAAGTCTTTGTATGGAAAACTTTTTTGTTCTCCAAGCTATCCAAGCTACATCGATTTCAATCAGATTTGAAGTCTTTGTATGGAAAACTTTTTTGTTCACCAAGCTATCGCAACCGAACTAAACATTTATTCATTTGACATAGCCACACACGATTTGTGAATGTTTGGTCCGGATCGGACCACTATATCATATAGCTGCCATACTAACGATCAATCAAATTTCAAGTCTTTGTATGGAAAACTTTTTTGTTCTCCAAGCTATCGCAACCGAATTCAACATTTATGCATTTGACATAGCCATACACGATTTGTAAAAGTTTGGTCGGGATCGGACCACTATATCATATAGCTGCCATACAAACGACCGAATGAAAGCAAGTCTTTGTATGGAAAACTTTTTTGTTCTCCAAGTTATCGCAACCGAATTGAGCACTCATTTATTTGACATAGCCACACACGATTTGTGAAAGTTTGGTCCGGATCGGACCACTATATCATATAGCTGCCATAAAAACGACCTAATGAAAGCAAGTCTTTGTATTGAAAACTTTTTTGTTTTCCAAGCTATTGCAACCGAATTCAAAATTTATACATTCGATGTAGCCGTACACAATTTGTGAAAGTTTGGTCCGGATCGGAGAACTATATCATATAGCTACCATACTAACGATCAATCAGATTTCAAGTCTTTGTATGGAAAACTTTTTTGTTCTCCAAGCTATCCAACCTATATCGATTTCAATCAGATTTCAAGTCTTTGTATGGAAAACTTTTTTGTTCTCCAAGTTATCGCAACCGAATTGAGCATTCATTTATTTGACATAGCCATACACGATTTGTAAAAGTTTGGTCGGGATCGGACCACTATATCATATAGCTACCATACTAACGATCAATCAGATTTCAAGTCTTTGTATGGAAAACTTTTTTGTTCTCCAAGCTATCCAAGCTATATCGATTTCAATCAGATTTCAAGTCTTTGTATGGAAAACTTTTTTGTTCTCCAAGTTATCGCAACCGAATTAAGCATTAATTTATCTGACATAGCCACACACGATTTGTGAAAGTTTGGTCCGGATCAGACCACTATATCATATAGCTGCCATACAAACGACCGAATGAAAGCAAGTCTTTGTATGGAAAACTTTTTTGTTCTCCTAGCTATCGATTTCAATCAGATTTCAAGTCTTTGTATGGAAAACTTTTTTGTTCACCAAGCTATCGCAACCGAACTAAACATTTATTCATTTGACATAGCCACACACGATTTGTGAATGTTTGGTCCGGATCGGACCACTATATCATATAGCTGCCATACAAACGACCGAATGAAAGCAAGTCTTTGTATTGAAAACTTTTTTGTTTTCCAAGCTATTGCAACCGAATTCAAAATTTATACATCCGATGTAGCCGTACACAATTTGTGAAAGGTTGGTCCGGATCGGAGATCTATATCATATAGCTACCATACTAACGATCAATCAGATTTCAAGTCTTTGTATGGAAAACTTTTTTGTTCTCCAAGCTATCCAAGCTATATCGATTTCAATCAGATTTCAAGTCTTTGTATGGAAAACTTTTTTGTTCACCAAGCTATCGCAACCGAACTAAACATTTATTCATTTGACATAGCCACACACGATTTGTGAATGTTTGGTCCGGATCGGACCACTATATCATATAGCTGCCATACTAACGATCAATCAAATTTCAAGTCTTTGTATGGAAAACTTTTTTGTTCTCCAAGCTATCGCAACCGAATTCAACATTTATGCATTTGACATAGCCATACACGATTTGTAAAAGTTTGGTCGGGATCGGACCACTATATCATATAGCTACCATACTAACGATCAATCAGATTTCAAGTCTTTGTATGGAAAACTTTTTTGTTCTCCAAGCTATCCAAGCTACATCGATTTCAATCAGATTTGAAGTCTTTGTATGGAAAACTTTTTGTTCACCAAGCTATCGCAACCGAACTAAACATTTATTCATTTGACATAGCCACACACGATTTGTGAATGTTTGGTCCGGATCGGACCACTATATCATATAGCTGCCATACTAACGATCAATCAAATTTCAAGTCTTTGTATGGAAAACTTTTTTGTTCTCCAAGCTATCGCAACCGAATTCAACATTTATGCATTTGACATAGCCATACACGATTTGTAAAAGTTTGGTCGGGATCGGACCACTATATCATATAGCTGCCATACAAACGACCGAATGAAAGCAAGTCTTTGTATGGAAAACTTTTTTGTTCTCCAAGTTATCGCAACCGAATTGAGCATTCATTTATTTGACATAGCCACACACGATTTGTGAAAGTTTGGTCCGGATCGGACCACTATATCATATAGCTGCCATAAAAACGACCTAATGAAAGCAAGTCTTTGTATTGAAAACTTTTTTGTTTTCCAAGCTATTGCAACCGAATTCAAAAATAGCTACCATACTAACGATCAATCAGATTTCAAGTCTTTGTATGGAAAACTTTTTTGTTCTCCAAGCTATCCAAGCTACATCGATTTCAATCAGATTTGAAGTCTTTGTATGGAAAACTTTTTTGTTCACCAAGCTATCGCAACCGAACTAAACATTTATTCATTTGACATAGCCACACACGATTTGTGAATGTTTGGTCCGGATCGGACCACTATATCATATAGCTGCCATACTAACGATCAATCAAATTTCAAGTCTTTGTATGGAAAACTTTTTTGTTCTCCAAGCTATCGCAACCGAATTCAACATTTATGCATTTGACATAGCCATACACGATTTGTAAAAGTTTGGTCGGGATCGGACCACTATATCATATAGCTGCCATACAAACGACCGAATGAAAGCAAGTCTTTGTATGGAAAACTTTTTTGTTCTCCAAGTTATCGCAACCGAATTGAGCATTCATTTATTTGACATAGCCACACACGATTTGTGAAAGTTTGGTCCGGATCGGACCACTATATCATATAGCTGCCATAAAAACGACCTAATGAAAGCAAGTCTTTGTATTGAAAACTTTTTTGTTTTCCAAGCTATTGCAACCGAATTCAAAATTTATACATTCGATGTAGCCGTACACAATTTGTGAAAGTTTGGTCCGGATCGGAGAACTATATCATATAGCTACCATACTAACGATCAATCAGATTTCAAGTCTTTGTATGGAAAACTTTTTTGTTCTCCAAGCTATCCAACCTATATCGATTTCAATCAGATTTCAAGTCTTTGTATGGAAAACTTTTTTGTTCTCCAAGTTATCGCAACCGAATTGAGCATTCATTTATTTGACATAGCCATACACGATTTGTAAAAGTTTGGTCGGGATCGGACCACTATATCATATAGCTACCATACTAACGATCAATCAGATTTCAAGTCTTTGTATGGAAAACTTTTTTGTTCTCCAAGCTATCCAAGCTATATCGATTTCAATCAGATTTCAAGTCTTTGTATGGAAAACTTTTTTGTTCTCCAAGTTATCGCAACCGAATTAAGCATTAATTTATCTGACATAGCCACACACGATTTGTGAAAGTTTGGTCCGGATCAGACCACTATATCATATAGCTGCCATACAAACGACCGAATGAAAGCAAGTCTTTGTATGGAAAACTTTTTTGTTCTCCTAGCTATCGATTTCAATCAGATTTCAAGTCTTTGTATGGAAAACTTTTTTGTTCACCAAGCTATCGCAACCGAACTAAACATTTATTCATTTGACATAGCCACACACGATTTGTGAATGTTTGGTCCGGATCGGACCACTATATCATATAGCTGCCATACAAACGACCGAATGAAAGCAAGTCTTTGTATTGAAAACTTTTTTGTTTTCCAAGCTATTGCAACCGAATTCAAAATTTATACATTCGATGTAGCCGTACACAATTTGTGAAAGTTTGGTCCGGATCGGAGAACTATATCATATAGCTACCATACTAACGATCAATCAGATTTCAAGTCTTTGTATGGAAAACTTTTTTGTTCTCCAAGCTATCCAAGCTATATCGATTTCAATCAGATTTCAAGTCTTTGTATGGAAAACTTTTTTGTTCACCAAGCTATCGCAACCGAACTAAACATTTATTCATTTGACATAGCCACACACGATTTGTGAATGTTTGGTCCGGATCGGACCACTATATCATATAGCTGCCATACTAACGATCAATCAAATTTCAAGTCTTTGTATGGAAAACTTTTTTGTTCTCCAAGCTATCGCAACCGAATTCAACATTTATGCATTTGACATAGCCATACACGATTTGTAAAAGTTTGGTCGGGATCGGACCACTATATCATATAGCTACCATACTAACGATCAATCAGATTTCAAGTCTTTGTATGGAAAACTTTTTTGTTCTCCAAGCTATCCAAGCTATATCGATTTCAATCAGATTTCAAGTCTTTGTATGGAAAACTTTTTTGTTCACCAAGCTATCGCAACCGAACTAAACATTTATTCATTTGACATAGCCACACACGATTTGTGAATGTTTGGTCCGGATCGGACCACTATATCATATAGCTGCCATACAAACGACCGAATGAAAGCAAGTCTTTGTATTGAAAACTTTTTTGTTTTCCAAGCTATTGCAACCGAATTCAAAATTTATACATTCGATGTAGCCGTACACAATTTGTGAAAGTTTGGTCCGGATCGGAGAACTATATCATATAGCTACCATACTATCCATGCAACCGAATTCAAAATTTATACATTCGATGTAGCCGTACACAATTTGTGAAAGTTTGGTCCGGATCGGAGAACTATATCATATAGCTACCATACTAACGATCAATCAGATTTCAAGTCTTTGTATGGAAAACTTTTTTGTTCTCCAAGCTATCCAAGCTATATCGATTTCAATCAGATTTCAAGTCTTTGTATGGAAAACTTTTTTGTTCACCAAGCTATCGCAACCGAACTAAACATTTATTCATTTGACATAGCCACACACGATTTGTGAATGTTTGGTCCGGATCGGACCACTATATCATATAGCTGCCATACAAACGACCGAATGAAAGCAAGTCTTTGTATTGAAAACTTTTTTGTTTTCCAAGCTATTGCAACCGAATTCAAAATTTATACATTCGATGTAGCCGTACACAATTTGTGAAAGTTTGGTCCGGATCGGAGAACTATATCATATAGCTACCATACTAACGATCAATCAGATTTCAAGTCTTTGTATGGAAAACTTTTTTGTTCTCCAAGCTATCCAAGCTATATCGATTTCAATCAGATTTCAAGTCTTTGTATGGAAAACTTTTTTGTTCACCAAGCTATCGCAACCGAACTAAACATTTATTCATTTGACATAGCCACACACGATTTGTGAATGTTTGGTCCGGATCGGACCACTATATCATATAGCTGCCATACTAACGATCAATCAAATTTCAAGTCTTTGTATAGAAAACTTTTTTGTTCTCCAAGCTATCGCAACCGAATTCAACATTTATGCATTTGACATAGCCATACACGATTTGTAAAAGTTTGGTCGGGATCGGACCACTATATCATATAGCTACCATACTAACGATCAATCAGATTTCAAGTCTTTGTATGGAAAACTTTTTTGTTCTCAAAGCTATCCAAGCTATATCGATTTCAATCAGATTTCAAGTCTTTGTATGGAAAACTTTTTTGTTCACCAAGCTATCGCAACCGAACTAAACATTTATTCATTTGACATAGCCGTACACGATGTGTGAAAGTTTGGTCCGGATCGGACTACTATATCATATAGCTGCCATACAAACGACCGAATGAAAGCAAGTCTTTGTATGGAAAACTTTTTTAGTTTCCAAGCTATTGCAACCGAATTCAAAACTTATACATTCGATGTAGCCGTACACAATTTGTGAAAGTTTGGTCCGGATCGGAGAACTATATCATATAGCTACCATACTAACGATCAATCAGATTTCAAGTCTTTGTATGGAAAACTTTTTTGTTCTCCAAGTTATCGCAACCGAATTGAGCATTCATTTATTTGACATAGCCACACACGATTTGTGAAAGTTTGGTCCGGATCGGACCACTATATCATATAGCTGCCATAAAAACGACCTAATGAAAGCAAGTCTTTGTATTGAAAACTTTTTTGTTTTCCAAGCTATTGCAACCGAATTCAAAATTTATACATTCGATGTAGCCGTACACAATTTGTGAAAGTTTGGTCCGGATCGGAGAACTATATCATATAGCTACCATACTAACGATCAATCAGATTTCAAGTCTTTGTATGGAAAACTTTTTTGTTCTCCAAGCTATCCAAGCTATATCGATTTCAATCAGATTTCAAGTCTTTGTATGGAAAACTTTTTTGTTCACCAAGCTATCGCAACCGAACTAAACATTTATTCATTTGACATAGCCAGACACGATTTGTGAATGTTTGGTCCGGATCGGACCACTATATCATATAGCTGCCATACTAACGATCAATCAAATTTCAAGTCTTTGTATGGAAAACTTTTTTGTTCACCAAGCTATCGCAACCGAATTCAACATTTATGCATTTGACATAGCCATACACGATTTGTAAAAGTTTGGTCGGGATCGGACCACTATATCATATAGCTACCATACTAACGATCAATCAGATTTCAAGTCTTTGTATGGAAAACTTTTTTGTTCTCCAAGCTATCCAAGCTATATCGATTTCAATCAGATTTCAAGTCTTTGTATGGAAAACTTTTTTGTTCTCCAAGCTATCGATTTCAATCAGATTTCAAGTCTTTGTATGGAAAACTTTTTTGTTCTCCAAGTTATCGCAACCGAATTGAGCATTCATTTATTTGACATAGCCACACACGATTTGTGAAAGTTTGGTCCGGATCGGACCACTATATCATATAGCTGCCATAAAAACGACCTAATGAAAGCAAGTCTTTGTATTGAAAACTTTTTTGTTTTCCAAGCTATTGCAACCGAATTCAAAATTTATACATTCGATGTAGCCGTACACAATTTGTAAAAGTTTGGTCCGGATCGGAGAACTATATCTAATAGCTGCAATACTAACGATCAATCAGATTTCAAGTCTTTGTATGGAAAACTTTTTTGTTCTCCAAGCTATCGCAACCGAATTCAACATTTATTCATTTGACATAGCCATACACGATTTATAAAAGTTTGGTCGGGATCGGACCACTATATCATATAGCTGCCATACTAACGATCAATCAGATTTCAAGTCTTTGTATGGAAAACTTTTTTGTTCTCCAAGCTATCGATTTCAATCAGATTTCAAGTCTTTGTATGGAAAACTTTTTTGTTCACCAAGCTATCGCAACCGAACTCAACATTTATTCATTTGAAATAGCCGTACACGATGTGTGAAAGTTTGGTCCGGATCGGACCACTATATCATATAGCTGCCATACAAACGACCGAATGAAAGCAAGTCTTTGTATGGAAAACTTTTTTGTTCTCCAAGTAATCGCAACCGAATTGAGCATTCATTTATTTGACATAGCCACACACGATTTGTGAAAGTTTGGTCCGGATCGGACCACTATATCATATAGCTGCCATAAAAACGACCTAATGAAAGCAAGTCTTTGTATTGAAAACTTTTTTGTTTTCCAAGCTATTGCAACCGAATTCAAAATTTATACATTCGATGTTGCCGTACACAATTTGTGAGAGGCTGGTCCGGATCGGAGAACTATATCTAATAGCTGCCATACTAACGATCAATCAGATTTCAAGTCTTTGTATGGAAAACTTTTTTGTTCTCCAAGCTATCGAAACCGAATTCAACATTTATTCATTTGACATAGCCATACACGATTTGTAAAAGTTTGGTCGGGATCGGACCACTATATCATATAGCTGCCATACTAACGATCAATCAGATTTCAAGTCTTTGTATGGAAAACTTTTTTGTTCTCCAAGCTATCGATTTCAATCAGATTTCAAGTCTTTGTATGGAAAACTTTTTTGTTCTCCAAGCTATCGAAACCGAATTCAACATTTATTCATTTGACATAGCCATACACGATTTGTGTAAGTTTGGTCCGGATCGGACTACTATATCATATAGCTGCCATACAAACGACCGAATGAAAGCAAGTCTTTGTATAGAAAACGTTTTTGTTCTCCAAGCTATCGCAACCGAACTAAACATTTATTTATTTGACATAGCCGTACACGATGTGAGAAAGTTTGGTTCGGATCGGACTACTATGCCATACAAGCGACCGAATGATAGCAAGTCTTTGTATGGAAAACTTTTTTGTTCTCCAAGTTATCGCAACCGAATTGAGAATTCATTTATTTGTCAATGCCACACACGATTTGTAAAAGTTTGGTCCGGATCGGAGAACTATATCTAATAGCTGCCATACTAACGATCAATCAGATTTTTAAGTCTTTGTATGGAAAATTTTTTTGTGCTCCAAGCTATCGCAACCGAATTCAACATTTATTTATTTGACATAGCCATACACGATTTGTAAAAGTTTGGTAGGGATCGGACTACTATATCATATAGCTGCCATACAAAGGACCGATATGAAAGCAAGACTTTGTATGGAAAACTTTTTTGTTCTCCTAGTTATCGCAACCGAATTGAGAACTCATTTATTTGTCATAGCCACACACGATTTGTGAAAGTTTGGTCCGGATCGGACTACTATATAATATAGCTGCCATACAAACGACCGTATGAAAGCAAGTCTTTGTATTGAAAACTTTTTTGTTTTCCAAGCTATTGCATCTTAATTAAAAATTTATACATTCGATATAGCCGTACACAATTTGTGAAAGTTTGGTCGGGATCGGAGAACTATGTCTAATAGCTGCCATACTAACGATCAATAGGATTTCAAGTCTTCGTAGGGAAAACTTTTTTGTTCTCCAAGCTATCGCAACCGAACTCAACATTTATTCATTTGACATAGCCATACACGATTTGTAAAAGTTTGGTCCGGATCGGACCACTATATCATATAGCTGCCATACAAACGACCGAATGAAAGCAAGTCTTTGTATGGAAAACTTTTTTGTTCTCCAAGTTATCGCAACCGACTTGAGCATTAATTGATTTGACATAGCCACACACGATTTGTGAAAGTTTGGTCCGGATCGGACAACTATATCATATAGCTGCCATACAAACGACCGAATGAAAGCAAGTCTTTGTATTGAAAACTTTTTTGTTTTCCAAGCTATTGCAACTTAATTAAAAACTTATACATTCGATATAGCCGTACACAATTTGTGAAAGTTTGGTCCGGATCGGAGAACTATATCTAATAGCTGCCATACTAACGATCAATAGCATTTCAAGTCTTTGTATGGAAAACTTTTTTGTTCTCCAAGCTATCGCAACCGAACTAAACATTTATTTATTTGACATAAATGTACACGATTTGTGAAAGTTTGGTCCGGATCGGACTACTATATCATATAGCTGCCATACAAAGGACCGATATGAAAGCAATTCTTTGTATGGAAAACTTTTTTGGTCTCCAAGTTATCGCAACCGAATTGAGATTTCATTTATTTGTCATAGCCACACATGATTTGTGAAAGTTTGGTCCGGATCGGACCACTATATCATATAGCTGCCATACAAACGACCGAATGAAAGCAAGTCTTTGTATTGGAAACTTTTTTGTTTTCCAAGCTATTGCAACCGAATTAAAATTTATACATTCGATGTAGCCGTACACAATTTGTGAAAGTTTGGTCCGGATCGGAGAAACTTATGGAAAACTTTTTTGTTCTCCAAGCTATCGATTTCAATCAGATTTCAAGTCTTTGTATGGAAAACTTTTTTGTTCACCAAGCTATCGCAACCGAACTAAACCTTTTTTCATTTGACATAGCCGTACACGATGTGTGAAAGTTTGGTCCGGATCGGACTACTATATCATATAGCTGGCATACAAAGGACCGATATGAAAGCAAGTCTTTGTATGGAAAACTTTTTTGTTCTCCAAGTTATCGCAACCGAACTGAGCGTTCATTTATTTGATATAGCCACACACGATTTGTGAAAGTTTGCTCCGGATCAGACCACTATATGTGTGAAAGTTTGGTCGGGATCGGACTACTATATCATATAGCTGCCATACAAAGGACCGATATGAAAGCAAGTCTTTGTATGGAAAACTTTTTTGTTCTCCAAGTTATCGCAACCGAATTAAGCATTCGTTTATCTGACATAGCCACACTCGATTTGTGAAAGTTTGGTCCGGATCAGACTACTATATCATATAGCTGCCATACAAACGACCGAATGAAAGCAAGTCTTTATATTGAAAACTTTTTTGTGTTCCAAGCTATTGCAACCGAATTAAAAATTTATACATCCGATGTAGCCGTGCACAATTTGTGAAAGGTTGGTCCGGATCGGAGATCTATATCTAATAGCTGCCATACTAACGATCAATAGGATTTCAAGTCTTTGTATGAAAAACTTTTTTGTTCTCCAAGCTATTGCAACCGAATTCAACATTTATTTATTTGACATAGCCGTACACGATGTGTGAAAGTTTGGTCCGGATCGGACTACTATATCAAATTGCTGCCATACAAGCGACCGATATGAAAGCAAGTCTTTGTATGGAAAACTTTTTTGTTCTCCAAGTTATCGCAACCGAATTGAGCATTCATTTATTTCACATAGTCACACATAATTTGTGAAAGTTTGGTCCGGATCGGACTACTATATCATATAGCTGCCATACTAACGATCAGTCAGATTTCAAGTCTTTGTATTGAAAACTTTTTTGTGTTCCAAGCTATTGCAACCGAATTAAAAATTTATACATCCGATGTAGCCGTACACAATTTGTGAAAGGTTGGTCCGGATCGGAGATCTATATCTAATAGCTGCCATACTAACGATCAATAGGATTTCAAGTCTTTGTATGGAAAACTTTTTTGTTCTCCAAGTTATCGCAACCGAATTCAACATTTATTTATTTGACATAGCCGTACACGATGTGTGAAAGTTTGGTCCGGATCGGACTACTATATCATATTGCTGCCATACAAGCGACCGAATGAAAGCAAGTCTTTGTATGGAAAACTTTTTTGTTCTCCAAGTTATCGCAACCGAATTAAGCATTCGTTTATCTGACATAGCCACACACGATTTGTGAAAGTTTGGTCCGGATCAGACCACTATATCATATAGCTGCCATACAAACGACCGAATGAAAGCAAGTCTTTGTATTGAAAACTTTTTTGTGTTCCAAGCTATTGCAACCGAATTAAAAATTTATACATCCGATGTAGCCGTACACAATTTGTGAAAGGTTGGTCCGGATCGGAGATCTATATCTAATAGCTGCCATACTAACGATCAATAGGATTTCAAGTCTTTGTATGAAAAACTTTTTTGTTCTCCAAGCTATTGCAACCGAATTCAACATTTATTTATTTGACATAGCTGTACACGATGTGTGAAAGTTTGGTCCGGATCGGACTACTATATCATATTGCTGCCATACAAGCGACCGATATGAAAGCAAGTCTTTGTATGGAAAACTTTTTTGTTCTCCAAGTTATCGCAACCGAATTGAGCATTCATTTATTTCACATAGTCACACATAATTTGTGAAAGTTTGGTCCGGATCGGACTACTATATCATATAGCTGCCATACTAACGATCAGTCAGATTTCAAGTCTTTGTATTGAAAACTTTTTTGTGTTCCAAGCTATTGCAACCGAATTAAAAATTTATACATCCGATGTAGCCGTACACAATTTGTGAAAGGTTGGTCCGGATCGGAGATCTATATCTAATAGCTGCCATACTAACGATCAATAGGATTTCAAGTCTTTGTATGGAAAACTTTTTTGTTCTCCAAGTTATCGCAACCGAATTCAACATTTATTTATTTGTCATAGCCACACACGATTTGTGAAAGTTTGGTCCGGATCGGACCACTACATCATATAGCTGCCATACAAACGACCGATATGAAAGTCTTTGTATGGAAAACTTTTTGTTCTCCAAGTTATCGCAACCGAATTGAGCATTCATTTATTTGACATAGTCACACATAATTTGTGAAAGTTTGGTCCGGATCGGACTACTATATCATATAGCTGCCATACAAAGGACCGATATGAAAGCAATTCTTTGTATGGAAAACTTTTTTGTTCTCCAAGTTATCGCAACCGAATTGAGAATTCATTTATTTGTCATAGCCCTACACGATGTGTGAAAGTTTGGTCCGGATCGGACTACTATATCATATTGCTGCCATACAAGCGACCGAATGAAAGCAAGTCTTTGTATGGAAAACTTTTTTGTTCTCCAAGTTATCGCAACCGAATTGAGAATTCATTTATTTATCATAGCCACACACGATTTGTGAAAGTTTGGTCCGGATCGGACTACTATATCATATAGCTGCCATACTAACGATCAGTCAGATTTCAAGTTTTTGTATAGAAAACTTTTTTGTTCTCCAAGCTATCGCAACCGAATTAAACATTTATACATTTGACATAGCCATACACGATTTGTAAAAGTTTGGTCCGGATCGGACTACTATATCATATAGCTGCCATACTAACGATCAGTCAGATTTCAAGTTTTTGTATAGAAAACTTTTTTGTTCTCAAGCTATCGCAACCGAACTAAACATTTATACATTTGACATAGCCGTACACGATGTGTTAAAGTTTGGTCCGGATCGGACTACTATATCATATAGCTGCCATACTAACGATCAGTCAGATTTCAAGTTTTTGTATAGAAAACTTTTTTGTTCTCCAAGTTATCGCAACCGAATTGAGAATTCGTTTATTTGTCATAGCCACACACGATTTGTGAAAGTTTGGTCCGGATCGGACCACTATATCATATAGCTGCCATACTAACGATCAATCAGATTTTTAAGTCTTTGTATAGAAAATTTTTTTGTGCTCCAAGCTATCGCAACCGAATTCAACATTTATTTATTTGACATAGCCATACACGATTTGTAAAAGTTTGGTCGGGATCGGACTACTATATCATATAGCTGCCATACAAAGGACCGAGATGAAAGCAAGTCTTTGTATAGAAAACTTTTTTGTTCTCCAAGTTATCGCAACCGAATTGAGGATTCATTTATTTGACATAGCCACACACGATTTGTGAAAGTTTGGTCCGGATCGGACTACTATATCATATAGCTGCCATACAAACGACCGAATGAAAGCAAGTCGTTGTATTGAAAACCTTTTTGTTTTCCAAGCTATTGCAACTTAATTAAAAATTTATACATTCGATATAGCCGTACACAATTTGTGAAAGTTTGGTCTGGATCGGAGAACTATATCTAATAGCTGCCATACTAACGATCAATAGGATTTCAAGTCTTCGTATGGAAAACTTTTTTGTTCTCCAAGCTATCGCAACCGAACTCAACATTTATTCATTTGACATAGCCGTACACAATGTGTTAAAGTTTGGTCCGGATCGGACCACTACATCATATAGCTGCCATACAAACGACCGATATGAAAGCAAGTCTTTGTATGGAAAACTTTTTTGTTCTCCAAGTTATCGCAACCGAATTGAGCATTCATTTATTTGACATAGTCACACATAATTTGTGAAAGTTTGGTCCGGATCGGACTACTATATCATATAGCTGCCATACTAACGATCAGTCAGATTTCAAGTTTTTGTATAGAAAACTTTTTTGTTCTCAAAGCTATCGCAACCGAATTAAACATTTATACATTTGACATAGCCATACACGATTTGTAAAAGTTTGGTCCGGATCGGACTACTATATCATATAGCTGCCATACTAACGATCAGTCAGATTTCAAGTTTTTGTATAGAAAACTTTTTTGTTCTCCAAGCTATCGCAACCGAACTAAACATTTATACATTTGACATAGCCGTACACGATGTGTTAAAGTTTGGTCCGGATCGGACTACTATATCATATAGCTGCCATACAAAGGACCGATATGAAAGCAATTCTTTGTATGGAAAGCTTTTTTGTTCTCCAAGTTATCGCAACCGAATTTAACATTTATTCATTTGACATAGCCATACACGATTTGTGAAATTTTGGTCCGGATCGGACTACTATATCATATAGCTGCCATACAAACGACCGATATGAAAGCAAGTCTTTGTATGGAAAACTTTTTTGTTCTCCAAGTTATCGCAACCGAATTAAGCATTCATTTATTTGACATAGTCACACACAATTTGTGAAAGTTTGGTCCGGATCGGACCACTATATCATATAGCTGCCATACTAACGATCAGTCAGATTTCAAGTTTTTGTATAGAAAACTTTTTTGTTCTCCAAGTTATCGCAACCGAATTGAGAATTCGTTTATTTGTCATAGCCACACACGATTTGTGAAAGTTTGGTCCGGATCGGACCACTATATCATATAGCTGCCATACTAACGATCAATCAGATTTTTAAGTCTTTGTATAGAAAATTTTTTTGTGCTCCAAGCTATCGCAACCGAATTCAACATTTATTTATTTGACATAGCCATACACGATTTGTAAAAGTTTGGTCGGGATCGGACTACTATATCATATAGCTGCCATACAAAGGACCGAGATGAAAGCAAGTCTTTGTATGGAAAACTTTTTGTTCTCCAAGTTATCGCAACCGAATTGAGGATTCATTTATTTGACATAGCCACACACGATTTGTGAAAGTTTGGTCCGGATCGGACTACTATATCATATAGCTGCCATACAAACGACCGAATGAAAGCAAGTCGTTGTATTGAAAACCTTTTTTGTTTTCCAAGCTATTGCAACTTAATTAAAAATTTATACATTCGATATAGCCGTACACAATTTGTGAAAGTTTGGTCTGGATCGGAGAACTATATCTAATAGCTGCCATACTAACGATCAATAGGATTTCAAGTCTTCGTATGGAAAACTTTTTGTTCTCCAAGCTATCGCAACCGAACTCAACATTTATTCATTTGACATAGCCGTACACAATGTGTTAAAGTTTGGTCCGGATCGGACTACTATATCATATAGCTGCCATACAAACGACCGAATGAAAGCAAGTCTTTGTATGGAAAACTTTTGTTCTCCAAGTTATCGCAACCGACTTGAGCATTAATTGATTTGACATAGCCACACACGATTTGTGAAAGTTTGGTCCGGATCGGACTACTATATCATATAGCTGCCATACAAACGACCGAATGAAAGCAAGTCTTTGTATTGAAAACTTTTTTGTTTTCCAAGCTATTGCAACTTAATTAAAAATTTATACATTCGATATAGCCGTACACAATTTGTGAAAGTTTGGTCCGGATCGGAGAACTATATCTAATAGCTGCCATACTAACGATCAATAGGATTTCAAGTCTTTGTATGGAAAACTTTTTTCTTCTCCAAGCTATCGATTTCAATCAGATTTCAAGTCTTTGTATGGAAAACTTTTTTGTTCACCAAGCTATCGCAACCGAACTAAACTTTTATTCATTTGACATAGCCGTACACGATGTGTGAAAGTTTGGTCCGGATCGGACTACTATATCATATAGCTGTCATACAAAGGACCGATATGAAAGCAAGTCTTTGTATGGAAAACTTTTTTTGTTCTCCAAGTTATCGCAACCGAATTGAGCGTTCATTTATTTGATATAGCCACACACGATTTGTGAAAGTTTGGTCCGGATCAGACCACTATATGTGTGAAAGTTTGGTCGGGATCGGACTACTATATCATATAGCTGCCATACAAAGGACCGATATGAAAGCAAGGATTTGTATGGAAAACTTTTTTGTTCACCAAATTATCGCAACCGAATTAAGAATTCATTTATTTGTCATAGCCACACACGATTTGTGAAAGTTTGGTCCGGATCGGACCACTATATCATATAGCTGCCATACAAACGACCGAATCAAAGCAAGTCTTTGTATGGAAAACTTTTTGTTCTCCAAGCTATCGCAACCGAATTCAACATTTATTTATTTGACATAGCCATACACGATGTGTAAAAGTTTGGTCGCGATCGGACCACTACATTATATAGCTGCCATACAAAGGATCGATATGATAGCAAGTCTTTGTATGGAAAACTTTTTTGTTCTCCAAGTTATCGCAACCGAATTGAGCGCTCATTTATTTGACATAGCTGCACACGATTTGTGAATGTTTGGTCCGGATCAGACCAATATATCATAAGCTGCCATACAAACGACCGAATGAAAGCAAGTCTTTGTATTGAAAACTTTTTATTTTCCAAGCTATTGCAACCGAATTCAAAATTTATACATTCGATGTAGCCACACACGATTTGTGAAAGTTTGGTCTGGATCGGAGAACTATATTTAATAGCTGCCATACTAACGATCAATAGGATTTCAAGTCTTCGTATGGAAAACTTTTTTGTTCTCCAAGCTATCGCAACCGAACTCAACATTTATTCATTTGACACAGCCGTTCACAATGTGTTAAAGTTTGGTCCGGATCGGACTACTATATCATATAGCTGCCATACAAACGACCGAATGAAAGCAAGTCTTTGTATGGAAAACTTTTTTGTTCACCAAGCTATCGCAACCGAACTAAACATTTATTCATTTGACATAGCCCCACACGATTTGTGAAAGTTTGGTCCGGATCGGACTACTATATCATATAGTTGCCATACAAAGGAACGATATGAAAGCAATTCTTTGTATGGAAAACTTTTTTGTTCTCCAAGTTATCGCAACCGAATTGAGAATTCATTTATTTGTCATAGCCACACACGATTTGTGAAAGTTTGGTCCGGGTCGGACCACTATATCATATAGCTGCCATACAAACGACCGAATGAAAGCAAGTCTTTGTATTGAAAACTTTTTTGTTTTCCAAGCTATTGCAACCGAATTAAAATTTATACATTCGATGTAGCCGTACACAATTTGTGAAAGTTTGGTCCGGATCGGAGAACTATATCTAATAGCTGCCATACTAACGATCAATAGGATTTCAAGTCTTTGTATGGAAAACTTTTTGTTCTCCAAGCTATCGCAACCGAACTAAAAATTTATTTGTTTGACATAGACGTACACGATTTGTGAAAGTTTGGTCCGGATCGGACTACTATATCATATAGTTGCCATACAAAGGAACGATATGAAAGCAATTCTTTGTATGGAAAACTTTTTTGTTCTCCAAGTTATCGCAACCGAATTGAGAATTCATTTATTTGTCATAGCCACACACGATTTGTGAAAGTTTGGTCCGGATCGGACCACTATATGTGTGAAAGTTTGGTCGGGATCGGACTACTATATCATATAGCTGCCATACAAAGGACCGATATGAAAGCAAGGGTTTGTATGGAAAACTTTTTTGTTCTCCAAGCTATTGCAACCGAATTAAGCATTCATTTATCTGACATAGCCACACACGATTTGTGAAAGTTTGGTCCGGATCGGACCACTATATGTGTGAAAGTTTGGTCGGGATCGGACTACTATATCATATAGTTGCCATACAAAGGAACGATATGAAAGCAATTCTTTGTATGGAAAACTTTTTTGTTCTCCAAGTTATCGCAACCGAATTAAGCATTCATTTATCTGACATAGCCACACACGATTTGTGAAAGTTTGGTCCGGATCAGACCACTATATCATATAGCTGCCATACAAACGACCGAATGAAAGCAAGTCTTTGTATTGAAAACTTTTTTGTTTTCCAAGCTATTGCAACCGAATTAAAAATTTATACATCCGATGTAGCCGTACACAATTTGTGAAAGGTTGGTGCGGATCGGAGATCTATATCTAATAGCTGCCATACTAACGATCAATAGGATTTCAAGTCTTTGTATGGAAAACTTTTTTGTTCTCCAAGCTATCGCAACCGAACTAAAAATTTATTTATTTGACATAGACGTACACGATTTGTGAAAGTTTGGTCCGGATCGGACTACTATATCATATAGTTGCCATACAAAGGAACGATATGAAAGCAATTCTTTGTATGGAAAACTTTTTTGTTCTCCAAGTTATCGCAACCGAATTGAGAATTCATTTATTTGTCATAGCCACACACGATTTGTGAAAGTTTGGTCCGGATCGGACCACTATATCATATAGCTGCCATACAAACGACCGAATGAAAGCAAGTCTTTGTATTGAAAACTTTTTTGTTTTCCAAGCTATTGCAACCGAATTAAAATTTATACATTCGATGTAGCCGTACACAATTTGTGAAAGTTTGGTCCGGATCGGAGAACTATATCTATTAGCTGCCATACTAACGATCAATCAAATTTCAAGTCTTTGTATGGAAAACTTTTTTCTTCTCCAAGCTATCGATTTCAATCAGATTTCAAGTCTTTGTATGGAAAACTTTGTTGTTCACCAAGCTATCGCAACCGAACTAAACCTTTATTCATTTGACATAGCCGTACACGATGTGTGAAAGTTTGGTCCGGATCGGACTACTATATCATATAGCTGTCATACAAAGGACCGATATGAAAGCAAGTCTTTGTATGGAAAACTTTTTTGTTCTCCAAGTTATCGCAACCGAATTGAGCGTTCATTTATTTGATATAGCCACACACGATTTGTGAAAGTTTGGTCCGGATCAGACCACTATATGTGTGAAAGTTTGGTCGGGATCGGACTACTATATCATATAGCTGCCATACAAAGGACCGATATGAAAGCAAGGGTTTGTATGGAAAACTTTTTTGTTCTCCAAGCTATTGCAACCGAATTAAGCATTCATTTATCTGACATAGCCACACACGATTTGTGAAAGTTTGGTCCGGATCGGACCACTATATGTGTGAAAGTTTGGTCGGGATCGGACTACTATATCATATAGTTGCCATACAAAGGAACGATATGAAAGCAAGTCTTTGTATTGAAAACTTTTTTGTTTTCCAAGCTATTGCAACCGAATTAAAAATTTATACATCCGATGTAGCCGTACACAATTTGTGAAAGGTTGGTCCGGATCGGAGATCTATATCTAATAGCTGCCATACTAACGATCAATAGGATTTCAAGTCTTTGTATGGAAAACTTTTTTGTTCTCCAAGCTATTGCAACCGAATTCAACATTTATTTATTTGACATAGCCGTACACGATGTGTGAAAGTTTGGTCCGGATCGGACTACTATATCATATTGCTGCCATACAAGCGACCGAATGAAAGCAAGTCTTTGTATGGAAAACTTTTTTGTTCTCCAAGTTATCGCAACCGAATTGAGAATTCATTTATTTGTCATAGCCACACACGATTTGTGAAAGTTTGGTCCGGATCGGACCACTATATGTGTGAAAGTTTGGTCGGGATCGGACTACTATATCATATAGTTGCCATACAAAGGAACGATATGAAAGCAATTCTTTGTATGGAAAACTTTTTTGTTCTCCAAGTTATCGCAACCGAATTAAGCATTCATTTATCTGACATAGCCACACACGATTTGTGAAAGTTTGGTCCGGATCAGACCACTATATCATATAGCTGCCATACAAACGACCGAATGAAAGCAAGTCTTGGTATTGAAAACTTTTTGTTTTCCAAGCTATTGCAACCGAATTAAAAATTTATACATCCGATGTAGCCGTACACAATTTGTGAAAGGTTGGTCCGGATCGGAGATCTATATCTAATAGCTGCCATACTAACGATCAATAGGATTTCAAGTCTTTGTATGGAAAACTTTTTTGTTCTCCAAGCTATTGCAACCGAATTCAACATTTATTTATTTGACATAGCCGTACACGATGTGTGAAAGTTTGGTCCGGATCGGACTACTATATCATATCGCTGCCATACAAACGACCGAATCAAAGCAAGTCTTTGTATGGAAAACTTTTTTGTTCTCCAAGCTATCGCAACCGAATTGAGCATTCATTTATTTGACATAGCCACAAACGATTTGTGAAAGTTTGGTCCAGATCGGACCACTATATCATATAGCTGCCATACAAACGACCGAATGAAAGCAAGTCTTTGTATTGAAAACATTTTTGTTTTCCAAGCTATTGCAACCGAATTAAAAATTTATACATCCGATGTAGCCGTACACAATTTGTGAAAGGTTGGTCCGGATCGGAGAACTACATCTAATAGCTGCCATACTAACGATCAGTCAGTTTCAAGTCTTTGTATGGAAAACTTTTTTGTTCTCCAAGCTATCGCAACCGAATTCAACATTTATTTATCTAACATAGCCATACACGATGTGTGAAAGTTTGGTCGGGATCGGACTACTATATCATATAGCTGCCATACAAACGACCGAATGAAAGCAAGTCTTTGTATGGAAAACTTTTTTGTTCTCCAAGTTATCGCAACCGAATTGAGCGCTCATTTATTTGACATAGCTGCACACGATTTGTGAAAGTTTGGTCCGGATCAGACCACTATATCATAAGCTGCCATACAAACGACCGAATGAAAGCAAGTCTTTGTATTGAAAACTTTTTTATTTTCAAAGCTATTGCAACCGAATTCAAAATTTATACATTCGATGTAGCCACACACGATTTGTGAAAGTTTGGTCCGGATCGGAGAACTATATCTAATAGCTGCCATACTAACGATCAATAGGATTTTTAAGTCTTTGTATGGAAAACTTTTTTGTTCTCCAAGCTATCGCAACCGAATTCAACATTTATTTATTTGACATAGCCATACACGATTTGTACAAGTTTGGTCGGGATCGGACTACTATATCATATAGCTGCCATACAAAGGACCGATATGAAAGCAAGTCTTTGTATGGAAAACTTTTTTGTTCTCCAAGTTATCGCAACCGCATTGAGCATTCATTTATTTGACAAAGTCACACACAATTTGTGAAAGTTTGGTCCGGATCGGACCACTATATCATATAGCTGCCATATTAACGATCAGTCAGATTTCAAGTTTTTGTATAGAAAACTTTTTTTGTTCTCCAAGCTATCGCAACCGAACAAAACATTTATACATTTGACATAGCCGTACACGATGTGTTAAAGTTTGGTCCGGATCGGACCACTATATCATATAGCTGCCATACAAACGACCGAATGACAAAGTCATAGAAAACTTTTTTGTTCTCCAAATTATCGCAACCGACTTGAGCATTAATTGATTTGACATAGCCACACACGATTTGTGAAAGTTTGGTCTGGATCGGACCACTATATCATATAGCTGCCATACAAACGACCGAATAAAAGCAAGTCTTTGTATTGAAAACTTTTTTGTTTTCCAAGCTATTGCAACCGAATTAAAAATTTATACATTCAATGTAGCCGTACTCAATTTGTGAAAGTTTGGTCCGGATCGGAGAACTATATCTAATAGCTGCCATACTAACGATCAATAGGATTTCAAGTCTTTGTATGGAAAACTTTTTTGTTCTCCAAGCTATCGCAAGCGAACTAAACATTTATTTTTTTGACATAGCCGTACACGATGTGTGGAAGTTTGGTCCGGATCGGACTACTATATCATATAGCTGCCATAAAAGCGACCGAATGAAAGCAAGTCTTTGTATTGAAAACTTTTTTGTTTTCCAAGCTATTGCAACCGAATTAAAAATTTATACATTCGATGTAGCCACACACGATTTGTGAAAGTTTGGTCCGGATCGGAGAACTATATCTAATAGCTGCCATACCAACGATCAATCAGATTTTTAAGTCTTTGTATGGAAAACTTTTTTGTTCTCCAAGTTATCGCAACCGAGTTGAGCGTTCATTTATTTGACATAGCCATACACAATTTGTGAAAGTTTGGTCCGGATCGGACTACTATATCATATAGATGCCATACAAATGACCGAATGAAAGCAAGTCTTTGTATGGAAAACTTTTTTGTTCTCCAAGTAATCGCAACCGAATTGAGCGCTCATTTATTTGACATAGCTACACACGATTTGTGAAAGTTTGGTCTGGATCAGAACACTATATCATAAGCTGCCATACAAACGACTGAATGAAAGCAAGTCTTTGTATTGAAAACTTTTTATTTTCCAAGCTATTGCAACCGAATTCAAAATTTATACATTCGATGTAGCCACACACGATTTGTGAAAGTTTGGTCCGGATCGGAAAACTATATCTAATAGCTGCCATACCAACGATCAATCAGATTTTTAAGTCTTTGTATGGAAAACTTTTTTGTTCTCCAAGCTATCGCAACCGAACTAAACATTTATTTATTTGACATAGCCGTACACGATGTGTGAAAGTTTGGTCCGGATCGGACTACTATATCATATAGCTGCCATAAAAGCGACCGAATTAAAGCAAGTCTTTGTATTGAAAACTTTTTTGTTTTCCAAGCTATTGCAACCGAATTAAAAATTTATACATCCGATGTAGCCGTACACAATTTGTGAAAGGTTGGTCCGGATCGGAGAACTATATCTAATAGCTGCCATACTAACGATCAATAGGATTTCAAGTCTTTGTATGGAAAACTTTTTTGTTCTCCAAGCTATCGCAACCGAACTTAACATTTATTTATTTGACATAGCCGTACACGATGTGTGAAAGTTTGGTCCGGATCGGACTACTATATCATATAGCTGCCATAAAAGCGACCGAATTAAAGCAAGTCTTTGTATTGAAAACTTTTTTGTTTTCCAAGCTATTGCAACCGAATTAAAAATTTATACATCCGATGTAGCCGTACACAATTTGTGAAAGGTTGGTCCGGATCGGAGAACTATATCTAATAGCTGCCATACTAACGATCAATAGGATTTCAAGTCTTTGTATGGAAAACTTTTTTGTTCTCCAAGTTATCGCAACCGACTTGAGCATTAATTGATTTGACATAGCCACACACGATTTGTGAAAGTTTGGTCCGGATCGGACCACTATATCATATAGCTGCCATACAAACGACCGAATGAAAGGAAGTCTTTGTATGGAAAACTTTTTGTTCTCCAAGTTATCGCAACCGAATTGAGCATTCATTTATTTGACATAGCCACACACGATTTGTGAAAGTTTGGTCCGGATCGGACCACTATATCATATAGCTGCCATACAAACGACCGAATGAAAGCAAGTCTTTGTATTGAAAACTTTTTTGTTTTCCAAGTTATCGCAACCGACTTGAGCATTAATTGATTTGACATAGCCACACACGATTCGTGAAAGTTTGGTCGGGATCGGACTACTATATCATATAGCTGCCATACAAGCGACCGAATGAAAGCAAATCTTTGTATGGAAAACTTTTTTGTTCTCAAAGTTATCGCAACCGAATTGAGAATTCATTTTATTTGTCATAGCCACACACAATTTGTGAAAGTTTGGTCAGGATCGGACCACTATATCATATAGCTGCCATACAAACGACCGAATGAAAGCAAATCTTTGTATTGAAAACTTTTTGTTTTCCAAGCTATTGCATCCGAATTAAAAACTTATACATCCGATGTAGCCGTTCACAATTTGTGAAAGGTTGGTCCGGATCGGAGAACTATATCTAATAGCTGCCATACTAACGATCAATCAGATTTCAAGTCTTTGTATGGAAAACTTTTTTGTTCTCCAAGCTATCGCAACGGAATTCAACATTTATTCATTTGACATAGCCATACACGATGTGTAAAAGTTTGGTCGGGATCGGACTACTATATTATATAGCTGCCATACAAAGGACCGATAAGTAAGCAAGTCTTTGTATGGAAAACTTTTTTGTTCTCCAAGTTATCGCAACCGAATTGAGCGTTCATTTATTTGACATAGCCGTACACGATTTGTGAAAGTTTGGTCCGGATCGGACTACTATATCATATAGATGCCATACAAATGACCGAATGAAAGCAAGTCTTTGTATGGAAAACTTTTTTGTTCTCCAAGTTATCGCAACCGAATTGAGCGCTCATTTATTTGACATAGCTACACACAAATTGTGAAAGTTTGGTCTGGATCAGAACACTATATCATAAGCTGCCATACAAACGACTGAATGAAAGCAAGTCTTTGTATTGAAAACTTTTTGTTTTCCAAGCTATTGCAACCGAATTAAAAATTTATACATTCGATGTAGCCACACACGATTTGTGAAAGTTTGGTCCGGATCGGAGAACTATATCTAATAGCTGCCATACCAACGATCAATCAGATTTTTAAGTCTTTGTATGGAAAACTTTTTTGTTCTCCAAGTTATCGCAACCGAGTTGAGCGTTCATTTATTTGACATAGCCATACACAATTTGTGAAAGTTTGGTCCGGATCGGACTACTATATCATATAGATGCCATACAAATGACCGAATGAAAGCAAGTCTTTGTATGGAAAACTTTTTGTTCTCCAAGTAATCGCAACCGAATTGAGCGCTCATTTATTTGACATAGCTACACACGATTTGTGAAAGTTTGGTCTGGATCAGAACACTATATCATAAGCTGCCATACAAACGACTGAATGAAAGCAAGTCTTTGTATTGAAAACTTTTTATTTTCCAAGCTATTGCAACCGAATTCAAAATTTATACATTCGATGTAGCCACACACGATTTGTGAAAGTTTGGTCCGGATCGGAAAACTATATCTAATAGCTGCCATACCAACGATCAATCAGATTTTTAAGTCTTTGTATGGAAAACTTTTTTGTTCTCCAAGCTATCGCAACCGAACTAAACATTTATTTATTTGACATAGCCGTACACGATGTGTGAAAGTTTGGTCCGGATCGGACTACTATATCATATAGCTGCCATAAAAGCGACCGAATTAAAGCAAGTCTTTGTATTGAAAACTTTTTTGTTTTCCAAGCTATTGCAACCGAATTAAAAATTTATACATCCGATGTAGCCGTACACAATTTGTGAAAGGTTGGTCCGGATCGGAGAACTATATCTAATAGCTGCCATACTAACGATCAATAGGATTTCAAGTCTTTGTATGGAAAACTTTTTTGTTCTCCAAGCTATCGCAACCGAACTAAACATTTATTTATTTGACATAGCCGTACACGATGTGTGAAAGTTTGGTCCGGATCGGACTACTATATCATATAGCTGCCATAAAAGCGACCGAATTAAAGCAAGTCTTTGTATTGAAAACTTTTTTGTTTTCCAAGCTATTGCAACCGAATTAAAAATTTATACATCCGATGTAGCCGTACACAATTTGTGAAAGGTTGGTCCGGATCGGAGAACTATATCTAATAGCTGCCATACTAACGATCAATAGGATTTCAAGTCTTTGTATGGAAAACTTTTTTGTTCTCCAAGTTATCGCAACCGACTTGAGCATTAATTGATTTGACATAGCCACACACGATTTGTGAAAGTTTGGTCCGGATCGGACCACTATATCATATAGCTGCCATACAAACGACCGAATGAAAGGAAGTCTTTGTATGGAAAACTTTTTGTTCTCCAAGTTATCGCAACCGAATTGAGCATTCATTTATTTGACATAGCCACACACGATTTGTGAAAGTTTGGTCCGGATCGGACCACTATATCATATAGCTGCCATACAAACGACCGAATGAAAGCAAGTCTTTGTATTGAAAACTTTTTTGTTTTCCAAGTTATCGCAACCGACTTGAGCATTAATTGATTTGACATAGCCACACACGATTCGTGAAAGTTTGGTCGGGATCGGACTACTATATCATATAGCTGCCATACAAGCGACCGAATGAAAGCAAATCTTTGTATGGAAAACTTTTTTGTTCTCAAAGTTATCGCAACCGAATTGAGAATTCATTTTATTTGTCATAGCCACACACAATTTGTGAAAGTTTGGTCAGGATCGGACCACTATATCATATAGCTGCCATACAAACGACCGAATGAAAGCAAATCTTTGTATTGAAAACTTTTTTGTTTTCCAAGCTATTGCATCCGAATTAAAAACTTATACATCCGATGTAGCCGTTCACAATTTGTGAAAGGTTGGTCCGGATCGGAGAACTATATCTAATAGCTGCCATACTAACGATCAATCAGATTTCAAGTCTTTGTATGGAAAACTTTTTTGTTCTCCAAGCTATCGCAACGGAATTCAACATTTATTCATTTGACATAGCCATACACGATGTGTAAAAGTTTGGTCGGGATCGGACTACTATATTATATAGCTGCCATACAAAGGACCGATAAGTAAGCAAGTCTTTGTATGGAAAACTTTTTTGTTCTCCAAGTTATCGCAACCGAATTGAGCGTTCATTTATTTGACATAGCCGTACACGATTTGTGAAAGTTTGGTCCGGATCGGACTACTATATCATATAGATGCCATACAAATGACCGAATGAAAGCAAGTCTTTGTATGGAAAACTTTTTTGTTCTCCAAGTTATCGCAACCGAATTGAGCGCTCATTTATTTGACATAGCTACACACAAATTGTGAAAGTTTGGTCTGGATCAGAACACTATATCATAAGCTGCCATACAAACGACTGAATGAAAGCAAGTCTTTGTATTGAAAACTTTTTTATTTTCCAAGCTATTGCAACCGAATTCAAAATTTATACATTCGATGTAGCCACACACGATTTGTGAAAGTTTGGTCCGGATCGGAGAACTATATCTAATAGCTGCCATACCAACGATCAATCAGATTTTTAAGTCTTTGTATGGAAAACTTTTTTGTTCTCCAAGTTATCGCAACCGAATTGAGCATTCATTTATTTGACATAGTCACACACAATTTGTGAAAGTTTGGTCCGGATCGGACCACTATATCATATAGCTGCCATACTAACGATCAGTCAGATTTCAAGTTTTTGTATAGAAAACTTTTTTGTTCTCCAAGCTATCGCAACCGAACTAAACATTTATACATTTGACATAGCCGTACACGATTTGTGAAAGTGTGGTCCGGATCGGACCACTATATCATATAGCTGCCATACAAACGACCGAATCAAAGCAAGTCTTTGTATGGAAAACTTTTTTGTTCTCCAAGTTATCGCAACCGAATTGAGCGTTCATTTATTTGACATAGCCATACACGATGTGTGAGAGTTTGGTCCGGATCGGACTACCATATCATATAGCTGCCATACAAGCGACCGAATGAAAGCAAGTCTTTGTATGGAAAACTTTTTTGTTCTCCAAGTTGTAGCAACCGCATTGAGAATTCATTTATTTGTCATAGCCACACACGATTTGTGAAAGTTTGGTCAGGATCGGACCACTATATCATATAGCTGCTATACAAACGACCGAATGAAAGCAAATCTTTGTATTGAAAACTTTTTTGTTCACCAAGCTATCGCAACCGAACTAAACATTTATTCATTTGACATAGCCCCACACGATTTGTGAAAGTTTGGTCCGGATCGGACTACTATATCATATAGTTGCCATACAAAGGAACGATATGAAAGCAATTCTTTGTATGGAAAACTTTTTTGTTCTCCAAGTTATCGCAACCGAATTGAGCGTTCATTTATTTGACATAGCCATACACGATGTGTGAGAGTTTGGTCCGGATCGGACTACCATATCATATAGCTGCCATACAAGCGACCGAATGAAAGCAAGTCTTTGTATGGAAAACTTTTTTGTTCTCCAAGTTGTAGCAACCGCATTGAGAATTCATTTATTTGTCATAGCCACACACGATTTGTGAAAGTTTGGTCAGGATCGGACCACTATATCATATAGCTGCTATACAAACGACCGAATGAAAGCAAATCTTTGTATTGAAAACTTTTTTGTTTTCCAAGCTATTGCATCCGAATTAAAAACTTATACATCCGATGTAGCCGTTCACAATTTGTGAAAGGTTGGTCCGGATCGGAGAACTATATCTAATAGCTGCCATACTAACGATCAATCAGATTTCAAGTCTTTGTATGGAAAACTTTTTTGTTCTCCAAGTTATCGCAACCGAATTGAGCATTCATTTATTTGACATAGTCACACACAATTTGTGAAAGTTTGGTCCGGATCGGACCACTATATCATATAGCTGCCATACTAACGATCAGTCAGATTTCAAGTTTTTGTATAGAAAACTTTTTTGTTCTCCAAGCTATCGCAACCGAACTAAACATTTATACATTTGACATAGCCGTACACGATTTGTGAAAGTTTGGTCCGGATCGGACCACTATATCAAATAGCTGCCATACAAACGACCGAATGAAAGCAAGTCATTGTATTGAAAACTTTTTTGTTTTCCAAGCTATTGCATCCGAATTAAAAACTTATACATCCGATGTAGCCGTACACAATTTGTGAAAGGTTGGTCCGGATCGGAGAACTATATCTAATAGCTGCCATACTAACGATCAATCAGATTTCAAGTCTTTGTATGGAAAACTTTTTTGTTCTCCAAGTTATCGCAACCGAATTGAGCATTCATTTATTTGACATAGTCACACACAATTTGTGAAAGTTTGGTCCGGATCGGACCACTATATCATATAGCTGCCATACTAACGATCAGTCAGATTTCAAGTTTTTGTATAGAAAACTTTTTTGTTCTCCAAGCTATCGCAACCGAACTAAACATTTATACATTTGACATAGCCGTACACGATTTGTGAAAGTTTGGTCCGGATCGGACCACTATATCATATAGCTGCCATACAAACGACCGAATGAAAGGAAGTCTTTGTATGGAAAACTTTTTTGTTCTCCAAGTTATCGCAACCGAATTGAGCATTCATTTATTTGACATAGCCACACACGATCTGTGAAAGTTTGGTCCGGATCGGACCACTATATCATATAGCTGCCATACAAACGACCGAATGAAAGCAAGTCTTTGTATTGAAAACTTTTTTGTTTTCCAAGCTATTGCATCCGAATTAAAAACTTATACATCCGATGTAGCCGTACACAATTTGTGAAAGGTTGGTCCGGATCGGAGAACTATATTTAATAGCTGCCATACTAACGATCAATCAGATTTCAAGTCTTTGTATGGAAAACTTTTTTGTTCTCCAAGCTATCGCAACCGAATTCAACATTTATTTTATTGACATATCCGCACACGATGTGTGAGAGTTTGGTCCGGATCGGACTACTATATCATATAGCTGCCATACAAAGGACCGATATGAAAGCAAGTCTTTGTATGGAAAACTTTTTTGTTCTCCACGTTATCGCAACCGAATTGAGCATTCATTTATTTGACATAGCCACACACGATTTGTGAAAGTTTGGTTCGGATCGGACCTCTATATCATATAGCTGCCATACTAACGATCAGTCAGATTTCAAGTTTTTGTATGGAAAACTTTTTTGTTCTCCAAGCTATCGCAACCGAACTAAACATTTATTAATTTGACATAGCCATACATGATGTGTTAAAGTTTGGTCCGGATCGGACCACTATATCATATAGCTGCCATACAAACGACCGAATGAAAGCAAGTCTTTGTATGGAAAACTTTTTTGTTCTCCAAGTTATCGCAACCGACTTGAGCATTAATTAATTTGACATAGCCACACACGATTTGTCAAAGTTTGGTTTGGATTGGACCACTATATCATATAGCTGCCATACAAACGACCGAATGAAAGCAAGTCTTTGTATTGAAAACTTTTTTGTTCTCCAAGTTATCGCAACCGAATTGAGAATTCATTTATTTGTCATAGCCACACACGATTTGTGAAAGTTTGGTCCGGATCGGAGAACTATATCTAATAGCTGCCATACTAACGATCAATAGGATTTAAAGTCTTTGTATGGAAAACTTTTTTGTTCTCCAAGCTATCGCAACCGAACTAAACATTTATTTATTTAACATAGCTGTACACGATGTGTAAGAGTTTGGTCCGGATCGTTCTACTATATCATATAGCTGCCATACAAGCGACCGAATGAAAGCAAGTCTTTGTATTGAAAACTTTTTTGTTTTCTAAGCTATTGCAACCGAATTAAAAATTTATACATCCGATGAAGCCGTACACAATTTGTGAAAGGTTGGTCCGGATCGGAGAACTATATCTAATAGCTGCCATACTAACGATCAATAGGATTTCAAGTCTTTGTATGGAAAACTTTTTTGTTCTCCAAGCTATCGCAACCGAATTCAACATTTATTTATTTGACATATCCGTACACGATGTGTGAGAGTTTGGTCCGGATCGGACTACTATATCATATAGCTGCCATACAAGCGACCGAATGAAAGCAAGTCTTTGTATGGAAAACTTTTTTGTTCTCCAAGTTGTAGCAACCGCATTGAGAATTCATTTATTTGTCATAGCCACACACGATTTGTGAAAGTTTGGTCCGGATCGGACCACTATATCATATAGCTGCCATACAAACGACCGAATGAAAGCAAGTCTTTGTATGGAAAACTTTTTTGTTCTCCAAGTTATCGCAACCGAATTGAGCGCTCATTTATTTGACATAGCTACACACGATTTGTGAAAGTTTGGTCCGGATCAGACCACTATATCATAAGCTGCCATACAAACGACCGAATGAAAGCAAGTCTTTGTATGGAAAACTTTTTTGTTCTCCAAGTTATCGCAACCGAATTGAGAATTCATTTATTTGTCATAGCCACACACGATTTGTGAAAGTTTGGTCCGGATCGGACCACTATATCATATAGCTGCCATACAAACGACCGAATGAAAGCAAGTATTTGTATTGAAAACTTTTTTGTTTTCCAAGCTATTGCAACCGAATTAAAAATTTATACATCCGATTTAGCCGTACACAATTTGTGAAAGGTTGGTCCTGATCGGAGAACTATATCTAATAGCTGCCATACTAACGATCAATCAGATTTCAAGTCTTTGTATGGAAAACTTTTTTGTTCTCCAAGCTATCGCAACCGAATTCAACATTTATTCATTTGACATAGCCATACACGATTTGTAAAAGTTTGGTCGGGATCGGACTACTATATCGCAACCGAATTGAGCGTTCATTTATTTGACATAGCCATACACGATTTGTGAAAGTTTGGTCCGGATCAGACCACTATATCATATAGCTGCCATACAAACGACCGAATGAAAGCAAGTCTTTGTATGGAAAACTTTTTTGTTCTCCAAGTTATCGCAACCGAATTAAGCACTCATTTATTTGACATAGCCACACACTATTTGTGAAAGTTTGGTCTGGATCAGACCACTATATATCATAAGCTGCCATACAAACGACCGAATGAAAGCAAGTCTTTGTAAGGAAAACTTTTTTGTTCTCCAAGCTATCGCAACCGAATTCAACATTTATTCATTTGACATAGCCATACAAGATTTGTAAAAGTTTGGTCGGGATCGGACCACTATATCATATAGCTGCCATACAAACGACCGAATGAAAGCAAGTCTTTGTATGGAAAACTTTTTGTTCTCCAAGTTATCGCAACCGAATTGAGTGTTAATTTATTTGACATAGCTACACACGATTTGTGAAAGTTTGGTCCGGATCAGACCACTATATCATAAGCTGCCATACAAACGACCGAATGAAAGCAAGTCTTTGTATGGAAAACTTTTTTGTTCTCCAAGTTATCGCAACCGAATTGAGTGTTCATTTATTTGACATAGCTACACACGATTTGTGAAAGTTTGGTCCGGATCAGACCACTATATCATATAGCTGCCATACAAACGACCGAATGAAAGCAAGTCTTTGTATGGAAAACTTTTTGTTCTCCAAGTTATCGCAACCGAATTAAGCACTCATTTATTTGACATAGCCACACACTATTTGTGAAAGTTTGGTCTGGATCAGACCACTATATCATAAGCTGCCATACAAACGACCGAATGAAAGCAAGTCTTTGTATTGAAAACTTTTTATTTTCCAAGCTATTGCAACCGAATTCAAAATTTATACATTCGATGTAGCCACACACGATTTGTGAAAGTTTGGTCCGGATCGGAGAACTATATCTAATAGCTGCCATACTAACGATCAATCAGATTTTTAAGTCTTTGTATGGAAAACTTTTTTGTTCTCCAAGCTATCGCAACCGAATTCAACATTTATTTATTTGACATAGCCATACACGATTTGTAAAAGTTTGGTCCGGATCGGACCACTATATCATATAGCTGCCATACAAACGACCGAATGAAAGCAAGTCTTTGTATGGAAAACTTTTTTGTTCTCCAAGTTATCGCAACCGAATTAAACACTCATTTATTTGACATAGCCACACACTATTTGTGAAAGTTTGGAAATGAAAGCAAGTCTTTGTATGGAAAACTTTTTTGTTCTCCAAGTTATCGCAACCGAATTGAGCATTCATTTATTTGACATAGCCACACACGATTTGTGAAAGTTTGGTCCGGATCGGACCACTATATCATATAGCTGCCATACTAACGATCAATCAGATTTCAAGTCTTTGTATGGAAAACTTTTTGTTCTCCAAGTTATCGCAACCGAATTGAGCATTCATTTATTTGACATAGCCACACACGATTTGTGAAAGTTTGGTCCGGAGCGGACCACTATATCATATAGCTGCCATACAAACGACCGAATGAAAGCAAGTATTTGTATTGAAAACTTTTTTGTTTTCCAAGCTGTTGCAACCGAATTAAAAATTTATACATCCGATTTAGCCGTACACAATTTGTGAAAGGTTGGTCCGGATCGGAGAACTATATCTAATAGCTGCCATACTAACGATTAATCAGATTTCAAGTCTTTGTATGGAAAACTTTTTTGTTCTCCAAGCTATCGCAACCGAATTCAACATTTATTCATTTGACATAGCCATACACGATTTGTAAAAGTTTGGTCGGGATCGGACTACTATATCGCAACCGAATTGAGCGTTCATTTATTTGACATAGCCATACACGATTTGTGAAAGTTTGGTCCGGATCAGACTATTATATCATATAGCTGCCATACAAACGACCGAATGAAAGCAAGTCTTTGTATGGAAAACTTTTTTGTTCTCCAAGTTATCGCAACCGAATTGAGTGTTCACTTTTTTGACATAGCCACACACGATTTGTGAAAGTTTGGTCCGGATCGGAGAACTATATCTAATAGCTGCCATACTAACGATCAATAGGATTTCAAGTCTTTGTATGGAAAACTTTTTTGTTCTCCAAGCTATCGCAACCGAACTAAACATTTATTTATTTAACATAGCTGTACACGATGTGTAAGAGTTTGGTCCGGATCGTTCTACTATATCATATAGCTGCCATACAAGCGACCGAATGAAAGCAAGTCTTTGTATTGAAAACTTTTTTGTTTTCCAAGCTATTGCAACCGAATTAAAAATTTATACATCCGATGAAGCCGTACACAATTTGTGAAAGGTTGGTCCGGATCGGAGAACTATATCTAATAGCTGCCATACTAACGATCAATAGGATTTCAAGTCTTTGTATGGAAAACTTTTTTGTTCTCCAAGCTATCGCAACCGAATTCAACATTTATTTATTTGACATATCCGTACACGATGTTTGAGAGTTTGGTCCGGATCGGACTACTATATCATATAGCTGCCATACAAGCGACCGAATGAAAGCAAGTCTTTGTATGGAAAACTTTTTTGTTCTCCAAGTTGTAGCAACCGCATTGAGAATTCATTTATTTGTCATAGCCACACACGATTTGTGAAAGTTTGGTCCGGATCGGACCACTATATCATATAGCTGCCATACAAACGACCGAATGAAAGCAAGTCTTTGTATGGAAAACTTTTTTGTTCTCCAAGTTATCGCAACCGAATTAAGCGCTCATTTATTTGACATAGCTACACACGATTTGTGAAAGTTTGGTCCGGATCAGACCACTATATTATAAGCTGCCATACAAGCGACCGAATGAAAGCAAGTCTTTGTATGGAAAACTTTTTTGTTCTCCAAGTTATCGCAACCGAATTAAGCACTCATTTATTTGACATAGCCACACACTATTTGTGAAAGTTTGGAAATGAAAGCAAGTCTTTGTATGGAAAACTTTTTTGTTCTCCAAGTTATCGCAACCGAATTGAGCATTCATTTATTTGTCATAGCCACACACGATTTGTGAAAGTTTGGTCCGGATCGGACCACTATATCATATAGCTGCCATACAAACGACCGAATGAAAGCAAGTCTTTGTATGGAAAACTTTTTGTTCTCCAAGTTATCGCAACCGAATTAAGCGCTCATTTATTTGACATAGCTACACACGATTTGTGAAAGTTTGGTCCGGATCGGACCACTATATCATATAGCTGCCATACAAACGACCGAATGAAAGCAAGTCTTTGTATGGAAAACTTTTTTGTTCTCCAAGTTATCGCAACCGAATTAAGCGCTCATTTATTTGACATAGCTACACACGATTTGTGAAAGTTTGGTCCGGATCAGACCACTATATTATAAGCTGCCATACAAGCGACCGAATGAAAGCAAGTCTTTGTATGGAAAACTTTTTTGTTCTCCAAGTTATCGCAACCGAATTAAGCACTCATTTATTTGACATAGCCACACACTATTTGTGAAAGTTTGGTCTGGATCAGACCACTATATCATAAGCTGCCATACAAACGACCGAATGAAAGCAAGTCTTTGTATGGAAAACTTTTTTGTTCTCCAAGTTATCGCAACCGAATTAAGCACTCATTTATTTGACATAGCCACACACTATTTGTGAAAGTTTGGTCTGGATCAGACCACTATATCATATAGCTGCCATACAAGCGACCGAATGAAAGCAAGTCTTTGTATGGAAAACTTTTTGTTCCCCAAGTTATCGCAACCGAATTGAGAATTCATTTATTTGTCATAGCCACACACGATTTGTGAAAGTTTGGTCCGGATCGGACCACTATATCATATAGCTGCCATACAAACGACCGAATGAAAGCAAGTATTTGTATTGAAAACTTTTTTGTTTTCCAAGCTATTGCAACCGAATTAAAAATTTATACATCCGATTTAGCCGTACACAATTTGTGAAAGGTTGGTCCTGATCGGAGAACTATATCTAATAGCTGCCATACTAACGATCAATCAGATTTCAAGTCTTTGTATGGAAAACTTTTTTGTTCTCCAAGCTATCGCAACCGAATTCAACATTTATTCATTTGACATAGCCATACACGATTTGTAAAAGTTTGGTCGGGATCGGACTACTATATCGCAACCGAATTGAGCGTTCATTTATTTGACATAGCCATACACGATTTGTGAAAGTTTGGTCCGGATCAGACTACTATATCATATAGCTGCCATACAAACGACCGAATGAAAGCAAGTCTTTGTATGGAAAACTTTTTTGTTCTCCAAGTTATCGCAACCGAATTGAGTGTTCATTTATTTGACATAGCTACACACGATTTGTGAAAGTTTGGTCCGGATCAGACCACTATATCATAAGCTGCCATACAAACGACCGAATGAAAGCAAGTCTTTGTATTGAAAACTTTTTTGTTTTCCAAGCTATTGCAACCGAATTCAAATTTTATACAATCAATTTAGCCGTACACAATTTGTGAAAGTTTGGTCCGGATCGGAGAACTATATCTAATAGCTGCCATACTAACGATCAATCAGATTTCAAGTCTTTGTATGCAAAACTTTTGTGTTCTCCAAGCTATCGCAACCGAATTCAACATTTATTCATTTGACATACCCATACACGATTTGTAAAAGTTTGGTCGGGATCGGACAACTATATCGCAACCGAATTGAGCGTTCATTTATTTGACATAGCCATACACGATTTGTGAAAGTTTGGTCCGGATCAGACCACTATATCATATAGCTGCCATACAAACGACCGAATGAAAGCAAGTCTTTGTATGGAAAACTTTTTGTTCTCCAAGTTATCGCAAGCGAATTAAGCACTCATTTATTTGACATAGCCACACACTATTTGTGAAAGTTTGGTCTGGATCAGACCACTATATATCATAAGCTGCCATACAAACGACCGAATGAAAGCAAGTCTTTGTAAGGAAAACTTTTTTGTTCTCCAAGCTATCGCAACCGAATTCAACATTTATTCATTTGACATAGCCATACAAGATTTGTAAAAGTTTGGTCGGGATCGGACCACTATATCATATAGCTGCCATACTAACGATCAATCAAATTTCAAGTCTTTGTATGGAAAACTTTTTTGTTCTCCAAGCTATCGCAACCGAATTCAACATTTATTCATTTGACATAGCCATA
This sequence comes from Drosophila merina, assembly GCA_035047645.1. Taxonomy (NCBI): domain Eukaryota; kingdom Metazoa; phylum Arthropoda; class Insecta; order Diptera; family Drosophilidae; genus Drosophila; species Drosophila merina. The sequence goes on along the minus strand of JAWNPH010000014.1, from coordinate 1,236,583 downwards.
CACGATTTGTAAAAGTTTGGTCGGGATCGGACTACTATATCGCAACCGAATTGAGCGTTCATTTATTTGACATAGCCATACACGATTTGTGAAAGTTTGGTCCGGATCAGACTACTATATCATATAGCTGCCATACAAACGACCGAATGAAAGCAAGTCTTTGTATGGAAAACTTTTTTGTTCTCCAAGTTATCGCAACCGAATTGAGTGTTAATTTATTTGACATAGCTACACACGATTTGTGAAAGTTTGGTCCGGATCAGACCACTATATCATAAGCTGCCATACAAACGACCGAATGAAAGCAATTCTTTGTATTGAAAACTTTTTTATTTTCCAAGCTATTGCAACCGAATTCAAAATTTATACATTCGATGTAGCCACACACGATTTGTGAAAGTTTGGTCCGGATCGGAGAACTATATCTAATAGCTGCCATACTAACGATCAATCAGATTTTTAAGTCTTTGTATGGAAAACTTTTTTGTTCTCCAAGCTATCGCAACCGAATTCAACATTTATTTATTTGACATAGCCATACACGATTTGTAAAAGTTTGGTCCGGATCGGACCACTATATCATATAGCTGCCATACAAACGACCGAATGAAAGCAAGTCTTTGTATGGAAAACTTTTTTGTTCTCCAAGTTATCGCAACCGAATTAAGCACTCATTTATTTGACATAGCCACACACTATTTGTGAAAGTTTGGAAATGAAAGCAAGTCTTTGTATGGAAAACTTTTTTGTTCTCCAAGTTATCGCAACCGAATTGAGCATTCATTTATTTGACATAGCCACACACGATTTGTGAAAGTTTGGTCCGGATCGGACCACTATATCATATAGCTGCCATACTAACGATCAATCAGATTTCAAGTCTTTGTATGGAAAACTTTTTTGTTCTCCAAGTTATCGCAACCGAATTGAGCATTCGTTTATTTGACATAGCCACACACGATTTGTGAAAGTTTGGTCCGGAGCGGACCACTATATCATATAGCTGCCATACAAACGACCGAATGAAAGCAAGTATTTGTATTGAAAACTTTTTTGTTTTCCAAGCTATTGCAACCGAATTAAAAATTTATACATCCGATTTAGCCGTACACAATTTGTGAAAGGTTGGTCCGGATCGGAGAACTATATCTAATAGCTGCCATACTAACGATTAATCAGATTTCAAGTCTTTGTATGGAAAACTTTTTTGTTCTCCAAGCTATCGCAACCGAATTCAACATTTATTCATTTGACATAGCCATACACGATTTGTAAAAGTTTGGTCGGGATCGGACTACTATATCGCAACCGAATTGAGCGTTCATTTATTTGACATAGCCATACACGATTTGTGAAAGTTTGGTCCGGATCAGACTATTATATCATATAGCTGCCATACAAACGACCGAATGAAAGCAAGTCTTTGTATGGAAAACTTTTTTGTTCTCCAAGTTATCGCAACCGAATTGAGTGTTCACTTTTTTGACATAGCTACACACGATTTGTGAAAGTTTGGTCCGGATCAGACCACTATATCATAAGCTGCCATACAAACGACCGAATGAAAGCAAGTCTTTGTATTGAAAACTTTTTTTGTTTTCCAAGCTATTGCAACCGAATTCCAATTTTATACATTCAATTTAGCCGTACACAATTTGTGAAAGTTTGGTCCGGATCGGAGAACTATATCTAATAGCTGCCATACTAACGATCAATCAGATTTCAAGTCTTTGTATGCAAAACTTTTGTGTTCTCCATGCTATCGCAACCGAATTCAACATTTATTCATTTGACATAGCCATACACGATTTGTAAAAGTTTGGTCGGGATCGGACAACTATATCGCAACCGAATTGAGCGTTCATTTATTTGACATAGCCACACACGATTTGTGAAAGTTTGGTCCGGATCGGACCACTATATCATATAGCTGCCATATAAACGACCGAATGAAAGCAAGTCTTTGTATGGAAAACTTTTTTGTTCTCCAAGTTATCGCAACCGAATTAAGCATTCATTTATTTGACATAGCCACACACTATTTGTGAAAGTTTGGTCTGGATCAGACCACTATATATCATAAGCTGCCATACAAACGACCGAATGAAAGCAAGTCTTTGTATGGAAAACTTTTTTGTTCTCCAAGTTATCGCAACCGAATTGAGCATTCATTTATTTGACATAGCCACACACGATTTGTGAAAGTTTAGTCCGGATCGGACCACTATATCATATAGCTGCCATACTAACGATCAATCAGATTTCAAGTCTTTGTATGGAAAACTTTTTTGTTCTCCAAGCTATCGATTTCAATTAGATTTCAAGTCTTTGTATGGAAAACTTTTTTGTTCACCAAGCTATCGCAACCGAACTAAACATTTATTCATTTGACATAGCCGTACACGATGTGTGAAAGTTTGGTCCGGATCGGACCACTATATCATATAGCTGCCATACAAACGACCGAATGAAAGCAAGTCTTTGTATGGAAAACTTTTTTGTTCTCCAAGTTATCGCAACCGAATTGAGCATTCATTTATTTGACATAGCCACACACGATTTGTGAAAGTTTGGTCCGGAGCGGACCACTATATCATATAGCTGCCATACAAACGACCGAATGAAAGCAAGTATTTGTATTGAAAACTTTTTTGTTTTCCAAGCTATTGCAACCGAATTAAAAATTTATACATCCGATTTAGCCGTACACAATTTGTGAAAGGTTGGTCCGGATCGGAGAACTATATCTAATAGCTGCCATACTAACGATCAATCAGATTTCAAGTCTTTGTATGGAAAACTTTTTTGTTCTCCAAGCTATCGCAACCGAATTCAACATTTATTCATTTGACATAGCCATACACGATTTGTAAAAGTTTGGTCGGGATCGGACTACTATATCGCAACCGAATTGAGCGTTCATTTATTTGACATAGCCATACACGATTTGTGAAAGTTTGGTCCGGATCAGACTACTATATCATATAGCTGCCATACAAACGACCGAATGAAAGCAAGTCTTTGTATGGAAAACTTTTTTGTTCTCCAAGTTATCGCAACCGAATTGAGTGTTCACTTTTTTGACATAGCTACACACGATTTGTGAAAGTTTGGTCCGGATCAGACCACTATATCATAAGCTGCCATACAAACGACCGAATGAAAGCAAGTCTTTGTATTGAAAACTTTTTTGTTTTCCAAGCTATTGCAACCGAATTCAAATTTTATACATTCAATTTAGCCGTACACAATTTGTGAAAGTTTGGTCCGGATCGGAGAACTATGTCTAATAGCTGCCATACTAACGATCAATCAGATTTCAAGTCTTTGTATGCAAAACTTTTGTGTTCTCCAAGCTATCGCAACCGAATTCAACATTTATTCATTTGACATAGCCATACACGATTTGTAAAAGTTTGGTCGGGATCGGACAACTATATCGCAACCGAATTGAGCGTTCATTTATTTGACATAGCCACACACGATTTGTGAAAGTTTGGTCCGGATCGGACCACTATATCATATAGCTGCCATACAAACGACCGAATGAAAGCAAGTCTTTGTATTGAAAACTTTTTTGTTTTCCAAGCTATTGCAACCGAATTCAAATTTTATACATTCAATTTAGCCGTACACAATTTGTGAAAGTTTGGTCCGGATCGGAGAACTATATCTAATAGCTGCCATACTAACGATCAATCAGATTTCAAGTCTTTGTATGGAAAACTTTTGTGTTCTCCAAGCTATCGCAACCGAATTCAACATTTATTCATTTGACATAGCCATACACGATTTGTAAATGTTTGGTCGGGATCGGACCACTATATCATATAGCTGCCATACTAACGATCAATCAGATTTCAAGTCTTTGTATGGAAAACTTTTTTGTTCTCCAAGCTATCGATTTCAATCAGATTTCAAGTCTTTGTATGGAAAACTTTTTTGTTCACCAAGCTATCGCAACCGAACTAAAAATTTATTCATTCGACATAGCCGTACACGATGTGTGAAAGTTTGGTCCGGATCGGACCACTATATCATATAGCTGCCATACAAACGACCGAATGAAAGCAAGTCTTTGTATGGAAAACTTTTTTGTTCTCCAAGTTATCGCAACCGAATTGAGCATTCGTTTATTTGACATAGCCACACACGATTTGTGAAAGTTTGGTCCGGATCGGACCACTGTATCATATAGCTGCCATACAAACGACTGAATGAAAGCAAGTCTTTGTATTGAAAACTTTTATTTTCCAAGCTATTGCAACCGAATTCAAAATTTATACATTCGATGTAGCCACACACGATTTGTGAAAGTTTGGTCCGGATCGGAGAACTAGATATAGTTTAGATATAAGTTAGATATAGTTAGATATTAGATATAATAGCTGCCATACTAACGATCAATCAGATTTTTAAGTCTTTGTATAGAAAACTTTTTTTGTTCTCCAAGCTATCGCAACCGAATTGAGCGTTCATTTATTTGACATAGCCATACACGATTTGTGAAAGTTTGGTCCGGATCAGACTACTATATCATCTAGCTGCCATACAAACGACCGAATGAAAGCAAGTCTTTGTATGGAAAACTTTTTTGTTCTCCAAGTTATCGCAACCGAATTAAGTGTTCATTTATTTGACATAGCTACACACGATTTGTGAAAGTTTGGTCCGGATCAGACCACTATATCATAAGCTGCCATACAAACGACCGAATGAAAGCAAGTCTTTGTATTGAAAACTTTTTGTTTTCCAAGCTATTGCAACCGAATTCAAATTTTATACATCCGATTTAGCCGTACACAATTTGTGAAAGGTTGGTCCGGATCGGAGAACTATATCTAATAGCTGCCATACTAACGATCAATCAGATTTCAAGTCTTTGTATGGAAAACTTTTTTGTTCTCCAAGCTATCGCAACCGAATTCAACATTTATTCATTTGACATAGCCATACACGATTTGTAAAAGTTTGGTCGGGATCGGACTACTATATCGCAACCGAATTGAGCGTTCATTTATTTGACATAGCCATACACGATTTGTGAAAGTTTGGTCCGGATCAGACTACTATATCATATAGCTGCCATACAAACGACCGAATGAAAGCAAGTCTTTGTATGGAAAACTTTTTTTGTTCTCCAAGTTATCGCAACCGAATTGAGTGTTCACTTTTTTGACATAGCTACACACGATTTGTGAAAGTTTGGTCCGGATCAGACCACTATATCATAAGCTGCCATACAAACGACCGAATGAAAGCAAGTCTTTGTATTGAAAACTTTTTTGTTTTCCAAGCTATTGCAACCGAATTCAAATTTTATACATTCAATTTAGCCGTACACAATTTGTGAAAGTTTGGTCCGGATCGGAGAACTATATCTAATAGCTGCCATACTAACGATCAATCAGATTTCAAGTCTTTGTATGCAAAACTTTTGTGTTCTCCAAGCTATCGCAACCGAATTCAACATTTATTCATTTGACATAGCCATACACGATTTGTAAAAGTTTGGTCGGGATCGGACCACTATATCATATAGCTGCCATACTAACGATCAATCAGATTTCAAGTCTTTGTATGGAAAACTTTTTTGTTCTCCAAGCTATCGATTTCAATCAGATTTCAAGTCTTTGTATGGAAAACTTTTTTGTTCACCAAGCTATCGCAACCGAACTAAAAATTTATTCATTTGACATAGCCGTACACGATGTGTGAAAGTTTGGTCCGGATCGGACCACTATATCATATAGCTGCCATACAAACGACTGAATGAAAGCAAGTCTTTGTATTGAAAACTTTTTTATTTTCCAAGCTATTGCAACCGAATTCAAAATTTATACATTCGATGTAGCCACACACAATTTGTGAAAGTTTGGTCCGGATCGGAGAACTATATCTAATAGCTGCCATACTAACGATCAATCAGATTTTTAAGTCTTTGTATGGAAAACTTTTTTGTTCTCCAAGCTATCGCAACCGAATTGAGCGTTCATTTATTTGACATAGCCATACACGATTTGTGAAAGTTTGGTCCGGATCAGACTACTATATCATATAGCTGCCATACAAACGACCGAATGAAAGCAAGTCTTTGTATGGAAAACTTTTTTGTTCTCCAAGTTATCGCAACCGAATTGAGTGTTCATTTATTTGACATAGCTACACACGATTTGTGAAAGTTTGGTCCGGATCAGACCACTATATCATAAGCTGCCATACAAACGACCGAATGAAAGCAAGTCTTTGTATTGAAAACTTTTTTATTTTCCAAGCTATTGCAACCGAATTCAAAATTTATACATTCGATGTAGCCACACACGATTTGTGAAAGTTTGGTTCGGATCGGAGAACTATATCTAATAGCTGCCATACTAACGATCAATCAGATTTTTAAGTCTTTGTATGGAAAACTTTTTTGTTCTCCAAGCTATCGCAACCGAATTCAAAATTTATTTATTTGACATAGCCATACACGATTTGTAAAAGTTTGGTCGTGATCGGACTACTATATCATATAGCTGCCATACAAAGGATAGATATGAAAGCAAGTCTTTGTATGGAAAACTTTTTTGTTCTCCAAGCTATTGCAACCGAATTCAAAATTTATACATTCGATGTAGCCGTACACAATTTGTAAAAGTTTGGTCCGTATCGGAGAACTATATCTAATAGCTGCCATACTAACGATCAATAGGATTTCAAGTCTTTGTATGGAAAACTTTTGTGTTCTCCAAGCTATCGCAACCGAATTCAACATTTATTCATTTGACATAGCCATACACGATGTGTAAAAGTTTGGTCGGGATCGGACCACTATATCATATAGCTGCCATACTAACGATCAATCAGATTTCAAGTTTGTATGGAAAACTTTTTTGTTCTCCAAGCTATCGATTTCAATCAGATTTCAAGTCTTTGTATGGAAAACTTTTTTGTTTTTGTTTAAAAATTTATTCATTTGACATAGCCGTACACGATGTGTGAAAGTTTGGTCCGGATCGGACCACTATATCATATAGCTGCCATACAAACGACCGAATGAAAGCAAGTCTTTGTATGGAAAACTTTTTTGTTCTCCAAGTTATCGCAACCGAATTGAGCATTCATTTATTTGACATAGCCACACACGATTTGTGAAAGTTTGGTCCGGATCGGAGAACTATATCATATAGCTGCCATACAAACGACCGAATGAAAGCAAGTCTTTGTATTGAAAACTTTTTTGTTTTCCAAGCTATTGCAACCGAATTAAAAATTTATACATCCGATTTAGCCGTACACAATTTGTGAAAGGTTGGTCCGGATCGGAGAACTATATCTAATAGCTGCCATACTAACGATCAATCAGATTTCAAGTCTTTGTATGGAAAACTTTTTGTTCTTCAAGCTATCGCAACCGAATTCAACATTTATTCATTTGACATAGCCATACACGATGTGTAAAAGTTCGGTCGGGATCGGACTACTATATCGCAACCGAATTGAGCGTTCATTTATTTGACATAGCCATACACGATTTGTGAAAGTTTGGTCCGGATCAGACTACTATATCATATAGCTGCCATACAAACGACCGAATGAAAGCAAGTCTTTGTATGGAAAACTTTTTTGTTCTCCAAGTTATCGCAACCGAATTGAGTGTTCATTTATTTGACATAGCTACACACGATTTGTGAAAGTTTGGTCCGGATAAGACCACTATATCATAAGCTGCCATACAAACGACCGAATGAAAGCAAGTCTTTGTATTGAAAACTTTTTATTTTCCAAGCTATTGCAACCGAATTCAAAATTTATACATTCGATGTAGCCACACACGATTTGTGAAAGTTTGGTCCGGATCGGAGAACTATATCTAATAGCTGCCATACTAACGATCAATCAGATTTTTAAGTCTTTGTATGGAAAACTTTTTTGTTCTCCAAGCTATCGCAACCGAACTAAACATTTATTTATTTGACATAGCCATACACGATTTGTAAAAGTTTGGTCGGGATCGGACTACTATATCATATAGCTGCCATACAAAGGACCGATATGAAAGCAAGTCTTTGTATGGAAAACTTTTTTGTTCTCCAAGTTATCGCAACCGAATTAAGCATTAATTTATTTAACATAGTTACACACGATTTGTGAAAGTTTGGTCGGGATCGGACCACTATATCATATAGCTGCCATACTAACGATCAGTCAGATTTCAAGTTTTTGTATGGAAAACTTTTTTGTTCTCCAAGCTATCGCAACCGAACTAAACATTTATTCATTTGACATTGCCGTACACGATGTGTTAAAGTTTGGTCCGGATCGGACCACTATATCTAATAGCTGAAAACTTTTTTGTTCTCCAAGCTATCGCAACCGAATTCAACATTTATTTATTTGACATAGCCATACACGATTTGTAAAAGTTTGGTCGGGATCGGACTACTATATCATATAGGTGCCATACAAAGGACCGATATGAAAGCAAGTCTTTGTATGGAAAACTTTTTTGTTCTCCAAGTTCTCGCAACCGAATTGAGCATTCATTTATTTCACATAGCCACACACGATTTGTGAAAGTATGGTCCGGATCGGATCGATGTAGCCGTACACAATTTGTAAAAGTTTGGTCCGGATCGGAGAACTATATCTAATAGCTGCCATACTAACGATCAATAGGATTTCAAGTCTTTGTATGGAAAACTTTTTTGTTCTCCAAGCTATCGCAACCGAACTAAACATTTATTTATTTGACATAGCCGTACACGATGTGTGAAAGTTTGGTCCGGATCGGACTACTATATCATATAGCTGCCATACAAGCGACCGAATGAAAGCAAGTCTTTGTAGGGAAAACTTTTTTGTTCTCCAAGTTATCGCAACCGAATTGAAAATTCATTTATTTGACATAGCCACACACTATTTGTGAAAGTTTGGTCTGGAGCAGACCACTATATATCATAAGCTGCCATACAAACGACCGCATGAACGCAAGTCTTTGTATGGAAAACTTTTTTGTTCTCCAAGTTATCGCAACCGAATTGAGGGTTCATTTATTTGACATAGCCACACACGATTTGTGAAAGTTTGGTCCGGATCAGACCACTATATCATAAGCTGCCATACAAACGACCGAATGAAAGCAAGTCTTTGTATTGAAAACTTTTTTATTTTCCGAACTATTGCAACCGAATTCAATATTTATACATTCGATGTAGCCGTACACAATTTGTAAAAGTTTGGTCCGGATCGGAGAACTATATCTAATAGCTGCAATACTAACCATCAATCAGATTTCAAGTCTTTGTATGGAAAACTTTTTTGTTCTCCAAGCTATCGCAACCGAATTCAACATTTATTCATTTGACATACCCATACACGATTTGTAAAAGTTTGGTCGGGATCGGACCACTATATCATATAGCTGCCATACTAACGATCAATCAGATTTCAAGTCTTTGTATGGAAAACTTTTTTGTTCACCAAGCTATCGCAACCGAACTAAACATTTATTTATTTAACATAGCCGTACACGATGTGTGAAAGTTTGGTCGGGATCGGACCACTATATCGTATAGCTGCCATACAAACGACCGAATGAAAGCAAGTCTTTGTATGGAAAACTTTTGTGTTCTCCAAGCTATCGCAACCGAATTCAACATTTATTCATTTGACATAGCCATATACGATGTGTAAAAGTTTGGTCGGGATCGGACCACTATATCATATAGCTGCCATACTAACGATCAATCAGATTTCAAGTTTTTATGGAAAACTTTTTTGTTCTCCAAGCTATCGATTTCAATCAGATTTCAAGTCTTTGTATGGAAAACTTTTTTGTTTTTGTTTAAAAATTTATTCATTTGACATAGCCGTACACGATGTGTGAAAGTTTGGTCGGATCGGACCACTATATCATATAGCTGCCATACAAACGACCGAATGAAAGCAAGTCTTTGTATGGAAAACTTTTTTGTTCTCCAAGTTATCGCAACCGAATTGAGCATTCATTTATTTGACATAGCCACACACGATTTGTGAAAGTTTGGTCCGGATCGGAGAACTATATCATATAGCTGCCATACAAACGACCGAATGAAAGCAAGTCTTTGTATTGAAAACTTTTTTGTTTTCCAAGCTATTGCAACCGAATTAAAAATTTATACATCCGATTTAGCCGTACACAATTTGTGAAAGGTTGGTCCGGATCGGAGAACTATATCTAATAGCTGCCATACTAACGATCAATAGGATTTCAAGTCTTTGTATGGAAAACTTTTTGTTCTTCAAGCTATCGCAACCGAATTCAACATTTATTCATTTGACATAGCCATACATGATGTGTAAAAGTTTGGTCGGGATCGGACTACTATATCGCAACCGAATTGAGCGTTCATTTATTTGACATAGCCATACACGATTTGTGAAAGTTTGGTCCGGATCAGACTACTATATCATATAGCTGCCATACAAACGACCGAATGAAAGCAAGTCTTTGTATGGAAAACTTTTTTTTTCTCCAAATTATCGCAACCGAATTAAGTGTTCATTTATTTGACATAGCTACACACGATTTGTGAAAGTTTGGTCCGGATCAGACCACTATATCATAAGCTGCCATACAAACGACCGAATGAAAGCAAGTCTTTGTATTGAAAACTTTTTTATTTTCCAAGCTATTGCAACCGAATTCAAAATTTATACATTCAATGTAGCCACACACGATTTGTGAAAGTTTGGTCCGGATCGGAGAACTATATCTAATAGCTGCCATACTAACGATCAATCAGATTTTTAAGTCTTTGTATGGAAAACTTTTTTGTTCTCCAAGCTATCGCAACCGAACTAAACATTTATTTATTTGACATAGCCATACACGATTTGTAAAAGTTTGGTCGGGATCGGACTACTATATCATATAGCTGCCATAAAAAGGACCGATATGAAAGCAAGTCTTTGTATGGAAAACTTTTTTGTTCTCCAAGTTATCGCAACCGAATTAAGCATTAATTTATTTAACATAGCTACACACGATTTGTGAAAGTTTGGTCCGGATCGGACCACTATATCATATAGCTGCCATACTAACGATCAGTCAGATTTCAAGTTTTTGTATGGAAAACTTTTTTGTTCTCCAAGCTATCGCAACCGAACTAAACATTTATTCATTTGACATTGCCGTACACGATGTGTTAAAGTTTGGTCCGGATCGGACCACTATATCTAATAGCTGAAAACTTTTTTGTTCTCCAAGTTATCGCAACCGAATTAAGCATTAATTTATTTAACATAGCTACACACGATTTGTGAAAGTTTGGTCCGGATCGGACCACTATATCATATAGCTGCCATACTAACGATCAGTCAGATTTCAAGTTTTTGTATGGAAAACTTTTTTGTTCTCCAAGCTATCGCAACCGAACTAAACATTTATTCATTTGACATTGCCGTACACGATGTGTGAAAGTTTGGTCCGGATCGGACCACTATATCGTATAGCTGCCATACAAACGACCGAATGAAAGCAAGTCTTTGTATGGAAAACTTTTGTGTTCTCCAAGCTATCGCAACCGAATTCAACATTTATTCATTTGACATAGCCATACACGATGTGTAAAAGTTTGGTCGGGATCGGACCACTATATCATATAGCTGCCATACTAACGATCAATCAGATTTCAAGTTTTTATGGAAAACTTTTTTGTTCTCCAAGCTATCGATTTCAATCAGATTTCAAGTCTTTGTATGGAAAACTTTTTTGTTTTTGTTTAAAAATTTATTCATTTGACATAGCCGTACACGATGTGTGAAAGTTTGGTCCGGATCGGACCACTATATCATATAGCTGCCATACAAACGACCGAATGAAAGCAAGTCTTTGTATGGAAAACTTTTTTTTTCTCCAAATTATCGCAACCGAATTAAGTGTTCATTTATTTGACATAGCTACACACGATTTGTGAAAGTTTGGTCCGGATCAGACCACTATATCATAAGCTGCCATACAAACGACCGAATGAAAGCAAGTCTTTGTATTGAAAACTTTTTATTTTCCAAGCTATTGCAACCGAATTCAAAATTTATACATTCGATGTAGCCGTACACAATTTGTAAAAGTTTGGTCGGGATCGGACTACTATATCATATAGCTGCCATACAAAGGACCGATATAAAAGAAAGTCTTTGTATGGAAAACTATTTTGTTCTCCAAGTTATCGCAACCGAATTGAGCATTCATTTATTTGACATAGCCACACACGATTTGTGAAAGTATGGTCCGGATCGGATCGATGTAGCCGTACACAATTTGTAAAAGTTTGGTCCGGATCGGAGAACTATATCTAATAGCTGCCATACTAACGATCAATAGGATTTCAAGTCTTTGTATGGAAAACTTTTTTGTTCTCCAAGCTATCACAACCGAACTAAACATTTATTTATTTGACATAGCCGTACACGATGTGTGAAAGTTTGGTCCGGATCGGACTACTATATCATATAGCTGCCATACAAACGACCGAATGAAAGCAAGTCTTTGTATGGAAAACTTTTGTGTTCTCCAAGCTATCGCAACCGAATTCAACATTTATTCATTTGACATAGCCATACACGATGTGTAAAAGTTTGGTCGGGATCGGACCACTATATCATATAGCTGCCATACTAACGATCAATCAGATTTCAAGTCTTTGTATGGAAAACCTTTTTGTTCTCAAAGCTATCGATTTCAATCAGATTTCAAGTCTTTGTATGGAAAACTTTTTGTTCACCAAGCTATCGCAACCGAACTAAACATTTATTCATTTGACATAGCCGTACACGATGTGTGAAAGTTTGGTCCGGATCGGACCACTATATCATATAGCTGCCATACAAACGACCGATATGAAAGCAAGTCTTTGTATGGAAAACTTTTTTGTTCTCCAAGTTATCGCAACCGAATTGAGCGTTCATTTATTTGACATATTTGACATTTGACACGATTTGTGAAAGTTTGGTCCGGATCGGACCACTATATCATATAGATGCCATACAAACGACCGAATGAAAGCAAGTCTTTGTATGGAAAACTTTTGTTCTCCAAGTTATCGCAACCGAATTGAGCGTTCATTTATTTGACATAGCCATACACGATTTGTGAAAGTTTGGTCCGGATCGGACCACTATATCATATAGCTGCCATACAAACGACCGAATGAAAGCAAGTCTTTGTATGGAAAACTTTTTTGTTCTCCAAGTTATCGCAACCGAATTAAGCATTCATTTATTTGACATAGCCTCACACTATTTGTGAAAGTTTGTTCTGGATCAGACCACTATATATCATAAGCTGCCATACAAACGACCGAATGAAAGCAAGTCTTTGTATGGAAAAGTTTTTTGTTCTCCAAGTTATCGCAACCGAATTGAGCGTTCATTTATTTGACATAGCCACACACGATTTGTGAAAGTTTGGTCCGGATCAGACCACTATATCATAAGCTGCCATACAAACGACCGAATGAAAGCAAGTCTTTGTATGGAAAACGTTTTTGTTCTCCAAGCTATCGCAACCGAACTAAACATTTATTTATTTGACATAGCCGTACACGATGTGAGAAAGTTTGGTCCGGATCGGACCACTATATCATATAGCTGCCATACAAGCGACCGAATGATAGCAAGTCTTTGTATTGAAAACTTTTTTATTTTCCGAACTATTGCAACCGAATTCAAAATTTATACATTCGATGTAGCCGTACACAATTTGTAAAAGTTTGGTCCGGATCGGAGAACTATATCTAATAGCTGCAATACTAACGATCAATCAGATTTCAAGTCTTTGTATGGAAAACTTTTTTGTTCTCCAAGCTATCGCAACTGAATTCAACATTTATTCATTTGACATACCCATACACGACTTGTAAAAGTTTGGTCGGGATCGGACCACTATATCATATAGCTGTCATACTAACGATCAATCAGATTTCAAGTCTTTGTATGGAAAACTTTTTTGTTCTCCAAGCTATCGATTTTAATCAGATTTCAAGTCTTTGTATGGAAAACTTTTTGTTCACCAAGCTATCGCAACCGAACTAAACATTTATTCATTTGACATAGCCGTACACGATGTGTGAAAGTTTGGTCCGGATCGGACTACTATATCATATAGCTGCCATACAAACGACCGAATGAAAGCAAGTCTTTGTATGGAAAACTTTTTGTTCTCCAAGTTATCGCAACCGAATTGAGCGTTCATTTATTTGACATATTTGACATTTGACACGATTTGTGAAAGTTTGGTCCGGATCAGACCACTATATCATAAGCTGCCATACAAACGACCGAATGAAAGCAAGTCTTTGTATTGAAAACTTTTTTATTTTCCAAGCTATTGCAACCGAATTCAAAATTTATACATTCGATGTAGCCGTACAAAATTTGTGAAAGTTTGGTCCGGATCGGAGAACTATATCTAATAGCTGCCATACTAACGATCAATCAGATTTTTAAGTCTTTGTATGGAAAACTTTTTTGTTCTCCAAGCTATCGCAACCGAATTCAACATTTATTTATTTGACATAGCCATACACGATTTGTAAAAGTTTGTTCGTGATCGGACCACTTATCATATAGCTGCCATACTAACGATCAATCAGATTTCAAGTCTTTGTATGGAAAACTTTTTTGTTCTCCAAGCTATCGATTTCAATCAGATTTCAAGTCTTTGTATGGAAAACTTTTTTGTTCACCAAGCTATCGCAACCGAACTAAACATTTATTCATTTGACATAGCCGTACACGATGTGTGAAAGTTTGGTCCGGATCGGACCACTATATCATATAGCTGCCATACAAACGACCGAATGAAAGCAAGTCTTTGTATGGAAAACTTTTTTGTTCTCCAAGTTATCGCAACCGAATTAAGCATTCATTTATTTGACATAGCCACACACGATTTGTGAAAGTTTGGTCCGGATCAGACCACTAGATCATATAGCTGCCATACAAACGACCGATATGAAAGCAAGTCTTTGTATGGAAAACTTTTTGTTCTCCAAGTTATCGCAACCGAATTGAGCGTTCATTTATTTGACATATTTGACATTTGACACGATTTGTGAAAGTTTGGTCCGGATCGGACCACTATATCATATAGCTGCCATACAAACGACCGAATGAAAGCAAGTCTTTGTATTGAAAACTTTTTTGTTTTCCAAGCTATTGCAACCGAATTAAAAATTTATACATCCGATGTAGCCGTACACAATTTGTTAAATGTTTGTCCGGATCGGAGAACTATATCTAATAGCTGCCATACTAACGATCAATCAGATTTCAAGTCTTTGTATGGAAAACTTTTTCGTTCTCCAAGCTATCGCAACCGAACTAAACATTTATTCATTTAACATAGCCATACACGATGTGTGAAAGTTTGGTCGGGATCGGACTACTATATCATATAGCTGCCATACAAAGGACCGATATGAAAGCAAGTCTTTGTATGGAAAACCTTTTTGTTCTCCAAGTTATCGCAACCGAATTGAGCGTTCATTTATTTGACATAGCCATACACGATCTGTGAAAGTTTGGTCCGGATCGGACCACTATATCATATAGCTGCCATACAAACGACCGAATGAAAGCAAGTCTTTGTATGGAAAACTTTTTTGTTCTCCAAGTTATCGCAACCGAATTAAGCATTCATTTATTTGACATAGCCTCACACTATTTGTGAAAGTTTGTTCCGGATCAGACCACTATATATCATAAGCTGCCATACAAACGACCGAATGAAAGCAAGTCTTTGTATGGAAAAGTTTTTTGTTCTCCAAGTTATCGCAACCGAATTGAGCGTTCATTTATTTGACATAGCCATACACGATTTGTGAAAGTTTGGTCCGGATCAGACCACTATATCATAAGCTGCAATACAAACGACCGAATGAAAGCAAGTCTTTGTATTGAAAACTTTTTTATTTTCCGAACTATTGCAACCGAATTCAAAATTTATACATTCGATGTAGCCGTACACAATTTGTGAGAGTTTGGTCCGGATCGGAGAACTATATCTAATAGCTGCAATACTAACGATCAATCAGATTTCAAGTCTTTGTTTGGAAAACTTTTTTGTTCTCCAAGCTATCGCAACCGAATTCAACATTTATTCATTTGACATACCCATACACGATTTGTAAAAGTTTGGTCGGGATCGGACCACTATATCATATAGCTGCCATACTAACGATCAATCAGATTTCAAGTCTTTGTATGAAAAGCTTTTTTGTTCTCCAAGCTATCGATTTCAATCAGATTTCAAGTCTTTGTATGGAAAACTTTTTTGTTCACCAAGCTATCGCAACCGAACTAAACATTTATTCATTTGACATAGCCGTACACGATGTGTGAAAGTTTGGTCCGGATCGGACCACTATATCATATAGCTGCCATACAAACGACCGAATGAAAGCAAGTCTTTGTATGGAAAACTTTTTTGTTCTCCAAGTTATCGCAACCGAATTAAGCATTCATTTATTTGACATAGCCACACACGATTTGTGAAAGTTTGGTCCGGATCGGACCACTAGATCATATAGCTGCCATACAAACGACCGATATGAAAGCAAGTCTTTGTATGGAAAACTTTTTTGTTCTCCAAGTTATCGCAACCGAATTGAGTGTTCATTTATTTGACATATTTGACATTTGACACGATTTGTGAAAGTTTGGTCCGGATCGGACCACTATATCATATAGCTGCCATACAAACGACCGAATGAAAGCAAGTCTTTGTATTGAAAACTTTTTTGTTTTCCAAGCTATTGCAACCGAATTAAAAATTTATACATCCGATGTAGCCGTACACAATTTGTGAAATATTTGTCCGGATCGGAGAACTATATCTAATAGCTGCCATACTAACGATCAATCAGATTTCAAGTCTTTGTATGGAAAACTTTTTTGTTCTCCAAGCTATCGCAACCGAACTAAACATTTATTCATTTGACATAGCCATACACGATGTGTGAAAGTTTGGTCGGGATCGGACTACTATATCATATAGCTGCCATACAAAGGACCGATATGAAAGCAAGTCTTCGTATGGAAAACTTTTTTGTTCTCCAAGTTATCGCAACCGAATTGAGCATTCATTTATTTGACATTTTTGACATTTGACACGATTTGTGAAAGTTTGGTCCGGATCGGACCACTATATCATATAGCTGCCATACAAACGACCGAATGAAAGCAAGTCTTTGTATGGAAAACTTTTTGTTCTCCAAGTTATCGCAACCGAATTGAGCGTTCATTTATTTGACATAGCCATACACGATTTGTGAAAGTTTGGTCCGGATCGGACCACTTATCATATAGCTGCCATACAAACGACCGAATGAAAGCAAGTCTTTGTATGGAAAACTTTTTTGTTCTCCAAGTTATCGCAACCGAATTAAGCATTCATTTATTTGACATAGCCACACACTATTTGTGAAAGTTTGGTCTGGATCAGACCACTATATATCATAAGCTGCCATACAAACGACCGAATGAAAGCAAGTCTTTCTATGGAAAACTTTTTTGTTCTCCAAGTTACTGCAACCGAATTGAGAGTTCATTTATTTGACATAGCCACACACGATTTGTGAAAGTTTGGTCCGGATCAGACCACTATATCATAAGCTGCCATACAAACGACCGAATGAAAGCAAGTCTTTGTATTGAAAACTTTTTATTTTTCAAGCTATTGCAACCGAATTCAAAATTTATACATTCGATGTAGCCGTACACAATTTGTGAAAGTTTGGTCCGGATCGGAGAACTATATCTAATAGCTGCCATACTAACGATCAATCAGATTTTTAAGTCTTTGTATGGAAAACTTTTTTGTTCTCCAAGCTATCGCAACCGAATTCAACATTTATTTATTTGACATAGCCATACACGATTTGTAAAAGTTTGGTCGTGATCGGACCACTTATCATATAGCTGCCATACTAACGACCGAATGAAAGCAAGTCTTTGTATGGAAAACTTTTTTGTTCTCCAAGTTACTGCAACCGAATTGAGCGTTCATTTATTTGACATAGCCACACACGATTTGTAAAAGTTTGGTCGGGATCGGACCACTATATCATATAGCTGCCATACTAACGATCAATCAGATTTCAAGTCTTTGTATGGAAAACTTTTTTGTTCTCCAAGCTATCGATTTCAATCAGATTTCAAGTCTTTGTATGGAAAACTTTTTTGTTCTCCAAGTTACTGCAACCGAATTGAGCGTTCATTTATTTGACATAGCCACACACGATTTGTGAAAGTTTGGTCTGGATCAGACCACTATATATCATAAGCTGCCATACAAACGACCGAATGAAAGCAAGTCTTTGTATGGAAAACTTTTTGTTTTCCAAGTTACTGCAACCGAATTGAGCGTTCATTTATTTGACATAGCCACACACGATTTGTGAAAGTTTGGTCCGGATCAGACCACTATATCATAAGCTGCCATACAAACGACCGAATGAAAGCAAGTCTTTGTATTGAAAACTTTTTATTTTCCAAGCTATTGCAACCGAATTCAAAATTTATACATTCGATGTAGCCGTACACAATTTGTTAAAGTTTGGTTCGGATCGGAGAACTATATCTAATAGCTGCCATACTAACGATCAATCAGATTTTTAAGTCTTTGTATGGAAAACTTTTTTGTTCTCCAAGTTATCGCAACCGAATTGAGCATTCATTTATTTGACATAGCCACACACGATTTGTGAAAGTTTGGTCCGGATCGGACCACTATATCATATAGCTGCCATACAAACGACCGGATGAAAGCAAGTCTTTGTATTGAAAACTTTTTTGTTTTCCAAGCTATTGCAACCGAATTAAAAATTTATACGTTCAATGTAGCCGTACACAATTTGTGAAAGTTTGGTCCGGATCGGAGAACTATATCTAATAGCTGCCATACTAACGATCAATCAGATTTCAAGTCTTTGTATGAAAAACTTTTTTGTTCTCCAAGCTATCGCAACCGAACTAAACATTTATTTATTTAACATAGCCGTACACGATGTGTGAAAGTTTGGTCCGGATCGGACCACTATATCATATAGCTGCCATACAAGCGACCGAATGAAAGCAAGTCTTTGTATGGAAAACTTTTTTGTTCTCCAAGTTATCGCAACCGAATTGAGAATTCATTTATTTGTCATAGCCACACACGATTTGTGAAAGTTTGGTCCGGATCGGACCACTATATCATATAGCTGCCATACTAACGATCAATCAGATTTCAAGTCTTTGTATGGAAAACTTTTTTGTTCTCCAAGCTATCGATTTCAATCAGATTTCAAGTCTTTGTATGGAAAACTTTTTTGTTCTCCAAGTTATCGCAACCGAATTAAGCATTCATTTATTTGACATAGCCACACACTATTTGTGAAAGTTTGGTCTGGATCAGACCACTATATATCATAAGCTGCCATACAAACGACCGAATGAAAGCAAGTCTTTCTATGGAAAACTTTTTTGTTCTCCAAGTTACTGCAACCGAATTGAGCGTTCATTTATTTGACATAGCCACACACGATTTGTGAAAGTTTGGTCTGGATCAGACCACTATATCATAAGCTGCCATACAAACGACCGAATGAAAGCAAGTCTTTGTATTGAAAACTTTTTTATTTTCCAAGCTATTGCAACCGAATTCAAAATTTATACATTCGATGTAGCCGTACACAATTTGTGAAAGTTTGGTCCGGATCGGAGAACTATATCTAATAGCTGCCATACTAACGGTCAATCAGATTTTTAAGTCTTTGTATGGAAAACTTTTTTGTTCTCCAAGCTATCGCAACCGAATTCAACATTTATTTATTTGACATAGCCATACACGATTTGTGAATGTTTGGTCGTGATCGGACCACTTATCATATAGCTGCCATACTAACGACCGAATGAAAGCAAGTCTTTGTATGGAAAACTTTTTTGTTCTCCAAGTTACTGCAACCGAATTGAGCGTTCATTTATTTGACATAGCCACACACGATTTGTAAAAGTTTGGTCGGGATCGGACCACTATATCATATAGCTGCCATACTAACGATCAATCAGATTTCAAGTCTTTGTATGGAAAACTTTTTTGTTCTCCAAGCTATCGATTTCAATCAGATTTCAAGTCTTTGTATGGAAAACTTTTTGTTCTCCAAGTTACTGCAACCGAATTGAGCGTTCATTTATTTGACATAGCCACACACGATTTGTGAAAGTTTGGTCTGGATCAGACCACTATATATCATAAGCTGCCATACAAACGACCGAATGAAAGCAAGTCTTTGTATGGAAAACTTTTTTGTTCTCCAAGTTACTGCAACCGAATTGAGCGTTCATTTATTTGACATAGCACACACGATTTGTGAAAGTTTGGTCCGGATCAGACCACTATATCATAAGCTGCCATACAAACGACCGAATGAAAGCAAGTCTTTGTATTGAAAACTTTTTATTTTCCAAGCTATTGCAACCGAATTCAAAATTTATACATTCGATGTAGCCGTACACAATTTGTTAAAGTTTGGTTCGGATCGGAGAACTATATCTAATAGCTGCCATACTAACGATCAATCAGATTTTTAAGTCTTTGTATGGAAAACTTTTTTGTTCTCCAAGTTATCGCAACCGAATTGAGCATTCATTTATTTGACATAGCCACACACGATTTGTGAAAGTTTGGTCCGGATCGGACCACTATATCATATAGCTGCCATACAAACGACCGGATGAAAGCAAGTCTTTGTATTGAAAACTTTTTTGTTTTCCAAGCTATTGCAACCGAATTAAAAATTTATACATTCGATGTAGCCGTACACAATGTGTGAAAGGTTGGTCCGGATCGGAGAACTATATCTAATAGCTGCCATACTAACGATCAATCAGATTTCAAGTCTTTGTATGAAAAACTTTTTGTTCTCCAAGCTATCGCAACCGAACTAAACATTTATTTATTTAACATAGCCGTACACGATGTGTGAAAGTTTGGTCCGGATCGGACTACTATATCATATAGCTGCCATACAAGCGACCGAATGAAAGCAAGTCTTTGTATGGAAAACTTTTTTGTTCTCCAAGTTATCGCAACCGAATTGAGAATTCATTTATTTGTCATAGCCACACACGATTTGTGAAAGTTTGGTCCGGATCGGACCACTATATCATATAGCTGCCATACTAACGATCAATCAGATTTCAAGTCTTTGTATGGAAAACTTTTTTGTTCTCCAAGCTATCGATTTCAATCAGATTTCAAGTCTTTGTATGGAAAACATTTTTGTTCACCAAGCTATCGCAACCGAACTAAACATTTATTCATTTGACATAGCCACACACGATTTGTGAAAGTTTGGTCCGGATCAGACCACTATATCATAATCTGCCATACAAACGACCGAATAAAAGCAAGTCTTTGTATTGAAAACTTTTTTATTTTCCAAGCTATTGCAACCGAATTCAAAATTTATACATTCGATGTAGCCGTACACGATTTGTAAAAGTTTGGTCCGGATCGGACCACTACATCATATAGCTGCCATACTAACGATCAGTCAGATTTCAAGTTTTTGTATGGAAAACTTTTTTGTTCTCCAAGCTATCACAACCGAACTAAACATTTATTCATTTGACATAGCCGTACACGATTTGTGAAAGTTTGGTCCGGGTCAGACCACTATATCATAAGCTGCCATACAAACGACCGAATGAAAGCAAGTCTTTGTATTGAAAACTTTTTATTTTCCAAGCTATCGCAACCGAATTCACAATTTATACATTCGATGTAGCCGTACACGATTTGTAAAAGTTTGGTCCGGATCGGACCACTATATCATATAGCTGCCATACAAACGACCGTATGAAAGCAAGTCTTTGTATGGAAAACTTTTTTGTTCTCCAAGTTATCGCAACCGACTTAAGCATTAATTGATTTGACATAGCCACACACGATTTGTGAAAGTTTGGTCCGGATCGGACCACTATATCATATAGCTGCCATACAAACGACCGAATGAAAGCAAGTCTTTGTATTGAAAACTTTTTTGTTTTTCAAGCTATTGCAACCGAATTGAGCGTTCATTTATTTGACATAGCCACACACGATTTGTGAAAGTTTGGTCCGGATCAGACCACTATATCATAAGCTGCCATACAAACGACCGAATGAAAGCAAGTCTTTGTATTGAAAACTTTTTTATTTTCCAAGCTATTGCAACCGAATTCAAAATTTATACATTCGATGTAGCCGTACACAATTTGTTAAAGTTTGGTTCGGATCGGAGAACTATATCTAATAGCTGCCATACTAACGATCAATCAGATTTTTAAGTCTTTGTATGGAAAACTTTTTTGTTCTCCAAGTTATCGCAACCGAATTGAGCATTCATTTATTTGACATAGCCACACACGATTTGTGAAAGTTTGGTCCGGATCGGACCACTATATCATATAGCTGCCATACAAACGACCGGATGAAAGCAAGTCTTTGTATTGAAACCTTTTTGTTTTCCAAGCTATTGCAACTGAATTAAAAATTTATACATTCGATGTAGCCGTACACAATTTGTGAAAGGTTGGTCCGGATCGGAGAACTATATCTAATAGCTGCCATACTAACGATCAATCAGATTTCAAGTCTTTGTATGAAAAACTTTTTTGTTCTCCAAGCTATCGCAACCGAACTAAACATTTATTTATTTAACATAGCCGTACACGATGTGTGAAAGTTTGGTCCGGATCGGACTACTATATCATATAGCTGCCATACAAGCGACCGAATGAAAGCAAGTCTTTGTATGGAAAACTTTTTTATTTTCCAAGCTATTGCAACCGAATTCAAAATTTATACATTCGATGTAGCCGTACACGATTTGTAAAAGTTTGGTCCGGATCGGACCACTATATCATATAGCTGCCATACTAACGATCAATCAGATTTCAAGTCTTTGTATGGAAAACTTTTTTGTTCTCCAAGCTATCGATTTCAATCAGATTTCAAGTCTTTGTATGGAAAACATTTTTGTTCACCAAGCTATCGCAACCGAACTAAACATTTATTCATTTGACATAGCCACACACGATTTGTGAAAGTTTGGTCCGGATCAGACCACTATATCATAAGCTGCCATACAAACGACCGAATAAAAGCAAGTCTTTGTATTGAAAACTTTTTTATTTTCCAAGCTATTGCAACCGAATTCAAAATTTATACATTCGATGTAGCCGTACACGATTTGTAAAAGTTTGGTCCGGATCGGACCACTACATCATATAGCTGCCATACTAACGATCAGTCAGATTTCAAGTTTTTGTATGGAAAACTTTTTTGTTCTCCAAGCTATCACAACCGAACTAAACATTTATTCATTTGACATAGCCGTACACGATTTGTGAAAGTTTGGTCCGGATCAGACCACTATATCATAAGCTGCCATACAAACGACCGAATGAAAGCAAGTCTTTGTATTGAAAACTTTTTTATTTTCAAAGCTATTGCAACCGAATTCACAATTTATACATTCGATGTAGCCGTACACGATTTGTAAAAGTTTGGTCCGGATCGGACCACTATATCATATAGCTGCCATACAAACGACCGTATGAAAGCAAGTCTTTGTATGGAAAACTTTTTTGTTCTCCAAGTTATCGCAACCGACTTGAGCATTAATTGATTTGACATAGCCACACACGATTTGTGAAAGTTTGGTCCGGATCGGACCACTATATCATATAGCTGCCATACAAACGACCGAATGAAAGCAAGTCTTTGTATTGAAAACTTTTTTGTTTTTCAAGCTATTGCAACCGAATTAAAAATTTATACATTCGATGTAGCCGTACACAATTTGTGAGAGTTTGGTCCGGATCGGAGAACTATATCTAATAGCTGCCATACTAACGATCAATAGGATTTCAAGTCTTTGTATGGAAAACTTTTTTGTTCTCCAAGCTATCGCAACCGAACCAAACATTTATTTATTTGACATAGCCGTTCACGATGTGTAAAAGTTTGGTCCGGATCGGATTACTATATCATATAGCTGCCATACAAACGACCGAATGAAAGCAAGTCTTTGTATGGAAAACTTTTTTGTTCTCCAAGTTATCGCAACCGAATTGAGAATTCATTTATTTGTCATAGCCACACACGATTTGTGAAAGTTTGGTCCGGATCGGACTACTATATCATATAGCTGCCATATAAAGGACCGATATGAAAGCAAGTCTTTGTATGGAAAACTTTTTTGTTCTCCAAGTTATCGCAACCGAATTGAGCGTTCATTTATTTGACATAGCCACACACGATTTGTGAAAGTTTGGTACGGATCAGACCACTATATGTGTGAAAGTTTGGTCGGGATCGGACTACTATATCATATAGCTGCCATACAAAGGACCGATATGAAAGCAAGTCTTTGTATGGAAAACTTTTTTGTTCTCCAAGTTATCGCAACCGAATTGAGCATTCATTTATCTGACATACCCGTACACGATGTGTAAAAGTTTGGTCCGGATCAAACTAGTATATCATATAGCTGCCATACAAACGACCGAATGAAAGCAAGTCTTTGTATTGAAAACTTTTGTATTTTCCAAGCTATTGCAACCGAATTCAAAATTTATACATTCGATGTAGCCGTACACTATTTGTGAAAGTTTGGTCCGGATCGGAGAACTATATCTAATAGCTGCCATACTAACGATCAATCAGATTTCAAGTCTTTGTATGGAAAACTTTTTTGTTCTCCAAGCTATCGCAACCGAACTAAACATTTATTCATTTGACATAACCATACACGATGTGTGAAAGTTTGGTCGGGATCGGACTACTATATCATATAGCTGCCATACAAAGGACCGATATGAAAGCAAGTCTTTGTATGGAAAACTTTTTTGTTCTCCAAGTTATCGCAACCGAATTGAGCGTTCATTTATTTGACATATTTGACATTTGACACGATTTGTGAAAGTTTGGTCCGGATCGGACTACTATATCATATAGCTGCCATACAAACGACCGAATGAAAGCAAGTCTTTTGTATGGAAAACTTTTTTGTTCTCCAAGTTATCGCAACCGAATTGAGCGTTCATTTATTTGACATAGCCACACACGATTTGTGAAAGTTTGGTCCGGATCAGACCACTATATCATAAGCTGCCATACAAACGACCGAATGAAAGCAAGTCTTTGTATGGAAAACTTTTTTGTTCTCCAAGTTATCGCAACATCGGATTCGATCATCGGATCGGATTACTATATCATATAGCTGCCATACAAGCGACCGAATGAAAGCAAGTCTTTGTATGGAAAACTTTTTGTTCTCCAAGTTATCGCAACCGAATTGAGAATTCATTTATTTGTCATAGCCACACACGATTTGTGAAAGTTTGGTCCGGATCGGACTACTATATCATATAGCTGCCATACAAACGACCGAATGAAAGCAAGTCTTTGTATTGAAAACTTTTTTGTTTTCCAAGCTATTGCAACCGAATTAAAATTTATACATTCGATGTAGCCGTACACAATTTGTGAAAGTTTCGTCCGGATCGGAGAACTATATCTAATAGCTGCCATACTAACGATCAATCAGATTTCAAGTCTTTGTATGGAAAACTTTTGTGTTCTCCAAGCTATCGCAACCGAATTCAACATTTATTCATTTGACATAGCCATACACGATGTGTAAAAGTTTGGTCGGGATCGGACTACTATATCTTATAGCTGCCATATAAAGGACCGATATGAAAGCAAGTCTTTGTATGGAAAACTTTTTTGTTCTCCAAGTTATCGCAACCGAATTGAGCGTTCATTTATTTGACATAGCCACACACGATTTGTGAAAGTTTGGTACGGATCAGACCACTATATGTGTGAAAGTTTGGTCGGGATCGGACTACTATATCATATAGCTGCCATACAAAGGACCGATATGAAAGCAAGTCTTTGTATGGAAAACTTTTTTGTTCTCCAAGTTATCGCAACCGAATTCAGCATTCATTTATCTGACATACCCGTACACGATGTGTAAAAGTTTGGTCCGGATCAAACTAGTATATCATATAGCTGCCATACAAACGACCGAATGAAAGCAAGTCTTTGTATTGAAAACTTTTGTATTTTCCAAGCTATTGCAACCGAATTCAAAATTTATACATTCGATGTAGCCGTACACTATTTGTGAAAGTTTCGTCCGGATCGGACTACTATATCATATAGCTGCCATACAAGCGACCGAATGAAAGCAAGTCTTTGTATGGAAAACTTTTTATTTTCCAAGCTATTGCAACCGAATTCAAAATTTATACATTCGATGTAGCCGTACACGATTTGTAAAAGTTTGGTCCGGATCGGACCACTATATCATATAGCTGCCATACTAACGATCAATCAGATTTCAAGTCTTTGTATGGAAAACTTTTTTGTTCTCCAAGCTATCGATTTCAATCAGATTTCAAGTCTTTGTATGGAAAACATTTTTGTTCACCAAGCTATCGCAACCGAACTAAACATTTATTCATTTGACATAGCCACACACGATTTGTGAAAGTTTGGTCCGGATCAGACCACTATATCATAAGCTGCCATACAAACGACCGAATAAAAGCAAGTCTTTGTATTGAAAACTTTTTTATTTTCCAAGCTATTGCAACCGAATTCAAAATTTATACATTCGATGTAGCCGTACACGATTTGTAAAAGTTTGGTCCGGATCGGACCACTACATCATATAGCTGCCATACTAACGATCAGTCAGATTTCAAGTTTTTGTATGGAAAACTTTTTTGTTCTCCAAGCTATCACAACCGAACTAAACATTTATTCATTTGACATAGCCGTACACGATTTGTGAAAGTTTGGTCCGGATCAGACCACTGTAGCATATTGAACTAACCTACCCTAACAATACAATAAATGTAAAATGTAAATGTAAATGATTGGGTATAACTTAGGGTCAATACATTGTGACACTTTGTCATAATAAATATAAATAAATATTAAATAAATATAAATATACAAAAAGACCACCAAAACTACGTAAGCAATCCAGCGCCCCAGTAATACGATCTAACGCTTATACATAAGCCGATCGCGGAGCGTGGGAATGCCGAGCATGCACTTTGCAGCTCAAGTGGTCAATGCCTTCTGCATACATATGTAAATGTATAAACATAAGTAAGAATAAATAGATATAAGCAATATATGTGCGGGTTAGCTGAACCCAATTTCAGCACACTTTAATCATTCAATAAATGAACCTCAAACGATCAAGAGGGTCAGAACATGGCGACCGTGACAGGACTCTACCAGGACACTACAGGACCCTACTAGGACCCTACAAGGATAAGCTCTGAGATTGGGACACTACGATATTCTCAACTATTAAGAACTTTATACATCATGGGAAAACGATACAACATTCACAGCCAACTGGAGCATCTTCAAAAAAAAAAAAAAACCCGAGCAGCCGCCAAAAGCACCAGCAACAGCAGCACCCTGTATTCATTTATGGTGAAATCAACAACAAAAATATATAAATATATATAAAACCATTTGCATCTATCTTCTGTTGATTCTGTTGAGCCGCCAAACAACTAGGAATTCTAAATAACAAACCAACAACAAACAACATTAATTAAATAAAAAAAAAAAAAAAAGCAGCAGCTACCAACGACACGGACTAAGAAAACGGGCAGCAACATCTTCGACAGCAGCATAACATCATCATCGCGTCTCTGGAGCAAGCAACATCTCGTCGCCGAGGCATCCCGACAACGCTACAAAGAGCGTCTTGAGGACATCGGAAGCAGGATTTCGCAAGGTGCGAAACAACGCAAACGGGCTGCATAAATAAATGCCAATGCCCCAATTTGCCTTAATTTTAATTTCTAAACCCAAGCCGATGCGGGAAACCGCTGCTTGAAAAACACTAATATCTGTTAGGCTTTTTACTAACAATGCGGTTGGACAATTTTTTTTGTATTGTAAACAAATATGTGAGCCAACCACATTTATTAACAACTAATATTTCCACGTCTCCGCTACTGAATATATATATATATATTCAGCTGCAAAAATTTTTTTTTTAATGACAGAAGAATTTTTATCTTCATTAAACGTAAACATTTTTTTATTTTTGATTTTCTAGAAGAATAAATAAATATCACAATAATGAGAAAAACTTATAAATAGAAAATCTCATTTTTTTTTCTTCTCCTTCAAACAAAACGTTTCATTGAAAATAAAAAAAAAAATGGGATGGTTTAGCGATTCTAGTGAGGCAAAGGCCAATACTGCCAACGTAGTTACTAACGTAAAAGTTATAGATCACACAGACGATATAAATGCGTTGTGGATCTTATTGCTGATTATTACAATAGTACTACTTCTACAATTTCTGCTTACAATTTATGTTAAGCATAACAAGATCATTAAAAGACGTTACATAAATAGGGCAAATCGTTTAGACCAGATCTAAAAAAAAAATAATAATATGGATTAGAAGAAAGCTTAATAAAAACTTTTTTCTTACGAAAAGAATGGAATGGAGCGAAATAGCGATACGCATAGACGAATTTCGTTTCAAGTTCGATAAGTCTTATAAATGTATCAATAGAGACGCAATAATAAAATCCGAAACTCTGCAAAATCATACAGAGATATTAGTAGGTGAATATAATAATATAGTTACATTAGTAAATAAATATGCAAATAGGCTCACATCTGAACATAGTAACAAATGTTTAAGGGTTATAAAATCCCTAAATACAAGATTAAATAACATCAGAAAAAGAAGGCATATTCTGATAGATGTACCAGAAAGTCTAAGTCAATTGGTTGAATTCAACACAGACCAGTTCAAAGAACTAGACGAATCTGTTCAATCAAGCGGCGCTGAGTCCGATAGTGACATTGAAACGCTAGAAGGAAGCGACCGAATTGAATTTAAATCTGAACCAATAACAATTTCCGAAATGGCACAGACGTTGATAGAATTTATCAGGCTAGCCACATCTCTGATACCAGAGTTTGATGGTAAACCAGAAAATCTACAAAGTTTTTTGGATGCTCTAGGTCTACTAGATAGCTTAAAGGGCACACATGAAACGACAGCAATAAGCCTAATAAAAACTAAACTTAAAGGCCATGTAAGAAACCTTATAAGTAATGAGCAGACGATTGCTGCAATCATTACCCAACTGTCAAGTGCAGTAAAAGGAGAATCGGTAGAAGTGATATCTGCCAAACTTCTGAATCTACAACAGAGAAATAAAACGGCTAACCAATACACCCAAGAGGTGGAGAAACTGACAAAGGCCCTTGAAGGTGCCTATATCAGTGAAGGTCTCAGCCAATCCTTAGCAAATAAATACAGCACTACAACAGCTGTAAAAGCAATGACACAGAATTGCTCCATTGATAAGGTAAAACTTATCATGCAAGCAGGCACATTCACAAACATGAATGATGCCATCTCCAAATTTGTAAACAGTTGCACAGAGATAACAGGTCAAAGTAACACTGTACTCTATTATCGACGAGGTGCAAATAATTATAATAGAGGCGCCCGGGGTTATAATCGTGGAAGAAATAACTACCACAACAATTACAACCGAGGCAGCAATAACAACAATAATAATAACTATAATAACCGTGGAGGTAGACGAGGCCAAAATCAAGGGAGAGGCCGCGGAAACTACAACCATGGTAATAATAATAATAGCAGTGTGAGAATCGCGCAAAATACGTCGGAAAACTAACAGAACCCTTTAGGAAACAACCAATAAATGTAAAAGTTCATTCCATCAATTATAGTCTTAATATATTCGTAACTTTCTATAATCATTCAACTGAAAATAAACTAACATTTCTCATAGATACTGGTGCAGATATCTCACTTTTGAAAGTAAATTCTGATAACTTCATAATTCAAAATGAAAAAATAATAAACATCGAAGGCATAGGCCAAGGTGTGATAAAGTCTCAAGGAACAACCTTAATAGAACTCCAATCAACAAAATATATTATTCCACATGAATTTCATTTGGTAAACCCAAATTTTGCAATACCATGTGATGGAATAATAGGCATTGATTTTATAAAGAAATTCAATTGTCAACTAGATTTCAAACCAAGTGAAGACTGGTTTATAATTAGACCCCAAAATTTAAATTATCCAATATATGTTCCGATAACATATAGCGCTGGCAACAATACAGTTCTTCTGCCAGCCAGATCACAAGTTATTCGGAAAATAGACATTAATGTTGTAAATGATTTCATATTTGTTCCTAATCAAGAAATACACAGTGGGATTTATGTTGCAAATACAATAGCAGCATCGAAACATGTATACGTTCGACTTCTAAATACAACTAATTTCGACCAAGTGGTCAAAGTAAATAAAATACAATATGAAAATCTAAAAGATTATGACATTCATAATACCGACACTGGAAATAGAAGCGAGCAAATACTTTCAAAACTAAAGAAAAATTTTCCAGACCAATTTAAAAATCAATTAACAGAATTATGCACACAGTATAGTGATGTGTTCGGACTGGAAACCGAACCAATATCAACAAATAATTTTTATAAACAAACATTAAGACTTAAAGATGATGAACCCATTTATATAAAAAACTATAGAAGCCCGCATAGCCATATTGAGGAAATTCAAAAACAAGTAGGGAAATTAATAAGCGACAAAATCGTCGAACCGTCTGTATCTGAATATAACAGCCCACTCTTGCTAGTACCAAAAAAATCATTACCAAATTCACAAGAGAAAAAATGGCGATTAGTAATTGACTATCGTCAAATAAACAAAAAACTTCTTTCTGACAAATTTCCACTCCCTAGAATTGATGACATTTTAGATCAACTAGGTCGAGCTAAATACTTTTCATGCCTTGACTTGATGTCAGGTTTCCACCAAATAGAACTTGAGGAAAACTCTAGGAATATAACATCCTTTTCAACGAGCAATGGCTCATATCGCTTCACGCGATTACCATTTGGTCTTAAAATAGCACCAAATTCATTTCAGAGGATGATGACTATATCATTCTTGGGATTAGAACCCTCTCAGGCATTCCTTTACATGGATGACTTAATGGTGATAGGATGTTCCGAAAAACAAATGATTAAAAACTTAACTGACGTTTTTAATGTATGTAGGAAATATAACCTAAAGTTGCATCCAGAAAAATGTTCATTTTTCATGCACGAAGTGACATTCCTAGGTCACAAATGCACAGACAAAGGAGTATTGCCAGATGACAAGAAATAGGACGTCATCAAAAATTATCCTGTCCCTCATGATGCGGACAGTGCGAGACGATTTGTAGCATTCTGCAACTATTATCGTCGATTTATAAGGAACTTCGCCGACTATTCACGGCACATAACTAGATTATGTAAAAAGAATGTCCCTTTTGAATGGTCAAGCGAATGCCAGAACGCATTCGAATACCTTAAAGAAAATCTTATGCACCCCACACTATTACAATATCCTGATTTTCGCAAAGAATTTTGCATTATAACGGATGCTAGTAAACAAGCTTGCGGAGCGGTTCTAACTCAGAACCGTGACGGGATTCAGCTCCCAATAGCTTATGCATCACGTTCATTTACGAAAGGAGAAAGCAATAAGAGTACAACGGAACAAGAACTAGCGGCAATTCATTGGGCAATTACCCATTTTAGACCATACATTTATGGCAAACATTTCACCATTAAAACGGACCACAGACCATTAACGTACCTATTTTCTATGACTAATCCCAGTTCTAAATTAACTCGCATGCGGCTAGAGCTTGAAGAATACGACTTCACAGTAGAATACCTAAGGGGGAAAGATAATTTTGTAGCAGACGCACTCTCACGTATAAATATAAAGGAACTCAAAGACATGCAACATAAAGTCCTGAAAGTCACTACCAGGCAACAAAGTAGACAAGAAAACTGTACAGTAACAAATAAGGAACTATTGCCTAGGCAAAGTATCCAAAATGTATCTAAGCCCAACGTACACGAAGTCATAACAAATGATGAAGTACGAAAAGTAGTGACCTTGCGAATAACTGAATCTATTTGTTTACTAAAACGAGGAAATAAAGTTATTGCAAGAATTGATGTTGACGATTTATATACCAATGGAATTTTTGATTTAGGTCAGTTCTTCCAAAGGCTTGAAATGCAAGCCGGTATACTAAAAATCAGCCAACTCAAATTGGCACCGAGTGAAAAAATCTTTGAAACCATTTCAATAGATAATTTCAAAAATATGGGCAATATAAAATTGAAATCATTAAGAGTAGCGCTACTCCAGCCGGTGACCATTATAAAAACTGAAAAAGAGATACAATCGATACTGTCTACATATCATGACGATCCAATTCAAGGAGGACATACAGGCATTACAAGAACGCTAGCGAAAATAAAAAGACACTATTATTGGAAAAATATGACTCGTCATATAAAAGAGTACATACGTAGATGTCATAAATGCCAAATGTCAAAAACAACGACACATACAAAGACCCCAATGACTCACACAGAAACCCCAACAAATGCTTTTGATATAGTGATAGTGGACACAGTTGGTCCACTACCGAAATCAGAATATGGCAACGAATACATCGTCACACTAATATGTGATTTGACGAAGTATCTAGTAACCATACCTGTAGCGAATAAGAGCGCAAATACTGTCGCAAAAGCTATATTCGAAAATTTTATACTAAAGTACGGTCCAATGAAGACGTTCATTTCGGACATGGGTACCGAGTATAAAAACAATGTAATTCAAGCTATGTGTAAATATATGAAGATTGAAAATCTTACATCCACTGCATATCACCACCAGACTTTAGGGACAATCGAACGAAGTCATAGAACATTCAATGAATACATTCGTTCATACATCTCTGCAGATAAAACTGATTGGGACGTTTGGATACAATACTTTACATATTGTTTCAACACAACACCATCAGTCATGCATAATTATTGTCCATATGAACTAGTCTTTGGAAGATTACCAAGGCAGTTCGCAAATTTTAATAAAACAGATAGGATAGAACCACTATATAATATAGAAGATTACTCAAAGGAAATAAAATTTAGATTAGAAATAGCATATAAAAGAGCTAGACTTATGTTAGAAAAAGCTAAGTCTTATAGAAAAGAACTTTATGATAAGAAAACTTTAGATTTTCAATTAAAAATAGGAGATAAAGTTATACTAAGGAACGAATCGGGTCATAAGTTAGATCCAGTATATCTAGGCCCTTATACTGTTGAAACCATAGAAGACAGAGATAACATAGTAATTAGAGATACAAAACAAAAGAAGCAAAAAGTACATAAGGATAGACTAAAAATATATAATCAATGAAACGTTTCATTTCACTTAAGAAAAGGTCTGATCAACCTCAAAACAAAAAAAAAAAACCACAAAAAAAAAATTTTTTTTAATTATTTTTTCCTTCTAAGAAAGTTAAACATAAATCCAAAAATATCGTAATTCAACATAAATTTTTTGTATTATTCTGTCATTATACAAAAATGCTTTGAGACAAAACATTGCTAATAGTTAATAAGAAAAATCAATAACAATAATAATATTAAGAACTAAATGACTACATATATTACGTCATTTCTTTAAAAAGGGAGGTGTAGCATATTGAACTAACCTACCCTAACAATACAATAAATGTAAAATGTAAATGTAAATGATTGGGTATAACTTAGGGTCAATACATTGTGACACTTTGTCATAATAAATATAAATAAATATTAAATAAATATAAATATACAAAAAGACCACCAAAACTACGTAAGCAATCCAGCGCCCCAGTAATACGATCTAACGCTTATACATAAGCCGATCGCGGAGCGTGGGAATGCCGAGCATGCACTTTGCAGCTCAAGTGGTCAATGCCTTCTGCATACATATGTAAATGTATAAACATAAGTAAGAATAAATAGATATAAGCAATATATGTGCGGGTTAGCTGAACCCAATTTCAGCACACTTTAATCATTCAATAAATGAACCTCAAACGATCAAGAGGGTCAGAACACCACTATATCATAAGCTGCCATACAAACGACCGAATGAAAGCAAGTCTTTGTATTGAAAACTTTTTTATTTTCAAAGCTATTGCAACCGAATTCACAATTTATACATTCGATGTAGCCGTACACGATTTGTAAAAGTTTGGTCCGGATCGGACCACTATATCATATAGCTGCCATACAAACGACCGTATGAAAGCAAGTCTTTGTATGGAAAACTTTTTTGTTCTCCAAGTTATCGCAACCGACTTGAGCATTAATTGATTTGACATAGCCACACACGATTTGTGAAAGTTTGGTCCGGATCGGACCACTATATCATATAGCTGCCATACAAACGACCGAATGAAAGCAAGTCTTTGTATTGAAAACTTTTTGTTTTTCAAGCTATTGCAACCGAATTAAAAATTTATACATTCGATGTAGCCGTACACAATTTGTGAGAGTTTGGTCCGGATCGGAGAACTATATCTAATAGCTGCCATACTAACGATCAATAGGATTTCAAGTCTTTGTATGGAAAACTTTTTTGTTCTCCAAGCTATCGCAACCGAACCAAACATTTATTTATTTGACATAGCCGTTCACGATGTGTAAAAGTTTGGTCCGGATCGGATTACTATATCATATAGCTGCCATACAAACGACCGAATGAAAGCAAGTCTTTGTATGGAAAACTTTTTTGTTCTCCAAGTTATCGCAACCGAATTGAGAATTCATTTATTTGTCATAGCCACACACGATTTGTGAAAGTTTGGTCCGGATCGGACTACTATATCATATAGCTGCCATATAACGGACCGATATGAAAGCAAGTCTTTGTATGGAAAACTTTTTTGTTCTCCAAGTTATCGCAACCGAATTGAGCGTTCATTTATTTGACATAGCCACACACGATTTGTGAAAGTTTGGTACGGATCAGACCACTATATGTGTGAAAGTTTGGTCGGGATCGGACTACTATATCATATAGCTGCCATACAAAGGACCGATATGAAAGCAAGTCTTTGTATGGAAAACTTTTTTGTTCTCCAAGTTATCGCAACCGAATTGAGCATTCATTTATCTGACATACCCGTACACGATGTGTAAAAGTTTGGTCCGGATCAAACTAGTATATCATATAGCTGCCATACAAACGACCGAATGAAAGCAAGTCTTTGTATTGAAAACTTTTGTATTTTCCAAGCTATTGCAACCGAATTCAAAATTTATACATTCGATGTAGCCGTACACTATTTGTGAAAGTTTGGTCCGGATCGGAGAACTATATCTAATAGCTGCCATACTAACGATCAATCAGATTTCAAGTCTTTGTATGGAAAACTTTTTTGTTCTCCAAGCTATCGCAACCGAACTAAACATTTATTCATTTGACATAACCATACACGATGTGTGAAAGTTTGGTCGGGATCGGACTACTATATCATATAGCTGCCATACAAAGGACCGATATGAAAGCAAGTCTTTGTATGGAAAACTTTTTGTTCTCCAAGTTATCGCAACCGAATTGAGCGTTCATTTATTTGACATATTTGACATTTGACACGATTTGTGAAAGTTTGGTCCGGATCGGACTACTATATCATATAGCTGCCATACAAACGACCGAATGAAAGCAAGTCTTTTGTATGGAAAACTTTTTTGTTCTCCAAGTTATCGCAACCGAATTGAGCGTTCATTTATTTGACATAGCCACACACGATTTGTGAAAGTTTGGTCCGGATCAGACCACTATATCATAAGCTGCCATACAAACGACCGAATGAAAGCAAGTCTTTGTATGGAAAACTTTTTTGTTCTCCAAGTTATCGCAACATCGGATTCGATCATCGGATCGGATTACTATATCATATAGCTGCCATACAAGCGACCGAATGAAAGCAAGTCTTTGTATGGAAAACTTTTTTGTTCTCCAAGTTATCGCAACCGAATTGAGAATTCATTTATTTGTCATAGCCACACACGATTTGTGAAAGTTTGGTCCGGATCGGACTACTATATCATATAGCTGCCATACAAACGACCGAATGAAAGCAAGTCTTTGTATTGAAAACTTTTTTGTTTTCCAAGCTATTGCAACCGAATTAAAATTTATACATTCGATGTAGCCGTACACAATTTGTGAAAGTTTCGTCCGGATCGGAGAACTATATCTAATAGCTGCCATACTAACGATCAATCAGATTTCAAGTCTTTGTATGGAAAACTTTTGTGTTCTCCAAGCTATCGCAACCGAATTCAACATTTATTCATTTGACATAGCCATACACGATGTGTAAAAGTTTGGTCGGGATCGGACTACTATATCTTATAGCTGCCATATAAAGGACCGATATGAAAGCAAGTCTTTGTATGGAAAACTTTTTTGTTCTCCAAGTTATCGCAACCGAATTGAGCGTTCATTTATTTGACATAGCCACACACGATTTGTGAAAGTTTGGTACGGATCAGACCACTATATGTGTGAAAGTTTGGTCGGGATCGGACTACTATATCATATAGCTGCCATACAAAGGACCGATATGAAAGCAAGTCTTTGTATGGAAAACTTTTTTGTTCTCCAAGTTATCGCAACCGAATTCAGCATTCATTTATCTGACATACCCGTACACGATGTGTAAAAGTTTGGTCCGGATCAAACTAGTATATCATATAGCTGCCATACAAACGACCGAATGAAAGCAAGTCTTTGTATTGAAAACTTTTGTATTTTCCAAGCTATTGCAACCGAATTCAAAATTTATACATTCGATGTAGCCGTACACTATTTGTGAAAGTTTCGTCCGGATCGGAGAACTATATCTAATAGCTGCCATACTAACGATCAATCAGATTTCAAGTCTTTGTATAGAAAACTTTTTTGTTCTCCAAGCTACCGCAACCGAACTAAACATTTATTCATTTGACATAACCATACACGATGTGTGAAAGTTTGGTCGGGATCGGACTACTATATCATATAGCTGCCATACAAAGGACCGATATGAAAGCAAGTCTTTGTATGGAAAACTTTTTTGTTCTCCAAGTTATCGCAACCGAATTGAGCGTTTATTTATTTGACATATTTTACATTTGACACGATTTGTGAAAGTTTGGTCCGGATCGGACTACTATATCATATAGCTGCCATACAAACGACCGAATGAAAGCAAGTCTTTTGTATGGAAAACTTTTTTGTTCTCCAAGTTATCGCAACCGAATTAAGCATTCATTTATTTGACATAGCCACACACTATTTATGAAAGTTTGGTCTGGATCAGACCACTATATATCATAAGCTGCCATACAAACGACCGAATGAAAGCAAGTCTTTGTATGGAAAACTTTTTGTTCTCCAAGTTATCGCAACCGAATTGAGCGTTCATTTATTTGACATAGCCACACACGATTTGTGAAAGTTTGGTCCGGATCAGACCACTATATCATAAGCTGCCATACAAACGACCGAATGAAAGCAAGTCTTTGTATGGAAAACTTTTTGTTCTCCAAGTTATCGCAACAGAATTAAGCATTCATTAATTTGACATAGCCACACACTATTTGTGAAAGTTTGGTCTGGATCAGACCACTATATATCATAAGCTGCCATACAAACGACCGAATGAAAGCAAGTCTTTGTATGGAAAACTTTTTTGTTCTCCAAGTTATCGCAACCGAATTGAGCGTTCATTTATTTGACATAGCCACACACGAATTGTAAAAGTTTCGTCCGGATCAGACCACTATATCATAAGCTGCCATACAAACGACCGAATGAAAGCAAGTCTTTGTATTGAAAACTTTTTTATTTTCCAAGCTATTGCAACCGAATTCAAAATTTATACATTCGACGTAGCCGTACACAATTTGTGAAAGTTTGGTCCGGATCGGAGAACTATATCTAATAGCTGCCATACTAACGATCAATCAGATTTCAAGTCTTTGTATGGAAAACTTTTTTGTTCTCCAAGCTATCGCAACCGAACTAAACATTTATTCATTTGACATAACCATACACGATGTGTGAAAGTTTGGTCGGGATGGGACTACTATATCATATAGCTGCCATACCAAAGACCGATATGAAAGCAAGTCTTTGTATGGAAAACTTTTTTGTTCTCCAAGTTATCGCAACCGAATTGAGCATTCATTTATTTGACATAGCCACACACGATTTGTGAAAGTTTGGTCCGGATCAGACCACTATATCATAAGCTGCCATACAAACGACCGAATCAAAGCAAGTCTTTGTATTGAAAACTTTTTTATTTTCCAAGCTATTGCAACCGAATTCAAAATTTATACATTCGACGTAGCCATACACAATTTGTAAAAGTTTGGTCCGGATCGGAGAACTATATCTAATAGCTGCCATACTAACGATCAATCAGATTTCAAGTCTTTGTATGGAAAACTTTTTTGTTCTCCAAGCTATCGCAACCGAATTCAACATTTATTTATTTGACATAGCCATACACGATTTGTAAAAGTTTGGTCGGGATCGGACCACTATATCTTATAGCTTACATACTAACGATCAGTCAGATTTCAAGTTTTTGTATGGAAAACTTTTTTGTTCTCCAAGCTATATCAACCGAACTAAAAATTTATTCATTTGACATAGCCGTACACGATGTGTGAAAGTTTGGTCCGGATCGGACTACTATATCATATAGCTGCCATACAAACGACCGAATGAAAGCAAGTCTTTGTATGGAAAACTTTTTTGTTCTCCAAGTTATCGCAACCGACTTGAGCATTAATTGATTTGACATAGCCACACACGATTTGTGAAAGTTTGGTCCGGATCAACCTACTATATCATATAGCTGCCATACAAACGACCGAATGAAAGCAAGTCTTTGTATGGAAAACTTTTTGTTCTCCAAGTTATCGCAACCGAATTGAGCATTCATTTATTTGACATAGCCACACACGATTTGTGAAAGTTTAGTCCGGATCGGACCACTATATCATATAGCTGCCATACTAACGATCAATCAGATTTCAAGACTTTGTATGGAAAACTTTTGTGTTCTCCAAGTTATCGCAACCGAATTGAGCGTTCATTTATTTGACATAGCCACACACGATTTGTGAAAGTTTGGTCCGGATCAGACCACTATATCATAAGCTGCCATACAAACGACCGAATGAAAGCAAGTCTTTGTATGGAAAACTTTTTATTCTCCAAGTTATCGCAACCGACTTGAGCATTCATTAATTTGACATAGCCACACACGATTTGTGAAAGTTTAGTCCGGATCGGACCACTATATCATATAGCTGCCATACTAACGATCAATCAGATTTCAAGACTTTGTATGGAAAACTTTTGTGTTCTCCAAGCTATCGCAACCGAATTCAACATTTATTCATTTGACATAGCCATACACGATTTGTAAAAGTTTGGTCGGGATCGGACCACTATATCATATAGCTGCCATACTAACGATCAATCAGATTTCAAGTCTTTGTATGGAAAACTTTTTGTTCTCCA
Source organism: Drosophila merina (assembly GCA_035047645.1). NCBI lineage: Eukaryota > Metazoa > Arthropoda > Insecta > Diptera > Drosophilidae > Drosophila > Drosophila merina. The sequence goes on along the minus strand of JAWNPH010000014.1, from coordinate 1,196,999 downwards.
AGCTATCGCAACCGAACTAAACATTTATTCATTTGACATAGCCGTACACGATGTGTGAAAGTTTGGTCCGGATCGGACCACTATATCATATAGCTGCCATACAAACGACCGAATTAAAGCAAGTCTTTGTATGGAAAACTTTTTTATTCTCCAAGTTATCGCAACCGACTTGAGCATTCATTGATTTGACATAGCCACACACGATTTGTGAAAGTTTAGTCCGGATCGGACCACTATATCATATAGCTGCCATACAAACGACCGAATGAAAGCAAGTCTTTGTATTGAAAACTTTTTTGTTTTCCAAGCTATTGCAACCGAATTCAAAACTTATATGTTCGATGTAGCCGTACAGACTTTGTGAAAGTTTGGTCCGGATCGGAGAACTATATCTAATAGCTGCAATACTAACGATCAATCAGATTTCAAGTCTTTGTATGGAAAACTTTTTGTTCTCTAAGCTATCGCAACCGAACTAAGCACTTATTCATTTGACATAACCATACACGACGTGTGAAAGTTTGGTCGGGATCGGACTACTATTTCATATAGCTGCCATACAAAGGACCGATATGAAAGCAAGTCTTTGTATGGAAAACTTTTTTGTTCTCCAAGTTATCGCAACCGAATTGAGCGTTCATTTATTTGACATAGCCACACACGATTTGTGAAAGTTTGGTACGGATCAGACCACTATATGTGTGAAAGTTTGGTCGGGATCGGACTACTATATCATATAGCTGCCATACAAAGGACCGATATGAAAGCAAGTCTTTGTATGGAAAACTTTTTTGTTCTCCAAGTTATCGCAACCGAATTGAGCATTCATTTATCTGACATACCCGTACACGATGTGTAAAAGTTTGGTCCGGATCAAACTAGTATATCATATAGCTGCCATACAAACGACCGAATGAAAGCAAGTCTTTGTATTGAAAACTTTTGTATTTTCCAAGCTATTGCAACCGAATTCAAAATTTATACATTCGATGTAGCCGTACACAATTTGTGAAAGTTTGGTCCGGATCGGAGAACTATATCTAATAGCTGCCATACTAACGATCAATCAGATTTCAAGTCTTTGTATGGAAAACTTTTTTGTTCTCCAAGCTATCGCAACCGAACTAAACATTTATTCATTTGACATAACCATACACGACGTGTGAAAGTTTGGTCGGGATGGGACTACTATATCATATAGCTGCCATACCAAGGACCGATATGAAAGCAAGTCTTTGTATGGAAAACTTTTTTGTTCTCCAAGTTATCGCAACCGAATTGAGCGTTCATTTATTTGACATAGCCACACACGATTTGTGAAAGTTTGGTACGGATCAGACCACTATATGTGTGAAAGTTTGGTCGGGATCGGACTACTATATCATATAGCTGCCATACAAAGGACCGATATGAAAGCAAGTCTTTGTATGGAAAACTTTTTTGTTCTCCAAGTTATCGCAACCGAATTGAGCATTCATTTATCTGACATACCCGTACACGATGTGTAAAAGTTTGGTCCGGATCAAACTAGTATATCATATAGCTGCCATACAAACGACCGAATGAAAGCAAGTCTTTGTATTGAAAACTTTTGTATTTTCCAAGCTATTGCAACCGAATTCAAAATTTATACATTCGATGTAGCCGTACACAATTTGTGAAAGTTTGGTCCGGATCGGAGAACTATATCTAATAGCTGTGTAGCATATTGAACTAATCTACCCTAACAATACAATAAATGTAAAATGTAAATGTAAATGATTGGGTATAACTTAGGGTCAATACATTGTGACACTTTGTCATAATAAATATAAATAAATATTAAATAAATATAAATATACAAAAAGACCACCAAAACTACGTAAGCAATCCAGCGCCCCAGTAATACGATCTAACGCTTATACATAAGCCGATCGCGGAGCGTGGGAATGCCGAGCATGCACTTTGCAGCTCAAGTGGTCAATGCCTTCTGCATACATATGTAAATGTATAAATATAAGAAAGAATAAATAGATATAAGCAATGTATGTGCGGGTTAGCTGAACCCAATTTCAGCTCACTTTATTCATTCAATAAATGAACCTCGAACACTCAAGAGGGTCAGAACATGGCGACCGTGACAGGACACTACAGGACACTACAGGACCCTACCAGGACCCTACTAGGACCCTACAAGGATAAGCTCTGAGATTGGGACACTACGATATTCTCAACTATTAAGAACTTTATACATCATGGGAAAACGATACAACATTCACAGCCAACTGGAGCATCTTCAAAAAAAAAAAAAACCCGAGCAGCCGCCGAAAGCACCAACAGCAGCAGCACCAGCAACAGGAGCACCCTGTATTCATTTATGGTGAAATCAACAACAAAAATATATAAATATATATAAAACCATTTGCATCTATCTTCTGTTGATTCTGTTGAGCCGCCAAACAACTAGGAATTCTAAATAACAAACCAACAACAAAAAACATTAATTAAATAAAAAAAAAAAAGAGAGCAGCAGCTACCAACGACACGGACTAAGAAAACGGGCAGCAACATCTTCGACAGCAGCGTAACATCATCATCGCGTCTCTGGAGCAAGCAACATCTCGTCGCCGAGGCATCCCGACAACGCTACAAAGAGCGTCTTGAGGACATCGGAAGCAGGATTTCGCAAGGTGCGAAACAACGCAAACGGGCTGCATAAATAAATGCCAATGCCCCAATTTGCCTTAATTTTAATTTCTAAACTCAAGCCGATGCGGGAAACCGCTGCTTGAAAAACACTAATATCTGTTAGGCTTTTTACTAACAATGCGGTTGGACAATTTTTTTTTATATTGTAAACAAATATGTGAGCCAACCACATTTATTAACAACTAATATTTCCACGTCTCCGCTACTGAGTATATATATATATTCAGCTGCAAAATTTTTTTTTAATGACAGAAGAATTTTTTATCTTCATTAAACGTAAAAATTTTTTATTTTTGATTTTCTAGAAGAATAAATAAATATCACAATAATGAGAAAAAACTCATAAATAGAAAATCTCATTTTTTTTTCTTCTCCTTCAAACAAAACGTTTCATTGAAAATAAAAAACAAAATGGGATGGTTTAGCGATTCTAGTGAGGCAAAGGCCAATACTGCCAACGTAGTTACTAACGTAAAAGTTATAGATCACACAGACGATATAAATGCGTTGTGGATCTTATTGCTGATTATTACAATAGTACTACTTCTACAATTTCTGCTTACAATCTATGTTAAGCATAACAAGATCATTAAAAGACGTTACATAAATAGGGCAAATCGGTTAGACCAGATTTAAAAAAAAAATAATAATATGGATTAGAAGAAAGCTTAATAAAAATTTTTTTTTCTTACTTTTTTCTGAAATGGCACAGACATTGATAGAATTTATCAGGCTAGCCACATCTCTGATACCAGAGTTTGATGGTAAACCAGAAAATCTACAAAGTTTTTTGGATGCTCTAGGTCTACTAGATAGCTTAAAGGGCACACATGAAACGACAGCAATAAGCCTAATAAAAACTAAACTTAAAGGCCATGTAAGAAACCTTATAAGTAATGAGCAGACGATTGCTGCAATCATTACCCAACTGTCAAGTGCAGTAAAAGGAGAATCGGTAGAAGTGATATCTGCCAAACTTCTGAATCTACAACAGAGAAATAAAACGGCTAACCAATACACCCAAGAGGTGGAGAAACTGACAAAGGCCCTTGAAGGTGCCTATATCAGTGAAGGTCTCAGCCAATCCTTAGCAAATAAATACAGCACTACAACAGCTGTAAAAGCAATGACACAGAATTGCTCCATTGATAAGGTAAAACTTATCATGCAAGCAGGCACATTCACAAACATGAATGATGCCATCTCCAAATTTGTAAACAGTTGCACAGAGATAACAGGTCAAAGTAACACTGTACTCTATTATCGACGAGGTGCAAATAATTATAATAGAGGCGCCCGGGGTTATAATCGTGGAAGAAATAACTACCACAACAATTACAACCGAGGCAGCAATAACAACAATAATAATAACTATAATAACCGTGGAGGTAGACGAGGCCAAAATCAAGGGAGAGGCCGCGGAAACTACAACCATGGTAATAATAATAATAGCAGTGTGAGAATCGCGCAAAATACGTCGGAAAACTAACAGAACCCTTTAGGAAACAACCAATAAATGTAAAAGTTCATTCCATCAATTATAGTCTTAATATATTCGTAACTTTCTATAATCATTCAACTGAAAATAAACTAACATTTCTCATAGATACTGGTGCAGATATCTCACTTTTGAAAGTAAATTCTGATAACTTCATAATTCAAAATGAAAAAATAATAAACATCGAAGGCATAGGCCAAGGTGTGATAAAGTCTCAAGGAACAACCTTAATAGAACTCCAATCAACAAAATATATTATTCCACATGAATTTCATTTGGTAAACCCAAATTTTGCAATACCATGTGATGGAATAATAGGCATTGATTTTATAAAGAAATTCAATTGTCAACTAGATTTCAAACCAAGAGAAGACTGGTTTATAATTAGACCCCAAAATTTAAATTATCCAATATATGTTCCGATAACATATAGCGCTGGCAACAATACAGTTCTTCTGCCAGCCAGATCACAAGTTATTCGGAAAATAGACATTAATGTTGTAAATGATTTCATATTTGTTCCTAATCAAGAAATACACAGTGGGATTTATGTTGCAAATACAATAGCAGCATCCAAACATGTATACGTTCGACTTCTAAATACAACTAATTTCGACCAAGTGGTCAAAGTAAATAAAATACAATATGAAAATCTAAAAGATTATGACATTCATAATACCGACACTGGAAATAGAAGCGAGCAAATACTTTCAAAACTAAAGAAAAATTTTCCAGACCAATTTAAAAATCAATTAACAGAATTATGCACACAGTATAGTGATGTGTTCGGACTGGAAACCGAACCAATATCAACAAATAATTTTTATAAACAAACATTAAGACTTAAAGATGATGAACCCATTTATATAAAAAACTATAGAAGCCCGCATAGCCATATTGAGGAAATTCAAAAACAAGTAGGGAAATTAATAAGCGACAAAATCGTCGAACCGTCTGTATCTGAATATAACAGCCCACTCTTGCTAGTACCAAAAAAATCATTACCAAATTCACAAGAGAAAAAATGGCGATTAGTAATTGACTATCGTCAAATAAACAAAAAACTTCTTTCTGACAAATTTCCACTCCCTAGAATTGATGACATTTTAGATCAACTAGGTCGAGCTAAATACTTTTCATGCCTTGACTTGATGTCAGGTTTCCACCAAATAGAACTTGAGGAAAACTCTAGGAATATAACATCCTTTTCAACGAGCAATGGCTCATATCGCTTCACGCGATTACCATTTGGTCTTAAAATAGCACCAAATTCATTTCAGAGGATGATGACTATATCATTCTCGGGATTAGAACCCTCTCAGGCATTCCTTTACATGGATGACTTAATGGTGATAGGATGTTCCGAAAAACAAATGATTAAAAACTTAACTGACGTTTTTAATGTATGTAGGAAATATAACCTAAAGTTGCATCCAGAAAAATGTTCATTTTTCATGCACGAAGTGACATTCCTAGGTCACAAATGCACAGACAAAGGAGTATTGCCAGATGACAAGAAATATGACGTCATCAAAAATTATCCTGTCCCTCATGATGCGGACAGTGCGAGACGATTTGTAGCATTCTGCAACTATTATCGTCGATTTATAAGGAACTTCGCCGACTATTCACGGCACATAACTAGATTATGTAAAAAGAATGTCCCTTTTGAATGGTCAAGCGAATGCCAGAACGCATTCGAATACCTTAAAGAAAATCTTATGCACCCCACACTATTACAATATCCTGATTTTCGCAAAGAATTTTGCATTATAACGGATGCTAGTAAACAAGCTTGCGGAGCGGTTCTAACTCAGAACCGTGACGGGATTCAGCTCCCAATAGCTTATGCATCACGTTCATTTACAAAAGGAGAAAGCAATAAGAGTACAACGGAACAAGAACTAGCGGCAATTCATTGGGCAATTACCCATTTTAGACCATACATTTATGGCAAACATTTCACCATTAAAACGGACCACAGACCATTAACGTACCTATTTTCTATGACTAATCCCAGTTCTAAATTAACTCGCATGCGGCTAGAGCTTGAAGAATACGACTTCACAGTAGAATACCTAAGGGGGAAAGATAATTTTGTAGCAGACGCACTCTCACGTATAAATATAAAGGAACTCAAAGACATGCAACATAAAGTCCTGAAAGTCACTACCAGGCAACAAAGTAGACAAGAAAACTGTACAGTAACAAATAAGGAACTATTGCCTAGGCAAAGTATCCAAAATGTATCGAAGCCCAACGTACACGAAGTCATAACAAATGATGAAGTACGAAAAGTAGTGACCTTGCGAATAACTGAATCTATTTGTTTACTAAAACGAGGAAATAAAGTTATTGCAAGAATTGATGTTGACGATTTATATACCAATGGAATTTTTGATTTAGGTCAGTTCTTCCAAAGGCTTGAAATGCAAGCCGGTATACTAAAAATCAGCCAACTCAAATTGGCACCGAGTGAAAAAATCTTTGAAACCATTTCAATAGATAATTTCAAAAATATGGGCAATATAAAATTGAAATCATTAAGAGTAGCGCTACTCCAGCCGGTGACCATTATAAAAACTCAAAAAGAGATACAATCGATACTGTCTACATATCATGACGATCCAATTCAAGGAGGTCATACAGGCATTACAAGAACGCTAGCGAAAATAAAAAGACACTATTACTGGAAAAATATGACTCGTCATATAAAAGAGTACATACGTAGATGTCATAAATGCCAAATGTCAAAAACAACGACACATACAAAGACCCCAATGACTCACACAGAAACCCCAACAAATGCTTTTGATATAGTGATAGTGGACACAGTTGGTCCACTACCGAAATCAGAATATGGCAACGAATACATCGTCACACTAATATGTGATTTGACGAAGTATCTAGTAACCATACCTGTAGCGAATAAGAGCGCAAATACTGTCGCAAAAGCTATATTCGAAAATTGTATACTAAAGTACGGTCCAATGAAGACGTTCATTTCGGACATGGGTACCGAGTATAAAAACAATGTAATTCAAGATATGTGTAAATATATGAAGATTGAAAATCTTACATCCACTGCATATCACCACCAGACTTTAGGGACAATCGAACGAAGTCATAGAACATTCAATGAATACATTCGTTCATACATCTCTGCAGATAAAACTGATTGGGACGTTTGGATACAATACTTTACATATTGTTTCAACACAACACCATCAGTCATGCATAATTATTGTCCATATGAACTAGTCTTTGGAAGATTACCAAGGCAGTTCGCAAATTTTAATAAAACAGATAGGATAGAACCACTATATAATATAGAAGATTACTCAAAGGAAATAAAATTTAGATTAGAAATAGCATATAAAAGAGCTAGACTTATGTTAGAAAAAGCTAAGTCTTATAGAAAACAACTTTATGATAAGAAAACTTCAGATTTTCAATTAAAAATAGGAGATAAAGTTATACTAAGGAACGAATCGGGTCATAAGTTAGATCCAGTATATCTAGGCCCTTATACTGTTGAAACCATAGAAGACAGAGATAACATAGTAATTAGAGATACAAAACAAAAGAAGCAAAAAGTACATAAGGATAGACTAAAAATATATAATCAATGAAACGTTTCATTTCACTTAAGAAAAGGTCTGATCAACCTCAAAACAAAAAAAAAAAACAAAAAAAAAACCACAAAAAAAAAAAAAAATTTTTAATTATTTTTCCTTCTAAGAAAGTTAAACATAAATCCAAAAATATCGTAATTCAACATAAATTTTTTGTATTATTCTGTCATTATACAAAAATGCTTTGAGACAAAACATTGCTAATAGTTAATAAGAAAAATCAATAACAATAATAATATTAAGAACTAAATGACTACATATATAACGTCATTTCTTTAAAAAGGGAGGTGTAGCATATTGAACTAATCTACCCTAACAATACAATAAATGTAAAATGTAAATGTAAATGATTGGGTATAACTTAGGGTCAATACATTGTGACACTTTGTCATAATAAATATAAATAAATATTAAATAAATATAAATATACAAAAAGACCACCAAAACTACGTAAGCAATCCAGCGCCCCAGTAATACGATCTAACGCTTATACATAAGCCGATCGCGGAGCGTGGGAATGCCGAGCATGCACTTTGCAGCTCAAGTGGTCAATGCCTTCTGCATACATATGTAAATGTATAAATATAAGAAAGAATAAATAGATATAAGCAATGTATGTGCGGGTTAGCTGAACCCAATTTCAGCTCACTTTATTCATTCAATAAATGAACCTCGAACACTCAAGAGGGTCAGAACAGCTGCCATACTAACGATCAATCAGATTTCAAGTCTTTGTATGGAAAACTTTTTTGTTCTCCAAGCTATCGCAACCGAACTAAACATTTATTCATTTGACATAACCATACACGACGTGTGAAAGTTTGGTCGGGATGGGACTACTATATCATATAGCTGCCATACCAAGGACCGATATGAAAGCAAGTCTTTGTATGGAAAACTTTTTTGTTCTCCAAGTTATCGCAACCGAATTGAGCGTTCATTTATTTGACATAGCCACACACGATTTGTGAAAGTTTGGTCCGGATCAGACCACTATATCATAAGCTGCCATACAAACGACCGAATGAAAGCAAGTCTTTGTATTGAAAACTTTTTTATTTTCCAAGCTATTGCAACCGAATTCAAAATTTATACATTCGACGTAGCCATACACAATTTGTGAAAGTTTGGTCCGGATCGGAGAACTATATCTAATAGCTGCCATACTAACGATCAATCAGATTTCAAGTCTTTGTATGGAAAACTTTTTTGTTCTCCAAGCTACCGCAACCGAACTAAACATTTATTCATTTGACATAACCATACACGATGTGTGAAAGTTTGGTCGGGATCGGACTACTATATCATATAGCTGCCATACAAAGGACCGATATGAAAGCAAGTCTTTGTATGGAAAACTTTTTGTTCTCCAAGTTATCGCAACCGAATTGAGCGTTCATTTATTTGACATATTTGACATTTGACACGATTTGTGAAAGTTTGGTCCGGATCGGACTACTATATCATATAGCTGCCATACAAACGACCGAATGAAAGCAAGTCTTTTGTATGGAAAACTTTTTTGTTCTCCAAGTTATCGCAACCGAATTAAGCATTCATTTATTTGACATAGCCACACACTATTTGTGAAAGTTTGGTCTGGATCAGACCACTATATATCATAAGCTGCCATACAAACGACCGAATGAAAGCAAGTCTTTGTATGGAAAACTTTTTGTTCTCCAAGTTATCGCAACCGAATTGAGCGTTCATTTATTTGACATAGCCACACACGATTTGTGAAAGTTTGGTCCGGATCAGACCACTATATCATAAGCTGCCATACAAACGACCGAATGAAAGCAAGTCTTTGTATGGAAAACTTTTTTGTTCTCCAAGTTATCGCAACAGAATTAAGCATTCATTAATTTGACATAGCCACACACTATTTGTGAAAGTTTGGTCTGGATCAGACCACTATATATCATAAGCTGCCATACAAACGACCGAATGAAAGCAAGTCTTTGTATGGAAAACTTTTTTGTTCTCCAAGTTATCGCAACCGAATTGAGCGTTCATTTATTTGACATAGCCACACACGAATTGTAAAAGTTTCGTCCGGATCAGACCACTATATCATAAGCTGCCATACAAACGACCGAATGAAAGCAAGTCTTTGTATTGAAAACTTTTTTATTTTCCAAGCTATTGCAACCGAATTCAAAATTTATACATTCGACGTAGCCGTACACAATTTGTGAAAGTTTGGTCCGGATCGGAGAACTATATCTAATAGCTGCCATACTAACGATCAATCAGATTTCAAGTCTTTGTATGGAAAACTTTTTTGTTCTCCAAGCTATCGCAACCGAACTAAACATTTATTCATTTGACATAACCATACACGATGTGTGAAAGTTTGGTCGGGATGGGACTACTATATCATATAGCTGCCATACCAAAGACCGATATGAAAGCAAGTCTTTGTATGGAAAACTTTTTTGTTCTCCAAGTTATCGCAACCGAATTGAGCATTCATTTATTTGACATAGCCACACACGATTTGTGAAAGTTTGGTCCGGATCAGACCACTATATCATAAGCTGCCATACAAACGACCGAATGAAAGCAAGTCTTTGTATTGAAAACTTTTTATTTTCCAAGCTATTGCAACCGAATTCAAAATTTATACATTCGACGTAGCCATACACAATTTGTAAAAGTTTGGTCCGGATCGGAGAACTATATCTAATAGCTGCCATACTAACGATCAATCAGATTTCAAGTCTTTGTATGGAAAACTTTTTTGTTCTCCAAGCTATCGCAACCGAATTCAACATTTATTTATTTGACATAGCCATACACGATTTGTAAAAGTTTGGTCGGGATCGGACCACTATATCTTATAGCTACCATACTAACGATCAGTCAGATTTCAAGTTTTTGTATAGAAAACTTTTTTGTTCTCCAAGCTATCTCAACCGAACTAAAAATTTATTCATTTGACATAGCCGTACACGATGTGTGAAAGTTTGGTCCGGATCGGACTACTATATCATATAGCTGCCATACAAACGACCGAATGAAAGCAAGTCTTTGTATGGAAAACTTTTTTGTTCTCCAAGTTATCGCAACCGACTTGAGCATTAATTGATTTGACATAGCCACACACGATTTGTGAAAGTTTGGTCCGGATCGGACTACTATATCATATAGCTGCCATACAAACGACCGAATGAAAGCAAGTCTTTGTATGGAAAACTTTTTTGTTCTCCAAGTTATCGCAACCGAATTGAGCGTTCATTTATTTGACATAGCCACACACGATTTGTGAAAGTTTGGTACGGATCAGACCACTATATGTGTGAAAGTTTGGTCGGGATCGGACTACTATATCATATAGCTGCCATACAAAGGACCGATATGAAAGCAAGTCTTTGTATTGAAAACTTTTTTATTTTCCAAGCTATTGCAACCGAATTCAAAATTTATACATTCGACGTAGCCATACACAATTTGTAAAAGTTTGGTCCGGATCGGAGAACTATATCTAATAGCTGCCATACTAACGATCAATCAGATTTCAAGTCTTTGTATGGAAAACTTTTGTGTTCTCCAAGCTATCGCAACCGAATTCAACATTTATTCTTTTGACATAGCCATACACGATTTGTAAAAGTTTGGTCGGGATCGGACCACTATATCATATAGCTGCCATACTAACGATCAATCAGATTTCAAGTCTTTGTATGGAAAACTTTTTGTTCTCCAAGCTATCGCAACCGAACTAAACATTTATTCATTTGACATAGCCGTACACGATGTGTGAAAGTTTGGTCCGGATCGGACCACTATATCATATAGCTGCCATACAAACGACCGAATTAAAGCAAGTCTTTGTATGGAAAACTTTTTTATTCTCCAAGTTATCGCAACCGACTTGAGCATTCATTGATTTGACATAGCCACACACGATTTGTGAAAGTTTAGTCCGGATCGGACCACTATATCATATAGCTGCCATACAAACGACCGAATGAAAGCAAGTCTTTGTATTGAAAACTTTTTTGTTTTCCAAGCTATTGCAACCGAATTCAAAACTTATATGTTCGATGTAGCCGTACAGAATTTGTGAAAGTTTGGTCCGGATCGGAGAACTATATCTAATAGCTGCCATACTAACGATCAATCAGATTTCAAGTCTTTGTATGGAAAACTTTTTTGTTCTCCAAGCTATCGCAACCGAACTAAACATTTATTCATTTGACATAACCATACACGACGTGTGAAAGTTTGGTCGGGATGGGACTACTATATCATATAGCTGCCATACCAAGGACCGATATGAAAGCAAGTCTTTGTATGGAAAACTTTTTTGTTCTCCAAGTTATCGCAACCGAATTGAGCGTTCATTTATTTGACATAGCCACACACGATTTGTGAAAGTTTGGTACGGATCAGACCACTATATGTGTGAAAGTTTGGTCGGGATCGGACTACTATATCATATAGCTGCCATACAAAGGACCGATATGAAAGCAAGTCTTTGTATGGAAAACTTTTTTGTTCTCCAAGTTATCGCAACCGAATTGAGCATTCATTTATCTGACATACCCGTACACGATGTGTAAAAGTTTGGTCCGGATCAAACTAGTATATCATATAGCTGCCATACAAACGACCGAATGAAAGCAAGTCTTTGTATTGAAAACTTTTGTATTTTCCAAGCTATTGCAACCGAATTCAAAATTTATACATTCGATGTAGCCGTACACAATTTGTGAAAGTTTGGTCCGGATCGGAGAACTATATCTAATAGCTGCCATACTAACGATCAATCAGATTTCAAGTCTTTGTATGGAAAACTTTTTTGTTCTCCAAGCTATCGCAACCGAACTAAACATTTATTCATTTGACATAACCATACACGACGTGTGAAAGTTTGGTCGGGATGGGACTACTATATCATATAGCTGCCATACCAAGGACCGATATGAAAGCAAGTCTTTGTATGGAAAACTTTTTTGTTCTCCAAGTTATCGCAACCGAATTGAGCGTTCATTTATTTGACATAGCCACACACGATTTGTGAAAGTTTGGTCCGGATCAGACCACTATATCATAAGCTGCCATACAAACGACCGAATGAAAGCAAGTCTTTGTATTGAAAACTTTTTTATTTTCCAAGCTATTGCAACCGAATTCAAAATTTATACATTCGACGTAGCCATACACAATTTGTAAAAGTTTGGTCCGGATCGGAGAACTATATCTAATAGCTGCCATACTAACGATCAATCAGATTTCAAGTCTTTGTATGGAAAACTTTTTTGTTCTCCAAGTTATCGCAACCGAATTGAGCATTCATTTATCTGACATACCCGTACACGATGTGTAAAAGTTTGGTCCGGATCAAACTAGTATATCATATAGCTGCCATACAAACGACCGAATGAAAGCAAGTCTTTGTATTGAAAACTTTTGTATTTTCCAAGCTATTGCAACCGAATTCAAAATTTATACATTCGATGTAGCCGTACACTATTTGTGAAAGTTTGGTCCGGATCGGAGAACTATATCTAATAGCTGCCATACTAACGATCAATCAGATTTCAAGTCTTTGTATGGAAAACTTTTTTGTTCTCCAAGCTATCGCAACCGAACTAAACATTTATTCATTTGACATAACCATACACGATGTGTGAAAGTTTGGTCGGGATCGGACTACTATATCATATAGCTGCCATACCAAGGACCGATATGAAAGCAAGTCTTTGTATGGAAAACTTTTTTGTTCTCCAAGTTATCGCAACCGAATTGAGCGTTCATTTATTTGACATAGCCACACACGATTTGTGAAAGTTTGGTCCGGATCAGACCACTATATCATAAGCTGCCATACAAACGACCGAATGAAAGCAAGTCTTTGTATTGAAAACTTTTTTATTTTCCAAGCTATTGCAACCGAATTCAAAATTTATACATTCGACGTAGCCATACACGATTTGTAAAAGTTTGGTCGGGATCGGACCACTATATCTTATAGCTACCATACTAACGATCAGTCAGATTTCAAGTTTTTGTATGGAAAACTTTTTTGTTCTCCAAGCTATCGCAACCGAACTAAAAATTTATTCATTTGACATAGCCGTACACGATGTGTGAAAGTTTGGTCCGGATCGGAGAACTATATTATATAGCTGCCATACAAACGACCGAATGAAAGCAAGTCTTTGTATTGAAAACTTTTGTATTTTCCAAGCTATTGCAACCGAATTCAAAATTTATACATTCGATGTAGCCGTACACTATTTGTGAAAGTTTCGTCCGGATCGGAGAACTATATCTAATAGCTGCCATACTAACGATCAATCAGATTTCAAGTCTTTGTATGGAAAACTTTTTTGTTCTCCAAGCTACCGCAACCGAACTAAACATTTATTCATTTGACATAGCCGTACACGACGTGTGAAAGTTTGGTCGGGATCGGACTACTATTTCATATAGCTGCCTTACAAAGGACCGATATGAAAGCAAGTCTTTGTATGGAAAACTTTTTTGTTCTCCAAGTTATCGCAACCGAATTGAGCGTTCATTTATTTGACATATTTGACATTTGACACGATTTGTGAAAGTTTGGTCCGGATCGGACCACTATATCATATAGCTGCCATACAAACGACCGAATGAAAGCAAGTCTTTGTATTGAAAACTTTTTTGTTCTCCAATTTATCGCAACCGAATTAAGCATTCATTTATTTGACATAGCCACACACTATTTGTGAAAGTTTGGTCTGAATCAGACCACTATATATCATAAGCTGCCATACAAACGACCGAATGAAAGCAAGTCTTTGTATGGAAAACTTTTTTGTTCTCCAAGTTATCGCAACCGAATTGAGCGTTCATTTATTTGACATAGCCACACACGATTTGTGAAAGTTTGGTCCGGATCAGACCACTATATCATATAGCTGCCATACAAACGACCGAATGAAAGCAAGTCTTTGTATTGAAAACTTTTTTATTTTCCACGCTATTGCAACCGAATTCAAAATTTATACATTCGACGTAGCCGTACACAATTTGTAAAAGTTTGGTCCGGATCGGAGAACTATATCTAATAGCTGCCATACTAACGATCAATCAGATTTCAAGTCTTTGTATGGAAAACTTTTTTGTTCTCCAAGCTATCGCAACCGAATTCAACATTTATTTATTTGACATAGCCATACACGATTTGTGAAAGTTTGGTCGGGATCGGACCACTATATCATATAGCTGCCATACTAACGGTCAGTCAGATTTCAAGTTTTTGTATGGAAAACTTTTTTGTTCTCCAAGCTATCGCAACCGACTTGAGCATTAATTGATTTGACATATCCACACACTATTTGTGAAAGTTTGGTCTGAATCAGACCACTATATATCATAAGCTGCCATACAAACGACCGAATGAAAGCAAGTCTTTGTATTGAAAACTTTTTTATTTTCCAAGCTATTGCAACCGAATTCAAAATTTATACATTCGACGTAGCCGTACACAATTTGTAAAAGTTTGGTCCGGATCGGAGAACTATATCTAATAGCTGCCATACTAACGATCAATCACATTTCAAGTCTTTGTATGGAAAACTTTTTTGTTCTCCAAGCTATCGCAACCGAATTCAACATTTATTTATTTGACATAGCCATACACGATTTGTAAAAGTTTGGTCGGGATCGGACCACTATATCATATAGCTGCCATACTAACGGTCAGTCAGATTTCAAGTTTTTGTATGGAAAACTTTTTTGTTCTCCAAGCTATCGCAACCGAACTAAACATTTATTCATTTGACATAGCCGTACACGATGTGTGAAAGTTTGGTCCGGATCGGACTACTATATCATATAGCTGCCATACAAACGACCGAATGAAAGCAAGTCTTTGTATGGAAAACTTTTTTGTTCTCCAAGTTATCGCAACCGACTTGAGCATTAATTGATTTGACATAGCCACACACTATTTGTGAAAGTTTGGTCTGAATCAGACCACTATATATCATAAGCTGCCATACAAACGACCGAATGAAAGCAAGTCTTTGTATTGAAAACTTTTTTATTTTCCAAGCTATTGCAACCGAATTCAAAATTTATACATTCGACGTAGCCGTACACAATTTGTAAAAGTTTGGTCGGGATCGGACCACTATATCATATAGCTGCCATACTAACGGTCAGTCAGATTTCAAGTTTTTGTATGGAAAACTTTTTTGTTCTCCAAGCTATCGCAACCGAACTAAACATTTATTCATTTGACATAGCCGTACACGATGTGTGAAAGTTTCGTCCGGATCGGACTACTATATCATATAGCTGCCATACAAACGACCGAATGAAAGCAAGTCTTTGTATGGAAAACTTTTTTGTTCTCCAAGTTATCGCAACCGACTTGAGCATTAATTAATTTGACATAGCCACACACGATTTGTGAAAGTTTGGTCCGGATCGAACTACTATATCATATAGCTGCCATACAAACGACCGAATGAAAGCAAGTCTTTGTATTGAAAACTTTTTTGTTTTCCAAGCTATTGCAACCGAATTCAAAATTTATATGTTCGATGTAGCCGTACACAATTTTTGAAAGTTTGGTCCGGATCGGAGAACTATATCTAATAGCTGCCATACTAACGATCAATCAGATTTCAAGTCTTTGTATGGAAAACTTTTTTGTTCTCCAAGCTATCGCAACCGAACTAAACATTTATTCATTTGACATAACCATACACGATGTGTGAAAGTTTGGTCGGGATCGGACTACTATATCATATAGCTGCCATACAAAGGACCGATATGAAAGCAAGTCTTTGTATGGAAAACTTTTTTGTTCTCCAAGTTATCGCAACCGAATTGAGCGTTCATTTATTTGACATATTTGACATTTGACACGATTTGTGAAAGTTTGGTCCGGATCGGACCACTATATCATATAGCTGCCATACAAACGACCGAATGAAAGCAAGTCTTTGTATGGAAAACTTTTTTGTTCTCCAAGTTATCGCAACCGAATTGAGCGTTCATTTATTTGACATAGCCACACACGATTTGTGAAAGTTTGGTCCGGATCAGACTACTATATCATATAGCTGCCATACAAACGACCGAATGAAAGCAAGTCTTTGTATGGAAAACTTTTTTGTTCTCCAAGTTATCGCAACCGACTTGAGCACTAATTGATTTGACATAGCCATACACGATTTATGAAAGTTTGGTCCGGATCGGACTACTATATCATATAGCTGCCATACAAACGACCGAATGAAAGCAAGTCTTTGTATTGAAAACTTTTTGTTTTCCAAGCAATTGCAACCGAATTCAAAATTTATATGTTCGATGTAGCCGTACACAATTTGTAAGAGTTTGGTCCGGATCGGAGAACTAAATCTAATAGCTGCCATACTAACGATCAATCAGATTTCAAGTCTTTGTATGGAAAACTTTTTTGTTCTCCAAGCTATCGCAACCGAACTAAACATTTATTCATTTGACATAACCATACACGATTTGTGAAAGTTTGGTCCGGATCGGACCACTATATCATATAGCTGCCATACAAACGACCGAATGAAAGCAAGTCTTTGTATAGAAAACTTTTTTGTTCTCCAAGTTATCGCAACCGAATTGAGCGTTCATTTATTTAACATAGCCACACACGATTTGTGAAAGTTTGGTCCGGATCAGACTACTATATCATGTAGCTGCCATACAAACGACCGAATGAAAGCAAGTCTTTGTATGGAAAACTTTTTTGTTCTCCAAGTTATCGCAACCGACTTGAGCACTAATTGATTTGACATAGCCATACACGATTTGTGAAAGTTTGGTCCGGATCGGACTACTATATCATATAGCTGCCATACAAACGACCGAATGAAAGCAAGTCTTTGTATAGAAAACTTTTTTGTTCTCCAAGTTATCGCAACCGAATTGAGCGTTCATTTATTTAACATAGCCACACACGATTTGTGAAAGTTTGGTCCGGATCAGACTACTATATCATGTAGCTGCCATACAAACGACCGAATGAAAGCAAGTCTTTGTATAGAAAACTTTTTTGTTCTCCAAGTTATCGCAACCGAATTGAGCGTTCATTTATTTAACATAGCCACACACGATTTGTGAAAGTTTGGTCCGGATCAGACTACTATATCATGTAGCTGCCATACAAACGACCGAATGAAAGCAAGTCTTTGTATGGAAAACTTTTTTGTTCTCCAAGTTATCGCAACCGACTTGAGCACTAATTGATTTGACATAGCCATACACGATTTGTGAAAGTTTGGTCCGGATCGGACTACTATATCATATAGCTGCCATACAAACGACCGAATGAAAGCAAGTCTTTGTATGGAAAACTTTTTTGTTCTCCAAGTTATCGCAACCGACTTGAGCACTAATTGATTTGACATAGCCGTACACAATTTGTGAAAGTTTGGTCCGGATCGGAGAACTATATCTAATAGCTGCCATACTAACGATCAATCAGATTTCAAGTCTTTGTATGGAAAACTTTTTTGTTCTCCAAGCTATCGCAACCGAACTAAACATTTATTCATTTGACATAACCATACACGATGTGTGAAAGTTTGGTCGGGATCGGACTACTATATCATATAGCTGCCATACAAAGGACCGATATGAAAGCAAGTCTTTGTATGGAAAACTTTTTTGTTCTCCAAGTTATCGCAACCGAATTCAACATTTATTTATTTGACATATTTGACATTTGACACGATTTGTGAAAGTTTGGTCCGGATCGGACCACTATATCATATAGCTGCCATACAAACGACCGAATGAAAGCAAGTCTTTGTATTAAAAACTTTTTTGTTCTCCAAGTTATCGCAACCGAATTGAGCGTTCATTTATTTGACATAGCCATACACGATTTGTAAACGTTTGGTCGGGATCGGACCACTATATCATATAGCTGCCATACAAAGGACCGATATGAAAGCAAGTCTTTGTATGGAAAACTTTTTGTTCTCCAAGTTATCGCAACCGAATTGAGCGTTCATTTATTTGACATAGCCACACACGATTTGTGAAAGTTTGGTCCGGATCAGACCACTATATCATATAGCTGCCATACAAACGACCGAATGAAAGCAAGTCTTTGTATTGAAAACTTTTTTATTTTCCACGCTATTGCAACCGAATTCAAAATTTATACATTCGACGTAGCTGTACACAATTTGTAAAAGTTTGGTCTGGATCGGAGAACTATATCTAATAGCTGCCATACTAACGATCAATCAGATTTCAAGTCTTTGTATGGAAAACTTTTTTGTTCTCCAAGCTATCGCAACCGAATTCAACATTTATTTATTTGACATAGCCATACACGATTTGTAAACGTTTGGTCGGGATCGGACCACTATATCATATAGCTGCCATACAAAGGACCGATATGAAAGCAAGTCTTTGTATGGAAAACTTTTTTGTTCTCCAAGTTATCGCAACCGAATTCAACATTTATTTATTTGACATATTTGACATTTGACACGATTTGTGAAAGTTTGGTCCGGATCGGACCACTATATCATATAGCTGCCATACAAACGACCGAATGAAAGCAAGTCTTTGTATTAAAAACTTTTTTGTTCTCCAAGTTATCGCAACCGAATTGAGCGTTCATTTATTTGACATAGCCATACACGATTTGTGAAAGTTTGGTCCGGATCGGACTACTATATCATATAGCTGCCATACAAACGATCAATCAGATTTCAAGTCTTTGTATGGAAAACTTTTTTGTTCTCCAAGTTATCGCAACCGAATTGAGCGTTTATTTATTTGACATAGCCACACACGATTTGTGAAAGTTTGGTCCGGATCAGACCACTATATCATATAGCTGCCATACAAACGACCGACTGAAAGCAAGTCTTTGTATTGAAAACTTTTTTATTTTCCACGCTATTGCAACCGAATTCAAAATTTATACATTCGACGCAGCTGTACACAATTTGTAAAAGTTTGGTCTGGATCGGAGAACTATATCTAATAGCTGCCATACTAACGATCAATCAGATTTCAAGTCTTTGTATGGAAAACTTTTTTGTTCTCCAAGCTATCGCAACCGAATTCAACATTTATTTATTTGACATAGCCATACACGATTCGTAAACGTTTGGTCGGGATCGGACCACTATATCATATAGCTGCCATACAAAGGACCGATATGAAAGCAAGTCTTTGTATGGAAAACTTTTTTGTTCTCCAAGTTATCGCAACCGAATTCAACATTTATTTATTTGACATATTTGACATTTGACACGATTTGTGAAAGTTTGGTCCGGATCGGACCACTATATCATATAGCTGCCATACAAACGACCGAATGAAAGCAAGTCTTTGTATTAAAAACTTTTTTGTTCTCCAAGTTATCGCAACCGAATTGAGCGTTCATTTATTTGACATAGCCATACACAATTTGTGAAAGTTTGGTCCGGATCGGACTACTATATCATATAGCTGCCATACAAACGACCGAATGAAAGCAAGTCTTTGTATGGAAAACTTTTTTGTTCTCCAAGTTATCGCAACCGAATTGAGCGTTCATTTATTTGACATAGCCACACACGATTTGTGAAAGTTTGGTCCGGATCAGACCACTATATCATATAGCTGCCATACAAACGACCGAATGAAAGCAAGTCTTTGTTATGAAAACTTTTTTATTTTCCACGCTATTGCAACCGAATTCAAAATTTATACATTCGACGCAGCTGTACACAATTTGTAAAAGTTTGGTCTGGATCGGAGAACTATATCTAATAGCTGCCATACTAACGATCAATCAGATTTCAAGTCTTTGTATGGAACACTTTTTTGTTCTCCAAGCTATCGCAACCGAATTCAACACTTATTTATTTGACATAGCCATACACGATTTGTAAACGTTTGGTCGGGATCGGACCACTATATCATATAGCTGCCATACAAAGGACCGATATGAAAGCAAGTCTTTGTATGGAAAACTTTTTTGTTCTCCAAGTTATCGCAACCGAATTGAGCGTTCATTTATTTGACATATTTGACATTTGACACGATTTGTGAAAGTTTGGTCCGGATCGGACCACTATATCATATAGCTGCCATACAAACGACCGAATGAAAGCAAGTCTTTGTATTGAAAACTTTTTTGTTCTCCAATTTATCGCAACCGAATTAAGCATTCATTTATTTGACATAGCCACACACTATTTGTGAAAGTTTGGTCTGAATCAGACCACTATATATCATAAGCTGCCATACAAACGACCGAATGAAAGCAAGTCTTTGTATGGAAAACTTTTTTGTTCTCCAAGTTATCGCAACCGACTTGAGCACTAATTGATTTGACATAGCCATACACGATTTATGAAAGTTTGGTCCGGATCGGACTACTATATCATATAGCTGCCATACAAACGACCGAATGAAAGCAAGTCTTTGTATTGAAAACTTTTTTGTTTTCCAAGCAATTGCAACCGAATTCAAAATTTATATGTTCGATGTAGCCGTACACAATTTGTAAGAGTTTGGTCCGGATCGGAGAACTAAATCTAATAGCTGCCATACTAACGATCAATCAGATTTCAAGTCTTTGTATGGAAAACTTTTTTGTTCTCCAAGCTATCGCAACCGAACTAAACATTTATTCATTTGACATAACCATACACGATGTGTGAAAGTTTGGTCGGGATCGGACTACTATATCATATAGCTGCCATACAAAGGACCGATATGAAAGCAAGTCTTTGTATGGAAAACTTTTTTGTTCTCCAAGTTATCGCAACCGAATTCAACATTTATTTATTTGACATATTTGACATAGCCATACACGATTTGTGAAAGTTTGGTCCGGATCGGACTACTATATCATATAGCTGCCATACAAACGACCGAATGAAAGCAAGTCTTTGTATTGAAAACTTTTTTGTTTTCCAAGCAATTGCAACCGAATTCAAAATTTATATGTTCGATGTAGCCGTACACAATTTGTGAAAGTTTGGTCCGGATCGGAGAACTATATCTAATAGCTGCCATACTAACGATCAATCAGATTTCAAGTCTTTGTATGGAAAACTTTTTGTTCTCCAAGCTATCGCAACCGAACTAAACATTTATTCATTTGACATAACCATACACGATGTGTGAAAGTTTGGTCGGGATCGGACTACTATATCATATAGCTGCCATACAAAGGACCGATATGAAAGCAAGTCTTTGTATGGAAAACTTTTTTGTTCTCCAAGTTATCGCAACCGAATTCAACATTTATTTATTTGACATATTTGACATTTGACACGATTTGTGAAAGTTTGGTCCGGATCGGACCACTATATCATATAGCTGCCATACAAACGACCGAATGAAAGCAAGTCTTTGTATTAAAAACTTTTTGTTCTCCAAGTTATCGCAACCGAATTGAGCGTTCATTTATTTGACATAGCCATACACGATTTGTGAAAGTTTGGTTCGGATCGGACTACTATATCATATAGCTGCCATACAAACGACCGAATGAAAGCAAGTCTTTGTATGGAAAACTTTTTGTTCTCCAAGTTATCGCAACCGAATTGAGCGTTCATTTATTTGACATAGCCACACACGATTTGTGAAAGTTTGGTCCGGATCAGACCACTATATCATATAGCTGCCATACAAACGACCGAATGAAAGCAAGTCTTTGTATTGAAAACTTTTTTATTTTCCACGCTATTGCAACCGAATTCAAAATTTATACATTCGACGTAGCTGTACACAATTTGTGAAAGTTTGGTCTGGATCGGAGAACTATATCTAATAGCTGCCATACTAACGATCAATCAGATTTCAAGTCTTTGTATGGAAAACTTTTTTGTTCTCCAAGCTATCGCAACCGAATTCAACATTTATTTATTTGACATAGCCATACACGATTTGTAAACGTTTGGTCGGGATCGGACCACTATATCATATAGCTGCCATACAAAGGACCGATATGAAAGCAAGTCTTTGTATGGAAAACTTTTTTGTTCTCCAAGTTATCGCAACCGAATTGAGCGTTCATTTATTTGACATAGCCACACACGATTTGTGAAAGTTTGGTCCGGATCAGACCACTATATCATATAGCTGCCATACAAACGACCGAATGAAAGCAAGTCTTTGTATTGAAAACTTTTTTATTTTCCACGCTATTGCAACCGAATTCAAAATTTATACATTCGACGTAGCTGTACACAATTTGTAAAAGTTTGGTCTGGATCGGAGAACTATATCTAATAGCTGCCATACTAACGATCAATCAGATTTCAAGTCTTTGTATGGAAAACTTTTTTGTTCTCCAAGCTATCGCAACCGAATTCAACATTTATTTATTTGACATATTTGACATTTGACACGATTTGTGAAAGTTTGGTCCGGATCGGACCACTATATCATATAGCTGCCATACAAACGACCGAATGAAAGCAAGTCTTTGTATTAAAAACTTTTTTGTTCTCCAAGTTATCGCAACCGAATTGAGCGTTCATTTATTTGACATAGCCATACACGATTTGTGAAAGTTTGGTTCGGATCGGACTACTATATCATATAGCTGCCATACCAAGGACCGATATGAAAGCAAGTCTTTGTATGGAAAACTTTTTTGTTCTCCAAGTTATCGCAACCGAATTGAGCGTTCATTTATTTGACATAGCCACACACGATTTGTGAAAGTTTGGTCCGGATCAGACCACTATATCATATAGCTGCCATACAAACGACCGAATGAAAGTAAGTCTTTGTATGGAAAATTTTTTTGTTCTCCAAGCTATCGATTTCAATCAGATTTCAAGTCTTTGTATGGAAAACTTTTTTGTTCTCCAAGCTATCGCAACCGAATTCAACATTTATTTATTTGACATAGCCATACACGATTTGTAAACGTTTGGTCCGGATCGGACCACTATATCATATAGCTGCCATACAAAGGACCGATATGAAAGCAAGTCTTTGTATGGAAAACTTTTTTGTTCTCCAAGTTATCGCAACCGAATTCAACATTTATTTATTTGACATATTTGACATTTGACACGATTTGTGAAAGTTTGGTCCGGATCGGACCACTATATCATATAGCTGCCATACAAACGACCGAATGAAAGCAATTCTTTGTATTAAAAACTTTTTTGTTCTCCAAGTTATCGCAACCGAATTGAGCGTTCATTTATTTGACATAGCCACACACGATTTGTGAAAGTTTGGTCCGGATCAGACTACTATATCATGTAGCTGCCATACAAACGACCGAATGAAAGCAAGTCTTTGTATGGAAAACTTTTTTGTTCTCCAAGTTATCGCAACCGACTTGAGCACTAATTGATTTGACATAGCCATACACGATTTGTGAAAGTTTGGTCCGGATCGGACTACTATATCATATAGCTGCCATACAAACGACCGAATGAAAGCAAGTCTTTGTATTGAAAACTTTTTTGTTTTCCAAGCAATTGCAACCGAATTCAAAATTTATATGTTCGATGTAGCCGTACACAATTTGTGAAAGTTTGGTCCGGATCGGAGAACTATATCTAATAGCTGCCATACTAACGATCAATCAGATTTCAAGTCTTTGTATGGAAAACTTTTTTGTTCTCCAAGCTATCGCAACCGAACTAAACATTTATTCATTTGACATAACCATACACGATGTGTGAAAGTTTGGTCGGGATCGGACTACTATATCATATAGCTGCCATACAAAGGACCGATATAAAAGCAAGTCTTTGTATGGAAAACTTTTTTGTTCTCCAAGTTATCGCAACCGAATTCAACATTTATTTATTTGACATATTTGACATTTGACACGATTTGTGAAAGTTTGGTCCGGATCGGACCACTATATCATATAGCTGCCATACAAACGACCGAATGAAAGCAAGTCTTTGTATTAAAAACTTTTTTGTTCTCCAAGTTATCGCAACCGAATTGAGCGTTCATTTATTTGACATAGCCATACACGATTTGTGAAAGTTTGGTTCGGATCGGACTACTATATCATATAGCTGCCATACAAACGACCGAATGAAAGCAAGTCTTTGTATGGAAAACTTTTTTGTTCTCCAAGTTATCGCAACCGAATTGAGCGTTCATTTATTTGACATAGCCACACACGATTTGTGAAAGTTTGGTCCGGATCAGACCACTATATCATATAGCTGCCATACAAACGACCGAATGAAAGCAAGTCTTTGTATTGAAAACTTTTTTATTTTCCACGCTATTGCAACCGAATTCAAAATTTATACATTCGACGTAGCTGTACACAATTTGTAAAAGTTTGGTCTGGATCGGAGAACTATATCTAATAGCTGCCATACTAACGATCAATCAGATTTCAAGTCTTTGTATGGAAAACTTTTTTGTTCTCCAAGCTATCGCAACCGAATTCAACATTTATTTATTTGACATAGCCATACACGATTTGTAAACGTTTGGTCGGGATCGGACCACTATATCATATAGCTGCCATACAAAGGACCGATATGAAAGCAAGTCTTTGTATGGAAAACTTTTTTGTTATCCAAGTTATCGCAACCGAATTGAGCGTTCATTTATTTGACACAGCCACACACGATTTGTGAAAGTTTGGTCCGGATCAGACCACTATATCATATAGCTGCCATACAAACGACCGAATGAAAGCAAGTCTTTGTATTGAAAACTTTTTTATTTTCCACGCTATTGCAACCGAATTCAAAATTTATACATTCGACGTAGCTGTACACAATTTGTAAAAGTTTGGTCTGGATCGGAGAACTATATCTAATAGCTGCCATACTAACGATCAATCAGATTTCAAGTCTTTGTATGGAAAACTTTTTTGTTCTCCAAGCTATCGCAACCGAATTCAACATTTATTTATTTGACATAGCCATACACGATTTGTAAACGTTTGGTCGGGATCGGACCACTATATCATATAGCTGCCATACAAAGGACCGATATGAAAGCAAGTCTTTGTATGGAAAACTTTTTTGTTATCCAAGTTATCGCAACCGAATTGAGCGTTCATTTATTTGACACAGCCACACACGATTTGTGAAAGTTTGGTCCGGATCAGACCACTATATCATATAGCTGCCATACAAACGACCGAATGAAAGCAAGTCTTTGTATTGAAAACTTTTTTATTTTCCACGCTATTGCAACCGAATTCAAAATTTATACATTCAACGTAGCTGTACACAATTTGTAAAAGTTTGGTCTGGATCGGAGAACTATATCTAATAGCTGCAATACTAACGATCAATCAGATTTCAAGTCTTTGTATGGAAAACTTTTTTGTTCTCCAAGTTATCGCAACCGAATTCAACATTTATTTATTTGACATAGCCATACACGATTTGTAAACGTTTGGTCGGGATCGGACCACTATATCATATAGCTGCCATACAAAGGACCGATATGAAAGCAAGTCTTTGTATGGAAAACTTTTTTGTTCTCCAAGTTATCGCAACCGAATTCAACATTTATTTATTTGACATATTTGACATTTGACACGATTTGTGAAAGTTTGGTCCGGATCGGACCACTATATCATATAGCTGCCATACAAACGACCGAATGAAAGCAAGTCTTTGTATTAAAAACTTTTTTGTTCTCCAAGTTATCGCAACCGAATTGAGCGTTCATTTATTTGACATAGCCATACACGATTTGTGAAAGTTTGGTCCGGATCGGACTACTATATCAAATAGCTGCCATACAAACGACCGAATGAAAGCAAGTCTTTGTATGGAAAACTTTTTTGTTCTCCAAGTTATCGCAACCGAATTGAGCGTTCATTTATTTGACATAGCCACACACGATTTGTGAAAGTTTGGTCCGGATCAGACCACTATATCATATAGCTGCCATACAAACGACCGAATGAAAGCAAGTCTTTGTATTGAAAACTTTTTTATTTTCCACGCTATTGCAACCGAATTCAAAATTTATACATTCGACGTAGCTGTACACAATTTGTAAAAGTTTGGTCTGGATCGGAGAACTATATCTAATAGCTGCCATACTAACGATCAATCAGATTTCAAGTCTTTGTATGGAAAACTTTTTTGTTCTCCAAGCTATCGCAACCGAATTCAACATTTATTTATTTGACATAGCCATACACGATTTGTAAACGTTTGGTCGGGATCGGACCACTATATCATATAGCTGCCATACAAAGGACCGATATGAAAGCAAGTCTTTGTATGGAAAACTTTTTTGTTCTCCAAGTTATCGCAACCGAATTGAGCGTTCATTTATTTGACATAGCCACACACGATTTGTGAAAGTTTGGTCCGGATCAGACCACTATATCATATAGCTGCCATACAAACGACCGAATGAAAGCAAGTCTTTGTATTGAAAACTTTTTTATTTTCCACGCTATTGCAACCGAATTCAAAATTTATACATTCGACGTAGCTGTACACAATTTGTAAAAGTTTGGTCTGGATCGGAGAACTATATCTAATAGCTGCCATACTAACGATCAATCAGATTTCAAGTCTTTGTATGGAAAACTTTTTTGTTCTCCAAGCTATCGCAACCGAATTCAACATTTATTTATTTGACATAGCTATACACGATTTGTAAACGTTTGGTCGGGATCGGACCACTATATCATATAGCTGCCATACAAAGGACCGATATGAAAGCAAGTCTTTGTATGGAAAACTTTTTTGTTCTCCAAGTTATCGCAACCGAATTCAACATTTATTTATTTGACATATTTGACATTTGACACGATTTGTGAAAGTTTGGTCCGGATCGGACCACTATATCATATAGCTGCCATACAAACGACCGAATGAAAGCAAGTCTTTGTATTAAAAACTTTTTTGTTCTCCAAGTTATCGCAACCGAATTAAGCGTTCATTTATTTGACATAGCCATACACGATTTGTGAAAGTTTGGTCCGGATCGGACTACTATATCATATAGCTGCCATACAAACGACCGAATGAAAGCAAGTCTTTGTATGGAAAACTTTTTTGTTCTCCAAGTTATCGCAACCGAATTGAGCGTTCATTTATTTGACATATTTGACATTTGACACGATTTGTGAAAGTTTGGTCCGGATCGGACCACTATATCATATAGCTGCCATACAAACGACCGAATGAAAGCAAGTCTTTGTATTAAAAACTTTTTTGTTCTCCAAGTTATCGCAACCGAATTGAGCGTTCATTTATTTGACATAGCCGTACACGATTTGTGAAAGTTTGGTCCGGATCGGACCACTATATCATATAGCTGCCATACAAACGACCGAATGAAAGCAAGTCTTTGTATTGAAAACTTTTTTGTTTTCCAAGCTATTGCAACCGAATTCAAAATTTATATGTTCGATGTAGCCGTACAAAATTTGTGAAAGTTTGGTCCGGATCGGAGAACTATATCTAATAGCTGCCATACTAACGATCAATCAGATTTCAAGTCTTTGTATGGAAAACTTTTTTGTTCTCCAAGCTATCGCAACCGAACTAAACATTTATTCATTTGACATAACCATACACGATGTGTGAAAGTTTGGTCGGGATCGGACTACTATATCATATAGCTGCCATACAAAGGACCGATATGAAAGCAAGTCTTTGTATGGAAAACTTTTTTGTTCTCCAAGTTATCGCAACCGAATTCAACATTTATTTATTTGACATATTTGACATTTGACACGATTTGTGAAAGTTTGGTCCGGATCGGACCACTATATCATATAGCTGCCATACAAACGACCGAATGAAAGCAAGTCTTTGTATAGAAAACTTTTTTGTTCTCCAAGTTATCGCAACCGAATTGAGCGTTCATTTATTTAACATAGCCACACACGATTTGTGAAAGTTTGGTCCGGATCAGACTACTATATCATGTAGCTGCCATACAAACGACCGAATGAAAGCAAGTCTTTGTATGGAAAACTTTTTTGTTCTCCAAGTTATCGCAACCGACTTGAGCACTAATTGATTTGACATAGCCATACACGATTTGTGAAAGTTTGGTCTGGATCGGACTACTATATCATATAGCTGCCATACAAACGACCGAATGAAAGCAAGTCTTTGTATTGAAAACTTTTTTGTTTTCCAAGCAATTGCAACCGAATTCAAAATTTATATGTTCGATGTAGCCGTACACAATTTGTGAAAGTTTGGTCTGGATCGGAGAACTATATCTAATAGCTGCCATACTAACGATCAATCAGATTTCAAGTCTTTGTATGGAAAACTTTTTTGTTCTCCAAGCTATCGCAACCGAACTAAACATTTATTCATTTGACATAACCATACACGATGTGTGAAAGTTTGGTCGGGATCGGACTACTATATCATATAGCTGCCATACAAAGGACCGATATGAAAGCAAGTCTTTGTATGGAAAACTTTTTTGTTCTCCAAGTTATCGCAACCGAATTCAACATTTATTTATTTGACATATTTGACATTTGACACGATTTGTGAAAGTTTGGTCCGGATCGGACCACTATATCATATAGCTGCCATACAAACGACCGAATGAAAGCAAGTCTTTGTATTAAAAACTTTTTTGTTCTCCAAGTTATCGCAACCGAATTGAGCGTTCATTTATTTGACATAGCCATACACGATTTGTGAAAGTTTGGTCCGGATCGGAGAACTGTATCTAATAGCTGCCATACTAACGATCAATCAGATTTCAAGTCTTTGTATGGAAAACTTTTTTGTTCTCCAAGTTATCGCAACCGAATTGAGCGTTCATTTATTTGACATATTTGACATTTGACACGATTTGTGAAAATTTGGTCCGGATCGGACCACTATATCATATAGCTGCCATACAAACGACCGAACGAAAGCAAGGGATTGAAGAGAAAACTATTTTGTGCTCCAAGCTATCGCAACCGAATTGAGCGTTCATTTATTTGACATAGCCGTACACGATTTGTGAAAGTTTGGTCCGGATCGGACCACTATATCATATAGCTGCCATACAAACGACCGAATGAAAGTAAGTCTTTGTATTGAAAACTTTTTTATTTTCCACGCTATTGCAACCGAATTCAAGATTTATACATTCGACGTAGCTGTACACAATTTGTAAAAGTTTGGTCTGGATCGGAGAACTATATCTAATAGCTGCCATACTAACGATCAATCAGATTTCAAGTCTTTGTATGGAAAACTTTTTTGTTCTCCAAGCTATCGCAACCGAATTCAACATTTATTTATTTGACATAGCCATACACGATTTGTAAACGTTTGGTCGGGATCGGACCACTATATCATATAGCTGCCATACAAAGGACCGATATGAAAGCAAGTCTTTGTATGGAAAACTTTTTTGTTCTCCAAGTTATCGCAACCGAATTGAGCGTTCATTTATTTGACATAGCCACACACGATTTGTGAAAGTTTGGTCCGGATCAGACCACTATATCATATAGCTGCCATACAAACGACCGAATGAAAGCAAGTCTTTGTATTGAAAACTTTTTTATTTTCCACGCTATTGCAACCGAATTCAAAATTTATACATTCGACGTAGTTGTACACAATTTGTAAAAGTTTGGTCTGGATCGGAGAACTATATCTAATAGCTGCCATACTAACGATCAATCAGATTTCAAGTCTTTGTATGGAAAACTTTTTTGTTCTCCAAGCTATCGCAACCGAATTCAACATTTATTTATTTGACATAGCCATACACGATTTGTAAACGTTTGGTCGGGATCGGACCACTATATCATATAGCTGCCATACAAAGGACCGATATGAAAGCAAGTCTTTGTATGGAAAACTTTTTTGTTCTCCAAGTTATCGCAACCGAATTGAGCGTTCATTTATTTGACATATTTGACATTTGACACGATTTGTGAAAATTTGGTCCGGATCGGACCACTATATCATATAGCTGCCATACAAACGACCGAATGAAAGCAAGGGTTTGTATTGAAAACTTTTTTGTTCTCCAAGCTATCGCAACCGAATTGAGCGTTCATTTATTTGACATAGCCGTACACGATTTGTGAAAGTTTGGTCCGGATCGGACCACTATATCATATAGCTGCCATACAAACGACCGAATGAATGCAAGTCTTTGTATTGAAAACTTTTTTGTTTTCCAAGCTATTGCAACCGAATTCAAAATTTATATGTTCGATGTAGCCGTACAAAATTTGTGAAAGTTTGGTCCGGGTCGGAGAACTATATCTAATAGCTGCCATACTAACGATCAATCAGATTTCAAGTCTTTGTATGGAAAACTTTTTTGTTCTCCAAGCTATCGCAACCGAACTAAACATTTATTCATTTGACATAACCATACACGATGTGTGAAAGTTTGGTCGGGATCGGACTACTATATCATATAGCTGCCATACAAAGGACCGATATGAAAGCAAGTCTTTGTATGGAAAACTTTTTTGTTCTCCAAGTTATCGCAACCGAATTTAACATTTATTTATTTGACATATTTGACATTTGACACGATTTGTGAAAGTTTGGTCCGGATCGGACCACTATATCATATAGCTGCCATACAAACGACCGAATGAAAGCAAGTCTTTGTATTAAAAACTTTTTTGTTCTCCAAGTTATCGCAACCGAATTGAGCGTTCATTTATTTGACATAGCCATACACGATTTGTGAAAGTTTGGTCCGGATCGGACTACTATATCATATAGCTGCCATACAAACGACCGAATGAAAGCAAGTCTTTGTATGGAAAACTTTTTTGTTCTCCAAGTTATCGCAACCGAATTGAGCGTTAATTTATAAGTTTGGTCCGGATCGGACCACTATATCATATAGCTGCCATACAAACGACCGAATGAAAGCAAGTCTTTGTATTGAAAACTTTTTTGTTTTCCAAGCTATTGCAACCGAATTCAAAATTTATATGTTCGATCTAGCCGTACAAAATTTGTGAAAGTTTGGTCCGGATCGGAGAACTATATCTAATAGCTGCCATACTAACGATCAATCAGATTTTAAGTCTTTGTATGGAAAACTTTTTTGTTCTCCAAGCTATCGCAACCGAACTAAACATTTATTCATTTGACATAACCATACACGATGTGTGAAAGTTTGGTCGGGATCGGACTACTATATCATATAGCTGCCATACAAAGGACCGATATGAAAGCAAGTCTTTGTATGGAAAACTTTTTTGTTCTCCAAGTTATCGCAACCGAATTTAACATTTATTTATTTGACATATTTGACATTTGACACGATTTGTGAAAGTTTGGTCCGGATCGGACCACTATATCATATAGCTGCCATACAAACGACCGAATGAAAGCAAGTCTTTGTATTAAAAACTTTTTTGTTCTCCAAGTTATCGCAACCGAATTGAGCGTTCATTTATTTGACATAGCCATACACGATTTGTGAAAGTTTGGTCCGGATCGGACTACTATATCATATAGCTGCCATACAAACGACCCAATGAAAGCAAGTCTTTGTATGGAAAACTTTTTTGTTCTCCAAGTTATCGCAACCGAATTGAGCGTTAATTTATTTGACATAGCCACACACGATTTGTGAAAGTTTGGTCCGGATCAGACCACTATATCATATAGCTGCCATACAAACGACCGAATGAAAGCAAGTCTTTGTATTGAAAACTTTTTTATTTTCCACGCTATTGCAACCGAATTCAAAATTTATACATTCGACGTAGCCGTACACAATTTGTAAAAGTTTGGTCTGGATCGGAGAACTATATCTAATAGCTGCCATACTAACGATCAATCAGATTTCAAGTCTTTGTATGGAAAACTTTTTTGTTCTCCAAGCTATCGCAACCGAATTCAACATTTATTTATTTGACATAGCCATACACGATTTGTAAACGTTTGGTCGGGATCGGACCACTATATCATATAGCTGCCATACAAACGACCGAATAAAAGCAAGGGTTTGTATTGAAAACTTTTTTGTTCTCCAAGCTATCGCAACCGAATTGAGCGTTCATTTATTTGACATAGCCGTACACGATTTGTGAAAGTTTGGTCCGGATCGGACCACTATATCATATAGCTGCCATACAAACGACCGAAGGAAAGCAAGTCTTTGTATTGAAAACTTTTTTGTTTTCCAAGCTATTGCAACCGAATTCAAAATTTATATGTTCGATGTAGCCGTACAAAATTTGTGAAAGTTTGGTCCGGATCGGAGAACTATATCTAATAGCTGCCATACTAACGATCAATCAGATTTCAAGTCTTTGTATGGAAAACTTTTTTGTTCTCCAAGCTATCGCAACCGAACTAAACATTTATTCATTTGACATAACCATACACGATGTGTGAAAGTTTGGTCGGGATCGGACTACTATATCATATAGCTGCCATACAAAGGACCGATATGAAAGCAAGTCTTTGTATGGAAAACTT
This sequence comes from Drosophila merina, assembly GCA_035047645.1. Taxonomy (NCBI): domain Eukaryota; kingdom Metazoa; phylum Arthropoda; class Insecta; order Diptera; family Drosophilidae; genus Drosophila; species Drosophila merina. The sequence goes on along the minus strand of JAWNPH010000014.1, from coordinate 1,163,808 downwards.
TTTTGTTCTCCAAGTTATCGCAACCGAATTTAACATTTATTTATTTGACATATTTGACATTTGACACGATTTGTGAAAGTTTGGTCCGGATCGGACCACTATATCATATAGCTGCCATACAAACGACCGAATGAAAGCAAGTCTTTGTATTAAAAACTTTTTTGTTCTCCAAGTTATCGCAACCGAATTGAGCGTTCATTTATTTGACATAGCCATACACGATTTGTGAAAGTTTGGTCCGGATCGGACTACTATATCATATAGCTGCCATACAAACGACCGAATGAAAGCAAGTCTTTGTATGGAAAACTTTTTTGTTCTCCAAGTTATCGCAACCGAATTGAGCGTTAATTTATAAGTTTGGTCCGGATCGGACCACTATATCATATAGCTGCCATACAAACGACCGAATGAAAGCAAGTCTTTGTATTGAAAACTTTTTTGTTTTCCAAGCTATTGCAACCGAATTCAAAATTTATATGTTCGATGTAGCCGTACAAAATTTGTGAAAGTTTGGTCCGGATCGGAGAACTATATCTAATAGCTGCCATACTAACGATCAATCAGATTTTAAGTCTTTGTATGGAAAACTTTTTTGTTCTCCAAGCTATCGCAACCGAACTAAACATTTATTCATTTGACATAACCATACACGATGTGTGAAAGTTTGGTCGGGATCGGACTACTATATCATATAGCTGCCATACAAAGGACCGATATGAAAGCAAGTCTTTGTATGGAAAACTTTTTTGTTCTCCAAGTTATCGCAACCGAATTTAACATTTATTTATTTGACATATTTGACATTTGACACGATTTGTGAAAGTTTGGTCCGGATCGGACCACTATATCATATAGCTGCCATACAAACGACCGAATGAAAGCAAGTCTTTGTATTAAAAACTTTTTTGTTCTCCAAGTTATCGCAACCGAATTGAGCGTTCATTTATTTGACATAGCCATACACGATTTGTGAAAGTTTGGTCCGGATCGGACTACTATATCATATAGCTGCCATACAAACGACCGAATGAAAGCAAGTCTTTGTATGGAAAACTTTTTTGTTCTCCAAGTTATCGCAACCGAATTGAGCGTTAATTTATTTGACATAGCCACACACGATTTGTGAAAGTTTGGTCCGGATCAGACGACTATATCATATAGCTGCCATACAAACGACCGAATGAAAGCAAGTCTTTGTATTGAAAACTTTTTTATTTTCCACGCTATTGCAACCGAATTCAAAATTTATACATTCGACGTAGCCGTACACAATTTGTAAAAGTTTGGTCTGGATCGGAGAACTATATCTAATAGCTGCCATACTAACGATCAATCAGATTTCAAGTCTTTGTATGGAAAACTTTTTTGTTCTCCAAGCTATCGCAACCGAATTCAACATTTATTTATTTGACATAGCCATACACGATTTGTAAACGTTTGGTCGGGATCGGACCACTATATCATATAGCTGCCATACAAAGGACCGATATGAAAGCAAGTCTTTGTATGGAAAACTTTTTGTTCTCCAAGTTATCGCAACCGAATTGAGCGTTCATTTATTTGACATATTTGACATTTGACACGATTTGTGAAAATTTGGTCCGGATCGGACCACTATATCATATAGCTGCCATACAAACGACCGAATGAAAGCAAGTCTTTGTATTGAAAACTTTTTTGTTCTCCAAGCTATTGCAACCGAATTCAAAATTTATATGTTCGATGTAGCCTTACACAATTTGTGAAAGTTTGGTCCGGATCGGAGAACTATATCTAATAGCTGCCATACTAACGATCAATCAGATTTCAAGTCTTTGTATGGAAAACTTTTTTGTTCTCCAAGCTATCGCAACCGAACTAAACATTTATTCATTTGACATAACCATACACGATGTGTGAAAGTTCGGTCGGGATCGGACTACTATATCATATAGCTGCCATACAAAGGACCGATATGACAGCAAGTCTTTGTATGGAAAACTTTTTTGTTCTCCAAGTTATCGCAACCGAATTGAGCGTTCATTTATTTGACATATTTGACATTTGACACGATTTGTGAAAATTTGGTCCGGATCGGACCACTATATCATATAGCTGCCATACAAACGACCGAATGAAAGCAAGTCTTTGTATTGAAAACTTTTTTGTTCTCCAAGTTATCGCAACCTAATTGAGCGTTCATTTATTTGACATAGCCATACATGATTTGTAAAAGTTTGGTCCGGATCGGACCACTATATCATAAGCTGCCATACAAACGACCGAATGAAAGCAAGTCTTTGTATTGAAAACTTTTTTATTTTCCAAGCTATTGCAACCGAATTCAAAATTTATACATTCGATGTAGCCGTACACAATTTGTAAAAGTTTGGTCTGGATCGGAGAACTATATCTAATAGCTGCCATACTAACGATCAATCAGATTTCAAGTCTTTGTATGGAAAACTTTTTTGTTCTCCAAGCTATCGCAACCGAATTCAACATTTTTTTTATTTGACATAGCCATACACGATTTGTAAAAGTTTGGTCGGGATCGGACCACTATATCATATAGCTGCCATACTAACGATCAGTCAGATTTCAAGTTTTTGTATGGAAAACTTTTTTGTTCTCCAAGCTATCGCAACCGAACTAAACATTTATTCATTTGACATAGCCGTACACGATGTGTGAAAGTTTGGTCCGGATCGGACTACTATATCATATAGCTGCCATACAAACGACCGAATGAAAGCAAGTCTTTGTATTGAAAACTTTTTGTTTTCTAAGCTATTGCAACCGAATTCAAAATTTATATGTTCGATGTAGCCGTACAAAATTTGTGAAAGTTTGGTCCGGATCGGAGAACTATATCTAATAGCTGCCATACTAACGATCAATCAGATTTCAAGTCTTTGTATGGAAAACTTTTTTGTTCTCCAAGCTATCGCAACCGAACTAAACATTTATTCATTTGACATAACCATACACGATGTGTGAAAGTTTGGTCGGGATCGGACTACTATATCATATAGCTGCCATACAAAGGACCGATATGAAAGCAAGTCTTTGTATGGAAAACTTTTTTGTTCTCCAAGTTATCGCAACCGAATTTAACATTTATTTATTTGACATATTTGACATTTGACACGATTTGTGAAAGTTTGGTCCGGATCGGACCACTATATCATATAGCTGCCATACAAACGACCGAATGAAAGCAAGTCTTTGTATTAAAAACTTTTTTGTTCTCCAAGTTATCGCAACCGAATTGAGCGTTCATTTATTTGACATAGCCATACACGATTTGTGAAAGTTTGGTCCGGATCGGACTACTATATCATATAGCTGCCATACAAACGACCGAATGAAAGCAAGTCTTTGTATGGAAAACTTTTTTGTTCTCCAAGTTATCGCAACCGAATTGAGCGTTAATTTATAAGTTTGGTCCGGATCGGACCACTATATCATATAGCTGCCATACAAACGACCGAATGAAAGCAAGTCTTTGTATTGAAAACTTTTTTGTTTTCCAAGCTATTGCAACCGAATTCAAAATTTATATGTTCGATGTAGCCGTACAAAATTTGTGAAAGTTTGGTCCGGATCGGAGAACTATATCTAATAGCTGCCATACTAACGATCAATCAGATTTTAAGTCTTTGTATGGAAAACTTTTTTGTTCTCCAAGCTATCGCAACCGAACTAAACATTTATTCGTTTGACATAACCATACACGATGTGTGAAAGTTTGGTCGGGATCGGACTACTATATCATATAGCTGCCATACAAAGGACCGATATGAAAGCAAGTCTTTGTATGGAAAACTTTTTTGTTCTCCAAGTTATCGCAACCGAATTTAACATTTATTTATTTGACATATTTGACATTTGACACGATTTGTGAAAGTTTGGTCCGGATCGGACCACTATATCATATAGCTGCCATACAAACGACCGAATGAAAGCAAGTCTTTGTATTAAAAACTTTTTTGTTCTCCAAGTTATCGCAACCGAATTGAGCGTTCATTTATTTGACATAGCCATACACGATTTGTGAAAGTTTGGTCCGGATCGGACTACTATATCATATAGCTGCCATACAAACGACCGAATGAAAGCAAGTCTTTGTATGGAAAACTTTTGTTCTCCAAGTTATCGCAACCGAATTGAGCGTTAATTTATTTGACATAGCCACACACGATTTGTGAAAGTTTGGTCCGGATCAGACGACTATATCATATAGCTGCCATACAAACGACCGAATGAAAGCACGTCTTTGTATTGAAAACTTTTTTATTTTCCACGCTATTGCAACCGAATTCAAAATTTATACATTCGACGTAGCCGTACACAATTTGTAAAAGTTTGGTCTGGATCGGAGAACTATATCTAATAGCTGCCATACTAACGATCAATCAGATTTCAAGTCTTTGTATGGAAAACTTTTTTGTTCTCCAAGCTATCGCAACCGAATTCAACATTTATTTATTTGACATAGCCATACACGATTTGTAAACGTTTGGTCGGGATCGGACCACTATATCATATAGCTGCCATACAAAGGACCGATATGAAAGCAAGTCTTTGTATGGAAAACTTTTTTGTTCTCCAAGTTATCGCAACCGAATTGAGCGTTCATTTATTTGACATATTTGACATTTGACACGATTTGTGAAAATTTGGTCCGGATCGGACCACTATATCATATAGCTGCCATACAAACGACCGAATAAAAGCAAGTCTTTGTATTGAAAACTTTTTTGTTCTCCAAGCTATTGCAACCGAATTCAAAATTTATATGTTCGATGTAGCCTTACACAATTTGTGAAAGTTTGGTCCGGATCGGAGAACTATATCTAATAGCTGCCATACTAACGATCAATCAGATTTCAAGTCTTTGTATGGAAAACTTTTTTGTTCTCCAAGCTATCGCAACCGAACTAAACATTTATTCATTTGACATAACCATACACGATGTGTGAAAGTTCGGTCGGGATCGGACTACTATATCATATAGCTGCCATACAAAGGACCGATATGAAAGCAAGTCTTTGTATGGAAAACTTTTTTGTTCTCCAAGTTATCGCAACCGAATTCAACATTTATTTATTTGACATATTTGACATTTGACACGATTTGTGAAAGTTTGGTCCGGATCGGACCACTATATCATATAGCTGCCATACAAACGACCGAATGAAAGCAAGTCTTTGTATTAAAAACTTTTTTGTTCTCCAAGTTATCGCAACCGAATTGAGCGTTCATCTATTTGACATAGCCATACACGATTTGTGAAAGTTTGGTCCGGATCGGACTACTATATCATATAGCTGCCATACAAACGACCGAATGAAAGCAAGTCTTTGTATGGAAAACTTTTTTGTTCTCCAAGTTATCGCAACCGAATTGAGCGTTCATTTATTTGACATAGCCACACACGATTTGTGAAAGTTTGGTCCGGATCAGACCACTATATCATATAGCTGCCATACAAACGACCGAATGAAAGCAAGTCTTTGTATTGAAAACTTTTTTATTTTCCACGCTATTGCAACCGAATTCAAAATTTATACATTCGACGTAGCCGTACACAATTTGTAAAAGTTTGGTCTGGATCGGAGAACTATATCTAATAGCTGCCATACTAACGATCAATCAGATTTCAAGTCTTTGTATGGAAAACTTTTTTGTTCTCCAAGCTATCGCAACCGAATTCAACATTTATTTATTTGACATAGCCATACACGATTTGTAAAAGTTTGGTCGGGATCGGACCACTATATCATATAGCTGCCATACTAACGATCAGTCAGATTTCAAGTTTTTGTATGGAAAACTTTTTTGTTCTCCAAGCTATCGCAACCGAACTAAACATTTATTCATTTGACATAGCCGTACACGATGTGTGAAAGTTTGGTCCGGATCGGACTACTATATCATATAGCTGCCATACAAACGACCGAATGAAAGCAAGTCTTTGTATTGAAAACTTTTTTGTTTTCCAAGCTATTGCAACCGAATTCAAAATTTATATGTTCGATGTAGCCGTACAAACTTTGTGAAAGTTTGGTCCGGATCGGAGAACTATATCTAATAGCTGCCATACTAACGATCAATCAGATTTCAAGCCTTTGTATGGAAAACTTTTTTGTTCTCCAAGCTATCGCAACCGAACTAAACATTTATTCATTTGACATAACCATACACGATGTGTGAAAGTTTGGTCGGGATCGGACTACTATATCATATAGCTGCCATACAAAGGACCGGTATGAAAGCAAGTCTTTGTATGGAAAACTTTTTTGTTCTCCAAGTTATCGCAACCGACTTGAGCACTAATTGATTTGACATAGCCACACACGATTTGTGAAAGTTTGGTCCGGATCGGACTACTATATCATATAGCTGCCATACAAACGACCGAATGAAAGCAAGTCTTTGTATTGAAAACTTTTTTGTTTTCCAAGCTATTGCAACCGAATTCAAAATTTATATGTTCGATGTAGCCGTACAAAATTTGTGAAAGTTTGGTCCGGATCGGAGAACTATATCTAATAGCTGCCATACTAACGATCAATCAGATTTCAAGTCTTTGTATGGAAAACTTTTTTGTTCTCCAAGCTATCGCAACCGAACTAAACATTTATTCATTTGACATAACCATACACGATGTGTGAAAGTTCGGTCGGGATCGGACTACTATATCATATAGCTGCCATACAAAGGACCGATATGAAAGCAAGTCTTTGTATGGAAAACTTTTTTGTTCTCCAAGTTATCGCAACCGAATTCAACATTTATTTATTTGACATATTTGACATTTGACACGATTTGTGAAAGTTTGGTCCGGATCGGACCACTATATCATATAGCTGCCATACAAACGACCGAATGAAAGCAAGTCTTTGTATTAAAAACTTTTTTGTTCTCCAAGTTATCGCAACCGAATTGAGCGTTCATCTATTTGACATAGCCATACACGATTTGTGAAAGTTTGGTCCGGATCGGACTACTATATCATATAGCTGCCATACAAACGACCGAATGAAAGCAAGTCTTTGTATGGAAAACTTTTTTGTTCTCCAAGTTATCGCAACCGAATTGAGCGTTCATTTATTTGACATAGCCACACACGATTTGTGAAAGTTTGGTCCGGATCAGACCACTATATCATATAGCTGCCATACAAACGACCGAATGAAAGCAAGTCTTTGTATTGAAAACTTTTTATTTTCCACGCTATTGCAACCGAATTCAAAATTTATACATTCGACGTAGCCGTACACAATTTGTAAAAGTTTGGTCTGGATCGGAGAACTATATCTAATAGCTGCCATACTAACGATCAATCAGATTTCAAGTCTTTGTATGGAAAACTTTTTTGTTCTCCAAGCTATCGCAACCGAATTCAACATTTATTTATTTGACATAGCCATACACGATTTGTAAACGTTTGGTCGGGATCGGACCACTATATCATATAGCTGCCATACAAAGGACCGATATGAAAGCAAGTCTTTGTATGGAAAACTTTTTTGTTCTCCAAGTTATCGCAACCGAATTGAGCGTTCATTTATTTGACATATTTGACATTTGACACGATTTGTGAAAATTTGGTCCGGATCGGACCACTATATCATATAGCTGCCATACAAACGACCGAATGAAAGCAAGTCTTTGTATTGAAAACTTTTTTGTTCTCCAAGCTATCGCAACCTAATTGAGCGTTCATTTATTTGACATAGCCATACACGATTTGTGAAAGTTTGGTCCGGATCGGACCACTATATCATATAGCTGCCATACAAACGACCGAATGAAAGCAAGTCTTTGTATTGAAAACTTTTTGTTTTCCAAGCTATTGCAACCGAATTCAAAATTTATATGTTCGATGTAGCCTTACACAATTTGTGAAAGTTTGGTCCGGATCAGAGAACTATATCTAATAGCTGCCATACTAACGATCAATCAGATTTCAAGTCTTTGTATGGAAAACTTTTTTGTTCTCCAAGCTATCGCAACCTAATTGAGCGTTCATTTATTTGACAAAGCCGTACACGATGTGTGAAAGTTTGGTCCGGATCGGACTACTATATCATATAGCTGCCATACAAACGACCGAATGAATGCAAGTCTTTGTATTGAAAACTTTTTGTTTTCCAAGCTATTGCAACCGAATTCAAAATTTATATGTTCGATGTAGCCGTACAAAATTTGTGAAAGTTTGGTCCGGATCGGAGAACTATATCTAATAGCTGCCATACTAACGATCAATCAGATTTCAAGTCTTTGTATGGAAAACTTTTTTGTTCTCCAAGTTATCGCAACCGAATTGAGCATTCATTTATTTGACATAGCCACACACGATGTGTGAAAGTTTGGTCGGGATCGGACTACTATATCATATAGCTGCCATACAAAGGACCGATATGAAAGCAAGTCTTTGTATGGAAAACTTTTTTGTTCTCCAAGTTATCGCAACCGACTTGAGCACTAATTGATTTGACATAGCCACACACGATTTGTGAAAGTTTGGTCCGGATCGGACTACTATATCATATAGCTGCCATACAAACGACCGAAAGAAAGCAAGTCTTTGTATTGAAAACTTTTTTGTTTTCCAAGCTATTGCAACCGAATTCAAAATTTATATGTTCGATGTAGCCTTACAAAATTTGTGAAAGTTTGGTCCGGATCGGAGAACTATATCTAATAGCTGCCATACTAACGATCAATCAGATTTCAAGTCTTTGTATGGAAAACTTTTTTGTTCTCCAAGCTATCGCAACCGAACTAAACATTTATTCATTTGACATAACCATACACGATGTGTGAAAGTTCGGTCGGGATCGGACTACCATATCATATAGCTGCCATACAAAGGACCGATATGAAAGCAAATCTTTGTATGGAAAACTTTTTTGTTCTCCAAGTTATCGCAACCGAATTGAGCGTTCATTTATTTGACATATTTGACATTTGACACGATTTGTGAAAATTTGGTCCGGATCGGACCACTATATCATATAGCTGCCATACAAACGACCGAATGAAAGCAAGTCTTTGTATTGAAAACTTTTTTGTTCTCCAAGTTATCGCAACCTAATTGAGCGTTCATTTATTTGACATAGCCATACACGATTTGTAAAAGTTTGGTCCGGATCGGACCACTATATCATAAGCTGCCATACAAACGACCGAATGAAAGCAAGTCTTTGTATTGAAAACTTTTTTGTTTTCCAAGCTATTGCAACCGAATTCAAAATTTATATGTTCGATGTAGCCGTACACAATTTGTAAAAGTTTGGTCTGGATCGGAGAACTATATCTAATAGCTGCCATACTAACGATCAATCAGATTTCAAGTCTTTGTATGGAAAACTTTTTTGTTCTCCAAGCTATCGCAACCGAATTCAACATTTATTTATTTGACATAGCCATACACGATTTGTAAAAGTTTGGTCGGGATCGGACCACTATATCATATAGCTGCTATACTAACGATCAGTCAGATTTCAAGTTTTTGTATGGAAAACTTTTTTGTTCTCCAAGCTATCGCAACCGAACTAAACATTTATTCATTTGACATAGCCGTACACGATGTGTGAAAGTTTGGTCCGGATCGGACCACTCTATCATATAGCTGCCATACAAACGACCGAATGAAAGCAAGTCTTTGTATTGAAAACTTTTTTGTTTTCCAAGCTATTGCAACCGAATTCAAAATTTATATGTTCGATGTAGCCGTTCAAAATTTGTGAAAGTTTGGTCCGGATCGGAGAACTATATCTAATAGCTGCCATACTAACGATCAATCAGATTTCAAGTCTTTGTATGGAAAACTTTTTGTTCTCCAAGCTATCGCAACCGAACTAAACATTTATTCATTTGACATAACCATACACGATGTGTGAAAGTTTGGTCGGGATCGGACTACTATATCATATAGCTGCCATACAAAGGACCGATATGAAAGCAAGTCTTTGTATGGAAAACTTTTTTGTTCTCCAAGTTATCGCAACCGACTTGAGCACTAATTAATTTGACATAGCCACACACGATTTGTGAAAGTTTGGTCCGGATCGGACTACTATATCATATAGCTGCCATACAAACGACCGAATGAAAGCAAGTCTTTGTATTGAAAACTTTTTGTTTTCCAAGCTATTGCAACCGAATTCAAAATTTATATGTTCGATGTAGCCGTACAAAATTTGTGAAAGTTTGGTCCGGATCGGAGAACTATATCTAATAGCTGCCATACTAACGATCAATCAGATTTCAAGTCTTTGTATGGAAAACTTTTTTGTTCTCCAAACTATCGCAACCGAACTAAACATTTATTCATTTGACATAACCATACACGATGTGTGAAAGTTTGGTCGGGATCGGACTACTATATCATATAGCTGCCATACAAAGGACCGATATGAAAGCAAGTCTTTGTATGGAAAACTTTTTTGTTCTCCAAGTTATCGCAACCGAATTCAACAATTATTTATTTGACATATTTGACATTTGACACGATTTGTGAAAGTTTGGTCCGGATCGGACCACTATATCGTATAGCTGCCATACAAACGACCGAATGAAAGCAAGTCTTTGTATTGAAAACTTTTTTGTTCTCCAAGTTATCGCAACCGAATTGAGCGTTCATTTATTTGACATAGCCATACACGATTTGTGAAAGTTTGGTCCGGATCGGACCACTATATCATATAGCTGCCATACAAACGACCGATATGAAAGCAAGTCTTTGTATGGAAAACTTTTTTGTTCTCCAAGTTATCGCAACCGAATTGAGCGTTCATTTATTTGACATATTTGACATTTGACACGATTTGTGAAAATTTGGTCCGGATCGGACCACTATATCATATAGCTGCAATACAAACGACCGAATGAAAGCAAGTCTTTGTATTGAAAACTTTTTGTTCTCCAAGCTATCGCAACCTAATTGAGCGTTCATTTATTTGACATAGCCATACACGATTTGTGAAAGTTTGGTCCGGATCGGACCACTATATCATATAGCTGCCATACAAACGACCGAATGAAAGCAAGTCTTTGTATTGAAAACTTTTTTGTTTTCCAAGCTATTGCAACCGAATTCAAAATTTATATGTTCGATGTAGCCGTACACAATTTGTGAAAGTTTGGTCCGGATCAGAGAACTATATCTAATAGCTGCCATACTAACGATCAATCAGATTTCAAGTCTTTGTATGGAAAACTTTTTTGTTCTCCAAGCTATCGCAACCTAATTGAGCGTTCATTTATTTGACAAAGCCGTACACGATGTGTGAAAGTTTGGTCCGGATCGGACTACTATATCATATAGCTGCCATACAAACGACCGAATGAATGCAAGTCTTTGTATTGAAAACTTTTTTGTTTTCCAAGCTATTGCAACCGAATTCAAAATTTATATGTTCGATGTAGCCGTACAAAATTTGTGAAAGTTTGGTCCGGATCGGAGAACTATATCTAATAGCTGCCATACTAACGATCAATCAGATTTCAAGTCTTTGTATGGAAAACTTTTTGTTCTCCAAGTTATCGCAACCGAATTGAGCATTCATTTATTTGACATAGCCACACACGATGTGTGAAAGTTTGGTCGGGATCGGACTACTATATCATATAGCTGCCATACAAAGGACCGATATGAAAGCAAGTCTTTGTATGGAAAACTTTTTTGTTCTCCAAGTTATCGCAACCGACTTGAGCACTAATTGATTTGACATAGCCACACACGATTTGTGAAAGTTTGGTCCGGATCGGACCACTATATCATATAGCTGCCATACAAACGACCGAATGAAAGCAAGTCTTTGTATTGAAAACTTTTTTGTTTTCCAAGCTATTGCAACCGAATTCAAAATTTATATGTTCGATGTAGCCTTACAAAATTTGTGAAAGTTTGGTCCGGACCGGAGAACTATATCTAATAGCTGCCATACTAACGATCAATCAGATTTCAAGTCTTTGTATGGAAAACTTTTTTGTTCTCCAAGCTATCGCAACCGAACTAAACATTTATTCATTTGACATAACCATACACGATGTGTGAAAGTTCGGTCGGGATCGGACTACCATATCATATAGCTGCCATACAAAGGACCGATATGAAAGCAAATCTTTGTATGGAAAACTTTTTTGTTCTCCAAGTTATCGCAACCGAATTGAGCGTTCATTTATTTGACATATTTGACATTTGACACGATTTGTGAAAATTTGGTCCGGATCGGACCACTATATCATATAGCTGCCATACAAACGACCGAATGAAAGCAAGTCTTTGTATTGAAAACTTTTTTGTTCTCCAAGTTATCGCAACCTAATTGAGCGTTCATTTATTTGACATAGCCATACACGATTTGTAAAAGTTTGGTCCGGATCGGACCACTATATCATAAGCTGCCATACAAACGACCGAATGAAAGCAAGTCTTTGTATTGAAAACTTTTTTTATTTTCCAAGCTATTGCAACCGAATTCAAAATTTATACATTCGATGTAGCCGTACACAATTTGTAAAAGTTTGGTCTGGATCGGAGAACTATATCTAATAGCTGCCATACTAACGATCAATCAGATTTCAAGTCTTTGTATGGAAAACTTTTTTGTTCTCCAAGCTATCGCAACCGAATTCAACATTTATTTATTTGACATAGCCATACACGATTTGTAAAAGTTTGGTCGGGATCGGACCACTATATCATATAGCTGCTATACTAACGATCAGTCAGATTTCAAGTTTTTGTATGGAAAACTTTTTTGTTCTCCAAGCTATCGCAACCGAACTAAACATTTATTCATTTGACATAGCCGTACACGATGTGTGAAAGTTTGGTCCGGATCGGACCACTCTATCATATAGCTGCCATACAAACGACCGAATGAAAGCAAGTCTTTGTATTGAAAACTTTTTTGTTTTCCAAGCTATTGCAACCGAATTCAAAATTTATATGTTCGATGTAGCCGTTCAAAATTTGTGAAAGTTTGGTCCGGATCGGAGAACTATATCTAATAGCTGCCATACTAACGATCAATCAGATTTCAAGTCTTTGTATGGAAAACTTTTTTGTTCTCCAAGCTATCGCAACCGAACTAAACATTTATTCATTTGACATAACCATACACGATGTGTGAAAGTTTGGTCGGGATCGGACTACTATATCATATAGCTGCCATACAAAGGACCGATATGAAAGCAAGTCTTTGTATGGAAAACTTTTTGTTCTCCAAGTTATCGCAACCGACTTGAGCACTAATTAATTTGACATAGCCACACACGATTTGTGAAAGTTTGGTCCGGATCGGACTACTATATCATATAGCTGCCATACAAACGACCGAATGAAAGCAAGTCTTTGTATTGAAAACTTTTTGTTTTCCAAGCTATTGCAACCGAATTCAAAATTTATATGTTCGATGTAGCCGTACAAAATTTGTGAAAGTTTGGTCCGGATCGGAGAACTATATCTAATAGCTGCCATACTAACGATCAATCAGATTTCAAGTCTTTGTATGGAAAACTTTTTTGTTCTCCAAACTATCGCAACCGAACTAAACATTTATTCATTTGACATAGCCATACACGATTTGTAAAAGTTTGGTCGGGATCGGACTACTATATCATATAGCTGCCATACAAAGGACCGATATGAAAGCAAGTCTTTGTATGGAAAACTTTTTGTTCTCCAAGTTATCGCAACCGACTTGAGCACTAATTAATTTGACATAGCCACACACGATTTGTGAAAGTTTGGTCCGGATCGGACTACTATATCATATAGCTGCCATACAAACGACCGAATGAAAGCAAGTCTTTGTATTGAAAACTTTTTTGTTTTCCAAGCTATTGCAACCGAATTCAAAATTTATATGTTTGATGTAGCCGTACAAAATTTGTGAAAGTTTGGTCCGGATCGGAGAACTATATCTAATAGCTGCCATACTAACGATCAATCAGATTTCAAGTCTTTGTATGGAAAACTTTTTGTTCTCCAAACTATCGCAACCGAACTAAACATTTATTCATTTGACATAACCATACACGATGTGTGAAAGTTTGGTCGGGATCGGACTACTATATCATATAGCTGCCATACAAAGGACCGATATGAAAGCAAGTCTTTGTATGGAAAACTTTTTTGTTCTCCAAGTTATCGCAACCGAATTCAACAATTATTTATTTGACATATTTGACATTTGACACGATTTGTGAAAGTTTGGTCCGGATCGGACCACTATATCGTATAGCTGCCATACAAACGACCGAATGAAAGCAAGTCTTTGTATTGAAAACTTTTTTGTTCTCCAAGTTATCGCAACCGAATTGAGCGTTCATTTATTTGACATAGCCATACACGATTTGTGAAAGTTTGGTCCGGATCGGACTACTATATCATATAGCTGCCATACAAACGACCGAATGAAAGCAAGTCTTTGTATGGAAAACTTTTTTGTTCTCCAAGTTATCGCAACCGAATTGAGCGTTCATTTATTTGACATAGCCATACACGATTTGTGAAAGTTTGGTCCGGATCGGACTACTATATCATATAGCTGCCATACAAACGACCGAATGAAAGCAAGTCTTTGTATTGAAAACTTTTTTGTTTTCCAAGCTATTGCAACCGAATTCAAAATTTATATGTTCGATGTAGCCGTACAAAATTTGTGAAAGTTTGGTCCGGATCGGAGAACTATATCTAATAGCTGCCATACTAACGATCAATCAGATTTCAAGTCTTTGTATGGAAAACTTTTTTGTTCTCCAAGTTATCGCAACCGAATTGAGTATTCATTTATTTGACATAGCCACACACGATGTGTGAAAGTTTGGTCGGGATCGGACTACTATATCATATAGCTGCCATACAAAGGACCGATATGAAAGCAAGTCTTTGTATGGAAAACTTTTTTGTTCTCCAAGTTATCGCAACCGACTTGAGCACTAATTGATTTGACATAGCCACACACGATTTGTGAAAGTTTGGTCCGGATCGGACCACTATATCATATAGCTGCCATACAAACGACCGAATGAAAGCAAGTCTTTGTATTGAAAACTTTTTTGTTTTCCAAGCTATTGCAACCGAATTCAAAATTTATATGTTCGATGTAGCCTTACAAAATTTGTGAAAGTTTGGTCCGGACCGGAGAACTATATCTAATAGCTGCCATACTAACGATCAATCAGATTTCAAGTCTTTGTATGGAAAACTTTTTTGTTCTCCAAGCTATCGCAACCGAACTAAACATTTATTCATTTGACATAACCATACACGATGTGTGAAAGTTCGGTCGGGATCGGACTACCATATCATATAGCTGCCATACAAAGGACCGATATGAAAGCAAATCTTTGTATGGAAAACTTTTTGTTCTCCAAGTTATCGCAACCGAATTGAGCGTTCATTTATTTGACATATTTGACATTTGACACGATTTGTGAAAATTTGGTCCGGATCGGACCACTATATCATATAGCTGCCATACAAACGACCGAATGAAAGCAAGTCTTTGTATTGAAAACTTTTTTGTTCTCCAAGTTATCGCAACCTAATTGAGCGTTCATTTATTTGACATAGCCATACACGATTTGTAAAAGTTTGGTCCGGATCGGACCACTATATCATAAGCTGCCATACAAACGACCGAATGAAAGCAAGTCTTTGTATTGAAAACTTTTTTATTTTCCAAGCTATTGCAACCGAATTCAAAATTTATACATTCGATGTAGCCGTACACAATTTGTAAAAGTTTGGTCTGGATCGGAGAACTATATCTAATAGCTGCCATACTAACGATCAATCAGATTTCAAGTCTTTGTATGGAAAACTTTTTTGTTCTCCAAGCTATCGCAACCGAATTCAACATTTATTTATTTGACATAGCCATACACGATTTGTAAAAGTTTGGTCGGGATCGGACCACTATATCATATAGCTGCTATACTAACGATCAGTCAGATTTCAAGTTTTTGTATGGAAAACTTTTTTGTTCTCCAAGCTATCGCAACCGAACTAAACATTTATTCATTTGACATAGCCGTACACGATGTGTGAAAGTTTGGTCCGGATCGGACCACTCTATCATATAGCTGCCATACAAACGACCGAATGAAAGCAAGTCTTTGTATTGAAAACTTTTTTGTTTTCCAAGCTATTGCAACCGAATTCAAAATTTATATGTTCGATGTAGCCGTTCAAAATTTGTGAAAGTTTGGTCCGGATCGGAGAACTATATCTAATAGCTGCCATACTAACGATCAATCAGATTTCAAGTCTTTGTATGGAAAACTTTTTTGTTCTCCAAGCTATCGCAACCGAACTAAACATTTATTCATTTGACATAACCATACACGATGTGTGAAAGTTTGGTCGGGATCGGACTACTATATCATATAGCTGCCATACAAAGGACCGATATGAAAGCAAGTCTTTGTATGGAAAACTTTTTGTTCTCCAAGTTATCGCAACCGACTTGAGCACTAATTAATTTGACATAGCCACACACGATTTGTGAAAGTTTGGTCCGGATCGGACTACTATATCATATAGCTGCCATACAAACGACCGAATGAAAGCAAGTCTTTGTATTGAAAACTTTTTTGTTTTCCAAGCTATTGCAACCGAATTCAAAATTTATATGTTCGATGTAGCCGTACAAAATTTGTGAAAGTTTGGTCCGGATCGGAGAACTATATCTAATAGCTGCCATACTAACGATCAATCAGATTTCAAGTCTTTGTATGGAAAACTTTTTTGTTCTCCAAACTATCGCAACCGAACTAAACATTTATTCATTTGACATAGCCATACACGATTTGTAAAAGTTTGGTCGGGATCGGACTACTATATCATATAGCTGCCATACAAAGGACCGATATGAAAGCAAGTCTTTGTATGGAAAACTTTTTTGTTCTCCAAGTTATCGCAACCGACTTGAGCACTAATTAATTTGACATAGCCACACACGATTTGTGAAAGTTTGGTCCGGATCGGACTACTATATCATATAGCTGCCATACAAACGACCGAATGAAAGCAAGTCTTTGTATTGAAAACTTTTTTGTTTTCCAAGCTATTGCAACCGAATTCAAAATTTATATGTTCGATGTAGCCGTACAAAATTTGTGAAAGTTTGGTCCGGATCGGAGAACTATATCTAATAGCTGCCATACTAACGATCAATCAGATTTCAAGTCTTTGTATGGAAAACTTTTTTGTTCTCCAAACTATCGCAACCGAACTAAACATTTATTCATTTGACATAACCATACACGATGTGTGAAAGTTTGGTCGGGATCGGACCACTATATCATATAGCTGCTATACTAACGATCAGTCAGATTTCAAGTTTTTGTATGGAAAACTTTTTTGTTCTCCAAGCTATCGCAACCGAACTAAACATTTATTCATTTGACATAGCCGTACACAATGTGTGAAAGTTTGGTCCGGATCGGACCACTCTATCATATAGCTGCCATACAAACGACCGAATGAAAGCAAGTCTTTGTATTGAAAACTTTTTGTTTTCCAAGCTATTGCAACCGAATTCAAAATTTATATGTTCGATGTAGCCGTTCAAAATTTGTGAAAGTTTGGTCCGGATCGGAGAACTATATCTAATAGCTGCCATACTAACGATCAATCAGATTTCAAGTCTTTGTATGGAAAACTTTTTTGTTCTCCAAGCTATCGCAACCGAACTAAACATTTATTCATTTGACATAACCATACACGATGTGTGAAAGTTTGGTCGGGATCGGACTACTATATCATATAGCTGCCATACAAAGGACCGATATGAAAGCAAGTCTTTGTATGGAAAACTTTTTGTTCTCCAAGTTATCGCAACCGACTTGAGCACTAATTAATTTGACATAGCCACACACGATTTGTGAAAGTTTGGTCCGGATCGGACTACTATATCATATAGCTGCCATACAAACGACCGAATGAAAGCAAGTCTTTGTATTGAAAACTTTTTTGTTTTCCAAGCTATTGCAACCGAATTCAAAATTTATATGTTTGATGTAGCCGTACAAAATTTGTGAAAGTTTGGTCCGGATCGGAGAACTATATCTAATAGCTGCCATACTAACGATCAATCAGATTTCAAGTCTTTGTATGGAAAACTTTTTTGTTCTCCAAACTATCGCAACCGAACTAAACATTTATTCATTTGACATAACCATACACGATGTGTGAAAGTTTGGTCGGGATCGGACTACTATATCATATAGCTGCCATACAAAGGACCGATATGAAAGCAAGTCTTTGTATGGAAAACTTTTTTTGTTCTCCAAGTTATCGCAACCGAATTCAACAATTATTTATTTGACATATTTGACATTTGACACGATTTGTGAAAGTTTGGTCCGGATCGGACCACTATATCGTATAGCTGCCATACAAACGACCGAATGAAAGCAAGTCTTTGTATTGAAAACTTTTTTGTTCTCCAAGTTATCGCAACCGAATTGAGCGTTCATTTATTTGACATAGCCATACACGATTTGTGAAAGTTTGGTCCGGATCGGACTACTATATCATATAGCTGCCATACAAACGACCGAATGAAAGCAAGTCTTTGTATGGAAAACTTTTTTGTTCTCCAAGTTATCGCAACCGAATTGAGCGTTCATTTATTTGACATAGCCATACACGATTTGTGAAAGTTTGGTCCGGATCGGACTACTATATCATATAGCTGCCATACAAACGACCGAATGAAAGCAAGTCTTTGTATTGAAAACTTTTTGTTTTCCAAGCTATTGCAACCGAATTCAAAATTTATATGTTCGATGTAGCCGTACAAAATTTGTGAAAGTTTGGTCCGGATCGGAGAACTATATCTAATAGCTGCCATACTAACGATCAATCAGATTTCAAGTCTTTGTATGGAAAACTTTTTTGTTCTCCAAGTTATCGCAACCGAATTGAGTATTCATTTATTTGACATAGCCACACACGATGTGTGAAAGTTTGGTCGGGATCGGACTACTATATCATATAGCTGCCATACAAAGGACCGATATGAAAGCAAGTCTTTGTATGGAAAACTTTTTTGTTCTCCAAGTTATCGCAACCGACTTGAGCACTAATTGATTTGACATAGCCACACACGATTTGTGAAAGTTTGGTCCGGATCGGACCACTATATCATATAGCTGCCATACAAACGACCGAATGAAAGCAAGTCTTTGTATTGAAAACTTTTTTGTTTTCCAAGCTATTGCAACCGAATTCAAAATTTATATGTTCGATGTAGCCTTACAAAATTTGTGAAAGTTTGGTCCGGACCGGAGAACTATATCTAATAGCTGCCATACTAACGATCAATCAGATTTCAAGTCTTTGTATGGAAAACTTTTTTGTTCTCCAAGCTATCGCAACCGAACTAAACATTTATTCATTTGACATAACCATACACGATGTGTGAAAGTTCGGTCGGGATCGGACTACCATATCATATAGCTGCCATACAAAGGACCGATATGAAAGCAAATCTTTGTATGGAAAACTTTTTTGTTCTCCAAGTTATCGCAACCGAATTGAGCGTTCATTTATTTGACATATTTGACATTTGACACGATTTGTGAAAATTTGGTCCGGATCGGACCACTATATCATATAGCTGCCATACAAACGACCGAATGAAAGCAAGTCTTTGTATTGAAAACTTTTTTGTTCTCCAAGTTATCGCAACCTAATTGAGCGTTCATTTATTTGACATAGCCATACACGATTTGTAAAAGTTTGGTCCGGATCGGACCACTATATCATAAGCTGCCATACAAACGACCGAATGAAAGCAAGTCTTTGTATTGAAAACTTTTTTATTTTCCAAGCTATTGCAACCGAATTCAAAATTTATACATTCGATGTAGCCGTACACAATTTGTAAAAGTTTGGTCTGGATCGGAGAACTATATCTAATAGCTGCCATACTAACGATCAATCAGATTTCAAGTCTTTGTATGGAAAACTTTTTTGTTCTCCAAGCTATCGCAACCGAATTCAACATTTATTTATTTGACATAGCCATACACGATTTGTAAAAGTTTGGTCGGGATCGGACCACTATATCATATAGCTGCTATACTAACGATCAGTCAGATTTCAAGTTTTTGTATGGAAAACTTTTTTGTTCTCCAAGCTATCGCAACCGAACTAAACATTTATTCATTTGACATAGCCGTACACGATGTGTGAAAGTTTGGTCCGGATCGGACCACTCTATCATATAGCTGCCATACAAACGACCGAATGAAAGCAAGTCTTTGTATTGAAAACTTTTTTGTTTTCCAAGCTATTGCAACCGAATTCAAAATTTATATGTTCGATGTAGCCGTTCAAAATTTGTGAAAGTTTGGTCCGGATCGGAGAACTATATCTAATAGCTGCCATACTAACGATCAATCAGATTTCAAGTCTTTGTATGGAAAACTTTTTTGTTCTCCAAGCTATCGCAACCGAACTAAACATTTATTCATTTGACATAACCATACACGATGTGTGAAAGTTTGGTCGGGATCGGACTACTATATCATATAGCTGCCATACAAAGGACCGATATGAAAGCAAGTCTTTGTATGGAAAACTTTTTTGTTCTCCAAGTTATCGCAACCGACTTGAGCACTAATTAATTTGACATAGCCACACACGATTTGTGAAAGTTTGGTCCGGATCGGACTACTATATCATATAGCTGCCATACAAACGACCGAATGAAAGCAAGTCTTTGTATTGAAAACTTTTTTGTTTTCCAAGCTATTGCAACCGAATTCAAAATTTATATGTTTGATGTAGCCGTACAAAATTTGTGAAAGTTTGGTCCGGATCGGAGAACTATATCTAATAGCTGCCATACTAACGATCAATCAGATTTCAAGTCTTTGTATGGAAAACTTTTTTGTTCTCCAAACTATCGCAACCGAACTAAACATTTATTCATTTGACATAACCATACACGATGTGTGAAAGTTTGGTCGGGATCGGACTACTATATCATATAGCTGCCATACAAAGGACCGATATGAAAGCAAGTCTTTGTATGGAAAACTTTTTTGTTCTCCAAGTTATCGCAACCGAATTCAACAATTATTTATTTGACATATTTGACATTTGACACGATTTGTGAAAGTTTGGTCCGGATCGGACCACTATATCGTATAGCTGCCATACAAACGACCGAATGAAAGCAAGTCTTTGTATTGAAAACTTTTTTGTTCTCCAAGTTATCGCAACCGAATTGAGCGTTCATTTATTTGACATAGCCATACACGATTTGTGAAAGTTTGGTCCGGATCGGACTACTATATCATATAGCTGCCATACAAACGACCGAATGAAAGCAAGTCTTTGTATGGAAAACTTTTTTGTTCTCCAAGTTATCGCAACCGAATTGAGCGTTCATTTATTTGACATAGCCATACACGATTTGTGAAAGTTTGGTCCGGATCGGACTACTATATCATATAGCTGCCATACAAACGACCGAATGAAAGCAAGTCTTTGTATTGAAAACTTTTTTGTTTTCCAAGCTATTGCAACCGAATTCAAAATTTATATGTTCGATGTAGCCGTACAAAATTTGTGAAAGTTTGGTCCGGATCGGAGAACTATATCTAATAGCTGCCATACTAACGATCAATCAGATTTCAAGTCTTTGTATGGAAAACTTTTTTGTTCTCCAAGTTATCGCAACCGAATTGAGTATTCATTTATTTGACATAGCCACACACGATGTGTGAAAGTTTGGTCGGGATCGGACTACTATATCATATAGCTGCCATACAAAGGACCGATATGAAAGCAAGTCTTTGTATGGAAAACTTTTTTGTTCTCCAAGTTATCGCAACCGACTTGAGCACTAATTGATTTGACATAGCCACACACGATTTGTGAAAGTTTGGTCCGGATCGGACCACTATATCATATAGCTGCCATACAAACGACCGAATGAAAGCAAGTCTTTGTATTGAAAACTTTTTTGTTTTCCAAGCTATTGCAACCGAATTCAAAATTTATATGTTCGATGTAGCCTTACAAAATTTGTGAAAGTTTGGTCCGGATCGGAGAACTATATCTAATAGCTGCCATACTAACGATCAATCAGATTTCAAGTCTTTGTATGGAAAACTTTTTTGTTCTCCAAGCTATCGCAACCGAACTAAACATTTATTCATTTGACATAACCATACACGATGTGTGAAAGTTCGGTCGGGATCGGACTACCATATCATATAGCTGCCATACAAAGGACCGATATGAAAGCAAATCTTTGTATGGAAAACTTTTTTGTTCTCCAAGTTATCGCAACCGAATTGAGCGTTCATTTATTTGACATATTTGACATTTGACACGATTTGTGAAAATTTGGTCCGGATCGGACCACTATATCATATAGCTGCCATACAAACGACCGAATGAAAGCAAGTCTTTGTATTGAAAACTTTTTTGTTCTCCAAGTTATCGCAACCTATTTAAACGTTCATTTATTTGACATAGCCATACACGATTTGTAAAAGTTTGGTCCGGATCGGACCACTATATCATAAGCTGCCATACAAACGACCGAATGAAAGCAAGTCTTTGTATTGAAAACTTTTTTATTTTCCAAGCTATTGCAACCGAATTCAAAATTTATACATTCGATGTAGCCGTACACAATTTGTAAAAGTTTGGTCCGATCGGAGAACTATATCTAATAGCTGCCATACTAACGATCAATCAGATTTCAAGTCTTTGTATGGAAAACTTTTTTGTTCTCCAAGCTATCGCAACCGAATTCAACATTTATTTATTTGACATAGCCATACACGATTTGTAAAAGTTTGGTCGGGATCGGACCACTATATCATATAGCTGCTATACTAACGATCAGTCAGATTTCAAGTTTTTGTATGGAAAACTTTTTTGTTCTCCAAGCTATCGCAACCGAACTAAACATTTATTCATTTGACATAGCCGTACACGATGTGTGAAAGTTTGGTCCGGATCGGACCACTCTATCATATAGCTGCCATACAAACGACCGAATGAAAGCAAGTCTTTGTATTGAAAACTTTTTTGTTTTCCAAGCTATTGCAACCGAATTCAAAATTTATATGTTCGATGTAGCCGTTCAAAATTTGTGAAAGTTTGGTCCGGATCGGAGAACTATATCTAATAGCTGCCATACTAACGATCAATCAGATTTCAAGTCTTTGTATGGAAAACTTTTTGTTCTCCAAGCTATCGCAACCGAACTAAACATTTATTCATTTGACATAACCATACACGATGTGTGAAAGTTTGGTCGGGATCGGACTACTATATCATATAGCTGCCATACAAAGGACCGATATGAAAGCAAGTCTTTGTATGGAAAACTTTTTTGTTCTCCAAGTTATCGCAACCGACTTGAGCACTAATTAATTTGACATAGCCACACACGATTTGTGAAAGTTTGGTCCGGATCGGACTACTATATCATATAGCTGCCATACAAACGACCGAATGAAAGCAAGTCTTTGTATTGAAAACTTTTTTGTTTTCCAAGCTATTGCAACCGAATTCAAAATTTATATGTTCGATGTAGCCGTACAAAATTTGTGAAAGTTTGGTCCGGATCGGAGAACTATATCTAATAGCTGCCATACTAACGATCAATCAGATTTCAAGTCTTTGTATGGAAAACTTTTTTGTTCTCCAAACTATCGCAACCGAACTAAACATTTATTCATTTGACATAGCCATACACGATTTGTAAAAGTTTGGTCGGGATCGGACTACTATATCATATAGCTGCCATACAAAGGACCGATATGAAAGCAAGTCTTTGTATGGAAAACTTTTTTGTTCTCCAAGTTATCGCAACCGACTTGAGCACTAATTAATTTGACATAGCCACACACGATTTGTGAAAGTTTGGTCCGGATCGGACTACTATATCATATAGCTGCCATACAAACGACCGAATGAAAGCAAGTCTTTGTATTGAAAACTTTTTTGTTTTCCAAGCTATTGCAACCGAATTCAAAATTTATATGTTCGATGTAGCCGTACAAAATTTGTGAAAGTTTGGTCCGGATCGGAGAACTATATCTAATAGCTGCCATACTAACGATCAATCAGATTTCAAGTCTTTGTATGGAAAACTTTTTTGTTCTCCAAACTATCGCAACCGAACTAAACATTTATTCATTTGACATAACCATACACGATGTGTGAAAGTTTGGTCGGGATCGGACCACTATATCATATAGCTGCTATACTAACGATCAGTCAGATTTCAAGTTTTTGTATGGAAAACTTTTTTGTTCTCCAAGCTATCGCAACCGAACTAAACATTTATTCATTTGACATAGCCGTACACGATGTGTGAAAGTTTGGTCCGGATCGGACCACTCTATCATATAGCTGCCATACAAACGACCGAATGAAAGCAAGTCTTTGTATTGAAAACTTTTTGTTTTCCAAGCTATTGCAACCGAATTCAAAATTTATATGTTCGATGTAGCCGTTCAAAATTTGTGAAAGTTTGGTCCGGATCGGAGAACTATATCTAATAGCTGCCATACTAACGATCAATCAGATTTCAAGTCTTTGTATGGAAAACTTTTTTGTTCTCCAAGCTATCGCAACCGAACTAAACATTTATTCATTTGACATAACCATACACGATGTGTGAAAGTTTGGTCGGGATCGGACTACTATATCATATAGCTGCCATACAAAGGACCGATATGAAAGCAAGTCTTTGTATGGAAAACTTTTTTGTTCTCCAAGTTATCGCAACCGACTTGAGCACTAATTAATTTGACATAGCCACACACGATTTGTGAAAGTTTGGTCCGGATCGGACTACTATATCATATAGCTGCCATACAAACGACCGAATGAAAGCAAGTCTTTGTATTGAAAACTTTTTTGTTTTCCAAGCTATTGCAACCGAATTCAAAATTTATATGTTCGATGTAGCCGTACAAAATTTGTGAAAGTTTGGTCCGGATCGGAGAACTATATCTAATAGCTGCCATACTAACGATCAATCAGATTTCAAGTCTTTGTATGGAAAACTTTTTTGTTCTCCAAACTATCGCAACCGAACTAAACATTTATTCATTTGACATAACCATACACGATGTGTGAAAGTTTGGTCGGGATCGGACTACTATATCATATAGCTGCCATACAAAGGACCGATATGAAAGCAAGTCTTTGTATGGAAAACTTTTTTGTTCTCCAAGTTATCGCAACCGAATTGAGCGTTCATTTATTTGACATATTTGACATTTGACACGATTTGTGAAAATTTGGTCGGATCGGACCACTATATCATATAGCTGCCATACAAACGACCGAATGAAAGCAAGTCTTTGTATTGAAAACTTTTTTGTTCTCCAAGTTATCGCAACCTAATTAAGAATTCATTTATTTGACATAGCCATACACGATTTGTGAAAGTTTGGTCCGGATCGGACCACTATATCATATAGCTGCCATACAAACGACCGAATGAAAGCAAGTCTTTGTATTGAAAACTTTTTTGTTTTCCAAGCTATTGCAACCGAATTCAAAATTTATATGTTCGATGTAGCCTTACACAATTTGTGAAAGTTTGGTCCGGATCGGAGAACTATATCTAATAGCTGCCATACTAACGATCAATCAGATTTCAAATCTTTGTATGGAAAACTTTTTTGTTCTCCAAGCTATCGCAACCGAACTAAACATTTATTCATTTGACATAAACATACACGATGTGTGAAAGTTCGGTCGGGATCGGACTACTATATCATATAGCTGCCATACAAAGGACCGATATGAAAGCAAGTCTTTGTATTGAAAACTTTTTTGTTCTTCAAGTTATCGCAACCTAATTGAGCGTTCATTTATTTGACATAGCCATACACGATTTGTGAAAGTTTGGTCCGGATCGGACCACTATATCATATAGCTGCCATACAAACGACCGAATGAAAGCAAGTCTTTGTATTGAAAACTTTTTTGTTCTCCAAGTTATCGCAACCTAATTGAGCGTTCATTTATTTGACATAGCCATACACGATTTGTAAAAGTTTGGTCCGGATCGGACCACTATATCATAAGCTGCCATACAAACGACCGAATGAAAGCAAGTCTTTGTATTGAAAACTTTTTTGTTCTCCAAGTTATCGCAACCGACTTGAGCACTAATTAATTTGACATAGCCACACACGATTTGTGAAAGTTTGGTCCGGATCGGACTACTATATCATATAGCTGCCATACAAACGACCGAATGAAAGCAAGTCTTTGTATTGAAAACTTTTTTGTTTTCCAAGCTATTGCAACCGAATTCAAAATTTATATGTTCGATGTAGCCGTACAAAATTTGTGAAAGTTTGGTCCGGATCGGAGAACTATATCTAATAGCTGCCATACTAACGATCAATCAGATTTCAAGTCTTTGTATGGAAAACTTTTTTGTTCTCCAAGCTATCGCAACCGAACTAAACATTTATTCATTTGACATAACCATACACGATGTGTGAAAGTTTGGTCGGGATCGGACTACTATATCATATAGCTGCCATACAAAGGACCGATATGAAAGCAAGTCTTTGTATGGAAAACTTTTTTGTTCTCCAAGTTATCGCAACCGAATTCAACAATTATTTATTTGACATATTTGACATTTGACACGATTTGTGAAAGTTTGGTCCGGATCGGACCACTATATCGTATAGCTGCCATACAAACGACCGAATGAAAGCAAGTCTTTGTATTGAAAACTTTTTTGTTCTCCAAGTTATCGCAACCTAATTGAGCGTTCATTTATTTGACATAGCCATACACGATTTGTGAAAGTTTGGTCCGGATCGGACTACTATATCATATAGCTGCCATACAAACGACCGAATGAAATCAAGTCTTTGTATGGAAAACTTTTTTGTTCTCCAAGTTATCGCAACCGAATTGAGCGTTCATTTATTTGACATAGCCACACACGATTTGTGAAAGTTTGGTTCGGATCAGACAACTATATCATATAGCTGCCATACAAACGACCGAATGAAAGCAAGTCTTTGTATTGAAAACTTTTTTATTTTCCACGCTATTGCAACCGAATTCAAAATTTATACATTCGACGTAGCCGTACACATTTTGTAAAAGTTTGGTCTGGATCGGAGAACTATATCTAATAGCTGCCATACTAACGATCAATCAGATTTCAAGTCTTTGTATGGAAAACTTTTTTGTTCTCCAAGCTATCGCAACCGAATTCAACATTTGTTTATTTGACATAGCCATACACGATTTGTAAACGTTTGGTCGGGATCGGACCACTATATCATATAGCTGCCATACAAAGGACCGATATGAAAGCAAGTCTTTGTATGGAAAACTTTTTTGTTCTCCAAGTTATCGCAACCGAATTGAGCGTTCATTTATTTGACATATTTGACATTTGACACGATTTGTGAAAATTTGGTCCGGATCGGACCACTATATCATATAGCTGCCATACAAACGACCGAATGAAAGCAAGTCTTTGTATTGAAAACTTTTTGTTCTCCAAGTTATCGCAACCTAATTAAGAATTCATTTATTTGACATAGCCATACACGATTTGTGAAAGTTTGGTCCGGATCGGACCACTATATCATATAGCTGCCATACAAACGACCGAATGAAAGCAAGTCTTTGTATTGAAAACTTTTTTGTTTTCCAAGCTATTGCAACCGAATTCAAAATTTATATGTTCGATGTAGCCTTACACAATTTGTGAAAGTTTGGTCCGGATCGGAGAACTATATCTAATAGCTGCCATACTAACGATCAATCAGATTTCAAGTCTTTGTATGGAAAACTTTTTTGTTCTCCAAGCTATCGCAACCGAACTAAACATTTATTCATTTGACATAACCATACACGATGTGTGAAAGTTCGGTCGGGATCGGACTACTATATCATATAGCTGCCATCCAAAGGACCGATATGAAAGCAAGTCTTTGTATTAAAAACTTTTTTGTTCTCCAAGTTATCGCAACCTAATTGAGCGTTCATTTATTTGACATAGCCATACACGATTTGTGAAAGTTTGGTCCGGATCGGACCACTATATCATATAGCTGCCATACAAACGACCGAATGAAAGCAAGTCTTTGTATTGAAAACTTTTTTGTTCTCCAAGTTATCGCAACCTAATTAAGCGTTCATTTATTTGACATAGCCATACACGATTTGTAAAAGTTTGGTCCGGATCGGACCACTATATCATAAGCTGCCATACAAACGACCGAATGAAAGCAAGTCTTTGTATTGAAAACTTTTTTGTTCTCCAAGTTATCGCAACCTAATTGAGCGTTCATTTATTTGACATAGCCATACACGATTTGTAAAAGTTTGGTCCGGATCGGACCACTATATCATAAGCTGCCATACAAACGACCGAATGAAAGCAAGTCTTTGTATTGAAAACTTTTTTGTTCTCCAAGTTATCGCAACCTAATTGAGAATTCATTTATTTGACATAGCCATACACGATTTGTGAAAGTTTGGTCCGGATCGGACCACTATATCATATAGCTGCCATACAAAGGACCGATATTCATATCGGTCCTTGCTTTCAAGCAAGTCTTTGTATTGAAAACTTTTTGTTCTCCAAGTTATCGCAACCGAATTGAGCGTTCATTTATTTGACATATTTGACATTTGACACGATTTGTGAAAATTTGGTCCGGATCGGACCACTATATCATATAGCTGCCATACAAACGACCGAATGAAAGCAAGTCTTTGTATTGAAAACTTTTTGTTCTCCAAGTTATCGCAACCTAATTAAGAATTCATTTATTTGACATAGCCATACACGATTTGTGAAAGTTTGGTCCGGATCGGACCACTATATCATATAGCTGCCATACAAACGACCGAATGAAAGCAAGTCTTTGTATTGAAAACTTTTTTGTTTTCCAAGCTATTGCAACCGAATTCAAAATTTATATGTTCGATGTAGCCTTACACAATTTGTGAAAGTTTGGTCCGGATCGGAGAACTATATCTAATAGCTGCCATACTAACGATCAATCAGATTTCAAGTCTTTGTATGGAAAACTTTTTTGTTCTCCAAGCTATCGCAACCGAACTAAACATTTATTCATTTGACATAACCATACACGATGTGTGAAAGTTCGGTCGGGATCGGACTACTATATCATATAGCTGCCATCCAAAGGACCGATATGAAAGCAAGTCTTTGTATTAAAAACTTTTTTGTTCTCCAAGTTATCGCAACCTAATTGAGCGTTCATTTATTTGACATAGCCATACACGATTTGTGAAAGTTTGGTCCGGATCGGACCACTATATCATATAGCTGCCATACAAACGACCGAATGAAAGCAAGTCTTTGTATTGAAAACTTTTTGTTCTCCAAGTTATCGCAACCTAATTAAGCGTTCATTTATTTGACATAGCCATACACGATTTGTAAAAGTTTGGTCCGGATCGGACCACTATATCATAAGCTGCCATACAAACGACCGAATGAAAGCAAGTCTTTGTATTGAAAACTTTTTTGTTCTCCAAGTTATCGCAACCTAATTGAGCGTTCATTTATTTGACATAGCCATACACGATTTGTAAAAGTTTGGTCCGGATCGGACCACTATATCATAAGCTGCCATACAAACGACCGAATGAAAGCAAGTCTTTGTATTGAAAACTTTTTTGTTCTCCAAGTTATCGCAACCTAATTGAGAATTCATTTATTTGACATAGCCATACACGATTTGTGAAAGTTTGGTCCGGATCGGACCACTATATCATATAGCTGCCATACAAAGGACCGATATTCATATCGGTCCTTGCTTTCAAGCAAGTCTTTGTATTGAAAACTTTTTTGTTCTCCAAGTTATCGCAACCGAATTGAGCGTTCATTTATTTGACATATTTGACATTTGACACGATTTGTGAAAATTTGGTCCGGATCGGACCACTATATCATATAGCTGCCATACAAACGACCGAATGAAAGCAAGTCTTTGTATTGAAAACTTTTTTGTTCTCCAAGTTATCGCAACCTAATTGAGCGTTCATTTATTTGACATAGCCATACACGATTTGTAAAAGTTTGGTCCGGATCGGACCACTATATCATAAGCTGCCATACAAACGACCGAATGAAAGCAAGTCTTTGTATTGAAAACTTTTTTGTTCTCCAAGTTATCGCAACCTAATTGAGAATTCATTTATTTGACATAGCCATACACGATTTGTAAACGTTTGGTCGGGATCGGACCACTATATCACATAGCTGCCATACAAAGGACCGATATGAAAGCAAGTCTTTGTATGGAAAACTTTTTTGTTCTCCAAGTTATCGCAACCGAATTGAGCGTTCATTTATTTGACATATTTGACATTTGACACGATTTGTGAAAATTTGGTCCGGATCGGACCACTATATCATATAGCTGCCATACAAACGACCGAATGAAAGCAAGTCTTTGTATTGAAAACTTTTTTGTTCTCCAAGTTATCGCAACCTAATTGAGCGTTCATTTATTTGACATAGCCATACACGATTTGTGAAAGTTTGGTCCGGATCGGACCACTATATCATATAGCTGCCATACAAACGACCGAATGAAAGCAAGTCTTTGTATTGAAAACTTTTTTGTTTTCCAAGCTATTGCAACCGAATTCAAAATTTATATGTTCGATGTAGCCTTACACAATTTGTGAAAGTTTGGTCCGGATCGGAGAACTATATCTAATAGCTGCCATACTAACGATCAATCAGATTTCAAGTCTTTGTATGGAAAACTTTTTTGTTCTCCAAGCTATCGCAACCGAACTAAACATTTATTCATTTGACATAACCATACACGATGTGTGAAAGTTCGGTCGGAATCGGACTACTATATCATATAGCTGCCATACAAACGACCGATATGAAAGCAAATCTTTGTATGGAAAACTTTTTTGTTCTCCAAGTTATCGCAACCGAATTGAGCGTTCATTTATTTGACATATTTGACATTTGACACGATTTGTGAAAATTTGGTCCGGATCGGACCACTATATCATATAGCTGCCATACAAACGACCGAATGAAAACAAGTCTTTGTATTGAAAACTTTTTTGTTCTCCAAGTTATCGCAACCTAATTGAGCGTTCATTTATTTGACATAGCCATACACGATTTGTAAAAGTTTGGTCCGGATCGGACCACTATATCATAAGCTGCCATACAAACGACCGAATGAAAGCAAGTCTTTGTATTGAAAACTTTTTTGTTCTCCAAGTTATCGCAACCTAATTGAGAATTCATTTATTTGACATAGCCATACACGATTTGTAAACGTTTGGTCGGGATCGGACCACTATATCACATAGCTGCCATACAAAGGACCGATATGAAAGCAAGTCTTTGTATGGAAAACTTTTTTGTTCTCCAAGTTATCGCAACCTAATTGAGCGTTCATTTATTTGACATAGCCATACACGATTTGTGAAAGTTTGGTCCGGATCGGACCACTATATCATATAGCTGCCATACAAACGACCGAATGAAAGCAAGTCTTTGTATTGAAAACTTTTTTGTTTTCCAAGCTATTGCAACCGAATTCAAAATTTATATGTTCGATGTAGCCTTACACAATTTGTGAAAGTTTGGTCCGGATCGGAGAACTATATCTAATAGCTGCCATACTAACGATCAATCAGATTTCAAGTCTTTGTATGGAAAACTTTTTGTTCTCCAAGCTATCGCAACCGAACTAAACATTTATTCATTTGACATAACCATACACGATGTGTGAAAGTTCGGTCGGGATCGGACTACTATATCATATAGCTGCCATCCAAAGGACCGATATGAAAGCAAGTCTTTGTATTAAAAACTTTTTTGTTCTCCAAGTTATCGCAACCTAATTGAGCGTTCATTTATTTGACATAGCCATACACGATTTGTGAAAGTTTGGTCCGGATCGGACCACTATATCATATAGCTGCCATACAAACGACCGAATGAAAGCAAGTCTTTGTATTGAAAACTTTTTGTTCTCCAAGTTATCGCAACCTAATTAAGCGTTCATTTATTTGACATAGCCATACACGATTTGTAAAAGTTTGGTCCGGATCGGACCACTATATCATAAGCTGCCATACAAACGACCGAATGAAAGCAAGTCTTTGTATTGAAAACTTTTTTGTTCTCCAAGTTATCGCAACCTAATTGAGCGTTCATTTATTTGACATAGCCATACACGATTTGTAAAAGTTTGGTCCGGATCGGACCACTATATCATAAGCTGCCATACAAACGACCGAATGAAAGCAAGTCTTTGTATTGAAAACTTTTTTGTTCTCCAAGTTATCGCAACCTAATTGAGAATTCATTTATTTGACATAGCCATACACGATTTGTGAAAGTTTGGTCCGGATCGGACCACTATATCATATAGCTGCCATACAAAGGACCGATATTCATATCGGTCCTTGCTTTCAAGCAAGTCTTTGTATTGAAAACTTTTTTGTTCTCCAAGTTATCGCAACCGAATTGAGCGTTCATTTATTTGACATATTTGACATTTGACACGATTTGTGAAAATTTGGTCCGGATCGGACCACTATATCATATAGCTGCCATACAAACGACCGAATGAAAGCAAGTCTTTGTATTGAAAACTTTTTTGTTCTCCAAGTTATCGCAACCTAATTGAGCGTTCATTTATTTGACATAGCCATACACGATTTGTAAAAGTTTGGTCCGGATCGGACCACTATATCATAAGCTGCCATACAAACGACCGAATGAAAGCAAGTCTTTGTATTGAAAACTTTTTTGTTCTCCAAGTTATCGCAACCTAATTGAGAATTCATTTATTTGACATAGCCATACACGATTTGTAAACGTTTGGTCGGGATCGGACCACTATATCACATAGCTGCCATACAAAGGACCGATATGAAAGCAAGTCTTTGTATGGAAAACTTTTTTGTTCTCCAAGTTATCGCAACCGAATTGAGCGTTCATTTATTTGACATATTTGACATTTGACACGATTTGTGAAAATTTGGTCCGGATCGGACCACTATATCATATAGCTGCCATACAAACGACCGAATGAAAGCAAGTCTTTGTATTGAAAACTTTTTTGTTCTCCAAGTTATCGCAACCTAATTGAGCGTTCATTTATTTGACATAGCCATACACGATTTGTGAAAGTTTGGTCCGGATCGGACCACTATATCATATAGCTGCCATACAAACGACCGAATGAAAGCAAGTCTTTGTATTGAAAACTTTTTGTTTTCCAAGCTATTGCAACCGAATTCAAAATTTATATGTTCGATGTAGCCTTACACAATTTGTGAAAGTTTGGTCCGGATCGGAGAACTATATCTAATAGCTGCCATACTAACGATCAATCAGATTTCAAGTCTTTGTATGGAAAACTTTTTTGTTCTCCAAGCTATCGCAACCGAACTAAACATTTATTCATTTGACATAACCATACACGATGTGTGAAAGTTCGGTCGGAATCGGACTACTATATCATATAGCTGCCATACAAACGACCGATATGAAAGCAAATCTTTGTATGGAAAACTTTTTGTTCTCCAAGTTATCGCAACCGAATTGAGCGTTCATTTATTTGACATATTTGACATTTGACACGATTTGTGAAAATTTGGTCGGATCGGACCACTATATCATATAGCTGCCATACAAACGACCGAATGAAAACAAGTCTTTGTATTGAAAACTTTTTTGTTCTCCAAGTTATCGCAACCTAATTGAGCGTTCATTTATTTGACATAGCCATACACGATTTGTAAAAGTTTGGTCCGGATCGGACCACTATATCATAAGCTGCCATACAAACGACCGAATGAAAGCAAGTCTTTGTATTGAAAACTTTTTTGTTCTCCAAGTTATCGCAACCTAATTGAGAATTCATTTATTTGACATAGCCATACACGATTTGTAAACGTTTGGTCGGGATCGGACCACTATATCACATAGCTGCCATACAAAGGACCGATATGAAAGCAAGTCTTTGTATGGAAAACTTTTTTTGTTCTCCAAGTTATCGCAACCGAATTGAGCGTTCATTTATTTGACATATTTGACATTTGACACGATTTGTGAAAATTTGGTCCGGATCGGACCACTATATCATATAGCTGCCATACAAACGACCGAATGAAAGCAAGTCTTTGTATTGAAAAACTTTTTTGTTCTCCAAGTTATCGCAACCTAATTGAGCGTTCATTTATTTGACATAGCCATACACGATTTGTGAAAGTTTGGTCCGGATCGGACCACTATATCATATAGCTGCCATACAAACGACCGAATGAAAGCAAGTCTTTGTATTGAAAACTTTTTTGTTTTCCAAGCTATTGCAACCGAATTCAAAATTTATATGTTCGATGTAGCCTTACACAATTTGTGAAAGTTTGGTCCGGATCGGAGAACTATATCTAATAGCTGCCATACTAACGATCAATCAGATTTCAAGTCTTTGTATGGAAAACTTTTTTGTTCTCCAAGCTATCGCAACCGAACTAAACATTTATTCATTTGACATAACCATACACGATGTGTGAAAGTTCGGTCGGAATCGGACTACTATATCATATAGCTGCCATACAAACGACCGATATGAAAGCAAATCTTTGTATGGAAAACTTTTTTGTTCTCCAAGTTATCGCAACCGAATTGAGCGTTCATTTATTTGACATATTTGACATTTGACACGATTTGTGAAAATTTGGTCCGGATCGGACCACTATATCATATAGCTGCCATACAAACGACCGAATGAAAACAAGTCTTTGTATTGAAAACTTTTTTGTTCTCCAAGTTATCGCAACCGAATTGAGCGTTCATTTATTTGACATAGCCATACACGATTTGTAAAAGTTTGGTACGGATCGGACTACTATATCATAAGCTGCCATACAAACGACCGAATGAAAGCAAGTCTTTGTATTGAAAACTTTTTATTTTCCAAGCTATTGCAACCGAATTCAAAATTTATACATTCGATGTAGCCGTACACAATTTGTAAAAGTTTGGTCTGGATCGGAGAACTATATCTAATAGCTGCCATACTAACGATCAATCAGATTTCAAGTCTTTGTATGGAAAACTTTTTTGTTCTCCAAGCTATCGCAACCGAATTCAACATTTTTTTTATTTGACATAGCCATACACGATTTGTAAAAGTTTGGTCGGGATCGGACCACTATATCATATAGCTGCCATACTAACGATCAGTCAGATTTCAAGTTTTTGTATGGAAAACTTTTTTGTTCTCCAAGCTATCGCAACCGAACTAAACATTTATTCATTTGACATAGCCGTACACGATGTGTGAAAGTTTGGTCCGGATCGGACTACTATATCATATAGCTGCCATACAAACGACCGAATGAAAGCAAGTCTTTGTATTGAAAACTTTTTTGTTTTCCAAGCTATTGCAACCGAATTCAAAATTTATATGTTCGATGTAGCCGTACAAAATTTGTGAAAGTTTGGTCCGGATCGGAGAACTATATCTAATAGCTGCCATACTAACGATCAATCAGATTTCAAGTCTTTGTATGGAAACCTTTTTTGTTCTCCAAGCTATCGCAACCGAACTAAACATTTATTCATTTGACATAACCATACACGATGTGTGAAAGTTTGGTCGGGATCGGACTACTATATCATATAGCTGCCATACAAAGG
Organism: Drosophila merina; assembly: GCA_035047645.1. Lineage (NCBI taxonomy): Eukaryota > Metazoa > Arthropoda > Insecta > Diptera > Drosophilidae > Drosophila > Drosophila merina. Next base: position 1,128,079 of record JAWNPH010000014.1, on the reverse strand, counting down.
ACCGATATGAAAGCAAGTCTTTGTATGGAAAACTTTTTTGTTCTCCAAGTTATCGCAACCGACTTGAGCACTAATTGATTTGACATAGCCACACTCGATTTGTGAAAGTTTGGTCCGGATCGGTTTACTATATCATATAGCTGCCATACAAACGACCGAATGAAAGCAAGTCTTTGTATTGAAAACTTTTTTGTTTTCCAAGCTATTGCAACCGACTTCAAAATTTATATGTTCGATGTAGCCGTACAAAATTTGTGAAAGTTTGGTCCGGATCGGAGAACTATATCTAATAGCTGCCATACTAACGATCAATCAGATTTCAAGTCTTTGTATGGAAAACTTTTTTGTTCTCCAAGCTATCGCAACCGAACTAAACATTTATTCATTTGACATAACCATACACGATGTGTGAAAGTTTGGTCGGGATCGGACTACTATATCATATAGCTGCCATACAAAGGACCGATATGAAAGCAAGTCTTTGTATGGAAAACTTTTTTGTTCTCCAAGTTATCGCAACCGACTTGAGCACTAATTGATTTGACATAGCCACACTCGATTTGTGAAAGTTTGGTCCGGATCGGTTTACTATATCATATAGCTGCCATACAAACGACCGAATGAAAGCAAGTCTTTGTATTGAAAACTTTTTTGTTTTCCAAGCTATTGCAACCGAATTCAAAATTTATATGTTCGATGTAGCCGTACAAAATTTGTGAAAGTTTGGTCCGGATCGGAGAACTATATCTAATAGCTGCCATACTAACGATCAATCAGATTTCAAGTCTTTGTATGGAAAACTTTTTTGTTCTACAAGCTATCGCAACCGAACTAAACATTTATTCATTTGACATAACCATACACGATGTGTGAAAGTTTGGTCGGGATCGGACTACTATATCATATAGCTGCCATACAAAGGACCGATATGAAAGCAAGTCTTTGTATGGAAAACTTTTTTGTTCTCCAAGTTATCGCAACCGAATTCAACATTTATTTATTTGACATATTTGACATTTGACACGATTTGTGAAAGTTTGGTCCGGATCGGACCACTATATCATATAGCTGCCATACAAACGACCGAATGAAAGCAAGTCTTTGTATTGAAAACTTTTTTGTTCTCCAAGTTATCGCAACCGAATTGAGCGTTCATTTATTTGACATAGCCATACACGATTTGTAAATGTTTGGTCCGGATCGGACTACTATATCATATAGCTGCCATACAAACGACCGAATGAAAGCAAGTCTTTGTATGGAAAACTTTTTTGTTCTCCAAGTTATCGCAACCGAATTTAGCGTTCATTTATTTGACATAGCCACACACGATTTGTGAAAGTTTGGTCCGGATCAGACCACTATATCATATAGCTGCCATACAAACGACCGAATGAAAGCAAGTCTTTGTATTGAAAACTTTTTTATTTTCCACGCTATTGCAACCGAATTCAAAATTTATACATTCGACGTAGCCGTACACAATGTGTAAAAGTTTGGTCTGGATCGGAGAACTATATCTAATAGCTGCCATACTAACGATCAATCAGATTTCAAGTCTTTGTATGGAAAACTTTTTTGTTCTCCAAGCTATCGCAACCGAATTCAACATTTGTTTATTTGACATAGCCATACACGATTTGTAAACGTTTTGTCGGGATCGGACCACTATATCATATAGCTGCCATACAAAGGACCGATATGAAAGCAAGTCTTTGTATGGAAAACTTTTTTGTTCTCCAAGTTATCGCAACCGAATTGAGCGTTCATTTATTTGACATATTTGACATTTGACACGATTTGTGAAAATTTGGTCCGGATCGGACCACTATATCATATAGCTGCCATACAAACGACCGAATGAAAGCAAGTCTTTGTATTGAAAACTTTTTTGTTCTCCAAGTTATCGCAACCTAAGTAAGCGTTCATTTATTTGACATAGCCATACACGATTTGTGAAAGTTTGGTCCGGATCGGACTACTATATCATATAGCTGCCATACAAACGACCGAATGAAAGCAAGTCTTTGTATTGAAAACTTTTTTGTTTTCCAAGCTATTGCAACCGAATTGAAAATTTATATGTTTGATGTATCCTTACATAATTTGTAAAAGTTTGGTCCGGATCGGAGAACTATATCTAATAGCTGCCATACTAACGATCAATCAGATTTCAAGTCTTTGTATGGAAAACTTTTTTGTTCTCCAAGCTATCGCAACCGAACTAAACATTTATTTGTTTGACATAACCATACACGATGTGTGAAAGTTCGGTCGGGATCGGACTACTATATCATATAGCTGCCATACAAAGGACCGATATGAAAGCAAGTCTTTGTATGGAAAACTTTTTTGTTCTCCAAGTTATCGCAACCGAATTGAGCGTTCATTTATTTGACATATTTGACATTTGACACGATTTGTGAAAATTTGGTCCGGATCGGACCACTATATCATATAGCTGCCATACAAACGACCGAATGAAAGCAAGTCTTTGTATTGAAAACTTTTTTGTTCTCCAAGTTATCGCAACCTAATTGAGCGTTCATTTATTTGACATAGCCATACACGATTTGTAAAAGTTTGGTCCGGATCGGACCACTATATCATAAGCTGCCATACAAACGACCGAATGAAAGCAAGTCTTTGTATTGAAAACTTTTTTATTTTCCAAGCTATTGCAACCGAATTCAAAATTTATACATTCGATGTAGCCGTACACAATTTGTAAAAGTTTGGTCTGGATCGGAGAACTATATCTAATAGCTGCCATACTAACGATCAATCAGATTTCAAGTCTTTGTATGGAAAACTTTTTTGTTCTCCAAGCTATCGCAACCGAATTCAAAATTTTTTTTTATTTGACATAGCCATACACGATTTGTAAAAGTTTGGTCGGGATCGGACCACTATATCATATAGCTGCCATACTAACGATCAGTCAGATTTCAAGTTTTTGTATGGAAAACTTTTTTGTTCTCCAAGCTATCGCAATCGAACTAAACATTTATTCATTTGACATAGCCGTACACGATGTGTGAAAGTTTGGTCCGGATCAGACCACTCTATCATATAGCTGCCATACAAACGACCGAATGAAAGCAAGTCTTTGTATTGAAAACTTTTTTGTTTTCCAAGCTATTGCAACCGAATTAAAAATTTATATGTTCGATGTAGCCGTACACAATTCGTGAAAGTTTGGTCCGGATCGGAGAACTATATCTAATAGCTGCCATACTAACGATCAATCAGATTTCAAGTCTTTGTATGAAAAACTTTTTGTTCTCCAAGCTATCGCAACCGAATTGAGCGTTCATTGATTTGACATAGCCATACACGATGTGTGAAAGTTTGGTCGGGATCGGACTACTATATCATATAGCTGCCATACAAAGGACCGATATGAAAGCAAGTCTTTGTATGGAAAACTTTTTTGTTCTCCAAGTTATCGCAACCGAATTGAGCGTTTATTTATTTGACACATTTGACATTTGACACGATTTGTGAAAGTTTGGTCCGGATCGGACTACTATATCATATAGCTGCCATACAAACGACCGAATGAAAGCAAGTCTTTGTATGGAAAACTTTTTTGTTCTCCAAGTTATCGCAACCGAATTGAGCGTTCATTTATTTGACATAGCCATACACGATTTGTGGTCCGGATCCGAAGTTTGGTCCGGATCAGACCACTATATCATAAGCTGCCATACAAACGACCGAATAAAAGCAAGTCTTTGTATGGAAAACTTTTTGTTCTCCAAGTTATCGCAACCGAATTAAGCATTCATTTATTTGACATAGCCACACACTATTTGTGAAAGTTTGGTCTGGATCAGACCACTATATATAATAAGCTGCCATACAAACGACCGAAAGAAAGCACGTCTTTGTATGGAAAACTTTTTTGTTCTCCAAGTTATCGCAACCGAATTGAGCATTCATTTATTTGACATAGCCACACACGATTTGTGAAAGTTTGGTCCGGATCAGACCACTATATCATAAGCTGCCATACAAACGACCGAATGAAAGCAAGTCTTTGTATTGAAAACTTTTTTGTTTTCCAAGCTATTGCAACCGAATTAAAAATTTATACATTCGATGTAGCCGTACACAATTTGTGAAAGTTTGGTCTGGATCGGAGAACTATATCTAATAGCTGCCATACTAACGATCAATAGGATTTCAAGTCTTTGTATGGAAAACTTTTTTGTTCTCCAAGCTATCGCAACCGAATTGAGCCTTCATTTATTTGACATATTTGACATTTGACACGATTTGTGAAAGTTTGGTCCGGATCGGACTACTATATCATATAGCTGCCATACAAACGACCGAATGAAAGCAAGTCTTTGTATGGAAAACTTTTTTGTTCTCCAAGTTATCGCAACCGAATTGAGCGTTCATTTATTTGACATAGCCATACACGATTTGTGGTCCGGATCCGAAGTTTGGTCCGGATCAGACCACTATATCATAAGCTGCCATACAAACGACCGAATGAAAGCAAGTCTTTGTATGGAAAACTTTTTTGTTCTCCAAGTTATCGCAACCGAATTAAGCATTCATTTATTTGACATAGCCACACACTATTTGTGAAAGTTTGGTCTGGATCAGACCACTATATATAATAAGCTGCCATACAAACGACCGAAAGAAAGCAAGTCTTTGTATGGAAAACTTTTTTGTTCTCCAAGTTATCGCAACCGAATTAAGCATTCATTTATTTGACATAGCCACACACGATTTGTGAAAGTTTGGTCCGGATCAGACCACTATATCATAAGCTGCCATACAAACGACCGAATGAAAGCAAGTCTTTGTATTGAAAACTTTTTGTTTTCCAAGCTATTGCAACCGAATTCAAAATTTATACATTCGATGTAGCCGTACACAATTTGTGAAAGTTTGGTCTGGATCGGAGAACTATATCTAATAGCTGCCATACTAACGATCAATAGGATTTCAAGTCTTTGTATGGAAAACTTTTTTGTTCTCCAAGCTATCGCAACCGAACTAAACATTTATTCAGTTGACATAGACGTACACGATGTGAGAAAGTTTGGTCCGGATCGGACTACTATATCATATAGCTGCCATACAAGCGACCGAATGATAGCAAGTCTTTGTATGGAAAACTTTTTCGTTCTCCAAGTTATCGCAACCTAATTGAGATTTCATTTATTTGTCAAGGCCACACACGATTTGTGAAAGTTTGGTCCGGATCGGACCACTAAATCATATAGCTGCCATACAAACGACCGAATGAAAGCAAGTCTTTGTATTGAAAACTTTTTTGTTTTCCAAGCTATTGCAACCGAATTAAAATTTATACATTCGATGTAGCCGTACACAATTTGTGAAAGTTTTGTCCGGATCGGAGAACTATATCTAATAGCTGCCATACTAACGATCAATCAGATTTCAAGTCTTTGTATGGAAAACTTTTTTGTTCTCCAAGCTATCGCAACCGAACTAAACATTTATTCATTTGACATAGCCGTACACGATGTGTGAAAGTTTGGTCCGGATCGGACCACTCTATCATATAGCTGCCATACAAACGACCGAATGAAAGCAAGTCTTTGTATTGAAAACTTTTTTGTTTTCCAAGCTATTGCAACCGAATTAAAAATTTATATGTTCGATGTAGCCGTACACAATTCGTGAAAGTTTGGTCCGGATCGGAGAACTATATCTAATAGCTGCCATACTAACGATCAATCAGATTTCAAGTCTTTGTATGGAAAACTTTTTTGTTCTCCAAGCTATCGCAACCGAATTGAGCGTTCATTGATTTGACATAGCCATACACGATGTGTGAAAGTTTGGTCGGGATCGGACTACTATATCATATAGCTGCCATACAAAGGACCGATATGAAAGCAAGTCTTTGTATGGAAAACTTTTTTGTTCTCCAAGTTATCGCAACCGAATTGAGCGTTCATTTATTTGACATATTTGACATTTGACACGATTTGTGAAAGTTTGGTCCGGATCGGACTACTATATCATATAGCTGCCATACAAACGACCGAATGAAAGCAAGTCTTTGTATGGAAAACTTTTTTGTTCTCCAAGTTATCGCAACCGAATTGAGCGTTCATTTATTTGACATAGCCATACACGATTTGTGGTCCGGATCCGAAGTTTGGTCCGGATCAGACCACTATATCATAAGCTGCCATACAAACGACCGAATAAAAGCAAGTCTTTGTATGGAAAACTTTTTTGTTCTCCAAGTTATCGCAACCGAATTAAGCATTCATTTATTTGACATAGCCACACACTATTTGTGAAAGTTTGGTCTGGATCAGACCACTATATATAATAAGCTGCCATACAAATGACCGAAAGAAAGCAAGTCTTTGTATGGAAAACTTTTTTGTTCTCCAAGTTATCGCAACCGAATTGAGCATTCATTTATTTGACATAGCCATACACGATTTGTGAAAGTTTGGTCCGGATCAGACCACTATATCATAAGCTGCCATACAAACGACCGAATGAAAGCAAGTCTTTGTATTGAAAACTTTTTTGTTTTCCAAGCTATTGCAACCGAATTAAAAATTTATACATTCGATGTAGCCGTACACAATTTGTGAAAGTTTGGTCTGGATCGGAGAACTATATCTAATAGCTGCCATACTAACGATCAATAGGATTTCAAGTCTTTGTATGGAAAACTTTTTTGTTCTCCAAGCTATCGCAACCGAATTGAGCCTTCATTTATTTGACATATTTGACATTTGACACGATTTGTGAAAGTTTGGTCCGGATCGGTCTACTATATCATATAGCTGCCATACAAACGACCGAATGAAAGCAAGTCTTTCTATGGAAAACTTTTTTGTTCTCCAAGTTATCGCAACCGAATTGAGCGTTCATTTATTTGACATAGCCATACACGATTTGTGGTCCGGATCCGAAGTTTGGTCCGGATCAGACCACTATATCATAAGCTGCCATACAAACGACCGAATGAAAGCAAGTCTTTGTATGGAAAACTTTTTTGTTCTCCAAGTTATCGCAACCGAATTAAGCATTCATTTATTTGACATAGCCACACACTATTTGTGAAAGTTTGGTCTGGATCAGACCACTATATATAATAAGCTGCCATACAAACGACCGAAAGAAAGCAAGTCTTTGTATGGAAAACTTTTTTGTTCTCCAAGTTATCGCAACCGAATTGAGCATTCATTTATTTGACATAGCCACACACGATTTGTGAAAGTTTGGTCCGGATCAGACCACTATATCATAAGCTGCCATACAAACGACCGAATGAAAGCAAGTCTTTGTATTGAAAACTTTTTTGTTTTCCAAGCTATTGCAACCGAATTAAAAATTTATACATTCGATGTAGCCGTACACAATTTGTGAAAGTTTGGTCTGGATCGGAGAACTATATCTAATAGCTGCCATACTAACGATCAATAGGATTTCAAGTCTTTGTATGGAAAACTTTTTTGTTCTCCAAGCTATCGCAACCGAACTAAACATTTATTCAGTTGACATAGCCGTACACGATGTGAGAAAGTTTGGTCCGGATCGGACTACTATATCATATAGCTGCCATACAAGCGACCGAATGATAGCAAGTCTTTGTATGGAAAACTTTTTTGTTCTCCAAGTTATCGCAACCTAATTGAGATTTCATTTATTTGTCAAGGCCACACACGATTTGTGAAAGTTTGGTCCGGATCGGACCACTATATCAGATAGCTGCCATACAAACGACCGAATGAAAGCAAGTCTTTGTATTGAAAACTTTTTTGTTTTCCAAGCTATTGCAACCGAATTAAAATTTATACATTCGATGTAGCCGTACACAATTTGTGAAAGTTTCGTCCGGATCGGAGAACTATATCTAATAGCTGCCATACTAACGATCAATCAGATTTCAAGTCTTTGTATGGAAAACTTTTATGTTCTCCAAGCTATCGCAACCGAATTCAACATTTATTCATTTGACATAGCCATACACGATGTGTGAAAGTTTGGTCGGGATCGGACTACTATATCATATAGCTGCCATAAAAAGGACCGATATGGAAGCAAGTCTTTGTATGGAAAACTTTTTTTGTATACAAAGGACCGATATGAAAGCAAGTCTTTGTATGGAAAACTTTTTTTTTCTCCAAGTTATCGCAACCGAATTGAGCGTTCATTTATTTGACATAGCCACACACGATTTGTGAAAGTTTGGTCCAGATCAGACCACTATATGTGTGAAAGTTTGGTTGGGATCGGACTACTATATCATAGAAAGGACCGATATGAAAGCAAGTCTTTGTATGGAAAACTTTTTTGTTCTCCAAGTTATCGCAACCGAATTAAGCATTCATTTATCTGACATAGCCGTACACGATGTGTGAAAGTTTGGTCCGGATCAGACCACTATATCATATAGCTGCCATACAAACAACCGAATGAAAGCAAGTCTTTGTATTGAAAACTTTTTATTTTCCAAGCTATTGCAACCGAATTTAAAATTTATACATTCGATGTAGCCGTACAAATTTTGTGAAAGTTTGGTCCGGATCGGAGAACTATATCTAATAGCTGCCATACTAACGATCAATCAGATTTCAAGTCTTCGTATGGAAAACTTTTTTGTTCTCCAAGCTATCGCAACCGAACTAAACATTTATTCATTTGACATAGCCGTACACGATGTGTGAAAGTTTGGTCGGGATCGGACTACTATATCATATAGCTGCCATACAAAGGACCGATATGAAAGCAAGTCTTTGTATGGAAAACTTTTTTGTTCTTCAAGTTATCGCAACCGAATTGAGCGTTCATTTATTTGACATATTTGACATTTGACACGATTTGTGAAAGTTTGGTCCGGATCGGACCACTATATCATATAGCTGCCATACAAACGACCGAATGAAAGCAAGTCTTTGTATGAAAAACTTTTTTGTTCTCCAAGTTATCGCAACCGAATTAAGCGTTCATTTATTTGACATAGCCATACACGATTTGTGAAAGTTTAGTCCGGATCGGACCACTATATCATATAGCTGCCATACAAACGACCGAATGAAAGCAAGTCTTTGTATGGAAAACTTTTTTGTTCTCCAAGTTATCGCAACCGAATTAAGCATTCATTTATTTGACATAGCCGCACACGATTTGTGAAAGTTTGGTCTGGATCAGACCAATATATATCATAAGCTGCCATACAAACGACCGAATGAAAGCAAGTCTTTGTAAGGAAAACTTTTTTGTTCTCCAAGTTATCGCAACCGACTTGAGCGTTCATTTATTTGACATAGCCATACACGATTTGTGAAAGTTTGGTCCGGATCGGACCACTATATCATATAGCTGCCATACAAACAACCGAATGAAAGCAAGTCTTTGTATTGAAAACTTTTTTATTTTCCAAGCTATTGCAACCGAATTCAAACTTTACACATTCGATGTAGCCGTACAAATTTTGTGAAAGTTTGGTCCGGATCGGAGAACTATATCTAATAGCTGCCATACTAACGATCAATCAGATTTCAAGTCTTCGTATGGAAAACTTTTTTGTTCTCCAAGCTATCGCAACCGTATTCAACATTTATTCATTTGACCTAGCCATACACGATTTGTAAAAATTTGGTCCGGATCGGAGAACTATATCATATAGTTGCCATACTAACGATCAATCAGATTTCAAGTCTTTGTATGGAAAACTTTTTTGTTCTCCAAGCTATCGATTTCAATCAGATTTCAAGTCATTGTATGGAAAACTTTTTTGTTCTCCAAGCTATCGCAACCGAACTAAACATTTATTCTTTTGACATAGCCGTACACGATGTGTGAAAGTTTGGTCCGGATCGGACCACTATATCATATAGCTGCCATACAAACGACCGAATGAAAGCAAGTCTTTGTATGGAAAACTTTTTTGTTCTCCAAGTTATCGCAACCGAATTAAGCATTCATTTATTTGACATAGCCACACATGATTTGTGAAAGTTTGGTCCGGATCGGACCACTATATCATATAGCTGCCATACAAACGACCGAATGAAAGCAAGTCTTTGTATTGAAAACTTTTTTATTTTCCAAGCTATTGCAACCGAATTCAAAATGTATACATTCGATGTACACAATTTTTAAAAGTTTGGTCTGGATCGGAGAACTATATCTAATAGCTGCCATACTAACGATCAATCAGATTTCAAGTCTTTGTATGGAAAACTTTTTTGTTCTCCAAGCTATCGCAACCGTATTCAACATTTATTCATTTGACATAGCCATACACGATTTGTAAAAGTTTGGTCGGGATCGGACCACTATATCATATAGTTGCCATACTAACGATCAATCAGATTTCAAGTCTTTGTATGGAAAACTTTTTTGTTCTCCAAGCTATCGATTTCAATCAGATTTCAAGTCATTGTATGGAAAACTTTTTTGTTCTCCAAGCTATCGCAACCGAACTAAACATTTATTCATTTGACATAGCCGTACACGATGTGTGAAAGTTTGGTCCGGATCGGACCACTATATCATATAGCTGCCATACAAACGACCGAATGAAAGCAAGTCTTTGTATGGAAAACTTTTTTGTTCTCCAAGTTATCGCAACCGAATTGAGCGTTCATTTATTTGACATATTTGACATTTGACACGATTTGTAAAAGTTTGGTCCTGATCGGACCACTATATCATATAGCTGCCATACAAACGACCGAATGAAAGCAAGTCTTTGTATGGCAAACTTTTTTGTTCTCCAAGTTATCGCAACCGAATTGAGCGTTCATTTATTTGACATAGCTATACACGATTTGTGAAAGTTTGGTCCGGATCGGACTACTATATCATATAGCTGCCATACAAACGACCGAATGAAAGCAAGTCTTTGTATGGAAAACTTTTTTGTTATCGCAACCGAATTAAGTATTCATTTATTTGACATAGCCACACACGATTTTTGAAAGTTTGGTCTGGATCAGACCAATATATATCATAAGCTGCCATACAAACGACCGAATGAAAGCAAGTCTTTGTATTGAAAACTTTTTTTATTTTCCAAGCTATTGCAACCGAATTCAAAATGTGTACATTCGATGTAGCCGTACACAATTTGTAAAAGTTTGGTCCGGATCGGAGAACTATATCTAATAGCTGCCATACTAACGATCAATCAGATTTCAAGTCTTTGTATGGAAAACTTTTTTGTTCTCCAAGCTATCGCAACCGTATTCAACATTTATTCATTTGACATAGCTATACACGATTTGTAAAAGTTTGGTCCGGATCGGAGAACTATATCATATAGTTGCCATACTAACGATCAATCAGATTTCAAGTCTTTGTATGGAAAACTTTTTTGTTCTCCAAGCTATCGATTTCAATCAGATTTCAAGTCATTGTATGGAAAACTTTTTTGTTCTCCAAGCTATCGCAACCGAACTAAACATTTATTCTTTTGACATAGCCGTACACGATGTGTGAAAGTTTGGTCCGGATCGGACCACTATATCATATAGCTGCCATACAAACGACCGAATGAAAGCAAGTCTTTGTATGGAAAACTTTTTTGTTCTCCAAGTTATCGCAACCGAATTAAGCATTCATTTATTTGACATAGCCACACATGATTTGTGAAAGTTTGGTCCGGATCGGACCACTATATCATATAGCTGCCATACAAACGACCGAATGAAAGCAAGTCATTGTATTGACAACATTTTTGTTTTCCAAGCTATTGCAACCGAATTCAAAATTTATACATTCGATGTAGCCGTACACAATTTGTGAAAGTTTGGTCCGGATCGGAGAACTATATCTAATAGCTGCCATACTAACGATCAATCAGATTTCAAGTCTTTGTATGGAAAACTTTTTTGTTCTCCAAGCTATCGATTTCAATCAGATTTCAAGTCATTGTATGGAAAACTTTTTTGTTCTCCAAGCTATCGCAACCGAACTAAACATTTATTCATTTGACATAGCCGTACACGATGTGTGAAAGTTTGGTCCGGATCGGACCACTATATCATATAGCTGCCATACAAACGACCGAATGAAAGCAAGTCTTTGTATGGAAAACTTTTTTGTTCTCCAAGTTATCGCAACCGAATTAAGCATTCATTTATTTGACATAGCCATACACGATTTGTGAAAGTTTGGTCCGGATCGGACTACTATATCATATAGCTGCCATACAAACGACCGAATGAAAGCAAGTCTTTGTATTGAAAACTTTTTTGTTTTCCAAGCTATTGCAACCGAATTCAAAATTTATACATTCGATGTAGCCGTACACAATTTACACAATTTGTAAAAGTTTGGTCCGGATCGGAGAACTATATCTAATAGCTGCCATACTAACGATCAATCAGATTTCAAGTCTTTGTATGGAAAACTTTTTTGTTCTCCAAGCTATCGCAACCGTATTCAACATTTATTCATTTGACATAGCCATACACGATTTGTAAAAGTTTGGTCCGGATCGGAGAACTATATCATATAGTTGCCATACTAACGATCAATCAGATTTCAAGTCTTTGTATGGAAAACTTTTTTGTTCTCCAAGCTATCGATTTCAATCAGATTTCAAGTCATTGTATGGAAAACTTTTTTGTTCTCCAAGCTATCGCAACCGAACTAAACATTTATTCATTTGACATAGCCGTACACGATGTGTGAAAGTTTGGTCCGGATCGGACCACTATATCATATAGCTGCCATACAAACGACCGAATGAAAGCAAGTCTTTGTATGGAAAACTTTTTTGTTCTCCAAGTTATCGCAACCGAATTGAGCGTTCATTTATTTGACATATTTGACATTTGACACGATTTGTGAAAGTTTGGTCCTGATCGGACCACTATATCATATAGCTGCCATACAAACGACCGAATGAAAGCAAGTCTTTGTATGGAAAACTTTTTTGTTCTCCAAGTTATCGCAACCGAATTAAGCATTCATTTATTTGACATAGCCACACACGATTTGTGAAAGTTTGGTCCGGATCGGACTACTATATCATATAGCTGCCATACAAACGACCGAATGAAAGCAAGTCTTTGTATTGAAAACTTTTTGTTTTCCAAGCTATTGCAACCGAATTCAAAATTTATACATTCGATGTAGCCGTACACAATTTGTAAAAGTTTGGTCCGGATCGGAGAACTATATCTAATAGCTGCCTTACTAACGATCAATCAGATTTCAAGTCTTTGTATGGAAAACTTTTTTGTTCTCCAAGCTATCGCAACCGTATTCAACATTTATTCATTTGACATAGCCATACACGATTTGTAAAAGTTTGGTCCGGATCGGAGAACTATATCATATAGTTGCCATACTAACGATCAATCAGATTTCAAGTCTTGGTATGGAAAACTTTTTTGTTCTCCAAGCTATCGATTTCAATCAGATTTCAAGTCATTGTATGGAAAACTTTTTTGTTCTCCAAGCTATCGCAACCGAACTAAACATTTATTCATTTGACATAGCCGTACACGATGTGTGAAAGTTTGGTCCGGATCGGACCACTATATCATATAGCTGCCATACAAACGACCGAATGAAAGCAAGTCTTTGTATGGCAAACTTTTTTGTTCTCCAAGTTATCGCAACCGAATTGAGCGTTCATTTATTTGACATAGCTATACACGATTTGTGAAAGTTTGGTCCGGATCGGACTACTATATCATATAGCTGCCATACAAACGACCGAATGAAAGAAAGTCTTTGTATGGAAAACTTTTTTGTTATCGCAACCGAATTAAGTATTCATTTATTTGACATAGCCACACACGATTTGTGAAAGTTTGGTCTGGATCAGACCAATATATATCATAAGCTGCCATACAAACGACCGAATGAAAGCAAGTCTTTGTATTGAAAACTTTTTTATTTTCCAAGCTATTGCAACCGAATTCAAAATGTGTACATTCGATGTAGCCGTACACAATTTGTAAAAGTTTGGTCCGGATCGGAGAACTATATCTAATAGCTGCCATACTAACGATCAATCAGATTTCAAGTCTTTGTATGGAAAACTTTTTGTTCTCCAAGCTATCGCAACCGTATTCAACATTTATTCATTTGACATAGCTATACACGATTTGTAAAAGTTTGGTCCGGATCGGAGAACTATATCATATAGTTGCCATACTAACGATCAATCAGATTTCAAGTCTTTGTATGGAAAACTTTTTTGTTCTCCAAGCTATCGATTTCAATCAGATTTCAAGTCATTGTATGGAAAACTTTTTTGTTCTCCAAGCTATCGCAACCGAACTAAACATTTATTCTTTTGACATAGCCGTACACGATGTGTGAAAGTTTGGTCCGGATCGGACCACTATATCATATAGCTGCCATACAAACGACCGAATGAAAGCAAGTCTTTGTATGGAAAACTTTTTTGTTCTCCAAGTTATCGCAACCGAATTAAGCATTCATTTATTTGACATAGCCACACATGATTTGTGAAAGTTTGATCCGGATCGGACCACTATATCATATAGCTGCCATACAAACGACCGAATGAAAGCAAGTCTTTGTATTGACAACATTTTTGTTTTCCAAGCTATTGCAACCGAATTCAAAATTTATACATTCGATGTAGCCGTACACAATTTGTGAAAGTTTGGTCCGGATCGGAGAACTATATCTAATAGCTGCCATACTAACGATCAATCAGATTTCAAGTCTTTGTATGGAAAACTTTTTTGTTCTCCAAGCTATCGATTTCAATCAGATTTCAAGTCATTGTATGGAAAACTTTTTTGTTCTCCAAGCTATCGCAACCGAACTAAACATTTATTCATTTGACATAGCCGTACACGATGTGTGAAAGTTTGGTCCGGATCGGACTACTATATCATATAGCTGCCATACAAACGACCGAATGAAAGCAAGTCTTTGTATGGAAAACTTTTTTGTTCTCCAAGTTATCGCAACCGAATTAAGCATTCATTTATTTGACATAGCCATACACGATTTGTGAAAGTTTGGTCCGGATCGGACTACTATATCATATAGCTGCCATACAAACGACCGAATGAAAGCAAGTCTTTGTATTGAAAACTTTTTGTTTTCCAAGCTATTGCAACCGAATTCAAAATTTATACATTCGATGTAGCCGTACACAATTTACACAATTTGTAAAAGTTTGGTCCGGATCGGAGAACTATATCTAATAGCTGCCATACTAACGATCAATCAGATTTCAAGTCTTTGTATGGAAAACTTTTTTGTTCTCCAAGCTATCGCAACCGTATTCAACATTTATTCATTTGACATAGCCATACACGATTTGTAAAAGTTTGGTCCGGATCGGAGAACTATATCATATAGTTGCCATACTAACGATCAATCAGATTTCAAGTCTTTGTATGGAAAACTTTTTTGTTCTCCAAGCTATCGATTTCAATCAGATTTCAAGTCATTGTATGGAAAACTTTTTTGTTCTCCAAGCTATTGCAACCGAACTAAACATTTATTCATTTGACATAGCCGTACACGATGTGTGAAAGTTTGGTCCGGATCGGACCACTATATCATATAGCTGCCATACAAACGACCGAATGAAAGCAAGTCTTTGTATGGAAAACTTTTTTGTTCTCCAAGTTATCGCAACCGAATTAAGCATTCATTTATTTGACATAGCCACACACGATTTGTGAAAGTTTGGTCCGGATCGGACTACTATATCATATAGCTGCCATACAAACGACCGAATGAAAGCAAGTCTTTGTATTGAAAACTTTTTTGTTTTCCAAGCTATTGCAACCGAATTCAAAATTTATACATTCGATGTAGCCGTACACGATTTGTAAAAGTTTGGTCCGGATCGGAGAACTATATCATATAGTTGCCATACTAACGATCAATCAGATTTCAAGTCTTTGTATGGAAAACTTTTTTGTTCTCCAAGCTATCGATTTCAATCAGATTTCAAGTCATTGTATGGAAAACTTTTTTGTTCTCCAAGCTATCGCAACCGAACTAAACATTTATTCATTTGACATAGCCGTACACGATGTGTGAAAGTTTGGTCCGGATCGGACCACTATATCATATAGCTGCCATACAAACGACCGAATGAAAGCAAGTCTTTGTATGGAAAACTTTTTTGTTCTCCAAGTTATCGCAACCGAATTAAGCATTCATTTATTTGACATAGCCACACACGATTTGTGAAAGTTTGGTCCGGATCGGACTACTATATCATATAGCTGCCATACAAACGACCGAATGAAAGCAAGTCTTTGTATTGAAAACTTTTTTGTTTTCCAAGCTATTGCAACCGAATTCAAAATTTATACATTCGATGTAGCCGTACACAATTTGTAAAAGTTTGGTCCGGATCGGAGAACTATATCTAATAGCTGCCATACTAACGATCAATCAGATTTCAAGTCTTTGTATGGAAAACTTTTTTGTTCTCCAAGCTATCGATTTCAATCAGATTTCAAGTCATTGTATGGAAAACTTTTTTGTTCTCCAAGCTATCGCAACCGAACTAAACATTTATTCATTTGACATAGCCGTACACGATGTATGAAAGTTTGGTCTGGATCGGACCACTATATCATATAGCTGCCATACAAACGACCGAATGAAAGCAAGTCTTTGTATGGAAAACTTTTTTGTTCTCCAAGTTATCGCAACCGAATTAAGCATTCATTTATTTGACATAGCCATACACGATTTGTGAAAGTTTGGTCCGGATCGGACTACTATATCATATAGCTGCCATACAAACGACCGAATGAAAGCAAGTCTTTGTATTGAAAACTTTTTTGTTTTCCAAGCTATTGCAACCGAATTCAAAATTTATACATTCGATGTAGCCGTACACAATTTACACAATTTGTAAAAGTTTGGTCCGGATCGGAGAACTATATCTAATAGCTGCCATACTAACGATCAATCAGATTTCAAGTCTTTGTATGGAAAACTTTTTTGTTCTCCAAGCTATCGATTTCAATCAGATTTCAAGTCATTGTATGGAAAACTTTTTTGTTCTCCAAGCTATCGCAACCGTATTCAACATTTATTCATTTGACATAGCCATACACGATTTGTAAAAGTTTGGTCCGGATCGGAGAACTATATCATATAGTTGCCATACTAACGATCAATCAGATTTCAAGTCTTTGTATGGAAAACTTTTTTGTTCTCCAAGCTATCGATTTCAATCAGATTTCAAGTCATTGTATGGAAAACTTTTTTGTTCTCCAAGCTATCGCAACCGTATTCAACATTTATTCATTTGACATAGCCATACACGATTTGTAAAAGTTTGGTCCGGATCGGAGAACTATATCATATAGTTGCCATACTAACGATCAATCAGATTTCAAGTCTTTGTATGGAAAACTTTTTTGTTCTCCAAGCTATCGATTTCAATCAGATTTCAAGTCATTGTATGGAAAACTTTTTTGTTCTCCAAGCTATCGCAACCGAACTAAACATTTATTCATTTGACATAGCCGTACACGATGTGTGAAAGTTTGGTCCGGATCGGACCACTATATCATATAGCTGCCATACAAACGACCGAATGAAAGCAAGTCTTTGTATGGAAAACTTTTTTGTTCTCCAAGTTATCGCAACCGAATTAAGCATTCATTTATTTGACATAGCCACACACGATTTGTGAAAGTTTGGTCCGGATCGGACTACTATATCATATAGCTGCCATACAAACGACCGAATGAAAGCAAGTCTTTGTATTGAAAACTTTTTTGTTTTCCAAGCTATTGCAACCGAATTCAAAATTTATACATTCGATGTAGCCGTACACAATTTGTAAAAGTTTGGTCCGGATCGGAGAACTATATCTAATAGCTGCCATACTAACGATCAATCAGATTTCAAGTCTTTGTATGGAAAACTTTTTTTGTTCTCCAAGCTATCGCAACCGTATTCAACATTTATTCATTTGACATAGCCATACACGATTTGTAAAAGTTTGGTCCGGATCGGAGAACTATATCATATAGTTGCCATACTAACGATCAATCAGATTTCAAGTCTTTGTATGGAAAACTTTTTTGTTCTCCAAGCTATCGATTTCAATCAGATTTCAAGTCATTGTATGGAAAACTTTTTGTTCTCCAAGCTATCGCAACCGAACTAAACATTTATTCATTTGACATAGCCGTACACGATGTGTGAAAGTTTGGTCCGGATCGGACCACTATATCATATAGCTGCCATACAAACGACCGAATGAAAGCAAGTCTTTGTATGGAAAACTTTTTTGTTCTCCAAGTTATCGCAACCGAATTAAGCATTCATTTATTTGACATAGCCACACACGATTTGTGAAAGTTTGGTCCGGATCGGACTACTATATCATATAGCTGCCATACAAACGACCGAATGAAAGCAAGTCTTTGTATTGAAAACTTTTTTGTTTTCCAAGCTATTGCAACCGAATTCAAAATTTATACATTCGATATAGCCGTACACAATTTGTAAAAGTTTGGTCCGGATCGGAGAACTATATCTAATAGCTGCCATACTAACGATCAATCAGATTTCAAGTCTTTGTATGGAAAACTTTTTTGTTCTCCAAGCTATCGCAACCGTATTCAACATTTATTTATTTGACATAGCCATACACGATTTGTAAAAGTTTGGTCCGGATCGGAGAACTATATCATATAGTTGCCATACTAACGATCAATCAGATTTCAAGTCTTTGTATGGAAAACTTTTTTGTTCTCCAAGCTATCGATTTCAATCAGATTTCAAGTCATTGTATGGAAAACTTTTTGTTCTCCAAGCTATCGCAACCGAACTAAACATTTATTCATTTGTATGGAAAACTTTTTTGTTCTCCAAGTTATCGCAACCGAATTAAGCATTCATTTATTTGACATAGCCATACACGATTTGTGAAAGTTTGGTCCGGATCGGACTACTATATCATATAGCTGCCATACAAACGACCGAATGAAAGCAAGTCTTTGTATTGAAAACTTTTTTGTTTTCCAAGCTATTGCAACCGAATTCAAAATTTATACATTCGATGTAGCCGTACACAATTTGTAAAAGTTTGGTCCGGATCGGAGAACTATATCTAATAGCTGCCATACTAACGATCAATCAGATTTCAAGTCTTTGTATGGAAAACTTTTTTGTTCTCCAAGCTATCGCAACCGTATTCAACATTTATTCATTTGACATAGCCATACACGATTTGTAAAAGTTTGGTCCGGATCGGAGAACTATATCATATAGTTGCCATACTAACGATCAATCAGATTTCAAGTCTTTGTATGGAAAACTTTTTTGTTCTCCAAGCTATCGATTTCAATCAGATTTCAAGTCATTGTATGGAAAACTTTTTTGTTCTCCAAGCTATCGCAACCGAACTAAACATTTATTCATTTGACATAGCCGTACACGATGTGTGAAAGTTTGGTCCGGATCGGACCACTATATCATATAGCTGCCATACAAACGACCGAATGAAAGCAAGTCTTTGTATGGAAAACTTTTTGTTCTCCAAGTTATCGCAACCGAATTAAGCATTCATTTATTTGACATAGCCACACACGATTTGTGAAAGTTTGGTCCGGATCGGACTACTATATCATATAGCTGCCATACAAACGACCGAATGAAAGCAAGTCTTTGTATTGAAAACTTTTTTGTTTTCCAAGCTATTGCAACCGAATTCAAAATTTATACATTCGATGTAGCCTTACACAATTTGTAAAAGTTTGGTCCGGATCGGAGAACTATATCTAATAGCTGCCATACTAACGATCAATCAGATTTCAAGTCTTTGTATGGAAAACTTTTTTGTTCTCCAAGCTATCGCAACCGTATTCAACATTTATTCATTTGACATAGCCATACACGATTTGTAAAAGTTTGGTCCGGATCGGAGAACTATATCATATAGTTGCCATACTAACGATCAATCAGATTTCAAGTCATTGTATGGAAAACTTTTTTGTTCTCCAAGCTATCGCAACCGAACTAAACATTTATTCATTTGACATAGCCGTACACGATGTGTGAAAGTTTGGTCGGATCGGACCACTATATCATATAGCTGCCATACAAACGACCGAATGAAAGCAAGTCTTTGTATGGAAAACTTTTGTTCTCCAAGTTATCGCAACCGAATTAAGCATTCATTTATTTGACATAGCCATACACGATTTGTGAAAGTTTGGTCCGGATCGGACTACTATATCATATAGCTGCCATACAAACGACCGAATGAAAGCAAGTCTTTGTATTGAAAACTTTTTTGTTTTCCAAGCTATTGCAACCGAATTCAAAATTTATACATTCGATTTAGCCGTACACAATTTACACAATTTGTAAAAGTTTGGTCCGGATCGGAGAACTATATCTAATAGCTGCCATACTAACGATCAATCAGATTTCAAGTCTTTGTATGGAAAACTTTTTTGTTCTCCAAGCTATCGCAACCGTATTCAACATTTATTCATTTGACATAGCCATACACGATTTGTAAAAGTTTGGTCCGGATCGGAGAACTATATCATATAGTTGCCATACTAACGATCAATCAGATTTCAAGTCTTGGTATGGAAAACTTTTTTGTTCTCCAAGCTATCGATTTCAATCAGATTTCAAGTCATTGTATGGAAAACTTTTTTGTTCTCCAAGCTATCGCAACCGAACTAAACATTTATTCATTTGACATAGCCGTACACGATGTGTGAAAGTTTGGTCTGGATCGGACCACTATATCATATAGCTGCCATACAAACGACCGAATGATAGCAAGACTTTGTATGGAAAACTTTTTTGTTCTCCAAGCTATCGCAACCGTATTCAAAATTTATTCATTTGACATAGCCATACACGATTTGTAAAAGTTTGGTCGGGATCGGACCACTATATCATATAGATGCCATACTAACGATCAATCAGATTTCAAGTCTTTGTATGGAAAACTTTTTTATTCTCCAAGCTATCGCAACCGTATTCAACATTTATTTATTTGACATAGCCATACACGATTTGTAAAAGTTTGGTCCGGATCGGAGAACTATATCATATAGTTGCCATACTAACGATCAATCAGATTTCAAGTCTTTGTATGGAAAACTTTTTTGTTCCCCAAGCTATCGATTTCAATCAGATTTCAAGTCATTGTATGGAAAACTTTTTTGTTCTCCAAGCTATCGCAACCGAACTAAACATTTATTCATTTGACATAGCCGTACACGATGTGTGAAAGTTTGGTCTGGATCGGACCACTATATCATATAGCTGCCATACAAACGACCGAATGATAGCAAGACTTTGTATGGAAAACTTTTTTGTTCTCCAAGCTATCGCAACCGTATTCAACATTTATTCATTTGACATAGCCATACACGATTTGTAAAAGTTTGGTCGGGATCGGACCACTATATCATATAGTTGCCATACTAACGATCAATCAGATTTCAAGTCTTTGTATGGAAAACTTTTTGTTCTCCAAGCTATCGCAACCGAACTAAACATTTATTCATTTGACATAGCCGTACACGATGTGTGAAAGTTTGGTCTGGATCGGACCACTATATCATATAGCTGCCATACAAACGACCGAATGATAGCAAGACTTTGTATGGAAAACTTTTTTGTTCTCCAAGCTATCGCAACCGTATTCAACATTTATTCATTTGACATAGCCATACACGATTTGTAAAAGTTTGGTCCGGATCGGAGAACTATATCATATAGTTGCCATACTAACGATCAATCAGATTTCAAGTCTTGGTATGGAAAACTTTTTTGTTCTCCAAGCTATCGATTTCAATCAGATTTCAAGTCATTGTATGGAAAACTTTTTTGTTCTCCAAGCTATCGCAACCGAACTAAACATTTATTCATTTGACATAGCCGTACACGATGTGTGAAAGTTTGGTCCGGATCGGACCACTATATCATATAGCTGCCATACAAACGACCGAATGAAAGCAAGTCTTTGTATGGAAAACTTTTTTGTTCTCCAAGTTATCGCAACCGAATTAAGCATTCATTTATTTGACATAGCCACACACGATTTGTGAAAGTTTGGTCCGGATCGGACTACTATATCATATAGCTGCCATACAAACGACCGAATGAAAGCAAGTCTTTGTATTGAAAACTTTTTTGTTTTCCAAGCTATTGCAACCGAATTCAAAATTTATACATTCGATGTAGCCGTACACAATTTGTAAAAGTTTGGTCCGGATCGGAGAACTATATCTAATAGCTGCTATACTAACGATCAATCAGATTTCAAGTCTTTGTATGGAAAACTTTTTTGTTCTCCAAGCTATCGCAACCGTATTCAACATTTATTCATTTGACATAGCCGTACACGATGTGTGAAAGTTTGGTCCGGATCGGACCACTATATCATATAGCTGCCATACAAACGACCGAATGAAAGCAAGTCTTTGTATGGAAAACTCTTTTGTTCTCCAAGTTATCGCAACCGAATTAAGAATTCATTTATTTGACATAGCCACACACGATTTGTGAAAGTTTGGTCCGGATCGGACTACTATATCATATAGCTGCCATACAAACGACCGAATGAAAGCAAGTCTTTGTATTGACAACTTTTTTGTTTTCCAAGCTATTACAACCCAATTCAAAATTTATACATTCGATGTAGCCGTACACAATTTGTGAAAGTTTGGTCCGGATCGGAGAACTATATCTAATAGCTGCCATACTAACGATCAATCACATTTCAAGTCTTTGTATGGAAAACTTTTTTGTTCTCCAAGCTATCGCAACCGTATTCAACATTTATTCATTTGACATAGCCGTACACGATGTGTGAAAGTTTGGTCCGGATCGGACCACTATATCATATAGCTGCCATACAAACGACCGAATGAAAGCAAGTCTTTGTATGGAAAACTCTTTTGTTCTCCAAGTTATCGCAACCGAATTAAGAATTCATTTATTTGACATAGCCACACACGATTTGTGAAAGTTTGGTCCGGATCGGACTACTATATCATATAGCTGCCATACAAACGACCGAATGAAAGCAAGTCTTTGTATGGAAAACTCTTTTGTTCTCCAAGTTATCGCAACCGAATTAAGAATTCATTTATTTGACATAGCCACACACGATTTGTGAAAGTTTGGTCCGGATCGGACTACTATATCATATAGCTGCCATACAAACGACCGAATGAAAGCAAGTCTTTGTATTGACAACTTTTTTGTTTTCCAAGCTATTGCAACCCAATTCAAAATTTATACATTCGATGTAGCCGTACACAATTTGTAAAAGTTTGGTCCGGATCGGAGAACTATATCTAATAGCTGCCATACTAACGATCAATCAGATTTCAAGTCTTTGTATGGAAAACTTTTTTGTTCTCCAAGCTATCGCAACCGTATTCAACATTTATTCATTTGACATAGCCATACACGATTTGTAAAAGTTTGGTCCGGATCGGAGAACTATATCATATAGTTGCCATACTAACGATCAATCAGATTTCAAGTCTTTGTATGGAAAACTTTTTTGTTCTCCAAGCTATCGATTTCAATCAGATTTCAAGTCATTGTATGGAAAACTTTTTTGTTCTCCAAGCTATCGCAACCGAACTAAACATTTATTCATTTGACATAGCCGTACACGATGTGTGAAAGTTTGGTCCGGATCGGACTACTATATCATATAGCTGCCATACAAACGACCGAATGAAAGCAAGTCTTTGTATGGAAAACTTTTTTGTTCTCCAAGTTATCGCAACCGAATTAAGCATTCATTTATTTGACATAGCCACACACGATTTGTGAAAGTTTGGTCCGGATCGGACTACTATATCATATAGCTGCCATACAAACGACCGAATGAAAGCAAGTCTTTGTATTGACAACTTTTTTGTTTTCCAAGCTATTGCAACCCAATTCAAAGTTTATACATTCGATGTAGCCGTACACAATTTGTGAAAGTTTGGTCCGGATCGGAGAACTATATCTAATAGCTGCCATACTAACGATCAATCACATTTCAAGTCTTTGTATGGAAAACTTTTTTGTTCTCCAAGCTATCGCAACCGTATTCAACATTTATTCATTTGACATAGCCATACACGATTTGTAAAAGTTTGGTCGGGATCGGACCACTATATCATATAGTTGCCATACTAACGATCAATCAGATTTCAAGTCTTCGTATGGAAAACTTTTTTGTTCTCCAAGCTATCGATTTCAATCAGATTTCAAGTCATTGTATGGAAAACTTTTTTGTTCTCCAAGCTATCGCAACCGAACTAAACATTTATTCATTTGACATAGCCGTACACGATGTGTGAAAGTTTGGTCCGGATCGGACCACTATATCATATAGCTGCCATACAAACGACCGAATGAAAGCAAGTCTTTGTATGGAAAACTTTTTTGTTCTCCAAGTTATCGTAACCGAATTAAGCATTCATTTATTTGACATAGCCACACACGATTTGTGAAAGTTTGGTCCGGATCGGACTACTATATCATATAGCTGCCATACAAACGACCGAATGAAAGCAAGTCTTTGTATTGAAAACTTTTTTGTTTTCCAAGCTATTGCAACCGAATTCAAAATTTATACATTCGATGTAGCCGTACACAATTTGTGAAAGTTTGGTCCGGATCGGAGAACTATATCTAATAGCTGCCATACTAACGATCAATCAGATTTCAAGTCTTTGTATGGAAAACTTTTTTGTTCTCCAAGCTATCGCAACCGTATTCAACATTTATTCATTTGACATAGCCATACACGATTTGTAAAAGTTTGGTCCGGATCGGAGAACTATATCATATAGTTGCCATACTAACGATCAATCAGATTTCAAGTCTTTGTATGGAAAACTTTTTTGTTCTCCAAGCTATCGATTTCAATCAGATTTCAAGTCATTGTATGGAAAACTTTTTTGTTCTCCAAGCTATCGCAACCGAACTAAACATTTATTCATTTGACATAGCCGTACACGATGTGTGAAAGTTTGGTCTGGATCGGACCACTATATCATATAGCTGCCATACAAACGACCGATATGAAATCAAGTCTTTGTATGGAAAACTTTTTTGTTCTCCAAGTTATCGCAACCGAATTAAGCATTCATTTATTTGACATAGCCACACACGATTTGTGAAAGTTTGGTCTGGATCAGACCAATATATATCATAAGCTGCCATACAAACGACCGAATGAAAGCAAGTCTTTGTATTGAAAACTTTTTTATTTTCCAAGCTATTGCAACCGAATTCAAAATGTATACATTCGATGTAGCCTTACACAATTTGTAAAAGTTTGGTCCGGATCGGAGAACTATATCTAATAGCTGCCATACTAACGATCAATCAGATTTCAAGTCTTTGTATGGAAAACTTTTTTGTTCTCCAAGCTATCGCAACCGTATTCAACATTTATTCATTTGACATAGCCATACACGATTTGTAAAAGTTTGGTCCGGATCGGAGAACTATATCATATAGTTGCCATACTAACGATCAATCAGATTTCAAGTCTTTGTATGGAAAACTTTTTTGTTCTCCAAGCTATCGATTTCAATCAGATTTCAAGTCATTGTATGGAAAACTTTTTTGTTCTCCAAG
Organism: Drosophila merina; assembly: GCA_035047645.1. Taxonomy (NCBI): domain Eukaryota; kingdom Metazoa; phylum Arthropoda; class Insecta; order Diptera; family Drosophilidae; genus Drosophila; species Drosophila merina. Next base: position 1,102,492 of record JAWNPH010000014.1, on the reverse strand, counting down.
CTATCGCAACCGAACTAAACATTTATTCATTTGACATAGCCGTACATGATGTGTGAAAGTTTGGTCTGGATCGGACCACTATATCATATAGCTGCCATACAAACGACCGAATGATAGCAAGACTTTGTATGGACAACTTTTTTGTTCTCCAAGTTATCGCAACCGAATTAAGCATTCATTTATTTGACATAGCCACACACGATTTGTGAAAGTTTGGTCCGGATCGGACCACTATATCATATAGCTGCCATACAAACAACCGAATGAAAGCAAGTCTTTGTATTGAAAACTTTTTGTTTTCCAAGCTATTGCAACCGAATTCAAAATTTATACAATCGATGTAGCCGTACAAAATTTGTGAAAGTTTGGTCCGGATCGGAGAACTGTATCTAATAGTTGCCATACTAACGATCAATCAGATTTCAAGTCTTTGTATGGAAAACTTTTTTGTTCTCCGAGCTATCGCAACCGAATTCAACATTTATTCATTCGACAAAGCCATACACGATTTGTAAAAGTTTGGTCGGGATCGGACCACTATATCATATAGCTGCCATACAAAGGACCGATATGAAATCAAGTCTTTGTATGGAAAACTTTTTTGTTCTCCAAGCTATCGCAACCGAACTAAACATTTATTCATTTGACATAGCCATACACGATTTGTAAAAGTTTGGTCCGGATCGGAGAACTATATCATATAGTTGCCATACTAACGATCAATCAGATTTCAAGTCTTTGTATGGAAAACTTTTTTGTTCTCCAAGCTATCGATTTCAATCAGATTTCAAGTCATTGTATGGAAAACTTTTTTGTTCTCCAAGCTATCGCAACCGAACTAAACATTTATTCATTTGACATAGCCGTACACGATGTGTGAAAGTTTGGTCTGGATCGGACCACTATATCATATAGCTGCCATACAAACGACCGAATGATAGCAAGACTTTGTATGGAAAACTTTTTTGTTCTCCAAGCTATCGCAACCGTATTCAACATTTATTCATTTGACATAGCCATACACGATTTGTAAAAGTTTGGTCCGGATCGGACCACTATATCATATAGTGCCATACTAACGATCAATCAGATTTCAAGTCTTCGTATGGAAAACTTTTTGTTCTCCAAGCTATCGATTTCAATCAGATTTCAAGTCATTGTATGGAAAACTTTTTTGTTCTCCAAGCTATCGCAACCGAACTAAACATTTATTCATTTGACATAGCCATACACGATTTGTAAAAGTTTGGTCCGGATCGGAGAACTATATCATATAGTTGCCATACTAACGATCAATCAGATTTCAAGTCTTCGTATGGAAAACTTTTTTGTTCTCCAAGCTATCGATTTCAATCAGATTTCAAGTCATTGTATGGAAAACTTTTTTGTTCTCCAAGCTATCGCAACCGAACTAAACATTTATTCATTTGACATAGCCGTACACGATGTGTGAAAGTTTGGTCTGGATCGGACCACTATATCATATAGCTGCCATACAAACGACCGAATGATAGCAAGACTTTGTATGGAAAACTTTTTTGTTCTCCAAGCTATCGCAACCGTATTCAACATTTATTCATTTGACATAGCCATACACGATTTGTAAAAGTTTGGTCGGGATCGGACCACTATATCATATAGTTGCCATACTAACGATCAATCAGATTTCAAGTCTTTGTATGGAAAACTTTTTTCTTCTCCAAGCTATCGCAACCGAACTAAACATTTATTCATTTGACATAGCCGTACACGATGTGTGAAAGTTTGGTCTGGATCGGACCACTATATCATATAGCTGCCATACAAACGACCGAATGATAGCAAGACTTTGTATGGAAAACTTTTTGTTCTCCAAGCTATCGCAACCGTATTCAACATTTATTCATTTGACATAGCCATACACGATTTGTAAAAGTTTGGTCCGGATCGGAGAACTATATCATATAGTTGCCATACTAACGATCAATCAGATTTCAAGTCTTGGTATGGAAAACTTTTTTGTTCTCCAAGTTATCGATTTCAATCAGATTTCAAGTCATTGTATGGAAAACTTTTTTGTTCTCCAAGCTATCGCAACCGAACTAAACATTTATTCATTTGACATAGCCGTACACGATGTGTGAAAGTTTGGTCCGGATCGGACCACTATATCATATAGCTGCCATACAAACGACCGAATGAAAGCAAGTCTTTGTATGGAAAACTTTTTGTTCTCCAAGTTATCGCAACCGAATTAAGCATTCATTTATTTGACATAGCCACACACGATTTGTAAAAGTTTGGTCGGGATCGGACCACTATATCATATAGTTGCCATACTAACGATCAATCAGATTTCAAGTCTTTGTATGGAAAACTTTTTTGTTCTCCAAGCTATCGCAACCGTATTCAACATTTATTTATTTGACATAGCCATACAGGATTTGTAAAAGTTTGGTCCGGATCGGAGAACTATATCATATAGTTGCCATACTAACGATCAATCAGATTTCAAGTCTTTGTATGGAAAACTTTTTTGTTCTCCAAGCTATCGATTTCAATCAGATTTCAAGTCATTGTATGTAAAATTTTTTTGTTCTCCAAGCTATCGCAACCGAACTAAACATTTATTCATTTGACATAGCCGTACACGATGTGTGAAAGTTTGGTCCGGATCGGACTACTATATCATATAGCTGCCATACAAACGACCGAATGAAAGCAAGTCTTTGTATTGAAAACTTTTTGTTTTCCAAGCTATTGCAACCGAATTCAAAAATTTATACATTCGATGTAGCCGTACACAATTTGTAAAAGTTTGGTCCGGATCGGAGAACTATATCTAATAGCTGCCATACTAACGATCAATCAGATTTCAAGTCTTTGTATGGAAAACTTTTTTGTTCTCCAAGCTATCGCAACCGTATTCAACATTTATTCATTTGACATAGCCATACACGATTTGTAAAAGTTTGGTCCGGATCGGAGAACTATATCATATAGTTGCCATACTAACGATCAATCAGATTTCAAGTCTTTGTATGGAAAACTTTTTTGTTCTCCAAGCTATCGATTTCAATCAGATTTCAAGTCATTGTATGGAAAACTTTTTTGTTCTCCAAGCTATCGCAACCGAACTAAACATTTATTCATTTGACATAGCCGTACACGATGTGTGAAAGTTTGGTCTGGATCGGACCACTATATCATATAGCTGCCATACAAACGACCGAATGATAGCAAGACTTTGTATGGAAAACTTTTTTTGTTCTCCAAGCTATCGCAACCGTATTCAACATTTATTCATTTGACATAGCCATACACGATTTGTAAAAGTTTGGTCGGGATCGGACCACTATATCATATAGTTGCCATACTAACGATCAATCAGATTTCAAGTCTTTGTATGGAAAACTTTTTTGTTCTCCAAGCTATCGCAACCGTATTCAACATTTATTTATTTGACATAGCCATACAGGATTTGTAAAAGTTTGGTCCGGATCGGAGAACTATATCATATAGTTGCCATACTAACGATCAATCAGATTTCAAGTCTTTGTATGGAAAACTTTTTTGTTCTCCAAGCTATCGATTTCAATCAGATTTCAAGTCATTGTATGGAAAACTTTTTTGTTCTCCAAGCTATCGCAACCGAACTAAACATTTATTCATTTGACATAGCCGTACACGATGTGTGAAAGTTTGGTCTGGATCGGACCACTATATCATATAGCTGCCATACAAACGACCGAATGATAGCAAGACTTTGTATGGAAAACTTTTTTGTTCTCCAAGTTATCGCAACCGAATTCAAAATTTATACATTCGATGTAGCCGTACACAATTTGTGAAAGTTTGGTCCGGATCGGAGAACTATATCTAATAGCTGCCATACTAACGATCAATCAGATTTCAAGTCTTTGTATGGAAAACTTTTTTGTTCTCCAAGCTATCGCAACCGTATTCAACATTTATTCATTTGACATAGCCATACACGATTTGTAAAAGTTTGGTCCGGATCGGAGAACTATATCATATAGTTGCCATACTAACGATCAATCAGATTTCAAGTCTTTGTATGGAAAACTTTTTTGTTCTCCAAGCTATCGATTTCAATCAGATTTCAAGTCATTGTATGGAAAACTTTTTTGTTCTCCAAGCTATCGCAACCGAACTAAACATTTATTCATTTGACATAGCCGTACACGATGTGTGAAAGTTTGGTCCGGATCGGACCACTATATCATATAGCTGCCATACAAACGACCGAATGAAAGCAAGTCTTTGTATGGAAAACTTTTTTGTTCTCCAAGTTATCGCAACCGAATTAAGCATTCATTAATTCGACATAGCCACACACGATTTGTGAAAGTTTGGTCGGGATCGGACTACTATATCATATAGCTGCCATACAAACGACCGAATGAAAGCAAGTCTTTGTATTGACAACTTTTTTGTTTTCCAAGCTATTGCAACCCAATTCAAAATTTATACATTCGATGTAGCCGTACACAATTTGTGAAAGTTTGGTCCGGATCGGAGAACTATATCTAATAGCTGCCATACTAACGATCAATCACATTTCAAGTCTTTGTATGGAAAACTTTTTTGTTCTCCAAGCTATCGCAACCGTATTCAACATTTATTCATTTGACATAGCCATACACGATTTGTAAAAGTTTGGTCGGGATCGGACCACTATATCATATAGTTGCCATACTAACGATCAATCAGATTTCAAGTCTTCGTATGGAAAACTTTTTTGTTCTCCAAGCTATCGATTTCAATCAGATTTCAAGTCATTGTATGGAAAACTTTTTTGTTCTCCAAGCTATCGCAACCGAACTAAACATTTATTCATTTGACATAGCCGTACACGATGTGTGAAAGTTTGGTCCGGATCGGACCACTATATCATATAGCTGCCATACAAACGACCGAATGAAAGCAAGTCTTTGTATGGAAAACTTTTTTGTTCTCCAAGTTATCGCAACCGAATTAAGCATTCATTTATTTGACATAGCCACACACGATTTGTGAAAGTTTGGTCCGGATCGGACTACTATATCATATAGCTGCCATACAAACGACCGAATGAAAGCAAGTCTTTGTATTGAAAACTTTTTTGTTTTCAAAGCTATTGCAACCGAATTCAAAATTTATACATTCGATGTAGCCGTACACAATTTGTAAAAGTTTGATCCGGATCGGAGAACTATATCTAATAGCTGCCATACTAACGATCAATCAGATTTCAAGTCTTTGTATGGAAAACTTTTTTGTTCTCCAAGCTATCGCAACCGTATTCAACATTTATTCATTTGACATAGCCATACACGATTTGTAAAAGTTTGGTCGGGATCGGAGAACTATATCATATAGTTGCCATACTAACGATCAATCAGATTTCAAGTCTTTGTATGGAAAACTTTTTTGTTCTCCAAGCTATCGATTTCAATCAGATTTCAAGTCATTGTATGGAAAACTTTTTTGTTCTCCAAGCTATCGCAACCGAACTAAACATTTATTCATTTGACATAGCCGTACACGATGTGTGAAAGTTTGGTCTGGATCGGACCACTATATCATATAGCTGCCATACAAACGACCGAATGATAGCAAGACTTTGTATGGACAACTTTTTTGTTCTCCAAGTTATCGCAACCGAATTAAGCATTCATTTATTTGACATAGCCACACACGATTTGTGAAAGTTTGGTCCGGATCGGACCACTATATCATATAGCTGCCATACAAACAACCGAATGAAAGCAAGTCTTTGTATTGAAAACTTTTTGTTTTCCAAGCTATTGCAACCGAATTCAAAATTTATACAATCTATGTAGCCGTACAAAATTTGTGAAAGTTTGGTCCGGATCGGAGAACTGTATCTAATAGTTGCCATACTAACGATCAATCAGATTTCAAGTCTTTGTATGGAAAACTTTTTGTTCTCCAAGCTATCGCAACCGAATTCAACATTTATTCATTCGACATAGCCATACACGATTTGTAAAAGTTTGGTCGGGATCGGACCACTATATAATATAGTTGCCATACTAACGATCAATCAGATTTCCAGTCTTTGTATGGAAAACTTTTTTGTTCTCCAAGCTATCGCAACCGTATTCAACATTTATTTATTTGACATAGCCATACAGGATTTGTAAAAGTTTGGTCCGGATCGGAGAACTATATCATATAGTTGCCATACTAACGATCAATCAGATTTCAAGTCTTTGTATGGAAAACTTTTTTGTTCTCCAAGCTATCGATTTCAATCAGATTTCAAGTCATTGTATGGAAAACTTTTTTGTTCTCCAAGCTATCGCAACCGAACTAAACATTTATTCATTTGACATAGCCGTACACGATGTGTGAAAGTTTGGTCTGGATCGGACCACTATATCATATAGCTGCCATACAAACGACCGAATGATAGCAAGACTTTGTATGGACAACTTTTTTGTTCTCCAAGCTATCGCAACCGTATTCAACATTTATTCATTTGACATAGCCATACACGATTTGTAAAAGTTTGGTCCGGATCGGAGAACTATATCATATAGTTGCCATACTAACGATCAATCAGATTTCAAGTCTTTGTATGGAAAACTTTTTTGTTCTCCAAGCTATCGCAACCGTATTCAACATTTATTTATTTGACATAGCCATACAGGATTTGTAAAAGTTTGGTCCGGATCGGAGAACTATATCATATAGTTGCCATACTAACGATCAATCAGATTTCAAGTCTTTGTATGGAAAACTTTTTTGTTCTCCAAGCTATCGATTTCAATCAGATTTCAAGTCATTGTATGGAAAACTTTTTTGTTCTCCAAGCTATCGCAACCGAACTAAACATTTATTCATTTGACATAGCCGTACACGATGTGTGAAAGTTTGGTCTGGATCGGACCACTATATCATATAGCTGCCATACAAACGACCGAATGATAGCAAGACTTTGTATGGAAAACTTTTTTGTTCTCCAAGTTATCGCAACCGAATTCAAAATTTATACATTCGATGTAGCCGTACACAATTTGTGAAAGTTTGGTCCGGATCGGAGAACTATATCTAATAGCTGCCATACTAACGATCAATCAGATTTCAAGTCTTTGTATGGAAAACTTTTTTGTTCTCCAAGCTATCGCAACCGTATTCAACATTTATTCATTTGACATAGCCATACACGATTTGTAAAAGTTTGGTCCGGATCGGAGAACTATATCATATAGTTGCCATACTAACGATCAATCAGATTTCAAGTCTTTGTATGGAAAACTTTTTTGTTCTCCAAGCTATCGATTTCAATCAGATTTCAAGTCATTGTATGGAAAACTTTTTTGTTCTCCAAGCTATCGCAACCGAACTAAACATTTATTCATTTGACATAGCCGTACACGATGTGTGAAAGTTTGGTCCGGATCGGACCACTATATCATATAGCTGCCATACAAACGACCGAATGAAAGCAAGTCTTTGTATGGAAAACTTTTTTGTTCTCCAAGTTATCGCAACCGAATTAAGCATTCATTAATTTGACATAGCCACACACGATTTGTGAAAGTTTGGTCCGGATCGGACTACTATATCATATAGCTGCCATACAAACGACCGAATGAAAGCAAGTCTTTGTATTGACAACTTTTTTGTTTTCCAAGCCATTGCAACCCAATTCAAAATTTATACATTCGATGTAGCCGTACACGATGTGTGAAAGTTTGGTCCGGATCGGACCACTATATCATATAGTTGCCATACTAACGATCAATCACATTTCAAGTCTTTGTATGGAAAACTTTTTTGTTCTCCAAGCTATCGATTTCAATCAGATTTCAAGTCATTGTATGGAAAACTTTTTTGTTCTCCAAGCTATCGCAACCGAACTAAACATTTATTCATTTGACATAGCCGTACACGATGTGTGAAAGCTTGGTCTGGATCGGACCACTATATCATATAGCTGCCATACAAACGACCGAATGATAGCAAGACTTTGTATGGACAACTTTTTTGTTCTCCAAGTTATCGCAACCGAATTAAGCATTCATTTATTTGACATAGCCACACACGATTTGTGAAAGTTTGGTCCGGATCGGACCACTATATCATATAGCTGCCATACAAACAACCGAATGAAAGCAAGTCTTTGTATTGAAAACTTTTTTGTTTTCCAAGCTATTGCAACCGAATTCAAAATTTATACAATCTATGTAGCCGTACAAAATTTGTGAAAGTTTGGTCCGGATCGGAGAACTGTATCTAATAGTTGCCATACTAACGATCAATCAGATTTCAAGTCTTTGTATGGAAAACTTTTTTGTTCTCCAAGCTATCGCAACCGAATTCAACATTTATTCATTCGACATAGCCATACACGATTTGTAAAAGTTTGGTCGGGATCGGACCACTATATCATATAGTTGCCATACTAACGATCAATCAGATTTCCAGTCTTTGTATGGAAAACTTTTTTGTTCTCCAAGCTATCGCAACCGTATTCAACATTTATTTATTTGACATAGCCATACAGGATTTGTAAAAGTTTGGTCCGGATCGGAGAACTATATCATATAGTTGCCATACTAACGATCAATCAGATTTCAAGTCTTTGTATGGAAAACTTTTTTGTTCTCCAAGCTATCGATTTCAATCAGATTTCAAGTCATTGTATGGAAAACTTTTTTGTTCTCCAAGCTATCGCAACCGAACTAAACATTTATTCATTTGACATAGCCGTACACGATGTGTGAAAGTTTGGTCTGGATCGGACCACTATATCATATAGCTGCCATACAAACGACCGAATGATAGCAAGACTTTGTATGGACAACTTTTTTGTTCTCCAAGCTATCGCAACCGTATTCAACATTTATTCATTTGACATAGCCATACACGATTTGTAAAAGTTTGGTCGGGATCGGACCACTATATCATATAGTTGCCATACTAACGATCAATCAGATTTCAAGTCTTTGTATGGAAAACTTTTTGTTCTCCAAGCTATCGCAACTGTATTCAACATTTATTTATTTGACATAGCCATACAGGATTTGTAAAAGTTTGGTCCGGATCGGAGAACTATATCATATAGTTGCCATACTAACGATCAATCAGATTTCAAGTCTTTGTATGGAAAACTTTTTTGTTCTCCAAGCTATCGATTTCAATCAGATTTCAAGTCATTGTATGGAAAACTTTTTTGTTCTCCAAGCTATCGCAACCGAACTAAACATTTATTCATTTGACATAGCCGTACACGATGTGTGAAAGTTTGGTCTGGATCGGACCACTATATCATATAGCTGCCATACAAACGACCGAATGATAGCAAGACTTTGTATGGAAAACTTTTTTGTTCTCCAAGTTATCGCAACCGAATTCAAAATTTATACATTCGATGTAGCCGTACACAATTTGTGAAAGTTTGGTCCGGATCGGAGAACTATATCTAATAGCTGCCATACTAACGATCAATCAGATTTCAAGTCTTTGTATGGAAAACTTTTTTGTTCTCCAAGCTATCGCAACCGTATTCAACATTTATTCATTTGACATAGCCATACACGATTTGTAAAAGTTTGGTCCGGATCGGAGAACTATATCATATAGTTGCCATACTAACGATCAATCAGATTTCAAGTCTTTGTATGGAAAACTTTTTTGTTCTCCAAGCTATCGATTTCAATCAGATTTCAAGTCATTGTATGGAAAACTTTTTTGTTCTCCAAGCTATCGCAACCGAACTAAACATTTATTCATTTGACATAGCCGTACACGATGTGTGAAAGTTTGGTCCGGATCGGACCACTATATCATATAGCTGCCATACAAACGACCGAATGAAAGCAAGTCTTTGTATGGAAAACTTTTTTGTTCTCCAAGTTATCGCAACCGAATTAAGCATTCATTAATTTGACATAGCCACACACGATCTGTGAAAGTTTGGTTCGGATCGGACTACTATATCATATAGCTGCCATACAAACGACCGAATGAAAGCAAGTCTTTGTATTGACAACTTTTTTGTTTTCCAAGCTATTGCAACCCAATTCAAAATTTATACATTCGATGTAGCCGTACACGATGTGTGAAAGTTTGGTCCGGATCGGAGAACTATATCTAATAGCTGCCATACTAACGATCAATCACATTTCAAGTCTTTGTATGGAAAACTTTTTTGTTCTCCAAGCTATCGCAACCGTATTCAACATTTATTCATTTGACATAGCCATACACGATTTGTAAAAGTTTGGTCGGGATCGGACCACTATATCATATAGTTGCCATACTAACGATCAATCAGATTTCAAGTCTTCGTATGGAAAACTTTTTTGTTCTCCAAGCTATCGATTTCAATCAGATTTCAAGTCATTGTATGGAAAACTTTTTTGTTCTCCAAGCTATCGCAACCGAACTAAACATTTATTCATTTGACATAGCCGTACACGATGTGTGAAAGTTTGGTCCGAATCGGACCACTATATCATATAGCTGCCATACAAACGACCGAATGAAAGCAAGTCTTTGTATGGAAAACTTTTTTGTTCTCCAAGTTATCGCAACCGAATTAAGCATTCATTTATTTGACATAGCCACACACGATTTGTGAAAGTTTGGTCCGGATCGGACTACTATATCATATAGCTGCCATACAAACGACCGAATGAAAGCAAATCTTTGTATTGAAAACTTTTTTGTTTTCAAAGCTATTGCAACCGAATTCAAAATGTATACATTCGATGTAGCCGTACACAATTTGTAAAAGTTTGGTCCGGATCGGAGAACTATATCTAATAGCTGCCATACTAACGATCAATCAGATTTCAAGTCTTTGTATGGAAAACTTTTTTGTTCTCCAAGCTATCGCAACCGTATTCAACATTTATTCATTTGACATAGCCATACACGATTTGTAAAAGTTTGGTCGGGATCGGAGAACTATATCATATAGTTGCCATACTAACGATCAATCAGATTTCAAGTCTTTGTATGGAAAACTTTTTTGTTCTCCAAGCTATCGATTTCAATCAGATTTCAAGTCATTGTATGGAAAACTTTTTTGTTCTCCAAGCTATCGCAACCGAACTAAACATTTATTCATTTGACATAGCCGTACACGATGTGTGAAAGTTTGGTCTGGATCGGACCACTATATCATATAGCTGCCATACAAACGACCGAATGATAGCAAGACTTTGTATGGACAACTTTTTTGTTCTCCAAGTTATCGCAACCGAATTAAGCATTCATTTATTTGACATAGCCACACACGATTTGTGAAAGTTTGGTCCGGATCGGACCACTATATCATATAGCTGCCATACAAACAACCGAATGAAAGCAAGTCTTTGTATTGAAAACTTTTTTGTTTTCCAAGCTATTGCAACCGAATTCAAAATTTATACAATCGATGTAGCCGTACAAAATTTGTGAAAGTTTGGTCCGGATCGGAGAACTGTATCTAATAGTTGCCATACTAACGATCAATCAGATTTCAAGTCTTTGTATGGAAAACTTTTTTGTTCTCCAAGCTATCGCAACCGAATTCAACATTTATTCATTCGACATAGCCATACACGATTTGTAAAAGTTTGGTCGGGATCGGACCACTATATCATATAGCTGCCATACAAAGGACCGATATGAAATCAAGTCTTTGTATGGAAAACTTTTTTGTTCTCCAAGTTATCGCAACCGAATTGAGCGTTCATTTAATTGACATATTTGACATTTGACACGATTTGTGAAAGTTTGGTCCGGAACGGACCACTATATCATATAGCTGCCATACAAACGACCGAATGAAAGCAAGTCTTTGTATGGAAAACTTTTTTGTTCTCCAAGTTATCGCAACCGAATTAAGCATTCATTTATTTGACATAGCCACACACGATTTGTGAAAGTTTGGTCTGGATCAGACCAATATATATCATAAGCTGCCATACAAACGACCGAATGAAAGCAAGTCTTTGTATTGAAAACTTTTTTATTTTCCAAGCTATTGCAACCGAATTCAAAATTTATACATTCGATGTAGCCGTACACAATTTGTAAAAGTTTGGTCCGGATCGGAGAACTATATCTAATAGCTGCCATACTAACGATCAATCAGATTTCAAGTCTTTGTATGGAAAACTTTTTTGTTCTCCAAGCTATCGCAACCGTATTCAACATTTATTCATTTGACATAGCCATACACGATTTGTAAAAGTTTGGTCGGGATCGGACCACTATATCATATAGTTGCCATACTAACGATCAATCAGATTTCAAGTCTTTGTATGGAAAACTTTTTTGTTCTCCAAGCTATCGATTTCAATCAGATTTCAAGTCATTGTATGGAAAACTTTTTTGTTCTCCAAGCTATCGCAACCGAACTAAACATTTATTCATTTGACATAGCCGTACACGATGTGTGAAAGTTTGGTCTGGATCGGGCCACTATATCATATAGCTGCCATACAAACGACCGAATGATAGCAAGACTTTGTATGGACAACTTTTTTGTTCTCCAAGTTATCGCAACCGAATTAAGCATTCATTTATTTGACATAGCCACACACGATTTGTGAAAGTTTGGTCCGGATCGGACCACTATATCATATAGCTGCCATACAAACAACCGAATGAAAGCAAGTCTTTGTATTGAAAACTTTTTGTTTTCCAAGCTATTGCAACCGAATTCAAAATTTATACAATCGATGTAGCCGTACAAAATTTGTGAAAGTTTGGTCCGGATCGGAGAACTGTATCTAATAGTTGCCATACTAACGATCAATCAGATTTCAAGTCTTTGTATGGAAAACTTTTTTGTTCTCCAAGCTATCGCAACCGAATTCAACATTTATTCATTTGACTTAGCCATACACAATGCGTAAAAGTTTGGTCGGGATCGGACCACTATATCATATAGCTGCCATACAAAGGACCGATATGAAATCAAGTCTTTGTATGGAAAACTTTTTTGTTCTCCAAGTTATCGCAACCGAATTGAGCGTTCATTTAATTGACATATTTGACATTTGACACGATTTGTGAAAGTTTGGTCCGGAACGGACCACTATATCATATAGCTGCCATACAAACGACCGAATGAAAGCAAGTCTTTGTATGGAAAACTTTTTTGTTCTCCAAGTTATCGCAACCGAATTAAGCATTCATTTATTTGACATAGCCACACACGATTTGTGAAAGTTTGGTCTGGATCAGACCAATATATATCATAAGCTGCCATACAAACGACCGAATGAAAGCAAGTCTTTGTATTGAAAACTTTTTTATTTTCCAAGCTATTGCAACCGAATTCAAAATGTATACATTCGATGTAGCCGTACACAATTTGTAAAAGTTTGGTCCGGATCGGAGAACTATATCTAATAGCTGCCATACTAACGATCAATCAGATTTCAAGTCTTTGTATGGAAAACTTTTTTGTTCTCCAAGCTATCGCAACCGTATTCAACATTTATTCATTTGACATAGCCATACACGATTTGTAAAAGTTTGGTCGGGATCGGACCACTATATCATATAGTTGCCATACTAACGATCAATCAGATTTCAAGTCTTCGTATGGAAAACTTTTTTGTTCTCCAAGCTATCGATTTCAATCAGATTTCAAGTCATTGTATGGAAAACTTTTTTGTTCTCCAAGCTATCGCAACCGAACTAAACATTTATTCATTTGACATAGCCGTACACGATGTGTGAAAGTTTGGTCCGGATCGGACCACTATATCATATAGCTGCCATACAAACAACCGAATGAAAGCAAGTCTTTGTATTGAAAACTTTTTTGTTTTCCAAGCTATTGCAACCGAATTCAAAATTTATACAATCGATGTAGCCGTACAAAATTTGTGAAAGTTTGGTCCGGATCGGAGAACTGTATCTAATAGTTGCCATACTAACGATCAATCAGATTTCAAGTCTTTGTATGGAAAACTTTTTTGTTCTCCAAGCTATCGCAACCGAATTCAACATTTATTTATTTGACTTAGCCATACACAATGCGTAAAAGTTTGGTCGGGATCGGACCACTATATCATATAGCTGCCATACAAAGGACCGATATGAAATCAAGTCTTTGTATGGAAAACTTTTTTGTTCTCCAAGTTATCGCAACCGAATTGAGCGTTCATTTAATTGACATATTTGACATTTGACACGATTTGTGAAAGTTTGGTCCGGAACGGACCACTATATCATATAGCTGCCATACAAACGACCGAATGAAAGCAAGTCTTTGTATGGAAAACTTTTTGTTCTCCAAGTTATCGCAACCGAATTAAGCACTCATTTATTTGACATAGCCACACACGATTTGTGAAAGTTTGGTCTGGATCAGACCAATATATATCATAAGCTGCCATACAAACGACCGAATGAAAGCAAGTCTTTGTATTGAAAACTTTTTTATTTTCCAAGCTATTGCAACCGAATTCAAAATGTATACATTCGATGTAGCCGTACACAATTTGTAAAAGTTTGGTCCGGATCGGAGAACTATATCTAATAGCTGCCATACTAACGATCAATCAGATTTCAAGTCTTTGTATGGAAAACTTTTTTGTTCTCCAAGCTATCGCAACCGTATTCAACATTTATTCATTTGACATAGCCATACACGATTTGTAAAAGTTTGGTCGGGATCGGACCACTATATCATATAGTTGCCATACTAACGATCAATCAGATTTCAAGTCTTCGTATGGAAAACTTTTTTGTTCTCCAAGCTATCGATTTCAATCAGATTTCAAGTCATTGTATGGAAAACTTTTTGTTCTCCAAGCTATCGCAACCGAACTAAACATTTATTCATTTGACATAGCCGTACACGATGTGTGAAAGTTTGGTCCGGATCGGACCACTATATCATATAGCTGCCATACAAACGACCGAATGAAAGCAAGTCTTTGTATGGAAAACTTTTTTGTTCTCCAAGCTATTGCAACCGAATTAAGCATTCATTTATTTGACATAGCCACACACGATTTGTGAAAGTTTGGTCCGGATCGGACCACTATATCATATAGCTGCCATACAAACAACCGAATGAAAGCAAGTCTTTGTATTGAAAACTTTTTTGTTTTCCAAGCTATTGCAACCGAATTCAAAATTTATACAATCGATGTAGCCGTACAAAATTTGTGAAAGTTTGGTCCGGATCAGAGAACTGTATCTAATAGTTGCCATACTAACGATCAATCAGATTTCAAGTCTTTGTATGGAAAACTTTTTTGTTCTCCAAGCTATCGCAACCGAATTCAACATTTATTCATTTGACTTAGCCATACACAATGCGTAAAAGTTTGGTCGGGATCGGACCACTATATCATATAGCTGCCATACAAAGGACCGATATGAAATCAAGTCTTTGTATGGAAAACTTTTTGTTCTCCAAGTTATCGCAACCGAATTGAGCGTTCATTTAATTGACATATTTGACATTTGACACGATTTGTGAAAGTTTGGTCCGGAACGGACCACTATATCATATAGCTGCCATACAAACGACCGAATGAAAGCAAGTCTTTGTATGGAAAACTTTTTTGTTCTCCAAGTTATCGCAACCGAATTAAGCATTCATTTATTTGACATAGCCACACACGATTTGTGAAAGTTTGGTCTGGATCAGACCAATATATATCATAAGCTGCCATACAAACGACCGAATGAAAGCAAGTCTTTGTATTGAAAACTTTTATTTTCCAAGCTATTGCAACCGAATTCAAAATGTATACATTCGATGTAGCCGTACACAATTTGTAAAAGTTTGGTCCGGATCGGAGAACTATATCTAATAGCTGCCATACTAACGATCAATCAGATTTCAAGTCTTTGTATGGAAAACTTTTTTGTTCTCCAAGCTATCGCAACCGTATTCAACATTTATTCATTTGACATAGCCATACACGATTTGTAAAAGTTTGGTCGGGATCGGACCACTATATCATATAGTTGCCATACTAACGATCAATCAGATTTCAAGTCTTCGTATGGAAAACTTTTTTGTTCTCCAAGCTATCGATTTCAATCAGATTTCAAGTCATTGTATGGAAAACTTTTTTGTTCTCCAAGCTATCGCAACCGAACTAAACATTTATTCATTTGACATAGCCGTACACGATGTGTGAAAGTTTGGTCCGGATCGGACCACTATATCATATAGCTGCCATACAAACGACCGAATGAAAGCAAGTCTTTGTATGGAAAACTTTTTTGTTCTCCAAGCTATTGCAACCGAATTAAGCATTCATTTATTTGACATAGCCACACACGATTTGTGAAAGTTTGGTCCGGATCGGACCACTATATCATATAGCTGCCATACAAACAACCGAATGAAAGCAAGTCTTTGTATTGAAAACTTTTTTGTTTTCCAAGCTATTGCAACCGAATTCAAAATTTATACAATCGATGTAGCCGTACAAAATTTGTGAAAGTTTGGTCCGGATCAGAGAACTGTATCTAATAGTTGCCATACTAACGATCAATCAGATTTCAAGTCTTTGTATGGAAAACTTTTTTGTTCTCCAAGCTATCGCAACCGAATTCAACATTTATTCATTTGACATAGCCATACACGATTTGTAAAAGTTTGGTCGGGATCGGACCACTATATCATATAGTTGCCATACTAACGATCAATCAGATTTCAAGTCTTCGTATGGAAAACTTTTTTGTTCTCCAAGCTATCGATTTCAATCAGATTTCAAGTCATTGTATGGAAAACTTTTTTGTTCTCCAAGCTATCGCAACCGAACTAAACATTTATTCATTTGACATAGCCGTACACGAAGTGTGAAAGTTTGGTCCGGATCGGACCACTATATCATATAGCTGCCATACAAACGACCGAATGAAAGCAAGTCTTTGTATGGAAAACTTTTTTGTTCTCCAAGCTATTGCAAGCGAATTAAGCATTCATTTATTTGACATAGCCACACACGATTTGTGAAAGTTTGGTCCGGATCGGACCACTATATCATATAGCTTCCATACAAACAACCGAATGAAAGCAAGTCTTTGTATTGAAAACTTTTTTGTTTTCCAAGCTATTGCAACCGAATTCAAAATTTATACAATCGATGTAGCCGTACAAAATTTGTGAAAGTTTGGTCCGGATCAGAGAACTGTATCTAATAGTTGCCATACTAACGATCAATCAGATTTCAAGTCTTTGTATGGAAAACTTTTTTGTTCTCCAAGCTATCGCAACCGAATTCAACATTTATTCATTTGACTTAGCCATACACAATGCGTAAAAGTTTGGTCGGGATCGGACCACTATATCATATAGCTGCCATACAAAGGACCGATATGAAATCAAGTCTTTGTATGGAAAACTTTTTTGTTCTCCAAGTTATCGCAACCGAATTGAGCGTTCATTTAATTGACATATTTGACATTTGACACGATTTGTGAAAGTTTGGTCCGGAACGGACCACTATATCATATAGCTGCCATACAAACGACCGAATGAAAGCAAGTCTTTGTATGGAAAACTTTTTTGTTCTCCAAGTTATCGCAACCGAATTAAGCATTCATTTATTTGACATAGCCACACACGATTTGTGAAAGTTTGGTCTGGATCAGACCAATATATATCATAAGCTGCCATACAAACGACCGAATGAAAGCAAGTCTTTGTATTGAAAACTTTTTTTATTTTCCAAGCTATTGCAACCGAATTCAAAATGTATACATTCGATGTAGCCGTACACAATTTGTGAAAGTTTGGTCCGGATCGGAGAACTATATCTAATAGCTGCCATACTAACGATCAATCAGATTTTAAGTCTTTGTATGGAACTTTTTTGTTCTCCAAGCTATCGATTTCAATCAGATTTCAAGTCATTGTATGGAAAACTTTTTTGTTCTCCAAGCTATCGCAACCGACCTAAACATTTATTCATTTGACATAGCCGTACAAATTTTGTGAAAGTTTGGTCCGGATCGGAGAACTATATCTAATAGCTGCCATACTAACGATCAATCAGATTTCAAGTCTTTGTATGGAAAACTTTTTTGTTCTCCAAGCTATCGCAACCGTATTCAACATTTATTCATTTGACATAGCCATACACGATTTGTAAAAGTTTGGTCCGGATCGGAGAACTATATCATATAGTTGCCATACTAACGATCAATCAGATTTCAAGTCTTTGTATGGAAAACTTTTTTGTTCTCCAAGCTATCGATTTCAATCAGATTTCAAGTCATTGTATTGAAAACTTTTTTGTTCTCCAAGCTATCGCAACCGAACTAAACATTTATTCATTTGACATAGCCGTACACGATGTGTGAAAGTTTGGTCCGGATCGGACCACTATATCATATAGCTGCCATACAAACGACCGAATGAAAGCAAGTCTTTGTATGGAAAACTTTTTTATTCTCCAAGTTATCGCAACCGAATTAAGCATTCATTTGTTTGACATAGCCACACACGATTTGTGAAAGTTTGGTCTGGATCAGACCAATATATATCATAAGCTGCCATACAAACGACCGAATGAAAGCAAGTCTTTGTATTGAAAACTTTTTATTTTCCAAGCTATTGCAACCGAATTCAAAATGTATACATTCGATGTAGCCGTACACGATTTGTAAAAGTTTGGTCCGGATCGGAGAACTATATCTAATAGCTGCCATACTAACGATCAATCAGATTTCAAGTCTTTGTATGGAAAACTTTTTTGTTCTCCAAGCTATCGCAACCGTATTCAACATTTGTTCATTTGACATAGCCGTACACGATGTGTGAAAGTTTGGTCCGGATCGGACCACTATATCATATAGCTGCCATACAAACGACCGAATGAAAGCAAGTCTTTGTATGGAAAACTTTTTTGTTCTCCAAGCTATTGCAACCGAATTCAAAATTTATACATTCGATGTAGCCGTACACAATTTGTGAAAGTTTGGTCCGGATCGGAGAACTATATCTAATAGCTGCCATACTAACGATCAATCAGATTTTAAGTCTTTGTATGGAACTTTTTTGTTCTCCAAGCTATCGATTTCAATCAGATTTCAAGTCATTGTATGGAAAACTTTTTTGTTCTCCAAGCTATCGCAACCGAACTAAACATTTATTCATTTGACATAGCCGTACAAATTTTGTGAAAGTTTGGTCCGGATCGGAGAACTATATCTAATAGCTGCCATACTAACGATCAATCAGATTTCAAGTCTTTGTATGGAAAACTTTTTTGTTCTCCAAGCTATCGCAACCGTATTCAACATTTGTTCATTCGACATAGTCATACACGATTTGTAAAAGGTTGGTCGGGATCGGACCACTATATCATATAGCTGCCATACTAACGATCAATCAGATTTCAAGTCTTTGTATTAAAACTTTTTTGTTCTCCAAGCTATCGCAACCGAATTCAACATTTATTAATTTGATTTAGCCATACACAATGTGTAAAAGTTTGGTCGGTATCGGACTACTATATCATATAGCTGCCATACAAACGACCGAATGAAAGCAAGTCTTTGTATGGAAAACTTTTTTTGTTCTCCAAGTTATCGCAACCGAATAAAGCATTCATTTATTTGACATAGCCACACACGATTTGTGAAAGTTTGGTCCGGATCAGACCACTATATCATAAGCTGCCATACAAACGACCGAATGAAAGCAAGTCTTTGTATTGAAAACTTTTTTATTTTCAAAGCTATTGCAACCGAATTCAAAATTTATACAATCGATTAAGCCGTACAAAATTTGTCAAAGTTTGGCCCGGATCGGAGAACTGTATCTAATAGCTGCCATACTAACGATCAATCAGATTTCAAGTCTTTGTATGGAAAACTTTTTTGTTCTCCAAGCTATCGCAACCGAATTCAACATTTATTCATTCGACATAGCCATACACGATTTTTAAAAGTTTGGTCGGGATCGGACCACTATATCATATAGCTGCCATACTAACGATCAATCAGATTTCAAGTCTTTGTATGGAAAACTTTTTTGTTCTCAAAGCTATCGCAACCGAATTCAACATTTATTCATTTGACTTAGCCATACACAATGTGTAAAAGTTTGGTCGGGATCGGACTACTATATCATATAGCTGCCATACAAAGGACCGATATGAAAGCAAGTCTTTGTATGGAAAACTTTTTTATTCTCCAAGTTATCGCAACCGAATTAAGCATTCATTTGTTTGACATAGCCACACACGATTTGTGAAAGTTTGGTCTGGATCAGACCAATATATATCATAAGCTGCCATACAAACGACCGAATGAAAGCAAGTCTTTGTATTGAAAACTTTTTTATTTTCCAAGCTATTGCAACCGAATTCAAAATGTATACATTCGATGTAGCCGTTCACAATTTGTAAAAGTTTGGTCCGGATCGGAGAACTATATCTAATAGCTGCCATACTAACGATCAATCAGATTTCAAGTCTTTGTATGGAAAACTTTTTTGTTCTCCAAGCTATCGCAACCGTATTCAACATTTGTTCATTTGACATAGCCATACACGATTTGTAAAAGTTTGGTCGGGATCGGACCACTATATCATATAGTTGCCATACTAACGATCAATCAGATTTCAAGTCTTCGTATGGAAAACTTTTTTGTTCTCCAAGCTATCGATTTCAATCAGATTTCAAGTCATTGTATGGAAAACTTTTTTGTTCTCCAAGCTATCGCAACCGAACTAAACATTTATTCATTTGACATAGCCGTACACGATGTGTGAAAGTTTGGTCGGGATCGGACTACTATATCATATAGCTGCCATACAAAGGACCGATATGAAAGCAAGTCTTTGTATGGAAAACTTTTTTGTTCTCCAAGTTATCGCAACCGAATTGAGCGTTCATTTATTTGACATATTTGACATTTGACACGATTTGTGAAAGTTTGGTCCGGATCGGACCACTATATCATATAGCTGCCATACAAACGACCGAATGAAAGCAAGTCTTTGTATGGAAAACTTTTTGTTCTCCAAGTTATCGCAACCGAATTGAGCGTTTATTTATTTGGCATAGCCATACACGATTTGTGAAAGTTTGGTCCGGATCGGACCACTATATCATATAGCTGCCATACAAACGACCGAATGAAAGCAAGTCTTTGTATTGAAAACTTTTTTATTTTCCAAGCTATTGCAACCGAATTCAAAATGTATACATTCGATGTAGCCGTACACAATTTGTAAAAGTTTGGTCCGGATCAGAGAACTATATCTAATAGCTTCCATACTAACGATCAATCAGATTTCAACTCTTTGTATGGAAAACTTTTTTGTTCTCCAAGCTATCGATTTCAATCAGATTTCAAGTCATTGTATGGAAAACTTTTTTGTTCTCCAAGCTATCGCAACCGAACTAAACATTTATTCATTTGACATAGCCGTACACGATGTGTGAAAGTTTGGTCCGGATCGGACCACTATATCATATAGCTGCCATACAAACGACCGAATGAAAGCAAGTCTTTGTATGGAAAACTTTTTTGTTCTCCAAGTTATCGCAACCGAATTAAGCATTCATTTATTTGACATAGCCACACACGATTTGTGAAAGTTTGGTCCGGATCAGACCACTATATCATAAGCTGCCATACAAACGACCGAATGAAAGCAAGTCTTTGTATTGAAAACTTTTTTATTTTCAAAGCTATTACAACCGAATTCAAAATTTATACAATCGATGTAGCCGTACAAAATTTGTGAAAGTTTGGTCCGGATCGGAGAACTGTATCTAATAGCTGCCATACTAACGATCAATCAGATTTCAAGTCTTTGTATGGAAAACTTTTTTGTTCTCCAAGCTATCGCAACCGAATTCAAAATTTATTCATTCGACATAGCCATACACAATTTTTAAAAGTTTGGTCGGGATCGGACTACTATATCATATAGCTGCCATACTAACGATCAATCAGATTTCAAGTCTTTGTATGGAAAACTTTTTTGTTCTCCAAGCTATCGCAATCGAATTCAACATTTATTCATTTGACTTAGCCATACACAATGTGTAAAAGTTTGGTCGGGATCGGACTACTATATCATATAGCTGCCATACAAAGGACCGATATGAAAGCAAGTCTTTGTATGGAAAACTTTTTTGTTCTCCAAGTTATCGCAACCGAATTAAGCGATCATTTATTTGACATAGCCATACACGATTTGTTAAAGTTTGGTGCGGATCGGACCACTATATCATATAGCTGCCATACAAACGACCGAATGAAAGCAAGTCTTTGTATTGAAAACTTTTTTGTTTTCCAAGCTATTGCAACCGAATTCAAAACTTATACATTCGATGTAGCCGTTCAAATTTTGTGAATGTTTGGTCCGGATCGGAGAACTATATCTAATAGCTGCCATACTAACGATCAATAAGATTTCAAGTCTTCGTATGGAAAACTTTTTTGTTCTCCAAGCTATCGCAACCGAACTAAACATTTATTCATTTGACATAGCCGTACACGATGTGTGAAAGTTTGGTCGGGATCGGACTACTATATCATATAGCTGCCATACAAAGGACCGATATGAAAGCAAGTCTTTGTATGGAAAACTTTTTTGTTCTCCAAGTTATCGCAACCGAATTGAGCGTTCATTTATTTGACATATTTGACATTTGACACGATTTGTGAAAGTTTGGTCCGGATCGGACCACTATATCATATAGCTGCCATACAAACGACCGAATGAAAGCAAGTCTTTGTATGGAAAACTTTTTTGTTCTCCAAGTTATCGCAACCGAATTGAGCGTTTATTTATTTGACATAGCCATACACGATTTGTGAAAGTTTGGTCCGGATCGGACCACTATATCATATATCTGCCATACAAACGACCGAATGAAAGCAAGTCTTTGTATTGAAAACTTTTTATTTTCCAAGCTATTGCAACCGAATTCAAAATGTATACATTCGATGTAGCCGTACACAATTTGTAAAAGTTTGGTCCGGATCAGAGAACTATATCTAATAGCTGCCATACTAACGATCAATCAGATTTCAACTCTTTGTATGGAAAACTTTTTTGTTCTCCAAGCTATCGATTTCAATCAGATTTCAAGTCATTGTATGGAAAACTTTTTTGTTCTCCAAGCTATCGCAACCGAACTAAACATTTATTCATTTGACATAGCCGTACACGATGTGTAAAAGTTTGGTCCGGATCGGACCACTATATCATATAGCTGCCATACAAACGACCGAATGAAGGCAAGTCTTTGTATGGAAAACTTTTTTGTTCTCCAAGTTATCGCAACCGAATTGAGCGTTCATTTATTTGACATAGCCATACACGATTTGTGAAAGTTTGGTCCGGATCGGACCACTATATCATATAGCTGCCATACAAACGACCGAATGAAAGCAAGTCTTTGTATTGAAAACTTTTTTGTTTTCCAAGCTATTGCAACCGAATTCAAAATGTATACATTCGATGTAGCCGTACACAATTTGTGAAAGTTTGGTCCGGATCGGAGAACTATATCTAATAGCTGCCATACTAACGATCAATCAGATTTCAAGTCTTTGTATGGAAAACTTTTTTGTTCTCGAAGCTATCGCAACCGAATTCAACATTTATTCATTTGACTTAGCCATACACAACGTGTAAAAGTTTGGTCGGGATCGGACCACTATATCATATAGCTGCCATACTAACGATCAATCAGATTTCAAGTCTTTGTATGGAAAACTTTTTTGTTCTCCAAGCTATCGCAACCGAATTCAACATTTATTCATTTGACATAGCCATACACGATTTGTAAAAGTTTGGTCGGGATCGGACTACTATATCATATAGCTGCCATACAAACGACCGAATGAAAGCAAGTCTTTGTATTGAAAACTTTTTTGTTTTCCAAGCTATTGCAACCGAATTCAAAATTTATACATTCGATGCAGCCGTACAAAATTTGTGAAAGTTTGGTCCGGATCGGAGAACTATATCTAATAGCTGCCATACTAACGATCAATCAGATTTCAAGTCTTCGTATGGAAAACTTTTTTGTTCTCCAAGCTATCGCAACCGAACTAAACATTTATTCATTTGGCTTAGCCGTACACGATGTGTGAAAGTTTGGTCGGGATCGGACTACTATATCATATAGCTGCCATACAAAGGACCGATATGAAAGCAAGTCTTTGTATGGAAAACTTTTTTGTTCTCCAAGTTATCGCAACCGAATTAAGCACTCATTTATTTGACATAGCCGTACACGATTTGTGAAAGTTTGGTCCGGATCGGACCACTATATCATATAGCTGCCATACAAACGACCGAATGAAAGCAAGTCTTTGTATTGAAAACTTTTTTGTTCTCCAAGTTATCGCAACCGAATTAAGCACTCATTTATTTGACATAGCCACACACGATTTGTGAAAGTTTGGTCCGGATCGGACCACTATATCATATAGCTGCCATACAAACGACCGAATGAAAGCAAGTCTTTGTATGGATAACTTTTTTGTTCTCCAAGTTATCGCAACCGAATTGAGCGTTCATTTATTTGACATATTTGACATTTGACACGATTTGTGAAAGTTTGGTCCGGATCGGACCACTATATCATATAGCTGCCATACAAACGACCGAATGAAAGCAAGTCTTTGTATTGAAAACTTTTTGTTCTCCAAGTTATCGCAACCGAATTAAGCACTCATTTATTTGACATAGCCATACACGATTTGTGAAAGTTTGGTCCGGATCGGACCACTATATCATATAGCTGCCATACAAACGACCGAATGAAAGCAAGTCTTTGTATGGGAAAACTTTTGTTTTCCAAGCTATTGCAACCGAATTCAAAACGTATACATTCGATGTAGCCGTACACAATTTGTGAAAGTTTGGTCCGGATCGGAGAACTATATCTAAGAGCTGCCATACTAACGATCAATCAGATTTCAAGTCTTTGTATGGAAAACTTTTTTGTTCTCCAAGCTATCGCAACCGAATTCAACATTTATTCATTCGACATAGCCACACACGATTTTTAAAAGTTTGGTCGGGATCGGACCACTATATCATATAGCTGCCATACTAACGATCAATCAGATTTCAAGTCTTTGTATGGAAAACTTTTTGTTCTCCAAGCTATCGCAACCGTATTCAACATTTATTCATTTGACATAGCCATACACGATTTGTAAAAGTTTGGTCGGGATCGGACCACTATATCATATAGTTGCCATACTAACGATCAATCAGATTTCAAGTCTTTGTATGGAAAACTTTTTTGTTCTCCAAGGTATCGATTTCAATCAGATTTCAAGTCTTTGTATGGAAAACTTTTTTGTTCTCCAAGCTATCGCAAACGAATTCAACATTTATTCATTTGACTTAGCCATACACAATGTGTAAAAGTTTGGTCGGGATCGGACTACTATATCATATAGCTGCCATACAAACGACCGAATGAAAGCAAGTCTTTGTATTGAAAACTTTTTTGTTTTCCAAGCTATTGCAACCGAATTCAAAATTTATACATTCGATGTAGCCGTACAAAATTTGTGAAAGTTTGGTCGGATCAGAGAACTATATCTAATAGCTGCCATACTAACGATCAATCAGATTTCAACTCTTTGTATGGAAAACTTTTTTGTTCTCCAAGCTATCGCAACCGAACTAAACATTTATAAATTTGGCTTAGCCGTACACGATGTGTGAAAGTTTGGTCGGGATCGGACTACTACATCATATAGCTGCCATACAAAGGACCGATTTGAAAGCAAGTCTTTGTATGGAAAACTTTTTTGTTCTCCAAGTTATCGCAACCGAATTAAGCATTCATTTATTTGACATAGCCACACACGATTTGTGAAAGTTTGGTCCGGATCAGACCACTATATCATAAGCTGCCATACAAACGACCGAATGAAAGCAAGTCTTTGTATTGAAAACTTTTTTATTTTCAAAGCTATTACAACCGAATTCAAAATTTATACAATCGATGTAGCCGTACACAATTTGTGAAAGTTTGGTCCGGATCGGAGAACTATATCTAATAGCTGCCATACTAACGATCAATCAGATTTCAAGTCTTTGTATGGAAAACTTTTTTGTTCTCGAAGCTATCGCAACCGAATTCAACATTTATTCATTTGACTTAGCCATACACAATGTGTAAAAGTTTGGTCGGGATCGGACCACTATATCATATAGCTGCCATACTAACGATCAATCAGATTTCAACTCTTTGTATGGAAAACTTTTTTGTTCTCCAAGCTATCGCAACCGTATTCAACATTTATTCATTTGACATAGCCATACACGATTTGTAAAAGTTTGGTCGGGATCGGACCACTATATCATATAGTTGCCATACTAACGATCAATCAGATTTCAAGTCTTTGTATGGAAAACTTTTTTGTTCTCCAAGGTATCGATTTCAATCAGATTTCAAGTCTTTGTATGGAAAACTTTTTTGTTCTCCAAGCTATCGCAAACGAATTCAACATTTATTCATTTGACTTAGCCATACACAATGTGTAAAAGTTTGGTCGGGATCGGACTACTATATCATATAGCTGCCATACAAACGACCGAATGAAAGCAAGTCTTTGTATTGAAAACTTTTTTGTTTTCCAAGCTATTGCAACCGAATTCAAAATTTATACATTCGATGTAGCCGTACAAAATTTGTGAAAGTTTGGTCCGGATCAGAGAACTATATCTAATAGCTGCCATACTAACGATCAATCAGATTTCAACTCTTTGTATGGAAAACTTTTTGTTCTCCAAGCTATCGCAACCGAACTAAACATTTATAAATTTGGCTTAGCCGTACACGATGTGTGAAAGTTTGGTCGGGATCGGACTACTACATCATATAGCTGCCATACAAAGGACCGATTTGAAAGCAAGTCTTTGTATGGAAAACTTTTTTGTTCTCCAAGTTATCGCAACCGAATTAAGCATTCATTTATTTGACATAGCCACACACGATTTGTGAAAGTTTGGTCCGGATCAGACCACTATATCATAAGCTGCCATACAAACGACCGAATGAAAGCAAGTCTTTGTATTGAAAACTTTTTTATTTTCAAAGCTATTACAACCGAATTCAAAATTTATACAATCGATGTAGCCGTACACAATTTGTGAAAGTTTGGTCCGGATCGGAGAACTATATCTAATAGCTGCCATACTAACGATCAATCAGATTTCAAGTCTTTGTATGGAAAACTTTTTTGTTCTCGAAGCTATCGCAACCGAATTCAACATTTATTCATTTGACTTAGCCATACACAATGTGTAAAAGTTTGGTCGGGATCGGACCACTATATCATATAGCTGCCATACTAACGATCAATCAGATTTCAACTCTTTGTATGGAAAACTTTTTTGTTCTCCAAGCTATCGCAACCGTATTCAACATTTATTCATTTGACATAGCCATACACGATTTGTAAAAGTTTGGTCGGGATCGGACTACTATATCATATAGCTGCCATACAAACGACCGAATGAAAGCAAGTCTTTGTATTGAAAACTTTTTTGTTTTCCAAGCTATTGCAACCGAATTCAAAATTTATACATTCGATGCAGCCGTACAAAATTTGTGAAAGTTTGGTCCGGATCGGAGAACTATATCTAATAGCTGCCATACTAACGATCAATCAGATTTCAAGTCTTCGTATGGAAAACTTTTTTGTTCTCCAAGCTATCGCAACCGAACTAAACATTTATTCATTTGGCTTAGCCGTACACGATGTGTGAAAGTTTGGTCGGGATCGGACTACTATATCATATAGCTGCCATACAAAGGACCGATATGAAAGCAAGTCTTTGTATGGAAAACTTTTTGTTCTCCAAGTTATCGCAACCGAATTAAGCACTCATTTATTTGACATAGCCGTACACGATTTGTGAAAGTTTGGTCCGGATCGGACCACTATATCATATAGCTGCCATACAAACGACCGAATGAAAGCAAGTCTTTGTATTGAAAACTTTTTTGTTCTCCAAGTTATCGCAACCGAATTAAGCACTCATTTATTTGACATAGCCACACACGATTTGTGAAAGTTTGGTCCGGATCGGACCACTATATCATATAGCTGCCATACAAACGACCGAATGAAAGCAAGTCTTTGTATGGAAAACTTTTTTGTTCTCCAAGTTATCGCAACCGAATTGAGCGTTCATTTATTTGAAATATTTGACATTTGACACGATTTGTGAAAGTTTGGTCCGGATCGGAGAACTATATCTAAGAGCTGCCATACTAACGATCAATCAGATTTCAAGTCTTTGTATGGAAAACTTTTTTGTTCTCCAAGCTATCGCAACCGAATTCAACATTTATTCATTCGACATAGCCACACACGATTTTTAAAAGTTTGGTCGGGATCGGACCACTATATCATATAGCTGCCATACTAACGATCAATCAGATTTCAAGTCTTTGTATGGAAAACTTTTTGTTCTCCAAGTTATCGCAACCGAATTAAGCATTCATTTATTTGACATAGCCACACACGATTTGTGAAAGTTTGGTCCGGATCAGACCACTATATCATAAGCTGCCATACAAACGACCGAATGAAAGCAAGTCTTTGTATTGAAAACTTTTTATTTTCAAAGCTATTACAACCGAATTCAAAATTTATACAATCGATGTAGCCGTACAAAATTTGTGAAAGTTTGGTCCGGATCGGAGAACTGTATCTAATAGCTGCCATACTAACGATCAATCAGATTTCAAGTCTTTGTATGGAAAACTTTTTTTGTTCTCCAAGCTATCGCAACCGAATTCAAAATTTATTCATTCGACATAGCCATACACGATTTTTAAAAATTTGGTCCGGATCGGACTACTATATCATATAGCTGCCATACTAACGATCAATCAGATTTCAAGTCTTTGTATGGAAAACTTTTTTGTTCTCCAAGCTATCGCAACCGTATTCAACATTTATTCATTTGACATAGCCATACACGATTTGTAAAAGTTTGGTCGGGATCGGACCACTATATCATATAGTTGCCATACTAACGATCAATCAGATTTCAAGTCTTTGTATGGAAAACTTTTTTGTTCTCCAAGGTATCGATTTCAATCAGATTTCAAGTCATTGTATGGAAAACTTTTTTGTTCTCCAAGCTATCGCAACCGAACTAAACATTTATTCATTTGACATAGCCGTACACGACGTGTGAAAGTTTGGTCCGGATCGGACTACTATATCATATAGCTGCCATACAAACGACCGAATGAAAGCAAGTCTTTGTATTGAAAACTTTTTTGTTTTCCAAGCTATTGCAACCGAATTCAAAATTTATACAATCGATGTAGCCGTACAAAATTTGTGAAAGTTTGGTCCGGATCGGAGAACTGTATCTAATAGCTGCCATACTAACGATCAATCAGATTTCAAGTCTTTGTATGGAAAACTTTTTTGTTCTCCAAGCTATCGCAACCGAATTCAACATTTATTCATTCGACATAGCCATACACGATTTTTAAAAGTTTGGTCGGGATCGGACCACTA
Source organism: Drosophila merina (assembly GCA_035047645.1). NCBI lineage: Eukaryota > Metazoa > Arthropoda > Insecta > Diptera > Drosophilidae > Drosophila > Drosophila merina. The sequence continues at coordinate 1,073,011 of JAWNPH010000014.1, read as the reverse complement.
TATCATATAGCTGCCATACTAACGATCAATCAGATTTCAAGTCTTTGTATGGAAAACTTTTTTGGTCTCCAAGCTATCGCAAACGAATTCAACATTTATTCATTTGGCTTAGCCGTACACGATGTGTGAAAGTGTGGTCGGGATCGGACTACACTATCATATAGCTGCCATACAAAGGACCGATATGAAAGCAAGTCTTTGTATGGAAAACTTTTTTGTTCTCCAAGCTATCGCAACCGAATTCAACATTTATTCATTCAACATAGCCATACACGATTTTTAAAAGTTTGGTCGGGATCGGACCACTATATCATATAGCTGCCATACTAACGATCAATCAGATTTCAAGTCTTTGTATGGAAAACTTTTTTGGTCTCCAAGCTATCGCAAAAGAATTCAACATTTATTCATTTGGCTTAGCCGTACACGATGTGTGAAAGTTTGGTCGGGATCGGACCACTATATCATATAGCTGCCATACTAACGATCAATCAGATTTCAAGTCTTTGTATGGAAAACTTTTTTGGTCTCCAAGCTATCGCAAACGAATTCAACATTTATTCATTTGGCTTAGCCGTACACGATGTGTGAAAGTTTGGTCGGGATCGGACTACTTATCATATAGCTGCCATACAAAGGACCGATATGAAAGCAAGTCTTTGTATGGAAAACTTTTGTTCTCCAAGCTATCGCAACCGTATACAACATTTATTCATTTGACATAGCCATACACAATTTGTAAAAGTTTGGTCGGGATCGGACCACTATATCATATAGTTGCCATACTAACGATCAATCAGATTTCAAGTCTTTGTATGGAAAACTTTTTTGTTCTCCAAGCTATCGCAAACGAATTCAACATTTATTCATTTGACTTAGCCATACACAATGTGTAAAAGTTTGGTCGGGATCGGACTACTATATCATATAGCTGCCATACAAACGACCGAATGAAAGCAAGTCTTTGTATTGAAAACTTTTTTGTTTTCCAAGCTATTGCAACCGAATTCAAAATTTATACAATCGATGTAGCCGTACAAAATTTGTGAAAGTTTGGTCCGGATCGGAGAACTGTATCTAATAGCTGCCATACTAACGATCAATCAGATTTCAAGTCTTTGTATGGAAAACTTTTTTGTTCTCCAAGCTATCGCAACCGAATTCAACATTTATTCATTCGACATAGCCATACACGATTTTTAAAAGTTTGGTCGGGATCGGACCACTATATCATATAGCTGCCATACTAACGATCAATCAGATTTCAAGTCTTTGTATGGAAAACTTTTTTGGTCTCCAAGCTATCGCAAACGAATTCAACATTTATTCATTTGGCTTAGCCGTACACGATGTGTGAAAGTTTGGTCGGGATCGGACTACTATATCATATAGCTGCCATACAAAGGACCGATATGAAAGCAAGTCTTTGTATGGAAAACTTTTTTGTTCTCCAAGTTATCGCAACCGAATTGAGCGTTCATTTATTTGACATATTTGACATTTGACACGATTTGTGAAAGTTTGGTCCGGATCGGACCACTATATCATATAGCTGCCGTACAAACGACCGAATGAAAGCAAGTCTTTGTATGGAAAACTTTTTTGTTCTCCAAGTTATCGCAACCGAATTGAGCGTTCATTTATTTGACATAGCCATACACGATTTGTGAAAGTTTGGTCCGGATCGGACTACTATATCATATAGCTGCCATACAAACGACCGAATGAAAGCAAGTCTTTGTATTGAAAACTTTTTTGTTTGCCAAGCTATTGCAACCGAATTCAAAATGTATACATTCGATGTAGCCGTACACAATTTGTGAAAGTTTGGTCCGGATCGGAGAACTATATCTAATAGGTGCCATACTAACGATCAATCAGATTTCAAGTCTTTGTATGGAAAACTTTTTTGTTCTCCAAGCTATCGCAACCGAACTAAACATTTATTCATTTGGCTTAGCCGTACACGATGTGTGAAAGTTTGGTCGGGATCGGACTACTATATCATATAGCTGCCATACAAAGGACCGATATGAAAGCAAGTCTTTGTATGGAAAACTTTTTGTTCTCCAAGTTATCGCAACCGAATTAAGCACTCATTTATTTGACATAGCCGTACACGATTTGTGAAAGTTTGGTCCGGATCGGACCACTATATCATATAGCTGCCATACAAACGACCGAATGAAAGCAAGTCTTTGTATTGAAAACTTTTTTGTTCTCCAAGTTATCGCAACCGAATTAAGCACTCATTTATTTGACATAGCCACACACGATTTGTGAAAGTTTGGTCCGGATCGGACCACTATATCATATAGCTGCCATACAAACGACCGAATGAAAGCAAGTCTTTGTATGGAAAACTTTTTTGTTCTCCAAGTTATCGCAACCGAATTGAGCGTTCATTTATTTGACATATTTGACATTTGACACGATTTGTGAAAGTTTGGTCCGGATCGGACCACTATATCATATAGCTGCCATACAAACGACCGAATGAAGGCAAGTCTTTGTATGGAAAACTTTTTTGTTCTCCAAGTTATCGCAACTGAATTGAGCGTTCATTTATTTGACATAGCCATACACGATTTGTGAAAGTTTGGTCCGGATCGGACCACTATATCATATAGCTGCCATACAAACGACCGAATGAAAGCAAGTCTTTGTATGGAAAACTTTTTTGTTTTCCAAGCTATTGCAACCGAATTCAAAATGTATACATTCGATGTAGCCGTACACAATTTGTGAAAGTTTGGTCCGGATCGGAGAACTATATCTAAGAGCTGCCATACTAACGATCAATCAGATTTCAAGTCTTTGTATGGAAAACTTTTTTGTTCTCCAAGCTATCGCAACCGAATTCAACATTTATTCATTCGACATAGCCACACACGATTTTTAAAAGTTTGGTCGGGATCGGACCACTATATCATATAGCTCCCATACTAACGATCAATCAGATTTCAAGTCTTTGTATGGAAAACTTTTTTGTTCTCCAAGCTATCGCAACCGTATTCAACATTTATTCATTTGACATAGCCATACACGATTTGTAAAAGTTTGGTCGGGATCGGAGAACTATATCATATAGTTGCCATACTAACGATCAATCAGATTTCAAGTCTTTGTATGGAAAACTTTTTTGTTCTCCAAGGTATCGATTTCAATCAGATTTCAAGTCTTTGTATGGAAAACTTTTTTGTTCTCCAAGCTATCGCAAACGAATTCAACATTTATTCATTTGACTTAGCCATACACAATGTGTAAAAGTTTGGTCGGGATCGGACTACTATATCATATAGCTGCCATACAAACGACCGAATGAAAGCAAGTCTTTGTATTGAAAACTTTTTTGTTTTCCAAGCTATTGCAACCGAATTCAAAATTTATACAATCGATGTAGCCGTACAAAATTTGTGAAAGTTTGGTCCGGATCGGAGAACTGTATCTAATAGCTGCCATACTAACGATCAATCAGATTTCAAGTCTTTGTATGGAAAACTTTTTTGTTTTCCAAGCTATCGCAACCGAATTCAACATTTATTCATTCGACATAGCCATACACGATTTTTAAAAGTTTGGTCGGGATCGGACCACTATATCATATAGCTGCCATACTAACGATCAATCAGATTTCAAGTCTTTGTATGGAAAACTTTTTTGGTCTCCAAGCTATCGCAAACGAATTCAACATTTATTCATTTGGCTTAGCCGTACACGATGTGTGAAAGTTTGGTCGGGATCGGACTACTATATCATATAGCTGCCATACAAAGGACCGATATGAAAGCAAGTCTTTGTATGGAAAACTTTTTTGTTCTCCAAGTTATCGCAACCGAATTGAGCGTTCATTTATTTGACATATTTGACATTTGACACGATTTGTGAAAGTTTGGTCCGGATCGGACCACTATATCATATAGCTGCCGTACAAACGACCGAATGAAAGCAAGTCTTTGTATGGAAAACTTTTTTGTTCTCCAAGTTATCGCAACCGAATTGAGCGTTCATTTATTTGACATAGCCATACACGATTTGTGAAAGTTTGGTCCGGATCGGACTACTATATCATATAGCTGCCATACAAACGACCGAATGAAAGCAAGTCTTTGTATTGAAAACTTTTTTGTTTGCCAAGCTATTGCAACCGAATTCAAAATGTATACATTCGATGTAGCCGTACACAATTTGTGAAAGTTTGGTCCGGATCGGAGAACTATATCTAATAGGTGCCATACTAACGATCAATCAGATTTCAAGTCTTTGTATGGAAAACTTTTTTGTTCTCCAAGCTATCGCAACCGAACTAAACATTTATTCATTTGGCTTAGCCGTACACGATGTGTGAAAGTTTGGTCGGGATCGGACTACTATATCATATAGCTGCCATACAAAGGACCGATATGAAAGCAAGTCTTTGTATGGAAAACTTTTTGTTCTCCAAGTTATCGCAACCGAATTAAGCATTCATTTATTTGACATAGCCGTACACGATTTGTGAAAGTTTGGTCCGGATCGGACCACTATATCATATAGCTGCCATACAAACGACCGAATGAAAGCAAGTCTTTGTATTGAAAACTTTTTTGTTCTCCAAGTTATCACAACCGAATTAAGCACTCATTTATTTGACATAGCCACACACGATTTGTGAAAGTTTGGTCCGGATCGGACCACTATATCATATAGCTGCCATACAAACGACCGAATGAAAGCAAGTCTTTGTATGGAAAACTTTTTTGTTCTCCAAGTTATCGCAACCGAATTGAGCGTTCATTTATTTGACATATTTGACATTTGACACGATTTGTGAAAGTTTGGTCCGGATCGGACCACTATATCATATAGCTGCCATACAAACGACCGAATGAAGGCAAGTCTTTGTATGGAAAACTTTTTTGTTCTCCAAGTTATCGCAACTGAATTGAGCGTTCATTTATTTGACATAGCCATACACGATTTGTGAAAGTTTGGTCCGGATCGGACCACTATATCATATAGCTGCCATACAAACGACCGAATGAAAGCAAGTCTTTGTATGGAAAACTTTTTGTTTTCCAAGCTATTGCAACCGAATTCAAAATGTATACATTCGATGTAGCCGTACACAATTTGTGAAAGTTTGGTCCGGATCGGAGAACTATATCTAAGAGCTGCCATACTAACGATCAATCAGATTTCAAGTCTTTGTATGGAAAACTTTTTTGTTCTCCAAGCTATCGCAACCGAATTCAACATTTATTCATTCGACATAGCCACACACGATTTTTAAAAGTTTGGTCGGGATCGGACCACTATATCATATAGCTCCCATACTAACGATCAATCAGATTTCAAGTCTTTGTATGGAAAACTTTTTTGTTCTCCAAGCTATCGCAACCGTATTCAACATTTATTCATTTGACATAGCCATACACGATTTGTAAAAGTTTGGTCGGGATCGGAGAACTATACCATATAGTTGCCATACTAACGATCAATCAGATTTCAAGTCTTTGTATGGAAAACTTTTTTGTTCTCCAAGGTATCGATTTCAATCAGATTTCAAGTCTTTGTATGGAAAACTTTTTTGTTCTCCAAGCTATCGCAAACGAATTCAACATTTATTCATTTGACTTAGCCATACACAATGTGTAAAAGTTTGGTCGGGATCGGACTACTATATCATATAGCTGCCATACAAACGACCGAATGAAAGCAAGTCTTTGTATTGAAAACTTTTTTGTTTTCCAAGCTATTGCAACCGAATTCAAAATTTATACATTCGATGTAGCCGTACAAAATTTGTGAAAGTTTGGTCCGGATCAGAGAACTATATCTAATAGCTGCCATACTAACGATCAATCAGATTTCAACTCTTTGTATGGAAAACTTTTTGTTCTCCAAGCTATCGCAACCGAACTAAACATTTATAAATTTGGCTTAGCCGTACACGATGTGTGAAAGTTTGGTCGGGATCGGACTACTACATCATATAGCTGCCATACAAAGGACCGATTTGAAAGCAAGTCTTTGTATGGAAAACTTTTTTGTTCTCCAAGTTATCGCAACCGAATTAAGCATTCATTTATTTGACATAGCCACACACGATTTGTGAAAGTTTGGTCCGGATCAGACCACTATATCATAAGCTGCCATACAAACGACCGAATGAAAGCAAGTCTTTGTATTGAAAACTTTTTATTTTCAAAGCTATTACAACCGAATTCAAAATTTATACAATCGATGTAGCCGTACACAATTTGTGAAAGTTTGGTCCGGATCGGAGAACTATATCTAATAGCTGCCATACTAACGATCAATCAGATTTCAAGTCTTTGTATGGAAAACTTTTTGTTCTCGAAGCTATCGCAACCGAATTCAACATTTATTCATTTGACTTAGCCATACACAATGTGTACTCCAAGCTATCGCAACCGAACTAAACATTTATTCATTTGGCTTAGCCGTACACGATGTGTGAAAGTTTGGTCGGGATCGGACTACTATATCATATAGCTGCCATACAAAGGACCGATATGAAAGCAAGTCTTTGTATGGAAAACTTTTTGTTCTCCAAGTTATCGCAACCGAATTAAGCACTCATTTATTTGACATAGCCGTACACGATTTGTGAAAGTTTGGTCCGGATCGGACCACTATATCATATAGCTGCCATACAAACGACCGAATGAAAGCAAGTCTTTGTATTGAAAACTTTTTTGTTCTCCAAGTTATCGCAACCGAATTAAGCACTCATTTATTTGACATAGCCACACACGATTTGTGAAAGTTTGGTCCGGATCGGACCACTATATCATATAGCTGCCATACAAACGACCGAATGAAAGCAAGTCTTTGTATGGAAAACTTTTTTGTTCTCCAAGTTATCGCAACCGAATTGAGCGTTCATTTATTTGACATATTTGACATTTGACACGATTTGTGAAAGTTTGGTCCGGATCGGAGAACTATATCTAATAGCTGCCATACTAACGATCAATCAGATTTCAAGTCTTTGTATGGAAAACTTTTTTGTTCTCCAAGCTATCGCAACCGAATTCAAAATTTATTCATTCGACATAGCCATACACGATTTTTAAAAATTTGGTCCGGATCGGACTACTATATCATATAGCTGCCATACTAACGATCAATCAGATTTCAAGTCTTTGTATGGAAAACTTTTTTGTTCTCCAAGCTATCGCAACCGTATTCAACATTTATTCATTTGACATAGCCATACACGATTTGTAAAAGTTTGGTCGGGATCGGACCACTATATCATATAGTTGCCATACTAACGATCAATCAGATTTCAAGTCTTTGTATGGAAAACTTTTTTGTTCTCCAAGGTATCGATTTCAATCAGATTTCAAGTCATTGTATGGAAAACTTTTTTGTTCTCCAAGCTATCGCAACCGAACTAAACATTTATTCATTTGACATAGCCGTACACGACGTGTGAAAGTTTGGTCCGGATCGGACTACTATATCATATAGCTGCCATACAAACGACCGAATGAAAGCAAGTCTTTGTATTGAAAACTTTTTGTTTTCCAAGCTATTGCAACCGAATTCAAAATTTATACAATCGATGTAGCCGTACAAAATTTGTGAAAGTTTGGTCCGGATCGGAGAACTGTATCTAATAGCTGCCATACTAACGATCAATCAGATTTCAAGTCTTTGTATGGAAAACTTTTTTGTTCTCCAAGCTATCGCAACCGAATTCAACATTTATTCATTCGACATAGCCACACACGATTTTTAAAAGTTTGGTCGGGATCGGACCACTATATCATATAGCTCCCATACTAACGATCAATCAGATTTCAAGTCTTTGTATGGAAAACTTTTTTGTTCTCCAAGCTATCGCAACCGTATTCAACATTTATTCATTTGACATAGCCATACACGATTTGTAAAAGTTTGGTCGGGATCGGAGAACTATACCATATAGTTGCCATACTAACGATCAATCAGATTTCAAGTCTTTGTATGGAAAACTTTTTTGTTCTCCAAGGTATCGATTTCAATCAGATTTCAAGTCTTTGTATGGAAAACTTTTTTGTTCTCCAAGCTATCGCAAACGAATTCAACATTTATTCATTTGACTTAGCCATACACAATGTGTAAAAGTTTGGTCGGGATCGGACTACTATATCATATAGCTGCCATACAAACGACCGAATGAAAGCAAGTCTTTGTATTGAAAACTTTTTTGTTTTCCAAGCTATTGCAACCGAATTCAAAATTTATACATTTGATGTAGCCGTACAAAATTTGTGAAAGTTTGGTCCGGATCAGAGAACTATATCTAATAGCTGCCATACTAACGATCAATCAGATTTCAACTCTTTGTATGGAAAACTTTTTTGTTCTCCAAGCTATCGCAACCGAACTAAACATTTATAAATTTGGCTTAGCCGTACACGATGTGTGAAAGTTTGGTCGGGATCGGACTACTACATCATATAGCTGCCATACAAAGGACCGATTTGAAAGCAAGTCTTTGTATGGAAAACTTTTTTGTTCTCCAAGTTATCGCAACCGAATTAAGCATTCATTTATTTGACATAGCCACACACGATTTGTGAAAGTTTGGTCCGGATCAGACCACTATATCATAAGCTGCCATACAAACGACCGAATGAAAGCAAGTCTTTGTATTGAAAACTTTTTTATTTTCAAAGCTATTACAACCGAATTCAAAATTTATACAATCGATGTAGCCGTACACAATTTGTGAAAGTTTGGTCCGGATCGGAGAACTATATCTAATAGCTGCCATACTAACGATCAATCAGATTTCAAGTCTTTGTATGGAAAACTTTTTTGTTCTCGAAGCTATCGCAACCGAATTCAACATTTATTCATTTGACTTAGCCATACACAATGTGTACTCCAAGCTATCGCAACCGAACTAAACATTTATTCATTTGGCTTAGCCGTACACGATGTGTGAAAGTTTGGTCGGGATCGGACTACTATATCATATAGCTGCCATACAAAGGACCGATATGAAAGCAAGTCTTTGTATGGAAAACTTTTTTGTTCTCCAAGTTATCGCAACCGAATTAAGCACTCATTTATTTGACATAGCCGTACACGATTTGTGAAAGTTTGGTCCGGATCGGACCACTATATCATATAGCTGCCATACAAACGACCGAATGAAAGCAAGTCTTTGTATTGAAAACTTTTTTGTTCTCCAAGTTATCGCAACCGAATTAAGCACTCATTTATTTGACATAGCCACACACGATTTGTGAAAGTTTGGTCCGGATCGGACCACTATATCATATAGCTGCCATACAAACGACCGAATGAAAGCAAGTCTTTGTATGGAAAACTTTTTGTTCTCCAAGTTATCGCAACCGAATTGAGCGTTCATTTATTTGACATATTTGACATTTGACACGATTTGTGAAAGTTTGGTCCGGATCGGAGAACTATATCTAATAGCTGCCATACTAACGATCAATCAGATTTCAAGTCTTTGTATGGAAAACTTTTTTGTTCTCCAAGCTATCGCAACCGAATTCAAAATTTATTCATTCGACATAGCCATACACGATTTTTAAAAATTTGGTCCGGATCGGACTACTATATCATATAGCTGCCATACTAACGATCAATCAGATTTCAAGTCTTTGTATGGAAAACTTTTTTGTTCTCCAAGCTATCGCAACCGTATTCAACATTTATTCATTTGACATAGCCATACACGATTTGTAAAAGTTTGGTCGGGATCGGACCACTATATCATATAGTTGCCATACTAACGATCAATCAGATTTCAAGTCTTTGTATGGAAAACTTTTTTGTTCTCCAAGGTATCGATTTCAATCAGATTTCAAGTCATTGTATGGAAAACTTTTTTGTTCTCCAAGCTATCGCAACCGAACTAAACATTTATTCATTTGACATAGCCGTACACGACGTGTGAAAGTTTGGTCCGGATCGGACTACTATATCATATAGCTGCCATACAAACGACCGAATGAAAGCAAGTCTTTGTATTGAAAACTTTTTTGTTTTCCAAGCTATTGCAACCGAATTCAAAATTTATACAATCGATGTAGCCGTACAAAATTTGTGAAAGTTTGGTCCGGATCGGAGAACTGTATCTAATAGCTGCCATACTAACGATCAATCAGATTTCAAGTCTTTGTATGGAAAACTTTTTGTTCTCCAAGCTATCGCAACCGAATTCAACATTTATTCATTCGACATAGCCATACACGATTTTTAAAAGTTTGGTCGGGATCGGACCACTATATCATATAGCTGCCATACTAACGATCAATCAGATTTCAAGTCTTTGTATGGAAAACTTTTTTGGTCTCCAAGCTATCGCAAACGAATTCAACATTTATTCATTTGGCTTAGCCGTACACGATGTGTGAAAGTTTGGTCGGGATCGGACCACTATATCATATAGCTGCCATACTAACGATCAATCAGATTTCAAGTCTTTGTATGGAAAACTTTTTTGGTCTCCAAGCTATCGCAAACGAATTCAACATTTATTCATTTGGCTTAGCCGTACACGATGTGTGAAAGTTTGGTCGGGATCGGACTACTTATCATATAGCTGCCATACAAAGGACCGATATGAAAGCAAGTCTTTGTATGGAAAACTTTTTTGTTCTCCAAGCTATCGCAACCGTATACAACATTTATTCATTTGACATAGCCATACACGATTTGTAAAAGTTTGGTCGGGATCGGACCACTATATCATATAGTTGCCATACTAACGATCAATCAGATTTCAAGTCTTTGTATGACCGACCGAATTCGACATTTATTCATTTGACTTAGCCATACACGATTTGTAAAAGTTTGGTCGGGATCGGACTACTATATCATATAGTTGCTATACTAACGATTAATCAGATTTCAAGTCTTTGTATGGAAAACTTTTTTGTTCTCCAAGCTATCGCAACCGAACTAAACATTTATTCATTTGACATAGCCACACACGATTTGTGAAAGTTTGGTCTGGATCAGACCAATATATATCATAAGCTGCCATACAAACGACCGAATGAAAGCAAGTCTTTGTATTGAAAACTTTTTTATTTTCCAAGCTATTGCAACCGAATTCAAAATGTATACATTCGATGTAGCCGTACACAATTTGTAAAAGTTTGGTCCGGATCAGAGAACTATATCTAATAGCTGCCATACTAACGATCAATCAGATTTCAAGTCTTTGTATGGAAAACTTTTTTGTTCTCCAAGCTATCGATTTCAATCAGATTTCAAGTCATTGTATGGAAAACTTTTTTGTTCTCCAAGCTATCGCAACCGAACTAAACATTTATTCATTTGACATAGCCGCACACGATTTGTGAAAGTTTGGTCGGGATCGGACCACTATATCATATAGTTGCCATACTAACGATCAATCAGATTTCAAATCTTTGTATGGAAAACTTTTTTGTTCTCCAAGTTATCGCAACCGATTTGAGCGTTCATTTATTTGACATATTTGACATTTGACACGATTTGTGAAAGTTTGGTCCGGATCGGACCACTATATCATATAGCTGCCATACAAACGACCGAATGAAAGCAAGTCTTTGTATTGAAAACTTTTTGTTTTCCAAGCTATTGCAACCGAATTCAAAATTTTTACATTCGATGTAGCCGTACAAATTTTGTGAATGTTTGGTCCGGATCGGAGAACTATATCTAATAGCTGCCATACTAACGATCAATAAGATTTCAAGTCTTCGTATGGAAAACTTTTTTGTTCTCCAAGCTATCGCAACCGAACTAAACATTTATTCATTTGACATAGCCGTACACGATGTGTGAAAGTTTGGTCGGGATCGGACTACTATATCATATAGCTGCCATACAAAGGACCGATATGAAAGCAAGTCTTTGTATGGAAAACTTTTTTGGTCTCCAAGCTATCGCAACCGAATTCAACATTTATTCATTCGACATAGCCATACACGATTTTTAAAAGTTTGGTCGGGATCGGACCACTATATCATATAGTTGCCATACTAACGATCAATCAGATTTCAAATCTTTGTATGGAAAACTTTTTTGTTCTCCAAGCCATCGATTTCAATCAGATTTCAAGTCATTGTATAGAAAACTTATTTGTTCTTCAAGCTATCGCAACCGAACTAAACATTTATTCATTTGACATAGTCGTACACGATGTGTGAAAGTTTGGTCCGGATCGGACCACTATATCATATAGCTGCCATACAAACGACCGAATGAAAGCAAGTCTTTGTATAGAAACCTTTTTTGTTTTCCAAGCTATTGCAACCGAATTCAAAATTTATACATTCGACTTAGCCATACACGATTTGTAAAAGTTTGGTCGGGATCGGACCACTATATCATATAGCTGCCATACTAACGATCAATCAGATTTCAAGTCTTTGTATGGAAAACTTTTTTGTTCTCCAAGCTATCGCAACCGAATTCAACATTTATCCATTCGACTTAGTCATACATGATTTGTAAAAGTTTGGTCGGGATCCGACCACTATATCATATAGCTGCCATACTAACGATCTATCAGATTTCAAGTCTTTGTATGGAAAACTTTTTTGTTCTCCAAGCTATCGCAACCGTATTCAACATTTATTCATTTGACTTATCCATACACAATGTGTAAAAGTTTGGTCGGGATCGGACTACTATATCATATAGCTGGCATACAAAGGACCGATAAGAAAGCAAGTCTTTGTATGGAAAACTTTTTTGTTCTCCAAGTTATCGCAACCGAATTAAGCATTCATTTATTTGACATAGCCACACACGATTTGTGAAAGTTTGGTCCGGATCAGACCACTATATCATAAGCTGCCATACAAACGACCGAATGAAAGCAAGTCTTTGTATTGAAAACTTTTTTATTTTCAAAGCTATTGCAACCGAATTCAAAATTTATACAATCGATGTAGCCTTACATAATTTGTGAAAGTTTGGTCCGGATCGGATAACTGTATCTAATAGCTGCCATACTAACGATCAATCAGATTTCAAGTCTTTGTATGGAAAACTTTTTTGTTCTCCAAGCTATCGCAACCGAATTCAACATTTGTTCATTCGACATAGCCATACACGATTTGTAAAAGTTTGGTCGGGATCGGACCACTATATCATATAGCTGCCATACTAACGATCAATCAGATTTCAAGTCTTTGTATGGAAAACTTTTTTGTTCTCCAAGTTATCGCAACCGAATTAAGCATTCAATTATTTGACATAACCACACACGATTTGTGAAAGTTTGGTCCGGATCAGACCACTATATCATAAGCTGCCATACAAACGACCGAATGAAAGCAAGTCTTTGTATTGAAAACTTTTTATTTTCAAAGCTATTGCAACCGAATTCAAAATTTATACATTCGATGTAGCCGTAAGCAATATGTGAAAGTTTGGTCCGGATCGGAGAACTGTATCTAATAGCTGCCATACTAACGATCAATCAGATTTCAAGTCTTTGTATGGAAAACTTTTTTGTTCTCCAAGCTATCGCAACCGAATTCAACATTTATTCATTCGACATAGCCATACACGATTTGTAACAGTTTGGTCGGGATCGGACCACTATATCATATAGCTGCCATACTAACGATCAATCAGATTTCAAGTCTTTGTATGGAAAACTTTTTTGTTCTCCAAGCTATCGCAACCGAACTAAACATTTATTCATTTGACATAGCCGTACACAATGTGTAAAAGTTTGGTTGGGATCAGACCACTATATCATAAGCTGCCATACAAACGACCGAATGACAGCAAGTCTTTGTATTGAAAACTTTTTTATTTTCAAAGCTATTGCAACCGAATTCAAAATTTATACATTCGATGTAGCCGTAAGCAATATGTGAAAGTTTGGTCCGGATCGGAGAACTGTATCTAATAGCTGCCATACTAACGATCAATCAGATTTCAAGTCTTTGTATGGAAAACTTTTTTGTTCTCCAAGCTATCGCAACCGAATTCAACATTTATTTATTCGACATAGCCATACACGATTTGTAAAAGTTTGGTCGGGATCGGACCACTATATCATATAGCTGCCATACTAACGATCAATCAGATTTCAAGTCTTTGTATGGAAAACTTTTTTGTTCTCCAAGTTATCGCAACCGAATTAAGCATTCAATTATTTGACATAGCCACACACGATTTGTGAAAGTTTGGTCCGGATCGGACCACTATATCATAAGCTGTCATACAAACGACCGAATGAAAGCAAGTCTTTGTATTGAAAACTTTTTTATTTTCAAAGCTATTGCAACCGAATATAAAATTTATACATTCGATGTAGCCGTAAGCAATTTGTGAAAGTTTGGTTCGGATCGGAGAACTGTATCTAATAGCTGCCATACTAACGATCAATCAGATTTCAAGTTTTTGTATGGAAAACTTTTTTGTTCTCCAAGCTATCGCAACCGAATTCAACATTTATTCATTCGACATAGCCATACACGATTTGTTAAAGTTTGGTTCGGATCAGACCACTATATCATATAGCTGCCATACAAACGACCGAATGAAAGCAAGTCTTTGTATGGAAAACTTTTTATTTTCAAAGCTATTGCAACCGAATTCAAAATTTATACATTCGATGTAGCCGTAAGCAATTTGTGAAAGTTTGGTCCGGATCGGAGAACTGTATCTAATAGCTGCCATACTAACGATCAATCAGATTTCAAGTCTTTGTATGGAAAACTTTTTGTTCTCCAAGCTATCGCAACTGAACTAAACATTTATTCATTTGACATAGCCGCACACGATTTGTGAAAGTTTGGTCCGGATCGGACTACTATATCATATAGCTGCCATACAAACGACCGAATGAAAGCAAGTCTTTGTATTGAAAACTTTTTTGTTTTCCAAGCTATTGCAACCGAATTCAAAATTTATACATTCGATGTAGCCGTTCAAATTTTGTGAAAGTTTGGTCCGGATCGGAGAACTATATCTAATAGCTGCCATACTAACGATCAATCAGATTTCAAGTCTTTGTATGGAAAACTTTTTGTTCTCCAAGCTATCGCAACCGTATTCAACATTTATTCATTTGACATAGCCATACACGATTTGTAACAGTTTGGTCGGGATCGGACCACTATATCATATAGTTGCCATACTAACGATCAATCAGATTTCAAATCTTTGTATGGAAAACTTTTTGTTCTCCAAGCTATCGATTTCAATCAGATTTCAAGTCATTGTATGGAAAACTTTTTTGTTCTCCAAGCTATCGCAACCGAACTAAACATTTATTCATTTGACATAGCCACACACGATGTGTGAAAGTTTGGTCCGGATCGGACCACTATATCATATAGCTGCCATACAAACGACCGAATGAAAGCAAGTCTTTGTATGGAAAACTTTTTTGTTTTCAAAGCTATTGCAACCGAATTCAAAATTTATACAATCGATGTAGCCTTACATAATTTGTGAAAGTTTGGTCCGGATCGGATAACTGTATCTAATAGCTGCCATACTAACGATCAATCAGATTTCAAGTCTTTGTATGGAAAACTTTTTTGTTCTCCAAGCTATCGCAACCGAATTCAACATTTGTTCATTCGACATAGCCATACACGATTTGTAAAAGTTTGGTCGGGATCGGACCACTATATCATATAGCTGCCATACTAACGATCAATCAGATTTCAAGTCTTTGTATGGAAAACTTTTTTGTTCTCCAAGTTATCGCAACCGAATTAAGCATTCAATTATTTGACATAGCCACACACGATTTGTGAAAGTTTGGTCCGGATCAGACCACTATATCATAAGCTGCCATACAAACGACCGAATGAAAGCAAGTCTTTGTATTGAAAACTTTTTTATTTTCAAAGCTATTGCAACCGAATTCAAAATTTATACATTCGATGTAGCCGTAAGCAATATGTGAAAGTTTGGTCCGGATCGGAGAACTGTATCTAATAGCTGCCATACTAACGATCAATCAGATTTCAAGTCTTTGTATGGAAAACTTTTTTGTTCTCCAAGCTATCGCAACCGAATTCAACATTTATTCATTCGACATAGCCATACACGATTTGTAAAAGTTTGGTCGGGATCGGACCACTATATCATATAGCTGCCATACTAACGATCAATCAGATTTCAAGTCTTTGTATGGAAAACTTTTTTGTTCTCCAAGCTATCGCAACCGAACTAAACATTTATTCATTTGACATAGCCGTACACAATGTGTAAAAGTTTGGTTGGGATCAGACCACTATATCATAAGCTGCCATACAAACGACCGAATGACAGCAAGTCTTTGTATTGAAAACTTTTTTATTTTCAAAGCTATTGCAACCGAATTCAAAATTTATACATTCGATGTAGCCGTAAGCAACTTGTGAAAGTTTGGTCCGGATCGGAGAACTGTATCTAATAGCTGCCATACTAACGATCAATCAGATTTCAAGTCTTTGTATGGAAAATTTTTTTGTTCTCCAAGTTATCGCAACCGAATTAAGCATTCATTTATTTGACATAGCCACACACGATTTGTAAAAGTTTGGTCGGGATCGGACCACTATATCATATAGCTGCCATACTAACGATCAATCAGATTTCAAGTCTTTGTATGGAAAACTTTTTTGTTCTCCAAGTTATCGCAACCGAATTAAGCATTCAATTATTTGACATAGCCACACACGATTTGTGAAAGTTTGGTCCGGATCAGACCACTATATCATAAGCTGCCATACAAACGACCGAATGAAAGCAAGTCTTTGTATTGAAAACTTTTTATTTTCAAAGCTATTGCAACCGAATATAAAATTTATACATTCGATGTAGCCGTAAGCAATTTGTAAAAGTTTGGTCCGGATCGGAGAACTGTATCTAATAGCTGCCATACTAACGATCAATCAGATTTCAAGTCTTTGTATGGAAAACTTTTTGTTCTCCAAGCTATCGCAACCGAACTAAACATTTATTCATTTGACATAGCCGCACACGATTTGTGAAAGTTTGGTCCGGATCGGACTACTATATCATATAGCTGCCATACAAACGACCGAATGAAAGCAAGTCTTTGTATTGAAAACTTTTTGTTTTCCAAGCTATTGCAACCGAATTCAAAATTTATACATTCGATGTAGCCGTTCAAATTTTGTGAAAGTTTGGTCCGGATCGGAGAACTATATCTAATAGCTGCCA
The DNA here is from genome assembly GCA_035047645.1 of Drosophila merina. Classification (NCBI taxonomy): domain Eukaryota; kingdom Metazoa; phylum Arthropoda; class Insecta; order Diptera; family Drosophilidae; genus Drosophila; species Drosophila merina. The sequence goes on along the minus strand of JAWNPH010000014.1, from coordinate 1,055,836 downwards.
TACTAACGATCAATCAGATTTCAAGTCTTTGTATGGAAAACTTTTTTGTTCTCCAAGCTATCGCAACCGTATTCAACATTTATTCATTTGACATAGCCATACACGATTTGTAACAGTTTGGTCGGGATCGGACCACTATATCATATAGTTGCCATACTAACGATCAATCAGATTTCAAATCTTTGTATGGAAAACTTTTTGTTCTCCAAGCTATCGATTTCAATCAGATTTCAAGTCATTGTATGGAAAACTTTTTTGTTCTCCAAGCTATCGCAACCGAACTAAACATTTATTCATTTGACATAGCCACACACGATGTGTGAAAGTTTGATCCGGATCGGACCACTATATCATATAGCTGCCATACAAACGACCGAATGAAAGCAAGTCTTTGTATGGAAAACTTTTTTGTTCTCCAAGTTATCGCAACCGAATTAAGCATTCATTTATTTGACATAGCCGCACACGATTTGTGAAAGTTTGGACCGGATCGGACCACTATATCATATAGCTGCCATACAAACGACCGAATGAAAGCAAGTCTTTGTATTGAAAACTTTTTGTTTTCCAAGCTATTGCAACCGAATTCAAAATGTATACATTCGATGTAGCCGTTCAAATTTTGTGAAAGTTTGGTCCGGATCGGAGAACAATATCTAATAGCTGCCATACTAACGATCAATCAGATTTCAAGTCTTTGTATGGAAAACTTTTTTGTTCTCCAAGCTATCGCAACCGAATTCAACATTTATTCATTAGACATAGCCATACACGATTTGTTAAAGTTTGGTTCGGATCAGACCACTATATCATATAGCTGCCATACAAACGACCGAATGAAAGCAAGTCTTTGTATGGAAAACTTTTTTATTTTCAAAGCTATTGCAACCGAATTCAAAATTTATACATTCGATGTAGCCGTAAGCAATTTGTGAAAGTTTGGTCCGGATCGGAGAACTGTATCTAATAGCTGCCATACTAACGATCAATCAGATTTCAAGTCTTTGTATGGAAAACTTTTTTGTTCTCCAAGCTATCGCAACCGAATTCAACATTTGTTCATTCGACATAGCCATACACGATTTGTAAAAGTTTGGTCGGGATCGGACCACTATATCATATAGCTGCCATACTAACGATCAATCAGATTTCAAGTCTTTGTATGGAAAACTTTTTTGTTCTCCAAGCTATCGATTTCAATCAGATTTCAAGTCATTGTATGGAAAACTTTTTTGTTCTCCAAGCTATCGCAACCGAACTAAACATTTATTCATTTGACATAGCCACACACGATGTGTGAAAGTTTGGTCCGGATCGGACCACTATATCATATAGCTGCCATACAAACGACCGAATGAAAGCAAGTCTTTGTATGGAAAACTTTTTTGTTCTCCAAGTTATCGCAACCGAATTAAGCATTCATTTATTTGACATAGCCGCACACGATTTGTGAAAGTTTGGACCGGATCGGACCACTATATCATATAGCTGCCATACAAACGACCGAATGAAAGCAAGTCTTTGTATTGAAAACTTTTTTGTTTTCCAAGCTATTGCAACCGAATTCAAAATTTATACAATCGATGTAGCCGTACAAAATTTGTGAAAGATTGGTCCGGATCGGAGAACTGTATCTAAAAGCTGCCATACTAACGATCAATCAGATTTCAAGTCTTTGTGAGGAAAACTTTTTTGTTCTCCAAGCTATCGCAACCGAATTCAACATTTATTCATTAGACATAGCCATACACGATTTGTAAAAGTTTGGTCGGGATCGGACCACTATATCATATAGCTGCCATACTAACGATCAATCAGATTTCAAGTCTTTGTATGGAAAACTTTTTTGTTCTCCAAGCTATCGCAACCGAACTAAACATTTATTCATTTGACATAGCCATACACGATTTGTGAAAGTTTGGTCGGGATCGGACCACTATATCATATAGCTGCCATACTAACGATCAATCAGATTTCAAGTCTTTGTATGGAAAACTTTTTTGTTCTCCAAGCTATCGCAACCGAATTCAACATTTATTCATTACACATAGCCATACACGATTTGTGAAAGTTTGGTCCGGATCGGAGAACAATATCTAATAGCTGCCATACTAACGATCAATCAGATTTCAAGTCTTTGTATGGAAAACTTTTTTGTTCTCCAAGCTATCGCAACCGAATTCAACATTTATTCATTAGACATAGCCATACACGATTTGTAAAAGTTTGGTCGGGATCGGACCACTATATCATATAGCTGCCATACTAACGATCAATCAGATTTCAAGTCTTTGTATGGAAAACTTTTTGTTCTCCAAGCTATCGCAACCGAACTAAACATTTATTCATTTGACATAGCCGTACACAATGTGTAAAAGTTTGGTTGGGATCAGACCACTATATCATAAGCTGCCATACAAACGACCGAATGAAAGCAAGTCTTTGTATTGAAAACTTTTTATTTTCAAAGCTATTGCAACCGAATATAAAATTTATACATTCGATGTAGCCGTAAGCAATTTGTGAAAGTTTGGTTCGGATCGGAGAACTGTATCTAATAGCTGCCATACTAACGATCAATCAGATTTCAAGTCTTTGTATGGAAAACTTTTTTGTTCTCCAAGCTATCGCAACCGTATTCAACATTTATTCATTTGACATAGCCATACACGATTTGTAACAGTTTGGTCGGGATCGGACCACTATATCATATAGTTGCCATACTAACGATCAATCAGATTTCAAATCTTTGTATGGAAAACTTTTTGTTCTCCAAGCTATCGATTTCAATCAGATTTCAAGTCATTGTATGGAAAACTTTTTTGTTCTCCAAGCTATCGCAACCGAACTAAACATTTATTCATTTGACATAGCCACACACGATGTGTGAAAGTTTGGTCCGGATCGGACCACTATATCATATAGCTGCCATACAAACGACCGAATGAAAGCAAGTCTTTGTATGGAAAACTTTTTTGTTCTCCAAGTTATCGCAACCGAATTAAGCATTCATTTATTTGACATAGCCGCACACGATTTGTGAAAGTTTGGACCGGATCGGACCACTATATCATATAGCTGCCATACAAACGACCGAATGAAAGCAAGTCTTTGTATTGAAAACTTTTTTGTTTTCCAAGCTATTGCAACCGAATTCAAAATTTATACAATCGATGTAGCCGTACAAAATTTGTGAAAGATTGGTCCGGATCGGAGAACTGTATCTAAAAGCTGCCATACTAACGATCAATCAGATTTCAAGTCTTTGTGAGGAAAACTTTTTTGTTCTCCAAGCTATCGCAACCGAATTCAACATTTATTCATTAGACATAGCCATACACGATTTGTAAAAGTTTGGTCGGGATCGGACCACTATATCATATAGCTGCCATACTAACGATCAATCAGATTTCAAGTCTTTGTATGGAAAACTTTTTTGTTCTCCAAGCTATCGCAACCGAACTAAACATTTATTCATTTGACATAGCCATACACGATTTGTGAAAGTTTGGTCGGGATCGGACCACTATATCATATAGCTGCCATACTAACGATCAATCAGATTTCAAGTCTTTGTATGGAAAACTTTTTTGTTCTCCAAGCTATCGCAACCGAATTCAACATTTATTCATTACACATAGCCATACACGATTTGTGAAAGTTTGGTCCGGATCGGAGAACAATATCTAATAGCTGCCATACTAACGATCAATCAGATTTCAAGTCTTTGTATGGAAAACTTTTTTGTTCTCCAAGCTATCGCAACCGAATTCAACATTTATTCATTAGACATAGCCATACACGATTTGTAAAAGTTTGGTCGGGATCGGACCACTATATCATATAGCTGCCATACTAACGATCAATCAGATTTCAAGTCTTTGTATGGAAAACTTTTTTGTTCTCCAAGCTATCGCAACCGAACTAAACATTTATTCATTTGACATAGCCGTACACAATGTGTAAAAGTTTGGTTGGGATCAGACCACTATATCATAAGCTGCCATACAAACGACCGAATGAAAGCAAGTCTTTGTATTGAAAACTTTTTTATTTTCAAAGCTATTGCAACCGAATTCAAAATTTATACATTCGATGTAGCCGTAAGCAATTTGTGAAAGATTGGTCCGGATCGGAGAACTGTATCTAAAAGCTGCCATACTAACGATCAATCAGATTTCAAGTCTTTGTATAGAAAACTTTTTTGTTCTCCAAGTTATCGCAACCGAATTAAGCATTCATTTATTTGACATAGCCACACACGATTTGTGAAAGTTTGGTCCGGATCAGACCACTATATCATAAGCTGCCATACAAACGACCGAATGAAAGCAAGTCTTTGTATTGAAAACTTTTTTATTTTCAAAGCTATTGCAACCGAATTCAAAATTTATACAATCGATGTAGCCTTACATAATTTGTGAAAGTTTGGTCCGGATCGGATAACTGTATCTAATAGCTGCCATACTAACGATCAATCAGATTTCAAGTCTTTGTATGGAAAACTTTTTTGTTCTCCAAGCTATCGCAACCGAATTCAACATTTGTTCATTCGACATAGCCATACACGATTTGTAAAAGTTTGGTCGGGATCGGACCACTATATCATATAGCTGCCATACTAACGATCAATCAGATTTCAAGTCTTTGTATGGAAAACTTTTTTGTTCTCCAAGTTATCGCAACCGAATTAAGCATTCAATTATTTGACATAGCCACACACGATTTGTGAAAGTTTGGTCCGGATCAGACCACTATATCATAAGCTGCCATACAAACGACCGAATGAAAGCAAGTCTTTGTATTGAAAACTTTTTTATTTTCAAAGCTATTGCAACCGAATTCAAAATTTATACATTCGATGTAGCCGTAAGCAATATGTGAAAGTTTGGTCCGGATCGGAGAACTGTATCTAATAGCTGCCATACTAACGATCAATCAGATTTCAAGTCTTTGTATGGAAAACTTTTTTGTTCTCCAAGCTATCGCAACCGAATTCAACATTTATTCATTCGACATAGCCATACACGATTTGTAAAAGTTTGGTCGGGATCGGACCACTATATCATATAGCTGCCATACTAACGATCAATCAGATTTCAAGTCTTTGTATGGAAAACTTTTTTGTTCTCCAAGCTATCGCAACCGAACTAAACATTTATTCATTTGACATAGCCGTACACAATGTGTAAAAGTTTGGTTGGGATCAGACCACTATATCATAAGCTGCCATACAAACGACCGAATGACAGCAAGTCTTTGTATTGAAAACTTTTTTTATTTTCAAAGCTATTGCAACCGAATTCAAAATTTATACATTCGATGTAGCCGTAAGCAACTTGTGAAAGTTTGGTCCGGATCGGAGAACTGTATCTAATAGCTGCCATACTAACGATCAATCAAATTTCAAGTCTTTGTATGGAAAATTTTTTTGTTCTCCAAGTTATCGCAACCGAATTAAGCATTCATTTATTTGACATAGCCACACACGATTTGTAAAAGTTTGGTCGGGATCGGACCACTATATCATATAGCTGCCATACTAACGATCAATCAGATTTCAAGTCTTTGTATGGAAAACTTTTTTGTTCTCCAAGTTATCGCAACCGAATTAAGCATTCAATTATTTGACATAGCCACACACGATTTGTGAAAGTTTGGTCCGGATCAGACCACTATATCATAAGCTGCCATACAAACGACCGAATGAAAGCAAGTCTTTGTATTGAAAACTTTTTTATTTTCAAAGCTATTGCAACCGAATATAAAATTTATACATTCGATGTAGCCGTAAGCAATTTGTAAAAGTTTGGTCCGGATCGGAGAACTGTATCTAATAGCTGCCATACTAACGATCAATCAGATTTCAAGTCTTTGTATGGAAAACTTTTTGTTCTCCAAGCTATCGCAACCGAACTAAACATTTATTCATTTGACATAGCCGCACACGATTTGTGAAAGTTTGGTCCGGATCGGACTACTATATCATATAGCTGCCATACAAACGACCGAATGAAAGCAAGTCTTTGTATTGAAAACTTTTTTGTTTTCCAAGCTATTGCAACCGAATTCAAAATTTATACATTCGATGTAGCCGTTCAAATTTTGTGAAAGTTTGGTCCGGATCGGAGAACTATATCTAATAGCTGCCATACTAACGATCAATCAGATTTCAAGTCTTTGTATGGAAAACTTTTTTGTTCTCCAAGCTATCGCAACCGTATTCAACATTTATTCATTTGACATAGCCATACACGATTTGTAACAGTTTGGTCGGGATCGGACCACTATATCATATAGTTGCCATACTAACGATCAATCAGATTTCAAATCTTTGTATGGAAAACTTTTTTGTTCTCCAAGCTATCGATTTCAATCAGATTTCAAGTCATTGTATGGAAAACTTTTTTGTTCTCCAAGCTATCGCAACCGAACTAAACATTTATTCATTTGACATAGCCACACACGATGTGTGAAAGTTTGATCCGGATCGGACCACTATATCATATAGCTGCCATACAAACGACCGAATGAAAGCAAGTCTTTGTATGGAAAACTTTTTTGTTCTCCAAGTTATCGCAACCGAATTAAGCATTCATTTATTTGACATAGCCGCACACGATTTGTGAAAGTTTGGACCGGATCGGACCACTATATCATATAGCTGCCATACAAACGACCGAATGAAAGCAAGTCTTTGTATTGAAAACTTTTTTGTTTTCCAAGCTATTGCAACCGAATTCAAAATGTATACATTCGATGTAGCCGTTCAAATTTTGTGAAAGTTTGGTCCGGATCGGAGAACAATATCTAATAGCTGCCATACTAACGATCAATCAGATTTCAAGTCTTTGTATGGAAAACTTTTTTGTTCTCCAAGCTATCGCAACCGAATTCAACATTTATTCATTAGACATAGCCATACACGATTTGTAAAAGTTTGGTCGGGATCGGACCACTATATCATATAGCTGCTATACTAACGATCAATCAGATTTCAAGTCTTTGTATAGAAAACTTTTTTGTTCTCCAAGTTATCGCAACCGAATTAAGCATTCAATTATTTGACATAGCCACACACGATTTGTGAAAGTTTGGTCCGGATCAGACCACTATATCATAAGCTGCCATACAAACGACCGAATGAAAGCAAGTCTTTGTATTGAAAACTTTTTATTTTCAAAGCTATTGCAACCGAATTCAAAATTTATACATTCGATGTAGCCGTAAGCAATATGTGAAAGTTTGGTCCGGATCGGAGAACTGTATCTAATAGCTGCCATACTAACGATCAATCAGATTTCAAGTCTTTGTATGGAAAACTTTTTTGTTCTCCAAGCTATCGCAACCGAATTCAACATTTATTCATTCGACATAGCCATACACGATTTGTAAAAGTTTGGTCGGGATCGGACCACTATATCATATAGCTGCCATACTAACGATCAATCAGATTTCAAGTCTTTGTATGGAAAACTTTTTTGTTCTCCAAGCTATCGCAACCGAACTAAACATTTATTCATTTGACATAGCCGTACACAATGTGTAAAAGTTTGGTTGGGATCAGACCACTATATCATAAGCTGCCATACAAACGACCGAATGACAGCAAGTCTTTGTATTGAAAACTTTTTTATTTTCAAAGCTATTGCAACCGAATTCAAAATTTATACATTCGATGTAGCCGTAAGCAACTTGTGAAAGTTTGGTCCGGATCGGAGAACTGTATCTAATAGCTGCCATACTAACGATCAATCAAATTTCAAGTCTTTGTATGGAAAATTTTTTTGTTCTCCAAGTTATCGCAACCGAATTAAGCATTCATTTATTTGACATAGCCACACACGATTTGTAAAAGTTTGGTCGGGATCGGACCACTATATCATATAGCTGCCATACTAACGATCAATCAGATTTCAAGTCTTTGTATGGAAAACTTTTTTGTTCTCCAAGTTATCGCAACCGAATTAAGCATTCAATTATTTGACATAGCCACACACGATTTGTGAAAGTTTGGTCCGGATCAGACCACTATATCATAAGCTGCCATACAAACGACCGAATGAAAGCAAGTCTTTGTATTGAAAACTTTTTTATTTTCAAAGCTATTGCAACCGAATATAAAATTTATACATTCGATGTAGCCGTAAGCAATTTGTAAAAGTTTGGTCCGGATCGGAGAACTGTATCTAATAGCTGCCATACTAACGATCAATCAGATTTCAAGTCTTTGTATGGAAAACTTTTTTGTTCTCCAAGCTATCGCAACCGAACTAAACATTTATTCATTTGACATAGCCGCACACGATTTGTGAAAGTTTGGTCCGGATCGGACTACTATATCATATAGCTGCCATACAAACGACCGAATGAAAGCAAGTCTTTGTATTGAAAACTTTTTTGTTTTCCAAGCTATTGCAACCGAATTCAAAATTTATACATTCGATGTAGCCGTTCAAATTTTGTGAAAGTTTGGTCCGGATCGGAGAACTATATCTAATAGCTGCCATACTAACGATCAATCAGATTTCAAGTCTTTGTATGGAAAACTTTTTTGTTCTCCAAGCTATCGCAACCGTATTCAACATTTATTCATTTGACATAGCCATACACGATTTGTAACAGTTTGGTCGGGATCGGACCACTATATCATATAGTTGCCATACTAACGATCAATCAGATTTCAAATCTTTGTATGGAAAACTTTTTGTTCTCCAAGCTATCGATTTCAATCAGATTTCAAGTCATTGTATGGAAAACTTTTTTGTTCTCCAAGCTATCGCAACCGAACTAAACATTTATTCATTTGACATAGCCACACACGATGTGTGAAAGTTTGATCCGGATCGGACCACTATATCATATAGCTGCCATACAAACGACCGAATGAAAGCAAGTCTTTGTATGGAAAACTTTTTTGTTCTCCAAGTTATCGCAACCGAATTAAGCATTCATTTATTTGACATAGCCGCACACGATTTGTGAAAGTTTGGACCGGATCGGACCACTATATCATATAGCTGCCATACAAACGACCGAATGAAAGCAAGTCTTTGTATTGAAAACTTTTTGTTTTCCAAGCTATTGCAACCGAATTCAAAATGTATACATTCGATGTAGCCGTTCAAATTTTGTGAAAGTTTGGTCCGGATCGGAGAACAATATCTAATAGCTGCCATACTAACGATCAATCAGATTTCAAGTCTTTGTATGGAAAACTTTTTTGTTCTCCAAGCTATCGCAACCGAATTCAACATTTATTCATTAGACATAGCCATACACGATTTGTAAAAGTTTGGTCGGGATCGGACCACTATATCATATAGCTGCTATACTAACGATCAATCAGATTTCAAGTCTTTGTATAGAAAACTTTTTTGTTCTCCAAGTTATCGCAACCGAATTAAGCATTCAATTATTTGACATAGCCACACACGATTTGTGAAAGTTTGGTCCGGATCAGAGCACTATATCATAAGCTGCCATACAAACGACCGAATGAAAGCAAGTCTTTGTATTGAAAACTTTTTTATTTTCAAAGCTATTGCAACCGAATTCAAAATTTATACATTCGATGTAGCCGTAAGCAATTTGTGAAAGATTGGTCCGGATCGGAGAACTGTATCTAAAAGCTGCCATACTAACGATCAATCAGATTTCAAGTCTTTGTGAGGAAAACTTTTTTGTTCTCCAAGCTATCGCAACCGAATTCAACATTTATTCATTAGACATAGCCATACACGATTTGTAAAAGTTTGGTCGGGATCGGACCACCATATCATATAGCTGCCATACTAACGATCAATCAGATTTCAAGTCTTTGTATGGAAAACTTTTTTGTTCTCCAAGCTATCGCAACCGAATTCAACATTTATTCATTACACATAGCCATACACGATTTGTAAAAGTTTGGTCCGGATCGGAGAACAATATCTAATAGCTGCCATACTAACGATCAATCAGATTTCAAGTCTTTGTATGGAAAACTTTTTTGTTCTCCAAGCTATCGCAACCGAATTCAACATTTATTCATTAGACATAGCCATACACGATTTGTAAAAGTTTGGTCGGGATCGGACCACTATATCATATAGCTGCCATACTAACGATCAATCAGATTTCAAGTCTTTGTATGGAAAACTTTTTTGTTCTCCAAGCTATCGCAACCGAACTAAACATTTATTCATTTGACATAGCCGTACACAATGTGTAAAAGTTTGGTTGGGATCAGACCACTATATCATAAGCTGCCATACAAACGACCGAATGACAGCAAGTCTTTGTATTGAAAACTTTTTTATTTTCAAAGCTATTGCAACCGAATTCAAAATTTATACATTCGATGTAGCCGTAAGCACCTTGTGAAAGTTTGGTCCGGATCGGAGAACTGTATCTAATAGCTGCCATACTAACGATCAATCAGATTTCAAGTCTTTGTATGGAAAATTTTTTTGTTCTCCAAGTTATCGCAACCGAATTAAGCATTCAATTATTTGACATAGCCACACACGATTTGTGAAAGTTTGGTCCGGATCAGACCACTATATCATAAGCTGCCATACAAACGACCGAATGAAAGCAAGTCTTTGTATTGAAAACTTTTTATTTTCAAAGCTATTGCAACCGAATATAAAATTTATACATTCGATGTAGCCGTAAGCAATTTGTGAAAGTTTGGTTCGGATCGGAGAACTGTATCTAATAGCTGCCATACTAACGATCAATCAGATTTCAAGTTTTTGTATGGAAAACTTTTTTGTTCTCCAAGCTATCGCAACCGAATTCAACATTTATTCATTCGACATAGCCATACACGATTTGTTAAAGTTTGGTTCGGATCAGACCACTATATCATATAGCTGCCATACAAACGACCGAATGAAAGCAAGTCTTTGTATGGAAAACTTTTTTATTTTCAAAGCTATTGCAACCGAATTCAAAATTTATACATTCGATGTAGCCGTAAGCAATTTGTGAAAGTTTGGTTCGGATCGGAGAACTGTATCTAATAGCTGCCATACTAACGATCAATCAGATTTCAAGTCTTTGTATGGAAAACTTTTTTGTTCTCCAAGCTATCGCAACCGAACTAAACATTTATTCATTTGACATAGCCGCACACGATTTGTGAAAGTTTGGTCCGGATCGGACTACTATATCATATAGCTGCCATACAAACGACCGAATGAAAGCAAGTCTTTGTATTGAAAACTTTTTGTTTTCCAAGCTATTGCAACCGAATTCAAAATTTATACATTCGATGTAGCCGTTCAAATTTTGTGAAAGTTTGGTCCGGATCGGAGAACTATATCATATAGTTGCCATACTAACGATCAATCAGATTTCAAATCTTTGTATGGAAAACTTTTTTGTTCTCCAAGCTATCGATTTCAATCAGATTTCAAGTCATTGTATGGAAAACTTTTTTGTTCTACAAGCTATCGCAACCGAACTAAACATTTATTCATTTGACATAGCCACACACGATGTGTGAAAGTTTGGTCCGGATCGGACCACTATATCATATAGCTGCCATACAAACGACCGAATGAAAGCAAGTCTTTGTATGGAAAACTTTTTTGTTCTCCAAGTTATCGCAACCGAATTAAGCATTCATTTATTTGACATAGCCGCACACGATTTGTGAAAGTTTGGACCGGATCGGACCACTATATCATATAGCTGCCATACAAACGACCGAATGAAAGCAAGTCTTTGTATTGAAAACTTTTTTGTTTTCCAAGCTATTGCAACCGAATTCAAAATTTATACATTCGATGTAGCCGTTCAAATTTTGTGAAAGTTTGGTCCGGATCGGAGAACAATATCTAATAGCTGCCATACTAACGATCAATCAGATTTCAAGTCTTTGTATGGAAAACTTTTTTGTTCTCCAAGCTATCGCAACCGAATTCAACATTTATTCATTAGACATAGCCATACACGATTTGTAAAAGTTTGGTCTGGATCGGACCACTATATCATATAGCTGCTATACTAACGATCAATCAGATTTCAAGTCTTTGTATAGAAAACTTTTTTGTTCTCCAAGTTATCGCAACCGAATTAAGCATTCAATTATTTGACATAGCCACACACGATTTGTGAAAGTTTGGTCCGGATCAGAGCACTATATCATAAGCTGCCATACAAACGACCGAATGAAAGCAAGTCTTTGTATTGAAAACTTTTTTATTTTCAAAGCTATTGCAACCGAATTCAAAATTTATACATTCGATGTAGCCGTAAGCAATTTGTGAAAGATTGGTCCGGATCGGAGAACTGTATCTAAAAGCTGCCATACTAACGATCAATCAGATTTCAAGTCTTTGTGAGGAAAACTTTTTTGTTCTCCAAGCTATCGCAACCGAATTCAACATTTATTCATTCGACATAGCCATACACGATTTGTTAAAGTTTGGTTCGGATCGGACCACTATATCATATAGCTGCCATACAAACGACCGAATGAAAGCAAGTCTTTGTATGGAAAACTTTTTTATTTTCAAAGCTATTGCAACCGAATTCAAAATTTATACAATCGATGTAGCCGTACAAAATTTGTGAAAGTTTGGTCCGGATCGGAGAACTATATCTAATAATTGCCATACTAACGATCAATCAGATTTCAAGTCTTTGTATGGAAAACTTTTTTGTTCTCCAAGCTATCGCAACCGAATTCAACATTTATTCATTTGACATAGCCATACACGATTTGTAAAAGTTTGGTCGGGATCGGACCACTATATCATATAGCTGCCATACTAACGATCAATCAGATTTCAAGTCTTTGTATGGAAAACTTTTTTGTTCTCCAAGTTATCGCAACCGAATTAAGCATTCATTTATCTGACATAGCCACACACGATTTGTGAAAGTTTGGTCCGGATCAGACCACTATATCATAAGCTGCCATACAAACGACCGAATGAAAGCAAGTCTTTGTATTGAAAACTTTTTTATTTTCAAAGCTATTGCAACCGAATTCAAAATTTATACAATCGATGTAGCCGTACAAAATTTGTGAAAGTTTGGTCCGGATCGGAGAACTGTATCTAATAGCTGCCATACTAACGATCAATCAGATTTCAAGTCTTTGTATGGAAAACTTTTTTGTTCTCCAAGCTATCGCAACCGAATTCAACATTTATTCATTCGACATAGCCATACACGATTTGTAAAAGTTTGGTCGGGATCGGACCACTATATCATATAGCTGCCATACTAACGATCAATCAGATTTCAAGTCTTTGTATGGAAAACTTTTTTGTTCTCCAAGCTATCGCAACCGAATTAAGCATTCAATTATTTGACATAGCCACACACGATTTGTGAAAGTTTGATCCGGATCGGAGAACTATATCTAATAGCTGCCATACTAACGATCAATCAGATTTCAAGTCTTTGTATGGAAAACTTTTTTGTTCTCCAAGCTATCGCAACCGTATTCAACATTTATTCATTTGACATAGCCATACACGATTTGTAACAGTTTGGTCGGGATCGGACCACTATATCATATAGTTGCCATACTAACGATCAATCAGATTTCAAATCTTTGTATGGAAAACTTTTTTGTTCTCCAAGCTATCGATTTCAATCAGATTTCAAGTCATTGTATGGAAAACTTTTTTGTTCTACAAGCTATCGCAACCGAACTAAACATTTATTCATTTGACATAGCCACACACGATGTGTGAAAGTTTGGTCCGGATCGGACCACTATATCATATAGCTGCCATACAAACGACCGAATGAAAGCAAGTCTTTGTATGGAAAACTTTTTTGTTCTCCAAGTTATCGCAACCGAATTAAGCATTCATTTATTTGACATAGCCGCACACGATTTGTGAAAGTTTGGACCGGATCGGACCACTATATCATATAGCTGCCATACAAACGACCGAATGAAAGCAAGTCTTTGTATTGAAAACTTTTTTGTTTTCCAAGCTATTGCAACCGAATTCAAAATTTATACATTCGATGTAGCCGTTCAAATTTTGTGAAAGTTTGGTCCGGATCGGAGAACAATATCTAATAGCTGCCATACTAACGATCAATCAGATTTCAAGTCTTTGTATGGAAAACTTTTTTGTTCTCCAAGCTATCGCAACCGAATTCAACATTTATTCATTAGACATAGCCATACACGATTTGTAAAAGTTTGGTCTGGATCGGACCACTATATCATATAGCTGCTATACTAACGATCAATCAGATTTCAAGTCTTTGTATAGAAAACTTTTTGTTCTCCAAGTTATCGCAACCGAATTAAGCATTCAATTATTTGACATAGCCACACACGATTTGTGAAAGTTTGGTCCGGATCAGAGCACTATATCATAAGCTGCCATACAAACGACCGAATGAAAGCAAGTCTTTGTATTGAAAACTTTTTTATTTTCAAAGCTATTGCAACCGAATTCAAAATTTATACATTCGATGTAGCCGTAAGCAATTTGTGAAAGATTGGTCCGGATCGGAGAACTGTATCTAAAAGCTGCCATACTAACGATCAATCAGATTTCAAGTCTTTGTGAGGAAAACTTTTTTGTTCTCCAAGCTATCGCAACCGAATTCAACATTTATTCATTCGACATAGCCATACACGATTTGTTAAAGTTTGGTTCGGATCGGACCACTATATCATATAGCTGCCATACAAACGACCGAATGAAAGCAAGTCTTTGTATGGAAAACTTTTTTATTTTCAAAGCTATTGCAACCGAATTCAAAATTTATACAATCGATGTAGCCGTACAAAATTTGTGAAAGTTTGGTCCGGATCGGAGAACTATATCTAATAATTGCCATACTAACGATCAATCAGATTTCAAGTCTTTGTATGGAAAACTTTTTTGTTCTCCAAGCTATCGCAACCGAATTCAACATTTATTCATTTGACATAGCCATACACGATTTGTAAAAGTTTGGTCGGGATCGGACCACTATATCATATAGCTGCCATACTAACGATCAATCAGATTTCAAGTCTTTGTATGGAAAACTTTTTTGTTCTCCAAGTTATCGCAACCGAATTAAGCATTCATTTATCTGACATAGCCACACACGATTTGTGAAAGTTTGGTCCGGATCAGACCACTATATCATAAGCTGCCATACAAACGACCGAATGAAAGCAAGTCTTTGTATTGAAAACTTTTTTATTTTCAAAGCTATTGCAACCGAATTCAAAATTTATACAATCGATGTAGCCGTACAAAATTTGTGAAAGTTTGGTCCGGATCGGAGAACTGTATCTAATAGCTGCCATACTAACGATCAATCAGATTTCAAGTCTTTGTATGGAAAACTTTTTTGTTCTCCAAGCTATCGCAACCGAATTCAACATTTATTCATTCGACATAGCCATACACGATTTGTAAAAGTTTGGTCGGGATCGGACCACTATATCATATAGCTGCCATACTAACGATCAATCAGATTTCAAGTCTTTGTATGGAAAACTTTTTTGTTCTCCAAGCTATCGCAACCGAATTAAGCATTCAATTATTTTACATAGCCACACACGATTTGTGAAAGTTTGGTCCGGATCAGAGCACTATATCATAAGCTGCCATACAAACGACCGAATGAAAGCAAGTCTTTGTATTGAAAACTTTTTTATTTTCAAAGCTATTGCAACCGAATTCAAAATTTATACATTCGATGTAGCCGTAAGCAATTTGTGAAAGATTGGTCCGGATCGGAGAACTGTATCTAAAAGCTGCCATACTAACGATCAATCAGATTTCAAGTCTTTGTATGGAAAACTTTTTTGTTCTCCAAGCTATCGCAACCGAATTCAACATTTATTCATTCGACATAGCCATACACGATTTGTTAAAGTTTGGTTCGGATCGGACCACTATATCATATAGCTGCCATGGAAAACTTTTTTATTTTCAAAGCTATTGCAACCGAATTCAAAATTTATACAATCGATGTAGCCGTACAAAATTTGTGAAAGTTTGGTCCGGATCGGAGAACTGTATCTAATAGCTGCCATACTAACGATCAATCAGATTTCAAGTCTTTGTATGGAAAACTTTTTTGTTCTCCAAGCTATCGCAACCGAATTCAACATTTATTCATTCGACATAGCCATACACGATTTGTAAAAGTTTGGTCGGGATCGGACCACTATATCATATAGCTGCCATACTAACGATCAATCAGATTTCAAGTCTTTGTATGGAAAACTTTTTTGTTCTCCAAGCTATCGCAACCGAATTAAGCATTCAATTATTTTACATAGCCACACACGATTTGTGAAAGTTTGGTCCGGATCAGAGCACTATATCATAAGCTGCCATACAAACGACCGAATGAAAGCAAGTCTTTGTATTGAAAACTTTTTTATTTTCAAAGCTATTGCAACCGAATTCAAAATTTATACATTCGATGTAGCCGTAAGCAATTTGTGAAAGATTGGTCCGGATCGGAGAACTGTATCTAAAAGCTGCCATACTAACGATCAATCAGATTTCAAGTCTTTGTATGGAAAACTTTTTTGTTCTCCAAGCTATCGCAACCGAATTCAACATTTATTCATTCGACATAGCCATACACGATTTGTTAAAGTTTGGTTCGGATCGGACCACTATATCATATAGCTGCCATGGAAAACTTTTTTATTTTCAAAGCTATTGCAACCGAATTCAAAATTTATACAATCGATGTAGCCGTACAAAATTTGTGAAAGTTTGGTCCGGATCGGAGAACTGTATCTAATAGCTGCCATACTAACGATCAATCAGATTTCAAGTCTTTGTATGGAAAACTTTTTTGTTCTCCAAGCTATCGCAACCGAATTCAACATTTATTCATTCGAATTAGCCATACACGATTTGTAAAAGTTTGGTCGGGATCGGACCACTATATCATATAGCTGCCATACTAACGATCAATCAGATTTCAAGTCTTTGTATGGAAAACTTTTTTGTTCTCCAAGCTATCGCAACCGAATTAAGCATTCAATTATTTGACATAGCCACACACGATTTGTGAAAGTTTGGTCCGGATCAGAGCACTATATCATAAGCTGCCATACAAACGACCGAATGAAAGCAAGTCTTTGTATTGAAAACTTTTTTATTTTCAAAGCTATTGCAACCGAATTCAAAATTTATACAATCGATGTAGCCGTACAAAATTTGTGAAAGTTTGGTCCGGATCGGAGAACTGTATCTAATAGCTGCCATACTAACGATCAATCAGATTTCAAGTCTTTGTATGGAAAACTTTTTTGTTCTCCAAGCTATCGCAACCGAATTCAACATTTATTCATTCGACATAGCCATACACGATTTGTTAAAGTTTGTTACGGATCGGACCACTATATCATATAGCTGCCATACAAACGACCGAATGAAAGCAAGTCTTTGTATGGAAAACTTTTTTATTTTCAAAGCTATTGCAACCGAATTCAAAATTTATACAATCGATGTAGCCGTACAAAATTTGTGAAAGTTTGGTCCGGATCGGAGAACTATATCTAATAATTGCCATACTAACGATCAATCAGATTTCAAGTCTTTGTATAGAAAACTTTTTTGTTCTCCAAGCTATCGCAACCGAATTCAACATTTATTCATTTGACATAGCCATACACGATTTGTAAAAGTTTGGTCGGGATCGGACCACTATATCATATAGCTGCCATACTAACGATCAATCAGATTTCAAGTCTTTGTATGGAAAACTTTTTTGTTCTCCAAGTTATCGCAACCGAATTAAGCATTCAATTATTTGACATAGCCACACACGATTTGTGAAAGTTTGGTCCGGATCAGACCACTATATCATAAGCTGCCATACAAACGACCGAATGAAAGCAAGTCTTTGTATTGAAAACTTTTTTATTTTCCAAGCTATTACAACCGAATTCAAAATTTATACATTCGATGTAGCCGTACACAATTTGTGAAAGTTTGGTCCGGATCGGAGAACTGTATCTAATAGCTTTTTTTTCCAAGCTATTACAATCGAATTCAAAATTTATACATTCGATGTAGCCGTACACAATTTGTGAAAGTTTGGTCCGGATCGGAGAACTATATCTAATAACTGCCATACTAACAATCAATCAGATTTCTAGTCTTTGTATGGAAAATTTTTTTGGTCTCCAAGCTATCGCAACCGAATTCAACATTTATTCATTCAACATAGCCATACACGATTTTTAAAAGTTTGGTCGGGATCGGACTACTATATCATATAGCTGCCATACTAACGATCAATCAGATTTCAAGTCTTTGTATAGAAAACTTTTTTGTTCTCCACGCTATCGCATTCGAATTCAACATTTATTCATTTGACATAGCCATACACGATGTGTGAAAGTTTGGTCGGGATCGGACTACTGTATCATATAGCTGCCATACAAAGGATCGATATGAAAGCAAGTCTTTGTATAGAAAACTTTTTTGTTCTCCAAGTTATCGCAACCGAATTGAGCGTTCATTTATTTGACATAGCCATACACAATGTGTGAAAGTTTGGTCCGGATCGGACCACTATATCATATAACTGCCATACAAACGACCGAATGAAAGCAAGTCTTTGTATTGAAAACTTTTTTATTTTCCAAGCTATTACAACCGAATTCAAAATTTATACATTCGATGTAGCCGTACACAATTTGTGAAAGTTTGGTCCGGATCGGAGAACTGTATCTAATAGCTTTTTTTTTTTCCAAGCTATTACAACCGAATTCAAAATTTATACATTCGATGTAGCGGTACACAATTTGTGAAAGTTTGGTCCGGATCGGAGAACTGTATCTAATAGCTGCCATACTAACGATCAATCAGATTTCAAGTCTTTGTATGGAAAACTTTTTTGTTCTCCAAGCTATCGCAACCGAATTCAACATTTATTCATTCGACATAGCCATACACGATTTGTAAAAGTTTGGTCGGGATCGGACCACTATATCATATAGCTGCCATACTAACGATCAATCAGATTTCAAGTCTTTGTATGGAAAACTTTTTTGTTCTCCAAGCTATCGCAACCGAATTAAGCATTCAATTATTTGACATAGCCACACACGATTTGTGAAAGTTTGGTCCGGATCAGAGCACTATATCATAAGCTGCCATACAAACGACCGAATGAAAGCAAGTCTTTGTATTGAAAACTTTTTTATTTTCAAAGCTATTGCAACCGAATTCAAAATTTATACAATCGATGTAGCCGTACAAAATTTGTGAAAGTTTGGTCCGGATCGTAGAACTGTATCTAATAGCTAATAATAGTATTGAAAACTTTTTTATTTTCCAAGCTATTACAACCGAATTCAAAATTTATACATTCGATGTAGCCGTACACAATTTGTGAAAGTTTGGTCCGGATCGGAGAACTGTATCTAATAGCTTTTTTTTTCCAAGCTATTACAACCGAATTCAAAATTTATACATTCGATGTAGCGGTACACAATTTGTGAAAGTTTGGTCCGGATCGGAGAACTGTATCTAATAGCTGCCATACTAACGATCAATCAGATTTCAAGTCTTTGTATGGAAAACTTTTTTGTTCTCCAAGCTATCGCAACCGAATTCAACATTTATTCATTCAAAATAGCCATACACGATTTGTAAAAGTTTGGTCGGGATCGGACCACTATATCATATAGCTGCCATACTAACGATCAATCAGATTTCAAGTCTTTGTATGGAAAACTTTTTTGTTCTCCACGCTATCGCAACCGAATTCAATATTTATTCATTTGACATAGCCGTACACGATGTGTCAAAGTTTGGTCGGGATCGGACTACTCTATCATATAGCTGCCATACAAACGACCGAATGAAAGCAAGTCTTTGTATGGAAAACTTTTTTGTTCTCCAAGTTATCGCAACCGAATTGAGCGTTAATTTATTTGACATATTTGCCATTTGACACCATTTTGTGAAAGTTTGGTCTAGATCGGACCACTATATCATATAGCTGCCATACAAACGACCGAGTGAAAGCAAGTCTTTGTATTGAAAACTTTTTTGTTTTCCAAGCTATTGCAACCGAATTAAAATTTATACATTCGATGTAGCCGTACACAATTTGTGAAAGGTTGGTCCGGATCGGAGAACTATATCTAATAGCTGCCTTACTAACGATCAATCAGATTTCAAGTCTTTGTATGGAAAACTTTTGTGTTCTCCAAGCTATCGCAACCGAATTCAACATTTATTCATTTGACATAGCCATACACGATGTGTAAAAGTTTGGTCGGGATCGGACTACTATATCATATAGCTGTCATACAAAGGACCGATATGAAAGCAAGTCTTTGTATGGAAAACTTTTTTGTTCTCCAAGTTATCGCAACCGAATTGAGCGTTCATTTATTTGACATAGCCGCAGACGATTTGTGAAAGTTTGGTCGGGATCAGACCACTATATCATATAGCTGCCATACAAACGACCGAATGAAAGCAAGTCTTTGTATTGAAAACTTTTTTATTTTCCAAGCTATTGCAACCGAATTCAAAATTTATACATTCGATGTAGCCGTACACAATTTGTAAAAGTTTGGTCGGGATCGGACCACTATATCATATAGCTGCCATACTAACGATCAATCAGATTTCAAGTCTTTGTATGGAAAACTTTTTTGTTCTCCAAGCTATCGCAACCGAATTCAACATTTATTCATTTGACTTAGCCATACACAATGCGTAAAAGTTTGGTCCGGATCGGACTACTATATCATATAGCTGCCATACAAAGGACCGATATGAAAGCAAGTCTTTGTATGGAAAACTTTTTTGTTCTCCAAGTTATCGCAACCGAATTAAGCGTTCAATTAGTTGACATAGCCATACACGATTTGTGAAAGTTTGGTCCGGATCAGACCACTATATCATATAGCTGCCATACAAACGACCGAATGAAAGCAAGTCTTTGTATTGAAAACTTTTTATTTTCCAAGCTATTGCAACCGAATTCAAAATTTATACATACGATGTAGCCGTACACAATTTGTGAAAGTTTGGTCCGGATCGGAGAACTGTATCTAATAGCTTTTTTTTTTTCCAAGCTATTACAACCGAATTCAAAATTTATACATTCGATGTAGCCGTACACAATTTGTGAAAGTTTGGTCCGGATCGGAGAACTGTATCTAATAGCTGCCATACTAACGATCAATCAGATTTCAAGTCTTTGTATGGAAAACTTTTTTGTTCTCCAAGCTATCGCAACCGAATTCAACATTTATTCATTTGACATAGCCATACACGATGTGTAAAAGTTTGGTCGGGATCGGACTACTATATCATATAGCTGTCATACAAAGGACCGATATGAAAGCAAGTCTTTGTATGGAAAACTTTTTTGTTCTCCAAGTTATCGCAACCGAATTGAGCGTTCATTTATTTGACATAGCCACAGACGATTTGTGAAAGTTTGGTCGGGATCAGACCACTATATGTGTGAAAGTTTGGTCGGGATCGGACTACTATATCATATAGCTGCCATACAAAGGACCGATATGAAAGCAAGTCTTTGTATGGAAAACTTTTTTGTTCTCCAAGTTATCGCAACCGAATTAAGCATTCATTTATCTGACATAGCCACACACGATTTGTGAAGGTTTGGTCCGGATCAGACCACTATATCATATAGCTGCCATACAAACGACCGAATGAAAGCAAGTCTTTGTATTGAAAACTTTTTTATTTTCCAAGCTATTGCAACCGAATTCAAAATTTATACATTCGATGTAGCCGTACACAAATTGTAAAAGTTTGGTCGGGATCGGACCACTATATCATATAGCTGCCATACTAACGATCAATCAGATTTCAAGTCTTTGTATAGAAAACTTTTTTGTTCTCCACGCTATCGCAACCGAATTCAACATTTATTCATTTGACATAGCCATACACAATGCGTAAAAGTTTGGTCCGGATCGGACTACTATATCATATAGCTGCCATACAAAGGACCGATATGAAAGCAAGTCTTTGTATGGAAAACTTTTTTGTTCTCCAAGTTATCGCAACCGAATTAAGCGTTTAATTAGTTGACATAGCCATACACGATTTGTGAAAGTTTGGTCCGGATCAGACCACTATATCATATAGCTGCCATACAAACGACCGAATGAAAGCAAGTCTTTGTATTGAAAACTTTTTTATTTTCCAAGCTATTGCAACCGAATTCAAAATTTATACATTCGATGTAGCCGTACACAATTTGTGAAAGTTTGGTCCGGATCGGAGAACTATATCTAATAGCTTTTTTTTTTTCCAAGCTATTACAACCGAATTCAAAATTTATACATTCGATGTAGCCGTACACAATTTGTGAAAGTTTGGTCCGGATCGGAGAACTATATCTAATAACTGCCATACTAACGATCAATCAGATTTCAAGTCTTTGTATGGAAAACTTTTTTGTTCTCCAAGCTATCGCAACCGAATTCAACATTTATTCATTCAACATAGCCATACACGACTTGTAAAAGTTTGGTCGGGATCGGACAACTATATCATATAGCTGCCATACTAACGATCAATCAGATTTCAAGTCTTTGTATAGAAAACTTTTTTGTTCTCCACGCTATCGCAACCGAATTCAACATTTATTCATTTGACATAGCCATACACGATGTGTAAAAGTTTGGTCGGGATCGGACTACTGTATCATATAGCTGCCATACCAAGGACCGATATGAAAGCAAGTCTTTGTATAGAAAACTTTTTTGTTCTCCAAGTTATCGCAACCGAATTGAGCGTTCATTTATTTGACATAGCCATACACGATGTGTGAAAGTTTGGTCCGGATCAGACCACTATATCATATAACTGCCATACAAACGACCGAATGAAAGCAAGTCTTTGTGTGGAAAACTTTTTTGTTCTCCAAGTTATCGCAACCGAATTGAGCATTTAATTATTGGACATAGCCACACACGATTTGTGAAAGTTTGGTCCGGATCAGACCACTATATCATAAGCTGCCATACAAACGACCGAATGAAAGCAAGTCTTTGTTTTGAAAACTTTTTTATTTTCCAAGCTATTACAACCGAATTCAAAATTTATACATTCGATGTAGCCGTACACAATTTGTGAAAGTTTGGTCCGGATTGGAGAACTATATCTAATAGCTTTTTTTTTTCCAAGCTATTACAACCGAATTCAAAATTTATACATTCGATGTAGCCGTACACAATTTGTAAAAGTTTGGTCGGGATCGGACCACTATATCATATAGCTGCCATACTAACGATCAATCAGATTTCAAGTCTTTGTATGGAAAACTTTTGTGTTCTCCCAGCTATCGCAACCGATTTCAACATTTATTCATTTGACATAGCCATACACGATTTGTAAAAGTTTGGTCGGGATCGGACCACTATATCATATAGCTGCCATACTAACGATCAATCAGATTTCAAGTCTTTGTATGGAAAACTTTTGTGTTCTCCAAGCTATCGCAACCGAATTCAACATTTATTCATTTGACATAGCCAGACACGATGTGTAAAAGTTTGGTCGGGATCGGACTACTATATCATATAGCTGTCATACAAAGGACCGATATGAAAGCAAGTCTTTGTATGGAAAACTTTTTTGTTCTCCAAGTTATCGCAACCGAATTGAGCGTTCATTTATTTGACATAGCCACACACGATTTGTGAAAGTTTGGTCCGGATCAGACCACTATATGTGTGAAAGTTTGGTCGGGATCGGACTACTATATCATATAGCTGCCATACAAAGGACCGCTATGAAAGCAAGTCTTTGTATGGAAAACTTTTTTGTTATCCAAGTTATCGCAACCGAATTCAACATTTGTTTATTTGACATAGCCATTCACGATTTGTTAAAGTTTGGTCGGGATCAGACAGCTATATCATAAGCTGCCATACAAACGACCGAATGAAAGCAAGTTTTTGTATTGAAAACTTTTTTATTTTCCAAGCTTTTGCAACCGAATTCAAAATTTATACATTCAATGTAGGCATACACAATTTGTGAAAGTTTGGTCCGAATCGGAGAACTATATCTAATAGCTGCCATACTACCGATCAATCAGATTTGAAGTCTTTGTATGGAAAACTTTTTTGTTCTCCAAGCTATCGCAACCGAATTCAACATTTGTTTATTCGACATAGCCATTCACGATTTGTTAAAGTTTGGTCGGGATCGGACCACTATATCATATAGCTGCCATACTAACGATCAATCAGATTTCAAGTCTTTGTATGGAAAACTTTTGTGTTCTCCAAGCTATCGCAACCGAATTCAACATTTATTCATTTGACATAGCCAGACACGATGTGTAATAGTTTGGTCGGGATCGGACCACTATATCATATAGCTGCTATACTAACGATCAGTCAGATTTCAAGTCTTTGTATGGAAAACTTTTTTGTTCTCCAAGTTATCGCAACCGAATTGAGCGTTCATTTATTTGACATAGCCACACACGATTTGTGAAAGTTTGGTCCGGATCAGACCACTATATGTGTGAAAGTTTGGTCGGGATCGGACTACTATATCATATAGCTGCCATACAAAGGACCGATATGAAAGCAAGTCTTTGTACGGAAAACTTTTTTGTTCTCCAAGTTATCGCAACCGAATTGAGCATTCATTTATCTGACATAGCCACACACGATTTGTGAAAGTTTGGTCCGGATCAGACCACTATATCATATAGCTGCCATACAAACGACCGAATGAAAGCAAGTCTTTGTATCGAAAACTTTTTTATTTTCCAAGCTATTGCAACCGAATTCAAAATTTATACATTCGATGTAGCCGTACACAATTTGTAAAAGTTTGGTCGGGACGGACCACTATATCATATAGCTGCCATACTAACGATCAATCAGATTTCAAGTCTTTGTATGGAAAACTTTTGTGTTCTCCAAGCTATCGCAACCGAATTCAACATTTATTCATTTGACATAGCCATACACGATTTGTAAAAGTTTGGTCGGGATCGGACCACTATATCATATAGCTGCCATACTAACGATCAATCAGATTTCAAGTCTTTGTATGAAAAACTTTTTTGTTCTCCAAGCTATCGATTTCAATCAGATTTCAAGTCTTTGTATGGAAAACTTTTTTTTTTCACCAAGCTATCGCAACCGAACTAAACATTTATTCATTTGACATAGCCGTACACGATGTGTGAAAGTTTGGTCCGGATCGGACCACTATATCATATAGCTGCCATACTAACGATCAATCAGATTTCAAGTCTTTGTATAGAAAACTTTTTTGTTCTCCACGCTATCGCAACCGAATTCAACATTTATTCATTTGACATAGCCATACACGATGTGTGAAAGTTTGGTCGGGATCGGACTACTGTATCATATAGCTGCCATACAAAGGACCGATATGAAAGCAAGTCTTTGTATAGAAAACTTTTTTGTTCTCCAAGTTATCGCAACCGAATTGAGCATTTATTTATTTGACATAGCCACACACGATGTGTAAAAGTTTGGTCGGGATCGGACTACTATTATATTATATTATATAGCTGCCATACAAAGGACCGATATGAAAGCAAGTCTTTGTATGGAAAACTTTTTGTTCTCCAAGCTATCGCAACCGAATTGAGCATTCATTTATTTGACATAGCCATACACGATTTGTGAAAGTTTGGTCCGGATCAGACCACTATATGTGTGAAAGTTTGGTCGGGATCGGACTACTATATCATATAGCTGCCATACAAAGGACCGATATGAAAGCAAGTCTTTGTATGGAAAACTTTTTTGTTATCCAAGTTATCGCAACCGAATTCAACATTTGTTTATTTGACATAGCCATTCACGATTTGTTAAAGTTTGGTCGGGATCAGACAGCTATATCATAAGCTGCCATACAAACGACCGAATGAAAGCAAGTTTTTGTATTGAAAACTTTTTATTTTCCAAGCTTTTGCAACCGAATTCAAAATTTATACATTCAATGTAGGCATACACAATTTGTGAAAGTTTGGTCCGAATCGGAGAACTATATCTAATAGCTGCCATACTACCGATCAATCAGATTTGAAGTCTTTGTATGGAAAACTTTTTTGTTCTCCAAGCTATCGCAACCGAATTCAACATTTGTTTATTCGACATAGCCATTCACGATTTGTTAAAGTTTGGTCGGGATCGGACCACTATATCATATAGCTGCCATACTAACGATCAATCAGATTTCAAGTCTTTGTATGGAAAACTTTTGTGTTCTCCAAGCTATCGCAACCGAATTCAACATTTATTCATTTGACATAGCCAGACACGATGTGTAATAGTTTGGTCGGGATCGGACCACTATATCATATAGCTGCCATACTAACGATCAGTCAGATTTCAAGTCTTTGTATGGAAAACTTTTTTGTTCTCCAAGTTATCGCAACCGAATTGAGCGTTAATTTATTTGACATAGCCACACACGATTTGTGAAAGTTTGGTCCGGATCAGACCACTATATGTGTGAAAGTTTGGTCGGGATCGGACTACTATATCATATAGCTGCCATACAAAGGACCGATATGAAAGCAAGTCTTTGTACGGAAAACTTTTTTGTTCTCCAAGTTATCGCAACCGAATTGAGCATTCATTTATCTGACATAGCCACACACGATTTGTGAAAGTTTGGTCCGGATCAGACCACTATATCATATAGCTGCCATACAAACGACCGAATGAAAGCAAGTCTTTGTATTGAAAACTTTTTTATTTTCCAAGCTATTGCAACCGAATTCAAAATTTATACATTCGATGTAGCCGTACACAATTTGTAAAAGTTTGGTCGGGACGGACCACTATATCATATAGCTGCCATACTAACGATCAATCAGATTTCAAGTCTTTGTATGGAAAACTTTTGTGTTCTCCAAGCTATCGCAACCGAATTCAACATTTATTCATTTGACATAGCCATACACGATTTGTAAAAGTTTGGTCGGGATCGGACCACTATATCATATAGCTGCCATACTAACGATCAATCAGATTTCAAGTCTTTGTATGAAAAACTTTTTTGTTCTCCAAGCTATCGATTTCAATCAGATTTCAAGTCTTTGTATGGAAAACTTTTTTTTTCACCAAGCTATCGCAACCGAACTAAACATTTATTCATTTGACATAGCCGTACACGATGTGTGAAAGTTTGGTCCGGATCGGACCACTATATCATATAGCTGCCATACTAACGATCAATCAGATTTCAAGTCTTTGTATAGAAAACTTTTTTGTTCTCCACGCTATCGCAACCGAATTCAACATTTATTCATTTGACATAGCCATACACGATGTGTGAAAGTTTGGTCGGGATCGGACTACTGTATCATATAGCTGCCATACAAAGGACCGATATGAAAGCAAGTCTTTGTATAGAAAACTTTTTTGTTCTCCAAGTTATCGCAACCGAATTGAGCATTCATTTATTTGACATAGCCACACACGATGTGTAAAAGTTTGGTCGGGATCGGACTACTATTATATTATATTATATAGCTGCCATACAAAGGACCGATATGAAAGCAAGTCTTTGTATGGAAAACTTTTTGTTCTCCAAGCTATCGCAACCGAATTGAGCATTCATTTATTTGACATAGCCATACACGATTTGTGAAAGTTTGGTCGGGATCGGACTACTATATTATATAGCTGCCATACAAAGGACCGATATGAAAGCAAATCTTTGTATGGAAAACTTTTTTGTTCTCCAAGTTATCGCAACCGAATTGAGCGTTCGTTTATTTGACATAGCCACACACGATTTGTGAAAGTTTGGTCCGGATCAGACAGCTATATCATAAGCTGCCATACAAACGACCGAATGAAAGCAAGTTTTTGTATTGAAAACTTATATATATATAGCTGTCATACAAAGGACCGATATAAAAGCAAGTCTTTGTATGGAAAACTTTTTTGTTCTCCAAGCTATCGCAACCGAATTCAACATTTATTCATTTGACATAGCCATACACGATGTGTAAAAGTTTGGTCGGGATGGGACTACTGTATCATATAGCTGTCATACAAAGGACCGATATAAAAGCAAGTCTTTGTATGGAAAACTTTTTTGTTCTCCAAGCTATCGCAACTGAATTCAACATTTGTTTATTTGACATAGCCATTCACGATTTGTTAAAGTTTGATCGGGATCGGACTACTGTATCATATAGCTGCCATACTAACGATCAGTCAGATTTCAAGTTTTTGTATGGAAAACTTTTTTGTTCTCCAAGCTATCGCAACTGAATTCAACATTTGTTTATTTGACATAGCCGTTCACGATTTGTTAAAGTTTGGTCCGGATCGGACCACTATATCATATAGCTGCCATACTAACGATCAATCAGATTTCAAGTCTTTGTATGGAAAACTTTTGTGTTCTCCAAGCTATCGCAACCGGATTCAACATTTATTTATTTGACACAGCCAGACACGATGTGTAAAAGTTTGGTCGGGATCGGACTACTATATCATATAGCTGTCATACAAAGGACCGATATGAAAGCAAGTCTTTGTATGGAAAACTTTTTTGTTCTCCAAGTTATCGCAACCGAATTGAGCATTCATTTATTTGACATAGCCACACACGATGTGTAAAAGTTTGGTCGGGATCGGACTACTATTATATTATATTATATAGCTGCCATACAAAGGACCGATATGAAAGCAAGTCTTTGTATGGAAAACTTTTTGTTCTCCAAGCTATCGCAACCGAATTGAGCATTCATTTATTTGACATAGCCATATACGATTTGTGAAAGTTTGGTCGGGATCGGACTACTATATTATATAGCTGCCATACAAAGGACCGATATGAAAGCAAATCTTTGTATGGAAAACTTTTTTGTTCTCCAAGTTATCGCAACCGAATTGAGCGTTCGTTTATTTGACATAGCCACACACGATTTGTGAAAGTTTGGTCCGGATCAGACAGCTATATCATAAGCTGCCATACAAACGACCGAATGAAAGCAAGTTTTTGTATTGAAAACTTTTTTATTTTCCAAGCTTTTGCAACCGAATTCAAAATTTATACATTCTATGTAGGCATACACAATTTGTGAAAGTTTGGTCCGAATCGGAGAACTATATCTAATAGCTGCCATACTACCGATCAATCAGATTTGAAGTCTTTGTATGGAAAACTTTTTTGTTCTCCAAGCTATCGCAACCGAATTCAACATTTATTCATTTGACATAGCCATACACGATGTGTAAAAGTTTGGTCGGGATGGGACTACTGTATCATATAGCTGTCATACAAAGGACCGATATAAAAGCAAGTCTTTGTATGGAAAACTTTTTTGTTCTCCAAGCTATCGCAACCGAATTCAACATTTATTCATCTGACATAGCCATACACGATGTGTAAAAGTTTGGTCGGGATGGGACTACTGTATCATATAGCTGTCATACAAAGGACCGATATGAAAGCAAGTCTTTGTATGGAAAACTTTTTTGTTCTCCAAGTTATCGCAACCGAATTGAGCGTTCATTTATTTGACATGGCCACACACGATTTGTGAAAGTTTGGTCCGGATCAGACCACTATATGTGTGAAAGTTTGGTCGGGATCGGACTACTATATTATATAGCTGCCATACAAAGGACCGATATGAAAGCAAGTCTTTGTATGGAAAACTTTTTGTTCTCCAAGCTATCGCAACCGAAATGAGCATTCATTTATTTGACATAGCCATACACGATTTGTGAAAGTTTGGTCGGGATCGGACTACTATATTATATAGCTGCCATACAAAGGACCGATATGAAAGCAAATCTTTGTATGGAAAACTTTTTTGTTCTCCAAGTTATCGCAACCGAATTGAGCGTTCGTTTATTTGACATAGCCACACACGATTTGTGAAAGTTTGGTCCGGATCAGACCACTATATCATAAGCTGCCATACAAACGACCGAATGAAAGCAAGTTTTTGTATTGAAAACTTTTTTATTTTCCAAGCTTTTGCAACCGAATTCAAAATTTATACACTCAATGTAGGCATACACAATTTGTGAAAGTTTGGTCCGAATCGGAGAACTATATCTAATAGCTGCCATACTACCGATCAATCAGATTTGAAGTCTTTGTATGGAAAACTTTTTTGTTCTCCAAGCTATCGCAACCGAACTAATTATTTATTAATTTGACATAGCCATACACGATTTGTAAAAGTTTGGTCGGGATCGGACTACTGTATCATATAGCTGCCATACTAACGATCAGTCAGATTTTAAGTCTTTGTATGGAAAACTTTTTTGTTCTCCAAGCTATCGCAACCGAATTCAACATTTATTCATTT
Source organism: Drosophila merina (assembly GCA_035047645.1). Classification (NCBI taxonomy): domain Eukaryota; kingdom Metazoa; phylum Arthropoda; class Insecta; order Diptera; family Drosophilidae; genus Drosophila; species Drosophila merina. The sequence goes on along the minus strand of JAWNPH010000014.1, from coordinate 1,025,542 downwards.
GACATAGCCATACACGATGTGTAAAAGTTTGGTCGGGATGGGACTACTGTATCATATAGCTGTCATACAAAGGACCGATATGAAAGCAAGTCTTTGTATGGAAAACTTTTTTGTTCTCCAAGCTATCGCAACCGAACTAATTATTTATTAATTTGACATAGCCATACACGATTTGTAAAAGTTTGGTCGGGATCGGACTACTGTATCATATAGCTGCCATACTAACGATCAGTCAGATTTCAAGTCTTTGTATGGAAAACTTTTTTGTTCTCCAAGCTATCGCAACCGAATTCAACATTTATTCATTTGACATAGCCATACACGATGTGTAAAAGTTTGGTCGGGATGGGACTACTGTATCATATAGCTGTCATACAAAGGACCGATATGAAAGCAAGTCTTTGTATGGAAAACTTTTTGTTCTCCAAGCTATCGCAACTGAATTCAACATTTGTTTATTTGACATAGCCATTCACGATTTGTTAAAGTTTGGTCGGGATCGGACCACTATATCATATAGCTGCCATACTAACGATCAGTCAGATTTCAAGTTTTTGTATGGAAAACTTTTTTGTTCTCCAAGCTATCGCAACCGAATTCAACATTTATTCATTTGACATAGCCATACACGATGTGTAAAAGTTTGGTCGGGATGGGACTACTGTATCATATAGCTGTCATACAAAGGACCGATATAAAAGCAAGTCTTTGTATGGAAAACTTTTTTGTTCTCCAAGCTATCGCAACCGAATTCAACATTTATTCATCTGACATAGCCATACACGATGTGTAAAAGTTTGGTCGGGATGGGACTACTGTATCATATAGCTGTCATACAAAGGACCGATATAAAAGCAAGTCTTTGTATGGAAAACTTTTTTGTTCTCCAAGCTATCGCAACTGAATTCAACATTTGTTTATTTGACATAGCCATTCACGATTTGTTAAAGTTTGATCGGGATCGGACTACTGTATCATATAGCTGCCATACTAACGATCAGTCAGATTTCAAGTTTTTGTATGGAAAACTTTTTTGTTCTCCAAGCTATCGCAACTGAATTCAACATTTGTTTATTTGACATAGCCATTCACGATTTCTTTAAGTTTGGTCCGGATCGGACCACTATATCATATAGCTGCCATACTAACGATCAATCAGATTTCAAGTCTTTGTATGGAAAACTTTTGTGTTCTCCAAGCTATCGCAACCGGATTCAACATTTATTCATTTGACATAGCCATACACGATGTGTAAAAGTTTGGTCGGGATGGGACTACTGTATCATATAGCTGTCATACAAAGGACCGATATGAAAGCAAGTCTTTGTATGGAAAACTTTTTTGTTCTCCAAGCTATCGCAACTGAATTCAACATTTGTTTATTTGACATAGCCATTCACGATTTGTTAAAGTTTGGTCGGGATCGGACCACTATATCATATAGCTGCCATACTAACGATCAGTCAGATTTCAAGTTTTTGTATGGAAAACTTTTTTGTTCTCCAAGCTATCGCAACCGAATTCAACATTTATTCATTTGACATAGCCATACACGATGTGTAAAAGTTTGGTCGGGATGGGACTACTGTATCATATAGCTGTCATACAAAGGACCGATATAAAAGCAAGTCTTTGTATGGAAAACTTTTTTGTTCTCCAAGCTATCGCAACCGAATTCAACATTTATTCATCTGACATAGCCATACACGATGTGTAAAAGTTTGGTCGGGATGGGACTACTGTATCATATAGCTGTCATACAAAGGACCGATATAAAAGCAAGTCTTTGTATGGAAAACTTTTTTGTTCTCCAAGCTATCGCAACTGAATTCAACATTTGTTTATTTGACATAGCCATTCACGATTTGTTAAAGTTTGATCGGGATCGGACTACTGTATCATATAGCTGCCATACTAACGATCAGTCAGATTTCAAGTTTTTGTATGGAAAACTTTTTTGTTCTCCAAGCTATCGCAACTGAATTCAACATTTGTTTATTTGACATAGCCATTCACGATTTCTTTAAGTTTGGTCCGGATCGGACCACTATATCATATAGCTGCCATACTAACGATCAATCAGATTTCAAGTCTTTGTATGGAAAACTTTTGTGTTCTCCAAGCTATCGCAACCGGATTCAACATTTATTTATTTGACATAGCCAGACACGATGTGTAAAAGTTTGGTCGGGATCGGACTACTATATCATATAGCTGTCATACAAAGGACCGATATGAAAGCAAGTCTTTGTATGGAAAACTTTTTTGTTCTCCAAGTTATCGCAACCGAATTGAGCGTTCATTTATTTGACATGGCCACACACGATTTGTGAAAGTTTGGTCCGGATCAGACCACTATATGTGTGAAAGTTTGGTCGGGATCGGACTACTATATTATATAGCTGCCATACAAAGGACCGATATGAAAGCAAGTCTTTGTATGGAAAACTTTTTGTTCTCCAAGCTATCGCAACCGAATTGAGCATTCATTTATTTGACATAGCCATACACGATTTGTGAAATTTTTGTAGGGATCGGACTACTATATTATATATCTGCCATACAAAGGACCGATATGAAAGCAAATCTTTGTATGGAAAACTTTTTTGTTCGCCAAGTTATCGCAACCGAATTGAGCGTTCGTTTATTTGACATAGCCACACACGATTTGTGAAAGTTTGGTCCGGATCAGACCACTATATCATAAGCTGCCATACAAACGACCGAATGAAAGCAAGTTTTTGTATTGAAAACTTTTTTATTTTCCAAGCTTTTGCAACCGAATTCAAAATTTATACACTCAATGTAGGCATACACAATTTGTGAAAGTTTGGTCCGAATCGGAGAACTATATCTAATAGCTGCCATACTACCGATCAATCAGATTTGAAGTCTTTGTATGGAAAACTTTTTTGTTCTCCAAGCTATCGCAACCGAACTAATTATTTATTAATTTGACATAGCCATACACGATTTGTAAAAGTTTGGTCGGGATCGGACTACTGTATCATATAGCTGCCATACTAACGATCAGTCAGATTTCAAGTCTTTGTATGGAAAACTTTTTTGTTCTCCAAGCTATCGCAACCGAATTCAACATTTATTCATTTGACATAGCCATACACGATGTGTAAAAGTTTGGTCGGGATGGGACTACTGTATCATATAGCTGTCATACAAAGGACCGATATGAAAGCAAGTCTTTGTATGGAAAACTTTTTTGTTCTCCAAGCTATCGCAACTGAATTCAACATTTGTTTATTTGACATAGCCATTCACGATTTGTTAAAGTTTGGTCGGGATCGGACTACTATATCATATAGCTGCCATACTAACGATCAGTCAGATTTCAAGTCTTTGTATGGAAAACTTTTTTGTTCTCCAAGCTATCGCAACCGAACTAATTATTTATTAATTTGACATAGCCATACACGATTTGTAAAAGTTTGGTCGGGATCGGACTACTGTATCATATAGCTGCCATACTAACGATCAGTCAGATTTCAAGTTTTTGTATGGAAAACTTTTTTGTTCTCCAAGCTATCGCAACCGAATTCAACATTTATTCATTTGACATAGCCATACACGATGTGTAAAAGTTTGGTCGGGATGGGACTACTGTATCATATAGCTGTCATACAAAGGACCGATATGAAAGCAAGTCTTTGTATGGAAAACTTTTTTGTTCTCCAAGCTATCGCAACTGAATTCAACATTTGTTTATTTGACATAGCCATTCACGATTTGTTAAAGTTTGGTCGGGATCGGACTACTATATCATATAGCTGCCATACTAACGATCAATCAGATTTCAAGTCTTTGTATGGAAAACTTTTGTGTTCTCCAAGCTATCGCAACCGGATTCAACATTTATTTATTTGACATAGCCATACACGATTTGTAAAAGTTTGGTCGGGATCGGACTACTATATCATATAGCTGCCATACAAAGGACCGATATGAAAGAAAGTCTTTGTATGGAAAACTTTTTGTTCTCCAAGCTATCGCAACCGAATTGAGCATTCATTTATTTGACATAGCCATACACGATTTGTGAAAGTTTGGTCGGGATCGGACTACTATATTATATAGCTGCCATACAAAGGACCGATATGAAAGCAAATCTTTGTATGGAAAACTTTTTTGTTCTCCAAGCTATCGCAACCGAATTCAACATTTGTTTATTTGACATAGCCATACACGATTTGTAAAAGTTTGGTCGGGATCGGACTACTATATTATATAGCTGCCATACAAAGGACCGATATGAAAGCAAATCTTTGTATGGAAAACTTTTTTGTTCTCCAAGCTATCGCAACCGAATTCAACATTTGTTTATTTGACATAGCCATACACGATTTGTAAAAGTTTGGTCGGGATCGGACTACTATATCATATAGCTGCCATACAAAGGACCGATATGAAAGCAAGTCTTTGTATGGAAAACTTTTTTGTTCTCCAAGCTATCGCAACCGAATTCAAAATTTGTTTATTTGACATAGCCATTCACGATTTGTTAAAGTTTGGTCGGGATCGGACTACTATATCATATAGCTGCCATGCTAACGATCAGTCAGATTTCAAGTCTTTGTATGGAAAACTTTTTTGTTCTCCAAGCTATCGCAACTGAACTAAACATTTATTCATTTGACATAGCCATACACGATTTGTAAAAGTTTGGTCGGGATCGGACTACTATATCATATAGCTGCCATACAAAGGACCGATATGAAAGCAAGTCTTTGTATGGAAAACTTTTTTGTTCTCCAAGTTATCGCAACCGAATTGAGCGTTCATTTATTTGACATAGCCACACACGATTTGTGAAAGTTTGGTCCGGATCAGACCACTATATGTGTGAAATTTTGGTCGGGATCGGACTACTATATCACATAGCTGCCATACAAAGGACCGATATGAAGTATGGAAAACTTTTTTGTTCTCCAAGTTATCGCAACCGAATTGAGCATTCATTTATCTGACATAGCCACACACGATTTGTGAAAGTTTGGTCCGGAGCAGACCACTATATGTGTGAAATTTTGGTCGGGATCGGACTACTATATCATATAGCTGCCATACAAACGACCGAATGAAAGCAAGTCTTTGTATTGAAAACTTTTTTATTTTCCAAGCTGTCGCAACCGAATTCAAAATTTATACATTCGATGTAGCCGTACACAATTTGTAAAAGTTTGGTCCGGATCGGAGAACTATATCTAATAGCTGCCATACTAACGATCAATCAGATTTCAAGTCTTTGTATGGAAAACTTTTTTGTTCTCCAAGCTATCGCAACCGAATTCAACATTTATTCATTTGACATAGCCATACACGATTTGTAAAAGCTTGGTCGGGATGGGACCACTATATCATATAGCTGCCATACTAACGATCAATCAGATTTCAAATCTTTGTATGGAAAACTTTTTTGTTCTCCAAGCTATCGATTTCAATCAGATTTCAAGTCTTTGTATGGAAAACTTTTTTGTTCACCAAGCTATCGCAACCGAACTGAACATTTATTCATTTGACATAGCCGTACACGATAAGTGAAAGTTTGGTCCGGATCGGACCACTATATCATATAGCTGCCATACAAACGACCGAAAGAAAGCAAGTCTTTGTATGGAAAACTTTTTTGTTCTCCAAGTTATCGCAACCGAATTGAGCATTCATTTATTTGACATAGCCACACACGATTTGTGAAAGTTTGGTCGGGATCGGACTACTATATTATATAGCTGCCATACAAAGGACCGATATGAAAGCAAATCTTTGTATGGAAAACTTTTTTGTTCTCCAAGCTATCGCAACCGAATTCAACATTTGTTTATTTGACATAGCCATACACGATTTGTAAAAGTTTGGTCGGGATCGGACTACTATATCATATAGCTGCCATACAAAGGACCGATATGAAAGCAAGTCTTTGTATGGAAAACTTTTTTGTTCTCCAAGCTATCGCAACCGAATTCAAAATTTGTTTATTTGACATAGCCATTCACGATTTGTTTAAGTTTGGTCGGGATCGGACTACTATATCATATAGCTGCCATGCTAACGATCAGTCAGATTTCAAGTCTTTGTATGGAAAACTTTTTTGTTCTCCAAGCTATCGCAACTGAACTAAACATTTATTTATTTGACATAGCCATACACGATTTGTAAAAGTTTGGTCGGGATCGGACTACTATATCATATAGCTGCCATACTAACGATCAGTCAGATTTCAAGTCTTTGTATGGAAAACTTTTTTGTTCTCCAAGTTATCGCAACCGAATTGAGCGTTCATTTATTTGACATAGCCACACACGATTTGTGAAAGTTTGGTCCGGATCAGACCACTATATGTGTGAAATTTTGGTCGGGATCGGACTACTATATCACATAGCTGCCATACAAAGGACCGATATGAAGTATGGAAAACTTTTTTGTTCTCCAAGTTATCGCAACCGAATTGAGCATTCATTTATCTGACATAGCCACACACGATTTGTGAAAGTTTGGTCCGGATCAGACCACTATATGTGTGAAATTTTGGTCGGGATCGGACTACTATATCATATAGCTGCCATACAAACGACCGAATGAAAGCAAGTCTTTGTATTGAAAACTTTTTATTTTCCAAGCTATCGCAACCGAATTCAAAATTTATACATTCGATGTAGCCATACACAATTTGTAAAAGTTTGGTCCGGATCGGAGAACTATATCTAATAGCTGCCATACTAACGATCAATCAGATTTCAAGTCTTTGTATGGAAAACTTTTTTGTTCTCCAAGCTATCGCAACCGAATTCAACATTTATTCATTTGACATAGCCATACACGATTTGTAAAAGCTTGGTCGGGATGGGACCACTATATCATATAGCTGCCATACTAACGATCAATCAGATTTCAAGTCTTTGTATGGAAAACTTTTTTGTTCTCCAAGCTATCGATTTCAATCAGATTTCAAGTCTTTGTATGGAAAACTTTTTTGTTCACCAAGCTATCGCAACCGAACTGAACATTTATTCATTTGACATAGCCATGCACGATTTGTGAAAGTTTGGTCCGGATCGGACCACTATATCTAATAGCTGCCATACAAACGAGCGAAAATGAAAACAAGTCTTTGTATTGAAAACTTTTTTGTTTTCCAAGCTATTGCAACCGAATTCATCGTTTATTCATACGAAATAAACCATACACGATTTGTGAAAGTTTGGTCCGGATCGGACCATTATATCATATAGCTGCCATACAAACAACCGATATGAAAACAAGTCTTTATATGGAAATTTGTTTTGCTTTCCAAGCTATTGCAACCGAAATAAACATTTAATTATTTGACATAGCCATACACGATTTGTGAAAGTTTGGTCCGGATCGGACCACTATATCATATAGCTGCCATACAAACAACCGATATGAAAACAAGTCTTTATATGGAAATTTGTTTTGCTTTCCAAGCTATTGCAACCGAAATAAACATTTAATTATTTGACATAGCCATGCACGATTTGTGAAAGTTTGGTCCGGATCGGACCACTATATCTAATAGCTGCCATACAAACGAGCGAAAATGAAAACATGTCTTTGCATGGAAAATTTTTTTGTTTTCCAACTTATTGCAACCGAATTCAACATTTATTCATTTGACATAGCCATACACAATTCGTAAAAGTTTGGTCCGATCGGACCACTATATCATATAGCTGCCATACAAACGACCGATATAAAAACAAGTCTTTGTATGGAAATTTTTTTTGGTTTTCCAAGCTATTGCAACCGAATTAAACATTTATTTATTTGACATAGCCGTGCACGATTTGTGAAAGTTTGATCCGGATGGGACCACTATATCATATACCTACAATACAAACGACCGATATGAAAACAAGTCTTTATATGGAAATTTGTTTTGTTTTCCAAGCTATTGCAACCGAATTAAACATTTATTTATTTGACATAGCCGTGCACGATTTGTTAAAGTTTGGTCCGGATCGGACCACTATATCTAATAGTTGCCATACAAACGAGCGAAAATGAAAACATGTCTTTGTACTGAAAACTTTTTTGTTCTCCAAGCTATCGCAACGGACTTAAACATTTATTCATTCGACTTAGCCATACACAATTTGTAAAACTTTGTTCCGGATCGGACCACTATATCACAGAGCTGTAATACAAACGACCGATATGAAAACAAGTCTTTGTATGGAAAATTATTTTGTTTTCCAACTTATTGCAACCGAATTCCGAATTTATTTAGATAAAATAGCCATACACAATTTGTAGAAGTTTGGTCCGGATCGGACCACTATATCATATAGCTGCCATACAAACAACCGATATGAAAACAAGTCTTTATATGGAAATTTGTTTTGTTTTCCAAGCTATTGCAACCGAATTAAACTTTTATTTATTTGACATAGCCATGCACGATTTGTGAAAGTTTGGTCCGGATCGGACCACTATATCTAATAGCTGCCATGCAAACGACCGAAAGAAAGCAAGTCTTTGTATGGAAAACTTTTTTGTTCTCCAAGTTATCGCAACCGAATTGAGCGTTCATTTATTTGACATAGCCACACACGATTTGTGAAAGTTTGGTCCGGATCAGACCACTATATGTGTGAAATTTTGGTCGGGATCGGACTACTATATCACATAGCTGCCATACAAAGGACCGATATGAAGTATGGAAAACTTTTTTGTTCTCCAAGTTATCGCAACCGAATTGAGCATTCATTTATCTGACATAGCCACACACGATTTGTGAAAGTTTGGTCCGGATCAGACCACTATATGTGTGAAATTTTGGTCGGGATCGGACTACTATATCATATAGCTGCCATACAAACGACCGAATGAAAGCAAGTCTTTGTATTGAAAACTTTTTTATTTTCCAAGCTATCGCAACCGAATTCAAAATTTATACATTCGATGTAGCCGTACACAATTTGTAAAAGTTTGGTCCGGATCGGAGAACTATATCTAATAGCTGCCATACTAACGATCAATCAGATTTCAAGTCTTTGTATGGAAAACTTTTTTGTTCTCCAAGCTATCGCAACCGAAGTCAACATTTATTCATTTGACATAGCCATACACGATTTGTAAAAGCTTGGTCGGGATGGGACCACTATATCATATAGCTGCCATACTAACGATCAATCAGATTTCAAGTCTTTGTATGGAAAACTTTTTTGTTCACCAAGCTATCGCAACCGAACTGAACATTTATTCATTTGACATAGCCATGCACGATTTGTGAAAGTTTGGTCCGGATCGGACCACTATATCTAATAGCTGCCATACAAACGAGCGAAAATGAAAACAAGTCTTTGTATTGAAAACTTTTTGTTTTCCAAGCTATTGCAACCGAATTCATCGTTTATTCATACGAAATAAACCATACACGATTTGTGAAAGTTTGGTCCGGATCGGACCATTATATCATATAGCTGCCATACAAACAACCGATATGAAAACAAGTCTTTATATGGAAATTTGTTTTGCTTTCCAAGCTATTGCAACCGAAATAAACATTTAATTATTTGACATAGCCATACACGATTTGTGAAAGTTTGGTCCGGATCGGACCACTATATCATATAGCTGCCATACAAACAACCGATATGAAAACAAGTCTTTATATGGAAATTTGTTTTGCTTTCCAAGCTATTGCAACCGAAATAAACATTTAATTATTTGACATAGCCATGCACGATTTGTGAAAGTTTGGTCCGGATCGGACCACTATATCTAATAGCTGCCATACAAACGAGCGAAAATGAAAACATGTCTTTGCATGGAAAATTTTTTTGTTTTCCAACTTATTGCAACCGAATTCAACATTTATTCATTTGACATAGCCATACACAATTCGTAACAGTTTGGTCCGATCGGACCACTATATCATATAGCTGCCATACAAACGACCGATATAAAAACAAGTCTTTGTATGGAAATTTTTTTTGGTTTTCCAAGCTATTGCAACCGAATTAAACATTTATTTATTTGACATAGCCGTGCACGATTTGTGAAAGTTTGATCCGGATGGGACCACTATATCATATACCTACAATACAAACGACCGATATGAAAACAAGTCTTTATATGGAAATTTGTTTTGTTTTCCAAGCTATTGCAACCGAATTAAACATTTATTTATTTGACATAGCCGTGCACGATTTGTTAAAGTTTGGTCCGGATCGGACCACTATATCTAATAGTTGCCATACAAACGAGCGAAAATGAAAACATGTCTTTGTACTGAAAACTTTTTTGTTCTCCAAGCTATCGCAACGGACTTAAACATTTATTCATTCGACTTAGCCATACACAATTTGTAAAACTTTGTTCCGGATCGGACCACTATATCACAGAGCTGTAATACAAACGACCGATATGAAAACAAGTCTTTGTATGGAAAATTATTTTGTTTTCCAACTTATTGCAACCGAATTCCGAATTTATTTAGATGAAATAGCCATACACAATTTGTAGAAGTTTGGTCCGGATCGGACCACTATATCATATAGCTGCCATACAAACAACCGATATGAAAACAAGTCTTTATATGGAAATTTGTTTTGTTTTCCAAGCTATTGCAACCGAATTAAACTTTTATTTATTTGACATAGCCATGCACGATTTGTGAAAGTTTGGTCCGGATCGGACCACTATATCTAATAGCTGCCATGCAAACGACCGAAAGAATGCAAGTCTTTGTATGGAAAACTTTTTTGTTCTCCAAGTTATCGCAACCGAATTGAGCATTCATTTATTTGACATAGCCACACACGATTTGTGAAAGTTTGGTCCGGATCAAACCACTATATCATATAGCTGCCATACAAACGACCGAATGAAAGCAAGTCTTTGTATTAAAAACTTTTTTGTTTTCCAAGCTATTGCAACCGAATTAAAAATTTATACATTCGATGTAGCCGTACACAATTTGTAAAAGTTTGTTCCGGATCGGAGAACTATATCTAATAGCTGCCATACTATCGATCAGTCATATTTCAAGTTTTTGTATGGAAAATTTTTTTGTTCTCCAAGCTATTGCAACCGAATTCAACATTTATTTATTTGACATAGCCGTACACGATGTGTGAAAGTTTGGTCCGGATCGGACCACTATATCATATAGCTGCCATACTATCGATCAGTCATATTTCAAGTTTTTGTATGGAAAACTTTTTTGTTCTCCAAGCTATCGCAACCGAATTCAAAATTTGTTTATTTGACATAGCCACACACGATTTGTAAAAGTTTGGTCGGGATCGGACTACTATATCATATAGCTGCCATACTAACGATCAGTCAGATTTCAAGTCTTTGTATGGAAAACTTTTTTGTTCTCCAAGCTATCGCAACCAAACTAAACATTTATTCATTTAACATAGCCGTTCACGATTTGTAAAAGTTTGGTCAGGATCGGACTACTATATCATATAGCTGCCATACTAACGATCAGTCAGATTTCAAGTCTTTGTATGGAAAACTTTTTTGTTCTCCAAGTTATCGCAACCGAATTGAGCGTTCATTTATTTGACATAGCCACACACGATTTGTGAAAGTTTGGTCCGGATCAGACCACTATATGTGTGAAATTTTGGTCGGGATCGGACTACTATATCATATAGCTGCCATACAAAGGACCGATATGAAAGCAAGTCTTTGTATGGAAAACTTTTTTGTTCTCCAAGTTATCGCAACCGAATTGAGCGTTCATTTATTTGACATATTTGACATTTGACACGATTTGTGAAAGTTTGGTCCGGATCGGACCACTATATCATATAGCTGCCATACAAACGACCGAATGAAAGCAAGTCTTTGTATGGAAAACTTTTTTGTTTTCCAAGCTATTGCAACCGAATTAAAATTTATACATTCGATGTAGCCGTTCACAATTTGTGAAAGTTTCGTCCGGATCGGAGAACTATATTTAATAGCTGCCATACTAACGATCAATCAGATTTCAAGTCTTTGTATGGAAAACTTTTGTGTTCTCCAAGCTATCGCAACCGAATTCAACATTTATTCATTTGACATAGCCATACACGAAGTGTAAAAGTTTGGTCGGGATCGGACTACTATATCATATAGCTGCCATACAAAGGACCGATATGAAAGCAAGTCTTTGTATGGAAATCTTTTTTGTTCTCCAAGTTATCGCAACCGAATTGAGCGTTGATTTATTTGACATAGCCACACACGATTTGTGAAAGTTTGGTCCGGATCAGACCACTATATGTGTGAAAGTTTGGTCGGGATCGGACTACTATATCATATAGCTGCCATACAAAGGACCGATATGGAAGCAAGTCTTTGTATGGAAAACTTTTTTGTTCTCCAAGCTATCGCAACCAAATTCAACATTTATGCATTTGACATAGCCATACACGATGTGTAAAAGTTTGGTCGGGATCGGACTACTATATCATATAGCTGCCATACAAAGGACCGATATGAAAGCAAGTCTTTGTATGGAAAACTTTTTTGTTCTCCAAGTTATCGCAACCGAATTGAGCGTTCATTTATTTGACATATTTGACATTTGACACGATTTGTGAAAGTTTTGTCCGGATCAGACCACTATATCATAAGCTGGCATACAAACGACCGAATGAAAGCAAGTCTTTGTATTGAAAACTTTTTATTTTCCAAGCTATTGCAACCGAATTCAAAATTTCTACATTCGATGTAGCCGTCACAATTTGTAAAAGTTTGTTCCGGATCGGAGAACTATATCTAATAGCTGCCATACTATCGATCAGTCATATTTCAAGTTTTTGTATGGAAAACTTTTTTGTTCTCCAAGCTATTGCAACCGAATTCAACATTTATTTTTTTGACATAGCCGTACACGATGTGTGAAAGTTTGGTCCGGATCGGAACACTATATCATATAGCTGCCATACTATCGATCAGTCATATTTCAAGTTTTTGTATGGAAAACTTTTTTGTTCTCCAAGCTATCGCAACCGAACTAAACATTTATTTATCTTGCATAGCCGTACACAATGTGTAAAAGTTTGGTCGGGATCGGACTACTATATCATATAGCTGCCATACAAAGGACCGATATGAAAGCAAGTCTTTGTATGGAAAACTTTTTTGTTCTCCAAGTTATCGCAACCGAATTGAGCATTCATTTATTTGACATAGCCACACACGATTTGTGAAAGTTTGGTCCGGATCAGACCACTATATGTGTGAAAGTTTGGTCGGGATCGGACTACTATATCATATAGCTGCCATACAAAGGACCGATATAGAAGCAAGTCTTTGTATAGATAACTTTTTTGTTCTCCAAGCTATCGCAACCAAATTCAACATTTATGCATTTGACATAGCCATACACGATGTGTGAAAGTTTGGTCGGGATCGGACTACTATATCATATAGCTGCCATACAAAGGACCGATATGAAAGCAAGTCTTTGTATGGAAAACTTTTTGTTCTCCAAGTTATCGCAACCGAATTGAGCGTTCATTTATTTGACATATTTGACATTTGACACGATTTGTGAAAGTTTGGTCCGGATCGGACCACTATATCATATAGCTGCCATACAAACGACCGAATGAAAGCAAGTCTTTGTATGGAAAACTTTTTTGTTTTCCAAGCTATTGCAACCGAATTAAAATTTATACATTCGATGTAGCCGTTCACAATTTGTGAAAGTTTCGTCCGGATCGGAGAACTATATCTAATAGCTGCCATACTAACGATCAATCAGATTTCAAGTCTTTGTATGGAAAACTTTTGTGTTCTCCAAGCTATCGCAACCGAATTCAACATTTATTCATTTGACATAGCCATACACGATGTGTAAAAGTTTGGTCGGGATCGGACTACTATATCATATAGCTGCCATACAAAGGACCGATATGAAAGCAAGTCTTTGTATGGAAAACTTTTTTGTTCTCCAAGTTATCGCAACCGAATTGAGCGTTGATTTATTTGACATAGCCACACACGAGTTGTGAAAGTTTGGTCCGGATCAGACCACTATATGTGTGAAAGTTTGGTCGGGATCGGACTACTATATCATATAGCTGCCATACAAAGGACCCATATGGAAGCAAGTCTTTGTATAGATAACTTTTTTGTTCTCCAAGCTATCGCAACCAAATTCAACATTTATGCATTTGACATAGCCATACACGATGTGTAAAAGTTTGGTCGGGATCGGACTACTATATCATATAGCTGCCATACAAAGGACCGATATGAAAGCAAGTCTTTGTATGGAAAACTTTTTGTTCTCCAAGTTATCGCAACCGAATTGAGCGTTCATTTATTTGACATATTTGACATTTGACACGATTTGTGAAAGTTTTGTCCGGATCAGACCACTATATCATAAGCTGGCATACAAACGACCGAATGAAAGCAAGTCTTTGTATTGAAAACTTTTTATTTTCCAAGCTATTGCAACCGAATTCAAAATTTCTACATTCGATGTAGCCGTACACAATTTGTAAAAGTTTGTTCCGGATCGGAGAACTATATCTAATAGCTGCCATACTATCGATCAGTCATATTTCAAGTTTTTGTATGGAAAACTTTTTTGTTCTCCAAGCTATCGCAACCGAATTCAACATTTATTTATTTGACATAGCCGTACACGATGTGTGAAAGTTTCGTCCGGATCGGAGAACTATATCTAATAGCTGCCATACTAACGATCAATCAGATTTCAAGTCTTTGTATGGAAAACTTTTGTGTTCTCCAAGCTATCGCAACCGAATTCAACATTTATTTATTTGACATAGCCATACACGACGTGTGAAAGTTTGGTCGGGATCGGACTACTATATCATATAGCTGCCATACAAAGGACCGATATGAAAGCAAGTCTTTGTATGGAAAACTTTTTTGTTCTCCAAGTTATCGCAACCGAATTGAGCGTTGATTTATTTGACATAGCCACACACGATTTGTGAAAGTTTGGTCCGGATCAGACCACTATATGTGTGAAAGTTTGGTCGGGATCGGACTACTATATCATATAGCTGCCATACAAAGGACCGATATGGAAGCAAGTCTTTGTATAGATAACTTTTTTGTTCTCCAAGCTATCGCAACCAAATTCAACATTTATGCATTTGACATAGCCATACACGACGTGTGAAAGTTTGGTCGGGATCGGACTACTATATCATATAGCTGCCATACAAAGGACCGATATGAAAGCAAGTCTTTGTATGGAAAACTTTTATGTTCTCCAAGTTATCGCAACCGAATTGAGCGTTCATTTATTTGACATAGCCACACACGATTTGTGAAAGTTTGGTCCGGATCAGACCACTATATGTGTGAAAGTTTGGTCGGGATCGGACTACTATATCATATAGCTGCCATACAAAGGACCGATATGGAAGCAAGTCTTTATATTGAAAACTTTTTTATTTTCCAAGCTATTGCAACCGAATTCAAAATTTATACATTCGATGTAGCCGTACACAATTTGTAAAAGTTTGTTCCGGATCGGAGAACTATATCTAATAGCTGCCATACTAACAATCAATCAGATTTTTAAGTCTTTGTATGGAAAACTTTTTTGTTCTCCAAGCTATCGCAACCAAATTCAACATTTATTTATTTGACATAGCCGTACACGAAGTGTGAAAGTTTGGTCGGGATCGGACCCTAATATCATATAGCTGCCATACTATCGATCAGTCATATTTCAAGTTTTTGTATGGAAACCTTTTTTGTTCTCCAAGCTATCGCAACCGAACTAAACATTTATTTATTTGACATAGCCGTACACGATGTGTGAAAGTTTGGTCCGGATCGGACTACTATATCATATAGCTGCCATACAAAGGACCGATATGAAAGCAAGTCTTTGTATGGAAAACTTTTTTGTTTTCCAAGCTATTGCAACCGAATTAAAAATTTATACATTTGATGTAGCCGTACACAATTTGTGAAAGTTTGGTCCGGATCGGAGAACTATATCTAATAGCTGCCTTAGTAACGATCAATAGGATATCAAGTCTTTGTATGGAAAACTTTTTTGTTCTCCAAGCTATCGCAACTGAACTAAACATTTATTTATTTGACATAGCCGTACACGATGTGTGAAAGTTTGGTCCGGATCGGACTACTATATCATATAGCTGCCATACAAGCGACCGAATGAAAGCAAGTCTTTGTATGGAAAACTTTTTTGTTCTCCAAGTTATCGCAACCGAATTGAGCATCATTTATTTGTCATAGCCACACACGATTTGTGAAAGTTTGGTCCGGATCGGACCACTATATCATATAGCTGCCATACAAACGACCGAATGAAAGCAAGTCTTTGTATTGAAAACTTTTTTGTTTTCCAAGCTATTGCAACCGAATTAAAATTTATACATTCGATGTAGCCGTTCACAATTTGTGAAAGTTTCGTCCGGATCGGAGAACTATATCTAATAGCTGCCATACTAACGATCAATCAGATTTCAAGTCTTTGTATGGAAAACTTTTGTGTTCTCCAAGCTATCGCAACCGAATTCAACATTTATTCATTTGACATAGCCATACACGATGTGTAAAAGTTTGGTCGGGATCGGACTACTATATCATATAGCTGCCATACAAAGGACCGACATGAAAGCAAGTCTTTGTATGGAAAACTTTTTTGTTCTCCAAGTTATCGCAACCGAATTGAGCGTTCATTTATTTGACATAGCCACACACGATTTGTGAAAGTTTGGTCCGGATCAGACCACTATATGTGTGAAAGTTTGGTCGGGATCGGACAACTATATCATATAGCTGCCATACAAAGGACCGATATGGAAGCAAGTCTTTGTATAGATAACTTTTTTGTTCTCCAAGCTATCGCAACCAAATTCAACATTTATACATTTGACATAGCCATACACGATGTGTGAAAGTTTGGTCGGGATCGGACTACTATATCATATAGCTGCCATACAAAGGACCGATATGAAAGCAAGTCTTTGTATGGAAAACTTTTTTGTTCTCCAAGTTATCGCAACCGAATTGAGCGTTCATTTATTTGACATATTTGACATTTGACACGATTTGTGAAAGTTTGGTCCGGATCGGACCACTATATCATATAGCTGCCATACAAACGACCGAATGAAAGCAAGTCTTTGTATGGAAAACTTTTTTGTTCTCCAAGTTATCGCAACCGAATTGAGCGTTCATTTATTTGACAAAGCCATACACAATTTGTGAAAGTTTGGTCCGGATCGGACCACTATATCATATAGCTGCCATACAAACGACCGAATGAAAGCAAGTCTTTGTATGGAAAACTTTTTGTTTTCCAAGCTATTGCAACCGAATTAAAATTTATACATTCGATGTAGCCGTTCACAATTTGTGAAAGTTTCGTCCGGATCGGAGAACTATATCTAATAGCTGCCATACTAACGATCAATCAGATTTCAAGTCTTTGTATGGAAAACTTTTGTGTTTTCCAAGCTATCGCAACCCAATTCAACATTTATTCATTTGACATAGCCATACACGATGTGTAAAAGTTTGGTCGGGATCGGACTACTATATCATATAGCTGCCATACAAAGGACCGATATGAAAGCAAGTCTTTGTATGGAAAACTTTTTTGTTCTCCAAGTTATCGCAACCGAATTGAGCGTTCATTTATTTGACACAGCCACACACGATTTGTG
Source organism: Drosophila merina (assembly GCA_035047645.1). Classification (NCBI taxonomy): domain Eukaryota; kingdom Metazoa; phylum Arthropoda; class Insecta; order Diptera; family Drosophilidae; genus Drosophila; species Drosophila merina. The sequence continues at coordinate 1,007,864 of JAWNPH010000014.1, read as the reverse complement.
AAAGTTTGGTCCGGATCAGACCACTATATGTGTGAAAGTTTGGTCGGGATCGGACTACTATATCATATAGCTGCCATACAAAGGACCGATATGAAAGTAAGTCTTTGTTTGGAAAACTTTTTTGTTCTCCAAGTTATCGCAACCGAATTGAGCGTTCATTTATTTGACATATTTGACATTTGACACGATTTGTGAAAGTTTGGTCCGGATCGGACCACTATATCATATAGCTGCCATACAAACGACCGAATGAAAGCAAGTCTTTGTATGGAAAACTTTTTGTTTTCCAAGCTATTGCAACCGAATTAAAATTTATACATTCGATGTAGCCGTTCACAATTTGTGAAAGTTTCGTCCGAATCGGAGAACTATATCTAATAGCTGCCATACTAACGATCAATCAGATTTCAAGTCTTTGTATGGAAAACTTTTGTGTTCTCCAAGCTATCGCAACCGAATTCAACATTTATTCATTTGACATAGCCATACACGATGTGTAAAAGTTTGGTCGGGATCGGACTACTATATCATATAGCTGCCATACAAAGGACCGATATGAAAGCAAGTCTTTGTATGGAAAACTTTTTTGTTCTCCAAGTTATCGCAACCGAATTGAGCGTTCATTTATTTGACATATTTGACATTTGACACGATTTGTGAAAGTTTTGTCCGGATCAGACCACTATATCATAAGCTGGCATACAAACGACCGAATGAAAGCAAGTCTTTGTATTGAAAACTTTTTTTGTTTTCCAAGCTATTGCAACCGAATTCAAAATTTCTACATTCGATGTAGCCGTACACAATTTGTAAAAGTTTGTTCCGGATCGGAGAACTATATCTAATAGCTGCCATACTATCGATCAGTCATATTTCAAGTTTTTGTATGGAAAACTTTTTTGTTCTCCAAGCTATCGCAACCGAATTCAACATTTATTTATTGGACATAGCCGTACACGATGTGTGAAAGTTTGGTCCGGATCGGACCACTATATCATATAGCTGCCATACTATCGATCAGTCATATTTCAAGTTTTTGTATGGAAAACTTTTTTGTTCTCCAAGCTATCGCAACCGAACTAAACATTTATTTATTTTGTATAGCCGTACACAATGTGTAAAAGTTTGGTCGGGATCGGACTACTATATCATATAGCTGCCATACAAAGGACCGATATGAAAGCAAGTTTTTGTATGGAAAACTTTTTTGTTCTCCAAGTTATCGCAACCGAATTGAGCATTCATTTATTTGACATAGCCACACACGATTTGTGAAAGTTTGGTCCGGATCAGACCACTATATGTGTGAAAGTTTGGTCGGGATCGGACTACTATATCATATAGCTGCCATACAAAGGACCGATATGGAAGCAAGTCTTTGTATAGATAACTTTTTTGTTCTCCAAGCTATCGCAACCAAATTCAACATTTATGCATTTGACATAGCCATACACGATGTGTGAAAGTTTGGTCGGGATCGGACTACTATATGATATAGCTGCCATACAAAAGAACCGAATGAAAGCAAGTCTTTGTATGGAAAACTTTTTTGTTCTCCAAGTTATCGCAACCGAATTGAGCGTTCATTTATTTGACATATTTGACATTTGACACGATTTGTGAAAGTTTGGTCCGGATCGGACCACTATATCATATAGCTGCCACACAAACGACCGAATGAAAGCAAGTCTTTGTATGGAAAACTTTTTTGTTCTCCAAGTTATCGCAACCGAATTGAGCGTTCAATTATTTGACATAGCCATACACAATTTGTGAAAGTTTGGTCCGGATCGGACCACTATATCATATAGCTGCCATACAAACGACCGAATGAAAGCAAGTCTTTGTATGGAAAACTTTTTTGTTTTCCAAGCTATTGCAAATGAATTAAAATTTATACATTCGATGTAGCCGTTCACAATTTGTGAAAGTTTCGTCCGGATCGGAGAACTATATCTAATAGCTGCCATACTAACGATCAATCAGATTTCAAGTCTTTGTATGGAAAACTTTTGTGTTTTCCAAGCTATCGCAACCCAATTCAACATTTATTCATTTGACATAGCCATACACGATTTGTGAAAGTTTGGTCCGGATCAGACCACTATATGTGTGAAAGTTTGGTCGGGATCGGACTACTATATCATATAGCTGCCATACAAAGGACCGATATGGAAGCAAGTCTTTGTATAGATAACTTTTTTGTTCTCCAAGTTATCGCAACCGAATTGAGCGTTCATTTATTTGACATAACCACACACGATTTCTGAAAGTTTGGTCCGGATCAGACCACTATATCATATAGCTGCCATACAAAGGACCGATATGAAAGCAAGTCTTTGTATGGAAAACTTTTTTGTTCTCCAAGTTATCGCAACCGAATTGAGCATTCATTTATTTGACATAGCCACACACGATTTGTGAAAGTTTGGTCCGGATCAGACCACTATATGTGTGAAAGTTTGGTCGGGATCGGACTACTATATCATATAGCTGCCATACAAAGGACCGATATGGAAGCAAGTCTTTGTATAGATAACTTTTTTGTTCTCCAAGTTATCGCAACCGAATTGAGCGTTCATTTATTTGACATAACCACACACGATTTCTGAAAGTTTGGTCCGGATCAGACCACTATATCATATAGCTGCTATACAAACGACCGAATGATAGCAAGTCTTTGTATGGAAAACTTTTTTGTTCTCCAAGTTATCGCAACCGAATTAAGCGTTCATTTATTTGACAAAACCACACACAATTTGTGAAAGTTTGGTCCGGATCGGACCACTATATCATATAGCTGCCATACAAACGACCGAATGAAAGCAAGTCTTTGTATTGAAAACTTTTTGTTTTCAAGCTATTGCAACCGAATTAAAATTTATACATTCGATGTAGCCGTACACAATTTGTGAAAGTTTCGTCCGGATCGGAGAACTATATCTAATAGCTGCCATACTAACGATCAATCAGATTTTTAAGTCTTTGTATGGAAAACTTTTTTGTTCTCCAAGCTATCGCAACCGAATTCAACATTTATTTATTTGACATAGCCGTACACGATGTGTGAAAGTTTGGTCGGGATCGGACTACTATATCATATAGCTGCCATACAAAAGAACCGAATGAAAGCAAGTCTTTGTATGGAAAACTTTTTTGTTCTCCAAGTTATCGCAACCGAATTGAGCGTTCATTTATTTGACATATTTGACATTTGACACGATTTGTGAAAGTTTGGTCCGGATCGGACCACTATATCATATAGCTGCCACACAAACGACCGAATGAAAGCAAGTCTTTGTATGGAAAACTTTTTTGTTCTCCAAGTTATCGCAACCGAATTGAGCGTTCAATTATTTGACATAGCCATACACAATTTGTGAAAGTTTGGTCCGGATCGGACCACTATATCATATAGCTGCCATACAAACGACCGAATGAAAGCAAGTCTTTGTATGGAAAACTTTTTTGTTTTCCAAGCTATTGCAAATGAATTAAAATTTATACATTCGATGTAGCCGTTCACAATTTGTGAAAGTTTCGTCCGGATCGGAGAACTATATCTAATAGCTGCCATACTAACGATCAATCAGATTTCAAGTCTTTGTATGGAAAACTTTTGTGTTTTCCAAGCTATCGCAACCCAATTCAACATTTATTCATTTGACATAGCCATACACGATTTGTGAAAGTTTGGTCCGGATCAGACCACTATATGTGTGAAAGTTTGGTCGGGATCGGACTACTATATCATATAGCTGCCATACAAAGGACCGATATGGAAGCAAGTCTTTGTATAGATAACTTTTTTGTTCTCCAAGTTATCGCAACCGAATTGAGCGTTCATTTATTTGACATAACCACACACGATTTCTGAAAGTTTGGTCCGGATCAGACCACTATATCATATAGCTGCCATACAAAGGACCGATATGAAAGCAAGTCTTTGTATGGAAAACTTTTTTGTTCTCCAAGTTATCGCAACCGAATTGAGCATTCATTTATTTGACATAGCCACACACGATTTGTGAAAGTTTGGTCCGGATCAGACCACTATATGTGTGAAAGTTTGGTCGGGATCGGACTACTATATCATATAGCTGCCATACAAAGGACCGATATGGAAGCAAGTCTTTGTATAGATAACTTTTTTGTTCTCCAAGTTATCGCAACCGAATTGAGCGTTCATTTATTTGACATAACCACACACGATTTCTGAAAGTTTGGTCCGGATCAGACCACTATATCATATAGCTGCTATACAAACGACCGAATGATAGCAAGTCTTTGTATGGAAAACTTTTTTGTTCTCCAAGTTATCGCAACCGAATTAAGCGTTCATTTATTTGACAAAACCACACACAATTTGTGAAAGTTTTGGTCCGGATCGGACCACTATATCATATAGCTGCCATACAAACGACCGAATGAAAGCAAGTCTTTGTATTGAAAACTTTTTTGTTTTCCAAGCTATTGCAACCGAATTAAAATTTATACATTCGATGTAGCCGTACACAATTTGTGAAAGTTTCGTCCGGATCGGAGAACTATATCTAATAGCTGCCATACTAACGATCAATCAGATTTTTAAGTCTTTGTATGGAAAACTTTTTTTGTTCTCCAAGCTATCGCAACCGAATTCAACATTTATTTATTTGACATAGCCGTACACGATGTGTGAAAGTTTGGTCCGGATCGGACCACTATATCATATAGCTGCCATACAAACGACCGAATGAAAGCAAGTCTTTGTATGGAAAACTTTTGTTCTCCAAGCTATCGCAACTGAACTAAACATTTATTTATTTGACATAGCCGTACACGATGTGTGAAAGTTTAGTCCGGATCGGACTACTATATCATATAGCTGCCATACAAGCGACCGAATGATAGCAAGTCTTTGTATTGAAAACTTTTTTGTTTTCCAAGCTATTGCAACCGAATTAAAATTTATACATTCGATGTAGCCGTACACAATTTGTGAAAGTTTCGTCCGGATCGGAGAACTATATCTAATAGCTGCCATACTAACGATCAATCAGATTTCAAGTCTTTGTATGGAAAACTTTTATGTTCTCCACGCTATCGCAACCGAATTCAACATTTATTCATTTGACATAGCCATACATGATGTGTGAAAGTTTGGTCCGGATCGGACCACTATATCATATAGCTGCTATACAAACGACCGAATGAAAGCAAGTCTTTGTATGGAAAACTTTTTTGTTCTCCAAGTTATCGCAATCGAATTAAGCATTCATTTATTTGACATAGCCACACACTATTTGTGAAAGTTTGGTCTGGATCAGACCACTATATATCATAAGCTGCCATACAAACGACCGAATGAAAGCAAGTCTTTGTATGGAAAACTTTTTGTTCTCCAAGTTATCGCAACCGAATTGAGCGCTTATTTATTTGACATAGCCACACACGATTTGTGAAAGTTTGGTCCGGATCAGACCACTATATCATAAGCTGGCATACAAACGACCGAATGAAAGCAAGTCTTTGTATTGAAAACTTTTTTGTTTTCCAAGACATTGCAACCGAATTCAAAATTTATACATTCGATGAAGCCGTACACAATTTGTGAAAGTTTGGTCCGGATCGGAGAACTATATCTAATAGCTGCCATACTAACGATCAATCAGATTTTTAAGTCTTTGTATGGAAAACTTTTTTGTTCTCCAAACTATCGCAACCGAATTCAACATTCATTTATTTGACATAGCCGTACACGATGTGTGAAAGTTTGGTCCGCATCGGACCACTATATCATATAGCTGCCATACAAACGACCGAATGAAAGCAAGTCTTTGTATGGAAAACTTTTTTGTTCTCCAAGCTATCGCAACCGAACTCAACATTTATTTATTTGACATAGCCGTACACGATGTGTGAAAGTTTGGTCCGGATCGGACTACTATATCATATAGCTGCCATACAAGCGATGGAATGATAGCAAGTCTTTGTATGGAAAACTTTTTTGTTCTCCAAGTTATCGCAACCGAATTGAGCGTTCATTTATTTGACATAACCACACACGATTTGTGAAAGTTTGGTCCGGATCGGACCACTATATCATAAGCTGGCATACAAACGACCGAATGAAAGCAAGTCTTTGTATTGAAAACTTTTTGTTTTCCAAGCTATTGCAACCGAATTCAAAATTTATACATTCGATGTAGCCATACACAATTTGTAAAAGTTTGGTCCGGATCGGAGAACTATATCTAATAGCTGCCATACTAACGATCAATCAGATTTTTAAGTCTTTGTATGGAAAACTTTTTTGTTCTCCAAGCTATCGCAACCCAATTCAACATTTATTTATTTGACATAGCCATACACGATGTGTAAAAGTTTGGTCGGGATCGGACTACTATATCATATAGCTGCCATACAAAGGACCGATATGAAAGCAAGTCTTTGTATGGAAAACTTTTTTGTTCTCCAAGTTATCGCAACCGAATTGAGCGTTCATTTATTTGACACAGCCACACACGATTTGTGAAAGTTTGGTCCGGATCAGACCACTATATGTGTGAAAGTTTGGTCGGGATCGGACTACTATATCATATAGCTGCCATACAAAGGACCGATATGAAAGTAAGTCTTTGTTTGGAAAACTTTTTTGTTCTCCAAGTTATCGCAACCGAATTGAGCGTTCATTTATTTGACATATTTGACATTTGACACGATTTGTGAAAGTTTGGTCCGGATCGGACCACTATATCATATAGCTGCCATACAAACGACCGAATGAAAGCAAGTCTTTGTATGGAAAACTTTTTGTTTTCCAAGCTATTGCAACCGAATTAAAATTTATACATTCGATGTAGCCGTTCAAAATTTGTGAAAGTTTCGTCCGGATCGGAGAACTATATTTAATAGCTGCCATACTAACGATCAATCAGATTTCAAGTCTTTGTATGGAAAACTTTTGTGTTCTCCAAGCTATCGCAACCGAATTCAACATTTATTCATTTGACATAGCCATACACGAAGTGTAAAAGTTTGGTCGGGATCGGACTACTATATCATATAGCTGCCATACAAAGGACCGATATGAAAGCAAGTCTTTGTATGGAAATCTTTTTGTTCTCCAAGTTATCGCAACCGAATTGAGCGTTGATTTATTTGACATAGCCACACACGATTTGTGAAAGTTTGGTCCGGATCAGACCACTATATGTGTGAAAGTTTGGTCGGGATCGGACTACTATATCATATAGCTGCCATACAAAGGACCGATATGGAAGCAAGTCTTTGTATGGAAAACTTTTTGTTCTCCAAGCTATCGCAACCAAATTCAACATTTATGCATTTGACATAGCCATACACGATGTGTAAAAGTTTGGTCGGGATCGGACTACTATATCATATAGCTGCCATACAAAGGACCGATATGAAAGCAAGTCTTTGTATGGAAAACTTTTTGTTCTCCAAGTTATCGCAACCGAATTGAGCGTTCATTTATTTGACATATTTGACATTTGACACGATTTGTGAAAGTTTTGTCCGGATCAGACCACTATATCATAAGCTGGCATACAAACGACCGAATGAAAGCAAGTCTTTGTATTGAAAACTTTTTTATTTTCCAAGCTATTGCAACCGAATTCAAAATTTCTACATTCGATGTAGCCGTCACAATTTGTGAAAGTTTCGTCCGAATCGGAGAACTATATCTAATAGCTGCCATACTAACGATCAATCAGATTTCAAGTCTTTGTATGGAAAACTTTTGTGTTCTCCAAGCTATCGCAACCGAATTCAACATTTATTCATTTGACATAGCCATACACGATGTGTAAAAGTTTGGTCGGGATCGGACTACTATATCATATAGCTGCCATACAAAGGACCGATATGAAAGCAAGTCTTTGTATGGAAAACTTTTTTGTTCTCCAAGTTATCGCAACCGAATTGAGCGTTCATTTATTTGACATATTTGACATTTGACACGATTTGTGAAAGTTTTGTCCGGATCAGACCACTATATCATAAGCTGGCATACAAACGACCGAATGAAAGCAAGTCTTTGTATTGAAAACTTTTTTGTTTTCCAAGCTATTGCAACCGAATTCAAAATTTCTACATTCGATGTAGCCGTACACAATTTGTAAAAGTTTGTTCCGGATCGGAGAACTATATCTAATAGCTGCCATACTATCGATCAGTCATATTTCAAGTTTTTGTATGGAAAACTTTTTTGTTCTCCAAGCTATCGCAACCGAATTCAACATTTATTTATTGGACATAGCCGTACACGATGTGTGAAAGTTTGGTCCGGATCGGACCACTATATCATATAGCTGCCATACTATCGATCAGTCATATTTCAAGTTTTTGTATGGAAAACTTTTTGTTCTCCAAGCTATCGCAACCGAACTAAACATTTATTTATTTTGCATAGCCGTACACAATGTGTAAAAGTTTGGTCGGGATCGGACTACTATATCATATAGCTGCCATACAAAGGACCGATATGAAAGCAAGTTTTTGTATGGAAAACTTTTTTGTTCTCCAAGTTATCGCAACCGAATTGAGCATTCATTTATTTGACATAGCCACACACGATTTGTGAAAGTTTGGTCCGGATCAGACCACTATATGTGTGAAAGTTTGGTCGGGATCGGACTACTATATCATATAGCTGCCATACAAAGGACCGATATGGAAGCAAGTCTTTGTATAGATAACTTTTTTGTTCTCCAAGCTATCGCAACCAAATTCAACATTTATGCATTTGACATAGCCATACACGATGTGTGAAAGTTTGGTCGGGATCGGACTACTATATCATATAGCTGCCATACAAAAGAACCGAATGAAAGCAAGTCTTTGTATGGAAAACTTTTTGTTCTCCAAGTTATCGCAACCGAATTGAGCGTTCATTTATTTGACATATTTGACATTTGACACGATTTGTGAAAGTTTGGTCCGGATCGGACCACTATATCATATAGCTGCCACACAAACGACCGAATGAAAGCAAGTCTTTGTATGGAAAACTTTTTTGTTCTCCAAGTTATCGCAACCGAATTGAGCGTTCAATTATTTGACATAGCCATACACAATTTGTGAAAGTTTGGTCCGGATCGGACCACTATATCATATAGCTGCCATACAAACGACCGAATGAAAGCAAGTCTTTGTATGGAAAACTTTTTGTTTTCCAAGCTATTGCAAATGAATTAAAATTTATACATTCGATGTAGCCGTTCACAATTTGTGAAAGTTTCGTCCGGATCGGAGAACTATATCTAATAGCTGCCATACTAACGATCAATCAGATTTCAAGTCTTTGTATGGAAAACTTTTGTGTTTTCCAAGCTATCGCAACCCAATTCAACATTTATTCATTTGACATAGCCATACACGATTTGTGAAAGTTTGGTCCGGATCAGACCACTATATGTGTGAAAGTTTGGTCGGGATCGGACTACTATATCATATAGCTGCCATACAAAGGACCGATATGGAAGCAAGTCTTTGTATAGATAACTTTTTTGTTCTCCAAGTTATCGCAACCGAATTGAGCGTTCATTTATTTGACATAACCACACACGATTTCTGAAAGTTTGGTCCGGATCAGACCACTATATCATATAGCTGCCATACAAAGGACCGATATGAAAGCAAGTCTTTGTATGGAAAACTTTTTTGTTCTCCAAGTTATCGCAACCGAATTGAGCATTCATTTATTTGACATAGCCACACACGATTTGTGAAAGTTTGGTCCGGATCAGACCACTATATGTGTGAAAGTTTGGTCGGGATCGGACTACTATATCATATAGCTGCCATACAAAGGACCGATATGGAAGCAAGTCTTTGTATAGATAACTTTTTTGTTCTCCAAGTTATCGCAACCGAATTGAGCGTTCATTTATTTGACATAACCACACACGATTTCTGAAAGTTTGGTCCGGATCAGACCACTATATCATATAGCTGCTATACAAACGACCGAATGATAGCAAGTCTTTGTATGGAAAACTTTTTTGTTCTCCAAGTTATCGCAACCGAATTAAGCGTTCATTTATTTGACAAAACCACACACAATTTGTGAAAGTTTGGTCCGGATCGGACCACTATATCATATAGCTGCCATACAAACGACCGAATGAAAGCAAGTCTTTGTATTGAAAACTTTTTTGTTTTCCAAGCTATTGCAACCGAATTAAAATTTATACATTCGATGTAGCCGTACACAATTTGTGAAAGTTTCGTCCGGATCGGAGAACTATATCTAATAGCTGCCATACTAACGATCAATCAGATTTTTAAGTCTTTTTATGGAAAACTTTTTTGTTCTCCAAGCTATCGCAACCGAATTCAACATTTATTTATTTGACATAGCCGTACACGATGTGTGAAAGTTTGGTCCGGATCGGACCACTATATCATATAGCTGCCATACAAACGACCGAATGAAAGCAAGTCTTTGTATGGAAAACTTTTTTGTTCTCCAAGCTATCGCAACTGAACTAAACATTTATTTATTTGACATAGCCGTACACGATGTGTGAAAGTTTAGTCCGGATCGGACTACTATATCATATAGCTGCCATACAAGCGACCGAATGTTAGCAAGTCTTTGTATTGAAAACTTTTTTGTTTTCCAAGCTATTGCAACCGAATTAAAATTTATACATTCGATGTAGCCGTACACAATTTGTGAAAGTTTCGTCCGGATCGGAGAACTATATCTAATAGCTGCCATACTAACGATCAATCAGATTTCAAGTCTTTGTATGGAAAACTTTTATGTTCTCCACGCTATCGCAACCGAATTCAACATTTATTCATTTGACATAGCCATACATGATGTGTGAAAGTTTGGTCCGGATCGGACCACTATATCATATAGCTGCTATACAAACGACCGAATGAAAGCAAGTCTTTGTATGGAAAACTTTTTTGTTCTCCAAGTTATCGCAATCGAATTAAGCATTCATTTATTTGACATAGCCACACACTATTTGTGAAAGTTTGGTCTGGATCAGACCACTATATATCATAAGCTGCCATACAAACGACCGAATGAAAGCAAGTCTTTGTATGGAAAACTTTTTTGTTCTCCAAGTTATCGCAACCGAATTGAGCGCTTATTTATTTGACATAGCCACACACGATTTGTGAAAGTTTGGTCCGGATCAGACCACTATATCATAAGCTGGCATACAAACGACCGAATGAAAGCAAGTCTTTGTATTGAAAACTTTTTTGTTTTCCAAGACATTGCAACCGAATTCAAAATTTATACATTCGATGAAGCCGTACACAATTTGTGAAAGTTTGGTCCGGATCGGAGAACTATATCTAATAGCTGCCATACTAACGATCAATCAGATTTTTAAGTCTTTGTATGGAAAACTTTTTTGTTCTCCAAACTATCGCAACCGAATTCAACATTCATTTATTTGACATAGCCGTACACGATGTGTGAAAGTTTGGTCCGCATCGGACCACTATATCATATAGCTGCCATACAAACGACCGAATGAAAGCAAGTCTTTGTATGGAAAACTTTTTTGTTCTCCAAGCTATCGCAACCGAACTCAACATTTATTTATTTGACATAGCCGTACACGATGTGTGAAAGTTTGGTCCGGATCGGACTACTATATCATATAGCTGCCATACAAGCGATCGAATGATAGCAAGTCTTTGTATGGAAAACTTTTTTGTTCTCCAAGTTATCGCAACCGAATTGAGCGTTCATTTATTTGACATAACCACACACGATTTGTGAAAGTTTGGTCCGGATCGGACCACTATATCATAAGCTGGCATACAAACGACCGAATGAAAGCAAGTCTTTGTATTGAAAACTTTTTTGTTTTCCAAGCTATTGCAACCGAATTCAAAATTTATACATTCGATGTAGCCATACACAATTTGTGAAAGTTTGGTCCGGATCGGAGAACTATATCTAATAGCTGCCATACTAACGATCAATCAGATTTTTAAGTCTTTGTATGGAAAACTTTTTTGTTCTCCAAGCTATCGCAACCCAATTCAACATTTATTTATTTGACATAACCGTACACGATTTGTGAAAGTTTAATCCGGATCGGACCACTATATATCATAAGCTGCCATACAAACGACCGAATGAAAGCAAGTCTTTGTATGGAAAACTTTTTGTTCTCCAAGTTATCGCAACCGAATTGAGCGTTTATTTATTTGACATAGCCACACACGATTTGTGAAAGTTTGGTCTGGATCAGACCACTATATCATAAGCTGGCATACAAACGACCGAATGAAAGCAAGTCTTTGTATTGAAAACTTTTTTGTTTTCCAAGCTATTGCAACCGAATTCAAAATTTATACATTCGATGTAGCCATACACGATGTGTGAAAGTTTGGTCCGGATCGGAGAACTATATCTAATAGCTGCCATACTAACGATCAATCAGATTTTTAAGTCTTTGTATGGAAAACTTTTTTGTTCTCCAAGCTATCGCAACCCAATTCAACATTTATTTATTTGACATAGCCGTACACGATTTGTAAAAGTTTGATCCGGATCGGACCACTATATCATATAGCAGCTATACAAACGATCAATCAGATTTTAATACTTTGTATGGAAAACTTTTTTGTTCGCCAAGCTATCGCAACCGAATTATACATTTATTTATTTAATGTAGCCGTACACGATTTGTGAAAGTTTGGTCCGGATCGGACTACTATATCATATAGCTGCCATACAAACGACCGAATGAAAGCAAGTCTTTGTATGAAAAATTTTTTTTGTTTTCCAAGCAATTACAACCGACTTAAAGTTTTATTGATTTGACATAACCATACACGATTTGTGAAAGTTTGGTCCGGATCGGACCACTATATCATATAGCTGCCATACAAACGATCAATCAGATTTTAAGACTTTGTATGGAAAACTTTTTTGTTCTCCAAGCTATCGCAACCGAACTAAACATTTATTTGTTTGGCTTAGCCAAACACGATTTGTGAAAGTTTGGTCGGGGTCAGACTACTATATCATATAGCTGCCATACAATCGACCGATATGAAAGCAAGTCTTTGTATGGAAAACTTTTTTGTTCTCCAAGTTATCGCAACCGAATTGAGCGTTCATTTATTTGACATATTTGACATTTGACACGATTTGTGAAAGTTTTGTCCGGATCAGACCACTATATCATAAGCTGGCATACAAACGACCGAATGAAAGCAAGTCTTTGTATTGAAAACTTTTTTATTTTCCAAGCTATTGCAACCGAATTCAAAATTTCTACATTCGATGTAGCCGTACACAATTTGTAAAAGTTTGTTCCGGATCGGAGAACTATATCTAATAGCTGCCATACTATCGATCAGTCATATTTCAAGTTTTTGTATGGAAAACTTTTTGTTCTCCAAGCTATCGCAACCGAATTCAACATTTATTTATTTGACATAGCCGTACACGATGTGTGAAAGTTTGGTCCGGATCGGACCACTATATCATATAGCTGCCATACTATCGATCAGTCATATTTCAAGTTTTTGTATGGAAAACTTTTTTGTTCTCCAAGCTATCGCAACCGAACTAAACATTTATTTATTTTGCATAGCCGTACACAATGTGTAAAAGTTTGGTCGGGATCGGACTACTATATCATATAGCTGCCATACAAAGGACCGATATGAAAGCAAGTCTTTGTATGGAAAACTTTTTTGTTCTCCAAGTTATCGCAACCGAATTGAGCGTTGATTTATTTGACATAGCCACACACGATTTGTGAAAGTTTGGTCCGGATCAGACCACTATATGTGTGAAAGTTTGGTCGGGATCGGACTACTATATCATATAGCTGCCATACAAAGGACCGATATGAAAGCAAGTCTTTGTATGGAAAACTTTTTTGTTCTCCAAGTTATCGCAACCGAATTGAGCGTTGATTTATTTGACATAGCCACACACGATTTGTGAAAGTTTGGTCCGGATCAGACCACTATATGTGTGAAAGTTTGGTCGGGATCGGACTACTATATCATATAGCTGCCATACAAAAGAACCGAATGAAAGCAAGTCTTTGTATGGAAAACTTTTTTGTTCTCCAAGTTATCGCAACCGAATTGAGCGTTGATTTATTTGACATAGCCACACACGATTTGTGAAAGTTTGGTCCGGATCGGACCACTATATCATATAGCTGCCATACAAACGACCGAATGAAAGCAAGTCTTTGTATGGAAAACTTTTGTTTTCCAAGCTATCGCAACTGAACTAAACATTTATTTATTTGACATAGCCGTACACGATGTGTGAAAGTTTAGTCCGGATCGGACTACTATATCATATAGCTGCCATACAAGCGACCGAATGATAGCAAGTCTTTGTATTGAAAACTTTTTTGTTTTCCAAGCTATTGCAACCGAATTAAAATTTATACATTCGATGTAGCCGTACACAATTTGTGAAAGTTTCGTCCGGATCGGAGAACTATATCTAATAGCTGCCATACTAACGATCAATCAGATTTCAAGTCTTTGTATGGAAAACTTTTATGTTCTCCACGCTATCGCAACCGAATTCAACATTTATTCATTTGACATAGCCATACATGATGTGTGAAAGTTTGGTCCGGATGGGACCACTATATCATATAGCTGCTATACAAACGACCGAATGAAAGCAAGTCTTTGTATGGAAAACTTTTTTGTTCTCCAAGTTATCGCAATCGAATTAAGCATTCATTTATTTGACATAGCCACACACTATTTGTGAAAGTTTGGTCTGGATCAGACCACTATATATCATAAGCTGCCATACAAACGACCGAATGAAAGCAAGTCTTTGTATGGAAAACTTTTGTTCTCCAAGTTATCGCAACCGAATTGAGCGCTTATTTATTTGACATAGCCACACACGATTTGTGAAAGTTTGGTCCGGATCAGACCACTATATCATAAGCTGGCATACAAACGACCGAATGAAAGCAAGTCTTTGTATTGAAAACTTTTTTGTTTTCCAAGACATTGCAACCGAATTCAAAATTTATACATTCGATGAAGCCGTACACAATTTGTGAAAGTTTGGTCCGGATCGGAGAACTATATCTAATAGCTGCCATACTAACGATCAATCAGATTTTTAAGTCTTTGTATGGAAAACTTTTTTGTTCTCCAAACTATCGCAACCGAATTCAACATTCATTTATTTGACATAGCCGTACACGATGTGTGAAAGTTTGGTCCGCATCGGACCACTATATCATATAGCTGCCATACAAACGACCGAATGAAAGCAAGTCTTTGTATGGAAAACTTTTGTTCTCCAAACTATCGCAACCGAATTCAACATTCATTTATTTGACATAGCCGTTCACGATGTGTGAAAGTTTGGTCCGGATCGGACTACTATATCATATAGCTGCCATACAAGCGACCGAATGATAGCAAGTCTTTGTATGGAAAACTTTTTGTTCTCCAAGTTATCGCAACCGAATTGAGCGTTCATTTATTTGACATAACCACACACGATTTGTGAAAGTTTGGTCCGGATCGGACCACTATATCATAAGCTGGCATACAAACGACCGAATGAAAGCAAGTCTTTGTATTGAAAACTTTTTTGTTTTCCAAGCTATTGCAACCGAATTCAAAATTTATACATTCGATGTAGCCATACACAATTTGTGAAAGTTTGGTCCGGATCGGAGAACTATATCTAATAGCTGCCATACTAACGATCAATCAGATTTTTAAGTCTTTGTATGGAAAACTTTTTTGTTCTCCAAGCTATCGCAACCCAATTCAACATTTATTTATTTGACATAGCCGTACACGATTTGTGAAAGTTTAATCCGGATCGGACCACTATATATCATAAGCTGCCATACAAACGACCGAATGAAAGCAAGTCTTTGTATGGAAAACTTTTTTGTTCTCCAAGTTATCGCAACCGAATTGAGCGTTTATTTATTTGACATAGCCACACACGATTTGTGAAAGTTTGGTCCGGATCAGACCACTATATCATAAGCTGGCATACAAACGACCGAATGAAAGCAAGTCTTTGTATTGAAAACTTTTTTGTTTTCCAAGCTATTGCAACCGAATTCAAAATTTATACATTCGATGTAGCCATACACAATTTGTGAAAGTTTGGTCCGGATCGGAGAACTATATCTAATAGCTGCCATACTAACGATCAATCAGATTTTTAAGTCTTTGTATGGAAAACTTTTTTGTTCTCCAAGCTATCGCAACCCAATTCAACATTTATTTATTTGACATAGCCGTACACGATTTGTAAAAGTTTGATCCGGATCGGACCACTATATCATATAGCAGCTATACAAACGATCAATCAGATTTTAATACTTTGTATGGAAAACTTTTTTGTTCTCCAAGCTATCGCAACCGAACTAAACATTTATTTGTTTGGCTTAGCCAAACACGATTTGTGAAAGTTTGGTCGGGGTCAGACTACTATATCATATAGCTGCCATACAATCGACCGATATGAAAGCAAGTCTTTGTATGGAAAACTTTTTTGTTCTCGAAGCTATCGATTTCAATCAGATTTCAAGTCTTTGTATGGAAAACTTTTTTGTTCTCCAAGCTATCGCAACCGAACTAAACATTTATTCATTTGACATAGCCGTACACGATGTGTGAAAGTTTGGTCCGGATCGGACCACTATATCATATAGCTGCCATACAAACGACCGAATGAAAGCAAGTCTTTGTATGGAAAACTTTTTTATACCCTTGAAAAAGGGTATTATAATTTTGTCCAGAAATGTGTAACGCATTAAAGGAAGCATCTCCGACCCCACAAAGTATATATATTCTTGATCAGCATCAACAGCCGAGTCGATATAGCCATGTCCGTCTGTCCGTCTGTCGGTCTGTCCGTCTGTTTCTATGCAAAAAATAGACAGTAAAGCTAGCTTTTTGAAATTTTTACCAGATCATTATTTTAGTTGCACGCAGATCAAGTTTAAGAATCGGTCGGATCGGACCACTATATCATATAGCTGCCATACAAACGACCGAATGAAAGCAAGTCTTTGTATGGAACATTTTTTTTGTTTTCCAAGCAATTGCAACCGAATTAAATTTTTATTGATTTGACATAGCCATACACGATTTGTGAAAGTTTGGTCCGGATCGGACCACTATATCATATAGCTGCCATACAAACGATCAATCAGATTTTAAGACTTTGTATGGGGAACTTTTTTGTTTTCCAAGCTATTGCAACCGAATTTAACATTTATTCATTTGACATAGCCATACATGATTTGTAAAAGTTTAATCCGGATCAGATCACTATATCATATAGCTGCCATACAAATGACCGATATGAAAACAAGGCTTTGTATGGAAAACTTTTTTGTTTTCAAGGGTATACCATCTTCGGCAAGCCGAAGATAACTTTTCTCACTTGTTGTTCTACAAGTTATCGCAACCGAATTGTGCATTCATTTATATGACATAGCCATACACGATTTGTGAAAGTTTGGTCCGGATCGGACCACTATATCATATAGCTGCCATACAAACGACCGAATGAAAGCAAGTCTTTGTATGGAAAATTTTTTTTGTTTTCCAAGCAATTGCAACCGAATTAAATTTTTATTGATTTGACATAGCCATACACGATTTGTGAAAGTTTGGTCCGGATCGGACCACTATATCATATAGCTGCCATACAAACGATCAATCAGATTTTAAGACTTTGTATGGGGAACTTTTTTCTTTTCCAAG
Organism: Drosophila merina; assembly: GCA_035047645.1. Taxonomy (NCBI): domain Eukaryota; kingdom Metazoa; phylum Arthropoda; class Insecta; order Diptera; family Drosophilidae; genus Drosophila; species Drosophila merina. The sequence goes on along the minus strand of JAWNPH010000014.1, from coordinate 990,119 downwards.
CTATTGCAACCGAATTTAACATTTATTCATTTGACATAGCCATACATGATTTGTAAAAGTTTGATCGGGATCGGACTACTATATCATATAGCTGCCATACAAATGACCGATATGAAAACAAGGCTTTGTATGGAAAACTTTTTGTTTTCAAGGGTATACCATCTTCGGCAAGCCGAAGATAACTTTTCTCACTTGTTGTTCTACAAGTTATCGCAACCGAATTGTGCATTCATTTATATGACATAGCCATACACGATTTGTGAAAGTTTGGTCCGGATCGGACCACTATATCATATAGCTGCCATACAAACGACCGAATGAAAGCAAGTCTTTGTATGGAAAATTTTTTTGTTTTCCAAGCAATTGCAACCGAATTAAATTTTTATTGATTTGACATAGCCATACACGATTTGTGAAAGTTTGGTCCGGATCGGACCACTATATCATATAGCTGCCATACAAACGACCGAATGAAAGCAAGTCTTTGTATGGAAAATTTTTTTTGTTTTCCAAGCAATTGCAACCGAATTAAATTTTTATTGATTTGACATAGCCATACACGATTTGTGAAAGTTTGGTCCGGATCGGTCAACTATATCATATAGCTGCCATACAATCGACCGAATGAAAGCAAGTCTTTGTATGGAAAACTTTTTTGTTCTCCAAGTTTCGCAACCGCATTGAGCATTTATTTATTTGACATAGCCATACACGATTTGTAAAAGTTTGGTCGGGATCGGACCACTATATCATATAGCAGCCATACTAACGATCAATCAGATTTCAAGTCTTTGTATGGAAAACTTTTTTGTTCTCCAAACTATCGCAACCGAATAAAACATTTATTCATTTGACATAGCCATACACGATTTGTGAAAGTTTGGTCCGGATCGGACCACTATATCATATAGCAGCCATACAAACGATCAATCAGATTTTAATACTTTGTATGGACAACTTTTTGTTCGCCAAGCTATCGCAACCGAATTATACATTTATTTATTTAATGTAGCCGTACACGATTTGTGAAAGTTTGGTCCGGATCGGACCACTATATCATATAGCTGCCATACAATCGACCGAAAGAAAGCAAGTCTTTGTATGGAAAACTTTTTTGTTCTCCAAGTTATCGCAACCGCATTGAGCATTCATTTATTTGACATAGCCGTACACGATTTGTAAAAGTTTGGTCGGGATCGGACCACTATATCATATAGCAGACATACTAACGATCAATCAGATTTCAAGTCTTTGTATGGAAAACTTTTTTGTTCTCCAAACTATCGCAGCCGAATAAAACATTTATTCATTTGACATAGCCATACACGATTAGTGAAAGTTTGGTCCGGATCGGACCACTATATCATATAGCTGCCATACAAACGATCAATCAGATTTTAAGACTTTGTATGGAAAACTTTTTTGTTCTCCAAGCTATCGCAACCGAACTAAACCTTTATTTATTTGGCTTACCCAAACACGATTTGTGAAAGTTTGGTCGGGATCGGACTACTATATTATATAGCTGCCATACAATCGACCGATATGAAAGCAAGTCTTTGTATGGAAAACTTTTTTGTTCCCGAAGCTATCGATTTCAATCAGATTTGAAGTCTTTGTATGGAAAACTTTTTTGTTCTCCAAGCTATCGCAACCGAACTAAATATTTATTCATTTGACATAGCCGTACACGATGTGTGAAAGTTTGGTCCGGATCGGACCACTATATCATATAGCTGCCATACAAACCGAATGAAAGCAAGTCTTTGTATGGAAAACTTTTTTATACCCTTGAAAAAGGGTATTATAATTTTGTCCAGAAATGTGTAACGCATTAAAGGAAGCATCTCCGACCCCACAAAGTATATATATTCTTGATCAGCATCAACAGCCGAGTCGATATAGCCATGTCCGTCTGTCCGTCTGTCGGTCTGTCCGTCTGTTTCTATGCAAAAAATAGGCAGTAGTTTTAAAGCTAGCTTTTTGAAATTTTTACCAGATCATTATTTTTGTTGCACGTAGATCAAGTTTAAGAATCGGTCGGATCGGACCACTATATCATATAGCTGTCATACAAACGACCGATATGAAAAAAAGTCTTAGTATGGGAAATTTTTTTGTTTTCGAAGTTATTGCAAATGAATTCAACACTTATTCATTTGACATAACTATACATGATACCTGAAAGTTTGGTCCGGATCGGACCACTATATCATATAGCAGCCATACAAACGATCAATCCGATTTTAATACTTTGTATGGAAAACTTTTTTGTTCGCCAAGCTATTGCAACCGAATTGAGCATCCGTTTATATGACATAGCCATACACGATTTGTGAAAGTTTGATCGGGATCGGACTACTATATCATATAGCTGCCATACAAAGGACCGATAAAAAAGCAAGTCTTTGTATGGAAAACTTTTTTGTTCTCCAAGTTATCGCAACCGAATTAAGCATTCATTTATTTGACATAGCCATTTACGATTTGTGAAAGTTTGGTCCGGATCGGACAACTATATCATATAGCTGCCATACAATCGACCGAATGAAAGCAAGTCTTTGTATGGAAAACTTTTTTGTTCTCCAAACTATCGCAACCGAATAAAACATTTATTCATTTGACATAGCCATACACGATTTGTGAAAGTTTTGGTCCGGATCGGACCACTATATCATATAGCAGCCATACAAACGATCAATCAGATTTTAATACTTTGTATGGAAAACTTTTTTGTTCTCCAAGTTATCGCAACCGAATTAAGCATTCGTTTATTTGACATAGCCATACACGATTTGTGAAAGTTTGGTCCGGATCGGTCAACTATATCATATAGCTGCCATACAATCGACCGAATGAAAGCAAGTCTTTGTATGGAAAACTTTTTTGTTCTCCAAGTTTCGCAACCACATTGAGCATTTATTTATTTGACATAGCCATACACGATTTGTAAAAGTTTGGTCGGGATCGGACCACTATATCATATAGCGGCCATACTAACGATCAATCAGATTTCAAGTGTTTGTATGGAAAACTTTTTTGTTCTCCAAACTATCGCAACCGAATAAAACATTTATTCATTTGACATAGCCATACACGGTTTGTGAAAGTTTGGTCCGGATCGGACCACTATATCATATAGCAGCCATACAAACGATCAATCAGATTTTAATACTTTGTATGGAAAACTTTTTTGTTCTCCAAGTTATCGCAACCGAATTAAGCATTCGTTTATTTGACATAGCCATACACGATTTGTGAAAGTTTGGTCCGGATCGGTCAACTATATCATATAGCTGCCATACAATCGACCGAATGAAAGCAAGTCTTTGTATGGAAAACTTTTTTGTTCTCCAAGTTTCGCAACCACATTGAGCATTTATTTATTTGACATAGCCATACACGATTTGTAAAAGTTTGGTCGGGATCGGACCACTATATCATATAGCAGCCATACTAACGATCAATCAGATTTCAAGTCTTTGTATGGAAAACTTTTTTGTTCTCCAAACTATCGCAACCGAATAAAACATTTATTCATTTGACATAGCCATACACGATTTGTGAAAGTTTGGTCCGGATCGGACTACTATATCATATAGCTGCCATACAAACGATCAATCAGATTTTAAGACTTTGTATGGAAAACTATCGCAACCGAACTAAACATTTATTTATTTGGTTTACCCAAACACGATTTGTGAAAGTTTGGTCGGGATCGGACTACTATATTATATAGCTGCCATACAATCGACCGATATGAAAGCAAGTCTTTGTATGGAAAACTTTTTTGTTGTCGAAGCTATCGATTTCAATCAGATTTCAAGTCTTTGTATGGAAAACTTTTTTGTTCTCCAAGCTATCGCAACCGAACTAAACATTTATTCATTTGACATAGCCGTACACGATGTGTGAAAGTTTGGTCCGGATCGGACCACTATATCATATAGCTGCCATACAAACCGAATGAAAGCAAGTCTTTGTATGGAAAACTTTTTTATACCCTTGAAAAAGGGTATTATAATTTTGTCCAGAAATGTCTAACGCATTAAAGGAAGCATCTCCGACCCCACAAAGTATATATATTCTTGATCAGCATCAACAGCCAAGTCGATATAGCCATGTCCGTCTGTCCGTCTGTCGGTCTGTCCGTCTGTTTCTATGCAAAAAATAGACAGTAGTTTTAAAGCTAGCTTTTTGAAATTTTTACCAGATCATTATTTTTGTTGCACGCAGATCAAGTTTAAGAATCGGTCGGATCGGACCACTATATCATATAGCTGTCATACAAACGACCGATATGAAAAAAAGTCTTAGTATGGGAAACTTTTTTGTTTTCCAAGCTATTGCAATCGAATTTAACATTTATTCATTTGACATAGCCATACATGATTTGTAAAAGTTTGATCCGGATCAGAACTCTATATCATATAGCTGCCATACAAATGACCGATATGAAAACAAGGCTTTGTATGGAAAACTTTTTTGTTTTCAAGGGTTACCATCTTCGGCAAGCCGAAGATAACTTTTCTTACTTGTTGTTCTCCAAGTTATCGCAACCGAATTGAGCATTCATTTATATGACATAGCCATACACGATTTGTGAAAGTTTGGTCCGGATCGGACCACTATATCATATAGCTGCCATACAATCGACCGAATGAAAGCAAGTCTTTGTATGGAAAATTTTTTTGTTCTCCAAGCTATCGATTTCAATCAGATTTCAAGTCTTTGTATGGAAAACTTTTTTGTTCTCCAAACTATCGCAACCGAATAAAACATTTATTCATTTGACATAGCCATACACGATTTGTAAAAGTTTGGTCCGGATCGGACCACTATATCATAAGCAGCCATACAAACGATCAATCAGATTTTAAAACTTTGTATGGAAAACTTTTTTGTTCGCCAAGCTATCGCAACCGAATTATACATTTATTTATTTAATGCAGCCTAAACGATTTGTGAAAGTTTGGTCCGGATCGGACCACTATATCATATAGCTGCCATACAAACGACCGAATGAAAGCAAGTCTTTGTATGGAAAACTTTTTTGTTCTCCAAGTTATCACAACCGCATTAAGCATTCATTTATTTGACATAGCCATACACGATTTGTAAAAGTTTGGTCGGGATCGGACCACTATATCATATAGCTGCCATACTAACGATCAATCAGATTTCAAGTCTTTGTATGGAAAACTTTTTTGTTCCCCAAGCTATCGCAATTGAACTAAACATTTATTTATTTGGCTTAGCCAAACACGATTTGTGAAAGTTTGATCGGGATCGGACTACTATATCATATAGCTGCCATACAAAGGACCGATATGAAAGCAAGTCTTTGTATGGAAAACTTTTTTGTTCTCCAAGTTATCGCAACCGAATTAAGCATTCATTTATTTGACATAGCCATACACGATTTGTGAAAGTTTGGTCCGGATCGGACCACTATATCATATAGCTGCCATACAATCGACCGAATGAAAGCAAGTCTTTGTATGGAAAACTTTTTTGTTCTCCAAGTTATCGCAACCGCATTAAGCATTCATTTATTTGACATAGCCATACACGATTTGTAAAAGTTTGGTCGGGATCGGACCACTATATCATATAGCTGCCATACTAACGATCAATCAGATTTCAAGTCTTTGTATGGAAAACTTTTTGTTCCCCAAGCTATCGCAATTGAACTAAACATTTATTTATTTGGCTTAGCCAAACACGATTTGTGAAAGTTTGATCGGGATCGGACTACTATATCATATAGCTGCCATACAAAGGACCGATATGAAAGCAAGTCTTTGTATGGAAAACTTTTTTGTTCTCCAAGTTATCGCAACCGAATTAAGCATTCATTTATTTGACATAGCCATACACGATTTGTGAAAGTTTGGTCCGGATCGGACCACTATATCATATAGCTGCCATACAATCGACCGAATGAAAGCAAGTCTTTGTATGGAAAATTTTTTTGTTCTCCAAGCTATCGATTTCAATCAGATTTCAAGTCTTTGTATGGAAAACTTTTTTGTTCTCCAAACTATCGCAACCGAATAAAACATTTATTCATTTGACATAGCCATACACGATTTGTAAAAGTTTGGTCCGGATCGGACCACTATATCATAAGCAGCCATACAAACGATCAATCAGATTTTAAAACTTTGTATGGAAAACTTTTTTGTTCGCCAAGCTATCGCAACCGAATTATACATTTATTTATTTAATGCAGCCTAAACGATTTGTGAAAGTTTGGTCCGGATCGGACCACTATATCATATAGCTGCCATACAAACGACCGAATGAAAGCAAGTCTTTGTATGGAAAACTTTTTTGTTCTCCAAGTTATCACAACCGCATTAAGCATTCATTTATTTGACATAGCCATACACGATTTGTAAAAGTTTGGTCGGGATCGGACCACTATATCATATAGCTGCCATACTAACGATCAATCAGATTTCAAGTCTTTGTATGGAAAACTTTTTTGTTCCCCAAGCTATCGCAATTGAACTAAACATTTATTTATTTGGCTTAGCCAAACACGATTTGTGAAAGTTTGATCGGGATCGGACTACTATATCATATAGCTGCCATACAAAGGACCGATATGAAAGCAAGTCTTTGTATGGAAAACTTTTTTGTTCTCCAAGTTATCGCAACCGAATTAAGCATTCATTTATTTGACATAGCCATACACGATTTGTGAAAGTTTGGTCCGGATCGGACAACTATATCATATAGCGGCCATACTAACGATCAATCAGATTTCAAGTCTTTGTGTGGAAAACTTTTTTGTTCTCCAAACTATCGCAACCGAATAAAACATTTATTCATTTGACATAGCCATACACGATTTGTGAAAGTTTGGTCCGGATCGGACCACTATATCATATAGCAGCCATACAAACGATCAATCAGATTTTAATACTTTGTATGGAAAACTTTTTTGTTCGCCAAGCTATCGCAACCGAATTAAACATTTATTTATTTAATGTAGCCGTACACGATTTGTGAAAGTTTGGTCCGGATCGGACAACTATATCATATAGCTGCCATACAATCGACCGAAAGAAAGCAAGTCTTTGTATGGAAAACTTTTTTGTTCTCCAAGTTATCGCAACCGCATTGAGCAATTATTTATTTGACATAGCCGTACACGATTTGTAAAAGTTTGGTCGGGATCGGACCACTATATCATATAGCAGCCGTACTAACGATCAATCAGATTTCAAGTCTTTGTATGGAAAACTTTTTTGTTCTCCAAACTATCGCAACCGAATAAAACATTTATTCATTTGACATAGCCATACACGATTTGTGAAAGTTTGGTCCGGATCGGACCACTATATCATATAGCTGCCATACAAACGATCAATCAGATTTTAAGACTTTGTATGGAAAACTATCGCAACCGAACTAAACATTTATTTATTTGGCTTACCCAAACACGATTTGTGAAAGTTTGGTCGGGATCGGACTACTATATTATATAGCTGCCATACAATCGACCGATATGAAAGCAAGTCTTTGTATGGAAAACTTTTTTGTTGTCGAAGCTATCGATTTCAATCAGATTTCAAGTCTTTGTATGGAAAACTTTTTTGTTCTCCAAGCTATCGCAACCGAACTAAACATTTATTCATTTGACATAGCCGTACACGATGTGTGAAAGTTTGGTCCGGATCGGACCACTATATCATATAGCTGCCATACAAACCGAATGAAAGCAAGTCTTTGTATGGAAAACTTTTTTATACCCTTGAAAAAGGGTATTATAATTTTCTCCAGAAATGTGTAACGCATTAAAGGAAGCATCTCCGACCCCACAAAGTATATATATTCTTGATCAGCATCAACAGCCAAGTCGATATAGCCATGTCCGTCTGTCCGTCTGTCGGTCTGTCCGTCTGTTTCTATGCAAAAAATAGACAGTAGTTTTAAAGCTAGCTTTTTGAAATTTTTACCAGATCATTATTTTTGTTGCACGCAGATCAAGTTTAAGAATCGGTCGGATCGGACCACTATATCATATAGCTGTCATACAAACGACCGATATGAAAAAAAGTCTTAGTATGGGAAATTTTTTTTTTCGAAGCTATTGCAAATGAATTCAACACTTATTCATTTGACATTACTATACATGATAAGTGAAAGTTTGGTCCGGATCGGACCACTATATCATATAGCTGCCATACAAACGACCGATATGAAAACACGTCTTTGTATGGGAAACTTTTTTGTTTTCCAAGCTATTGCAATCGAATTTAACATTTATTCATTTGACATAGCCATACATGATTTGTAAAAGTTTGATCCGGATCAGAACTCTATATCATATAGCTGCCATACAAATGACCGATATGAAAACAAGGCTTTGTATGGAAAACTTTTTTGTTTTCAAGGGTTACCATCTTCGGCAAGCCGAAGATAACTTTTCTCACTTGTTGTTCTCCAAGTTATCGCAACCGAATTGAGCATTCATTTATATGACATAGCCATACACGATTTGTGAAAGTTTGGTCCGGATCGGACCACTATATCATATAGCTGCCATACTAACGATCAATCAGATTTCAAGTCTTTGTATGGAAAACTTTTTTGTTCTCCAAGCTATCCCAACCAAATTAAACATTTATTTATCTGACTTAGCCGTACACGTTGTGCGAAAATTTGGTCCGGATCGCACCACTATATCATATAGCTGCCATACAAACGACCGAATGAAAGCAAGTCTTTGTATGGAAAACTTTTTTGTTCTCCAAGTTATCGCAACCGAATTGAGCATTCATTTATTTGACATAGCCACACACGATTTGTAAAAGTTTGGTCCGGATCGGACCACTATATCATATAGTTGCCATACAATCGACCGAATGAAAGCAAGTCTTTGTATGGAAAACTTTTTTGTTCTCCAAGTTATCGCAACCGCATTAAGCATTCATTTATTTGACATAGCCATACACGATTTGTGAAAGTTTGGTCCGGATCGGACAACTATATCATATAGCGGCCATACTAACGATCAATCAGATTTCAAGTCTTTGTATGGAAAACTTTTTTGTTCTCCAAACTATCGCAACCGAATAAAACATTTATTCATTTGACATAGCCATACACGATTTGTGAAAGTTTGGTCCGGATCGGACCACTATATCATATAGCAGCCATACAAACGATCAATCAGATTTTAATACTTTGTATGGAAAACTTTTTTGTTCGCCAAGCTATCGCAACCGAATTATACATTTATTTATTTAATGTAGCCGTACACGATTTGTGAAAGTTTGGTCCGGATCGGACAACTATATCATATAGCTGCCATACAATCGACCGAAAGAAAGCAAGTCTTTGTATGGAAAACTTTTTTGTTCTCCAAGTTATCGCAACCGCATTGAGCAATTATTTATTTGACATAGCCGTACACGATTTGTAAAAGTTTGGTCGGGATCGGACCACTATATCATATAGCAGCCGTACTAACGATCAATCAGATTTCAAGTCTTTGTATGGAAAACTTTTTTGTTCTCCAAACTATCGCAACCGAATAAAACATTTATTCATTTGACATAGCCATACACGATTTGTGAAAGTTTGGTCCGGATCGGACCACTATATCATATAGCTGCCATACAAACGATCAATCAGATTTTAAGACTTTGTATGGAAAACTATCGCAACCGAACTAAACATTTATTTATTTGGCTTACCCAAACACGATTTGTGAAAGTTTGGTCGGGATCGGACTACTATATTATATAGCTGCCATACAATCGACCGATATGAAAGCAAGTCTTTGTATGGAAAACTTTTTTGTTCTCGAAGCTATCGATTTCAATCAGATTTCAAGTCTTCGTATGGAAAACTTTTTTGTTCTCCAAGCTATCGCAACCGAACTAAACATTTATTCATTTGACATAGCCGTACACGATGTGTGAAAGTTTGGTCCGGATCGGACCACTATATCATATAGCTGCCATACAAACCGAATGAAAGCAAGTCTTTGTATGGAAAACTTTTTTATACCCTAGAAAAAGGGTATTATAATTTTGTCCAGAAATGTGTAACGCATTAAAGGAAGCATCTCCGACCCCACAAAGTATATATATTCTTGATCAGCATCAACAGCCAAGTCGATATAGCCATGTCCGTCTGTCCGTCTGTCGGTCTGTCCGTCTGTTTCTATGCAAAAAATAGACAGTAGTTTTAAAGCTAGCTTTTTGAAATTTTTACCAGATCATTATTTTTGTTGCACGCAGATCAAGTTTAAGAATCGGTCGGATCGGACCACTATATCATATAGCTGTCATACAAACGACCGATATGAAAAAAAGTCTTGGTATGGGAAATTTTTTTTTTCGAAGCTATTGCAAATGAATTCAACACTTATTCATTTGACATTACTATACATGATAAGTGAAAGTTTGGTCCGGATCGGACCACTATATCATATAGCTGCCATACAAACGACCGATATGAAAACACGTCTTTGTATGGGAAACTTTTTTGTTTTCCAAGCTATTGCAATCGAATTTAACATTTATTCATTTGACATAGCCATACATGATTTGTAAAAGTTTGATCCGGATCAGAACTCTATATCATATAGCTGCCATACAAATGACCGATATGAAAACAAGGCTTTGTATGGAAAACTTTTTTGTTTTCAAGGGTTACCATCTTCGGCAAGCCGAAGATAACTTTTCTCACTTGTTGTTCTCCAAGTTATCGCAACCGAATTGAGCATTCATTTATATGACATAGCCATACACGATTTGTGAAAGTTTGGTCCGGATCGGACAACTATATCATATAGCGGCCATACTAACGATCAATCAGATTTCAAGTCTTTGTATGGAAAACTTTTTTGTTCTCCAAACTATCGCAACCGAATAAAACATTTATTCATTTGACATAGCCATACACGATTTGTGAAAGTTTGGTCCGGATCGGACCACTATATCATATAGCAGCCATACAAACGATCAATCAGATTTTAATACTTTGTATGGAAAACTTTTTTGTTCGCCAAGCTATCGCAACCGAATTATACATTTATTTATTTAATGTAGCCGTACACGATTTGTGAAAGTTTGGTCCGGATCGGACAACTATATCATATAGCTGCCATACAATCGACCGAAAGAAAGCAAGTCTTTGTATGGAAAACTTTTTGTTCTCCAAGTTATCGCAACCGCATTGAGCAATTATTTATTTGACATAGCCGTACACGATTTGTAAAAGTTTGGTCGGGATCGGACCACTATATCATATAGCAGCCGTACTAACGATCAATCAGATTTCAAGTCTTTGTATGGAAAACTTTTTTGTTCTCCAAACTATCGCAACCGAATAAAACATTTATTCATTTGACATAGCCATACACGATTTGTGAAAGTTTGGTCCGGATCGGACCACTATATCATATAGCTGCCATACAAACGATCAATCAGATTTTAAGACTTTGTATGGAAAACTATCGCAACCGAACTAAACATTTATTTATTTGGCTTACCCAAACACGATTTGTGAAAGTTTGGTCGGGATCGGACTACTATATTATATAGCTGCCATACAATCGACCGATATGAAAGCAAGTCTTTGTATGGAAAACTTTTTTGTTCTCGAAGCTATCGATTTCAATCAGATTTCAAGTCTTCGTATGGAAAACTTTTTTGTTCTCCAAGCTATCGCAACCGAACTAAACATTTATTCATTTGACATAGCCGTACACGATGTGTGAAAGTTTGGTCCGGATCGGACCACTATATCATATAGCTGCCATACAAACCGAATGAAAGCAAGTCTTTGTATGGAAAACTTTTTTATACCCTAGAAAAAGGGTATTATAATTTTGTCCAGAAATGTGTAACGCATTAAAGGAAGCATCTCCGACCCCACAAAGTATATATATTCTTGATCAGCATCAACAGCCAAGTCGATATAGCCATGTCCGTCTGTCCGTCTGTCGGTCTGTCCGTCTGTTTCTATGCAAAAAATAGACAGTAGTTTTAAAGCTAGCTTTTTGAAATTTTTACCAGATCATTATTTTTGTTGCACGCAGATCAAGTTTAAGAATCGGTCGGATCGGACCACTATATCATATAGCTGTCATACAAACGACCGATATGAAAAAAAGTCTTGGTATGGGAAATTTTTTTTTTCGAAGCTATTGCAATTGAATTCAACACTTATTCATTTGACATTACTATACATGATAAGTGAAAGTTTGGTCCGGATCGGACCACTATATCATATAGCTGCCATACAAACGACCGATATGAAAACACGTCTTTGTATGGGAAACTTTTTTGTTTTCCAAGCTATTGCAATCGAATTTAACATTTATTCATTTGACATAGCCATACATGATTTGTAAAAGTTTGATCCGGATCAGAACTCTATATCATATAGCTGCCATACAAATGACCGATATGAAAACAAGGCTTTGTATGGAAAACTTTTTTGTTTTCAAGGGTTACCATCTTCGGCAAGCCGAAGATAACTTTTCTCACTTGTTGTTCTCCAAGTTATCGCAACCGAATTGAGCATTCATTTATATGACATAGCCATACACGATTTGTGAAAGTTTGGTCCGGATCGGACCACTATATCATATAGCTGCCATACTAACGATCAATCAGATTTCAAGTCTTTGTATGGAAAACTTTTTTGTTCTCCAAGCTATCCCAACCAAATTAAACATTTATTTATCTGACTTAGCCGTACACGTTGTGCGAAAATTTGGTCCGGATCGCACCACTATATCATATAGCTGCCATACAAACGACCGAATGAAAGCAAGTCTTTGTATGGAAAACTTTTTTGTTCTCCAAGTTATCGCAACCGAATTGAGCATTCATTTATTTGACATAGCCACACACGATTTGTAAAAGTTTGGTCCGGATCGGACCACTATATCATATAGTTGCCATACAATCGACCGAATGAAAGCAAGTCTTTGTATGGAAAATTTTTTTGTTCTCCAAGCTATCGATTTCAATCAGATTTCAAGTCTTTGTATGGAAAACTTTTTTGTTCTCCAAACTATCGCAACCGAATAAAACATTTATTCATTTGACATAGCCATACACGATTTGTAAAAGTTTGGTCCGGATCGGACCACTATATCATATAGCAGCCATACAAACGATCAATCAGATTTTAATACTTTGTATGGAAAACTTTTTTGTTCGCCAAGCTATCGCAACCGAATAAAACATTTATTCATTTGACATAGCCGTACACGATTTGTGAAAGTTTGGTCCGGATCGGACCACTATATCATATAGCTGCCATACAAACGACCGAATGAAAGCAAGTCATTGTATTGAAAACTTTTTTGTTCTCCAAGTTATCACAACCGCATTAAGCATTCATTTATTTGACATAGCCATACACGATTTGTAAAAGTTTGGTCGGGATCGGACCACTATATCATATAGCTGCCATACTAACGATCAATCAGATTTCAAGTCTTTGTATGGAAACCTTTTTTGTTCTCCAAGCTATCGCAATTGAACTAAACATTTATTTATTTGGCTTAGCCAAACACGATTTGTGAAAGTTTGATCGGGATCGGACTACTATATCATATAGCTGCCATACAAAGGACCGATATGAAAGCAAGTCTTTGTATGGAAAACTTTTTTTGTTCTCCAAGTTATCGCAACCGCATTAAGCATTCATTTATTTGACATAGCCATACACGATTTGTGAAAGTTTGGTCCGGATCGGACAACTATATCATATAGCTGCCATACAATCGACCGAATGAAAGCAAGTCTTTGTATGGAAAACTTTTTTGTTCTCCAAGTTATCGCAACCGCATTAAGCATTCATTTATTTGACATAGCCATACACGATTTGTAAAAGTTTGGTCGGGATCGGACCACTATATCATATAGCTGCCATACTAACGATCAATCAGATTTCAAGTCTTTGTATGGAAAACTTTTTTGTTCTCCAAGCTATCCCACCCAAATTACACATTTATTTATCTGACGTAGCCGTACCCGTTGTGCGAAAATTTGGTCCGGATCGCACCACTATATCATATAGCTGCCATACAAACGACCGAATGAAAGCAAGTCTTTGTATGGAAAACTTTTTTGTTCTCCAAGTTATCGCAACCGCATTAAGCATTCATTTATTTGACATAGCCACACACGATTTGTAAAAGTTTGGTCCGGATCGGACCACTATATCATATAGTTGCCATACAATCGACCGAATGAAAGCAAGTCTTTGTATGGGAAATTTTTTTGTTCTCCAAGCTATCGATTTCAATCAGATTTCAAGTCTTTGTATGGAAAACTTTTTTGTTCTCCAAACTATCGCAACCGAATAAAACATTTATTCATTTGACATAGCCATACACGATTTGTAAAAGTTTGGTCCGGATCGGACCACTATATCATATAGCAGCCATACAAACGATCAATCAGATTTTAATACTTTGTATGGAAAACTTTTTTGTTCGCCAAGCTATCGCAACCGAATAAAACATTTATTCATTTGACATAGCCGTACACGATTTGTGAAAGTTTGGTCCGGATCGGACCACTATATCATATAGCTGCCATACAAACGACCGAATGAAAGCAAGTCATTGTATTGAAAACTTTTTTGTTTTCCAAGCTATTGCAAATGAATTCAACACTTATTCATTTGACATAACTATACATGATAAGTAAAAGTTTGGTCCGGATCGGACCACTATATCATATAGCTGCCATACAAACGACCGAATGAAAGCAAGTCATTGTATTGAAAACTTTTTGTTTTCCAAGCTATTGCAAATGAATTCAACACTTATTCATTTGACATAACTATACATGATAGGTAAAAGTTTGGTCCGGATCGGACCACTATATCATATAGCTGCCATACAAATGACCGATATGAAAACAAGGCTTTGTATAGAAAACTTTTTTGTTTTCAAGGGTATACCATCTTCGGCAAGCCGAAGATAACTTTTCTCACTTGTTGTTCTCCAAGTTATCGCAACCGAATTGAGCATTCATTTATATGACATAGCCATACACGATTTGTGAAAGTTTGGTCCGGATCGGACCACTATATCATATAGCTGCCATACAATCGACCGAATGAAAGCAAGTCATTGTATTGAAAACTTTTTTGTTCTCCAAGTTATCGCAACCGCATTGAGCATTCATTTATTTGACATAGCCATACACGATTTGTAAAAGTTTGGTCGGGATCGGACCACTATATCATATAGCAGCCATACAAACGATCAATCAGATTTTATTACTTTGTATGGAAAACTTTTTTGTTCGCCAATCTATCGCAACCGAATTAAACATTTATTTATTTAATGTAGTCGTACACGATTTGTGAAAGTTTGGTCCGGATCCGACCACTATATCATATAGCTGCCATACAAACGACCGAATGAAAGCAAGTCTTTGTATGGAAAATTTTTTTGTTTTCCAAGCAATTACAACCGAATTAAAGTTTTATTGATTTGACATAGCCATACACGATTTGAGAAAGTTTGGTCCAGATCGGAGAACTATATCTAATAGCTGCCATACTAACGATCAATCAGATTTCAAGTCTTTGTATGGAAAACTTTTTTGTTCTCCAAGCTATCGCAACCGAATTCAACATTTATTCATTTGATTTAGCTATACACGATGTGTGAAAGTTTGGTCCGGATCGGACTACTATATCATATAGCTGCCATACAAAGGACCGATATGAAAGCAAGTCTTGGTATGGAAAACTATTGCAAACTAACAAAACTATTGCAACCGAATTCAAGATTTATACAGTCGATGTAGCCGTACATAATTTGTAAAAGTTTGGTCCGGATCGGAGAACTATATCTAATAGCTGCCATACTAACGATCAATCAGATTTCAAGTCTTTGTATGGAAAACTTTTTTGTTCTCCAAGCTATCGCAACCGAATTCAACATTTATTCATTTGACTTAGCTATACACGATGTGTGAAAGTTTGGTCCGGATCGGACTACTATATCACTATCGCAACCGAACTAAACATTTATTTATTTAGCTTAACCAAACACGATTTGTGAAAGTTTGGTCGGGATCGGACCACTATATCATATAGCAGCCATACAAACGATCAATCAGATTTTAATACTTTGTATGGAAAACTTTTTTGTTCGCCAATCTATCGCAACCGAATTATACATTTATTTATTTAATGTAGTCGTACACGATTTGTGAAAGTTTGGTCCGGATCCGACCACTATATCATATAGCTGCCATACAAACGACCGAATGAAAGCAAGTCTTTGTATGGAAAATTTTTTTTGTTTTCCAAGCAATTACAACCGAATTAAAGTTTTATTGATTTGACATAGCCATACACGATTTGAGAAAGTTTGGTCCGGACCGGACTGCTATATCATATAGCTGCTATACAAACGGCCGAATGAAAGCAAGTCTTTGTAGTGAAAATTATTTTTGTTTTCCAAGCAATTACAACCAAATTAAACTTTTATTTATTTGACAGAGCCATACACGATTTGTGAAAGTTTGGTCCGGATCGGACCACTATATCATATAGCTGCCATACAAACGACCGATATGAAAGCAAGTCGTTGTATGGAAAACTTTTTTGTTCTCGAAGCTATCGATTTCAATCAGATTTCAAGTCTTTGTATGGAAAACTTTTTTGTTCTCCAAGTTATCGCAACCGAACTAAACATTTATTCATTTGACATAGCCGTACACGATGTGTGAAAGTTTGGTCCGGATCGGACCACTATATCATATAGCTGCCATACAAACGACCGAATGAAAGCAAGTTTTTGTATGGAAAACTTTTATATTCTCCAAGTTATCGCAACCGAATTGAGCATTCATTTATTTGACATAGCCACACACGATTTGTAAAAGTTTGGTCCGGATCGGACCACTATATCATATAGCTGCCATACAAACGACCGAATGAAAGCAAGTCAATGTATTGAAAACTTTTTTGTTTTCCAAGCTATTGCAACCGAATTCAAGATTTATACATTCGACGTAGCCGTACACAATTTGTGAAAGTTTGGTCCAGATCGGAGAACTATATCTAATAGCTGCCATACTAACGATCAATCAGATTTCAAGTCTTTGTATGGAAAACTTTTTTGTTCTCCAAGCTATCGCAACCGAATTCAACATTTATTCATTTGATTTAGCTATACACGATGTGTGAAAGTTTGGTCCGGATCGGACTACTATATCATATAGCTGCCATACAAAGGACCGATATGAAAGCAAGTCTTGGTATGGAAAACTATTGCAAACTAACAAAACTATTGCAACCGAATTCAAGATTTATACAGTCGATGTAGCCGTACATAATTTGTAAAAGTTTGGTCCGGATCGGAGAACTATATCTAATAGCTGCCATACTAACGATCAATCAGATTTCAAGTCTTTGTATGGAAAACTTTTTTGTTCTCCAAGCTATCGCAACCGAATTCAACATTTATTCATTTGACTTAGCTATACACGATGTGTGAAAGTTTGGTCCGGATCGGACTACTATATCACTATCGCAACCGAACTAAACATTTATTTATTTAGCTTAACCAAACACGATTTGTGAAAGTTTGGTCGGGATCGGACCACTATATCATATAGCATCCATACAAACGATCAATCAGATTTTAATACTTTGTATGGAAAACTTTTTTGTTCGCCAATCTATCGCAACCGAATTATACATTTATTTATTTAATGTAGTCGTACACGATTTGTGAAAGTTTGGTCCGGATCCGACCACTATATCATATAGCTGCCATACAAACGACCGAATGAAAGCAAGTCTTTGTATGGAAAATTTTTTTTGTTTTCCAAGCAATTACAACCGAATTAAAGTTTTATTGATTTGACATAGCCATACACGATTTGAGAAAGTTTGGTCCGGACCGGACTGCTATATCATATAGCTGCTATACAAACGGCCGAATGAAAGCAAGTCTTTGTAGTGAAAATTATTTTTGTTTTCCAAGCAATTACAACCAAATTAAACTTTTATTTATTTGACAGAGCCATACACGATTTGTGAAAGTTTGGTCCGGATCGGACCACTATATCATATAGCTGCCATACAAACGACCGATATGAAAGCAAGTCGTTGTATGGAAAACTTTTTTGTTCTCGAAGCTATCGATTTCAATCAGATTTCAAGTCTTTGTAAGGAAAACTTTTTTGTTCTCCAAGTTATCGCAACCGAACTAAACATTTATTCATTTGACATAGCCGTACACGATGTGTGAAAGTTTGGTCCGGATCGGACCACTATATCATATAGCTGCCATACAAACGACCGAATGAAAGCAAGTTTTTGTATGGAAAACTTTTTTATTCTCCAAGTTATCGCAACCGAATTGAGCATTCATTTATTTGACATAGCCACACACGATTTGTAAAAGTTTGGTCCGGATCGGACCACTATATCATATAGCTGCCATACAAACGACCGAATGAAAGCAAGTCAATGTATTGAAAACTTTTTTGTTTTCCAAGCTATTGCAACCGAATTCAAGATTTATACATTCGACGTAGCCGTACACAATTTGTGAAAGTTTGGTCCAGATCGGAGAACTATATCTAATAGCTGCCATACTAACGATCAATCAGATTTCAAGTCTTTGTATGGAAAACTTTTTTGTTCTCCAAGCTATCGCAACCGAATTCAAAATTTATTCATTTGACTTAGCCATACACGATGTGTGAAAGTTTGGTCGGGATCGGACTACTATATCATATAGCTGCCATACAAAGGACCGATATGAAAGCAAGTCTTTGTATGGAAAACTTTTTTGTTCTCCAAGTTATCGCAACCGAATTGAGCGTTCATTTATATGACATAGCCATACACGATTTGTAAAAGTTTGGCCATACTAACGATCAATCAGATTTCAAGTCTTTGAATGGAAAACTTTTTTGTTCTCCAAGCTATCCCAACCAAATTAAACATTTATTTATTTGACTTAGCCGTACACGATGTGTGAAAGTTTGGTCCGGATCGGACCACTAAATCATATAGCTGCCATACAAACGACCGAATGAAAGTAAGTCTTTGTATGGAAAATTTTTTTGTTCTCCAAGCTATCGATTTCAATCAGATTTCAAGTCTTTGTATGGAAAACTTTTTTGTTCTCCAAGCTATCGCAACTGAACTAAACATTTATTCATTTAACATAGCCACACACGATTTGTAAAAGTTTGGTCCGGATCGGACCACTATATCATATAGCTGCCATACAAACGACCGAATGAAAGCAAGTCTTTGTATGGAAAACTTTTTTGTTCTCCAAGTTATCCCAACCGATCTAAACATTTATTCATTTGACATAGCCACACACGATTTGTAAAAGTTTGGTCCGGATCGGACCACTATATCATATAGCTGCCATACAAACGACCGAATGAAAGCAAGTCATTGTATTGAAAACTTTTTTGTTTTCCAAGCTATTGCAACCGAATTAAAGTTTTATTGATTTGATTTGGCCAGACACAATTTGTGAAAGTTTGGTCCGGATCGGACAACTATATCTAATAGCTGCTATACTAACGATCAATCAGGTTTCAAGTCTTTGTATGGAAAACTTTTTTGTTCTCCAAGCTATCGCAACCGAACTAAACATTTATTTATTTAGCTTAGCCAAACACGATTTGTGAAAGTTTGGTCGGGATCGGACTACTATATCATATAGCTGCCATACAAAGGACCGATATGAAAGCAAGTCTTTGTATGGAAAACTTTTTTTGTTCTCCAAGTTATCGCAACCGAATTAAGCATTCATTTATTTGACATAGCCATACACGATTTGTGAAAGTTTGGTCCGGATCGGACAACTATATCATATAGCTGCCATACAATCGACCGAATGAAAGCAAGTCTTTGTATGGAAAACTTTTTTGTTCTCCAAGTTATCGCAACCGCATTAAGCATTCATTTATTTGACATAGCCATACACGATTTGTAAAAGTTTGGTCGGGATCGGACCACTATATCATATAGCTGCCATACTAACGATCAATCAGATTTCAAGTCTTTGTATGGAAAACTTTTTTGTTCTCCAAGCTATCCCAACCAAATTAAACATTTATTTATCTGACGTAGCCGTACACGTTGTGCGAAAATTTGGTCCGGATCGCACCACTATATCATATAGCTGCCATACAAACGACCGAATGAAGCAAGTCTTTGTATGGAAAACTTTTTTGTTCTCCAAGTTATCGCAACCGAATTGAGCATTCATTTATTTGACATAGCCACACACGATTTGTAAAAGTTTGGTCCGGATCGGACCACTATATCATATAGTTGCCATACAATCGACCGAATGAAAGCAAGTCTTTGTATGGGAAATTTTTTTGTTCTCCAAGCTATCGATTTCAATCAGATTTCAAGTCTTTGTATGGAAAACTTTTTTGTTCTCCAAACTATCGCAACCGAATAAAACATTTATTCATTTGACATAGCCATACACGATTTGTAAAAGTTTGGTCCGGATCGGACCACTATATCATATAGCAGCCATACAAACGATCAATCAGATTTTAATACTTTGTATGGAAAACTTTTTTGTTCGCCAAGCTATCGCAACCGAATAAAACATTTATTCATTTGACATAGCCGTACACGATTTGTGAAAGTTTGGTCCGGATCGGACCACTATATCATATAGCTGCCATACAAACGACCGAATGAAAGCAAGTCATTGTATTGAAAACTTTTTTGTTTTCCAAGCTATTGCAAATGAATTCAACACTTATTCATTTGACATAACTATACATGATAAGTAAAAGTTTGGTCCGGATCGGACCACTATATCATATAGCTGCCATACAAACGACCGAATGAAAGCAAGTCATTGTATTGAAAACTTTTTTGTTTTCCAAGCTATTGCAAATGAATTCAACACTTATTCATTTGACATAACTATACATGATAAGTAAAAGTTTGGTCCGGATCGGACCACTATATCATATAGCTGCCATACAAATGACCGATATGCAAACAAGGCTTTGTATAGAAAACTTTTTGTTTTCAAGGGTATACCATCTTCGGCAAGCCGAAGATAACTTTTCTCACTTGTTGTTCTCCAAGTTATCGCAACCGAATTGAGCATTCATTTATATGACATAGCCATACACGATTTGTGAAAGTTTGGTCCGGATCGGACCACTATATCATATAGCTGCCATACAATCGACCGAATGAAAGCAAGTCATTGTATTGAAAACTTTTTGTTCTCCAAGTTATCGCAACCGCATTGAGCATTCATTTATTTGACATAGCCATACACGATTTGTAAAAGTTTGGTCGGGATCGGACCACTATATCATATAGCAGCCATACAAACGATCAATCAGATTTTATTACTTTGTATGGAAAACTTTTTTGTTCGCCAATCTATCGCAACCGAATTAAACATTTATTTATTTAATGTAGTCGTACACGATTTGTGAAAGTTTGGTCCGGATCCGACCACTATATCATATAGCTGCCATACAAACGACCGAATGAAAGCAAGTCTTTGTATGGAAAATTTTTTTGTTTTCCAAGCAATTACAACCGAATTAAAGTTTTATTGATTTGACATAGCCATACACGATTTGAGAAAGTTTGGTCCAGATCGGAGAACTATATCTAATAGCTGCCATACTAACGATCAATCAGATTTCAAGTCTTTGTATGGAAAACTTTTTTGTTCTCCAAGCTATCGCAACCGAATTCAACATTTATTCATTTGATTTAGCTATACACGATGTGTGAAAGTTTGGTCCGGATCGGACTACTATATCATATAGCTGCCATACAAAGGACCGATATGAAAGCAAGTCTTGGTATGGAAAACTATTGCAAACTAACAAAACTATTGCAACCGAATTCAAGATTTATACAGTCGATGTAGCCGTACATAATTTGTAAAAGTTTGGTCCAGATCGGAGAACTATATCTAATAGCTGCCATACTAACGATCAATCAGATTTCAAGTCTTTGTATGGAAAACTTTTTTGTTCTCCAAGCTATCGCAACCGAATTCAACATTTATTCATTTGACTTAGCTATACACGATGTGTGAAAGTTTGGTCCGGATCGGACTACTATATCACTATCGCAACCGAACTAAACATTTATTTATTTAGCTTAACCAAACACGATTTGTGAAAGTTTGGTCGGGATCGGACCACTATATCATATAGCAGCCATACAAACGATCAATCAGATTTTAATACTTTGTATGGAAAACTTTTTTGTTCGCCAATCTATCGCAACCGAATTATACATTTATTTATTTAATGTAGTCGTACACGATTTGTGAAAGTTTGGTCCGGATCCGACCACTATATCATATAGCTGCCATACAAACGACCGAATGAAAGCAAGTCTTTGTATGGAAAATTTTTTTTGTTTTCCAAGCAATTACAACCGAATTAAAGTTTTATTGATTTGACATAGCCATACACGATTTGAGAAAGTTTGGTCCGGACCGGACTGCTATATCATATAGCTGCTATACAAACGGCCGAATGAAAGCAAGTCTTTGTAGTGAAAATTATTTTTGTTTTCCAAGCAATTACAACCAAATTAAACTTTTATTTATTTGACAGAGCCATACACGATTTGTGAAAGTTTGGTCCGGATCGGACCACTATATCATATAGCTGCCATACAAACGACCGAATGAAAGCAAGTCATTGTATTGAAAACTTTTTGTTTTCCAAGCTATTGCAAATGAATTCAACACTTATTCATTTGACATAACTATACATGATAAGTAAAAGTTTGGTCCGGATCGGACCACTATATCATATAGCTGCCATACAAACGACCGAATGAAAGCAAGTCATTGTATTGAAAACTTTTTTGTTTTCCAAGCTATTGCAAATGAATTCAACACTTATTCATTTGACATAACTATACATGATAAGTAAAAGTTTGGTCCGGATCGGACCACTATATCATATAGCTGCCATACAAATGACCGATATGAAAACAAGGCTTTGTATAGAAAACTTTTTGTTTTCAAGGGTATACCATCTTCGGCAAGCCGAAGATAACTTTTCTCACTTGTTGTTCTCCAAGTTATCGCAACCGAATTGAGCATTCATTTATATGACATAGCCATACACGATTTGTGAAAGTTTGGTCCGGATCGGACCACTATATCATATAGCTGCCATACAATCGACCGAATGAAAGCAAGTCATTGTATTGAAAACTTTTTTGTTCTCCAAGTTATCGCAACCGCATTGAGCATTCATTTATTTGACATAGCCATACACGATTTGTAAAAGTTTGGTCGGGATCGGACCACTATATCATATAGCAGCCATACAAACGATCAATCAGATTTTATTACTTTGTATGGAAAACTTTTTTGTTCGCCAATCTATCGCAACCGAATTAAACATTTATTTATTTAATGTAGTCGTACACGATTTGTGAAAGTTTGGTCCGGATCCGACCACTATATCATATAGCTGCCATACAAACGACCGAATGAAAGCAAGTCTTTGTATGGAAAATTTTTTTTGTTTTCCAAGCAATTACAACCGAATTAAAGTTTTATTGATTTGACATAGCCATACACGATTTGAGAAAGTTTGGTCCAGATCGGAGAACTATATCTAATAGCTGCCATACTAACGATCAATCAGATTTCAAGTCTTTGTATGGAAAACTTTTTTGTTCTCCAAGCTATCGCAACCGAATTCAACATTTATTCATTTGATTTAGCTATACACGATGTGTGAAAGTTTGGTCCGGATCGGACTACTATATCATATAGCTGCCATACAAAGGACCGATATGAAAGCAAGTCTTGGTATGGAAAACTATTGCAAACTAACAAAACTATTGCAACCGAATTCAAGATTTATACAGTCGATGTAGCCGTACATAATTTGTAAAAGTTTGGTCCGGATCGGAGAACTATATCTAATAGCTGCCATACTAACGATCAATCAGATTTCAAGTCTTTGTATGGAAAACTTTTTTGTTCTCCAAGCTATCGCAACCGAATTCAACATTTATTCATTTGACTTAGCTATACACGATGTGTGAAAGTTTGGTCCGGATCGGACTACTATATCACTATCGCAACCGAACTAAACATTTATTTATTTAGCTTAACCAAACACGATTTGTGAAAGTTTGGTCGGGATCGGACCACTATATCATATAGCAGCCATACAAACGATCAATCAGATTTTAATACTTTGTATGGAAAACTTTTTTGTTCGCCAATCTATCGCAACCGAATTATACATTTATTTATTTAATGTAGTCGTACACGATTTGTGAAAGTTTGGTCCGGATCCGACCACTATATCATATAGCTGCCATACAAACGACCGAATGAAAGCAAGTCTTTGTATGGAAAATTTTTTTTGTTTTCCAAGCAATTACAACCGAATTAAAGTTTTATTGATTTGACATAGCCATACACGATTTGAGAAAGTTTGGTCCGGACCGGACTGCTATATCATATAGCTGCTATACAAACGGCCGAATGAAAGCAAGTCTTTGTAGTGAAAATTATTTTTGTTTTCCAAGCAATTACAACCAAATTAAACTTTTATTTATTTGACAGAGCCATACACGATTTGTGAAAGTTTGGTCCGGATCGGACCACTATATCATATAGCTGCCATACAAACGACCGATATGAAAGCAAGTCGTTGTATGGAAAACTTTTTTGTTCTCGAAGCTATCGATTTCAATCAGATTTCAAGTCTTTGTATGGAAAACTTTTTTGTTCTCCAAGTTATCGCAACCGAACTAAACATTTATTCATCTGACATAGCCGTACACGATGTGTGAAAGTTTGGTCCGGATCGGACCACTATATCATATAGCTGCCATACAAACGACCGAATGAAAGCAAGTTTTTGTATGGAAAACTTTTTTATTCTCCAAGTTATCGCAACCGAATTGAGCATTCATTTATTTGACATAGCCACACACGATTTGTAAAAGTTTGGTCCGGATCGGACCACTATATCATATAGCTGCCATACAAACGACCGAATGAAAGCAAGTCAATGTATTGAAAACTTTTTTGTTTTCCAAGCTATTGCAACCGAATTCAAGATTTATACATTCGACGTAGCCGTA
The DNA here is from genome assembly GCA_035047645.1 of Drosophila merina. Lineage (NCBI taxonomy): Eukaryota > Metazoa > Arthropoda > Insecta > Diptera > Drosophilidae > Drosophila > Drosophila merina. The sequence goes on along the minus strand of JAWNPH010000014.1, from coordinate 964,988 downwards.
CACAATTTGTGAAAGTTTGGTCCAGATCGGAGAACTATATCTAATAGCTGCCATACTAACGATCAATCAGATTTCAAGTCTTTGTATGGAAAACTTTTTTGTTCTCCAAGCTATCGCAACCGAATTCAAAATTTATTCATTTGACTTAGCCATACACGATGTGTGAAAGTTTGGTCGGGATCGGACTACTATATCATATAGCTGCCATACAAAGGACCGATATGAAAGCAAGTCTTTGTATGGAAAACTTTTTTGTTCTCCAAGTTATCGCAACCGAATTGAGCGTTCATTTATATGACATAGCCATACACGATTTGTAAAAGTTTGGCCATACTAACGATCAATCAGATTTCAAGTCTTTGAATGGAAAACTTTTTTGTTCTCCAAGCTATCCCAACCAAATTAAACATTTATTTATTTGACTTAGCCGTACACGATGTGTGAAAGTTTGGTCCGGATCGGACCACTAAATCATATAGCTGCCATACAAACGACCGAATGAAAGTAAGTCTTTGTATGGAAAATTTTTTTGTTCTCCAAGCTATCGATTTCAATCAGATTTCAAGTCTTTGTATGGAAAACTTTTTTGTTCTCCAAGCTATCGCAACTGAACAAAACATTTATTCATTTAACATAGCCACACACGATTTGTAAAAGTTTGGTCCGGATCGGACCACTATATCATATAGCTGCCATACAAACGACCGAATGAAAGCAAGTCTTTGTATGGAAAACTTTTTTGTTCTCCAAGTTATCCCAACCGATCTAAACATTTATTCATTTGACATAGCCACACACGATTTGTAAAAGTTTGGTCCGGATCGGACCACTATATCATATAGCTGCCATACAAACGACCGAATGAAAGCAAGTCATTGTATTGAAAACTTTTTTGTTTTCCAAGCTATTGCAACCGAATTAAAGTTTTATTGATTTGATTTGGCCAGACACAATTTGTGAAAGTTTGGTCCGGATCGGACAACTATATCTAATAGCTGCTATACTAACGATCAATCAGATTTCAAGTCTTTGTATGGAAAACTTTTTTGTTCTCCAAGCTATCGCAACCGAACTAAACATTTATTTATTTAGCTTAGCCAAACACGATTTGTGAAAGTTTGGTCGGGATCGGACTACTATATCATATAGCTGCCATACAAACGACCGATATGAAAGCAAGTCTTTGTATGGAAAACTTTTTTTGTTCTCGAAGCTATCGATTTCAATCAGATTTCAAGTCTTTGTATGGAAAACTTTTTTGTTCTCCAAGCTATCGCAACCGAATTCAACATTTATTCATTTGACATAGCCGTACACGATTTGTGAAAGTTTGGTCCGGATCGGACCACTATATCATATAGCTGCCATACAAACGACCGAATGAAAGCAAGTCTTTGTATGGAACACTTTTTTGTTCTCCAAGTTATCGCAACCGAATTGAGAGTTCATTTATATGACATAGCCACACACGATGTGTAAAAGTTTGGTCGGGATCGGACCACTATATCATATAGCTGCCATACTAACGATCAATCAGATTTCAAGTCTTTGAATGGAAAACTTTTTTGTTCTCCAAGCTATCCCAACCAAATTAAACATTTATTTATTTGACTCAGCCGTACACAATGTGTTAAAGTTTGGTCCGGATCGGACCACTAAATCATATAGCTGCCATACAAACGACCGAATGAAAGTAAGTCTTTGTATGGAAAATTTTTTTGTTCTCCAAGCTATCGATTTCAATCAGATTTCAAGTCTTTGTATGGAAAACTTTTTTGTTCTCCAAGCTATCGCAATCGAACTAAACATTTATTCATTTGACATAGCCACACACGATTTGTAAAAGTTTGGCCCGGATCGGACCACTATATCATATAGCTGCCATACAAACGACCGAATGAAAGTAAGTCTTTGTATGGAAAATTTTTTTGTTCTCCAAGCTATCGCAATCGAACTAAACATTTATTCATTTGACATAGCCACACACGATTTGTAAAAGTTTGGCCCGGATCGGACCACTATATCATATAGCTGCCATACAAACGACCGAATGAAAGCAAGTCTTTGTATGGAAAACTTTTTTGTTCTCCAAGCTATCGCAACCGAACTAAACATTTATTTATTTGGCATAGCCACACACGAGTTGTAAAAGTTTGGTCCGGATCGGACCACTATATCATATAGCTGCCATACAAACGACCGAATGAAAGCAAGTCTTTGTATGGAAAACTTTTTTGTTCTCCAAGTTATCGCAACCGAATTGAGCATTCATTTATATGACATAGCCAGACACGATTTGTAAAAGTTTGGTCCGGATCGGACCACTATATCATATAGCTGCCATACAAACGACCGAATGAAAGCAAGTCATTGTATTGAAAACTTTTTTGTTTTCCAAGCTATTACAACCGAATTCCAGGTTTATACATTCGATGTAGCCGTACACAATTTGTGAAAGTTTGGTCCGGATCGGAGAACTATATCTAATAGCTGCCATACTAACGATCAATCAGATTTCAAGTCTTTGTATGGAAAACTTTTTTGTTCTCCAAGCTATCGCAACCGAACTAAACATTTATTCATTTGACATAGCCGTACACGATGTGTGAAAGTTTGGTCCGGATCGGACCACTATATCATATAGCTGCCATACAAACGACCGAATGAAAGCAAGTCTTTGTATGGAAAACTTTTTTGTTCTCCAAGTTATCGCAACCGAACTATACATTTATTCATTTGACATAGCCGTACACGATGTGTGAAAGTTTGGTCCGGATCGGACCACTATATCATATAGCTGCCATACTAACGATCAATCAGATTTCAAGTCTTTGTATGGAAAATTTTTTTGTTCTCCAAGCTATCGATTTCAGTCAGATTTCCAGTCTTTGTATGGAAAACTTTTTTGTTCTCCAAGCTATCGCAACCGAACTAAACATTTATTCATTTGACATAGCCGTACACGATGTGTGAAAGTTTGGTCCGGATCGGACCACTATATCATATAGCTGCCATACAAACGACCGAATGAAAGCAAGTCTTTGTATGGAAAACTTTTTTGTTCTCCAAGTTATCGCAACCGAATTGAGCATTCATTTATATGACATAGCCAGACACGATTTGTAAAAGTTTGGTCCGGATCGGACCACTATATCATATAGCTGCCATACAAACGACCGAATGAAAGCAAGTCTTTGTATTGAAAACTTTTTTGTTTTCAAGCAATTGCAACCGAATTAAAGTTTTATTGATTTGACATAACCATACACAATTTGTGAAAGTTTGGTCCGGATCGGACAACTATATCTAATAGCTGCTATACTAACGATCAATCAGATTTCAAGTCTTTGTATGGAAAACTTTTTTGTTCTCCAAGCTATCGCAACCGAACTAAACATTTATTTATTTAGCTTAGCCAAACACGATGTGTGAAAGTTTGGTCGGGATCGGACTACTATATCATATAGCTGCCATACAAACGACCGATATGAAAGCAAGTCTTTGTATGGAAAACTTTTTTGTTCTCCAAGTTATCGCAACCGAATTCAACATTTGTTTATTTGACATAGCCATACACGATTTGTAAAAGTTTGGTCGGGATCGGACTACTATATCATATAGCTGCCATACAAACGACCGAATGAAAGCAAGTCTTTGTATGGAAAACTTTTTTGTTCTCCAAGTTATCGCAACCGAATTAAGCGTTCTTTTATATGACATCGCCATACACGATTTGTAAAAGTTTGGTCGGGATCGGACCACTATATCATATAGCTGCCATACTAACGATCAATCAGATTTCAAATCTTTGAATGGAAAACTTTTTTGTTCTCCCAGCTATCCCAACCAAATTAAACATTTATTTATTTGACTTAGCCGTACACGATGTGTGAAAGTTTGGTCCGGATCGGACCACTAAATCATATAGCTGCCATACAAACGACCGAATGAAAGTAAGTCTTTGTATGGAAAATTTTTTTGTTCTCCAAGCTATCGATTTCAATCAGATTTCAAGTCTTTGTATGGAAAACTTTTTTTTTCTCCAAGCTATCGCAACCGAACTAAACATTTATTCATTTGACATAGCCACACACGATTTGTAAAAGTTTGGTCCGGATCGGACTACTATATCATATAGCTGCCATACAAACGACCGAATGAAAGCAAGTCTTTGTATGGAAAACTTTTGTTCTCCAAGCTATCGCAACCAAACTAAACATTTATTTATTTAACATAGCCACACACGATTTGTAAAAGTTTGGTCCGGATCGGACCACTATATCATATAGCTGCCATACTAACGATCAATCAGATTTCAAGTCTTTGAATGGAAAACTTTTTTGTTCTCCAAGCTATCCCAACCGAATTGAACATTTATTTATTTGACTTAGCCGTACACGATGTGTGAAAGTTTGGTCCGGATCCGACCACTATATCATATAGCTGCCATACAAACGACCGAATGAAAGCAAGTCTTTGTATGGAAAATTTTTTTTGTTTTCCAAGCAATTACAACCGAATTAAAGTTTTATTGATTTGACATAGCCATACACGATTTGAGAAAGTTTGGTCCGGACCGGACTGCTATATCATATAGCTGCTATACAAACGGCCGAATGAAAGCAAGTCTTTGTAGTGAAAATTATTTTTGTTTTCCAAGCAATTACAACCAAATTAAACTTTTATTTATTTGACAGAGCCATACACGATTTGTGAAAGTTTGGTCCGGATCGGACCACTATATCATATAGCTGCCATACAAACGACCGATATGAAAGCAAGTCGTTGTATGGAAAACTTTTTTGTTCTCGAAGCTATCGATTTCAATCAGATTTCAAGTCTTTGTATGGAAAACTTTTTTGTTCTCCAAGTTATCGCAACCGAACTAAACATTTATTCATTTGACATAGCCGTACACGATGTGTGAAAGTTTGGTCCGGATCGGACCACTATATCATATAGCTGCCATACAAACGACCGAATGAAAGCAAGTTTTTGTATGGAAAACTTTTTTATTCTCCAAGTTATCGCAACCGAATTGAGCATTCGTTTATTTGACATAGCCACACACGATTTGTAAAAGTTTGGTCCGGATCGGACCACTATATCATATAGCTGCCATACAAACGACCGAATGAAAGCAAGTCAATGTATTGAAAACTTTTTTGTTTTCCAAGCTATTGCAACCGAATTCAAGATTTATACATTCGACGTAGCCGTACACAATTTGTGAAAGTTTGGTCCAGATCGGAGAACTATATCTAATAGCTGCCATACTAACGATCAATCAGATTTCAAGTCTTTGTATGGAAAACTTTTTTGTTCTCCAAGCTATCGCAACCGAATTCAAAATTTATTCATTTGACTTAGCCATACACGATGTGTGAAAGTTTGGTCGGGATCGGACTACTATATCATATAGCTGCCATACAAAGGACCGATATGAAAGCAAGTCTTTGTATGGAAAACTTTTTTGTTCTCCAAGTTATCGCAACCGAATTGAGCGTTCATTTATATGACATAGCCATACACGATTTGTAAAAGTTTGGCCATACTAACGATCAATCAGATTTCAAGTCTTTGAATGGAAAACTTTTTTGTTCTCCAAGCTATCCCAACCAAATTAAACATTTATTTATTTGACTTAGCCGTACACGATGTGTGAAAGTTTGGTCCGGATCGGACCACTAAATCATATAGCTGCCATACAAACGACCGAATGAAAGTAAGTCTTTGTATGGAAAATTTTTTTGTTCTCCAAGCTATCGATTTCAATCAGATTTCAAGTCTTTGTATGGAAAACTTTTTTGTTCTCCAAGCTATCGCAACTGAACTAAACATTTATTCATTTAACATAGCCACACACGATTTGTAAAAGTTTGGTCCGGATCGGACCACTATATCATATAGCTGCCATACAAACGACCGAATGAAAGCAAGTCTTTGTATGGAAAACTTTTTTGTTCTCCAAGTTATCCCAACCGATCTAAACATTTATTCATTTGACATAGCCACACACGATTTGTAAAAGTTTGGTCCGGAGCGGACCACTATATCATATAGCTGCCATACAAACGACCGAATGAAAGCAAGTCATTGTATTGAAAACTTTTTTGTTTTCCAAGCTATTGCAACCGAATTAAAGTTTTATTGATTTGATTTGGCCAGACACAATTTGTGAAAGTTTGGTCCGGATGGGACAACTATATCTAATAGCTGCTATACTAACGATCAATCAGATTTCAAGTCTTTGTATGGAAAACTTTTTTGTTCTCCAAGCTATCGCAACCGAACTAAACATTTATTTATTTAGCTTAGCCAAACACGATTTGTGAAAGTTTGGTCGGGATCGGACTACTATATCATATAGCTGCCATACAAACGACCGATATGAAAGCAAGTCTTTGTATGGAAAACTTTTTTGTTCTCGAAGCTATCGATTTCAATCAGATTTCAAGTCTTTGTATGGAAAACTTTTTTGTTCTCCAAGCTATCGCAACCGAATTCAACATTTATTCATTTGACATAGCCGTACACGACGTGTGAAAGTTTGGTCCGGATCGGACCACTATATCATATAGCTGCCATACAAACGACCGAATGAAAGCAAGTCTTTGTATGGAAAACTTTCTTGTTCTCCAAGTTATCGCAACCGAATTGAGAGTTCATTTATATGACATAGCCACACACGATTTGTAAAAGTTTGGTCGGGATCGGACCACTATATCACATAGCTGCCATACTAACGATCAATCAGATTTCAAGTCTTTGAATGGAAAACTTTTTTGTTCTCCAAGCTATCCCAACCAAATTAAACATTTATTTATTTGACTCAGCCGTACACAATGTGTGAAAGTTTGGTCCGGATCGGACCACTAAATCATATAGCTGCCATACAAACGACCGAATGAAAGTAAGTCTTTGTATGGAAAATTTTTTGTTCTCCAAGCTATCGCAATCGAACTAAACATTTATTCATTTGACATAGCCACACACGATTTGTAAAAGTTTGGCCCGGATCGGACCACTATATCATATAGCTGCCATACAAACGACCGAATGAAAGCAAGTCTTTGTATGGAAAACTTTTTTGTTCTCCAAGCCATCGCAACCGAACTAAACATTTATTTATTTGACATAGCCACACACGAGTTGTAAAAGTTTGGTCCGGATCGGACCACTATATCATATAGCTGCCATACAAACGACCGAATGAAAGCAAGTCTTTGTATGGAAAACTTTTTTGTTCTCCAAGTTATCGCAACCGAATTGAGCATTCATTTATATGACATAGCCAGACACGATTTGTAAAAGTTTGGTCCGGATCGGACCACTATATCATATAGCTGCCATACAAACGACCGAATGAAAGCAAGTCATTGTATTGAAAACTTTTTTGTTTTCCAAGCTATTACAACCGAATTCCAGGTTTATACATTCGATGTAGCCGTACACAATTTGTGAAAGTTTGGTCCGGATCGGAGAACTATATCTAATAGCTGCCATACTAACGATCAATCAGATTTCAAGTCTTTGTATGGAAAACTTTTTTGTTCTCCAAGCTATCGCAACCGAACTAAACATTTATTCATATGACATAGCCGTACACGATGTGTGAAAGTTTGGTCCGGATCGGACCACTATATCATATAGCTGCCATACAAACGACCGAATGAAAGCAAGTCTTTGTATGGAAAACTTTTTTGTTCTCCAAGTTATCGCAACCGAACTAAACATTTATTCATTTGACATAGCCGTACACGATGTGTGAAAGTTTGGTCCGGATCGGACCACTATATCATATAGCTGCCATACTAACGATCAATCAGATTTCAAGTCTTTGTATGGAAAATTTTTTTGTTCTCCAAGCTATCGATTTCAGTCAGATTTCCAGTCTTTGTATGGAAAACTTTTTTGTTCTCCAAGCTATCGCAACCGAACTAAACATTTATTCATTTGACATAGCCGTACACGATGCGTGAAAGTTTGGTCCGGATCGGACCACTATATCATATAGCTGCCATACAAACGACCGAATGAAAGCAAGTCTTTGTATGGAAAACTTTTTTGTTCTCCAAGTTATCGCAACCGAATTGAGCATTCATTTATATGACATAGCCAGACACGATTTGTAAAAGTTTGGTCCGGATCGGACCACTATATCATATAGCTGCCATACAAACGACCGAATGAAAGCAAGTCTTTGTATTGAAAACTTTTTTGTTTTCAAGCAATTGCAACCGAATTAAAGTTTTATTGATTTGACATAACCATACACAATTTGTGAAAGTTTGGTCCGGATCGGACAACTATATCTAATAGCTGCTATACTAACGATCAATCAGATTTCAAGTCTTTGTATGGAAAACTTTTTTGTTCTCCAAGCTATCGCAACCGAACTAAACATTTATTTATTTAGCTTAGCCAAACACGATGTGTGAAAGTTTGGTCGGGATCGGACTACTATATCATATAGCTGCCATACAAACGACCGATATGAAAGCAAGTCTTTGTATGGAAAACTTTTTTGTTCTCCAAGTTATCGCAACCGAATTCAACATTTGTTTATTTGACATAGCCATACACGATTTGTAAAAGTTTGGTCGGGATCGGACTACTATATCATATAGCTGCCATACAAACGACCGAATGAAAGCAAGTCTTTGTATGGAAAACTTTTTTGTTCTCCAAGTTATCGCAACCGAATTAAGCGTTCTTTTATATGACATCGCCATACACGATTTGTAAAAGTTTGGTCGGGATCGGACCACTATATCATATAGCTGCCATACTAACGATCAATCAGATTTCAAATCTTTGAATGGAAAACTTTTTTGTTCTCCCAGCTATCCCAACCAAATTAAACATTTATTTATTTGACTTAGCCGTACACGATGTGTGAAAGTTTGGTCCGGATCGGACCACTAAATCATATAGCTGCCATACAAACGACCGAATGAAAGTAAGTCTTTGTATGGAAAATTTTTTTGTTCTCCAAGCTATCGATTTCAATCAGATTTCAAGTCTTTGTATGGAAAACTTTTTTTTTCTCCAAGCTATCGCAACCGAACTAAACATTTATTCATTTGACATAGCCACACACGATTTGTAAAAGTTTGGTCCGGATCGGACTACTATATCATATAGCTGCCATACAAACGACCGAATGAAAGCAAGTCTTTGTATGGAAAACTTTTTGTTCTCCAAGCTATCGCAACCAAACTAAACATTTATTTATTTAACATAGCCACACACGATTTGTAAAAGTTTGGTCCGGATCGGACCACTATATCATATAGCTGCCATACTAACGATCAATCAGATTTCAAGTCTTTGAATGGAAAACTTTTTTGTTCTCCAAGCTATCCCAACCGAATTAAACATTTATTTATTTGACTTAGCCGTACACGATGTGTGAAAGTTTGGTCCGGATCGGACCACTAAATCATATAGCTGCCATACAAACGACCGAATGAAAGTAAGTCTTTGTATGGAAAATTTTTTTGTTCTCCAAGCTATCGATTTCAATCAGATTTCAAGTCTTTGTATGGAAAACTTTTTTGTTCTCCAAGCTATCGCAACCGAACTAAACATTTATTCATTTGACATAGCCACACACGATTTTTAAAAGTTTGGTCGGGATCGGACCACTATATCATATAGCTGCCATACTAACGATCAATCAGATTTCAAGTCTTTGAATGGAAAACTTTTTTGTTCTCCAAGCTATCCCAACCGAATTAAACATATATTTATTTGACTTAGCCGTACACGATGTGTGAAAGTTTGGTCTGGATCGGATCACTAAATCATATAGCTGCCATACAAACGACCGAATGAAAGTAAGTCTTTGTATGGAAAATTTTTTTGTTCTCCAAGCTATCGATTTCAATCAGATTTCAAGTCTTTGTATGGAAAACTTTTTTGTTCTCCAAGCTATCGCAACCGAACTAAACATTTATTCATTTGACATAGCCACACACGATTTGTAAAAGTTTGGTCCGGATCGGACCACTATATCATATAGCTGCCATACAAACGACCGAATGAAAGCAAGTCATTGTATTGAAAACTTTTTTGTTTTCCAAGCTATTGCAACCGAATTAAAGTTTTGTTGATTTGACATAGCCATACACAATTTGTGTAAGTTTGGTCCGGATCGGACAACTATATCTAATAGCTGCTATACTAACGATCAATCAGATTTCAAGTCTTTGTATGGAAAACTTTTTTGTTCTCCAAGCTATCGCAACCGAACTAAACATTTATTTATTTAGCTTAGCCAAACACGATTTGTGAAAGTTTGGTCGGGATCGGACTACTCTATCATATAGCTGCCATACAAACGACCGATATGAAAGCAAGTCTTTGTATGGAAAACTTTTTTGTTCTCGAAGCTATCGATTTCAATCAGATTTCAAGTCTTTGTATGGAAAACTTTTTTGTTCTCCAAGCTATCGCAACCGAACTAAACATTTATTCATTTGACATAGCCGTACACGATGTGTGAAAGTTTGGTCCGGATCGGACCACTATATCATATAGCTGCCATACAAACGACCGAATGAAAGCAAGTCTTTTTATGGAAAACTTTTTTGTTCTCCAAGTTATCGCAAACGAATTGAGCGTTCATTTATAAGATATAGCCACACACGATTTGTAAAAGTTTGGTCCGGATCGGACCACTATATCATATAGCTGCCATACAAACGACCGAATGAAAGCAAGTCTTTGTATGGAAAACTTTTTTGTTCTCCAAGTTATCGCAACCGAACTAAACATTTATTCATTTGACATAGCCACACACGATTTGTAAAAGTTTGGTCCGGATCGGACCACTATATCATATAGCTGCTATACAAACGACCGAATGAAAGCAAGTCATTGTATTGAAAACTTTTTTGTTTTCCAAGCTATTACAACCGAATTCCAGATTTATACATTCGATGTAGCCGTACACAATTTGTGAAAGTTTGGTCCGGATCGGAGAACTATATCTAATAGCTGCCATACTAACGATCAATCAGATTTCAAGTCTTTGTATGGAAAACTTTTTTGTTCTCCAAGCTATCGCACCAAATTCAAAATTTATTCATTTGACTTAGCCATACACGACGTGTGAAAGTTTGGTCCGAATCGGATCACTAAATCATATAGCTGCCATACAAACGACCGAATGAAAGTAAGTCTTTGTATGGAAAATTTTTGTTCTCCAAGCTATCGATTTCAATCAGATTTCAAGTCTTTGTATGGAAAACTTTTTTGTTCTCCAAGCTATCGCAACCGAACTAAACATTTATTCATTTGACATAGCCACACACGATTTGTAAAAGTTTGGTCGGGATCGGACCACTATATCATATAGCTGCCATACTAACGATCAATCAGATTTCAAGTCTTTGAATGGAAAACTTTTTTGTTCTCCAAGCTATCCCAACCGAATTAAACATATATTTATTTGATTTAGCCGTACACGATGTGTGAAAGTTTGGTCTGGATCGGATCACTAAATCATATAGCTGCCATACAAACGACCGAATGAAAGTAAGTCTTTGTATGGAAAATTTTTTTGTTCTCGAAGCTATCGATTTCAATCAGATTTCAAGTCTTTGTAAGGAAAACTTTTTTGTTCTCCAAGCTATCCCAACCGAACTAAACATTTATTCATTTGACTTAGCCGTACACGACGTGTAAAAGTTTGGTCCGGATCGGACTACTATATCATATAGCTGCCATACAAACGACCGAATGAAAGCAATTCTTTGTATGGAAAACTTTTTTGTTCTCCAAGCTATCGCAACCGAACTAAACATTTATTCATTTGACATAGCCGTACACGATGTGTGAAAGTTTGGTCCGGATCGGACCACTATATCATATAGCTGCCATACAAACGACCGAATGAAAGCAAGTCTTTTTATGGAAAACTTTTTTGTTCTCCAAGTTATCGCAAACGAATTGAGCGTTCATTTATATGACATAGCCACACACGATTTGTAAAAGTTTGGTCCGGATCGGACCACTATATCATATAGCTGCCATACAAACGACCGAATGAAAGCAAGTCATTGTATTGAAAACTTTTTTGTTTTCCAAGCTATTACAACCGAATTCAAGATTTATACATTCGATGTAGCCGTACACAATTTGTGAAAGTTTGGTCCGGATCGGAGAACTATATCTAATAGCTGCCATACTAACGATCAATCAGATTTCAAGTCTTTGTATGGAAAACTTTTTTGTTCTCCAAGTTATCGCAACCGAACTAAACATTTATTCATCTGACATAGCCGTACACGATGTGTGAAAGTTTGGTCCGGATCGGACCACTATATCATATAGCTGCCATACAAACGACCGAATGAAAGCAAGTCTTTTTATGGAAAACTTTTTTGTTCTCCAAGTTATCGCAAACGAATTGAGCGTTCATTTATATGACATAGCCACACACGATTTGTAAAAGTTTGGTCCGGATCGGACCACTATATCATATAGCTGCCATACAAACGACCGAATGAAAGCAAGTCTTTGTATGGAAAACTTTTTTGTTCTCCAAGTTATCGCAACCGAACTAAACAATTATTCATTTGACATAGCCACACACGATTTGTAAAAGTTTGGTCCGGATCGGACCACTATATCATATAGCTGCCATACAAACGACCGAATGAAAGCAAGTCATTGTATTGAAAACTTTTTTGTTTTCCAAGCTATCGCAACCGAATTAAAGTTTTGTTGATTTGACATAGCCATACACAATTTGTAAAAGTTTGGTCCGGATCGGAGAACTATATCTAATAGCTGCCATACTAACGATCAATCAGATTTCAAGTCTTTGTATGGAAAACTTTTTTCTTCTCCAAGCTATCGCAACCGAATTCAAGATTTATTCATTTGACTTAGCCGTACACGATGTGTGAAAGTTTGGTTCGGATCGGACCACTATGTCATATAGCTGCCATACAAACGACCGAATGAAAGCAAGTCTTTGTATGGAAAACTTTTTTGTTCTCCAAGTTATCGCAACCGAATGGAGCATTCATTTATATGACATAGCCAGACACGATTTGTAAAAGTTTGGTCCGGATCGGACCACTATATCATATAGCTGCCATACAAACGACCGAATGAAAGCAAGTCTTTGTATTGAAAACTTTTTTGTTTTCAAGCAATTGCAACCGAATTAAAGTTTTATTGATTTGACATAGCCATACACAATTTGTGAAAGTTTGGTCCGGATCGGACAACTATATCTAATAGCTGCTATACTAACGATCAATCAGATTTCAAGTCTTTGTATGGAAAACTTTTTTGTTCTCCAAGCTATCGCAACCGAACTAATCATTTATTTATTTAGCTTAGCCAAACACGATGTGTGAAAGTTTGGTCGGGATCGGACTACTATATCATATAGCTGCCATACAAACGACCGATATGAAAGCAAGTCTTTGTATGGAAAACTTTTTTGATCTCCAAGTTATCGCAACCGAATTGAGCGTTCATTTATATGACATAGCCATACACGATTTGTAAAAGTTTGGTCGGGATCGGACCACTATATCATATAGCTGCCATACAAACGACCGAATGAAAGCAAGTCTTTGTATGGAAAACTTTTTTGTTCCCCAAGTTATCGCAACCGAATTGAGCGTTCTTTTATATGACATCGCCATACACGATTTGTAAAAGTTTGGTCGGGATCGGACCACTATATCATATAGCTGCCATACTAACGATCAATCAGATTTCAAGTCTTTGTATGGAAAACTTTTTTGTTCTCCAAGCTATCGCAACCGAACTAAACATTTATTCATTTGACATAGCCACACACGATTTGTAAAAGTTTGGTCCGGATCGGACCACTATATCATATAGCTGCTATACTAACGATCAATCAGATTTCAAGTCTTTGAATGGAAAACTTTTTTGTTCTCCAAGCTATCCCAACCAAATTAAATATTTATTTATTTGACTTAGCCGTACACGATGTGTGAAAGTTTGGTCCGGATCGGACCACTATATCATATAGCTGCCATACAAACGACCGAATGAAAGCAAGTCTTTGTATGGAAAACTTTTTTGTTCTCCAAGTTATCGCAACCGAATGGAGCATTCATTTATATGACATAGCCAGACACGATTTGTAAAAGTTTGGTCCGGATCGGACCACTATATCATATAGCTGCCATACAAACGACCGAATGAAAGCAAGTCTTTGTATTGAAAACTTTTTTGTTTTCCAGCAATTGCAACCGAATTAAAGTTTTATTGATTTGACATAGCCATACACAATTTGTGAAAGTTTGGTCCGGATCGGACAACTATATCTAATAGCTGCTATACTAACGATCAATCAGATTTCAAGTCTTTGTATGGAAAACTTTTTTGTTCTCCAAGCTATCGCAACCGAACTAATCATTTATTTATTTAGCTTAGCCAAACACGATGTGTGAAAGTTTGGTCGGGATCGGACTACTATATCATATAGCTGCCATACAAACGACCGATATGAAAGCAAGTCTTTGTATGGAAAACTTTTTTGTTCTCCAAGTTATCGCAACCGAATTGAGCGTTCATTTATATGACATAGCCATACACGATTTGTAAAAGTTTGGTCGGGATCGGACCACAAAATCATATAGCTGCCATACAAACGACCGAATGAAAGCAAGTCTTTGTATGGAAAACTTTTTTGTTCTCCAAGTTATCGCAACCGAATTGAGCGTTCTTTTATATGACATCGCCATACACGATTTGTAAAAGTTTGGTCGGGATCGGACCACTATATCATATAGCTGCCATACTAACGATCAATCAGATTTCAAGTCTTTGTATGGAAAACTTTTTTGTTCTCCAAGCTATCGCAACCGAACTAAACATTTATTCATTTGACATAGCCACACACGATTTGTAAAAGTTTGGTCCGGATCGGACCACTATATCATATAGCTGCTATACTAACGATCAATCAGATTTCAAGTCTTTGAATGGAAAACTTTTTTGTTTTCCAAGCTATCCCAACCAAATTAAACATTTATTTATTTGACTTAGCCGTACACGATGTGTGAAAGTTTGGTCCGGATCGGACCACTAAATCGTATAGCTGCCATACAAACGACCGAATGAAAGTAAGTCTTTGTATGGAAAATTTTTTTGTTCTCCAAGCTATCGATTTCAATCAGATTTCAAGTCTTTGTATGGAATACTTTTTTTTTCTCCAAGCTATCGCAACCGAACTAAACATTTATTCATTTGACATAGCCACACACGATTTGTAAAAGTTTGGTCCGGATCGGACTACTATATCATATAGCTGCCATACAAACGACCGAATGAAAGCAAGTCTTTGTATGGAAAACTTTTTTGTTCTCCAAGCTATCGCAACCAAACTAAACATTTATTCATTTAACATAGCCACACACGATTTGTAAAAGTTTGGTCCGGATCGGACCACTATATCATATAGCTGCCATACTAACGATCAATCAGATTTCAAGTCTTTGAATGGAAAACTTTTTTGTTCTCCAAGCTATCCCAACCAAATTAAACATTTATTTATTTGACTTAGCCGTACACGATGTGTGAAAGTTTGGTCCGGATCGGACCACTAAATCATATAGCTGCCATACAAACGACCGAATGAAAGTAAGTCTTTGTATGGAAAATTTTTTTGTTCTCCAAGCTATCGATTTCAATCAGATTTCAAGTCTTTGTATGGAAAACTTTTTTGTTCTCCAAGCTATCGCAACCGAACTAAACATTTATTCATTTGACATAGCCACACACGATTTGTAAAAGTTTGGTCGGGATCGGACCACTATATCATATAGCTGCCATACTAACGATCAATCAGATTTCAAGTCTTTGAATGGAAAACTTTTTTGTTCTCCAAGCTATCGCAACCGAATTAAACATATATTTATTTGACATAGCCGTACACGATGTGTGAAAGTTTGGTCCGGATCGGACCACTATATCATATAGCTGCCATACAAACGACCGAATGAAAGCAAGTCATTGTATTGAAAACTTTTTTGTTTTCCAAGCTATTGCAACCGAATTAAAGTTTTGTTGATTTGACATAGCCATACACAATTTGTGAAAGTTTGGTCCGGATTGGAGAACTATATCTAATAGCTGCCATACTAACGATCAATCAGATTTCAAGTCTTTGTATGGAAAACTTTTTTGTTCTCCAAGCTATCGCAACCGAATTCAAAATTTATTCATTTGACTTAGCCATACACGACGTGTAAAAGTTTGGTCGGGATCGGACCACTATATCATATAGCTGCCATACAAACGACCGAATGAAAGCAATTCTTTGTATGGAAAATTTTTTTGTTCTCCAAGCTATCGATTTCAATCAGATTTCAAGTCTTTGTATGGAATACTTTTTTTTTCTCCAAGCTATCGCAACCGAACTAAACATTTATTCATTTGACATAGCCACACACGATTTGTAAAAGTTTGGTCCGGATCGGACTACTATATCATATAGCTGCCATACAAACGACCGAATGAAAGCAAGTCTTTGTATGGAAAACTTTTTTGTTCTCCAAGCTATCGCAACCAAACTAAACATTTATTCATTTAACATAGCCACACACGATGTGTGAAAGTTTGGTCCGGATCGGACCACTATATCATATAGCTGCCATACAAACGACCGAATGAAAGCAATTCTTTGTATGGAAAATTTTTTTGTTCTCCAAGCTATCGATTTCAATCAGATTTCAAGTCTTTGTATGGAATACTTTTTTTTTTCTCCAAGCTATCGCAACCGAACTAAACATTTATTCATTTGACATAGCCACACACGATTTGTAAAAGTTTGGTCCGGATCGGACTACTATATCATATAGCTGCCATACAAACGACCGAATGAAAGCATATTTTTGTATGGAAAACTTTTTTGTTCTCCAAGCTATCGCAACCAAACTAAACATTTATTCATTTAACATAGCCACACACGATTTGTAAAAGTTTGGTCCGGATCGGACCACTATATCATATAGCTGCCATACTAACGATCAATCAGATTTCAAGTCTTTGAATGGAAAACTTTTTTGTTCTCCAAGCTATCCCAACCAAATTAAACATTTATTTATTTGACTTAGCCGTACACGATGTGTGAAAGTTTGGTCCGGATCGGACCACTAAATCATATAGCTGCCATACAAACGACCGAATGAAAGTAAGTCTTTGTATGGAACATTTTTTTGTTCTCCAAGCTATCGATTTCAATCAGATTTCAAGTCTTTGTATGGAAAACTTTTTTGTTCTCCAAGCTATCGCAACCGAACTAAACATTTATTCATTTGACATAGCCACACACGATTTGTAAAAGTTTGGTCGGGATCGGACCACTATATCATATAGCTGCCATACTAACGATCAATCAGATTTCAAGTCTTTGAATGGAAAACTTTTTTGTTCTCCAAGCTATCCCAACCGAATTAAACATATATTTATTTGACATAGCCGTACACGATGTGTGAAAGTTTGGTCTGGAACGGATCACTAAATCATATAGCTGCCATACAAACGACCGAATGAAAGTAAGTCTTTGTATGGAAAATTTTTTTGTTCTCCAAGCTATCGATTTTAATCAGATTTCAAGTCTTTGTATGGAAAACTTTTTTGTTCTCCAAGCTATCGATTTCAATCAGATTTCAAGTCTTTGTATGGAAAACTTTTTTGTTCTCCAAGCTATCGCAACCGAACTAAACATTTATTCATTTGACATAGCCACACACGATTTGTAAAAGTTTGGTCCGGATCGGACTACTATATCATATAGCTGCCATACAAACGACCGAATGAAAGCAAGTCATTGTATTGAAAACTTTTTTGTTTTCCAAGCTATTGCAACCGAATTAAAGTTTTGTTGATTTGACATAGAAATACACAATTTGTGAAAGTTTGGTCCGGATCGGACAACTATATCTAATAGCTGCTATACTAACGATCAATCAGATTTCAAGTCTTTGTATGGAAAACTTTTTTGTTCTCCAAGCTATCGCAACCGAACTAAACATTTATTTATTTAGCTTAGCCAAACACGATTTGTGAAAGTTTGGTCGGGATCGGACTACTATATCATATAGCTGCCATACAAACGACCGATATGAAAGCATGTCTTTGTATGGAAAACTTTTTTGTTCTCGAAGCTATCGATTTCAATCAGATTTCAAGTCTTTGTATGGAAAACTTTTTTGTTCTCCAAGCTATCGCAACCGAACTAAACATTTATTCATTTGACATAGCCGTACACGATGTGTGAAAGTTTGGTCCGGATCGGACCACTATATCATATAGCTGCCATACAAACGACCGAATGAAAGCAAGTCTTTGTATGGAAAACTTTTTGTTCTCCAAGCTATCGCAACCGAACTAAACATTTATTCATTTGACATAGCCGTACACGATGTGTGAAAGTTTGGTCCGGATCGGACCACTATATCATATAGCTGCCATACAAACGACCGAATGAAAGCAAGTCTTTGTATTGAAAACTTTTTTGTTTTCAAGCAATTGCAACCGAATTAGAGTTTTATTGATTTGACATAGCCATACACAATTTGTGAAAGTTTGGTCCGGATCGGACAACTATATCTAATAGCTGCTATACTAACGATCAATAAGATTTCAAGTCTTTGTATGGAAAACTTTTTTGTTCTCCAAGCTATCGCAACCGAACTAAACATTTATTTATTTGACATAGCCACACACGATTTGTAAAAGTTTGGTCGGGATCGGACCACTATATCATATAGCTGCTATACTAACGATCAATCAGATTTCAAGTCTTTGAATGGAAAACTTTTTTGTTCTCCAAGCTATCCCAACCAAATTAAACATTTATTTATTTGACTTAGCCGTACACGATGTGTGAAAGTTTGGTCCGGATCGGACCACTAAATCGTATAGCTGCCATACAAACGACCGAATGAAAGTAAGTCTTTGTATGGAAAACTTTTTTGTTCTCCAAGTTATCGCAAACGAATTGAGCGTTCATTTATATGACATAGCCACACACGATTTGTAAAAGTTTGGTCCGGATCGGACCACTAAATCGTATAGCTGCCATACAAACGACCGAATGAAAGTAAGTCTTTGTATGGAAAACTTTTTTGTTCTCCAAGTTATCGCAAACGAATTGAGCGTTCATTTATATGACATAGCCACACACGATTTGTAAAAGTTTGGTCCGGATCGGACCACTAAATCGTATAGCTGCCATACAAACGACCGAATGAAAGTAAGTCTTTGTATGGAAAACTTTTTTGTTCTCCAAGTTATCGCAAACGAATTGAGCGTTCATTTATATGACATAGCCGTACACGATGTGTGAAAGTTTGGTCGGGATCGGACTACTATATCATATAGCTGCCATACAAACGACCGATATGAAAGCATGTCTTTGTATGGAAAACTTTTTTGTTCTCGAAGCTATCGATTTCAATCAGATTTCAGGTCTTTGTATGGAAAACTTTTTTGTTCTCCAAGCTATCGCAACCGAACTAAACATTTATTCATTTGACATAGCCGTACACGATGTGTGAAAGTTTGGTCCGGATCGGACCACTATATCATATAGCTGCCATACAAACGACCGAATGAAAGCAAGTCTTTGTATGGAAAACTTTTTTGTTCTCCAAGCTATCGCAACCGAACTAAACATTTATTCATTTGACATAGCCGTACACGATGTGTGAAAGTTTGGTCCGGATCGGACCACTATATCATATAGCTGCCATACAAACGACCGAATGAAAGCAAGTCTTTGTATTGAAAACTTTTTTGTTTTCAAGCAATTGCAACCGAATTAGAGTTTTATTGATTTGACATAGCCATACACAATTTGTGAAAGTTTGGTCCGGATCGGACAACTATATCTAATAGCTGCTATACTAACGATCAATAAGATTTCAAGTCTTTGTATGGAAAACTTTTTTGTTCTCCAAGCTATCGCAACCGAACTAAACATTTATTTATTTGACATAGCCACACACGATTTGTAAAAGTTTGGTCGGGATCGGACCACTATATCATATAGCTGCTATACTAACGATCAATCAGATTTCAAGTCTTTGAATGGAAAACTTTTTTGTTCTCCAAGCTATCCCAACCAAATTAAACATTTATTTATTTGACTTAGCCGTACACGATGTGTGAAAGTTTGGTCCGGATCGGACCACTAAATCGTATAGCTGCCATACAAACGACCGAATGAAAGTAAGTCTTTGTATGGAAAACTTTTTTGTTCTCCAAGTTATCGCAAACGAATTGAGCGTTCATTTATATGACATAGCCACACACGATTTGTAAAAGTTTGGTCCGGATCGGACCACTAAATCGTATAGCTGCCATACAAACGACCGAATGAAAGTAAGTCTTTGTATGGAAAACTTTTTGTTCTCCAAGCTATCGCAACCGAATTAGAGTTTTATTCATTTGACATAGCCGTACACGATGTGTGAAAGTTTGGTCCGGATCGGACCACTATATCATATAGCTGCCATACAAACGACCGAATGAAAGCAAGTCTTTGTATTGAAAACTTTTTTGTTTTCAAGCAATTGCAACCGAATTAGAGTTTTATTGATTTGACATAGCCATACACAATTTGTGTAAGTTTGGTCCGGATCGGACAACTATATCTAATAGCTGCTATACTAACGATCAATAAGATTTCAAGTCTTTGTATGGAAAACTTTTTTGTTCTCCAAGCTATCGCAACCGAACTAAACATTTATTTATATGACATAGCCACACACGATTTGTAAAAGTTTGGTCGGGATCGGACCACTATATCATATAGCTGCTATACTAACGATCAATCAGATTTCAAGTCTTTGAATGGAAAACTTTTTTGTTCTCCAAGCTATCCCAACCAAATTAAACATTTATTTATTTGACTTAGCCGTACACGATGTGTGAAAGTTTGGTCCGGATCGGACCACTAAATCGTATAGCTGCCATACAAACGACCGAATGAAAGTAAGTCTTTGTATGGAAAACTTTTTGTTCTCCAAGTTATCGCAAACGAATTGAGCGTTCATTTATATGACATAGCCACACACGATTTGTAAAAGTTTGGTCCGGATCGGACCACTAAATCGTATAGCTGCCATACAAACGACCGAATGAAAGTAAGTCTTTGTATGGAAAACTTTTTTGTTCTCCAAGTTATCGCAAACGAATTGAGCGTTCATTTATATGACATAGCCGTACACGATGTGTGAAAGTTTGGTCGGGATCGGACTACTATATCATATAGCTGCCATACAAACGACCGAATGAAAGCAAGTCTTTGTATGGAAAACTTTTTTGTTCTCCAAGCTATTACAACCGAGTTCAAGATTTATACATTCGATGTAGCCGTACACAATTTGTGAAAGTTTGGTCCGGATCGGAGAACTATATCTAATAGCTGCCATACTAACGATCAATCAGATTTCAAGTCTTTGTATGGAAAACTTTTTTGTTCTCCAAGCTATCGCAACCGAATTCAAAATTTATTCATTCGACTTAGCCATACACGACGTGTGAAAGTTTGGTCCGGATCGGACCACTATATCATATAGCTGCCATACAAACGACCGAATGAAAGCAAGTCTTTGTATGGAAAACTTTTTTGTTCTCCAAGTTATCGCAACCGAATTCAGCATTCATTTATATGACATAGCCAGACACGATTTGTAAAAGTTTGGTCCGGATCGGACCACTATATCATATAGCTGCCATACAAACGACCGAATGAAAGCAAGTCTTTGTATTGAAAACTTTTTTGTTTTCAAGCAATTGCAACCGAATTAGAGTTTTATTGATTTGACATAGCCATACACAATTTGTGAAAGTTTGGTCCGGATCGGACAACTATATCTAATAGCTGCTATACTAACGATCAATCAGATTTCAAGTCTTTGTATGGAAAACTTTTTGTTCTCCAAGCTATCGCAACCGAACTAATCATTTATTTATTTAGCTTAGCCAAACACGATGTGTGAAAGTTTGGTCGGGATCGGACTACTATATCATATAGCTGCCATACAAACGACCGATATGAAAGTAAGTCTTTGTATGGAAAACTTTTTTGTTCTCCAAGTTATCGCAACCGAATTGAGCGTTCATTTATATGACATAGCCATACACGATTTGTAAAAGTTTGGTCGGGATCGGACCACTATATCATATAGCTGCCATACAAACGACCGAATGAAAGCAAGTCTTTGTATTGAAAACTTTTTTGTTTTCAAGCAATTGCAACCGAATGAGAGTTTTATTGATTTGACATAGCCATACACAATTTGTGAAAGTTTGGTCCGGATCGGACAACTATATCTAATAGCTGCTATACTAACGATCAATCAGATTTCAAGTCTTTGTATGGAAAACTTTTTTGTTCTCCAAGCTATCGCAACCGAACTAATCATTTATTTATTTAGCTTAGCCAAACACGATGTGTGAAAGTTTGGTCGGGATCGGACTACTATATCATATAGCTGCCATACAAACGACCGATATGAAAGTAAGTCTTTGTATGGAAAACTTTTTTGTTCTC
The DNA here is from genome assembly GCA_035047645.1 of Drosophila merina. NCBI lineage: Eukaryota > Metazoa > Arthropoda > Insecta > Diptera > Drosophilidae > Drosophila > Drosophila merina. Next base: position 942,418 of record JAWNPH010000014.1, on the reverse strand, counting down.
CAAGTTATCGCAACCGAATTGAGCGTTCATTTATATGACATAGCCATACACGATTTGTAAAAGTTTGGTCCGGATCGGACCACTATATCATATAGCTGCCATACTAACGATCAATCAGATTTCAAGTCTTTGAATGGAAAACTTTTTTGTTTTCCAAGCTATCCCAACCGAATTAAACATATATTTATTTGACATAGCCGTACACGATGTGTGAAAGTTTGGTCTGGAACGGATCACTAAATCATATAGCTGCCATACAAACGACCGAATGAAAGTAAGTCTTTGTATGGAAAATTTTTTTTGTTCTCCAAGCTATCGATTTCAATCAGATTTCAAGTCTTTGTATGGAAAACTTTTTTGTTCTCCAAGCTATCGCAACCGAACTAAACATTTATTCATTTAACATAGCCACACACGATTTGTAAAAGTTTGGTCCGGATCGGACCACTATATCATATAGCTGCCATACAAACGACCGAATGAAAGCAAGTCATTGTATTGAAAACTTTTTTGTTTTCCAAGCTATTGCAACCGAATTAAAGTTTTGTTGATTTGACATAGCCATACACAATTTGTGAAAGTTTGGTCCGGATCGGACAACTATATCTAATAGCTGCTATACTAACGATCAATCAGATTTCAAGTCTTTGTATGGAAAACTTTTTTTGTTCTCCAAGCTATCGCAACCGAACTAAACATTTATTTATTTAGCTTAGCCAAACACGATTTGTGAAAGTTTGGTCGGGATCGGACTACTATATCATATAGCTGCCATACAAACGACCGATATGAAAGCAAGTCTTTTTATGGAAAACTTTTTTGTTCTCCAAGCTATCGCAACCGAACTAAACATTTATTCATTTGACATAGCCGTACACGATGTGTGAAAGTTTGGTCCGGATCGGACCACTATATCATATAGCTGCCATACAAACGACCGAATGAAAGCAAGTCTTTTTATGGAAAATTTTTTTGTTCTCCAAGCTATCGATTTCAATCAGATTTCAAGTCTTTGTATGGAAAACTTTTTTGTTCTCCAAGCTATCGCAACCGAACTAAACATTTATTTATTTGAAATAGCCACACACGATTTGTAATAGTTTGGTCCGGATCGGACCACTATATCATATAGCTGCCATACAAACGACCGAATGAAAGCAAGTCATTGTATTGAAAACTTTTTTGTTTTCCAAGCTATTGCAACCGAATTAAAGTTTTGTTGATTTGACATAGCCGTACACGATGTGTGAAAGTTTGGTCCGGATCGGACAACTATATCTAATAGCTGCTATACTAACGATCAATCAGATTTCAAGTCTTTGTATGGAAAACTTTTTTGTTCTCCAAGCTATCGCAACCGAACTAAACATTTATTTATTTAGCTTAGCCAAACACGATTTGTGAAAGTTTGGTCGGGATCGGACTACTATATCACATAGCTGCCATACAAACGACCGATATGAAAGCAAGTCTTTGTATGGAAAACTTTTTTGTTCTCGAAGCTATCGATTTCAATCACATTTCAAGTCTTTGTATGGAAAACTTTTTTGTTCTCCATGCTATCGCAACCGAACTAAACATTTATTCATTTGACATAGCCGTACACGATGTGTGAAAGTTTGGTCCGGATCGGACCACTATATCATATAGCTGCCATACAAACGACCGAATGAAAGCAAGTCTTTTTATGGAAAACTTTTTTGTTCTCCAAGTTATCGCAAACGAATTGAGCGTTCATTTATATGACATAGCCACATACGATTTGTAAAAGTTTCGTCCGGATCGGACCACTATATCATATAGCTGCCATACAAACGACCGCATGAAAGCAAGTCTTTGTATGGAAAACTTTTTTGTTCTCCAAGTTATCGCAACCGAATTGAGCGTTCATTTATATGACATAGCCATACACGATGTGTGAAAGTTTGGTCGGGATCGGACCACTATATCATATAGCTGCCATACTAACGATCAATCAGATTTCAAGTCTTTGAATGGAAAACTTTTTTGTTCTCCAAGCTATCCCAACCAAATTAAACATTTATTTATTTGACTTAGCCGTACATGATGTGTGAAAGTTTGGTCCGGATCGGACCACTAAATCATATAGCTGCCATACAAACGACCGAATGAAAGTAAGTCTTTGTATGGAAAAATTTTTTGTTCTCCAAGCTATCGATTTCAATCAGATTTCAAGTCTTTGTATGGAAAACTTTTTTGTTCTCCAAGTTATAGCAAACGAATTAAGCGTTCATTTATATGACATAGCCACACACGATGTGTGAAAGTTTGGTCGGGATCGGACTACTATATCATATAGCTGCCATACAAACGACCGATATGAAAGCAAGTCTTTGTATGGAAAACTTTTTTGTTCTCCAAGTTATCGCAACCGAATTGGGCGTTTATTTATATGACATAGCCATACACGATTTGTAAAAGTTTGGTCGGGATCGGACCACTATATCATATAGCTGCCATACAAACGACCGAATGAAAGCAAGTCTTTGTATGGAAAACTTTTTTGTTCTCCAAGTTATCGCAACCGAATTGAGCGTTCTTTTATATGACATCGCCATACACGATTTGTAAAAGTTTGGTCGGGATCGGACCACTATATCATATAGCTGCCATACTAACGATCAATCAGATTTCAAGTCTTTGAATAGAAAACTTTTTTGTTCTCCAAGCTATCCCAACCAAATTAAACATTTATTTATTTGACTTAGCCGTACACGATGTGTGAAAGTTTGGTCCGAATCGGACCACTAAATCATATAGCTGCCATACAAACAACCGAATGAAAGTAAGTCTTTGTATGGAAAATTTTTTTGTTCACCAAGCTATCGATTTCAATCAGATTTCAAGTCTTTGTATGGAAAACTTTTTTGTTCTCCAAGCTATCGCAACCGAACTAAACATTTATTCATTTGACATAGCCACACACGATTTGTAAAAGTTTGGTCGGGATCGGACCATTATATCATATAGCTGCCATACTAACGATCAATCAGATTTCAAGTCTTTGAATGGAAAACTTTTTTGTTCTCCAAGCTATCCCAACCAAATTAAACATATATTTATTTGACTTAGCCGTACACAATGTGTGAAAGTTTGGTCGGGATCGGATCATTAAATCATATAGCTGCCATACAAACGACCGAATGAAAGTAAGTCTTTGTATGGAAAATTTTTTTTGTTCTCCAAGCTATTGCAACCGAATTAAAGTTTTGTTGATTTGACATAGCCATACACAATTTGTGAAAGTTTGGTCCGGATCGGACAACTATATCTAATAGCTGCTATACTAACGATCAATCAGATTTCAAGTCTTTGTATGGAAAACTTTTTGTTCTCCAAGCTATCGCAACCGAACTAAACATTTATTCATTTGAAATAGCCACACACGATTTGTAAAAGTTTGGTCGGGATCGGACCATTATATCATATAGCTGCCATACTAACGATCAATCAGATTTCAAGTCTTTGAATGGAAAACTTTTTTGTTCTCCAAGCTATCCCAACCAAATTAAACATTTATTTATTTGACATAGCCGTACACGATGTGTGAAAGTTTGGTCCGGATCGGACCACTAAATCATATAGCTGCCATACAAACGACCGAATGAAAGTAAGTCTTTGTATGGAAAATTTTTTTGTTCTCCAAGCTATCGATTTCAATCAGATTTCAAGTCTTTGTATGGAAAACTTTTTTGTTCTCCAAGCTATCGCAACCGAACTTAACATTTATTCATTTGACATAGCCACACACGATTTGTAAAAGTTTGGTCGGGATCGGACCACTATATCATATAGCTGCCATACTAACGATCAATCAGATTTCAAGTCTTTGAATGGAAAACTTTTTTGTTCTCCAAGCTATCCCAACCGAATTAAACATATATTTATTTGACATAGCCGTACACGATGTGTGAAAGTTTGGACCGGATCGGACCACTATATCATATAGCTGCCATACAAACGACCGAATGAAAGCAAGTCTTTGTATGGAAAACTTTTTTGTTCTCCAAGTTATCGCAACCGAACTAAACATTTATTTATTTGACATAGTCACACACGATTTGTAAAAGTTTGGTCCGGATCGGACCACTATATCATATAGCTGCCATACAAACGACCGAATGAAAGCAAGTCATTGTATTGAAAACTTTTTTGTTTTCCAAGCTATTACAACCGAATTCAAGATTTATACATTCGATGTAGCGGTACACAATTTGTGAAAGTTTGGTCCGGATCGGAGAACTATATCATATAGCTGCCATACTAACGATCAATCAGATTTCAAGTCTTTGTATGGAAAATTTGTTTGTTCTCCAAGCTATCGATTTTAGTCAGATTTCAAGTGTTTGTATGGAAAACTTTTTTGTTCTCCAAGCTATCGCAACCGAACTAAACATTTATTCATTTGACATAGCCGTACACGATGTGTGAAAGTTTGGTCCGGATCGGACCACTATATCATATAGCTGCCATACAAACGACCGAATGAAAGCAAGTCTTTGTATGGAAAACTTTTTTGTTCTCCAAGTTATCGCAACCGAATTGAGCATTCATTTATATGACATAGCCAGACACGATTTGTAAAAGTTTGGTCCGGATCGGAGAACTATATCTAATAGCTGCTATACTAAAGATCAATCAGATTTCAAGTCTTTGTATGGAAAACTTTTTTGTTCTCCAAGCTATCGCAACCGAACTAAACATTTACTTATTTAGCTTAGCCACACACGATGTGTGAAAGTTTGGTCGGGATCGGACTACTATATCATATAGCTGCCATACAAACGACCGAATGAAAGCAAGTCTTTGTATTGAAAACTTTTTTGTTTTCCAAGCTATTACAACCGAATTCAAGATTTATACATTCGATGTAGCGGTACACAATTTGTGAAAGTTTGGTCCGGATCGGAGAACTATATCTAATAGCTGCCATACTAACGATCAATCAGATTTCAAGTCTTTGTATGGAAAACTGTTTTGTTCTCCAAGCTATCGCAACCGAATTCAAAATTTATTCATTTGACTTAGCCATACACGACGTGTAAAAGTTTGTTCGGGATCGGACTACTATATCATATAGCTGCCATACAAACGACCGAATGAAAGCAAGTCTTTGTATGGAAAACTTTTTTGTTCTCCAAGTTATCGCAACCGAATTGAGCATTCATTTATATGACATAGCCAGACACGATTTGTAAAAGTTTGGTCCGGATCGGACCACTATATCATATAGCTGCCATACAAACGACAGAATTAAAGCAAGTCTTTGTATTGAAAACTTTTTTGTTTTCAAGCAATTGCAACCGAATTAAAGTTTTATTGATTTGACATAGCCATAAACAATTTGTGAAAGTTTGGTCCGGATCGGAGAACTATATCTAATAGCTGCTATACTAACGATCAATCAGATTTCAAGTCTTTGTATGGAAAACTTTTTTGTTCTCCAAGCTATCGCAACCGAACTAAACATTTACTTATTTAGCTTAGCCACACACGATGTGTGAAAGTTTGGTCGGGATCGGACTACTATATCATATAGCTGCCATACAAACGACCGATATGAAAGCAAGTCTTTGTATGGAAAACTTTTTTGTTCTCCAAGTTATCGCAACCGAATTGAGCCTTCATTTATATGACATAGCCATACACGATTTGTAAAAGTTTGGTCGGGATCGGACCACTATATCATATAGCTGCCATACTAACGATCAATCAGATTTCAAGTCTTTGAATGGAAAACTTTTTTGTTCTCCAAGCTATCCCAACCAAATTAAACATTTATTTAGTTGACTTAGCCGTACACGATGTGTGAAAGTTTGGTCCGGATCGGACCAATTAATCATATAGCTGCCATACAAACGACCGAATGAAAGTAAGTCTTTGTATGGAAAATTTTTTTGTTCTCCACGCTATCGATTTCAATCAGATTTCAAGTCTTTGTATGGAAAACTTTTTTGTTCTCCAAGCTATCGCAACCGAACTAAACATTTATTCATTTGACATAGCCACACACGATTTGTAAAAGTTTGGTCCGGATCGGACCACTATATCATATAGCTGCCATACAAACGACCGAATGAAAGCAAGTCTTTGTATGGAAAATTTTTGTTCTCCAAGCTATCGCAACCAAACTAAACACTTATTCATTTGACATAGCCACACACGATTTGTAAAAGTTTGGTCGGGATCGGACCACTATATCATATAGCTGCCATACTAACGATCAATCAGATTTCAAGTCTTTGTATGGAAAACTTTTTTGTTCTCCAAGCTATCCCTACCGAACTAAACATTTATTCATTTGACATAGCCGTACACGATGTGTGAAAGTTTGGTCCGGATCGGACCACTATATCATATAGCTGCCATACAAACGACCGAATGAAAGCAAGTCTTTGTATGGAAAACTTTTTTGTTCTCCAAGTTATCGCAACCGAATTGAGCATTCATTTATATGACATAGCCAGACACGATTTGTAAAAGTTTGGTCCGGATCGGACCACTATATCATATAGCTGCCATACAAACGACCGAATTAAAGCAAGTCTTTGTATTGAAAACTTTTTTGTTTTCAAGCAATTGCAACCGAATTAAAGTTTTATTGAATTGACATAGCCATACACAATTTGTGAAAGTTTGGTCCGGATCGGACAACTATATCTAATAGCTGCCATACAAACGACCGAATGAAAGCAAGTCTTTGTATGGAAAATTTTTTGTTCTCCAAGCTATCGCAACCAAACTAAACACTTATTCATTTGACATAGCCACACACGATTTGTAAAAGTTTGGTCGGGATCGGACCACTATATCATATAGCTGCCATACTAACGATCAATCAGATTTCAAGTCTTTGTATGGAAAACTTTTTTGTTCTCCAAGCTATCCCTACCGAACTAAACATTTATTCATTTGACATAGCCGTACACGATGTGTGAAAGTTTGGTCCGGATCGGACCACTATATCATATAGCTGCCATACAAACGACCGAATGAAAGCAAGTCTTTGTATGGAAAACTTTTTTGTTCTCCAAGTTATCGCAACCGAATTGAGCATTCATTTATATGACATAGCCAGACACGACTTGTAAAAGTTTGGTCCGGATCGGACCACTATATCATATAGCTGCCATACAAACGACCGAATGAAAGCATGTCTTTGTATGGAAAATTTTTTGTTCTCCAATCTATCGCAACCAAACTAAACACTTATTCATTTGACATAGCCACACACGATTTGTAAAAGTTTGGTCGGGATCGGACCACTATATCATATAGCTGCCATACTAACGATCAATCAGATTTCAAGTCTTTGTATGGAAAACTTTTTTGTTCTCCAAGCTATCCCTACCGAATTGAGCCTTCATTTATATGACATAGCCATACACGATTTGTAAAAGTTTGGTCGGGATCGGACCACTATATCATATAGCTGCCATACTAACGATCAATCAGATTTCAAGTCTTTGAATGGAAAACTTTTTTGTTCTCCAAGCTATCCCAACCAAATTAAACATTTATTTAGTTGACTTAGCCGTACACGATGTGTGAAAGTTTGGTCCTGATCTGACCAATTAATCATATAGCTGCCATACAAACGACCGAATGAAAGTAAGTCTTTGTATGGAAAATTTTTTTGTTCTCCACGCTATCGATTTCAATCAGATTTCAAGTCTTTGTATGGAAAACTTTTTTGTTCTCCAAGCTATCGCAACCGAACTAAACATTTATTCATTTGACATAGCCACACACGATTTGTAAAAGTTTGGTCCGGATCGGACCACTATATCATATAGCTGCCATACAAACGACCGAATGAAAGCAAGTCTTTGTATGGAAAATTTTTTGTTCTCCAAGCTATCGCAACCAAACTAAACACTTATTCATTTGACATAGCCACACACGATTTGTAAAAGTTTGGTCGGGATCGGACCACTATATCATATAGCTGCCATACTAACGATCAATCAGATTTCAAGTCTTTGTATGGAAAACTTTTTTGTTCTCCAAGCTATCCCTACCGAACTAAACATTTATTCATTTGACATAGCCGTACACGATGTGTGAAAGTTTGGTCCGGATCGGACCACTATATCATATAGCTGCCATACAAACGACCGAATGAAAGCAAGTCTTTGTATGGAAAACTTTTGTTCTCCAAGTTATCGCAACCGAATTGAGCATTCATTTATATGACATAGCCAGACACGATTTGTAAAAGTTTGGTCCGGATCGGACCACTATATCATATAGCTGCCATACAAACGACCGAATTAAAGCAAGTCTTTGTATTGAAAACTTTTTTGTTTTCAAGCAATTGCAACCGAATTAAAGTTTTATTGAATTGACATAGCCATACACAATTTGTGAAAGTTTGGTCCGGATCGGACAACTATATCTAATAGCTGCCATACAAACGACCGAATGAAAGCAAGTCTTTGTATGGAAAATTTTTTGTTCTCCAAGCTATCGCAACCAAACTAAACACTTATTCATTTGACATAGCCACACACGATTTGTAAAAGTTTGGTCGGGATCGGACCACTATATCATATAGCTGCCATACTAACGATCAATCAGATTTCAAGTCTTTGTATGGAAAACTTTTTTGTTCTCCAAGCTATCCCTACCGAACTAAACATTTATTCATTTGACATAGCCGTACACGATGTGTGAAAGTTTGGTCCGGATCGGACCACTATATCATATAGCTGCCATACAAACGACCGAATGAAAGCAAGTCTTTGTATGGAAAACTTTTTTGTTCTCCAAGTTATCGCAACCGAATTGAGCATTCATTTATATGACATAGCCAGACACGACTTGTAAAAGTTTGGTCCGGATCGGACCACTATATCATATAGCTGCCATACAAACGACCGAATGAAAGCATGTCTTTGTATGGAAAATTTTTTGTTCTCCAAGCTATCGCAACCAAACTAAACACTTATTCATTTGACATAGCCACACACGATTTGTAAAAGTTTGGTCGGGATCGGACCACTATATCATATAGCTGCCATACTAACGATCAATCAGATTTCAAGTCTTTGTATGGAAAACTTTTTTGTTCTCCAAGCTATCCCTACCGAACTAAACATTTATTCATTTGACATAGCCACACACGATTTGTAAAAGTTTGGTCCGGATCGGACCACTATATCATATAGCTGCCATACAAACGACCGAATGAAAGCAAGTCTTTGTATGGAAAATTTTTTGTTCTCCAAGCTATCGCAACCAAACTAAACACTTATTCATTTGACATAGCCACACACGATTTGTAAAAGTTTGGTCGGGATCGGACCACTATATCTTATAGCTGCCATACTAACGATCAATCAGATTTCAAGTCTTTGAATGGAAAACTTTTTTGTTCTCCAAGCTATCCCAACCAAATTAAACATTTATTTATTTGACTTAGCCGTACACGATGTGTGAAAGTTTGGTCCGGATCGGACCACTAAATCATATAGCTGCCATACAAACGACCGAATGAAAGTAAGTCTTTGTATGGAAAATTTTTTTGTTCTCCAAGCTATCGATTTCAATCAGATTTCAAGTCTTTGTATGGAAAACTTTTTTGTTCTCCAAGCTATCGCAACCGAACTAAACATTTATTTATTTGACATAGCCACACACGATTTGTAAAAGTTTGGTCCGGATCGGACCACTATATCATATAGCTGCCATACTAACGATCAATCAGATTTCAAGTCTTTGTATGGAAAACTTTTTTGTTCTCCAAGCTATCGCAACTGAACTAAACATTTATTCATTTGACGAAGCCACACACGATTTGTAAAAGTTTGGTCCGGATCGGACCACTATATCATATAGCTGCCATACAAACGACCGAATGAAAGCAAGTCATTGTATTGAAAACTTTTTTGTTTTCCAAGCTATTGCAACCGAATTAAAGTTTTGTTGATTTGACATAGCCATACACAATTTGTGAAAGTTTGGTCCGGATCGGACAACTATATCTAATAGCTGCTATACTAACGATCAATCAGATTTCAAGTCTTTGTATGGAAAACTTTTTTGTTCTCCAAGCTATCGCAACCGAACTAAACATTAATTATTTAGCTTAGCCAAACACGATTTGTGAAAGTTTGGTCGGGATCGGACTACTATATCATATAGCTGCCATACTAACGATCAATCAGATTTCAAGTCTTTGAATGGAAAACTTTTTTGTTCTCCAAGCTATCCCAACCAAATTAAACATTTATTTATTTGACTTAGCCGTACACGATGTGTGAAAGTTTGGTCTGGATCGGATCACTAAATCATATAGCTGCCATACAAACGACCGAATGAAAGCAAGTCTTTGTATGGAAAACTTTTTTGTTCTCGAAGCTATCGATTTCAATCAGATTTCAAGTCTTTGTATGGAAAACTTTTTTGTTCTCCAAGCTATCGCTACCGAACTAAACATTAATTCATTTGACATAGCCGTACACGACGAGTGAAAGTTTGGTCCGGATCGGACAACTATATCATATAGCTGCCATACAAACGACCGAATGAAAGCAAGTTTTTGTATGGAAAACTTTTTTGTTCTCCAAGTTATCGCAACCGAATTGAGCATTTATTTATTTGACATAGCCACACACGATGTGTAAAAGTTTGGTCCGGATCGGACCACTATATCATATAGCTGCCATACAAACGACCGAATGAAAGCAAGTCTTTGTATTGAAAACTTTTTGTTTTCCAAGCTATTGCAACCGAATTCAAGATTTATACATTCGATGTAGCTGTACACAATTTGTGAAAGTTTGCTCCGGATCGGATAACTATATCTAATAGCTGCCATACTAACGATCAATCAGATTTCAAGTCTTTGTATGGAAAACTTTTTTGTTCTCCAAGCTATCGCAACCGAATTCAAAATTTATTTATTTGACATAGCCATACACGATGTGTGAAAGTTTGGTCGGGATCGGACTACTATATCATATAGCTGCCATACTAACGATCAATCAGATTTCAAGTCTTTGAATGGAAAACTTTTTTGTTCTCCAAGCTATCCCAACCAAATTAAACATTTATTTATTTGACTTAGCCGTACACGATGTGTGAAAGTTTGGTCTGGATCGGATCACTAAATCATATAGCTGCCATACAAACGACCGAATGAATGTAAGTCTTTGTATGGAAAATTTTTTTGTTCTCCAAGCTATCGATTTCAATCAGATTTCAAGTCTTTGTATGGAAAACTTTTTTGTTCTCCAAGCTATCGCAACCGAACTAAACATTTATTCATTTGACATAGCCGTACACGATGTGTGAAAGTATGGTTCGGATCGGACCACAATATCATATAGCTGCCATACAAACGACCGAATGAAAGTAAGTCTTTGTATGGAAAATTTTTTTGTTCTCCAAGCTATCGATTTCAATCAGATTTCAAGTCTTTGTATGGAAAACTTTTTTGTTCTCCAAGCTATCGCAACCGAACTAAACATTTATTCATTTGACATAGCCACACATGATTTGTAAAAGTAAAAGAAAGTAAGTCTTTGTATTGAAAACTTTTTTGTTTTCCAAGCTATTGCAACCGAATTCAAGATTTATACATTTGATGTAGCCGTACACAATTTGTGAAAGTTTGGTCCGGATCGGAGATTTATATCTAATAGCTGCCATACTAACGATCAATCAGATTTCAAGTCTTTGTATGGAAAACTTTTTTGTTCTCTAAGCTATCGCAAGCGAACTAAACATTTATTCATTTGACATAGCCGTACACGATTTGTAAAAGTTTGGTCGGGATCGGACCACTATATCATATAGCTGCCATACTAACGATCAATCAGATTTCAAGTCTTTGAATGGAAAACTTTTTTGTTCTCCAAGCTATCCCAACCAAATTAAACATTTATTTATTTGACTTAGCCGTACACGATGTGTAAAAGTTTGGTCTGGATCGGATCACTAAATCATATAGCTGCCATACAAACGACCGAATGAAAGTAAGTCTTTGTATGGAAAATTTTTTTGTTCTCCAAGCTATCGATTTCAATCAGATTTCAAGTCTTTGTATGGAAAACTTTTTTGTTCTCCAAGCTATCGCAACCGAACTAAACATTTATTCATTTGACATAGCCGTACACGATGTGTGAAAGTTTGGTTCGGATCGGACCACAATATCATATAGCTGCCATACAAACGACCGAATGAAAGTAAGTCTTTGTATGGAAAATTTTTTTGTTCTCCAAGCTATCGATTTCAATCAGATTTCAAGTCTTTGTATGGAAAACTTTTTGTTCTCCAAGCTATCGCAACCGAACTAAACATTTATTCATTTGACATAGCCACACATGATTTGTAAAAGTAAAAGAAAGTAAGTCTTTGTATTGAAAACTTTTTTGTTTTCCAAGCTATTGCAACCGAATTCAAAATTTATTCATTTGACTTAGCCATACACGACGTGTAAAAGTTTGGTCAGAATCGGACCACTATATCATATAGCTGCCATACAAACGACCGAATGAAAGCAATTCTTTGTATTGAAAACTTTTTTGTTCTCCAAGCTATCGATTTCAATCAGATTTCAAGTCTTTGTATGGAAAACTTTTTTGTTCTCCAAGCTATCGCAACCGAACTAAACATTTATTCATTTGACATAGCCGTACACGATGTGTGAAAGTTTGGTTCGGATCGGACCACTATATCATATAGCTGCCATACAAACGACCGAATGAAAGTAAGTCTTTGTATGGAAAATTTTTTTGTTCTCCAAGCTATCGATTTCAATCAGATTTCAAGTCTTTGTATGGAAAACTTTTTTGTTCTCCAAGCTATCGCAACCGAACTAAACATTTATTCATTTGACATAGCCACACATGATTTGTAAAAGTAAAAGAAAGTAAGTCATTGTATTGAAAACTTTTTTGTTTTCCAAGCTATTGCAACCGAATTCAAGATTTATACATTTGACATAGCCGTACACGATTTGTAAAAGTTTGGTCGGGATCGGACCACTATATCATATAGCTGCCATACTAACGATCAATCAGATTTCAAGTCTTTGAATGGAAAACTTTTTTGTTCTCCAAGCTATCCCAACCAAATTAAACATTTATTTATTTGACTTAGCCGTACACGATGTTTGAAAGTTTGGTCCGGATCGGACCACTAAATCATATAGCTGCCATACAAACGACCGAATGAAAGTAAGTTTTTGTATTGAAAACTTTTTTGTTTTCCAAGCTATTGCAACCGAATTCAAGATTTATACATTCGATGTAGCCGTACACAATTTGTGAAAGTTTGGTCCGGATCGGAGAACTATATCTAATAGCTGCCATACTAACGATCAATCAGATTTCAAGTCTTTGTATGGAAAATTTTTTTGTTCTCCAAGCTATCGATTTCAGTCACATTTCAAGTCTTTGTATTGAAAACTTTTTTGTTTTCAAGCAATTGCAACCGAATTAAAGTTTTATTGATTTGACATAGCCATACACAATTTGTGAAAGTTTGGTCCGGATCGGACAACTATATCTAATAGCTGCTATACTAACGATCAATCAGATTTCAAGTCTTTGTATGGAAAACTTTTTTGTTCTCCAAGCTATCGCAATCGAACTAAACATTTATTTATTTAGCTTAGCCAAAAACGATGTGTGAAAGTTTGGTCGGGATCGGACTACTATATCATATAGCTGCCATACAAACGACCGATATGAAAGCAAGTCTTTGTATGAAAAACTTTTTTGTTCTCGAAGCTATCGATTTCAATCAGATTTCAAGTCTTTGTATGGAAAACTTTTTTGTTCTCCAAGCTATCGCAACCGAACTAAACATTTATTCATTCGACATAGCCGTACACGATGTGTAAAAGTTTGGTCCGGATCGGACCACTATATCATATAGCTGCCATACAAACGACCGAATGAAAGCAAGTCATTGTATTGAAAACTTTTTTGTTTTCCAAGCTATTGCAACCGAATTCAAGATTTATACATTTGATGTATCCGTACACAATTTGTGAAAGTTTGGTCCGGATCGGAGAACTATATCTAACAGCTGCCATACTAACGATCAATCATATTTCAAGTCTTTGTATGGAAAACTTTTTTGTTCTCCAAGCTATCGCAACCGAACTAAACATTTATTCATTCGACATAGCCAGACACGACTTGTAAAAGTTTGGTCCGGATCGGACCACTATATCATATAGCTGCCATACAAACGACCGAATGAAAGCAATTCTTTGTATTGAAAACTTTTTTGTTTTCCAAGCTATTGCAACCGAATTCAAGATTTATACATTTGATGTAGCCGTACACAATTTGTGAAAGTTTGGTCCGGATCGGAGATTTATATCTAATAGCTGCCATACTAACGATCAATCAGATTTCAAGTCTTTGTATGGAAAACTTTTTTGTTCTCCAAGCTATCGCAAGCGAATTCAAAATTTATTCATTTGACTTAGCCATACACGACGTGTAAAAGTTTGGTCAGAATCGGACCACTATATCATATAGCTGCCATACAAACGACCGAATGAAAGCAATTCTTTGTATTGAAAACTTTTTTGTTTTCCAAGCTATTGCAACCGAATTCAAGACTTATACATTTGATGTAGCCGTACACAATTTGTGAAAGTTTGGTTCGGATCGGAGATTTATATCTAATAGCTGCCATACTAACGATCAATCAGATTTCAAGTCTTTGTATGGAAAACTTTTTTGTTCTCTAAGCTATCGCAAGCGAACTAAACATTTATTCATTTGACATAGCCGTACACGATTTGTAAAAGTTTGGTCGGGATCGGACCACTATATCATATAGCTGCCATACTAACGATCAATCAGATTTCAAGTCTTTGAATGGAAAACTTTTTTGTTCTCCAAGCTATCCCAACCAAATTAAACATTTATTTATTTGACTTAGCCGTACACGATGTTTGAAAGTTTGGTCCGGATCGGACCACTAAATCATATAGCTGCCATACAAACGACCGAATGAAAGTAAGTCTTTGTATTGAAAACTTTTTTGTTTTCCAAGCTATTGCAACCGAATTCAAGATTTATACATTCGATGTAGCCGTACACAATTTGTGAAAGTTTGGTCCGGATCGGAGAACTATATCTAATAGCTGCCATACTAACGATCAATCAGATTTCAAGTCTTTGTATGGAAAATTTTTTTGTTCTCCAAGCTATCGATTTCAGTCAGATTTCAAGTCTTTGACATAGCCATACACAATTTGTGAAAGTTTGGTCCGGATCGGACAACTATATCTAATAGCTGCTATACTAACGATCAATCAGATTTCAAGTCTTTGTATGGAAAACTTTTTTGTTCTCCAAGCTATCGCAATCGAACTAAACATTTATTTATTTAGCTTAGCCAAACACGATGTGTGAAAGTTTGGTCGGGATCGGACTACTATATCATATAGCTGCCATACAAACGACCGATATGAAAGCAAGTCTTTGTATGAAAAACTTTTTTGTTCTCGAAGCTATCGATTTCAATCAGATTTCAAGTCTTTGTATGGAAAACTTTTTTGTTCTCCAAGCTATCGCAACCGAACTAAACATTTATTCATTCGACATAGCCGTACACGATGTGTAAAAGTTTGGTCCGGATCGGACCACTATATCATATAGCTGCCATACAAACGACCGAATGAAAGCAAGTCATTGTATTGAAAACTTTTTTGTTTTCCAAGCTATTGCAACCGAATTCAAGATTTATACATTTGATGTATCCGTACACAATTTGTGAAAGTTTGGTCCGGATCGGAGAACTATATCTAACAGCTGCCATACTAACGATCAATCAGATTTCAAGTCTTTGTATGGAAAACTTTTTTGTTCTCCAAGCTATCGCAACCGAACTAAACATTTATTCATTTGACATAGCCACACACGATGTGTAAAAGTTTGGTCCGGATCGGACCACTATATCATATAGCTGCCATACAAACGACCGAATGAAAGCAAGTCATTGTATTGAAAACTTTTTTGTTTTCCAAGCTATTGCAACCGAATTCAAGATTTATACATTCGATGTAGCTGTACACAATTTGTGAAAGTTTGCTCCGGATCGGATAACTATATCTAATAGCTGCCATACTAACGATCAATCAGATTTCAAGTCTTTGTATGGAAAACTTTTTTGTTCTCCAAGCTATCGCAACCGAATTCAAAATTTATTCATTTGACTTAGCCATACACGATGTGTGAAAGTTTGGTCGGGATCGGACTACTATATCATATAGCTGCCATACTAACGATCAATCAGATTTCAAGTCTTTGAATGGAAAACTTTTTTGTTCTCCAAGCTATCCCAACCAAATTAAACATTTATTTATTTGACTTAGCCGTACACGATGTGTGAAAGTTTGGTCTGGATCGGATCACTAAATCATATAGCTGCCATACAAACGACCGAATGAAAGTAAGTCTTTGTATGGAAAATTTTTTTGTTCTCCAAGCTATCGATTTCAATCAGATTTCAAGTCTTTGTATGGAAAACTTTTTTGTTCTCTAAGCTATCGCAACCGAACTAAACATTTATTCATTTGACATAGCCGTACACGATGTGTGAAAGTTTGGTTCGGATCGGACCACAATATCATATAGCTGCCATACAAACGACCGAATGAAAGTAAGTCTTTGTATGGAAAATTTTTTTGTTCTCCAAGCTATCGATTTCAATCAGATTTCAAGTCTTTGTATGGAAAACTTTTTTGTTCTCCAAGCTATCGCAACCGAACTAAACATTTATTCATTTGACATAGCCACACATGATTTGTAAAAGTAAAAGAAAGTAAGTCTTTGTATTGAAAACTTTTTTGTTTTCCAAGCTATTGCAACCGAATTCAAAATTTATTCATTTGACTTAGCCATACACGACGTGTAAAAGTTTGGTCAGAATCGGACCACTATATCATATAGCTGCCATACAAACGACCGAATGAAAGCAATTCTTTGTAT
This sequence comes from Drosophila merina, assembly GCA_035047645.1. NCBI lineage: Eukaryota > Metazoa > Arthropoda > Insecta > Diptera > Drosophilidae > Drosophila > Drosophila merina. The sequence continues at coordinate 925,433 of JAWNPH010000014.1, read as the reverse complement.
TGAAAACTTTTTTGTTCTCCAAGCTATCGATTTCAATCAGATTTCAAGTCTTTGTATGGAAAACTTTTTTGTTCTCCAAGCTATCGCAACCGAACTAAACATTTATTCATTTGACATAGCCGTACACGATGTGTGAAAGTTTGGTTCGGATCGGACCACTATATCATATAGCTGCCATACAAACGACCGAATGAAAGTAAGTCTTTGTATGGAAAATTTTTTTGTTCTCCAAGCTATCGATTTCAATCAGATTTCAAGTCTTTGTATGGAAAACTTTTTTGTTCTCCAAGCTATCGCAACCGAACTAAACATTTATTCATTTGACATAGCCACACATGATTTGTAAAAGTAAAAGAAAGTAAGTCTTTGTATTGAAAACTTTTTTGTTTTCCAAGCTATTGCAACCGAATTCAAAATTTATTCATTTGACTTAGCCATACACGACGTGTAAAAGTTTGGTCAGAATCGGACCACTATATCATATAGCTGCCATACAAACGACCGAATGAAAGCAATTCTTTGTATTGAAAACTTTTTTGTTCTCCAAGCTATCGATTTCAATCAGATTTCAAGTCTTTGTATGGAAAACTTTTTTGTTCTCCAAGCTATCGCAACCGAACTAAACATTTATTCATTTGACATAGCCGTACACGATGTGTGAAAGTTTGGTTCGGATCGGACCACTATATCATATAGCTGCCATACAAACGACCGAATGAAAGTAAGTCTTTGTATGGAAAACTTTTTTGTTCTCCAAGCTATCGCAACCGAACTAAACATTTATTCATTTGACATAGCCACACATGATTTGTAAAAGTAAAAGAAAGTAAGTCTTTGTATTGAAAACTTTTTTGTTTTCCAAGCTATTGCAACCGAATTCAAGATTTATACATTTGATGTAGCCGTACACAATTTGTGAAAGTTTGGTCCGGATCGGAGATTTATATCTAATAGCTGCCATACTAACGATCAATCAGATTTCAAGTCTTTGTATGGAAAACTTTTTTGTTCTCTAAGCTATCGCAAGCGAACTAAACATTTATTCATTTGACATAGCCGTACACGATTTGTAAAAGTTTGGTCGGGATCGGACCACTATATCATATAGCTGCCATACTAACGATCAATCAGATTTCAAGTCTTTGAATGGAAAACTTTTTTGTTCTCCAAGCTATCCCAACCAAATTAAACATTTATTTATTTGACTTAGCCGTACACGATGTTTGAAAGTTTGGTCCGGATCGGACCACTAAATCATATAGCTGCCATACAAACGACCGAATGAAAGTAAGTCTTTGTATTGAAAACTTTTTGTTTTCCAAGCTATTGCAACCGAATTCAAGATTTATACATTCGATGTAGCCGTACACAATTTGTGAAAGTTTGGTCCGGATCGGAGAACTATATCTAATAGCTGCCATACTAACGATCAATCAGATTTCAAGTCTTTGTATGGAAAATTTTTTTGTTCTCCAAGCTATCGATTTCAGTCATATTTCAAGTCTTTGTATTGAAAACTTTTTTGTTTTCAAGCAATTGCAACCGAATTAAAGTTTTATTGATTTGACATAGCCATACACAATTTGTGAAAGTTTGGTCCGGATCGGACAACTATATGTAATAGCTGCTATACTAACGATCAATCAGATTTCAAGTCTTTGTATGGAAAACTTTTTTGTTCTCCAAGCTATCGCAATCGAACTAAACATTTATTTATTTAGCTTAGCCAAACACGATGTGTGAAAGTTTGGTCGGGATCGGACTACTATATCATATAGCTGCCATACAAACGACCGATATGAAAGCAAGTCTTTGTATGAAAAACTTTTTTGTTCTCGAAGCTATCGATTTCAATCAGATTTCAAGTCTTTGTATGGAAAACTTTTTTGTTCTCCAAGCTATCGCAACCGAACTAAACATTTATTCATTCGACATAGCCAGACACGACTTGTAAAAGTTTGGTCCGGATCGGACCACTATATCATATAGCTGCCATACAAACGACCGAATGAAAGCAATTCTTTGTATTGAAAACTTTTTTGTTTTCCAAGCTATTGCAACCGAATTCAAGATTTATACATTTGATGTAGCCGTACACAATTTGTGAAAGTTTGGTCCGGATCGGAGATTTATATCTAATAGCTGCCATACTAACGATCAATCAGATTTCAAGTCTTTGTATGGAAAACTTTTTTGTTCTCCAAGCTATCGCAAGCGAATTCAAAATTTATTCATTTGACTTAGCCATACACGACGTGTAAAAGTTTGGTCAGAATCGGACCACTATATCATATAGCTGCCATACAAACGACCGAATGAAAGCAATTCTTTGTATTGAAAACTTTTTTGTTTTCCAAGCTATTGCAACCGAATTCAAGACTTATACATTTGATGTAGCCGTACACAATTTGTGAAAGTTTGGTTCGGATCGGAGATTTATATCTAATAGCTGCCATACTAACGATCAATCAGATTTCAAGTCTTTGTATGGAAAACTTTTTTGTTCTCTAAGCTATCGCAAGCGAACTAAACATTTATTCATTTGACATAGCCGTACACGATTTGTAAAAGTTTGGTCGGGATCGGACCACTATATCATATAGCTGCCATACTAACGATCAATCAGATTTCAAGTCTTTGAATGGAAAACTTTTTTGTTCTCCAAGCTATCCCAACCAAATTAAACATTTATTTATTTGACTAAGCCGTACACGATGTTTGAAAGTTTGGTCCGGATCGGACCACTAAATCATATAGCTGCCATACAAACGACCGAATGAAAGTAAGTCTTTGTATTGAAAACTTTTTTGTTTTCCAAGCTATTGCAACCGAATTCAAGATTTATACATTCGATGTAGCCGTACACAATTTGTGAAAGTTTGGTCCGGATCGGAGAACTATATCTAATAGCTGCCATACTAACGATCAATCAGATTTCAAGTCTTTGTATGGAAAATTTTTTTGTTCTCCAAGCTATCGATTTCAGTCAGATTTCAAGTCTTTGTATTGAAAACTTTTTTGTTTTCAAGCAATTGCAACCGAATTAAAGTTTTATTGATTTGACATAGCCATACACAATTTGTGAAAGTTTGGTCCGGATCGGACAACTATATGTAATAGCTGCTATACTAACGATCAATCAGATTTCAAGTCTTTGTATGGAAAACTTTTTTGTTCTCCAAGCTATCGCAATCGAACTAAACATTTATTTATTTAGCTTAGCCAAACACGATGTGTGAAAGTTTGGTCGGGATCGGACTACTATATCATATAGCTGCCATACAAACGACCGATATGAAAGCAAGTCTTTGTATGAAAAACTTTTTTGTTCTCGAAGCTATCGATTTCAATCAGATTTCAAGTCTTTGTATGGAAAACTTTTTTGTTCTCCAAGCTATCGCAACCGAACTAAACATTTATTCATTCGACATAGCCGTACACGATGTGTAAAAGTTTGGTCCGGATCGGACCACTATATCATATAGCTGCCATACAAACGACCGAATGAAAGCAAGTCATTGTATTGAAAACTTTTTTGTTTTCCAAGCTATTGCAACCGAATTCAAGATTTATACATTTGATGTATCCGTACACAATTTGTGAAAGTTTGGTCCGGATCGAAGAACTATATCTAACAGCTGCCATACTAACGATCAATCAGATTTCAAGTCTTTGTATGGAAAACTTTTTTGTTCTCCAAGCTATCGCAACCGAACTAAACATTTATTCATTCGACATAGCCAGACACGACTAGTAAAAGTTTGGTCCGGATCGGACCACTATATCATATAGCTGCCATACAAACGACCGAATGAAAGCAAGTCATTGTATTGAAAACTTTTTTGTTTTCCAAGCTATTGCAACCGAATTCAAGATTTACACATTTGATGTATCCGTACACAATTTGTGAAAGTTTGGTCCGGATCGGAGAACTATATCTAACAGCTGCCATACTAACGATCAATCAGATTTCAAGTCTTTGTATGGAAAACTTTTTTGTTCTCCAAGCTATCGCAACCGAACTAAACATTTATTCATTCGACATAGCCGTACACGATGTGTAAAAGTTTGGTACGGTATCGGACCACTATATCATATAGCTGCCATACAAACGACCGAATGAAAGCAAGTCTTTGTATGGAAAACTTTTTTGTTCTCCAAGTTATCGCAACCGAATTAAGCGTTCATTTATATGACATAGCCATACACGATTTATAAAAGTTTGGTCCGGATCGGACCACTATATCATATAGCTGCCATACAAACGACCGAATGAAAGCAAGTCTTTGTATGGAAAACTTTTTTGTTCTCCAAGTTATCGCAACCGAATTGAGCGATCATTTATATGACATAGCCATACACGATTTGTGAAAGTTTGGTACGGTATCGGACCACTATATCATATAGCTGCCATACCGAGAGACCGAATGAAAGCAAGTCTTTGTATGGAAAACTTTTTTGTTCTCCAAGTTATCGCAACCGAATTGAGCGTTCATTTATATGACATAGCCATACACGATTTGTAAAAGTTTGGTCGGGATCGGACCACTATATCATATAGCTGCCATACAAAGGACCGATATGAAAGCAAGTCTTTGTATGGAAAACTTTTTTGTTCTCCAAGTTATCGCAACCGAATTAAGCGTTCATTTATTTGACATAGCTGTTCACGATTTGTGAAAGTTTGGTCCCGACCAGACCACTATATCATATAGCTGCCATACAAACGACCGAATGAAAGCAAGTCTTTGTATGGAAAACTTTTTTGTTCTCCAAGTTATCGCAACCGAATTGAGAGATCATTTATATGACATAGCCATACACGATTTGTGAAAGTTTGGTACGGTATCGGACCACTATATCATATAGCTGCCATACAAACGACCGAATGAAAGCAAGTCTTTGTATGGAAAACTTTTTTGTTCTCCAAGTTATCGCAACCGAATTGAGCGTTCATTTATATGACATAGCCATACACAATTTATAAAAGTTTGGTCCGGATCGGACCACTATATCATATAGCTGCCATACAAACGACCGAATGAAACCAATTCTTTGTATGGAAAACTTTTTTGTTCTCCAAGTTATGGCAACCGAATTGAGCGTTCATTTATATGACATAGCCAGACACGATTTGTAAAAGTTTGGTCCGGATCGGACCACTATATCATATAGCTGCCATACAAACGACCGAATGAAAGCAAGTCTTTGTATTGAAAACTTTTTTGTTTTCCAAGCAATTGCAACCGAATTAAAGTTTTGTTGATTTGACATAGCCATACACAATTTGTGAAAGTTTGGTCCGGATCGGACAACTATATCTAATAGCTGCTATACTAACGATCAATCAGATTTCAAGTCTTTGTATTGAAAACTTTTTTGTTCTCCAAGCTATCGCAACCGAACTAAACATTTATTTATTTAGCTTAGCCAAACACGATTTGTGAAAGTTTGGTCGGGATCGGACTACTATATCATATAGCTGCCATACAAACGACCGATATGAAAGCAAGTCTTTGTATGGAAAACTTTTTTGTTCTCGAAGCTATCGATTTCAATCAGATTTCAAGTCTTTGTATGGAAAACTTTTTTGTTCTCAAAGCTATCGCAACCGAACTAAACATTTATTCATTTGACATATCCGTACACGATGTGTGAAAGTTTGGTCCGGATCGGACCACTATATCATATAGCTGCCATACAAACGACCGAATGAAAGCAAGTCATTGTATTGAAAACTTTTTTGTTTTCCAAGCTATTGCAACCGAATTCAAGATTTATACATTCGATGTAGCCGTACACAATTTGTGAAAGTTTGGTCCGGATCGGAGAACTATATCTAACAGCTGCCATACTAACGATCAATCAGATTTCAAGTCTTTGTATGGAAAACTTTTTTGTTCTCAAAGCTATCGCAACCGAATTCAACATTTATTTATTTGACTTAGCCATACACGATGTGTGAAAGTTTGGTCCGGATCGGACCACTAAATCATATAGGTGCCATACAAACGACCGAATGAAAGTAAGTCTTTGTATGGAAAATTTTTTTGTTCTCCAAGTTATCGCAACCGAATTGAGCGTTCATTTATATGACATAACCGTACACGACGTGTGAAAGTTTGGTCCGGATCGGACCACTATATCATATAGCTGCCATACAAACGACCGAATGAAAGCAAGTCATTGTATTGAAAACTTTTTTGTTTTCCAAGCTATTGCAACCGAATTCAAGATTTATACATTCGATGTAGCCGTACACAATTTGTGAAAGTTTGGTCGGGATCGGACTACTATATCATATAGCTGCCTGACAAAGGACCGATATGAAAGCAAGTCTTTGTATGGAAAACTTTTTTGTTCTCCAAGTTATCGCAAGCGAATTCAGCGTTCATTTATTTGACATAGCCGTACACGATGTGTGAAAGTTTGGTCCGGATCGGACCACTATATCATATAGCTGCCATACAAACGACCGAATGAAAGCAAGTCATTGTATTGAAAACTTTTTTGTTTTCCCAGCTATTGCAACCGAACTCAAGATTTGTACATTCGATGTAGCCGTACACAATTTGTGAAAGTTTGGTCCGGATCGGAGAACTATATCTAACAGCTGCCATACTAACTATCAATCGGATTTCAAGTCTTTGTATGGAAAACTTTTTTGTTTTCCAAGCTATCGCAACCGAATTAAACATTTATTTATTTGACTAAGCCATACATAATGTGTTAAAGTTTGGTCGGGATCGGACTACTATATCATATAGCTGCCATACAAACGACCGAATGAAAGCAAGTCTTTGTATGGAAAACTTTTTTGTTCTCCAAGTTATCGCAACCGAATTAAGCGTTCATTTATATGACATAGCCATACACGATTTATAAAAGTTTGGTCCGGATCGGACCACTATATCATATAGCTGCCATACAAACGACCGAATGAAAGCAAGTCTTTGTATGGAAAACTTTTTTGTTCTCCAAGTTATCGCAACCGAATTGAGCGATCATTTATATGACATAGCCATACACGATTTGTGAAAGTTTGGTACGGTATCGGACCACTATATCATATAGCTGCCATACCGAGAGACCGAATGAAAGCAAGTCTTTGTATGGAAAACTTTTTTGTTCTCCAAGTTATCGCAACCGAATTGAGCGTTCATTTATATGACATAGCCATACACGATTTGTAAAAGTTTGGTCGGGATCGGACCACTATATCATATAGCTGCCATACAAAGGACCGATATGAAAGCAAGTCTTTGTATGGAAAACTTTTTTGTTCTCCAAGTTATCGCAACCGAATTAAGCGTTCATTTATTTGACATAGCTGTTCACGATTTGTGAAAGTTTGGTCCCGACCAGACCACTATATCATATAGCTGCCATACAAACGACCGAATGAAAGCAAGTCTTTGTATGGAAAACTTTTTTGTTCTCCAAGTTATCGCAACCGAATTGAGAGATCATTTATATGACATAGCCATACACGATTTGTGAAAGTTTGGTACGGTATCGGACCACTATATCATATAGCTGCCATACAAACGACCGAATGAAAGCAAGTCTTTGTATGGAAAACTTTTTTGTTCTCCAAGTTATCGCAACCGAATTGAGCGTTCATTTATATGACATAGCCATACACAATTTATAAAAGTTTGGTCCGGATCGGACCACTATATCATATAGCTGCCATACAAACGACCGAATGAAACCAATTCTTTGTATGGAAAACTTTTTTGTTCTCCAAGTTATGGCAACCGAATTGAGCGTTCATTTATATGACATAGCCAGACACGATTTGTAAAAGTTTGGTCCGGATCGGACCACTATATCATATAGCTGCCATACAAACGACCGAATGAAAGCAAGTCTTTGTATTGAAAACTTTTTTGTTTTCCAAGCAATTGCAACCGAATTAAAGTTTTGTTGATTTGACATAGCCATACACAATTTGTGAAAGTTTGGTCCGGATCGGACAACTATATCTAATAGCTGCTATACTAACGATCAATCAGATTTCAAGTCTTTGTATTGAAAACTTTTTTGTTCTCCAAGCTATCGCAACCGAACTAAACATTTATTTATTTAGCTTAGCCAAACACGATTTGTGAAAGTTTGGTCGGGATCGGACTACTATATCATATAGCTGCCATACAAACGACCGATATGAAAGCAAGTCTTTGTATGGAAAACTTTTTTGTTCTCGAAGCTATCGATTTCAATCAGATTTCAAGTCTTTGTATGGAAAACTTTTTTGTTCTCAAAGCTATCGCAACCGAACTAAACATTTATTCATTTGACATATCCGTACACGATGTGTGAAAGTTTGGTCCGTATCGGACCACTATATCATATAGCTGCCATACAAACGACCGAATGAAAGCAAGTCATTGTATTGAAAACTTTTTTGTTTTCCAAGCTATTGCAACCGAATTCAAGATTTATACATTCGATGTAGCCGTACACAATTTGTGAAAGTTTGGTCCGGATCGGAGAACTATATCTAACAGCTGCCATACTAACGATCAATCAGATTTCAAGTCTTTGTATGGAAAACTTTTTTGTTCTCAAAGCTATCGCAACCGAATTCAACATTTATTTATTTGACTTAGCCATACACGATGTGTGAAAGTTTGGTCCGGATCGGACCACTAAATCATATAGGTGCCATACAAACGACCGAATGAAAGTAAGTCTTTGTATGGAAAATTTTTTGTTCTCCAAGTTATCGCAACCGAATTGAGCGTTCATTTATATGACATAACCGTACACGACGTGTGAAAGTTTGGTCCGGATCGGACCACTATATCATATAGCTGCCATACAAACGACCGAATGAAAGCAAGTCATTGTATTGAAAACTTTTTTGTTTTCCAAGCTATTGCAACCGAATTCAAGATTTATACATTCGATGTAGCCGTACACAATTTGTGAAAGTTTGGTCCGGATCGGTGAACTATATCTAACAGCTGCCATACTAACGATCAATCAGATTTCAAGTCTTTGTATGGAAAACTTTTTTGTTTTCCAAGCTATCGCAACCGAATTCAACATTTATTTATTTGACTAAGCCATACACAATGTGTTAAAGTTTGGTCGGGATCGGACCACTATATCATATAGCTGCCATACAAACGACCGAATGAAAGCAAGTCTTTGTATAGAAAACTTTTTTGTTCGCCAAGCTATTGCAACCGAATTAAACATTTATTTATTTGGCTTAGCCATACAAGATTTGTGAAAGTTTGGTCGGGATCGGACCACTATATCATATAGCTGCCATACAAACGACCGAATGAAATCAAGTCTTTGTATGGAAAACTTTTTTGTTCTCCAAGTTATCGCAACCGAAATGAGCGTTCATTTATATGACATAGCCATACACGATTTGTGAAAGTTTGGTCGGGATCGGACCACTATATCATATAGCTGCCATACAAACGACCGAATGAAAGCAAGTCATTGTATTGAAAACTTTTTTGTTTTCCAAGCTATTGCAACCGAATTCAAGATTTATACATTCGATGTAGCCGTACACAATTTGTGAAAGTTTGGTCGGGATCGGACTACTATATCATATAGCTGCCTGACAAAGGACCGATATGAAAGCAAGTCTTTGTATGGAAAACTTTTTTGTTCTCCAAGTTATCGCAAGCGAATTCAGCGTTCATTTATTTGACATAGCCGTACACGATGTGTGAAAGTTTGGTCCGGATCGGACCACTATATCATATAGCTGCCATACAAACGACCGAATGAAAGCAAGTCATTGTATTGAAAACTTTTTTGTTTTCCCAGCTATTGCAACCGAACTCAAGATTTGTACATTCGATGTAGCCGTACACAATTTGTGAAAGTTTGGTCCGGATCGGAGAACTATATCTAACAGCTGCCATACTAACTATCAATCGGATTTCAAGTCTTTGTATGGAAAACTTTTTTGTTTTCCAAGCTATCGCAACCGAATTAAACATTTATTTATTTGACTAAGCCATACATAATGTGTTAAAGTTTGGTCGGGATCGGACTACTATATCATATAGCTGCCATACAAAGGACCGATATGAAAGCAAGTCTTTGTATGGAAAACTTTTTTGTTCTCCAAGTTATCGCAACCGAATTGAGCATTCATTTATTTGAAATAGCCATTCACGATTTGTGAAAGTTTGGTCCGGACCGGACCACTATATCATATAGCTGCCATACAAACGACCGAATGAAAGCAAGTCTTTGTATGGAAAACTTTTTTGTTCTCCAAGTTATCGCAACCAAATTGAGCGATCATTTATATGACATAGCCATACACGATTTGTAAAAGTTTGGTCGGGATCGGAGCACTATATCATATAGCTGCCATACAAACGACCGAATGAAAGCAAGTCATTGTATTGAAAACTTTTTTGTTTTCCAAGCTATTGCAACCGAATTCAAGATTTATACATTCAAAGTAGCCTTACACAATTTGTGAAAGTTTGGTCGGGATCGGACTACTATATCATATAGCTGCCATACAAAAGACCGATATGAAAGCAAGTCTTTGTATGGAAAATTTTTTTGTTCTCCAAGTTATCGCAACCGAATTCAGCGTTCATTTATTTGACATAGCCGTACACGATGTGTGAAAGTTTGGTCCGGATCGGACTACTATATCATATAGCTGCCATACAAACGACCGAATGAAAGCAAGTCATTGTATTGAAAACTTTTTTGTTTTCCAAGCTATTGCAACCGAATTAAAGTTTTGTTGATTTGACATAGCCATACACAATGTGTTAAAGTTTGGTCGGGATCGGACTACTATATCATATAGCTGCCATACAAAGGACCGATATGAAAGCAAGTCTTTGTACGGAAAACTTTTTTGTTCTCCAAGTTATCGCAACCGAATTGAGCATTCATTTATTTGACATAGCCATTCACGATTTGTGAAAGTTTGGTCCGGACCGGACCACTATATCATATAGCTGCCATACAAACGACCGAATGAAAGCAAGTCTTTGTATAGAAAACTTTTTTGTTCTCCAAGTTATCGCAACCGAACTAAACATTTATTTATTTGACATAGCCACACACGATTTGTAAAAGTTTGGTCCGGATCGGACTACTATATCATATAGCTGCCATACAAACGACCGAATGAAAGCAAGTCATTGTATTGAAAACTTTTTTGTTTTACAAGCTATTACAACCGAATTCAAGATTTATACATTCAACTTAGCCATACACAATGTGTTAAAGTTTGGTCGGGATCGGACTACTATATCATATAGCTGCCATACAAAGGACCGATATGAAAGCAAGTCTTTGTATGGAAAACTTTTTTGTTCTCCAAGTTATCGCAACCGAATTGAGCATTCATTTATTTGACATAGCTATTCACGATTTGTGAAAGTTTGGTCCGGACCGGACCACTATATCATATAGCTGCCATACAAACGACCGAATGAAAGCAAGTCTTTGTATAGAAAACTTTTTTGTTCTCCAAGTTATCGCAACCGAACTAAACATTTATTCATTTGACATAGCCACACACGATTTGTAAAAGTTTGGTCCGGATCGGACTACCATATCATATAGCTGCCATACAAACGACCGAATGAAAGCAAGTCATTGTATTGAAAACTTTTTTGTTTTCCAAGCTATTGCAACCGAATTCAAGATTTATACATTCGATGTAGCCGTACACAATTTGTGAAAGTTTGGTCGGGATCGGACTACTATATCATATAGCTGCCATACAAAGGACCGATATGAAAGCAAGTCTTTGTATGGAAAACTTTTTTGTTCTCCAAGTTATCGCAACCGAATTCAGCGTTCCTTTATTTAACATAGCCATACACGATTTGTGAAAGTTTGGTCCGGATCAGACCACTATATCATAAGCTGCCATACAAACGACCGAATGAAAGCAAGTCTTTGTATGGAAAACTTTTTTGTTCTCCAAGTTATCGCAACCGAATTAAGCATTCATTTATTTGACATAGCCATACACGATTTGTAAAAGTTTGGTCCGGATCGGACCACTATATCATATAGTTGCCATACTAACGATAAATCAAATTTCAAGTCTTTGTATGGAAAACTTTTTTGTTCGCCAAGCTATCGCAACTGAATTAAACATTTATTTATTTGGCTTAGCCAACCACGATTTGTGAAAGTTTGGTCGGGATCGGACCACTATATCATATAGCTGCCATACAAACGACCGAATGAAAGCAAGTCTTTGTATGGAAAACTTTTTTGTTCTCCAAGTTATCGCAACCGAATTGAGCGTTCATTTATATGACATAGCCATACACGATTTGTAAAAGTTTGGTCGGGATCGGAGCACTATATCATATAGCTGCCATACAAACGACCGAATGAAAGCAAGTCATTGTATTGAAAACTTTTTTGTTTTCCAAGCTATTGCAACCGAATTCAAGATTTATACATTCGACTTAGCCATACACAATGTGTTAAAGTTTGGTCGGGATCGGACTACTATATCATATAGCTGCCATACAAAGGACCGATATGAAAGCAAGTCTTTGTATGGAAAACTTTTTTGTTCTCCAAGTTATCGCAAGCGAATTCAGCGTTTATTTATTTGACATAGCCGTACACGATGTGTGAAAGTTTGGTCGGATCGGACCACTATATCATATAGCTGCCATACAAACGACCGAATGAAAGCAAGTCATTGTATTGAAAACTTTTTTGTTTTCCAAGCTATTGCAACCGAATTCAAGATTTATACATTCAATGTAGACGTACACAATTTGTAAAAGTTTGGTCCGGATCGGAGAACTATATCTAACAGCTGCCATACTAACGATCAATCAGATTTCAAGTCTTTGTATGGAAAACTTTTTTGTTTTCCAAGCTATCGCAACCGAATTCAACATTTATTTATTCGACTTAGACATACACAATGTGTTAAAGTTTGGTCGGGATCGGACTACTATATCATATAGCTGCCATACAAAGGACCGATATGAAAGCAAGTCTTTGTATGGAAAACTTTTTTGTTCTCCAAGTTATCGCAACCGAATTGAGCATTCGTTTATTTGACATAGCCATTCACGATTTGTGAAAGTTTGGTCCGGACCGGACCACTATATCATATAGCTGCCATACAAACGACCGAATGAAAGCAAGTCTTTGTATAGAAAACTTTTTTGTTTTCCAAGCTATTGCAACCGAATTCAAGTTTTATACATTCGATGTAGCCGTACACAATTTGTGAAAGTTTGGTCGGGATCGGACTACTATATCATATAGCTGCCATACAAAGGACCGATATGAAAGCAAGTCTTTGTATGGAAAACTTTTTTGTTCTCCAAGTTATCGCAACCGAATTGAGCATTCATTTATTTGAAATAGCCATTCACGATTTGTGAAAGTTTGGTCCGGACCGGACCACTATATCATATAGCTGCCATACAAACGACCGAATGAAAGCAAGTCTTTGTATGGAAAACTTTTTTGTTCTCCAAGTTATCGCAACCAAATTGAGCGATCATTTATATGACATAGCCATACACGATTTGTAAAAGTTTGGTCGGGATCGGAGCACTATATCATATAGCTGCCATACAAACGACCGAATGAAAGCAAGTCATTGTATTGAAAACTTTTTTGTTTTACAAGCTATTACAACCGAATTCAAGATTTATACATTCAACTTAGCCATACACAATGTGTTAAAGTTTGGTCGGGATCGGACTACTATATCATATAGCTGCCATACAAAGGACCGATATGAAAGCAAGTCTTTGTATGGAAAACTTTTTTGTTCTCCAAGTTATCGCAACCAAATTGAGCGATCATTTATATGACATAGCCATACACGATTTGTAAAAGTTTGGTCCGGACCGGACCACTATATCATATAGCTGCCATACAAACGACCGAATGAAAGCAAGTCTTTGTATGGAAAACTTTTTTGTTCTCCAAGTTATCGCAACCAAATTGCGCGATCATTTATATGACATAGCCATACACGATTTGTAAAAGTTTGGTCCGGACCGGACCACTATATCATATAGCTGCCATACAAACGACCGAATGAAAGCAAGTCTTTGTATAGAAAACTTTTTTGTTTTCCAAGCTATTGCAACCGAATTAAAGTTTTGTTGATTTGACATAGCCATACACAATGTGTTAAAGTTTGGTCGGGATCGGACTACTATATCATATAGCTGCCATACAAAGGACCGATATGAAAGCAAGTCTTTGTATGGAAAACTTTTTTGTTCTCCAAGTTATCGCAACCGAATTGAGCATTCATTTATTTGACATAGCCATTCACGATTTGTGAAAGTTTGGTCCGGACCGGACCACTATATCATATAGCTGCCATACAAACGACCGAATGAAAGCAAGTCATTGTATTGAAAACTTTTTTGTTTTCCAAGCTATTGCAACCGAATTCAAGATTTATACATTCGACTTAGCCATACACAATGTGTTAAAGTTTGGTCGGGATCGGACTACTATATCATATAGCTGCCATACAAAGGACCGATATGAAAGCAAGTCTTTGTATGGAAAACTTTTTTGTTCTCCAAGTTATCGCAAGCGAATTCAGCGTTTATTTATTTGACATAGCCGTACACGATGTGTGAAAGTTTGGTCCGGATCGGACCACTATATCATATAGCTGCCATACAAACGACCGAATGAAAGCAAGTCATTGTATTGAAAACTTTTTTGTTTTCCAAGCTATTGCAACCGAATTCAAGATTTATACATTCGACTTAGCCATACACAATGTGTTAAAGTTTGGTCGGGATCGGACTACTATATCATATAGCTGCCATACAAAGGACCGATATGAAAGCAAGTCTTTGTATGGAAAACTTTTTGTTCTCCAAGTTATCGCAAGCGAATTCAGCGTTTATTTATTTGACATAGCCGTACACGATGTGTGAAAGTTTGGTCCGGATCGGACCACTATATCATATAGCTGCCATACAAACGACCGAATGAAAGCAAGTCATTGTATTGAAAACTTTTTGTTTTCCAAGCTATTGCAACCGAATTCAAGATTTATACATTCAATGTAGACGTGCACAATTTGTAAAAGTTTGGTCCGGATCGGAGAACTATATCTAACAGCTGCCATACTAACGATCAATCAGATTTCAAGTCTTTGTATGGAAAACTTTTTTGTTTTCCAAGCTATCGCAACCGAATTCAACATTTATTTATTCGACTTAGACATACACAATGTGTTAAAGTTTGGTCGGGATCGGACTACTATATCATATAGCTGCCATACAAAGGACCGATATGAAAGCAAGTCTTTGTATGGAAAACTTTTTTGTTCTCCAAGTTATCGCAACCGAATTGAGCATTCGTTTATTTGACATAGCCTTTCACGATTTGTGAAAGTTTGGTCCGGACCGGACCACTATATCATATAGCTGCCATACAAACGACCGAATGAAAGCAAGTCTTTGTATAGAAAACTTTTTTGTTTTCCAAGCTATTGCAACCGAATTCAAGTTTTATACATTCGATGTAGCCGTACACAATTTGTGAAAGTTTGGTCGGGATCGGACTACTATATCATATAGCTGCCATACAAAGGACCGATATGAAAGCAAGTCTTTGTATGGAAAACTTTTGTTCTCCAAGTTATCGCAACCGAATTGAGCATTCATTTATTTGAAATAGCCATTCACGATTTGTGAAAGTTTGGTCCGGACCGGACCACTATATCATATAGCTGCCATACAAACGACCGAATGAAAGCAAGTCTTTGTATGGAAAACTTTTTTGTTCTCCAAGTTATCGCAACCAAATTGAGCGATCATTTATATGACATAGCCATACACGATTTGTAAAAGTTTGGTCGGGATCGGAGCACTATATCATATAGCTGCCATACAAACGACCGAATGAAAGCAAGTCATTGTATTGAAAACTTTTTTGTTTTACAAGCTATTACAACCGAATTCAAGATTTATACATTCAACTTAGCCATACACAATGTGTTAAAGTTTGGTCAGGATCGGACTACTATATCATATAGCTGCCATACAAAGGACCGATATGAAAGCAAGTCTTTGTATGGAAAACTTTTGTTCTCCAAGTTATCGCAACCAAATTGAGCGATCATTTATATGACATAGCCATACACGATTTGTAAAAGTTTGGTCCGGACCGGACCACTATATCATATAGCTGCCATACAAACGACCGAATAAAAGCAAGTCTTTGTATGGAAAACTTTTTTTGTTCTCCAAGTTATCGCAACCAAATTGAGCGATCATTTATATGACATAGCCATACACGATTTGTAAAAGTTTGGTCCGGACCGGACCACTATATCATATAGCTGCCATACAAACGACCGAATGAAAGCAAGTCTTTGTATAGAAAACTTTTTTGTTTTCCAAGCTATTGCAACCGAATTAAAGTTTTGTTGATTTGACATAGCCATACACAATGTGTTAAAGTTTGGTCGGGATCGGACTACTATATCATATAGCTGCCATACAAAGGACCGATATGAAAGCAAGTCTTTGTATGGAAAACTTTTTTGTTCTCCAAGTTATCGCAACCGAATTGAGCATTCATTTATTTGACATAGCCATTCACGATTTGTGAAAGTTTGGTCCGGACCGGACCACTATATCATATAGCTGCCATACAAACGACCGAATGAAAGCAAGTCTTTGTATAGAAAACTTTTTGGTTCTCCAAGTTATCGCAACCGAACTAAACATTTATTTATTTGACATAGCCACACACGATTTGTAAAAGTTTGGTCCGGATCGGACTACTATATCATATAGCTGCCATACAAACGACCGAATGAAAGCAAGTCATTGTATTGAAAACTTTTTTGTTTTACAAGCTATTACAACCGAATTCAAGATTTATACATTCAACTTAGCCATACACAATGTGTTAAAGTTTGGTCGGGATCGGACTACTATATCATATAGCTGCCATACAAAGGACCGATATGAAAGCAAGTCTTTGTATGGAAAACTTTTTTGTTCTCCAAGTTATCGCAACCGAATTGAGCATTCGTTTATTTGACATAGCCATTCACGATTTGTGAAAGTTTGGTCCGGACCGGACCACTATATCATATAGCTGCCATACAAACGACCGAATGAAAGCAAGTCTTTGTATAGAAAACTTTTTTGTTTTCCAAGCTATTGCAACCGAATTCAAGTTTTATACATTCGATGTAGCCGTACACAATTTGTGAAAGTTTGGTCGGGATCGGACTACTATATCATATAGCTGCCATACAAAGGACCGATATGAAAGCAAGTCTTTGTATGGAAAACTTTTTTGTTCTCCAAGTTATCGCAACCGAATTGAGCATTCATTTATTTGAAATAGCCATTCACGATTTGTGAAAGTTTGGTCCGGACCGGACCACTATATCATATAGCTGCCATACAAACGACCGAATGAAAGCAAGTCTTTGTATGGAAAACTTTTTTGTTCTCCAAGTTATCGCAACCAAATTGAGCGATCATTTATATGACATAGCCATACACGATTTGTAAAAGTTTGGTCGGGATCGGAGCACTATATCATATAGCTGCCATACAAACGACCGAATGAAAGCAAGTCATTGTATTGAAAACTTTTTGTTTTACAAGCTATTACAACCGAATTCAAGATTTATACATTCAACTTAGCCATACACAATGTGTTAAAGTTTGGTCGGGATCGGACTACTATATCATATAGCTGCCATACAAAGGACCGATATGAAAGCAAGTCTTTGTATGGAAAACTTTTGTTCTCCAAGTTATCGCAACCAAATTGAGCGATCATTTATACGACATAGCCATACACGATTTGTAAAAGTTTGGTCCGGACCGGACCACTATATCATATAGCTGCCATACAAACGACCGAATAAAAGCAAGTCTTTGTATGGAAAACTTTTTTGTTCTCCAAGTTATCGCAACCAAATTGAGCGATCATTTATATGACATAGCCATACACGATTTGTAAAAGTTTGGTCCGGACCGGACCACTATATCATATAGCTGCCATACAAACGACCGAATGAAAGCAAGTCTTTGTATAGAAAACTTTTTTGTTTTCCAAGCTATTGCAACCGAATTCAAGATTTATACATTCGACTTAGCCATACACAATGTGTTAAAGTTTGGTCGGGATCGGACTACTATATCATATAGCTGCCATACAAAGGACCGATATGAAAGCAAGTCTTTGTATGGAAAACTTTTTTGTTCTCCAAGTTATCGCAAGCGAATTCAGCGTTTATTTATTTGACATAGCCGTACACGATGTGTGAAAGTTTGGTCCGGATCGGACCACTATATCATATAGCTGCCATACAAACGACCGAATGAAAGCAAGTCATTGTATTGAAAACTTTTTTGTTTTCCAAGCTATTGCAACCGAATTCAAGATTTATACATTCGACTTAGCCATACACAATGTGTTAAAGTTTGGTCGGGATCGGACTACTATATCATATAGCTGCCATACAAAGGACCGATATGAAAGCAAGTCTTTGTATGGAAAACTTTTTTGTTCTCCAAGTTATCGCAAGCGAATTCAGCGTTTATTTATTTGACATAGCCGTACACGATGTGTGAAAGTTTGGTCCGGATCGGACCACTATATCATATAGCTGCCATACAAACGACCGAATGAAAGCAAGTCATTGTATTGAAAACTTTTTTGTTTTCCAAGCTATTGCAACCGAATTCAAGATTTATACATTCAATGTAGACGTGCACAATTTGTAAAAGTTTGGTCCGGATCGGAGAACTATATCTAACAGCTGCCATACTAACGATCAATCAGATTTCAAGTCTTTGTATGGAAAACTTTTTTGTTTTCCAAGCTATCGCAACCGAATTCAACATTTATTTATTCGACTTAGACATACACAATGTGTTAAAGTTTGGTCGGGATCGGACTACTATATCATATAGCTGCCATACAAAGGACCGATATGAAAGCAAGTCTTTGTATGGAAAACTTTTTGTTCTCCAAGTTATCGCAACCGAATTGAGCATTCGTTTATTTGACATAGCCATTCACGATTTGTGAAAGTTTGGTCCGGACCGGACCACTATATCATATAGCTGCCATACAAACGACCGAATGAAAGCAAGTCTTTGTATAGAAAACTTTTTTGTTTTCCAAGCTATTGCAACCGAATTCAAGTTTTATACATTCGATGTAGCCGTACACAATTTGTGAAAGTTTGGTCGGGATCGGACTACTATATCATATAGCTGCCATACAAAGGACCGATATGAAAGCAAGTCTTTGTATGGAAAACTTTTTGTTCTCCAAGTTATCGCAACCGAATTGAGCATTCATTTATTTGAAATAGCCATTCACGATTTGTGAAAGTTTGGTCCGGACCGGACCACTATATCATATAGCTGCCATACAAACGACCGAATGAAAGCAAGTCTTTGTATGGAAAACTTTTTTGTTCTCCAAGTTATCGCAACCAAATTGAGCGATCATTTATATGACATAGCCATACACGATTTGTAAAAGTTTGGTCGGGATCGGAGCACTATATCATATAGCTGCCATACAAACGACCGAATGAAAGCAAGTCATTGTATTGAAAACTTTTTGTTTTACAAGCTATTACAACCGAATTCAAGATTTATACATTCAACTTAGCCATACACAATGTGTTAAAGTTTGGTCGGGATCGGACTACTATATCATATAGCTGCCATACAAAGGACCGATATGAAAGCAAGTCTTTGTATGGAAAACTTTTTTGTTCTCCAAGTTATCGCAACCAAATTGAGCGATCATTTATATGACTTAGCCATACACGATTTGTAAAAGTTTGGTCCGGACCGGACCACTATATCATATAGCTGCCATACAAACGACCGAATAAAAGCAAGTCTTTGTATGGAAAACTTTTTTGTTCTCCAAGTTATCGCAACCAAATTGAGCGATCATTTATATGACATAGCCATACACGATTTGTAAAAGTTTGGTCCGGACCGGACCACTATATCATATAGCTGCCATACAAACGACCGAATGAAAGCAAGTCTTTGTATAGAAAACTTTTTTGTTTTCCAAGCTATTGCAACCGAATTAAAGTTTTGTTGATTTGACATAGCCATACACAATGTGTTAAAGTTTGGTCGGGATCGGACTACTATATCATATAGCTGCCATACAAAGGACCGATATGAAAGCAAGTCTTTGTATGGAAAACTTTTTTGTTCTCCAAGTTATCGCAACCGAATTGAGCATTCATTTATTTGACATAGCCATTCACGATTTGTGAAAGTTTGGTCCGGACCGGACCACTATATCATATAGCTGCCATACAAACGACCGAATGAAAGCAAGTCTTTGTATAGAAAACTTTTTGTTCTCCAAGTTATCGCAACCGAACTAAACATTTATTTATTTGACATAGCCACACACGATTTGTAAAAGTTTGGTCCGGATCGGACTACTATATCATATAGCTGCCATACAAACGACCGAATGAAAGCAAGTCATTGTATTGAAAACTTTTTTGTTTTACAAGCTATTACAACCGAATTCAAGATTTATACATTCAACTTAGCCATACACAATGTGTTAAAGTTTGGTCGGGATCGGACTACTATATCATATAGCTGCCATACAAAGGACCGATATGAAAGCAAGTCTTTGTATGGAAAACTTTTTTGTTCTCCAAGTTATCGCAACCGAATTGAGCATTCGTTTATTTGACATAGCCATTCACGATTTGTGAAAGTTTGGTCCGGACCGGACCACTATATCATATAGCTGCCATACAAACGACCGAATGAAAGCAAGTCTTTGTATAGAAAACTTTTTTGTTTTCCAAGCTATTGCAACCGAATTCAAGTTTTATACATTCGATGTAGCCGTACACAATTTGTGAAAGTTTGGTCGGGATCGGACTACTATATCATATAGCTGCCATACAAAGGACCGATATGAAAGCAAGTCTTTGTATGGAAAACTTTTTTGTTCTCCAAGTTATCGCAACCGAATTGAGCATTCATTTATTTGAAATAGCCATTCACGATTTGTGAAAGTTTGGTCCGGACCGGACCACTATATCATATAGCTGCCATACAAACGACCGAATGAAAGCAAGTCTTTGTATGGAAAACTTTTTTGTTCTCCAAGTTATCGCAACCAAATTGAGCGACCATTTATATGACATAGCCATACACGATTTGTAAAAGTTTGGTCGGGATCGGAGCACTATATCATATAGCTGCCATACAAACGACCGAATGAAAGCAAGTCATTGTATTGAAAACTTTTTTGTTTTACAAGCTATTACAACCGAATTCAAGATTTATACATTCAACTTAGCCATACACAATGTGTTAAAGTTTGGTCGGGATCGGACTACTATATCATATAGCTGCCATACAAAGGACCGATATGAAAGCAAGTCTTTGTATGGAAAACTTTTTTGTTCTCCAAGTTATCGCAACCAAATTGAGCGATCATTTATATGACATAGCCATACACGATTTGTAAAAGTTTGGTCCGGACCGGACCACTATATCATATAGCTGCCATACAAACGACCGAATAAAAGCAAGTCTTTGTATGGAAAACTTTTTTGTTCTCCAAGTTATCGCAACCAAATTGAGCGATCATTTATATGACATAGCCATACACGATTTGTAAAAGTTTGGTCCGGACCGGACCACTATATCATATAGCTGCCATACAAACGACCGAATGAAAGCAAGTCTTTGTATAGAAAACTTTTTTGTTTTCCAAGCTATTGCAACCGAATTAAAGTTTTGTTGATTTGACATAGCCATACACAATGTGTTAAAGTTTGGTCGGGATCGGACTACTATATCATATAGCTGCCATACAAAGGACCGTTATGAAAGCAAGTCTTTGTATGGAAAACTTTTTTGTTCTCCAAGTTATCGCAACCGAATTGAGCATTCATTTATTTGACATAGCCATTCACGATTTGTGAAAGTTTGGTCCGGACCGGACCACTATATCATATAGCTGCCATACAAACGACCGAATGAAAGCAAGTCTTTGTATAGAAAACTTTTTTGTTCTCCAAGTTATCGCAACCGAACTAAACATTTATTTATTTGACATAGCCACACACGATTTGTAAAAGTTTGGTCCGGATCGGACTACTATATCATATAGCTGCCATACAAACGACCGAATGAAAGCAAGTCATTGTATTGAAAACTTTTTTGTTTTACAAGCTATTACAACCGAATTCAAGATTTATACATTCAACTTAGCCATACACAATGTGTTAAAGTTTGGTCGGGATCGGACTACTATATCATATAGCTGCCATACAAAGGACCGATATGAAAGCAAGTCTTTGTATGGAAAACTTTTTTGTTCTCCAAGTTATCGCAACCGAATTGAGCATTCATTTATTTGACATAGCTATTCACGATTTGTGAAAGTTTGGTCCGGACCGGACCACTATATCATATAGCTGCCATACAAACGACCGAATGAAAGCAAGTCTTTGTATAGAAAACTTTTGTTCTCCAAGTTATCGCAACCGAACTAAACATTTATTCATTTGACATAGCCACACACGATTTGTAAAAGTTTGGTCCGGATCGGACTACCATATCATATAGCTGCCATACAAACGACCGAATGAAAGCAAGTCATTGTATTGAAAACTTTTTTGTTTTCCAAGCTATTGCAACCGAATTCAAGATTTATACATTCGATGTAGCCGTACACAATTTGTGAAAGTTTGGTCGGGATCGGACTACTATATCATATAGCTGCCATACAAAGGACCGATATGAAAGCAAGTCTTTGTATGGAAAACTTTTTGTTCTCCAAGTTATCGCAACCGAATTCAGCGTTCCTTTATTTAACATAGCCATACACGATTTGTGAAAGTTTGGTCCGGATCAGACCACTATATCATAAGCTGCCATACAAACGACCGAATGAAAGCAAGTCTTTGTATGGAAAACTTTTGTTCTCCAAGTTATCGCAACCGAATTAAGCATTCATTTATTTGACATAGCCATACACGATTTGTAAAAGTTTGGTCCGGATCGGACCACTATATCATATAACTATATGCCACTACTAACGATAAATCAAATTTCAAGTCTTTGTATGGAAAACTTTTTTGTTCGCCAAGTTATCGCAACCAAATTGAGCGATCATTTATATGACATAGCCATACACGATTTGTAAAAGTTTGGTCGGGATCGGAGCACTATATCATATAGCTGCCATACAAACGACCGAATGAAAGCAAGTCATTGTATTGAAAACTTTTTGTTTTCCAAGTTATCGCAACCGAATTGAGCGTTCATTTATATGACATAGCCATACACGATTTGTGAAAGTTTGGTCCGGACCGGACCACTATATCATATAGCTGCCATACAAACGACCGAATGAAAGCAAGTCTTTGTATAGAAAACTTTTTTGTTCGCCAAGTTATCGCAACTGAATTAAACATTTATTTATTTGGCTTAGCCAACCACGATTTGTGAAAGTTTGGTCGGGATCGGACCACTATATCATATAGCTGCCATACAAACGACCGAATGAAAGCAAGTCTTTGTATGGAAAACTTTTTTGTTCTCCAAGTTATCGCAACCGAATTGAGCGTTCATTTATATGACATAGCCATACACGATTTGTAAAAGTTTGGTCGGGATCGGAGCACTATATCATATAGCTGCCATACAAAGGACCGATATGAAAGCAAGTCTTTGTATGGAAAACTTTTTTGTTCTCCAAGTTATCGCAACCGAATTAAGCATTCATTTATTTGACATAGCTATTCACGATTTGTGAAAGTTTGGTCCGGACCGGACCACTATATCATATAGCTGCCATACAAACGACCGAATGAAAGCAAGTCTTTGTATAGAAAACTTTTTTGTTCTCCAAGTTATCGCAACTGAATTAAACATTTATTTATTTGGCTTAGCCAGCCACGATTTGTGAAAGTTTGGTCGGGATCGGACCACTATATCATATAGCTGCCATACAAACGACCGAATGAAAGCAAGTCTTTGTATGGAAAACTTTTTGTTCTCCAAGTTATCGCAACCGAATTGAGCGTTCATTTATATGACATAGCCATACACGATTTGTAAAAGTTTGGTCGGGATCGGAGCACTATATCATATAGCTGCCATACAAACGACCGAATGAAAGCAAGTCATTGTATTGAAAACTTTTTTTTTGTTTTCCAAGCTATTGCAACCGAATTCAAGATTTATACATTCGACTTAGCCATACACAATGTGTTAAAGTTTGGTCGGGATCGGACTACTATATCATATAGCTGCCATACAAAGGACCGATATGAAAGCAAGTCTTTGTATGAAAAACTTTTTTGTTCTCCAAGTTATCGCAAGCGAATTCAGCGTTCATTTATTTGACATAGCCGTACACGATGTGTGAAAGTTTGGTCCGGATCGGACCACTATATCATATAGCTGCCATACAAACGACCGAATGAAAGCAAGTCATTGTATTGAAAACTTTTTTGTTTTACAAGCTATTACAACCGAATTCAAGATTTATACATTCAATGTAGACGTACACAATTTGTAAAAGTTTGGTCCGGATCGGAGAACTATATCTAACAGCTGCCATACTAACGATCAATCAGATTTCAAGTCTTTGTATGGAAAACTTTTTGTTTTCCAAGCTATCGCAACCGAATTCAACATTTATTTATTCGACTTAGACATACACAATGTGTTAAAGTTTGGTCGGGATCGGACTACTATATCATATAGCTGCCATACAAAGGACCGATATGAAAGCAAGTCTTTGTATGGAAAACTTTTTTGTTCTCTTTTTTTTTTTTTTTTTCAAGTTATCGCAACCGAATTGAGCATTCGTTTATTTGACATAGCCATTCACGATTTGTGAAAGTTTGGTCCGGACCGGACCACTATATCATATAGCTGCCATACAAACGACCGAATGAAAGCAAGTCTTTGTATAGAAAACTTTTTTGTTTTCCAAGCTATTGCAACCGAATTCAAGTTTTGTACATTCGATGTAGCCGTACACAATTTGTGAAAGTTTGGTCGGGATCGGACTACTATATCATATAGCTGCCATACAAAGGACCGATATGAAAGCAAGTCTTTGTATGGAAAACTTTTTTGTTCTCCAAGTTATCGCAACCGAATTGAGCATTCATTTATTTGAAATAGCCATTCACGATTTGTGAAAGTTTGGTCCGGACCGGACCACTATATCATATAGCTGCCATACAAACGACCGAATGAAAGCAAGTCTTTGTATGGAAAACTTTTTTGTTCTCCAAGTTATCGCAACCAAATTGAGCGATCATTTATATGACATAGCCATACACGATTTGTAAAAGTTTGGTCGGGATCGGAGCACTATATCATATAGCTGCCATACAAACGACCGAATGAAAGCAAGTCATTGTATTGAAAACTTTTTGTTTTCCAAGCTATTGCAACCGAATTCAAGATTTATACATTCAAAGTAGCCTTACACAATTTGTGAAAGTTTGGTCGGGATCGGACTACTATATCATATAGCTGCCATACAAAAGACCGATATGAAAGCAAGTCTTTGTATGGAAAACTTTTTTGTTCTCCAAGTTATCGCAACCGAATTGAGCGTTCATTTATATGACATAGCCATACACGATTTGTAAAAGTTTGGTCGGGATCGGAGCACTATATCATATAGCTGCCATACAAAGGACCGATATGAAAGCAAGTCTTTGTATGGAAAACTTTTTTTGTTCTCCAAGTTATCGCAACCGAATTGAGCATTCTTTTATTTGACATAGCTATTCACGATTTGTGAAAGTTTGGTCCGGACCGGACCACTATATCATATAGCTGCCATACAAACGACCGAATGAAAGCAAGTCTTTGTATAGAAAACTTTTTTGTTCTCCAAGTTATCGCAACTGAATTAAACATTTATTTATTTGGCTTAGCCAACCACGATTTGTGAAAGTTTGGTCGGGATCGGACCACTATATCATATAGCTGCCATACAAACGACCGAATGGACGCAAGTCTTTGTATGGAAAACTTTTTTGTTCTCCAAGTTATCGCAACCGAATTGAGCGTTCATTTATATGACATAGCCATACACGATTTGTAAAAGTTTGGTCGGGATCGGAGCACTATATCATATAGCTGCCATACAAAGGACCGATATGAAAGCAAGTCTTTGTATGGAAAACTTTTTTGTTCTCCAAGTTATCGCAACCGAATTGAGCATTCATTTATTTGACATAGCTATTCACGATTTGTGAAAGTTTGGTCCGGACCGGACCACTATATCATATAGCTGCCATACAAACGACCGAATGAAAGCAAGTCTTTGTATAGAAAACTTTTTTGTTCTCCAAGTTATCGCAACTGAATTAAACATTTATTTATTTGGCTTAGCCAACCACGATTTGTGAAAGTTTGGTCGGGATCGGACCACTATATCATATAGCTGCCATACAAACGACCGAATGAAAGCAAGTCTTTGTATGGAAAACTTTTTTGTTCTCCAAGTTATCGCAACCGAATTGAGCGTTCATTTATATGACATAGCCATACACGATTTGTAAAAGTTTGGTCGGGATCGGAGCACTATATCATATAGCTGCCATACAAACGACCGAATGAAAGCAAGTCATTGTATTGAAAACTTTTTTGTTTTCCAAGCTATTGCAACCGAATTCAAGATTTATACATTCGACTTAGCCATACACAATGTGTTAAAGTTTGGTCGGGATCGGACTACTATATCATATAGCTGCCATACAAAGGACCGATATGAAAGCAAGTCTTTGTATGAAAAACTTTTTTGTTCTCCAAGTTATCGCAAGCGAATTCAGCGTTCATTTATTTGACATAGCCGTACACGATGTGTGAAAGTTTGGTCCGGATCGGACCACTATATCATATAGCTGCCATACAAACGACCGAATGAAAGCAAGTCATTGTATTGAAAACTTTTTTGTTTTCCAAGCTATTGCAACCGAATTCAAGATTTATACATTCAATGTAGACGTACACAATTTGTAAAAGTTTGGTCCGGATCGGAGAACTATATCTAACAGCTGCCATACTAACGATCAATCAGATTTCAAGTCTTTGTATGGAAAACTTTTTTGTTTTCCAAGCTATCGCAACCGAATTCAACATTTATTTATTCGACTTAGACATACACAATGTGTTAAAGTTTGGTCGGGATCGGACTACTATATCATATAGCTGCCATACAAA
This sequence comes from Drosophila merina, assembly GCA_035047645.1. Taxonomy (NCBI): domain Eukaryota; kingdom Metazoa; phylum Arthropoda; class Insecta; order Diptera; family Drosophilidae; genus Drosophila; species Drosophila merina. The sequence continues at coordinate 898,191 of JAWNPH010000014.1, read as the reverse complement.
GGACCGATATGAAAGCAAGTCTTTGTATGGAAAACTTTTTTGTTCTCCAAGTTATCGCAACCGAATTGAGCATTCGTTTATTTGACATAGCCATTCACGATTTGTGAAAGTTTGGTCCGGACCGGACCACTATATCATATAGCTGCCATACAAACGACCGAATGAAAGCAAGTCTTTGTATAGAAAACTTTTTTGTTTTCCAAGCTATTGCAACCGAATTCAAGTTTTATACATTCGATGTAGCCGTACACAATTTGTGAAAGTTTGGTCGGGATCGGACTACTATATCATATAGCTGCCATACAAAGGACCGATATGAAAGCAAGTCTTTGTATGGAAAACTTTTTTGTTCTCCAAGTTATCGCAACCGAATTGAGCATTCATTTATTTGAAATAGCCATTCACGATTTGTGAAAGTTTGGTCCGGACCGGACCACTATATCATATAGCTGCCATACAAACGACCGAATGAAAGCAAGTCTTTGTATGGAAAACTTTTTTGTTCTCCAAGTTATCGCAACCAAATTGAGCGATCATTTATATGACATAGCCATACACGATTTGTAAAAGTTTGGTCGGGATCGGAGCACTATATCATATAGCTGCCATACAAACGACCGAATGAAAGCAAGTCATTGTATTGAAAACTTTTTGTTTTCCAAGCTATTGCAACCGAATTCAAGATTTATACATTCAAAGTAGCCTTACACAATTTGTGAAAGTTTGGTCGGGATCGGACTACTATATCATATAGCTGCCATACAAAAGACCGATATGAAAGCAAGTCTTTGTATGGAAAACTTTTTTGTTCTCCAAGTTATCGCAACCGAATTGAGCGTTCATTTATATGACATAGCCATACACGATTTGTAAAAGTTTGGTCGGGATCGGAGCACTATATCATATAGCTGCCATACAAAGGACCGATATGAAAGCAAGTCTTTGTATGGAAAACTTTTTTGTTCTCCAAGTTATCGCAACCGAATTGAGCATTCATTTATTTGACATAGCTATTCACGATTTGTGAAAGTTTGGTCCGGACCGGACCACTATATCATATAGCTGCCATACAAACGACCGAATGAAAGCAAGTCTTTGTATAGAAAACTTTTTTGTTCTCCAAGTTATCGCAACTGAATTAAACATTTATTTATTTGGCTTAGCCAACCACGATTTGTGAAAGTTTGGTCGGGATCGGACCACTATATCATATAGCTGCCATACAAACGACCGAATGGACGCAAGTCTTTGTATGGAAAACTTTTTTGTTCTCCAAGTTATCGCAACCGAATTGAGCGTTCATTTATATGACATAGCCATACACGATTTGTAAAAGTTTGGTCGGGATCGGAGCACTATATCATATAGCTGCCATACAAAGGACCGATATGAAAGCAAGTCTTTGTATGGAAAACTTTTTTGTTCTCCAAGTTATCGCAACCGAATTGAGCATTCATTTATTTGACATAGCTATTCACGATTTGTGAAAGTTTGGTCCGGACCGGACCACTATATCATATAGCTGCCATACAAACGACCGAATGAAAGCAAGTCTTTGTATAGAAAACTTTTTTGTTCTCCAAGTTATCGCAACTGAATTAAACATTTATTTATTTGGCTTAGCCAACCACGATTTGTGAAAGTTTGGTCGGGATCGGACCACTATATCATATAGCTGCCATACAAACGACCGAATGAAAGCAAGTCTTTGTATGGAAAACTTTTTTGTTCTCCAAGTTATCGCAACCGAATTGAGCGTTCATTTATATGACATAGCCATACACGATTTGTAAAAGTTTGGTCGGGATCGGAGCACTATATCATATAGCTGCCATACAAACGACCGAATGAAAGCAAGTCATTGTATTGAAAACTTTTTTGTTTTCCAAGCTATTGCAACCGAATTCAAGATTTATACATTCGACTTAGCCATACACAATGTGTTAAAGTTTGGTCGGGATCGGACTACTATATCATATAGCTGCCATACAAAGGACCGATATGAAAGCAAGTCTTTGTATGAAAAACTTTTTTGTTCTCCAAGTTATCGCAAGCGAATTCAGCGTTCATTTATTTGACATAGCCGTACATGATGTGTGAAAGTTTGGTCCGGATCGGACCACTATATCATATAGCTGCCATACAAACGACCGAATGAAAGCAAGTCATTGTATTGAAAACTTTTTTGTTTTCCAAGCTATTGCAACCGAATTCAAGATTTATACATTCAATGTAGACGTACACAATTTGTAAAAGTTTGGTCCGGATCGGAGAACTATATCTAACAGCTGCCATACTAACGATCAATCAGATTTCAAGTCTTTGTATGGAAAACTTTTTTGTTTTCCAAGCTATCGCAACCGAATTCAACATTTATTTATTCGACTTAGACATACACAATGTGTTAAAGTTTGGTCGGGATCGGACTACTATATCATATAGCTGCCATACAAAGGACCGATATGAAAGCAAGTCTTTGTATGGAAAACTTTTTTGTTCTCCAAGTTATCGCAACCGAATTGAGCATTCGTTTATTTGACATAGCCATTCACGATTTGTGAAAGTTTGGTCCGGACCGGACCACTATATCATATAGCTGCCATACAAACGACCGAATGAAAGCAAGTCTTTGTATAGAAAACTTTTTTGTTTTCCAAGCTATTGCAACCGAATTCAAGTTTTATACATTCGATGTAGCCGTACACAATTTGTGAAAGTTTGGTCGGGATCGGACTACTATATCATATAGCTGCCATACAAAGGACCGATATGAAAGCAAGTCTTTGTATGGAAAACTTTTTTGTTCTCCAAGTTATCGCAACCGAATTGAGCATTCATTTATTTGAAATAGCCATTCACGATTTGTGAAAGTTTGGTCCGGACCGGACCACTATATCATATAGCTGCCATACAAACGACCGAATGAAAGCAAGTCTTTGTATGGAAAACTTTTTTGTTCTCCAAGTTATCGCAACCAAATTGAGCGATCATTTATATGACATAGCCATACACGATTTGTAAAAGTTTGGTCGGGATCGGAGCACTATATCATATAGCTGCCATACAAACGACCGAATGAAAGCAAGTCATTGTATTGAAAACTTTTTTGTTTTCCAAGCTATTGCAACCGAATTCAAGATTTATACATTCAAAGTAGCCTTACACAATTTGTGAAAGTTTGGTCGGGATCGGACTACTATATCATATAGCTGCCATACAAAAGACCGATATGAAAGCAAGTCTTTGTATGGAAAACTTTTTTGTTCTCCAAGTTATCGCAACCGAATTGAGCGTTCATTTATATGACATAGCCATACACGATTTGTAAAAGTTTGGTCGGGATCGGAGCACTATATCATATAGCTGCCATACAAAGGACCGATATGAAAGCAAGTCTTTGTATGGAAAACTTTTTTGTTCTCCAAGTTATCGCAACCGAATTGAGCATTCATTTATTTGACATAGCTATTCACGATTTGTGAAAGTTTGGTCCGGACCGGACCACTATATCATATAGCTGCCATACAAACGACCGAATGAAAGCAAGTCTTTGTATAGAAAACTTTTTTGTTCTCCAAGTTATCGCAACTGAATTAAACATTTATTTATTTGGCTTAGCCAACCACGATTTGTGAAAGTTTGGTCGGGATCGGACCACTATATCATATAGCTGCCATACAAACGACCGAATGGACGCAAGTCTTTGTATGGAAAACTTTTTTGTTCTCCAAGTTATCGCAACCGAATTGAGCGTTCATTTATATGACATAGCCATACACGATTTGTAAAAGTTTGGTCGGGATCGGAGCACTATATCATATAGCTGCCATACAAAGGACCGATATGAAAGCAAGTCTTTGTATGGAAAACTTTTTTGTTCTCCAAGTTATCGCAACCGAATTGAGCATTCATTTATTTGACATAGCTATTCACGATTTGTGAAAGTTTGGTCCGGACCGGACCACTATATCATATAGCTGCCATACAAACGACCGAATGAAAGCAAGTCTTTGTATAGAAAACTTTTTTGTTCTCCAAGTTATCGCAACTGAATTAAATATTTATTTATTTGGCTTAGCCAACCACGATTTGTGAAAGTTTGGTCGGGATCGGACCACTATATCATATAGCTGCCATACAAACGACCGAATGAAAGCAAGTCTTTGTATGGAAAACTTTTTTGTTCTCCAAGTTATCGCAACCGAATTGAGCGTTCATTTATATGACATAGCCATACACGATTTGTAAAAGTTTGGTCGGGATCGGAGCACTATATCATATAGCTGCCATACAAACGACCGAATGAAAGCAAGTCATTGTATTGAAAACTTTTTTGTTTTCCAAGCTATTGCAACCGAATTCAAGATTTATACATTCGACTTAGCCATACACAATGTGTTAAAGTTTGGTCGGGATCGGACTACTATATCATATAGCTGCCATACAAAGGACCGATATGAAAGCAAGTCTTTGTATGAAAAACTTTTTTGTTCTCCAAGTTATCGCAAGCGAATTCAGCGTTCATTTATTTGACATAGCCGTACACGATGTGTGAAAGTTTGGTCCGGATCGGACCACTATATCATATAGCTGCCATACAAACGACCGAATGAAAGCAAGTCATTGTATTGAAAACTTTTTTGTTTTCCAAGCTATTGCAACCGAATTCAAGATTTATACATTCAATGTAGACGTACACAATTTGTAAAAGTTTGGTCCGGATCGGAGAACTATATCTAACAGCTGCCATACTAACGATCAATCAGATTTCAAGCCTTTGTATGGAAAACTTTTTTGTTTTCCAAGCTATCGCAACCGAATTCAACATTTATTTATTCGACTTAGACATACACAATGTGTTAAAGTTTGGTCGGGATCGGACTACTATATCATATAGCTGCCATACAAAGGACCGATATGAAAGCAAGTCTTTGTATGGAAAACTTTTTTGTTCTCCAAGTTATCGCAACCGAATTGAGCATTCGTTTATTTGACATAGCCATTCACGATTTGTGAAAGTTTGGTCCGGACCGGACCACTATATCATATAGCTGCCATACAAACGACCGAATGAAAGCAAGTCTTTGTATAGAAAACTTTTTTGTTTTCCAAGCTATTGCAACCGAATTCAAGTTTTATACATTCGATGTAGCAGTTCACAATTTGTGAAAGTTTGGTCGGGATCGGACTACTATATCATATAGCTGCCATACAAAGGACCGATATGAAAGCAAGTCTTTGTATGGAAAACTTTTTTGTTCTCCAAGTTATCGCAACCGAATTGAGCATTCATTTATTTGAAATAGCCATTCACGATTTGTGAAAGTTTGGTCCGGACCGGACCACTATATCATATAGCTGCCATACAAACGACCGAATGAAAGCAAGTCTTTGTATGGAAAACTTTTTTGTTCTCCAAGTTATCGCAACCAAATTGAGCGATCATTTATATGACATAGCCATACACGATTTGTAAAAGTTTGGTCGGGATCGGAGCACTATATCATATAGCTGCCATACAAACGACCGAATGAAAGCAAGTCATTGTATTGAAAACTTTTTTGTTTTCCAAGCTATTGCAACCGAATTCAAGATTTATACATTCAAAGTAGCCTTACACAATTTGTGAAAGTTTGGTCGGGATCGGACTACTATATCATATAGCTGCCATACAAAGGACCGATATGAAAGCAAGTCTTTGTATGGAAAACTTTTTTGTTCTCCAAGTTATCGCAACCGAATTGAGCATTCGTTTATTTGACATAGCCATTCACGATTTGTGAAAGTTTGGTCCGGACCGGACCACTATATCATATAGCTGCCATACAAACGACCGAATGAAAGCAAGTCTTTGTATAGAAAACTTTTTTGTTTTCCAAGCTATTGCAACCGAATTCAAGTTTTATACATTCGATGTAGCCGTACACAATTTGTGAAAGTTTGGTCGGGATCGGACTACTATATCATATAGCTGCCATACAAAGGACCGATATGAAAGCAAGTCTTTGTATGGAAAACTTTTTTGTTCTCCAAGTTATCGCAACCGAATTGAGCATTCATTTATTTGAAATAGCCATTCACGATTTGTGAAAGTTTGGTCCGGACCGGACCACTATATCATATAGCTGCCATACAAACGACCGAATGAAAGCAAGTCTTTGTATGGAAAACTTTTTTGTTCTCCAAGTTATCGCAACCAAATTGAGCGATCATTTATATGACATAGCCATACACGATTTGTAAAAGTTTGGTCGGGATCGGAGCACTATATCATATAGCTGCCATACAAACGACCGAATGAAAGCAAGTCATTGTATTGAAAACTTTTTTTGTTTTCCAAGCTATTGCAACCGAATTCAAGATTTATACATTCAAAGTAGCCTTACACAATTTGTGAAAGTTTGGTCGGGATCGGACTACTATATCATATAGCTGCCATACAAAAGACCGATATGAAAGCAAGTCTTTGTATGGAAAATTTTTTTGTTCTCCAAGTTATCGCAACCGAATTCAGCGTTCAATTATTTGACATAGCCGTACATGATGTGTGAAAGTTTGGTCCGGATCGGACCACTATATCATATAGCTGCCATACAAACGACCGAATGAAAGCAAGTCATTGTATTGAAAACTTTTTTGTTTTCCAAGCTATTGCAACCGAATTCAAGATTTATACATTCGACTTAGACATACACAATGTGTTAAAGTTTGGTCGGGATCGGACTACTATATCATATAGCTGCCATACAAAGGACCGATATGAAAGCAAGTCTTTGTATGGAAAACTTTTTTGTTCTCCAAGTTATCGCAACCGAATTGAGCATTCATTTATTTGACATAGCCATTCACGATTTGTGAAAGTTTGGTCCGGACCGGACCACTATATCATATAGCTGCCATACAAACGACCGAATGAAAGCAAGTCTTTGTATAGAAAACTTTTTTGTTCTCCAAGTTATCGCAACCGAATTAAGCATTCATGTATTTGACATAGCCATACACGATTTGTAAAAGTTTGGTCCGGATCGGACCACTATATCATATAGTTGCCATACTAACGATAAATCAAATTTCAAGTCTTTGTATGGAAAACTTTTTTGTTCGCCAAGCTATCGCAACTGAATTAAACATTTATTTATTTGGCTTAGCCAACCACGATTTGTGAAAGTTTGGTCGGGATCGGACCACTATATCATATAGCTGCCATACAAACGACCGAATGAAAGCAAGTCTTTGTATGGAAAACTTTTTTGTTCTCCAAGTTATCGCAACCGAATTAAGCGATCATTCATATGACATAGCCATACACGATTTGTAAAAGTTTGGTCGGGATCGGAGCACTATATCATATAGCTGCCATACAAACGACCGAATGAAAGCAAGTCATTGTATTGAAAACTTTTTTGTTTTCCAAGCTATTGCAACCGAATTCAAGATTTATACATTCAAAGTAGCCTTACACAATTTGTGAAAGTTTGGTCCGGACCGGACCACTATATCATATAGCTGCCATACAAACGACCGAATGAAAGCAAGTCTTTGTATGGAAAACTTTTTGTTCTCCAAGTTATCGCAACCAAATTGAGCGATCATTTATATGACATAGCCATACACGATTTGTAAAAGTTTGGTCGGGATCGGAGCACTATATCATATAGCTGCCATACAAACGACCGAATGAAAGCAAGTCATTGTATTGAAAACTTTTTTGTTTTCCAAGCTATTGCAACCGAATTCAAGATTTATACATTCAAAGTAGCCTTACACAATTTGTGAAAGTTTGGTCCGGACCGGACCACTATATCATATAGCTGCCATACAAACGACCGAATGAAAGCAAGTCTTTGTATGGAAAACTTTTTTGTTCTCCAAGTTATCGCAACCAAATTGAGCGATCATTTATATGACATAGCCATACACGATTTGTAAAAGTTTGGTCGGGATCGGAGCACTATATCATATAGCTGCCATACAAACGACCGAATGAAAGCAAGTCATTGTATTGAAAACTTTTTTGTTTTCCAAGCTATTGCAACCGAATTCAAGATTTATACATTCAAAGTAGCCTTACACAATTTGTGAAAGTTTGGTCGGGATCGGACTACTATATCATATAGCTGCCATACAAAGGACCGATATGAAAGCAAGTCTTTGTATGGAAAACTTTTTTGTTCTCCAAGTTATCGCAACCGAATTGAGCATTCATTTATTTGAAATAGCCATTCACGATTTGTGAAAGTTTGGTCCGGACCGGACCACTATATCATATAGCTGCCATACAAACGACCGAATGAAAGCAAGTCTTTGTATGGAAAACTTTTTTGTTCTCCAAGTTATCGCAACCAAATTGAGCGATCATTTATATGACATTGCCATACACGATTTGTAAAAGTTTGGTCGGGATCGGAGCACTATATCATATGGCTGCCATACAAACGACCGAATGAAAGCAAGTCATTGTATTGAAAACTTTTTTGTTTTCCAAGCTATTGCAACCGAATTCAAGATTTATACATTCAAAGTAGCCTTACACAATTTGTGAAAGTTTGGTCGGGATCGGACTACTATATCATATAGCTGCCATACAAAAGACCGATATGAAAGCAAGTCTTTGTATGGAAAATTTTTTTGTTCTCCAAGTTATCGCAACCGAATTCAGCGTTCAATTATTTGACATAGCCGTACATGATGTGTGAAAGTTTGGTCCGGATCGGACCACTATATCATATAGCTGCCATACAAACGACCGAATGAAAGCAAGTCATTGTATTGAAAACTTTTTTGTTTTCCAAGCTATTGCAACCGAATTCAAGATTTATACATTCGACTTAGCCATACACAATGTGTTAAAGTTTGGTCGGGATCGGACTACTATATCATATAGCTGCCATACAAAGGACCGATATGAAAGCAAGTCTTTGTATGGAAAACTTTTTGTTCTCCAAGTTATCGCAACCGAATTGAGCATTCATTTATTTGACATAGCCATTCACGATTTGTGAAAGTTTGGTCCGGACCGGACCACTATATCATATAGCTGCCATACAAACGACCGAATGAAAGCAAGTCTTTGTATAGAAAACTTTTTTGTTCTCCAAGTTATCGCAACCGAATTAAGCATTCATGTATTTGACATAGCCATACACGATTTGTAAAAGTTTGGTCCGGATCGGACCACTATATCATATAGTTGCCATACTAACGATAAATCAAATTTCAAGTCTTTGTATGGAAAACTTTTTTGTTCGCCAAGCTATCGCAACTGAATTAAACATTTATTTATTTGGCTTAGCCAACCACGATTTGTGAAAGTTTGGTCGGGATCGGACCACTATATCATATAGCTGCCATACAAACGACCGAATGAAAGCAAGTCTTTGTATGGAAAACTTTTTTGTTCTCCAAGTTATCGCAACCGAATTAAGCGATCATTCATATGACATAGCCATACACGATTTGTAAAAGTTTGGTCGGGATCGGAGCACTATATCATATAGCTGCCATACAAACGACCGAATGAAAGCAAGTCATTGTATTGAAAACTTTTTTGTTTTCCAAGCTATTGCAACCGAATTCAAGATTTATACATTCAAAGTAGCCTTACACAATTTGTGAAAGTTTGGTCCGGACCGGACCACTATATCATATAGCTGCCATACAAACGACCGAATGAAAGCAAGTCTTTGTATGGAAAACTTTTTTGTTCTCCAAGTTATCGCAACCAAATTGAGCGATCATTTATATGACATAGCCATACACGATTTGTAAAAGTTTGGTCGGGATCGGAGCACTATATCATATAGCTGCCATACAAACGACCGAATGAAAGCAAGTCATTGTATTGAAAACTTTTTTTGTTTTCCAAGCTATTGCAACCGAATTCAAGATTTATACATTCAAAGTAGCCTTACACAATTTGTGAAAGTTTGGTCCGGACCGGACCACTATATCATATAGCTGCCATACAAACGACCGAATGAAAGCAAGTCTTTGTATGGAAAACTTTTTTGTTCTCCAAGTTATCGCAACCAAATTGAGCGATCATTTATATGACATAGCCATACACGATTTGTAAAAGTTTGGTCGGGATCGGAGCACTATATCATATAGCTGCCATACAAACGACCGAATGAAAGCAAGTCATTGTATTGAAAACTTTTTTGTTTTCCAAGCTATTGCAACCGAATTCAAGATTTATACATTCAAAGTAGCCTTACACAATTTGTGAAAGTTTGGTCGGAATCGGACTACTATATCATATAGCTGCCATACAAAAGACCGATATGAAAGCAAGTCTTTGTATGGAAAATTTTTTTGTTCTCCAAGTTATCGCAACCGAATTCAGCGTTCAATTATTTGACATAGCCGTACATGATGTGTGAAAGTTTGGTCCGGATCGGACCACTATATCATATAGCTGCCATACAAACGACCGAATGAAAGCAAGTCATTGTATTGAAAACTTTTTGTTTTCCAAGCTATTGCAACCGAGTTCAAGATTTATACATTCGACTTAGCCATACACAATGTGTTAAAGTTTGGTCGGGATCGGACTACTATATCATATAGCTGCCATACAAAGGACCGATATGAAAGCAAGTCTTTGTATGGAAAACTTTTTTGTTCTCCAAGTTATCGCAACCGAATTGAGCATTCATTTATTTGACATAGCCATTCACGATTTGTGAAAGTTTGGTCCGGACCGGACCACTATATCATATAGCTGCCATACAAACGACCGAATGAAAGCAAGTCTTTGTATAGAAAACTTTTTTGTTCTCCAAGTTATCGCAACCGAACTAAACATTTATTCATTTGACATAGTCACACACGATTTGTAAAAGTTTGGTCCGGATCGGACTACTATATCATATAGCTGCCATACAAACGACCGAATGAAAGCAAGTCATTGTATTGAAAACTTTTTTGTTTTCCAAGCTATTGCAACCGAATTCAAGATTTATACATTCGACTTAGCCATACACAATGTGTTAAAGTTTGGTCGGGATCGGACTACTATATCATATAGCTGCCATACAAAGGACCGATATGAAAGCAAGTCTTTGTATGGAAAACTTTTTTGTTCTCCAAGTTATCGCAACCGAATTGAGCATTCATTTATTTGACATAGCCATTCACGATTTGTGAAAGTTTGGTCCGGACCGGACCACTATATCATATAGCTGCCATACAAACGACCGAATGAAAGCAAGTCTTTGTATAGAAAACTTTTTTGTTCTCCAAGTTATCGCAACCGAATTAAGCATTCATTTATTTGACATAGCCATACACGATTTGTAAAAGTTTGGTCCGGATCGGACCACTATATCATATAGTTGCCATACTAACGATAAATCAAATTTCAAGTCTTTGTATGGAAAACTTTTTTGTTCGCCAAGCTATCGCAACTGAATTAAACATTTATTTATTTGGCTTAGCCAACCACGATTTGTGAAAGTTTGGTCGGGATCGGACCACTATATCATATAGCTGCCATACAAACGACCGAATGAAAGCAAGTCTTTGTATGGAAAACTTTTTTGTTCTCCAAGTTATCGCAACCGAATTGAGCGTTCATTTATATGACTTAGTCACACACGATTTGTAAAAGTTTGGTCCGGACCGGACCACTATATCATATAGCTGCCATACAAACGACCGAATGAAAGCAAGTCTTTGTATAGAAAACTTTTTTGTTCTCCAAGTTATCGCAACCGAATTAAGCATTCGTTTATTTGACATAGCCATACACGATTTGTAAAAGTTTGGTCCGGATCGGACCACTATATCATATAGTTGCCATACTAACGATAAATCAAATTTCAAGTCTTTGTATGGAAAACTTTTTTGTTCGCCAAGCTATCGCAACTGAATTAAACATTTATTTATTTGGCTTAGCCAACCACGATTTGTGAAAGTTTGGTCGGGATCGGACCACTATATCATATAGCTGCCATACAAACGACCGAATGAAAGCAAGTCTTTGTATGGAAAACTTTTTTGTTCTCCAAGTTATCGCAACCGAATTGAGCGTTCATTTATATGACTTAATCACACACGATTTGTAAAAGTTTGGTCCGGATCGGACTACTATATCATATAGCTGCCATACAAACGACCGAATGAAAGCAAGTCATTGTATTGAAAACTTTTTTGTTTTCCAAGCTATTGCAACCGAATTCAAGATTTATACATTCGACTTAGCCATACACAATGTGTTAAAGTTTGGTCGGGATCGGACTACTATATCATATAGCTGCCATACAAAGGACCGATATGAAAGCAAGTCTTTGTATGGAAAACTTTTTTGTTCTCCAAGTTATCGCAACCGAATTGAGCATTCATTTATTTGACATAGCCATTCACGATTTGTGAAAGTTTGGTCCGGACCGGACCACTATATCATATAGCTGCCATACAAACGACCGAATGAAAGCAAGTCTTTGTATAGAAAACTTTTTGTTCTCCAAGTTATCGCAACCGAATTAAGCATTCATTTATTTGACATAGCCATACACGATTTGTAAAAGTTTGGTCCGGATCGGACCACTATATCATATAGTTGCCATACTAACGATAAATCAAATTTCAAGTCTTTGTATGGAAAACTTTTTTGTTCGCCAAGCTATCGCAACTGAATTAAACATTTATTTATTTGGCTTAGCCAACCACGATTTGTGAAAGTTTGGTCGGGATCGGACCACTATATCATATAGCTGCCATACAAACGACCGAATGAAAGCAAGTCTTTTTATGGAAAACTTTTTTGTTCTCCAAGTTATCGCAACCGAATTGAGCGTTCATTTATATGACATAGCCATACACGATTTGTAAAAGTTTGGTCGGGATCGGAGCACTATATCATATAGCTGCCATACAAACGACCGAATGAAAGCAAGTCATTGTATTGAAAACTTTTTTGTTTTCCAAGCTATTGCAACCGAATTCAAGATTTATACATTCGACTTAGCCATACACAATGTGTTAAAGTTTGGTCGGGATATATATATATCATATAGCTGTATCATATAGCTATATCATATAGCTGCCATACAAAGGACCGATATGAAAGCAAGTCTTTGTATGGAAAACTTTTTTGTTCTCCAAGTTATCGCAAGCGAATTCAGCGTTCATTTATTTGACATAGCCGTACACGATGTGTGAAAGTTTGGTCCGGATCGGACCACTATATCATATAGCTGCCATACAAACGACCGAATGAAAGCAAGTCATTGTATTGAAAACTTTTTTGTTTTCCAAGCTATTGCAACCGAATTCAAGATTTATACATTCAATGTAGACGTACACAATTTGTAAAAGTTTGGTCCGGATCGGAGAACTATATCTAACAGCTGCCATACTAACGATCAATCAGATTTCAAGTCTTTGTATGGAAAACTTTTTTGTTTTCCAAGCTATCGCAACCGAATTCAACATTTATTTATTCGACTTAGCCATACACAATGTGTTAAAGTTTGGTCGGGATCGGACTACTATATCATATAGCTGCCATACAAAGGACCGATATGAAAGCAAGTCTTTGTATGGAAAACTTTTTTGTTCTCCAAGTTATCGCAACCGAATTGAGTATTCGTTTATTTGACATAGCCATTCACGATTTGTGAAAGTTTGGTCCGGACCGGACCACTATATCATATAGCTGCCATACAAACAACCGAATGAAAGCAAGTCTTTGTATAGAAAACTTTTTTGTTCTCCAAGTTATCGCAACCGAACTAAACATTTATTCATTTGACATAGCCACACACGATTTGTAAAAGTTTGGTCCGGATCGGACTACTATATCATATAGCTGCCATACAAACGACCGAATGAAAGCAAGTCATTGTATTGAAAACTTTTTTGTTTTCCAAGCTATTGCAACCGAATTCAAGTTTTATACATTCGATGTAGCCGTACACAATTTGTGAAAGTTTGGTCGGGATCGGACTACTATATCATATAGCTGCCATACAAAGGACCGATATGAAAGCAAGTCTTTGTATGGAAAACTTTTTTGTTCTCCAAGTTATCGCAACCGAATTGAGCATTCATTTATTTGAAATAGCCATTCACGATTTGTGAAAGTTTGGTCCGGACCGGACCACTATATCATATAGCTGCCATACAAACGACCGAATGAAAGCAAGTCTTTGTATGGAAAACTTTTTTGTTCTCCAAGTTATCGCAACCAAATTGAGCGATCATTTATATGACATAGCCATACACGATTTGTAAAAGTTTGGTCGGGATCGGAGCACTATATCATATAGCTGCCATACAAACGACCGAATGAAAGCAAGTCATTGTATTGAAAACTTTTTTGTTTTCCAAGCTATTGCAACCGAATTCAAGATTTATACATTCAAAGAAGCCTTACACAATTTGTGAAAGTTTGGTCGGGATCGGACTACTATATCATATAGCTGCCATACAAAAGACCGATATGAAAGCAAGTCTTTGTATGGAAAATTTTTTTGTTCTCCAAGTTATCGCAACCGAATTCAGCGTTCATTTAGTTGACATAGCCGTACATGATGTGTGAAAGTTTAGTCCGGATCGGACCACTATATCATATAGCTGCCATACAAACGACCGAATGAAAGCAATTCATTGTATTGAAAACTTTTTTGTTTTCCAAGCTATTGCAACCGAATTCAAGATTTATACATTCGACTTAGCCATACACAATGTGTTAAAGTTTGGTCGGGATCGGACTACTATATCATATAGCTGCCATACAAAGGACCGATATGAAAGCAAGTCTTTGTATGGAAAACTTTTTTGTTCTCCAAGTTATCTCAACCGAATTGAGCATTCATTTATTTGACATAGCCATTCACGATTTGTGAAAGTTTGGTCCGGACCGGACCACTATATCATATAGCTGCCAAACAAACGACCGAATGAAAGCAAGTCTTTGTATAGAAAACTTTTTTGTTCTCCAAGTTATCGCAACCGAACTAAACATTTATTCATTTGACATAGCCACACACGATTTGTAAAAGTTTGGTCCGGATCGGACTACTATATCATATAGCTGCCATACAAACGACCGAATGAAAGCAAGTCATTGTATTGAAAACTTTTTTGTTTTCCAAGCTATTGCAACCGAATTCAAGATTTATACATTCGACTTAGCCATACACAATGTGTTAAAGTTTGGTCGGGATCGGACTACTATATCATATAGCTGCCATACAAACGACCGATATGAAAGCAAGTCTTTGTATGGAAAACTTTTTTGTTCTCCAAGTTATCGCAACCGAATTGAGCATTCATTTATTTTACATAGCCATTCACGATTTGTGAAAGTTTGGTCCGGACCGGACCACTATATCATATAGCTGCCATACAAACGACCGAATGAAAGCAAGTCTTTGTATAGAAAACTTTTTTGTTCTCCAAGTTATCGCAACCGAACTAAACATTTATTCATTTGACATAGCCACACACGATTTGTAAAAGTTTGGTCCGGATCGGACTACTATATCATATAGCTGCCATACAAACGACCGAATGAAAGCAAGTCATTGTATTGAAAACTTTTTTTGTTTTCCAAGCTATTGCAACCGAATTCAAGATTTATACATTCGATGTAGCCGTACACAATTTGTGAAAGTTTGGTCGGGATCGGACTACTATATCATATAGCTGCCATACAAAGGACCGATATGAAAGCAAGTCTTTGTATGGAAAACTTTTTTGTTCTCCAAGTTATCGCAACCGAATTCAGCGTTCCTTTATTTAACATAGCCATACACGATTTGTGAAAGTTTGGTCCGGATCAGACCACTATATCATAAGCTGCCATACAAACGACCGAATGAAAGCAAGTCTTTGTATGGAAAACTTTTTTGTTCTCCAAGTTATCGCAACCAAATTGAGCGATCATTTATATGACATAGCCATACACGATTTGTAAAAGTTTGGTCGGGATCGGAGCACTATATCATATAGCTGCCATACAAACGACCGAATGAAAGCAAGTCATTGTATTGAAAACTTTTTTGTTTTCCAAGCTATTGCAACCGAATTCAAGATTTATACATTCAAAGTAGCCTTACACAATTTGTGAAAGTTTGGTCGGGATCGGACTACTATATCATATAGCTGCCATACAAAAGACCGATATGAAAGCAAGTCTTTGTATGGAAAATTTTTTTTTTCTCCAAGTTATCGCAACCGAATTCAGCGTTCATTTATTTGACATAGCCGTACATGATGTGTGAAAGTTTAGTCCGGATCGGACCACTATATCATATAGCTGCCATACAAACGACCGAATGAAAGCAAGTCATTGTATTGAAAACTTTTTTGTTTTCCAAGCTATTGCAACCGAATTCAAGATTTATACATTCGACTTAGCCATACACAATGTGTTAAAGTTTGGTCGGGATCGGACTACTATATCATATAGCTGCCATACAAAGGACCGATATGAAAGCAAGTCTTTGTATGGAAAACTTTTTTGTTCTCCAAGTTATCGCAACCGAATTGAGCATTCATTTATTTGACATAGCCATTCACGATTTGTGAAAGTTTGGTCCGGACCGGACCACTATATCATATAGCTGCCATACAAACGACCGAATGAAAGCAAGTCTTTGTATAGAAAACTTTTTTGTTCTCCAAGTTATCGCAACCGAACTAAACATTTATTCATTTGACATAGCCACACACGATTTGTAAAAGTTTGGTCCGGATCGGACTACTATATCATATAGCTGCCATACAAACGACCGAATGAAAGCAAGTCATTGTATTGAAAACTTTTTTGTTTTCCAAGCTATTGCAACCGAATTCAAGATTTATACATTCGACTTAGCCATACACAATGTGTTAAAGTTTGGTCGGGATCGGACTACTATATCATATAGCTGCCATACAAAGGACCGATATGAAAGCAAGTCTTTGTATGGAAAACTTTTTTGTTCTCCAAGTTATCGCAACCGAATTGAGCATTCATTTATTTGACATAGCCATTCACGATTTGTGAAAGTTTGGTCCCGACCGGACCACTATATCATATAGCTGCCATACAAACGACCGAATGAAAGCAAGTCTTTGTATAGAAAACTTTTTTGTTCTCCAAGTTATCGCAACCGAACTAAACATTTATTCATTTGACATAGCCACACACGATTTGTAAAAGTTTGGTCCGGATCGGACTACCATATCATATAGCTGCCATACAAACGACCGAATGAAAGCAAGTCATTGTATTGAAAACTTTTTGTTTTCCAAGCTATTGCAACCGAATTCAAGATTTATACATTCGATGTAGCCGTACACAATTTGTGAAAGTTTGGTCGGGATCGGACTACTATATCATATAGCTGCCATACAAAGGACCGATATGAAAGCAAGTCTTTGTATGGAAAACTTTTTTGTTCTCCAAGTTATCGCAAGCGAATTCAGCGTTCATTTATTTGACATAGCCGTACACGATGTGTGAAAGTTTGGTCCGGATCGGACCACTATATCATATAGCTGCCATACAAACGACCGAATGAAAGCAAGTCATTGTATTGAAAACTTTTTTGTTTTCCAAGCTATTGCAACCGAATTCAAGATTTATACATTCAATGTAGACGTACACAATTTGTAAAAGTTTGGTCCGGATCGGAGAACTATATCTAACAGCTGCCATACTAACGATCAATCAGATTTCAAGTCTTTGTATGGAAAACTTTTTTGTTTTCCAAGCTATCGCAACCGAATTCAACATTTATTTATTCGACTTAGCCATACACAATGTGTTAAAGTTTGGTCGGGATCGGACTACTATATCATATAGCTGCCATACAAAGGACCGATATGAAAGCAAGTCTTTGTATGGAAAACTTTTTTGTTCTCCAAGTTATCGCAACCGAATTGAGTATTCGTTTATTTGACATAGCCATTCACGATTTGTGAAAGTTTGGTCCGGACCGGACCACTATATCATATAGCTGCCATACAAACGACCGAATGAAAGCAAGTCTTTGTATAGAAAACTTTTTGTTCTCCAAGTTATCGCAACCGAACTAAACATTTATTCATTTGACATAGCCACACACGATTTGTAAAAGTTTGGTCCGGATCGGACTACTATATCATATAGCTGCCATACAAACGACCGAATGAAAGCAAGTCATTGTATTGAAAACTTTTTTGTTTTCCAAGCTATTGCAACCGAATTCAAGTTTTATACATTCGATGTAGCCGTACACAATTTGTGAAAGTTTGGTCGGGATCGGACTACTATATCATATAGCTGCCATACAAAGGACCGATATGAAAGCAAGTCTTTGTATGGAAAACTTTTTTGTTCTCCAAGTTATCGCAACCGAATTGAGCATTCATTTATTTGAAATAGCCATTCACGATTTGTGAAAGTTTGGTCCGGACCGACCACTATATCATATAGCTGCCATACAAACGACCGAATGAAAGCAAGTCTTTGTATGGAAAACTTTTTTGTTCTCCAAGTTATCGCAACCAAATTGAGCGATCATTTATATGACATAGCCATACACGATTTGTAAAAGTTTGGTCGGGATCGGAGCACTATATCATATAGCTGCCATACAAACGACCGAATGAAAGCAAGTCATTGTATTGAAAACTTTTTTGTTTTCCAAGCTATTGCAACCGAATTCAAGATTTATACATTCAAAGTAGCCTTACACAATTTGTGAAAGTTTGGTCGGGATCGGACTACTATATCATATAGCTGCCATACAAAAGACCGATATGAAAGCAAGTCTTTGTATGGAAAATTTTTTTTTTCTCCAAGTTATCGCAACCGAATTCAGCGTTCATTTATTTGACATAGCCGTACATGATGTGTGAAAGTTTAGTCCGGATCGGACTACTATATCATATAGCTGCCATACAAACGACCGAATGAAAGCAAGTCATTGTATTGAAAACTTTTTTGTTTTCCAAGCTATTGCAACCGAATTCAAGATTTATACATTCGACTTAGCCATACACAATGTGTTAAAGTTTGGTCGGGATCGGACTACTATATCATATAGCTGCCATACAAAGGACCGATATGAAAGCAAGTCTTTGTATGGAAAACTTTTTTGTTCTCCAAGTTATCGCAACCGAATTGAGCATTCATTTATTTGACATAGCCATTCACGATTTGTGAAAGTTTGGTCCGGACCGGACCACTATATCATATAGCTGCCATACAAACGACCGAATGAAAGCAAGTCTTTGTATAGAAAACTTTTTTGTTCTCCAAGTTATCGCAACCGAACTAAACATTTATTCATTTGACATAGCCACACACGATTTGTAAAAGTTTGGTCCGGATCGGACTACTATATCATATAGCTGCCATACAAACGACCGAATGAAAGCAAGTCATTGTATTGAAAACTTTTTTGTTTTCCAAGCTATTGCAACCGAATTCAAGATTTATACATTCGACTTAGCCATACACAATGTGTTAAAGTTTGGTCGGGATCGGACTACTATATCATATAGCTGCCATACAAAGGACCGATATGAAAGCAAGTCTTTGTATGGAAAACTTTTTTGTTCTCCAAGTTATCGCAACCGAATTGAGCATTCATTTATTTGACATAGCCATTCACGATTTGTGAAAGTTTGGTCCGGACCGGACCACTATATCATATAGCTGCCATACAAACGACCGAATGAAAGCAAGTCTTTGTATAGAAAACTTTTTGTTCTCCAAGTTATCGCAACCGAACTAAACATTTATTCATTTGACATAGCCACACACGATTTGTAAAAGTTTGGTCCGGATCGGACTACCATATCATATAGCTGCCATACAAACGACCGAATGAAAGCAAGTCATTGTATTGAAAACTTTTTTGTTTTCCAAGCTATTGCAACCGAATTCAAGATTTATACATTCGATGTAGCCGTACACAATTTGTGAAAGTTTGGTCGGGATCGGACTACTATATCATATAGCTGCCATACAAAGGACCGATATGAAAGCAAGTCTTTGTATGGAAAACTTTTTTGTTCTCCAAGTTATCGCAAGCGAATTCAGCGTTCATTTATTTGACATAGCCGTACACGATGTGTGAAAGTTTGGTCCGGATCGGACCACTATATCATATAGCTGCCATACAAACGACCGAATGAAAGCAAGTCATTGTATTGAAAACTTTTTTTGTTTTCCAAGCTATTGCAACCGAATTCAAGATTTATACATTCAATGTAGACGTACACAATTTGTAAAAGTTTGGTCCGGATCGGAGAACTATATCTAACAGCTGCCATACTAACGATCAATCAGATTTCAAGTCTTTGTATGGAAAACTTTTTGTTTTCCAAGCTATCGCAACCGAATTCAACATTTATTTATTCGACTTAGCCATACACAATGTGTTAAAGTTTGGTCGGGATCGGACTACTATATCATATAGCTGCCATACAAAGGACCGATATGAAAGCAAGTCTTTGTATGGAAAACTTTTTTGTTCTCCAAGTTATCGCAACCGAATTGAGTATTCGTTTATTTGACATAGCCATTCACGATTTGTGAAAGTTTGGTCCGGACCGGACCACTATATCATATAGCTGCCATACAAACGACCGAATGAAAGCAAGTCTTTGTATAGAAAACTTTTTTGTTCTCCAAGTTATCGCAACCGAACTAAACATTTATTCATTTGACATAGCCACACACGATTTGTAAAAGTTTGGTCCGGATCGGACTACTATATCATATAGCTGCCATACAAACGACCGAATGAAAGCAAGTCATTGTATTGAAAACTTTTTTGTTTTCCAAGCTATTGCAACCGAATTCAAGTTTTATACATTCGATGTAGCCGTACACAATTTGTGAAAGTTTGGTCGGGATCGGACTACTATATCATATAGCTGCCATACAAAGGACCGATATGAAAGCAAGTCTTTGTATGGAAAACTTTTTGTTCTCCAAGTTATCGCAACCGAATTGAGCATTCATTTATTTGAAATAGCCATTCACGATTTGTGAAAGTTTGGTCCGGACCGGACCACTATATCATATAGCTGCCATACAAACGACCGAATGAAAGCAAGTCTTTGTATGGAAAACTTTTTTGTTCTCCAAGTTATCGCAACTAAATTGAGCGATCATTTATATGACATAGCCATACACGATTTGTAAAAGTTTGGTCGGGATCGGAGCACTATATCATATAGCTGCCATACAAACGACCGAATGAAAGCAAGTCATTGTATTGAAAACTTTTTTGTTTTCCAAGCTATTGCAACCGAATTCAAGATTTATACATTCGATGTAGCCGTACACAATTTGTGAAAGTTTGGTCGGGATCGGACTACTATATCATATAGCTGCCATACAAAAGACCGATATGAAAGCAAGTCTTTGTATGGAAAATTTTTTTGTTCTCCAAGTTATCGCAACCGAATTCAGCGTTCATTTATTTGACATAGCCGTACATGATGTGTGAAAGTTTAGTCCGGATCGGACCACTATATCATATAGCTGCCATACAAACGACCGAATGAAAGCAATTCATTGTATTGAAAACTTTTTTGTTTTCCAAGCTATTGCAACCGAATTCAAGATTTATACATTCGACTTAGCCATACACAATGTGTTAAAGTTTGGTCGGGATCGGACTACTATATCATATAGCTGCCATACAAAGGACCGATATGAAAGCAAGTCTTTGTATGGAAAACTTTTTTGTTCTCCAAGTTATCGCAACCGAATTGAGCATTCATTTATTTGACATAGCCATTCACGATTTGTGAAAGTTTGGTCCGGACCGGACCACTATATCATATAGCTGCCATACAAACGACCGAATGAAAGCAAGTCTTTGTATAGAAAACTTTTTTGTTCTCCAAGTTATCGCAACCGAACTAAACATTTATTCATTTGACATAGCCACACACGATTTGTAAAAGTTTGGTCCGGATCGGACTACTATATCATATAGCTGCCATACAAACGACCGAATGAAAGCAAGTCATTGTATTGAAAACTTTTTTGTTTTCCAAGCTATTGCAACCGAATTCAAGATTTATACATTCGACTTAGCCATACACAATGTGTTAAAGTTTGGTCGGGATCGGACTACTATATCATATAGCTGCCATACAAAGGACCGATATGAAAGCAAGTCTTTGTATGGAAAACTTTTTTGTTCTCCAAGTTATCGCAACCGAATTGAGCATTCATTTATTTGACATAGCCATTCACGATTTGTGAAAGTTTGGTCCGGACCGGACCACTATATCATATAGCTGCCATACAAACGACCGAATGAAAGCAAGTCTTTGTATAGAAAACTTTTTTGTTCTCCAAGTTATCGCAACCGAACTAAACATTTATTCATTTGACATAGCCACACACGATTTGTAAAAGTTTGGTCCGGATCGGACTACCATATCATATAGCTGCCATACAAACGACCGAATGAAAGCAAGTCATTGTATTGAAAACTTTTTTGTTTTCCAAGCTATTGCAACCGAATTCAAGATTTATACATTCGATGTAGCCGTACACAATTTGTGAAAGTTTGGTCGGGATCGGACTACTATATCATATAGCTGCCATACAAAGGACCGATATGAAAGCAAGTCTTTGTATGGAAAACTTTTTTGTTCTCCAAGTTATCGCAAGCGAATTCAGCGTTCATTTATTTGACATAGCCGTACACGATGTGTGAAAGTTTGGTCCGGATCGGACCACTATATCATATAGCTGCCATACAAACGACCGAATGAAAGCAAGTCATTGTATTGAAAACTTTTTTGTTTTCCAAGCTATTGCAACCGAATTCAAGATTTATACATTCAATGTAGACGTACACAATTTGTAAAAGTTTGGTCCGGATCGGAGAACTATATCTAACAGCTGCCATACTAACGATCAATCAGATTTCAAGTCTTTGTATGGAAAACTTTTTTGTTTTCCAAGCTATCGCAACCGAATTCAACATTTATTTATTCGACTTAGCCATACACAATGTGTTAAAGTTTGGTCGGGATCGGACTACTATATCATATAGCTGCCATACAAAGGACCGATATGAAAGCAAGTCTTTGTATGGAAAACTTTTTTGTTCTCCAAGTTATCGCAACCGAATTGAGTATTCGTTTATTTGACATAGCCATTCACGATTTGTGAAAGTTTGGTCCGGACCGGACCACTATATCATATAGCTGCCATACAAACGACCGAATGAAAGCAAGTCTTTGTATAGAAAACTTTTTTGTTCTCCAAGTTATCGCAACCGAACTAAACATTTATTCATTTGACATAGCCACACACGATTTGTAAAAGTTTGGTCCGGATCGGACTACTATATCATATAGCTGCCATACAAACGACCGAATGAAAGCAAGTCATTGTATTGAAAACTTTTTTGTTTTCCAAGCTATTGCAACCGAATTCAAGTTTTATACATTCGATGTAGCCGTACACAATTTGTGAAAGTTTGGTCGGGATCGGACTACTATATCATATAGCTGCCATACAAAGGACCGATATGAAAGCAAGTCTTTGTATGGAAAACTTTTTTGTTCTCCAAGTTATCGCAACCGAATTGAGCATTCATTTATTTGAAATAGCCATTCACGATTTGTGAAAGTTTGGTCCGGACCGGACCACTATATCATATAGCTGCCATACAAACGACCGAATGAAAGCAAGTCTTTGTATGGAAAACTTTTTTGTTCTCCAAGTTATCGCAACTAAATTGAGCGATCATTTATATGACATAGCCATACACGATTTGTAAAAGTTTGGTCGGGATCGGAGCACTATATCATATAGCTGCCATACAAACGACCGAATGAAAGCAAGTCATTGTATTGAAAACTTTTTGTTTTCCAAGCTATTGCAACCGAATTCAAGATTTATACATTCGACTTAGCCATACACAATGTGTTAAAGTTTGGTCGGGATCGGACTACTATATCATATAGCTGCCATACAAAGGACCGATATGAAAGCAAGTCTTTGTATGGAAAACTTTTTTGTTCTCCAAGTTATCGCAACCGAATTGAGCATTCATTTATTTGACATAGCCATTCACGATTTGTGAAAGTTTGGTCCGGACCGGACCACTATATCATATAGCTGCCATACAAACGACCGAATGAAAGCAAGTCTTTGTATAGAAAACTTTTTTGTTCTCCAAGTTATCGCAACCGAACTAAACATTTATTCATTTGACATAGCCACACACGATTTGTAAAAGTTTGGTCCGGATCGGACTACTATATCATATAGCTGCCATACAAACGACCGAATGA
Organism: Drosophila merina; assembly: GCA_035047645.1. Taxonomy (NCBI): domain Eukaryota; kingdom Metazoa; phylum Arthropoda; class Insecta; order Diptera; family Drosophilidae; genus Drosophila; species Drosophila merina. The sequence goes on along the minus strand of JAWNPH010000014.1, from coordinate 873,930 downwards.
AAGCAAGTCATTGTATTGAAAACTTTTTTGTTTTCCAAGCTATTGCAACCGAATTCAAGTTTTATACATTCGATGTAGCCGTACACAATTTGTGAAAGTTTGGTCGGGATCGGACTACTATATCATATAGCTGCCATACAAAGGACCGATATGAAAGCAAGTCTTTGTATGGAAAACTTTTTTGTTCTCCAAGTTATCGCAACCGAATTGAGCATTCATTTATTTGAAATAGCCATTCACGATTTGTGAAAGTTTGGTCCGGACCGGACCACTATATCATATAGCTGCCATACAAACGACCGAATGAAAGCAAGTCTTTGTATGGAAAACTTTTTTGTTCTCCAAGTTATCGCAACTAAATTGAGCGATCATTTATATGACATAGCCATACACGATTTGTAAAAGTTTGGTCGGGATCGGAGCACTATATCATATAGCTGCCATACAAACGACCGAATGAAAGCAAGTCATTGTATTGAAAACTTTTTTGTTTTCCAAGCTATTGCAACCGAATTCAAGATTTATACATTCAAAGAAGCCTTACACAATTTGTGAAAGTTTGGTCGGGATCGGACTACTATATCATATAGCTGCCATACAAAAGACCGATATGAAAGCAAGTCTTTGTATGGAAAATTTTTTTGTTCTCCAAGTTATCGCAACCGAATTCAGCGTTCATTTATTTGACATAGCCGTACATGATGTGTGAAAGTTTAGTCCGGATCGGACCACTATATCATATAGCTGCCATACAAACGACCGAATGAAAGCAATTCATTGTATTGAAAACTTTTTTGTTTTCCAAGCTATTGCAACCGAATTCAAGATTTATACATTCGACTTAGCCATACACAATGTGTTAAAGTTTGGTCGGGATCGGACTACTATATCATATAGCTGCCATACAAAGGACCGATATGAAAGCAAGTCTTTGTATGGAAAACTTTTTTGTTCTCCAAGTTATCGCAACCGAATTGAGCATTCATTTATTTGACATAGCCATTCACGATTTGTGAAAGTTTGGTCCGGACCGGACCACTATATCATATAGCTGCCATACAAACGACCGAATGAAAGCAAGTCTTTGTATAGAAAACTTTTTTGTTCTCCAAGTTATCGCAACCGAACTAAACATTTATTCATTTGACATAGCCACACACGATTTGTAAAAGTTTGGTCCGGATCGGACTACTATATCATATAGCTGCCATACAAACGACCGAATGAAAGCAAGTCATTGTATTGAAAACTTTTTTGTTTTCCAAGCTATTGCAACCGAATTCAAGATTTATACATTCGACTTAGCCATACACAATGTGTTAAAGTTTGGTCGGGATCGGACTACTATATCATATAGCTGCCATACAAAGGACCGATATGAAAGCAAGTCTTTGTATGGAAAACTTTTTTGTTCTCCAAGTTATCGCAACCGAATTGAGCATTCATTTATTTGACATAGCCATTCACGATTTGTGAAAGTTTGGTCCGGACCGGACCACTATATCATATAGCTGCCATACAAACGACCGAATGAAAGCAAGTCTTTGTATAGAAAACTTTTTTGTTCTCCAAGTTATCGCAACCGAACTAAACATTTATTCATTTGACATAGCCACACACGATTTGTAAAAGTTTGGTCCGGATCGGACTACCATATCATATAGCTGCCATACAAACGACCGAATGAAAGCAAGTCATTGTATTGAAAACTTTTTTGTTTTCCAAGCTATTGCAACCGAATTCAAGATTTATACATTCGATGTAGCCGTACACAATTTGTGAAAGTTTGGTCGGGATCGGACTACTATATCATATAGCTGCCATACAAAGGACCGATATGAAAGCAAGTCTTTGTATGGAAAACTTTTTTGTTCTCCAAGTTATCGCAAGCGAATTCAGCGTTCATTTATTTGACATAGCCGTACACGATGTGTGAAAGTTTGGTCCGGATCGGACCACTATATCATATAGCTGCCATACAAACGACCGAATGAAAGCAAGTCATTGTATTGAAAACTTTTTTGTTTTCCAAGCTATTGCAACCGAATTCAAGATTTATACATTCAATGTAGACGTACACAATTTGTAAAAGTTTGGTCCGGATCGGAGAACTATATCTAACAGCTGCCATACTAACGATCAATCAGATTTCAAGTCTTTGTATGGAAAACTTTTTTGTTTTCCAAGCTATCGCAACCGAATTCAACATTTATTTATTCGACTTAGCCATACACAATGTGTTAAAGTTTGGTCGGGATCGGACTACTATATCATATAGCTGCCATACAAAGGACCGATATGAAAGCAAGTCTTTGTATGGAAAACTTTTTTGTTCTCCAAGTTATCGCAACCGAATTGAGTATTCGTTTATTTGACATAGCCATTCACGATTTGTGAAAGTTTGGTCCGGACCGGACCACTATATCATATAGCTGCCATACAAACGACCGAATGAAAGCAAGTCTTTGTATAGAAAACTTTTTTGTTCTCCAAGTTATCGCAACCGAACTAAACATTTATTCATTTGACATAGCCACACACGATTTGTAAAAGTTTGGTCCGGATCGGACTACTATATCATATAGCTGCCATACAAACGACCGAATGAAAGCAAGTCATTGTATTGAAAACTTTTTTGTTTTCCAAGCTATTGCAACCGAATTCAAGTTTTATACATTCGATGTAGCCGTACACAATTTGTGAAAGTTTGGTCGGGATCGGACTACTATATCATATAGCTGCCATACAAAGGACCGATATGAAAGCAAGTCTTTGTATGGAAAACTTTTTTTGTTCTCCAAGTTATCGCAACCGAATTGAGCATTCATTTATTTGAAATAGCCATTCACGATTTGTGAAAGTTTGGTCCGGACCGGACCACTATATCATATAGCTGCCATACAAACGACCGAATGAAAGCAAGTCTTTGTATGGAAAACTTTTTTGTTCTCCAAGTTATCGCAACTAAATTGAGCGATCATTTATATGACATAGCCATACACGATTTGTAAAAGTTTGGTCGGGATCGGAGCACTATATCATATAGCTGCCATACAAACGACCGAATGAAAGCAAGTCATTGTATTGAAAACTTTTTTGTTTTCCAAGCTATTGCAACCGAATTCAAGATTTATACATTCGACTTAGCCATACACAATGTGTTAAAGTTTGGTCGGGATCGGACTACTATATCATATAGCTGCCATACAAAGGACCGATATGAAAGCAAGTCTTTGTATGGAAAACTTTTTTGTTCTCCAAGTTATCGCAACCGAATTGAGCATTCATTTATTTGACATAGCCATTCACGATTTGTGAAAGTTTGGTCCGGACCGGACCACTATATCATATAGCTGCCATACAAACGACCGAATGAAAGCAAGTCTTTGTATAGAAAACTTTTTTGTTCTCCAAGTTATCGCAACCGAACTAAACATTTATTCATTTGACATAGCCACACACGATTTGTAAAAGTTTGGTCCGGATCGGACTACCATATCATATAGCTGCCATACAAACGACCGAATGAAAGCAAGTCATTGTATTGAAAACTTTTTTGTTTTCCAAGCTATTGCAACCGAATTCAAGATTTATACATTCGATGTAGCCGTACACAATTTGTGAAAGTTTGGTCGGGATCGGACTACTATATCATATAGCTGCCATACAAAGGACCGATATGAAAGCAAGTCTTTGTATGGAAAACTTTTTTGTTCTCCAAGTTATCGCAAGCGAATTCAGCGTTCATTTATTTGACATAGCCGTACACGATGTGTGAAAGTTTGGTCCGGATCGGACCACTATATCATATAGCTGCCATACAAACGACCGAATGAAAGCAAGTCATTGTATTGAAAACTTTTTTGTTTTCCAAGCTATTGCAACCGAATTCAAGATTTATACATTCAATGTAGACGTACACAATTTGTAAAAGTTTGGTCCGGATCGGAGAACTATATCTAACAGCTGCCATACTAACGATCAATCAGATTTCAAGTCTTTGTATGGAAAACTTTTTTGTTTTCCAAGCTATCGCAACCGAATTCAACATTTATTTATTCGACTTAGCCATACACAATGTGTTAAAGTTTGGTCGGGATCGGACTACTATATCATATAGCTGCCATACAAAGGACCGATATGAAAGCAAGTCTTTGTATGGAAAACTTTTTTGTTCTCCAAGTTATCGCAACCGAATTGAGTATTCGTTTATTTGACATAGCCATTCACGATTTGTGAAAGTTTGGTCCGGACCGGACCACTATATCATATAGCTGCCATACAAACGACCGAATGAAAGCAAGTCTTTGTATAGAAAACTTTTTTGTTCTCCAAGTTATCGCAACCGAACTAAACATTTATTCATTTGACATAGCCACACACGATTTGTAAAAGTTTGGTCCGGATCGGACTACTATATCATATAGCTGCCATACAAACGACCGAATGAAAGCAAGTCATTGTATTGAAAACTTTTTTGTTTTCCAAGCTATTGCAACCGAATTCAAGTTTTATACATTCGATGTAGCCGTACACAATTTGTGAAAGTTTGGTCGGGATCGGACTACTATATCATATAGCTGCCATACAAAGGACCGATATGAAAGCAAGTCTTTGTATGGAAAACTTTTTTGTTCTCCAAGTTATCGCAACCGAATTGAGCATTCATTTATTTGAAATAGCCATTCACGATTTGTGAAAGTTTGGTCCGGACCGGACCACTATATCATATAGCTGCCATACAAACGACCGAATGAAAGCAAGTCTTTGTATGGAAAACTTTTTTGTTCTCCAAGTTATCGCAACTAAATTGAGCGATCATTTATATGACATAGCCATACACGATTTGTAAAAGTTTGGTCGGGATCGGAGCACTATATCATATAGCTGCCATACAAACGACCGAATGAAAGCAAGTCATTGTATTGAAAACTTTTTTGTTTTCCAAGCTATTGCAACCGAATTCAAGATTTATACATTCAAAGAAGCCTTACACAATTTGTGAAAGTTTGGTCGGGATCGGACTACTATATCATATAGCTGCCATACAAAAGACCGATATGAAAGCAAGTCTTTGTATGGAAAATTTTTTTGTTCTCCAAGTTATCGCAACCGAATTCAGCGTTCATTTATTTGACATAGCCGTACATGATGTGTGAAAGTTTAGTCCGGATCGGACCACTATATCATATAGCTGCCATACAAACGACCGAATGAAAGCAATTCATTGTATTGAAAACTTTTTTGTTTTCCAAGCTATTGCAACCGAATTCAAGATTTATACATTCGACTTAGCCATACACAATGTGTTAAAGTTTGGTCGGGATCGGACTACTATATCATATAGCTGCCATACAAAGGACCGATATGAAAGCAAGTCTTTGTATGGAAAACTTTTTTGTTCTCCAAGTTATCGCAACCGAATTGAGCATTCATTTATTTGACATAGCCATTCACGATTTGTGAAAGTTTGGTCCGGACCGGACCACTATATCATATAGCTGCCATACAAACGACCGATATGAAAGCAAGTCTTTGTATGGAAAATTTTTTTTTTCTCCAAGTTATCGCAACCGAATTGAGCATTCATTTATTTGACATAGCCATTCACGATTTGTGAAAGTTTGGTCCGGACCGGACCACTATATCATATAGCTGCCATACAAACGACCGAATGAAAGCAAGTCTTTGTATAGAAAACTTTTTTGTTCTCCAAGTTATCGCAACCGAACTAAACATTTATTCATTTGACATAGCCACACACGATTTGTAAAAGTTTGGTCCGGATCGGACTACTATATCATATAGCTGCCATACAAACGACCGAATGAAAGCAAGTCATTGTATTGAAAACTTTTTTGTTTTCCAAGCTATTGCAACCGAATTCAAGATTTATACATTCGACTTAGCCATACACAATGTGTTAAAGTTTGGTCGGGATCGGACTACTATATCATATAGCTGCCATACAAAGGACCGATATGAAAGCAAGTCTTTGTATGGAAAACTTTTTTGTTCTCCAAGTTATCGCAACCGAATTGAGCATTCATTTATTTGACATAGCCATTCACGATTTGTGAAAGTTTGGTCCGGACCGGACCACTATATCATATAGCTGCCATACAAACGACCGAATGAAAGCAAGTCTTTGTATAGAAAACTTTTTTGTTCTCCAAGTTATCGCAACCGAACTAAACATTTATTCATTTGACATAGCCACACACGATTTGTAAAAGTTTGGTCCGGATCGGACTACTATATCATATAGCTGCCATACAAACGACCGAATGAAAGCAAGTCATTGTATTGAAAACTTTTTTGTTTTCCAAGCTATTGCAACCGAATTCAAGATTTATACATTCGACTTAGCCATACACAATGTGTTAAAGTTTGGTCGGGATCGGACTACTATATCATATAGCTGCCATACAAACGACCGATATGAAAGCAAGTCTTTGTATGGAAAACTTTTTTGTTCTCCAAGTTATCGCAACCGAATTGAGCATTCATTTATTTGACATAGCCATTCACGATTTGTGAAAGTTTGGTCCGGACCGGACCACTATATCATATAGCTGCCATACAAACGACCGAATGAAAGCAAGTCTTTGTAGAGAAAACTTTTTTGTTCTCCAAGTTATCGCAACCGAACTAAACATTTATTCATTTGACATAGCCACACACGATTTGTAAAAGTTTGGTCCGGATCGGACTACTATATCATATAGCTGCCATACAAACGACCGAATGAAAGCAAGTCATTGTATTGAAAACTTTTTTGTTTTCCAAGCTATTGCAACCGAATTCAAGATTTATACATTCGATGTAGCCGTACACAATTTGTGAAAGTTTGGTCGGGATCGGACTACTATATCATATAGCTGCCATACAAAGGACCGATATGAAAGCAAGTCTTTGTATGGAAAACTTTTTTGTTCTCCAAGTTATCGCAACCGAATTCAGCGTTCCTTTATTTAACATAGCCATACACGATTTGTGAAAGTTTGGTCCGGATCAGACCACTATATCATAAGCTGCCATACAAACGACCGAATGAAAGCAAGTCTTTGTATGGAAAACTTTTTTGTTCTCCAAGTTATCGCAACCAAATTGAGCGATCATTTATATGACATAGCCATACACGATTTGTAAAAGTTTGGTCGGGATCGGAGCACTATATCATATAGCTGCCATACAAACGACCGAATGAAAGCAAGTCATTGTATTGAAAACTTTTTTGTTTTCCAAGCTATTGCAACCGAATTCAAGATTTATACATTCAAAGTAGCCTTACACAATTTGTGAAAGTTTGGTCGGGATCGGACTACTATATCATATAGCTGCCATACAAAAGACCGATATGAAAGCAAGTCTTTGTATGGAAAATTTTTTTTTTCTCCAAGTTATCGCAACCGAATTCAGCGTTCATTTATTTGACATAGCCGTACATGATGTGTGAAAGTTTAGTCCGGATCGGACCACTATATCATATAGCTGCCATACAAACGACCGAATGAAAGCAAGTCATTGTATTGAAAACTTTTTTTGTTTTCCAAGCTATTGCAACCGAATTCAAGATTTATACATTCGACTTAGCCATACACAATGTGTTAAAGTTTGGTCGGGATCGGACTACTATATCATATAGCTGCCATACAAAGGACCGATATGAAAGCAAGTCTTTGTATGGAAAACTTTTTTGTTCTCCAAGTTATCGCAACCGAATTGAGCATTCATTTATTTGACATAGCCATTCACGATTTGTGAAAGTTTGGTCCGGACCGGACCACTATATCATATAGCTGCCATACAAACGACCGAATGAAAGCAAGTCTTTGTATAGAAAACTTTTTTGTTCTCCAAGTTATCGCAACCGAACTAAACATTTATTCATTTGACATAGCCACACACGATTTGTAAAAGTTTGGTCCGGATCGGACTACTATATCATATAGCTGCCATACAAACGACCGAATGAAAGCAAGTCATTGTATTGAAAACTTTTTTGTTTTCCAAGCTATTGCAACCGAATTCAAGATTTATACATTCGATGTAGCCGTTCACAATTTGTGAAAGTTTGGTCGGGATCGGACTACTATATCATATAGCTGCCATACAAAGGACCGATATGAAAGCAAGTCTTTGTATGGAAAACTTTTTTGTTCTCCAAGTTATCGCAACCGAATTCAGCGTTCCTTTATTTAACATAGCCATACACGATTTGTGAAAGTTTAGTCCGGATCAGACCACTATATCATAAGCTGCCATACAAACGACCGAATGAAAGCAAGTCTTTGTATGGAAAACTTTTTTGTTCTCCAAGTTATCGCAACCGAATTAAGCATTCATTTATTTGACATAGCCATACACGATTTGTAAAAGTTTGGTCCGGATCGGACCACTATATCATATAGTTGCCATACTAACGATAAATCAAATTTCAAGTCTTTGTATGGAAAACTTTTTTGTTCGCCAAGCTATCGCAACTGAATTAAACATTTATTTATTTGGCTTAGCCAACCACGATTTGTGAAAGTTTGGTCGGGATCGGACTACTACATCATATAGCTGCCATACAAACGACCGAATGAAAGCAAGTCTTTGTATGGAAAACTTTTTTGTTCTCCAAGTTATCGCAACCGAATTGAGCGTTCATTTATATGACATAGCCATACACGATTTGTAAAAGTTTGGTCGGGATCGGAGCACTATATCATATAGCTGCCATACAAACGACCGAATGAAAACAAGTCATTGTATTGAAAACTTTTTTGTTTTCCAAGCTTTTGCAACCGAATTCAAGATTTATACATTCGATGTAGCCGTACACAATTTGTAAAAGTTTGGTCCGGATCGGAGAACTATATCTAACAGCTGCCATACTAACGATCAATCAGATTTCAAGTCTTTGTATGGAAAACTTTTTTGTTTTCCAAGCTATCGCAACCGAATTCAACATTTCTTTATTCGACTTAGCCATACACAATGTGTTAAAGTTTGGTCGGGATCGGACTACTATATCATATAGCTGCCATACAAAAGACCGATATGAAAGCAAGTCTTTGTATGGAAAATTTTTTTTTCTCCAAGTTATCGCAACCGAATTCAGCGTTCATTTATTTGACATAGCCGTACATGATGTGTGAAAGTTTAGTCCGGATCGGACCACTATATCATATAGCTGCCATACAAACGACCGAATGAAAGCAAGTCATTGTATTGAAAACTTTTTGTTTTCCAAGCTATTGCAACCGAATTCAAGATTTATACATTCGACTTAGCCATACACAATGTGTTAAAGTTTGGTCGGGATCGGACTACTATATCATATAGCTGCCATACAAAGGACCGATATGAAAGCAAGTCTTTGTATGGAAAACTTTTTGTTCTCCAAGTTATCGCAACCGAATTGAGCATTCATTTATTTGACATAGCCATTCACGATTTGTGAAAGTTTGGTCCGGACCGGACCACTATATCATATAGCTGCCATACAAACGACCGAATGAAAGCAAGTCTTTGTATAGAAAACTTTTTTGTTCTCCAAGTTATCGCAACCGAACTAAACATTTATTCATTTGACATAGCCACACACGATTTGTAAAAGTTTGGTCCGGATCGGACTACTATATCATATAGCTGCCATACAAACGACCGAATGAAAGCAAGTCATTGTATTGAAAACTTTTTTGTTTTCCAAGCTATTGCAACCGAATTCAAGATTTATACATTCGATGTAGCCGTTCACAATTTGTGAAAGTTTGGTCGGGATCGGACTACTATATCATATAGCTGCCATACAAAGGACCGATATGAAAGCAAGTCTTTGTATGGAAAACTTTTTTGTTCTCCAAGTTATCGCAACCGAATTCAGCGTTCCTTTATTTAACATAGCCATACACGATTTGTGAAAGTTTAGTCCGGATCAGACCACTATATCATAAGCTGCCATACAAACGACCGAATGAAAGCAAGTCTTTGTATGGAAAACTTTTTTGTTCTCCAAGTTATCGCAACCGAATTAAGCATTCATTTATTTGACATAGCCATACACGATTTGTAAAAGTTTGGTCCGGATCGGACCACTATATCATATAGTTGCCATACTAACGATAAATCAAATTTCAAGTCTTTGTATGGAAAACTTTTTTGTTCGCCAAGCTATCGCAACTGAATTAAACATTTATTTATTTGGCTTAGCCAACCACGATTTGTGAAAGTTTGGTCGGGATCGGACTACTACATCATATAGCTGCCATACAAACGACCGAATGAAAGCAAGTCTTTGTATGGAAAACTTTTTTGTTCTCCAAGTTATCGCAACCGAATTGAGCGTTCATTTATATGACATAGCCATACACGATTTGTAAAAGTTTGGTCGGGATCGGAGCACTATATCATATAGCTGCCATACAAACGACCGAATGAAAACAAGTCATTGTATTGAAAACTTTTTTGTTTTCCAAGCTTTTGCAACCGAATTCAAGATTTATACATTCGATGTAGCCGTACACAATTTGTAAAAGTTTGGTCCGGATCGGAGAACTATATCTAACAGCTGCCATACTAACGATCAATCAGATTTCAAGTCTTTGTATGGAAAACTTTTTGTTTTCCAAGCTATCGCAACCGAATTCAACATTTCTTTATTCGACTTAGCCATACACAATGTGTTAAAGTTTGGTCGGGATCGGACTACTATATCATATAGCTGCCATACAAAGGACCGATATGAAAGCAAGTCTTTGTATGGAAAACTTTTTTGTTCTCCAAGTTATCGCAAGCGAATTCAGCGTTCATTTATTTGACATAGCCGTACACGATGTGTGAAAGTTTGGTCCGGATCGGACCACTATATCATATAGCTGCCATACAAACGACCGAATGAAAGCAAGTCATTGTATTGAAAACTTTTTTGTTTTCCAAGCTTTTGCAACCGAATTCAAGATTTATACATTCGATGTAGCCGTACACAATTTGTAAAAGTTTGGTCCGGATCGGAGAACTATATCTAACAGCTGCCATACTAACGATCAATCAGATTTCAAGTCTTTGTATGGAAAACTTTTTTGTTTTCCAAGCTATCGCAACCGAATTCAACATTTCTTTATTCGACTTAGCCATACACAATGTGTTAAAGTTTGGTCGGGATCGGACTACTATATCATATAGCTGCCATACAAAGGACCGATATGAAAGCAAGTCTTTGTATGGAAAACTTTTTTGTTCTCCAAGTTATCGCAACCGAATTGAGCATTCGTTTATTTGACATAGCCATTCACGATTTGTGAAAGTTTGGTCGGGATCGGACTACTACATCATATAGCTGCCATACAAACGACCGAATGAAAGCAAGTCTTTGTATAGAAAACTTTTTTGTTCTCCAAGTTATCGCAACCGAACTAAACATTTATTCATTTGACATAGCCACACACGATTTGTAAAAGTAGTCCGGATCGGACTACTATATCATATAGCTGCCATACAAACGACCGAATGAAAGCAAGTCATTGTATTGAAAACTTTTTTGTTTTCCAAGCTATTGCAACCGAATTCAAGATTTATACATTCGATGCAGCCGTACACAATTTGTAAAAGTTTGGTCCGGATCGGACCACTATATCATATAGTTGCCATACTAACGATAAATCAAATTTCAAGTCATTGTATGGAAAACTTTTTTGTTCTCCAAGTTATCGCAACCGAACTAAACATTTATTCATTTGACATAGCCACACACGATTTGTAAAAGTTTGGTCCGGATCGGACCACTATATCATATAGCTGCCATACAAACGACCGAATGAAAGCAAGTCTTTGTATGGAAAATTTTTTTTGTTTTCCAAGCAATTGCAACCGAATTAAAGTTTTATTGATTCAACATAGCCATACACGATTTGTGAAAGTTTGGTCGGGATCGGACCACTATATCATATAGCTGCCATACAAACGACCGAATGAAAGCAAGTCTTTGTATGGAAAACTTTTTTTGTTCTCCAAGTTATCGCAACCGAATTAAGCGTTCATTTATATGACATAGCCATCCACGATTTGTAAAAGTTTGGTCGGGATCGGAGCACTATATCATATAGCTGCCATACAAACGACCGAATGAAAACAAGTCATTGTATTGAAAACTTTTTTGTTTTCCAAGCTATTGCAACCGAATTCAAGATTTATACATTCGATGTAGCCGTACACAATTTGTGAAAGTTTGGTCGGGATCGGACTACTATATCATATAGCTATGGCAGCTTTGTATGGACAAAGGACCGATTTGAAAGCAAGTCTTTGTATGGAAAACTTTTTTGTTCTCCAAGTTATCGCAAGCGAATTCAGCGTTCATTTATTTGACATAGCCGTACACGATGTGTGAAAGTTTGGTCCGGATCGGACCACTATATCATATAGCTGCCATACAAACGACCGAATGAAAGCAAGTCATTGTATTGAAAACTTTTTTGTTTTCCAAGCTTTTGCAACCGAATTCAAGATTTATACATTCGATGTAGCCGTACACAATTTGTAAAAGTTTGGTCCGGATCGGAGAACTATATCTAACAGCTGCCATACTAACGATCAATCAGATTTCAAGTCTTTGTATGGAAAACTTTTTTTGTTTTCCAAGCTATCGCATCCGAATTCAACATTTCTTTATTCGACTTAGCCATACACAATGTGTTAAAGTTTGGTCGGGATCGGACTACTATATCATATAGCTGCCATACAAAGGACCGATATGAAAGCAAGTCTTTGTATGGAAAACTTTTTTGTTCTCCAAGTTATCGCAACCGAATTGAGCATTCGTTTATTTGACATAGCCATTCACGATTTGTGAAAGTTTGGTCGGGATCGGACTACTACATCATATAGCTGCCATACAAACGACCGAATGAAAGCAAGTCTTTGTATAGAAAACTTTTTTGTTCTCCAAGTTATCGCAACCGAACTAAACATTTATTCATTTGACATAGCCACACACGATTTGTAAAAGTAGTCCGGATCGGACTACTATATCATATAGCTGCCATACAAACGACCGAATGAAAGCAAGTCATTGTATTGAAAACTTTTTTGTTTTCCAAGCTATTGCAACCGAATTCAAGATTTATACATTCGATGCAGCCGTACACAATTTGTAAAAGTTTGGTCCGGATCGGACCACTATATCATATAGTTGCCATACTAACGATAAATCAAATTTCAAGTCATTGTATGGAAAACTTTTTTGTTCTCCAAGTTATCGCAACCGAACTAAACATTTATTCATTTGACATAGCCACACACGATTTGTAAAAGTTTGGTCCGGATCGGACCACTATATCATATAGCTGCCATACAAACGACCGAATGAAAGCAAGTCTTTGTATGGAAAATTTTTTTTGTTTTCCAAGCAATTGCAACCGAATTAAAGTTTTATTGATTCAACATAGCCATACACGATTTGTGAAAGTTTGGTCGGGATCGGACCACTATATCATATAGCTGCCATACAAACGACCGAATGAAAGCAAGTCTTTGTATGGAAAACTTTTTTGTTCTCCAAGTTATCGCAACCGAATTAAGCGTTCATTTATATGACATAGCCATCCACGATTTGTAAAAGTTTGGTCGGGATCGGAGCACTATATCATATAGCTGCCATACAAACGACCGAATGAAAGCAAGTCATTGTATTGAAAACTTTTTTGTTTTCCAAGCTATTGCAACCGAATTCAAGATTTATACATTCGATGTAGCCGTACACAATTTGTGAAAGTTTGGTCAGGATCGGACTACTATATCATATAGCTGCCATACAAAGGACCGATATGAAAGCAAGTCTTTGTATGGAAAACTTTTTTGTTCTCCAAGTTATCGCAAGCGAATTCAGTGTTCATTTATTTGACATAGCCGTACACGATGTGTGAAAGTTTGGTCCGGATCGAACCACTATATCATATAACTGCCATACAAACGACCGAATGAAAGCAAGTCATTGTATTGAAAACTTTTTTGTTTTCAAAGCTATTGCAACCGAATTCAAGATTTATACATTCGATGTAGCCGTACACAATTTGTAAAAGTTTGGTCCGGATCGGAGAACTATATCTAACAGCTGCCATACTAACGATCAATCGGATTTCAAGTCTTTGTATGGAAAACTTTTTTGTTTTCCAAGCTATCGCAACCGAATTCAACATTTATTCATTTGACTAAGCCATACACAATGTGTTAAAGTTTGGTCGGGATCGGACTACTATATCATATAGCTGCCATACAAAGGACCGATATGAAAGCAAGTCTTTGTATGGAAAACTTTTTTGTTTTCCAAGCAATTGCAACCGAATTTAAGTTTTATTGATTTGACATAGCCATACACAATTTGTGAAAGTTTGGTCCGGATCGGACAACTATATCTAATAGCTGCTATACTAACGATCAATCAGATTTCAAGTCTTTGTATTGAAAACTTTTTTGTTCTCCAAGCTATCGCAACCGAACTAAACATTTATTTATTTAGCTTAGCCAAACACGATTTGTGAAAGTTTGGTCGGGATCGGACTACTATATCATATAGCTGCCATACAAACGACCGATATGAAAGCAAGTCTTTGTATGGAAAACTTTTTTGTTCTCGAAGCTATCGATTTCAATCAGATTTCAAGTCTTTGTATGGAAAACTTTTTTGTTCTCCAAGCTATCGCAACCGAACTAAACGTTTATTCATTTGACATATCCGTACACGATGTGTGAAAGTTTGGTCCGGATCGGACTACTATATAATATAGCTGCCATACAAACGACCGAATGAAAGCAAGTCATTGTATTGAAAACTTTTTTGTTTTCCAAGCTATTGCAACCGAATTAAAGTTTTATTGATTTGACATAGCAATTCACAATTTGTAAAAGTTTGGTCCGGATCGGACAACTATATCTATTAGCTGCTATACAAACGATCAATCAGATTTCAAGTCTTTGTATTGAAAACTTTTTTGTTCTCCAAGCTATCGCAACCGAACTAAACATTTATTTATTTAGCTTAGCCAAACACGATTTGTGAAAGTTTGGTCGGGATCGGACTACTATATCATATAGCTGCCATACAAACGACCGATATGAAAGCAAGTCTTTGTATGGAAAACTTTTTTGTTCTCGAAGCTATCGATTTCAATCAGATTTCAAGTCTTTGTATGGAAAACTTTTTTGTTCTCCAAGCTATCGCAACCGAATTCAACATTTATTCATTTGACTAAGCCATACATAATGTGTTAAAGTTTGGTCGGGATCGGACTACTATATCATATAGCTGCCATACAAAGGACCGATATGAAAGCAAGTCTTTGTATGGAAAACTTTTTTGTTCTCCAAGTTATCGCAACCGAATTCAGCGTGCGTTTATTTGACATAGCCGTACACGATGTGTGAAAGTTTGGTCCGGATCGGAGCACTATATCATATAGCTGCCATACTAACGATCAATCAGATTTCAAGTCTTTGTATGGAAAACTTTTTTGTTCTCAAAGCTATCGCAACCGAATTCAACATTTATTTATTTGACTTAGCCATACACGACGTGTGAAAGTTTGGTCCGGATCGGACTACTATATCATATAGCTGCCATACAAAGGACCGATATGAAAGCAAGTCTTTGTATGGAAAACTTTTTTGTTCTCCAAGTTATCGCAACCAAATTGAGCGATCATTTATATGACATAGCCATACACGATTTGTAAAAGTTTGGTCCGGATCGGACCTTTATATCATATAGTTGCCATACTAACGATAAATCAAATTTCAAGTCTTTGTATGGAAAACTTTTTTGTTCGCCAAGCTATCGCAACCGAATTAAACATTTATTTATTTGGCTTAGCCAAACACGATTTGTAAAAGTTTGGTCAGGATCGGAGCACTATATCATATAGCTGCCATACAAACGACCGAATGAAAGCAAGTCTTTGTATTGAAAACTTTTTTGTTTTCCAAGCAATTGCAACCGAATTAAAGTTTTATTGATTTGACATAGCCATTCACAATTTGTGAAAGTTTGGTCCGGATCGGACAACTATATCTAATAGCTGCTATACTAACGATCAATCAGATTTCAAGTCTTTGTATTGAAAACTTTTTTGTTCTCCAAGCTATCGCAACCGAACTAAACATTTATTTATTTAGCATAGCCAAACACGATTTGTGAAAGTTTGGTCGGGATCGGACTACTATATCATATAGCTGCCATACAAACGACCGATATGAAAGCAACTCTTTGTATGGAAAACTTTTTTGTTCTCGAAGCTATCGATTTCAATCAGATTTCAAGTCTTTGTATGGAAAACTTTTTTGTTCTCCAAGCTATCGCAACCGAACTAAACATTTATTCATTTGACATATCCGTACACGATGTGTGAAAGTTTGGTCCGGATCGGACTACTATATCATATAGCTGCCATACAAACGACCGAATGAAAGCAAGTCATTGTATTGAAAACTTTTTTGTTTTCCAAGCTATTGCAACCGAATTCAAGATTTATACATTCGATGTAGCCGTACACAATTTGTGAAAGTTTGGTCGGGATCGGACTACTATATCATATAGCTGCCATACAAAGGACCGATATGAAAGCAAGTCTTTGTATGGAAAACTTTTTTGTTCTCCAAGTTATCGCAAGCGAATTCAGCGTTCATTTATTTGACATAGCCAAACACGATTTGTGAAAGTTTGGTTGGGATCGGACCACTATATCATATAGCTGCCATACAAACGACCGAATGAAAGCAAGTCTTTGTAGGGAAAATTTTTTTTGTTTTCCAAGCAATTGCACCCGAATTAAAGTTTTATTGATTTAACAAAGCCATACACGATTTGTGAAAGTTTGGTCCGGATCGGACCACTATATCATATAGCTGCCATACAAACGACCGAATGAAAGCAAGTCTTTGTATGGAAAACTTTTTTGTTCTCCAAGTTATCGCAACCGAATTGAGCATTCATTTATTTGAAATAGCCATTCACGATTTGTGAAAGTTTGGTCCGGACAGGACCACTATATCATATAGCTGCCATACAAACGACCGAATGAAAGCAAGTCTTTGTATGGAAAACTTTTTTGTTCTCCAAGTTATCGCAACCGAATTAAGCATTCATTTATTTGACATAGCCAAACACGATTTGTGAAAGTTTGGTTGGGATCGGACCACTATATCATATAGCTGCCATACAAACGACCGAATGAAAGCAAGTCTTTGTAGGGAAAATTTTTTTTGTTTTCCAAGCAATTGCAACCGAATTAAAGTTTTATTGATTTAACAAAGCCATACACGATTTGTGAAAGTTTGGTCCGGATCGGACCACTATATCATATAGCTGCCATACAAACGACCGAATGAAAGCAAGTCTTTGTATGGAAAACTGTTTTGTTCTCAAAGTTATCGCAACCCAATTGAGCGTTCATTTATATGACATAGCCATACACGATTTGTAAAAGTTTGGTCGGGATCGGAGCACTATATCATATAGCTGCCATACAAACGACCGAATGAAAGCAAGTCATTGTATTGAAAACTTTTTTGTTTTCCAAGCTATTGCAACCGAATTCAAGATTTATACATTCGATGTAGCCGTACACAATTTGTGAAAGTTTGGTCGGGATCGGACTACTATATCATATAGCTGCCATACAAAGGACCGATATGAAAGCAAGTCTTTGTATGGAAAACTTTTTGTTCTCCAAGTTATCGCAAGCGAATTCAGCGTTCATTTATTTGACATAGCCGTACACGATGTGTGAAAGTTTGGTCCGGATCGGACCACTATATCATATAGCTGCCACACAAACGACCGAATGAAAGCAAGTCTTTGTATGGAAAACTTTTTTGTTCCCCAAGTTATCGCAACCGAACTAAACATTTATTTATTTGACACAGCCACACACGATTTGTAAAAGTTTGGTCCGGATCGGACTACTATATCATATAGCTGCCATACAAACGACCGAATGAAAGCAAGTCATTGTATTGAAAACTTTTTTGTTTTCCAAGCTATTGCAACCGAATTCAAGATTTATACATTCGATGTAGCCGTACACAGTTTGTGAAAGTTTGGTCGGGATCAGACTACTATATCATATAGCTGCCATACAAAGGACCGATATGAAAGCAAGTCTTTGTATGGAAAACTTTTTTGTTCTCCAAGTTATCGCAAGCGAATTCAGCGTTCATTTATTTGACATAGCCGTACACGATGTGTGAAAGTTTGGTCCGGACCGGACCACTATATCATATAGCTGCCATACAAACGACCGAATGAAAGCAAGTCTTTGTATGGAAAACTTTTTTGTTCTCCACGTTATCGCAACCGAACTAAACATTTATTCATCTAACATAGCCACACACGATTTGTAAAAGTTTGGTCCGGATCGGACTACTATATCATATAGCTGCCATACAAACGACCGAATGAAAGCAAGTCATTGTATTGAAAACTTTTTTGTTTTCCAAGCTATTGCAACCGAATTCAAGATTTATACATTCGATGTAGCCATACACGACGCGTGAAAGTTTGGTCGGGATCGGACCACTATATCATATAGCTGCCATACAAAGGACCGATATGAAAGCAAGTCTTTGTATGGAAAACTTTTTTGTTCTCCAAGTTATCGCAACCAAATTGAGCGATCATTTATATGACATAGCCATACACGATTTGTAAAAGTTTGGTCGGGATCGGAGCACTATATCATATAGCTGCCATACAAACGACCGAATGAAAGCAAGTCTTTGTATTGAAAACTTTTTTGTTTTCCAAGCTATTGCAACCGAATTAAAGTTTTATTGATTTGACATAGCCATACACAATTTGTGAAAGTTTGGTCCGGATCGGACAACTATATCTAATAGCTGCTATACTAACGATCAATCAGATTTCAAGTCTTTGTATTGAAAACTTTTTTGTTCTCCAAGCTATCGCAACCGAACTAAACATTTATTTATTTAGCTTAGCCAAACACGATTTGTGAAAGTTTGGTCGGGATCGGACTACTATATCATATAGCTGCCATACAAACGACCGATATGAAAGCAGGTCTTGTATGGAAAACTTTTTTGTTCTCGAAGCTATCGATTTCAATCAGATTTCAAGTCTTTGTATGGAAAACTTTTTTGTTCTCCAAGCTATCGCAACCGAACTAAGCATTTATTCATTTGACATATCCGTACACGATGTGTGAAAGTTTGGTCCGGATCGGACCACTATATGATATAGCTGCCATACAAACGACCGAATGAAAGCAAGTCATTGTACTGAAAACTTTTTTGTTTTCCAGGCTATTGCAACCGAATTCAAGATTTATACATTCGATGTAGCCGTACACAATTTGTAAAAGTTTGGTCCGGATCGGAGAACTATATCATATAGCTGCCATACAAAGGACCGATATGAAAGCAAGTCTTTGTATGGAAAACTTTTTTGTTCTCCAAGTTATCGCAACCGAATTCAGCGTTCCTTTATTTGACATAGCCATACACGATTTGTGAAAGTTTGGTCCGGATCAGACTACTATATCATAAGCTGCCATACAAACGACCGAATGAAAGCAAGTCATTGTATTGAAAACTTTTTTGTTTTCCAAGCTATTGCAACCGAACTCAAGATTTATACATTCGATGTAGCCGTACACAATTTGTGAAAGTTTGGTCCGGATCGGAGAACTATGTCTAACAGCTGCCATACTAACGATCAATCAGATTTCAAGTCTTTGTATGGAAAACTTTTTTGTTTTCCAAGCTATCGCAACCGAATTCAACATTTATTCATTCGACTTAGCCATACACAGTGTGTTAAAGTTTGGTCGGGATCGGACTACTATATCATATAGCTGCCATACAAAGGACCGATATGAAAGCAAGTCTTTGTATGGAAAACTTTTTTGTTCTCCAAGTTATCGCAACCGAATTCAGCGTTCCTTTATTTGACATAGCCATACACGATTTGTGAAAGTTTGGTCCGGATCAGACTACTATATCATAAGCTGCCATACAAACGACCGAATGAAAGCAAGTCATTGTATTGAAAACTTTTTTGTTTTCCAAGCTATTGCAACCGAACTCAAGATTTATACATTCGATGTAGCCGTACACAATTTGTGAAAGTTTGGTCCGGATCGGAGAACTATATCTAACAGCTGCCATACTAACGATCAATCAGATTTCAAGTCTTTGTATGGAAAACTTTTTTGTTTTCCAAGCTATCGCAACCGAATTCAACATTTCTTTATTCGACTTAGCCATACACAATGTGTTAAAGTTTGGTCGGGATCGGACTACTATATCATATAGCTGCCATACAAAGGACCGATATGAAAGCAAGTCTTTGTATGGAAAACTTTTTGTTCTCCAAGTTATCGCAACCGAATTCAGCGTTCCTTTATTTGACATAGCCATACACGATTTGTTAAAGTTTGGTCCGGATCAGACCACTATATCATAAGCTGCCATACAAACGACCGAATGAAAGCAAGTCATTGTATTGAAAACTTTTTTGTTTTCCAAGCTATTGCAACCGAATTCAAGATTTATACATTCCATGTAGCCGTACACAGTTTGTGAAAGTTTGGTCGGGATCAGACCACTATATCATATAGCTGCCATACAAAAGACCGATATGAAAGCAAGTCTTATGTATGGAAAAGTGGAAGTATGGAAAACTTTTTTGTTCTCCAAGTTATCTCAACCGAATTCAGCGTTCATTTATTTGACATAGCCGTACACGATGTGTGAAGGTTTGGTCCGGATCGGACCACTATATCATATAGCTGCCATACAAACGACCGAATGAAAGCAAGTCATTGTATTGAAAACTTTTTTGTTTTCCAAGCTATTGCAACCGAGTTCAAGATTTATACATTCGATGTAGCCTTACACAATTTGTGAAAGTTTGGTCCGGATCGGAGAACTATATCTAACAGCTGCCATACTAACGATCAATCAGATTTCAAGTCTTTGTATGGAAAACTTTTTTGTTTTCCAAGCTATCGCAACCGAATTCAACATTTATTCATTCGACTTAGCCATACACAATGTGTTAAAGTTTGGTCGGGATCGGACTACTATATCATATAGCTGCCATACAAAGGACCGATATGAAAGCAAGTCTTTGTATGGAAAACTTTTTTGTTCTCCAAGTTATCGCAACCGAATTGAGCATTCATTTATTTGACATAGCCATTCACGATTTGTGAAAGTTTGGTCCGGACCGGACCACTATATCATATAGCTGCCATACAAACGACCGAATGAAAGCAAGTCTTTGTATAGAAAACTTTTTTGTTCTCCAAGTGATCGCAACCGAACTAAACATTTATTCGTTTGACATAGCCACACACGATTTGTAAAAGTTTGGTCCGGATCGGACTACTATATCATAAAGCTGCCATACAAACGACCGAATGAAAGCAAGTCATTGTATTGAAAACTTTTTTGTTTTCCAAGCTATTGCAACCGAATTCAAGATTTATACATTCGATGTAGCCGTACACAATTTGTGAAAGTTTGGTCGGGATCGGACTACTATATCATATAGCTGCCATACAAAGGACCGATATGAAAGCAAGTCTTTGTATGGAAAACTTTTTCGTTCTCCAAGTTATCGCAACCGAATTCAGCGTTCCTTTATTTGACATAGCCATACACGATTTGTGAAAGTTTGGTCCGGATCAGACTACTATATCATAAGCTGCCATACAAACGACCGAATGAAAGCAAGTCATTGTATTGAAAACTTTTTTGTTTTCCAAGCTATTGCAACCGAATTCAAGATTTATACATTCGATGTAGCCGTACACAATTTGCGTAAGTTTGGTCGGGATCGGACTACTATATCATATAGCTGCCATACAAAGGACCGATATGAAAGCAAGTCTTTGTATGGAAAACTTTTTTGTTCTCCAAGTTATCGCAAGCGAATTCAGCGTTCATTTATTTGACATTGCCGTACACGATGTGTGAAAGTTTGGTCCGGATCGGACCACTATATCATATAGCTGCCATACAAACGACCGAATGAAAGCAAGTCATTGTATTGAAAACTTTTTTGTTTTCCAAGCTATTGCAACCGAATTCAAGATTTATACATTCGATGTAGCCGTACACAATTTGTGCAAGTTTGGTCTGGATCGGACTACTATATCATATAGCTGCCATACAAAGGACCGATATGAAAGCAAGTCTTTGTATGGAAAACTTTTTTGTTCTCCAAGTTATCGCAAGCGAATTCAGCGTTCATTTATTTGACATGGCCGTACACGATGTGTGAAAGTTTGGTCCGGATCGGACCACTATATCATATAGCTGCCATACAAACGACCGAATGAAAGCAAGTCATTGTATTGAAAACTTTTTTGTTTTCCAAGCTATTGCAACCGAACTCAAGATTTATACATTCGATGTAGCCGTACACAATTTGTGAAAGTTTGGTCCGGATCGGAGAACTATATCTAACAGCTGCCATACTAACGATCAATCGGATTTCAAGTCTTTGTATGGAAAACTTTTTGTTTTCCAAGCTATCGCAACCGAATTCAACATTTATTCATTTGAGTAAGCCATACACAATGTGTTAAAGTTTGGTCGGGATCGGACTACTATATCATATAGCTGCCATACAAAGGACCGATATGAAAGCAAGTCTTTGTATGGAAAACTTTTTTGTTCTCCAAGTTATCGCAACCGAATTGAGCATTCATTTATTTGACATAGCCATACACGATTTGTGAAAGTTTGGTCCGGATCAGACCACTATATCATAAGCTGCCATACAAACGACCGAATGAAAGCAAGTCATTGTATGGAAAACTTTTTTGTTTTCCAAGCTATTGCAACCGAACTAAACATTTATTCGTTTGACATAGCCACACACGATTTGTAAAAGTTTGGTCCGGATCGGACTACTATATCATATAGCTGCCATACAAACGACCGAATGAAAGCAAGTCATTGTATTGAAAACTTTTTTGTTTTCCAAGCTATTGCAACCGAATTCAAGATTTATACATTCGATGTAGCCGTACACAATTTGTGAAAGTTTGGTCGGGAACGGACTACTACATCATATAGCTGCCATACAAAGGACCGATATGAAAGCAAGTCTTTGTATGGAAAACTTTTTTGTTCTCCAAGTTATCGCAACCGAATTGAGCATTCATTTATTTGAAATAGCCATTCACGATTTGTGAAAGTTTGGTCCGACCGGACCACTATATCATATAGCTGCCATACAAACGACCGAATGAAAGCAAGTCTTTGTATGGAAAACTTTTTGTTCTCCAAGTTATCGCAACCGAACTAAACATTTATTCGTTTGACATAGCCACACATGATTTGTAAAAGTTTGGTCCGGATCGGACTACTATATCATATAGCTGCCATACAAACGACCGAATGAAAGCAAGTCATTGTATTGAAAACTTTTTTGTTTTCCAAGCTATTGCAACCGAATTCAAGATTTATACATTCGATGTAGCCGTACACAATTTGTGAAAGTTTGGTCGGGATCGGACTACTATATCATATAGCTGCCATACAAAGGACCGATATGAAAGCAAGTCTTTGTATGGAAAACTTTTTTGTTCTCCAAGTTATCGCAACCGAATTCAGCGTTCCTTTATTTGACATAGCCATACACGATTTGTGAAAGTTTGGTCCGGATCAGACCACTATATCATAAGCTGCCATACAAACGACCGAATGAAAGCAAGTCATTGTATTGAAAACTTTTTTTGTTTTCCAAGCTATTGCAACCGAAGATTTATACATTCGATGTAGCCGTACACAATTTGTGAAAGTTTGGTCGGGATCGGACTACTATATCATATAGCTGCCATACAAAGGACCGATATGAAAGCAAGTCTTTGTATGGAAAACTTTTTTGTTCTCCAAGTTATCGCAACCGAATTGAGCATTCATTTATTTGAAATAGCCATTCACGATTTGTGAAAGTTTGGTCCGGACCGGACCACTATATCATATAGCTGCCATACAAACGACCGAATGAAAGCAAGTCTTTGTATGGAAAACTTTTTTGTTCTCCAAGTTATCGCAACCGAACTAAACATTTATTCGTTTGACATAGCCACACACGATTTGTAAAAGTTTGGTCCGGATCGGACTTATCATATAGCTGCCATACAAACGACCGAATGAAAGCAAGTCATTGTATTGAAAACTTTTTTGTTTTCCAAGCTATTGCAACCGAATTCAAGATTTATACATTCGATGTAGCCGTACACAATTTGTGAAAGTTTGGTCGGGATCGGACTACTATATCATATAGCTGCCATACAAAGGACCGATATGAAAGCAAGTCTTTGTATGGAAAACTTTTTTGTTCTCCAAGTTATCGCAACCGAATTGAGCATTCATTTATTTGAAATAGCCATTCACGATTTGTGAAAGTTTGGTCCGGACCGGACCACTATATCATATAGCTGCCATACAAACGACCGAATGAAAGCAAGTCTTTGTATGGAAAACTTTTTTGTTCTCCAAGTTATCGCAACCGAACTAAACATTTATTCGTTTGACATAGCCACACACGATTTGTAAAAGTTTGGTCCGGATCGGACTACTATATCATATAGCTGCCATACAAACGACCGAATGAAAGCAAGTCATTGTATTGAAAACTTTTTTGTTTTCCAAGCTATTGCAACCGAATTCAAGATTTATACATTCGATGCAGCCGTACACAATTTGTGAAAGTTTGGTCGGGATCGGACTACTATATCATATAGCTGCCATACAAAGGACCGATATGAAAGCAAGTCTTTGTATGGAAAACTTTTTTGTTCTCCAAGTTATCGCAACCGAATTCAGCGTTCCTTTATTTGACATAGCCATACACGATTTGTGAAAGTTTGGTCCGGATCAGACCACTATATCATAAGCTGCCATACAAACGACCGAATGAAAGCAAGTCATTGTATTGAAAACTTTTTTGTTTTCCAAGCTATTGCAACCGAACTCAAGATTTATACATTCGATGTAGCCGTACACAATTTGTGCAAGTTTGGTCGGGATCGGACTACTATATCATATAGCTGCCATACAAAGGACCGATATGAAAGCAAGTCTTTGTATGGAAAACTTTTTTGTTCTCCAAGTTATCGCAAGCGAATTCAGCGTTCATTTATTTGACTTAGCCGTACACGATGTGTGAAAGTTTGGTCCGGATCGGACTACTATATCATATAGCTGCCATACAAACGACCGAATGAAAGCAAGTCATTGTATTGAAAACTTTTTTGTTTTCCAAGCTATTGCAACCGAATTCAAGATTTATACATTCGATGTAGCCGTACACAATTTGTGCAAGTTTGGTCGGGATCGGACTACTATATCATATAGCTGCCATACAAAGGACCGATATGAAAGCAAGTCTTTGTATGGAAAACTTTTTTGTTCTCCAAGTTATCGCAAGCAAATTCAGCGTTCATTTATTTGACATGGCCGTACACGATGTGTGAAAGTTTGGTCCGGATCGGACCACTATATCATATAGCTGCCATACAAACGACCGAATGAAAGCAAGTCATTGTATTGAAAACTTTTTGTTTTCCAAGCTATTGCAACCGAACTCAAGATTTATACATTCGATGTAGCCGTACACAATTTGTGAAAGTTTGGTCCGGATCGGAGAACTATATCTAACAGCTGCCATACTAACGATCAATCGGATTTCAAGTCTTTGTATGGAAAACTTTTTTGTTTTCCAAGCTATTGCAACCGAATTCAACATTTATTCATTTGAGTAAGCCATACACAATGTGTTAAAGTTTGGTCGGGATCGGACTACTATATCATATAGCTGCCATACAAAGGACCGATATGAAAGCAAGTCTTTGTATGGAAAACTTTTTTGTTCTCCAAGTTATCGCAACCGAATTGAGCATTCATTTATTTGAAATAGCCATTCACGATTTGTGAAAGTTTGGTCCGGACCGGACCACTATATCATATAGCTGCCATACAAACGACCGAATGAAAGCAAGTCATTGTATTGAAAACTTTTTTGTTTTCCAAGCTATTGCAACCGAAGATTTATACATTCGATGTAGCCGTACACAATTTGTGAAAGTTTGGTCGGGATCGGACTACTATATCATATAGCTGCCATACAAAGGACCGATATGAAAGCAAGTCTTTGTATGGAAAACTTTTTTGTTCTCCAAGTTATCGCAACCGAATTGAGCATTCATTTATTTGAAATAGCCATTCACGATTTGTGAAAGTTTGGTCCGACCGGACCACTATATCATATAGCTGCCATACAAACGACCGAATGAAAGCAAGTCTTTGTATGGAAAACTTTTTTGTTCTCCAAGTTATCGCAACCGAACTAAACATTTATTCGTTTGACATAGCCACACACGATTTGTAAAAGTTTGGTCCGGATCGGACTTATCATATAGCTGCCATACAAACGACCGAATGAAAGCAAGTCATTGTATTGAAAACTTTTTTGTTTTCCAAGCTATTGCAACCGAATTCAAGATTTATACATTCGATGTAGCCGTACACAATTTGTGAAAGTTTGGTCGGGATCGGACTACTATATCATATAGCTGCCATACAAAGGACCGATATGAAAGCAAGTCTTTGTATGGAAAACTTTTTTGTTCTCCAAGTTATCGCAACCGAATTGAGCATTCATTTATTTGAAATAGCCATTCACGATTTGTGAAAGTTTGGTCCGGACCGGACCACTATATCATATAGCTGCCATACAAACGACCGAATGAAAGCAAGTCTTTGTATGGAAAACTTTTTTGTTCTCCAAGTTATCGCAACCGAACTAAACATTTATTCGTTTGACATAGCCACACACGATTTGTAAAAGTTTGGTCCGGATCGGACTACTATATCATATAGCTGCCATACAAACGACCGAATGAAAGCAAGTCATTGTATTGAAAACTTTTTTGTTTTCCAAGCTATTGCAACCGAATTCAAGATTTATACATTCGATGCAGCCGTACACAATTTGTGAAAGTTTGGTCGGGATCGGACTACTATATCATATAGCTGCCATACAAAGGACCGATATGAAAGCAAGTCTTTGTATGGAAAACTTTTTTGTTCTCCAAGTTATCGCAACCGAATTCAGCGTTCCTTTATTTGACATAGCCATACACGATTTGTGAAAGTTTGGTCCGGATCAGACCACTATATCATAAGCTGCCATACAAACGACCGAATGAAAGCAAGTCATTGTATTGAAAACTTTTTTGTTTTCCAAGCTATTGCAACCGAACTCAAGATTTATACATTCGATGTAGCCGTACACAATTTGTGCAAGTTTGGTCGGGATCGGACTACTATATCATATAGCTGCCATACAAAGGACCGATATGAAAGCAAGTCTTTGTATGGAAAACTTTTTTGTTCTCCAAGTTATCGCAAGCGAATTCAGCGTTCATTTATTTGACATAGCCGTACACGATGTGTGAAAGTTTGGTCCGGATCGGACTACTATATCATATAGCTGCCATACAAACGACCGAATGAAAGCAAGTCATTGTATTGAAAACTTTTTTGTTTTCCAAGCTATTGCAACCGAATTCAAGATTTATACATTCGATGTAGCCGTACACAATTTGTGCAAGTTTGGTCGGGATCGGACTACTATATCATATAGCTGCCATACAAAGGACCGATATGAAAGCAAGTCTTTGTATGGAAAACTTTTTTGTTCTCCAAGTTATCGCAAGCGAATTCAGCGTTCATTTATTTGACATGGCCGTACACGATGTGTGAAAGTTTGGTCCGGATCGGACCACTATATCATATAGCTGCCATACAAACGACCGAATGAAAGCAAGTCATTGTATTGAAAACTTTTTGTTTTCCAAGCTATTGCAACCGAATTCAAGATTTATACATTCGATGTAGCCGTACACAATTTGTGAAAGTTTGGTCCGGATCGGAGAACTATATCTAACAGCTGCCATACTAACGATCAATCGGATTTCAAGTCTTTGTATGGAAAACTTTTTTGTTTTCCAAGCTATTGCAACCGAATTCAACATTTATTCATTTGAGTAAGCCATACACAATGTGTTAAAGTTTGGTCGGGATCGGACTACTATATCATATAGCTGCCATACAAAGGACCGATATGAAAGCAAGTCTTTGTATGGAAAACTTTTTTGTTCTCCAAGTTATCGCAACCGAATTGAGCATTCATTTATTTGAAATAGCCATTCACGATTTGTGAAAGTTTGGTCCGGACCGGACCACTATATCATATAGCTGCCATACAAACGACCGAATGAAAGCAAGTCTTTGTATGGAAAACTTTTTTGTTCTCCAAGTTATCGCAACCGAACTAAACATTTATTCGTTTGACATAGCCACACACGATTTGTAAAAGTTTGATCCGGATCGGACTACTATATCATATAGCTGCCATACAAAGGACCGATATGAAAGCAAGTCTTTGTATGGAAAACTTTTTTGTTCTCCAAGTTATCGCAAGCGAATTCAGCGTTCATTTATTTGACATAGCCGTACACGATGTGTGAAAGTTTGGTCCGGATCGGACCACTATATCATATAGCTGCCATACAAACGACCGAATGAAAGCAAGTCATTGTATTGAAAACTTTTTTGTTTTCCAAGCTATTGCAACCGAATTCAAGATTTATACATTCGATGTAGCCGTACACAATTTGTGCAAGTTTGGTCGGGATCGGACTACTATATCATATAGCTGCCATACAAAGGACCGATATGAAAGCAAGTCTTTGTATGGAAAACTTTTTTGTTCTCCAAGTTATCGCAACCGAATTGAGCATTCATTTATTTGAAATAGCCGTTCACGATTTGTGAAAGTTTGGTCCGGACCGGACCACTATATCATATAGCTGCCATACAAACGACCGAATGAAAGCAAGTCTTTGTATGGAAAACTTTTTTGTTCTCCAAGTTATCGCAACCGAACTAAACATTTATTCGTTTGACATAGCCACACACGATTTGTAAAAGTTTGGTCCGGATCAGACCACTATATCATAAGCTGCCATACAAACGACCGAATGAAAGCAAGTCATTGTATTGAAAACTTTTTTGTTTTCCAAGCTATTGCAACCGAACTCAAGATTTATACATTCGATGTAGCCGTTCACAATTTGTGCAAGTTTGGTCGGAATCGGACTACTATATCATATAGCTGCCATACAAAGGACCGATATGAAAGCAAGTCTTTGTATGGAAAACTTTTGTTCTCCAAGTTATCGCAAGCGAATTCAGCGTTCATTTATTTGACATAGCCGTACACGATGTGTGAAAGTTTGGTCCGGATCGGACCACTATATCATATAGCTGCCATACAAACGACCGAATGAAAGCAAGTCTTTGTATGGAAAACTTTTTTGTTCTCCAAGTTATCGCAAGCGAATTCAGCGTTCATTTATTTGACATGGCCGTACACGATGTGTGAAAGTTTGGTCCGGATCGGACCACTATATCATATAGCTGCCATACAAACGACCGAATGAAAGCAAGTCATTGTATTGAAAACTTTTTTGTTTTCCAAGCTATTGCAACCGAACTCAAGATTTATACATTCGATGTAGCCGTACACAATTTGTGAAAGTTTGGTCCGGATCGGAGAACTATATCTAACAGCTGCCATACTAACGATCAATCGGATTTCAAGTCTTTGTATGGAAAACTTTTTTGTTTTCCAAGCTATCGCAACCGAATTCAACATTTATTCATTTGAGTAAGCCATACACAATGTTTTAAAGTTTGGTCGGGATCGGACTACTATATCATATAGCTGCCATACAAAGGACCGATATGAAAGCAAGTCTTTGTATGGAAAACTTTTTTGTTCTCCAAGTTATCGCAACCGAATTGAGCATTCATTTATTTGAAATAGCCATTCACGATTTGTGAAAGTTTGGTCCGGATCGGACCACTATATCATATAGCTGCCATACAAACGACCGAATGAAAGCAAGTCATTGTATTGAAAACTTTTTTGTTTTCCAAGCTATTGCAACCGAATTCAAGATTTATACATTCGATGTAGCCGTACACAATTTGTGAAAGTTTGGTCGGGATCGGACTACTATATCATATAGCTGCCATACAAAGGACCGATATGAAAGCAAGTCTTTGTATGGAAAACTTTTTTGTTCTCCAAGTTATCGCAACCGAATTGAGCATTCATTTATTTGAAATAGCCATTCACGATTTGTGAAAGTTTGGTCCGGACCGGACCACTATATCATATAGCTGCCATACAAACGACCGAATGAAAGCAAGTCTTTGTATGGAAAACTTTTTTGTTCTCCAAGTTATCGCAACCGAACTAAACATTTATTCGTTTGACATAGCCACACACGATTTGTAAAAGTTTGGTCCGGATCGGACTACTATATCATATAGCTGCCATACAAACGACCGAATGAAAGCAAGTCATTGTATTGAAAACTTTTTTGTTTTCCAAGCTATTGCAACCGAATTCAAGATTTATACATTCGATGCAGCCGTACACAATTTGTGAAAGTTTGGTCGGGATCGGACTACTATATCATATAGCTGCCATACAAAGGACCGATATGAAAGCAAGTCTTTGTATGGAAAACTTTTTTGTTCTCCAAGTTATCGCAACCGAATTCAGCGTTCCTTTATTTGACATAGCCATACACGATTTGTGAAAGTTTGGTCCGGATCAGACCACTATATCATAAGCTGCCATACAAACGACCGAATGAAAGCAAGTCATTGTATTGAAAACTTTTTGTTTTCCAAGCTATTGCAACCGAACTCAAGATTTATACATTCGATGTAGCCGTACACAATTTGTGCAAGTTTGGTCGGGATCGGACTACTATATCATATAGCTGCCATACAAAGGACCGATATGAAAGCAAGTCTTTGTATGGAAAACTTTTTTGTTCTCCAAGTTATCGCAAGCGAATTCAGCGTTCATTTATTTGACATAGCCGTACACGATGTGTGAAAGTTTGGTCCGATCGGACTACTATATCATATAGCTGCCATACAAACGACCGAATGAAAGCAAGTCATTGTATTGAAAACTTTTTTGTTTTCCAAGCTATTGCAACCGAATTCAAGATTTATACATTCGATGTAGCCGTACACAATTTGTGCAAGTTTGGTCGGGATCGGACTACTATATCATATAGCTGCCATACAAAGGACCGATATGAAAGCAAGTCTTTGTATGGAAAACTTTTTTGTTCTCCAAGTTATCGCAAGCGAATTCAGCGTTCATTTATTTGACATGGCCGTACACGATGTGTGAAAGTTTGGTCCGGATCGGACCACTATATCATATAGCTGCCATACAAACGACCGAATGAAAGCAAGTCATTGTATTGAAAACTTTTTGTTTTCCAAGCTATTGCAACCGAATTCAAGATTTATACATTCGATGTAGCCGTACACAATTTGTGAAAGTTTGGTCCGGATCGGAGAACTATATCTAACAGCTGCCATACTAACGATCAATCGGATTTCAAGTCTTTGTATGGAAAACTTTTTTGTTTTCCAAGCTATTGCAACCGAATTCAACATTTATTCATTTGAGTAAGCCATACACAATGTGTTAAAGTTTGGTCGGGATCGGACTACTATATCATATAGCTGCCATACAAAGGACCGATATGAAAGCAAGTCTTTGTATGGAAAACTTTTTTGTTCTCCAAGTTATCGCAACCGAATTGAGCATTCATTTATTTGAAATAGCCATTCACGATTTGTGAAAGTTTGGTCCGGACCGGACCACTATATCATATAGCTGCCATACAAACGACCGAATGAAAGCAAGTCTTTGTATGGAAAACTTTTTGTTCTCCAAGTTATCGCAACCGAACTAAACATTTATTCGTTTGACATAGCCACACACGATTTGTAAAAGTTTGATCCGGATCGGACTACTATATCATATAGCTGCCATACAAAGGACCGATATGAAAGCAAGTCTTTGTATGGAAAACTTTTTTGTTCTCCAAGTTATCGCAAGCGAATTCAGCGTTCATTTATTTGACATAGCCGTACACGATGTGTGAAAGTTTGGTCCGATCGGACCACTATATCATATAGCTGCCATACAAACGACCGAATGAAAGCAAGTCATTGTATTGAAAACTTTTTTGTTTTCCAAGCTATTGCAACCGAATTCAAGATTTATACATTCGATGTAGCCGTACACAATTTGTGCAAGTTTGGTCGGGATCGGACTACTATATCATATAGCTGCCATACAAAGGACCGATATGAAAGCAAGTCTTTGTATGGAAAACTTTTTTGTTCTCCAAGTTATCGCAACCGAATTGAGCATTCATTTATTTGAAATAGCCGTTCACGATTTGTGAAAGTTTGGTCCGGACCGGACCACTATATCATATAGCTGCCATACAAACGACCGAATGAAAGCAAGTCTTTGTATGGAAAACTTTTTTGTTCTCCAAGTTATCGCAACCGAACTAAACATTTATTCGTTTGACATAGCCACACACGATTTGTAAAAGTTTGGTCCGGATCAGACCACTATATCATAAGCTGCCATACAAACGACCGAATGAAAGCAAGTCATTGTATTGAAAACTTTTTTGTTTTCCAAGCTATTGCAACCGAACTCAAGATTTATACAT
Organism: Drosophila merina; assembly: GCA_035047645.1. Lineage (NCBI taxonomy): Eukaryota > Metazoa > Arthropoda > Insecta > Diptera > Drosophilidae > Drosophila > Drosophila merina. The sequence goes on along the minus strand of JAWNPH010000014.1, from coordinate 841,270 downwards.
TCGATGTAGCCGTTCACAATTTGTGCAAGTTTGGTCGGAATCGGACTACTATATCATATAGCTGCCATACAAAGGACCGATATGAAAGCAAGTCTTTGTATGGAAAACTTTTTTGTTCTCCAAGTTATCGCAAGCGAATTCAGCGTTCATTTATTTGACATAGCCGTACACGATGTGTGAAAGTTTGGTCCGGATCGGACCACTATATCATATAGCTGCCATACAAACGACCGAATGAAAGCAAGTCTTTGTATGGAAAACTTTTTTGTTCTCCAAGTTATCGCAAGCGAATTCAGCGTTCATTTATTTGACATGGCCGTACACGATGTGTGAAAGTTTGGTCCGGATCGGACCACTATATCATATAGCTGCCATACAAACGACCGAATGAAAGCAAGTCATTGTATTGAAAACTTTTTTTTTTTTTTTTTTGTTTTCCAAGCTATTGCAACCGAACTCAAGATTTATACATTCGATGTAGCCGTACACAATTTGTGAAAGTTTGGTCCGGATCGGAGAACTATATCTAACAGCTGCCATACTAACGATCAATCGGATTTCAAGTCTTTGTATGGAAAACTTTTTTTGTTTTCCAAGCTATCGCAACCGAATTCAACATTTATTCATTTGAGTAAGCCATACACAATGTTTTAAAGTTTGGTCGGGATCGGACTACTATATCATATAGCTGCCATACAAAGGACCGATATGAAAGCAAGTCTTTGTATGGAAAACTTTTTTGTTCTCCAAGTTATCGCAACCGAATTGAGCATTCATTTATTTAAAATAGCCATTCACGATTTGTGAAAGTTTGGTCCGGACCGGACCACTATATCATATAGCTGCCATACAAACGACCGAATGAAAGCAAGTCTTTGTAAGGAAAACTTTTTTGTTCTCCAAGTTATCGCAACCGAACTAAACATTTATTCGTTTGACATAGCCACACACGATTTGTGAAAGTTTGGTCCGGACCGGACCACTATATCATATAGCTGCCATACAAACGACCGAATGAAAGCAAGTCTTTGTATGGAAAACTTTTTGTTCTCCAAGTTATCGCAACCGAACTAAACATTTATTCGTTTGACATAGCCACACACGATTTGTAAAAGTTTGGTCCGGATCGGACTACTATATCATATAGCTGCCATACAAACGACCGAAGGAAAGCAAGTCATTGTATTGAAAACTTTTTGTTTTCCAAGCTATTGCAACCGAATTCAAGATTTATACATTCGATGTAGCCGTACACAATTTGTGAAAGTTTGGTCGGGATCGGACTACTATATCATATAGCTGCCATACAAAGGACCGATATGAAAGCAAGTCTTTGTATGGAAAACTTTTTTGTTCTCCAAGTTATCGCAACCGAATTCAGCGTTCCTTTATTTGACATAGCCATACACGATTTGTGAAAGTTTGGTCCGGATCAGACCACTATATCATAAGCTGCCATACAAACGACCGAATGAAAGCAAGTCATTGTATTGAAAACTTTTTTGTTTTCCAAGCTATTGCAACCGAACTCAAGATTTATACATTCGATGTAGCCGTACACAATTTGTGCAAGTTTGGTCGGGATCGGACTACTATATCATATAGCTGCCATACAAAGGACCGATATGAAAGCAAGTCTTTGTATGGAAAACTTTTTTGTTCTCCAAGTTATCGCAAGCGAATTCAGCGTTCATTTATTTGACATAGCCGTACACGATGTGTGAAAGTTTGGTCCGGATCGGACCACTATATCATATAGCTGCCATACAAACGACCGAATGAAAGCAAGTCATTGTATTGAAAACTTTTTTGTTTTCCAAGCTATTGCAACCGAATTCAAGATTTATACATTCGATGTAGCCGTACACAATTTGTGCAAGTTTGGTCGGGATCGGACTACTATATCATATAGCTGCCATACAAAGGACCGATATGAAAGCAAGTCTTTGTATGGAAAACTTTTTTGTTCTCCAAGTTATCGCAAGCGAATTCAGCGTTCATTTATTTGACATGGCCGTACACGATGTGTGAAAGTTTGGTCCGGATCGGACCACTATATCATATAGCTGCCATACAAACGACCGAATGAAAGCAAGTCATTGTATTGAAAACTTTTTTGTTTTCCAAGCTATTGCAACCGAACTCAAGATTTATACATTCGATGTAGCCGTACACAATTTGTGAAAGTTTGGTCCGGATCGGAGAACTATATCTAACAGCTGCCATACTAACGATCAATCGGATTTCAAGTCTTTGTATGGAAAACTTTTTTGTTCTCCAAGCTATCGCAACCGAACTAAACATTTATAAATTTGGCTTAGCCGTACACGATGTGTGAAAGTTTGGTCGGGATCGGACTACTATATCATATAGCTGCCATACAAAGGACCGATATGAAAGCAAGTCTTTGTATGGAAAACTTTTTTGTTCTCCAAGTTATCGCAACCGAATTGAGCATTCATTTATTTGAAATAGCCATTCACGATTTGTGAAAGTTTGGTCCGGACCGGACCACTATATCATATAGCTGCCATACAAACGACCGAATGAAAGCAAGTCTTTGTAAGGAAAACTTTTTTGTTCTCCAAGTTATCGCAACCGAACTAAACATTTATTCGTTTGACATAGCCACACACGATTTGTAAAAGTTTGATCCGATCGGACTACTATATCATATAGCTGCCATACAAACGACCGAATGAAAGCAAGTCATTGTATTGAAAACTTTTTTGTTTTCCAAGCTATTGCAACCGAATTCAAGATTTATACATTCGATGTAGCCGTACACAATTTGTGCAAGTTTGGTCGGGATCGGACTACTATATCATATAGCTGCCATACAAAGGACCGATATGAAAGCAAGTCTTTGTATGGAAAACTTTTTTGTTCTCCAAGTTATCGCAACCGAATTCAGCGTTCCTTTATTTGACATAGCCATACACGATTTGTGAAAGTTTGTTCCGGATCAGACCACTATATCATAAGCTGCCATACAAACGACCGAATGAAAGCAAGTCATTGTATTGAAAACTTTTTGTTTTCCAAGCTATTGCAACCGAATTCAAGATTTATACATTCGATGTACCCGTACACAATTTGTGCAAGTTTGGTCCGGATCGGACTACTATATCATATAGCTGCCATACAAAGGACCGATATGAAAGGAAGTCTTTGTATGGAAAACTTTTTGTTCTCCAAGTTATCCAAGTACTATATCATATAGCTGCCATACAAACGACCGAATGAAAGCAAGTCATTGTATTGAAAACTTTTTTGTTTTCCAAGCTATTGCAACCGAACTCAAGATTTATAAATTCGATGTAGCCGTACACAATTTGTGCAAGTTTGGTCGGGATCGGACTACTATATCATATAGCTGCCATACAAAGGACCGATATGAAAGCAAGTCTTTGTATGGAAAACTTTTTTGTTCTCCAAGTTATCGCAAGCGAATTCAGCGTTCATTTATTTGACATAGCCGTACACGATGTGTGAAAGTTTGGTCCGGATCGGACGACTATATCATATAGCTGCCATACAAACGACCGAATGAAAGCAAGTCATTGTATTGAAAACTTTTTTGTTTTCCAAGCTATTGCAACCGAATTCAAGATTTATACATTCGATGTAGCCGTACACAATTTGTGCAAGTTTGGTCCGGATCAGACCACTATATCATAAGCTGCCATAAGCGACCGAATGAAAGCAAGTCATTGTATTGAAAACTTTTTTGTTTTCCAAGCTATTGCAACCGAACTCAAGATTTATACATTCGATGTAGCCGTACACAATTTGTGAAAGTTTGGTCCGGATCGGAGAACTATATCTAACAGCTGCCATACTAACGATCAATCGGATTTCAAGTCTTTGTATGGAAAACTTTTTTGTTTTCCAAGCTATCGCAACCGAATTCAACATTTATTCATTTGACTAAGCCATACACAATGTGTTAAAGTTTGGTCGGGATCGGACTACTATATCATATAGCTGCCATACAAAGGACCGATATGAAAGCAAGTCTTTGTATGGAAAACTTTTTTGTTCTCCAAGTTATCGCAACCGAATTCAACATTTATTTGAAATAGCCATTCACGATTTGTGAAAGTTTGGTCCGGACCGGACCACTATATCATATAGCTGCCATACAAACGACCGAATGAAAGCAAGTCATTGTATGGAAAACTTTTTTGTTCTCGAAGCTATCGCAACCGAATTCAACATTTATTTATTTGACTTAGCCATACACGACGTGTGAAAGTTTGGTCGGGATCGGACTACTATATCATATAGCTGCCATACAAAGGACCGATATGAAAGCAAGTCTTTGTATGGAAAACTTTTTTGTTCTCCAAGTTATCGCAACCGAATTCAGCGTTCCTTTATTTGACATAGCCATACACGATTTGTGAAAGTTTGGTCCGGATCGGACCACTATATCATATAGCTGCCATACAAACGACCGAATGAAAGCAAGTCATTGTATTGAAAACTTTTTTGTTTTCCAAGCTATTGCAACCGAATTCAAGATTTATACATTCGATGTAGCCGTACACAATTTGTGCAAGTTTGGTCGGGATCGGACTACTATATCATATAGCTGCCATACAAAGGACCGATATGAAAGCAAGTCTTTGTATGGAAAACTTTTTTGTTCTCCAAGTTATCGCAAGCGAATTCAGCGTTCATTTATTTGACATGGCCGTACACGATGTGTGAAAGTTTGGTCCGGATCGGACCACTATATCATATAGCTGCCATACAAACGACCGAATGAAAGCAAGTCATTGTATTGAAAACTTTTTTTGTTTTCCAAGCTATTGCAACCGAACTCAAGATTTATACATTCGATGTAGCCGTACACAATTTGTGAAAGTTTGGTCCGGATCGGAGAACTATATCTAACAGCTGCCATACTAACGATCAATCGGATTTCAAGTCTTTGTATGGAAAACTTTTTTGTTTTCCAAGCTATCGCAACCGAATTCAACATTTATTCATTTGACTAAGCCGTACACGATGTGTGAAAGTTTGGTCGGGATCGGACTACTATATCATATAGCTGCCATACAAAGGACCGATATGAAAGCAAGTCTTTGTATGGAAAACTTTTTGTTCTCCAAGTTATCGCAACCGAATTGAGCATTCATTTATTTGAAATAGCCATTCACGATTTGTGAAAGTTTGGTCCGACCGGACCACTATATCATATAGCTGCCATACAAACGACCGAATGAAAGCAAGTCTTTGTAAGGAAAACTTTTTTGTTCTCCAAGTTATCGCAACCGAACTAAACATTTATTCGTTTGACATAGCCACACACGATTTGTAAAAGTTTGATCCGGATCAGACTACTATATCATATAGCTGCCATACAAACGACCGAATGAAAGCAAGTCATTGTATTGAAAACTTTTTTGTTTTCCAAGCTATTGCAACCGAATTCAAGATTTATACATTCGATGTAGCCGTACACAATTTGTGAAAGTTTGGTCGGGATCGGACTACTATATCATATAGCTGCCATACAAAGGACCGATATGAAAGCAAGTCTTTGTATGGAAAACTTTTTTGTTCTCCAAGTTATCGCAACCGAATTCAGCGTTCCTTTATTTGACATAGCCATACACGATTTGTGAAAGTTTGTTCCGGATCAGACCACTATATCATAAGCTGCCATACAAACGACCGAATGAAAGCAAGTCATTGTATTGAAAACTTTTTTGTTTTCCAAGCTATTGCAACCGAATTCAAGATTTATACATTCGATGTAGCCGTACACAATTTGTGCAAGTTTGGTCCGGATCGGACTACTATATCATATAGCTGCCATACAAAGGACCGATATGAAAGCAAGTCTTTGTATGGAAAACTTTTTTGTTCTCCAAGTTATCCAAGTACTATATCATATAGCTGCCATACAAACGACCGAATGAAAGCAAGTCATTGTATTGAAAACTTTTTTGTTTTCCAAGCTATTGCAACCGAACTCAAGATTTATAAATTCGATGTAGCCGTTCACAATTTGTGCAAGTTTGGTCGGGATCGGACTACTATATCATATAGCTGCCATACAAAGGACCGATATGAAAGCAAGTCTTTGTATGGAAAACTTTTTTGTTCTCCAAGTTATCGCAAGCGAATTCAGCGTTCATTTATTTGACATAGCCGTACACGATGTGTGAAAGTTTGGTCCGGATCGGACGACTATATCATATAGCTGCACATACAAACGACCGAATGAAAGCAAGTCATTGTATTGAAAACTTTTTGTTTTCCAAGCTATTGCAACCGAATTCAAGATTTATACATTCGATGTAGCCGTACACAATTTGTGCAAGTTTGGTCCGGATCAGACCACTATATCATAAGCTGCCATAAGCGACCGAATGAAAGCAAGTCATTGTATTGAAAACTTTTTTGTTTTCCAAGCTATTGCAACCGAACTCAAGATTTATACATTCGATGTAGCCGTACACAATTTGTGAAAGTTTGGTCCGGATCGGAGAACTATATCTAACAGCTGCCATACTAACGATCAATCGGATTTCAAGTCTTTGTATGGAAAACTTTTTTGTTTTCCAAGCTATCGCAACCGAATTCAACATTTATTCATTTGACTAAGCCATACACAATGTGTTAAAGTTTGGTCGGGATCGGACTACTATATCATATAGCTGCCATACAAAGGACCGATATGAAAGCAAGTCTTTGTATGGAAAACTTTTTTGTTCTCCAAGTTATCGCAACCGAATTGAGCATTCATTTATTTGAAATAGCCATTCACGATTTGTGAAAGTTTGGTCCGGACCGGACCACTATATCATATAGCTGCCATACAAACGACCGAATGAAAGCAAATCATTGTATGGAAAACTTTTTTGTTCTCGAAGCTATCGCAACCGAATTCAACATTTATTTATTTGACTTAGCCATACACGACGTGTGAAAGTTTGGTCGGGATCGGACTACTATATCATATAGCTGCCATACAAAGGACCGATATGAAAGCAAGTCTTTGTATGGAAAACTTTTTTGTTCTCCAAGTTATCGCAACCGAATTCAGCGTTCCTTTATTTGACATAGCCATACACGATTTGTGAAAGTTTGGTCCGGATCAGACCACTATATCATAAGCTGCCATACAAACGACCGAATGAAAGCAAGTCTTTGTATGGAAAACTTTTTTGTTCTCCAAGTTATCGCAAGCGAATTCAGCGTTCATTTATTTGACATAGCCGTACACGATGTGTGAAAGTTTGGTCCGGATCGGACCACTATATCATATAGCTGCCATACAAACGACCGAATGAAAGCAAGTCATTGTATTGAAAACTTTTTTGTTTTCCAAGCTATTGCAACCGAATTCAAGATTTATACATTCGATGTAGCCGTACACAATTTGTGCAAGTTTGGTCCGGATCAGACCACTATATCATAAGCTGCCATACAAACGACCGAATGAAAGCAAGTCATTGTATTGAAAACTTTTTTGTTTTCCAAGCTATTGCAACCGAATTCAAGATTTATACATTCGATGTAGCCGTACACAATTTGTGAAAGTTTGGTCCGGATCGGAGAGCTATATCTAACAGCTGCCATACTAACGATCAATCGGATTTCAAGTCTTTGTATGGAAAACTTTTTTGTTTTCCAAGCTATCGCAACCGAATTCAACATTTATTCGATTGACTAAGCCATACACAATGTGTTAAAGTTTGGTCGGGATCGGACTACTATATCATATAGCTGCCATACAAAGGACCGATATGAAAGCAAGTCTTTGTATGGAAAACTTTTTTGTTCTCCAAGTTATCGCAACCGAATTGAGCATTCATTTATTTGAAATAGCCATTCACGATTTGTGAAAGTTTGGTCCGGACCGGACCACTATATCATATAGCTGCCATACAAACGACCGAATGAAAGCAAGTCATTGTATGGAAAACTTTTTTGTTCTCGAAGCTATCGCAACCGAATTCAACATTTATTTATTTGACTTAGCCATACACGACGTGTGAAAGTTTGGTCGGGATCGGACTACTATATCATATAGCTGCCATACAAAGGACCGATATGAAAGCAAGTCTTTGTATGGAAAACTTTTTTGTTCTCCAAGTTATCGCAAGCGAATTCAGCGTTCATTTATTTGACATAGCCGTACACGATGTGTGAAAGTTTGGTCCGGATCGGACCACTATATCATATAGCTGCCATACAAACGACCGAATGAAAGCAAGTCATTGTATTGAAAACTTTTTTGTTTTCCAAGCTATTGCAACCGAATTCAAGATTTATACATTCGATGTAGCCGTACACAATTTGTGCAAGTTTGGTCCGGATCAGACCACTATATCATAAGCTGCCATACAAACGACCGAATGAAAGCAAGTCATTGTATGGAAAACTTTTGTTCTCGAAGCTATCGCAACCGAATTCAACATTTATTTATTTGACTTAGCCATACACGACGTGTGAAAGTTTGGTCGGGATCGGACTACTATATCATATAGCTGCCATACAAAGGACCGATATGAAAGCAAGTCTTTGTATGGAAAACTTTTTTGTTCTCCAAGTTATCGCAACCAAATTGAGCGATCATTTATATGACATAGCCATACACGATTTGTAAAAGTTTGGTCGGGATCGGAGCACTATATCATATAGCTGCCATACAAACGACCGAATGAAAGCAAGTCTTTGTATTGAAAACTTTTTTGTTTTCCAAGCAATTGCAACCGAATTAAAGTTTTATTGATTTGACATAATCATACACAAATTGTGAAAGTTTGGTCCGGATCGGACAACTATATCTAATAGCTGCTATACTAACGATCAATCAGATTTCAAGTCTTTGTATTGAAAACTTTTTTGTTCTCCAAGCTATCGCAACCGAACTAAACATTTATTTATTTAGCTTAGCCAAACACGATTTGTGAAAGTTTGGTCGGGATCGGACTACTATATCATATAGCTGCCATACAAACGACCGATATGAAAGCAAGTCTTGTATGGAAAACTTTTTGTTCTCGAAGCTATCGATTTCAATCAGATTTCAAGTCTTTGTATGGAAAACTTTTTTGTTCTCCAAGCTATCGCAACCGAACAAAACATTTATTCATTTGACATATCCGTACACGATGTGTGAAAGTTTGGTCCGGATCGGACCACTATATCATATAGCTGCCATACAAACGACCGAATGAAAGCAAGTCATTGTATTGAAAACTTTTTTGTTTTCCAAGCTATTGCAACCGAATTCAAGATTTATACATTCGATGTAGCCGTACACAGTTTGTGAAAGTTTGGTCGGGATCAGACTACTATATCATATAGCTGCCATACAAAAGACCGATATGAAAGCAAGTCTTTGTATGGAAAACTTTTTTGTTCTCCAAGTTATCGCAACCGAATTCAGCGTTCATTTATTTGACATAGCCGTACACGATGTGTGAAAGTTTGGTCCGGATCGGACCACTATATCATATAGCTGCCATACAAACGACCGAATGAAAGCAAGTCATTGTATTGAAAACTTTTTTGTTTTCCAAGCTATTGCAACCGAATTCAAGATTTATACATTCGATGTAGCCGTACACAATTTGTGAAAGTTTGGTCCGGATCGGAGAACTATATCTAACAGCTGCCATACCAACGATCAATCAGATTTCAAGTCTTTGTATGGAAAACTTTTTTGTTTTCCAAGCTATCGCAACCGAATTAAGCGTTCATTTATTTGACATAGCCGTACACGATGTGTGAAAGTTTGGTCCGATCGGACCACTATATCATATAGCTGCCATACAAACGACCGAATGAAAGCAAGTCATTGTATTGAAAACTTTTTGTTTTCCAAGCTATTGCAACCGAATTCAAGATTTATACATTCGATGTAGCCGTACACAATTTCTGCAAGTTTGGTCGGGATCGGACTACTATATCATATAGCTGCCATACAAAGGACCGATATGAAAGCAAGTCTTTGTATGGAAAACTTTTTTGTTCTCCAAGTTATCGCAAGCGAATTCAGCGTTCATTTATTTAACATAGCCATTAACGATTTGTGAAAGTTTGGTCGGGATCGGACTACTATATCATATAGCTGCCATACAAACGACCGAATGAAAGCAAGTCTTTGTATAGAAAACTTTTTTGTTCTCCAAGTTATCGCAACCGAACTAAACATTTATTCGTTTGACATAGCCACACACGATTTGTAAAAGTTTGGTCCGGATCGGACTACTATATCATAAAGCTGCCATACAAACGACCGAATGAAAGCAAGTCATTGTATGGAAAACTTTTTTGTTCTCCAAGTTATCGCAAGCGAATTCAGCGTTCATTTATTTGACATAGCCGTACACGATGTGTGAAAGTTTGGTCCGGATCGGACCACTATATCATATAGCTGCCATACAAACGACCGAATGAAAGCAAGTCATTGTATTGAAAACTTTTTGTTTTCCAAGCTATTGCAACCGAACTCAAGATTTATACATTCGATGTAGCCGTACACAATTTGTGCAAGTTTGGTCGGGATCGGACTACTATATCATATAGCTGCCATACAAAGGACCGATATGAAAGCAAGTCTTTGTATGGAAAACTTTTTTGTTCTCCAAGTTATCGCAAGCGAATTCAGCGTTCATTTATTTGACATAGCCGTACACGATGTGTGAAAGTTTGGTCCGGATCGGACCACTATATCATATAGCTGCCATACAAACGACCGAATGAAAGCAAGTCATTGTATTGAAAACTTTTTTGTTTTCCAAGCTATTGCAACCGAACTCAAGATTTATACATTCGATGTAGCCGTACACAATTTGTGCAAGTTTGGTCGGGATCGGACTACTATATCATATAGCTGCCATACAAAGGACCGATATGAAAGCAAGTCTTTGTATGGAAAACTTTTTTGTTCTCCAAGTTATCGCAACCGAATTGAGCACTCATTTATTTGAAATAGCCATTCACGATTTGTGAAAGTTTGGTCCGGACCGGACCACTATATCATATAGCTGCCATACAAACGACCGAATGAAAGCAAGTCTTTGTATGGAAAACTTTTTTGTTCTCCAAGTTATTCGTTTGACATAGCCACACACGATTTGTAAAAGTTTGGTCCGGATCGGACTACTATATCATATAGCTGCCATACAAACGACCGAATGAAAGCAAGTCATTGTATTGAAAACTTTTTGTTTTCCAAGCTATTGCAACCGAATTCAAGATTTATACATTCGATGTAGCCGTACACAATTTGTAAAAGTTTGGTCGGGATCGGACTACTATATCATATAGCTGCCATACAAAGGACCGATATGAAAGCAAGTCTTTGTATGGAAAACTTTTTTGTTCTCCAAGTTATCGCAACCGAATTCAGCGTTCCTTTATTTGACATAGCCATACACGATTTGTGAAAGTTTGGTCCGGATCAGACCACTATATCATAAGCTGCCATACAAACGACCGAATGAAAGCAAGTCATTGTATTGAAAACTTTTTTGTTTTCCAAGCTATTGCAACCGAACTCAAGATTTATACATTCGATGTAGCCGTACACAATTTGTGCAAGTTTGGTCGGGATCGGACTACTATATCATATAGCTGCCATACAAAGGACCGATATGAAAGCAAGTCTTTGTATGGAAAACTTTTTTGTTCTCCAAGTTATCGCAAGCGAATTCAGCGTTCATTTATTTGACATAGCCGTACACGATGTGTGAAAGTTTGGTCCGGATCGGACCACTATATCATATAGCTGCCATACAAACGACCGAATGAAAGCAAGTCATTGTATTGAAAACTTTTTTGTTTTCCAAGCTATTGCAACCGAACTCAAGATTTATACATTCGATGTAGCCGTACACAATTTGTGCAAGTTTGGTCGGGATCGGACTACTATATCATATAGCTGCCATACAAAGGACCGATATGAAAGCAAGTCTTTGTATGGAAAACTTTTTTGTTCTCCAAGTTATCGCAACCGAATTGAGCACTCATTTATTTGAAATAGCCATTCACGATTTGTGAAAGTTTGGTCCGGACCGGACCACTATATCATATAGCTGCCATACAAACGACCGAATGAAAGCAAGTCTTTGTATGGAAAACTTTTTGTTCTCCAAGTTATTCGTTTGACATAGCCACACACGATTTGTAAAAGTTTGGTCCGGATCGGACTACTATATCATATAGCTGCCATACAAACGACCGAATGAAAGCAAGTCATTGTATTGAAAACTTTTTTGTTTTCCAAGCTATTGCAACCGAATTCAAGATTTATACATTCGATGTAGCCGTACACAATTTGTAAAAGTTTGGTCGGGATCGGACTACTATATCATATAGCTGCCATACAAAGGACCGATATGAAAGCAAGTCTTTGTATGGAAAACTTTTTTGTTCTCCAAGTTATCGCAACCGAATTCAGCGTTCCTTTATTTGACATAGCCATACACGATTTGTGAAAGTTTGGTCCGGATCAGACCACTATATCATAAGCTGCCATACAAACGACCGAATGAAAGCAAGTCATTGTATTGAAAACTTTTTTGTTTTCCAAGCTATTGCAACCGAACTCAAGATTTATACATTCGATGTAGCCGTACACAATTTGTGCAAGTTTGGTCGGGATCGGACTACTATATCATATAGCTGCCATACAAAGGACCGATATGAAAGCAAGTCTTTGTATGGAAAACTTTTTTGTTCTCCAAGTTATCGCAACCGAATTCAGCGTTCCTTTATTTGACATAGCCATACACGATTTGTGAAAGTTTGGTCCGGATCAGACCACTATATCATAAGCTGCCATACAAACGACCGAAAGAAAGCAAGTCATTGTATTGAAAACTTTTTTGTTTTCCAAGCTATTGCAACCGAACTCAAGATTTATACATTCGATGTAGCCGTACACAATTTGTGCAAGTTTGGTCGGGATCGGACTACTATATCATATAGCTGCCATACAAAGGACCGATATAAAGGCAAGTCTTTGCATGGAAAACTTTTTTGTTCTCCAAGTTATCGCAACCGAATTCAGCGTTCCTTTATTTGACATAGCCGTACACGATGTGTGAAAGTTTGGTCCGGATCGGACCACTATATCATATAGCTGCCATACAAACGACCGAATGAAAGCAAGTCATTGTATTGAAAACTTTTTTGTTTTCCAAGCTATTGCAACCGAACTCAAGATTTATACATTCGATGTAGCCGTACACAATTTGTGCAAGTTTGGTCGGCATCGGACTACTATATCATATAGCTGCCATACAAAGGACCGATATGAAAGCAAGTCTTTGTATGGAAAACTTTTTTGTTCTCCAAGTTATCGCAAGCGAATTCAGCGTTCATTTATTTGACATAGCCGTACACGATGTGTGAAAGTTTGGTCCGGATCGGACCACTATATCATATAGCTGCCATACAAACGACCGAATGAAAGCAAGTCATTGTATTGAAAACTTTTTTGTTTTCCAAGCTATTGCAACCGAATTCAAGATTTATATATTCGATGTAGCCGTACACAATTTGTGCAAGATTGGTCGGGATCGGACTACTATATCATATAGCTGCCATACAAAGGACCGATATGAAAGCAAGTCTTTATATGGAAAACTTTTTTGTTCTCCAAGTTATCGCAAGCGAATTCAGCGTTCATTTATTTGACATGGCCGTACACGATGTGTGAAAGTTTGGTCCGGATCGGACCACTATATCATATAGCTGCCATACAAACGACCGAATGAAAACAAGTCATTGTATTGAAAACTTTTTGTTTTCCAAGCTATTGCAACCGAACTCAAGATTTATACATTCGATGTAGTCGTACACAATTTGTGAAAGTTTGGTCCGGATCGGAGAACTATATCTAACAGCTGCCATACTAACGATCAATCGGATTTCAAGTCTTTGTATGGAAAACTTTTTTGTTTTCCAAGCTATCGCAACCGAATTCAACATTTATTCGATTTGACTAAGCCATACACAATGTCTTAAAGTTTGGTCGGGATCGGACTACTCTATCATATAGCTGCCATACAAAGGACCGATATGAAAGCAAGTCTTTGTATGGAAAACTTTTTTGTTCTCCAAGTTATCGCAACGGAATTGAGCATTCATTTATTTGAAATAGCCATTCACGATTTGTGAAAGTTTGGTCCGGACCGGACCACTATATCATATAGCTGCCATACAAACGACCGAATGAAAGCAAGTCTTTGTATGGAAAACTTTTTTGTTCTCCAAGTTATCGCAACCGAACTAAACATTTATTCGTTTGACATAGCCACACACGATTTGTAATAGTTTGGTCCGGATCGGACTACTATATCATATAGCTGCCATACAAACGACCGAATGAAAGCAAGTCATTGTATTGAAAACTTTTTTGTTTTCCAAGCTATTGCAACCGAATTCAAGATTTATACATTCGATGTAGCCGTACACAATTTGTGAAAGTTTGGTCGGGATCGGACTACTATATCATATAGCTGCCATACAAAGGACCGATATGAAAGCAAGTCTTTGTATGGAAAACTTTTTTGTTCTCCAAGTTATCGCAACCGAATTCAGCGTTCCTTTATTTGACATAGCCATACACGATTTGTGAAAGTTTGGTCCGGATCAGACCACTATATCATAAGCTGCCATACAAACGACCGAATGAAAGCAAGTCATTGTATTGAAAACTTTTTTGTTTTCCAAGCTATTGCAACCGAACTCAAGATTTATACATTCGATGTAGCCGTACACAATTTGTGCAAGTTTGGTCGGGATCGGACTACTATATCATATAGCTGCCATACAAAGGACCGATATAAAGGCAAGTCTTTGCATGGAAAACTTTTTTGTTCTCCAAGTTATCGCAACCGAATTCAGCGTTCCTTTATTTGACATAGCCATACACGATGTGTGAAAGTTTGGTCCGGATCGGACCACTATATCATATAGCTGCCATACAAACGACCGAATGAAAGCAAGTCATTGTATTGAAAACTTTTTTGTTTTCCAAGCTATTGCAACCGAACTCAAGATTTATACATTCGATGTAGCCGTACACAATTTGTGCAAGTTTGGTCGGGATCGGACTACTATATCATATAGCTGCCATACAAAGGACCGATATGAAAGCAAGTCTTTGTATGGAAAACTTTTTTGTTCTCCAAGTTATCGCAAGCGAATTCAGCGTTCATTTATTTGACATAGCCGTACACGATGTGTGAAAGTTTGGTCCGGATCGGACCACTATATCATATAGCTGCCATACAAACGACCGAATGAAAGCAAGTCATTGTATTGAAAACTTTTTTGTTTTCCAAGCTATTGCAACCGAATTCAAGATTTATATATTCGATGTAGCCGTACACAATTTGTGCAAGATTGGTCGGGATCGGACTACTATATCATATAGCCGCCATACTAAAGGACCGATATGAAAGCAAGTCTTTATATGGAAAACTTTTTTGTTCTCCAAGTTATCGCAAGCGAATTCAGCGTTCATTTATTTGACATGGCCGTACACGATGTGTGAAAGTTTGGTCCGGATCGGACCACTATATCATATAGCTGCCATACAAACGACCGAATGAAAACAAGTCATTGTATTGAAAACTTTTTTGTTTTCCAAGCTATTGCAACCGAACTCAAGATTTATACATTCGATGTAGTCGTACACAATTTGTGAAAGTTTGGTCCGGATCGGAGAACTATATCTAACAGCTGCCATACTAACGATCAATCGGATTTCAAGTCTTTGTATGGAAAACTTTTTTGTTTTCCAAGCTATCGCAACCGAATTCAACATTTATTCATTTGAGTAAGCCATACACAATGTCTTAAAGTTTGGTCGGGATCGGACTACTCTATCATATAGCTGCCATACAAAGGACCGATATGAAAGCAAGTCTTTGTATGGAAAACTTTTTTGTTCTCCAAGTTATCGCAACGGAATTGAGCATTCATTTATTTAAATAGCCATTCACGATTTGTGAAAGTTTGGTCCGGACCGGACCACTATATCATATAGCTGCCATACAAACGACCGAATGAAAGCAAGTCTTTGTATGGAAAACTTTTTTGTTCTCCAAGTTATCGCAACCGAACTAAACATTTATTCGTTTGACATAGCCACACACGATTTGTAATAGTTTGGTCCGGATCGGACTACTATATCATATAGCTGCCATACAAACGACCGAATGAAAGCAAGTCATTGTATTGAAAACTTTTTTGTTTTCCAAGCTATTGCAACCGAATTCAAGATTTATACATTCGATGTAGCCGTACACAATTTGTGAAAGTTTGGTCGGGATCGGACTACTATATCATATAGCTGCCATACAAAGGACCGATATGAAAGCAAGTCTTTGTATGGAAAACTTTTTTGTTCTCCAAGTTATCGCAACCGAATTCAGCGTTCCTTTATTTGACATAGCCATACACGATTTGTGAAAGTTTGGTCCGGATCAGACCACTATATCATAAGCTGCCATACAAACGACCGAATGAAAGCAAGTCATTGTATTGAAAACTTTTTTGTTTTCCAAGCTATTGCAACCGAACTCAAGATTTATACATTCGATGTAGCCGTACACAATTTGTGCAAGTTTGGTCGGGATCGGACTACTATATCATATAGCTGCCATACAAAGGACCGATATAAAGGCAAGTCTTTGCATGGAAAACTTTTTTGTTCTCCAAGTTATCGCAACCGAATTCAGCGTTCCTTTATTTGACATAGCCATACACGATGTGTGAAAGTTTGGTCCGGATCGGACCACTATATCATATAGCTGCCATACAAACGACCGAATGAAAGCAAGTCATTGTATTGAAAACTTTTTTGTTTTCCAAGCTATTGCAACCGAATTCAAGATTTATATATTCGATGTAGCCGTACAAAATTTGTGCAAGATTGGTCGGGATCGGACTACTATATCATATAGCTGCCATACAAAGGACCGATATGAAAGCAAGTCTTTGTATGGAAAACTTTTTTGTTCTCCAAGTTATCGCAACCGAATTCTGCGTTCATTTATTTGACATGGCCGTACACGATGTGTGAAAGTTTGGTCTGGATCGGACTACTATATCATATAGCTGCCATACAAACGACCGAATGAAAGCAAGTCATTGTATTGAAAACTTTTTTGTTTTCCAAGCTATTGCAACCGAACTCAAGATTTATACATTCGATGTAGCCGTACACAATTTGTGAAAGTTTGGTCCGGATCGGAGAACTATATCTAACAGCTGCCATACTAACGATCAATCGGATTTCAAGTCTTTGTATGGAAAACTTTTTTGTTTTCCAAGCTATCGCAACCGAATTCAACATTTATTCATTTGACTAAGCCATACACAATGTGTTAAAGTTTGGTCGGGATCGGACTACTATATCATATAGCTGCCATACAAAGGACCGATATGAAAGCAAGTCTTTGTATGGAAAACTTTTTTGTTCTCCAAGTTATCGCAACCGAATTGAGCATTCATTTATTTGAAATAGCCATTCACGATTTGTGAAAGTTTGGTCCGACCGGACCACTATATCATATAGCTGCCATACAAACGACCGAATGAAAGCAAGTCTTTGTATGGAAAACTTTTTTGTTCTCCAAGTTATCGCAACCGAACTGAACATTTATTCATTTGACATAGCCGCACACGATTTGTAAAAGTTTGGTCCGGATCGGACCACTATATCATATAGCTGCCATACAAACGACCGAATGAAAGCAAGTCATTGTATTGAAAACTTTTTTGTTTTCCAAGCTATTGCAACCGAATTCAAGATTTATACATTCGATGTAGCCGTACACAATTTGTGCAAGTTTGGTCGGGATCGGACTACTATATCATATAGCTGCCATACAAAGGACCGATATGAAAGCAAGTCTTTGTATGGAAAACTTTTTTGTTCTCCAAGTTATCGCAACCGAATTCAGCGTTTCTTTACTTGACATAGCCATACACGATTTGTAAAAGTTTGGTGCGGATCAGACCACTATATCATAAGCTGCCATACAAACGACCGATTGAAAGCAAGTCTTTGTATGGAAAACTTTTTTGTTCTCCAAGTTATCGCAACCGAATTAAGCATTCATTTATTTGACATAGCCGTACACGATTTGTAAAAGTTTGGTCCGGATCGGACCACTATATCATATAGTTACCATACTAACGATAAATCAAATTTCAAGTCTTTGTATGGAAAACTTTTTTGTTCGCCAAGCTATCGCAACCGAATTAAACATTTATTTATTTGGCTTAGCCAAACACGATTTGTGAAAGTTTGGTCGGGATCGGACCACTATATCATATAGCTGCCATACAAACGACCGAATGAAAGCAAGTCTTTGTATGGAAAACTTTTTTGTTCTCAAAGTTATCGCAACCGAATTGAGCGTTCATTTATTTGACATAGCCGTTCACGATTTGTGAAAGTTTGGTCCGGACCGGACCACTATATCATATAGCTGCCATACAAACGACCGAATAAAAGCAAGTCATTGTATTGAAAACTTTTTTGTTTTCGAAGCTATTGCAACCGAATTCAAGATTTATACATTCGATGTAGCCTTACACAATTTGTGAAAGTTTGGTCGGGATCGGACTACTATATCATATAGCTGCCATACAAAGGACCGATATGAAAGCAAGTCTTTGTATGGAAAACTTTTTTGTTCTCCAAGTTATCGCAAGCGAATTCAGCGTTCATTTATTTGACATAGCCGTACACGATGTGTGAAAGTTTGGTCCGGATCGGACCACTATATCATATAGCTGCCATACAAAGGACCGATATGAAAGCAAGTCTTTGTATGGAAAACTTTTTTGTTCTCCAAGTTATCGCAAGCGAATTCAGCGTTCATTTATTTGACATAGCCGTACACGATGTGTGAAAGTTTGGTCCGGATCGGACCACTACATCATATAGCTGCCATACAAACGACCGAATGAAAGCAAGTCTTTGTATGGAAAACTTTTTTGTTCTCCAAGTTATCGCAAGCGAATTCAGCGTTCATTTATTTGACATAGCCGTACACGATGTGTGAAAGTTTGGTCCGGATCGGACCACTATATCATATAGCTGCCATACAAACGACCGAATGAAAGCAAGTCATTGTATTGAAAACTTTTTTGTTTTCCAAGCTATTGCAACCGAACTCAAGATTTATACATTCGATGTAGCCGTACACAATTTGTGAAAGTTTGGTCCGGATCGGAGAACTATATCTAACAGCTGCCATACTAACGATCAATCGGATTTCAAGTCTTTGTATGGAAAACTTTTTTGTTTTCCAAGCTATCGCAACCGAATTCAACATTTATTCATTTGACTAAGCCATACACGATTTGTAAAAGTTTGGTCCGGATCGGACTACTATATCATATAGTTGCCATACTAACGATAAATCAAATTTCAAGTCTTTGTATGGAAAACTTTTTTGTTCTCCAAGTTATCGCAACCGAACTAAACATTTATTCATTTGACATAGCCACACACGATTTGTAAAAGTTTGGTCCGGATCGGACTACTATATCATATAGCTGCCATACAAACGACCGAATGAAAGCAAGTCATTGTATTGAAAACTTTTTTGTTTTCCAAGCTATTGCAACCGAATTCAAGATTTATACATTCGATGTAGCCGTACACAATTTGTGAAAGTTTAGTCGGGATCGCACTACTATATCATATAGCTGCCATACAAAGGACCGATATGAAAGCAAGTCTTTGTATGGAAAACTTTTTTGTTCTCCAAGTTATCGCAACCGAACTAAACATTTATTCATTTGACATAGCTACACACGATTTGTAAAAGTTTGGTCCGGATCGGACTACTATATCATATAGCTGCCATACAAACGACCGAATGAAAGCAAGTCATTGTATTTTTTTTAAGTTTGGTCGGGATCGGACTACTATATCATATAGCTGCCATACAAACGACCGATATGAAAGCACGTCTTTGTATGGAAAACTTTTTTGTTCTCGAAGCTATCGATTTCAATCAGATTTCAAGTCTTTGTATGGAAAACTTTTTTGTTCTCCAAGCTATCGCAACTGAACTAAACATTTATTTATTTGACATATCCGTACACGATGTGTGAAAGTTTGGTCCGGATCGGACCACTATATCATATCATCCGGATCGGAGAACTATATCTAACAGCTGCCATACTAACGATCAATCCGATTTCAAGTCTTTGTATGGAAAACTTTTTTGTTCTCAAAGCTATCGCAACCGAATTCAACATTTATTTATTTGACTTAGCCATACACGACGTGTGAAAGTTTGGTCGGGATCGGACTACTATATCATATAGCTGCCATACAAAGGACCGATATGAAAGCAAGTCTTTGTATGGAAAACTTTTTTGTTCTCCAAGTTATCGCAACCAAATTGAGCGATCATTTATATGACACAGCCATACACGATTTGTAAAAGTTTGGTCGGGATCGGAGCACTATATCATATAGCTGCCATACAAACGACCGAATGAAAGCAAGTCTTTGTATGGAAAACTTTTTTGTTCTCCAAGTTATCGCAACCGAACTAAACATTTATTCATTTGACATAGCCACACACGATTTGTAAAAGTTTGGTCCGGATCGGACTACTATATCATATAGCTGCCATACAAACGACCGAATGAAAGCAAGTCATTGTATTTTTTAAGTTTGGTCGGGATCGGACTACTATATCATATAGCTGCCATACAAAGGACCGATATGAAAGCACGTCTTTGTATGGAAAACTTTTTTGTTCTCGAAGCTATCGATTTCAATCAGATTTCAAGTCTTTGTATGGAAAACTTTTTTGTTCTCCAAGCTATCGCAACTGAACTAAACATTTATTTATTTGACATATCCGTACACGATGTGTGAAAGTTTGGTCCGGATCGGACCACTATATCATATCATCCGGATCGGAGAACTATATCTAACAGCTGCCATACTAACGATCAATCAGATTTCAAGTCTTTGTATGGAAAACTTTTTTGTTCTCAAAGCTATCGCAACCGAATTCAACATTTATTTATTTGACTTAGCCATACACGACGTGTGAAAGTTTGGTCGGGATCGGACTACTATATCATATAGCTGCCATACAAAGGACCGATATGAAAGCAAGTCTTTGTATGGAAAACTTTTTTGTTCTCCAAGTTATCGCAACCAAATTGAGCGATCATTTATATGACACAGCCATACACGATTTGTAAAAGTTTGGTCGGGATCGGAGCACTATATCATATAGCTGCCATACAAACGACCGAATGAAAGCAAGTCATTGTATTGAAAACTTTTTTGTTTTCCAAGTTATCGCAACCGAATTCAGCGTTCATTTATTTGACATAGCCGTACACGATGTGTAAAAGTTTGGTCGGGATCGGAGCTTTATATCATATAGCTGCCATACAAACGACCGAATGAAAGCAAGTCATTGTATTGAAAACTTTTTTGTTTTCTAAGCTATTGCAACCGAATTCAAGATTTATACATTCGATGTAGCCGTACACAATTTGTGAAAGTTTGGTCCGGATCGGAGGACTATATCTAACAGCTGCCATACTAACGATCAATCAGATTTCAAGTCTTTGTATGGAAAACTTTTTTGTTTTCCAAGCTATCGCAACCGAATTCAACATTTATTCAATTGACTTAGCCATACACAATGTGTTAAAGTTTGGTCGGGATCGGACTACTATATCATATAGCTGCCATACAAAGGACCGATATGAAAGCAAGTCTTTGTATGGAAAACTTTTTTGTTCTCCAAGTTATCGCAACCGAATTGAGCGTTCATTTATTTGACATAGCCATTCACGATTTGTGAAAGTTTGGTCCGGACCGGACCACTATATCATATAGCTGCCATACAAACGACCGAATGAAAGCAAGTCTTTGTATAGAAAACTTTTTTGTTCTCCAAGTTATCGCAACCGAACTAAACATTTATTCATTTGACATAGCCACACACGATTTGTAAAAGTTTGGTCCGGATCGGACTACTATATCATATAGCTGCCATACAAACGACCGAATGAAAGCAAGTCATTGTATTGAAAACTTTTTTGTTTTCCAAGCTATTGCAACCGAATTCAAGATTTATACATCCGATGCAGCCGTACACAATTTGTGAAAGTTTGGTCGGGATCGGACTACTATATCATATAGCTGCCATACAAAGGACCGATATGAAAGCAAGTCTTTGTATGGAAAACTTTTTTGTTCTCCAAGTTATCGCAACCGAATTCAGCGTTCCTTTATTTGACATAGCCATACACGATTTGTGAAAGTTTGGTCCGGATCAGACCACTATATCATAAGCTGCCATACAAACGACCGAATGAAAGCAAGTCTTTGTATGGACAACTTTTTCGTTCTCCAAGTTATCGCAACCGAATTAAGCATTCATTTATTTGACATAGCCGTACACGATTTGTAAAAGTTTGGTCCGGATCGGACCACTATATCACATAGTTGCCATACTAACGATAAATCAAATTTCAAGTCTTTGTATGGAAAACTTTTTTGTTCGCCAAGCTATCGCAACCGAATTAAACATTTATTTATTTGGCTTAGCCAAACACGATTTGTGAAAGTTTGGTCGGGATCGGACCACTATATCATATAGCTGCCATACAAACGACCGAATGAAAGCAAGTCTTTGTATGGAAAACTTTTTTGTTCTCCAAGTTATCGCAACCGAATTGAGCGTTCATTTATATGACATAGCCATACACGATTTGTAAAAGTTTGGTCGGGATCGGAGCACTATATCATATAGCTGCCATACAAACGACCGAATGAAAGCAAGTCATTGTATTGAAAACTTTTTGTTTTCTAAGCTATTGCAACCCAATTCAAGATTTATACATTCGATGTAGCCGTACACAATTTGTGAAAGTTTGGTCGGGATCGGAGAACTATATCTAACAGCTGCCATACTAACGATCAATCGGATTTCAAGTCTTTGTATGGAAAACTTTTTTGTTTTCCAAGCTATTGCAACCGAATTCAAGATTTATACATTCGATGTAGCCGTACACAATTTGTGAAAGTTTGGTCGGGATCGGACTACTATATCATATAGCTGCCATACAAAGGACCGATATGAAAGCAAGTCTTTGTATGGAAAACTTTTTTGTTCTCCAAGTTATCGCAACCGAATTCAGCGTTCCTTTACTTTACATAGCCGTACACGATTTGTAAAAGGTTGGTCCGGATCAGACCACTATATCATAAGCTGCCATACAAACGACCGAATGAAAGCAAGTCTTTGTATGGAAAACTTTTTTGTTCTCCAAGTTATCGCAACCGAATTAAGCATTCATTTATTTGACATAGCCATACACGATTTGTAAAAGTTTGGTCCGGATCGGACCACTATATCATATAGTTGCCATACAAACGACCGAATGAAAGCAAGTCTTTGTATGGAAAACTTTTTTGTTCGCCAAGCTATCGCAACCGAATTCAACATTTATTTATTTGGCTTAGCCAAACACGATTTGGGAAAGTTTGGTCGGGATCGGACCACTATATCATATAGCTGCCATACAAACGACCGAATGAAAGCAAGTCTTTGTAGGGAAAATTTATTTTGTTTTCCAAGCTATTGCAACCGAATTAAAGTTTTATTGATTTAACAAAGCCATACACGATTTGTGAAAGTTTGGTCGGGATCGGACCACTATATCATATAGCTGCCATACAAACGACCGAATGAAAGCAAGTCTTTGTATGGAAAACTTTTTTGTTCTCCAAGTTATCGCAACGGAATTGAGCGTTCATTTATATGACATAGCCATACACGATTTGTAAAAGTTTGGTCGGGATCGGAGCACTATATCATATAGCTGCCATACAAACGACCGAATGAAAGCAAGTCATTGTATTGAAAACTTTTTTGTTTTCCAAGCTATTGCAACCGAATTCAAGATTTATACATTCGATGTAGCCGTACACAATTTGTAAAAGTTTGGTCGGGATCGGAGAACTATATCTAACAGCTGCCATACTAACGATCAATCGGATTTCAAGTCTTTGTATGGAAAACTTTTTTGTTTTTCAAGCTATCGCAACCGAATTCAACATTTATTCATTCGACTTAGCCATACACAATGTGTTTAAGTTTGTTCGGGATCGGACTACTATATCATATAGCTGCCATACAAAGGACCGATATGAAAGCAAGTCTTTGTATGGAAAACTTTTTGTTCTCCAAGTATATCATATAGCTGCCATACAAACGACCGAATGAAAGCAAGTCTTTGTATGGAAAACTTTTTTGTTCTCCAAGTTATCGCAACCGAACTAAACATTTATTCATTTGAAATAGCCACACACGATTTGTAAAAGTTTGGTCCGGATCGGACTACTATATCATATAGCTGCCATACAAACGACCGAATGAAAGCAAGTCATTGTATTGAAAACTTTTTTGTTTTCCAAGCTATTGCAACCGAATTCAAGATTTATACATTCGATGTAGCCGTACACAATTTGTGAAAGTTTGGTCGGGATCGGACTACTATATCATATAGCTGCCATACAAAGGACCGATATGAAAGCAAGTCTTTGTATGGAAAACTTTTTTGTTCTCCAAGTTATCGCAACCGAATTGAGCGTTCATTTATATGACATAGCCATACACGATTTGTAAAAGTTTGGTCGGGATCGGACTACTATATCATATAGCTGCCATACAAACGACCGAATGAAAGCAAGTCATTGTATTGAAAACTTTTTTGTTTTCCAAGCTATTGCAACCGAATTCAAGATTTATACATTCGATGTAGCCGTACACAATTTGTGAAAGTTTGGTCGGGATCGGACTACTATATCATATAGCTGCCATACAAAGGACCGATATGAAAGCAAGTCTTTGTATGGAAAACTTTTTGTTCTCCAAGTTATCGCAACCGAATTCAGCGTTCCTTTACTTTACATAGCCATACACGATTTGTAAAAGTTTGGTCCGGATCAGACCACTATATCATAAGCTGCCATACAAACGACCGAATGAAAGCAAGTCATTGTATTGAAAACTTTTTTGTTTTCCAAGCTATTGCAACCGAATTCAAGATTTATACATTCGATGTAGCCATACACGATTTGTGAAAGTTTGGTCCGGATCAGACCACTATATCATAAGCTGCCATACAAACGACCGAATGAAAGCAAGTCATTGTATTGAAAACTTTTTTGTTTTCCAAGCTATTGCAACCGAATTCAAGATTTATACATTCGATGTAGCCGTACACAATTTGTGAAAGTTTGGTCGGGATCGGACTACTATATCATATAGCTGCCATACAAAGGACCGATATGAAAGCAAGTCTTTGTATGGACAACTTTTTCGTTCTCCAAGTTATCGCAACCGAATTAAGCATTCATTTATTTGACATAGCCATACACGATTTGTAAAAGTTTGGTCCGGATCGGACCACTATATCATATAGTTGCCATACTAACGATAAATCAAATTTCAAGTCTTTGTATGGAAAACTTTTTTGTTCGCCAAGCTATCGCAACCGAATTAAACATTTATTTATTTGGCTTAGCCAAACACGATTTGTGAAAGTTTGGTCGGGATCGGACCACTATATCATATAGCTGCCATACAAACGACCGAATGAAAGCAAGTCTTTGTATGGAAAACTTTTTTGTTCTCCAAGTTATCGCAACCGAATTGAGCGTTCATTTATATGACATAGCCATACACGATTTGTAAAAGTTTGGTCGGGATCGGAGCACTATATCATATAGCTGCCATACAAACGACCGAATGAAAGCAAGTCATTGTATTGAAAACTTTTTTGTTTTCTAAGCTATTGCAACCCAATTCAAGATTTATACATTCGATGTAGCCGTACACAATTTGTGAAAGTTTGGTCGGGATCGGAGAACTATATCTAACAGCTGCCATACTAACGATCAATCGGATTTCAAGTCTTTGTATGGAAAACTTTTTTGTTTTTCAAGCTATCGCAACCGAATTCAACATTTATTCATTCGACTTAGCCATACACAATGTGTTTAAGTTTGTTCGGGATCGGACTACTATATCATATAGCTGCCATACAAAGGACCGATATGAAAGCAAGTCATTGTATTGAAAACTTTTTTGTTTTCCAAGCTATTGCAACCGAATTCAAGATTTATACATTCGATGTAGCCGTACACAATTTGTGAAAGTTTGGTCGGGATCGGACTACTATATCATATAGCTGCCATACAAAGGACCGATATGAAAGCAAGTCTTTGTATGGAAAACTTTTTTGTTCTCCAAGTTATCGCAACCGAATTCAGCGTTCCTTTACTTTACATAGCCATACACGATTTGTAAAAGGTTGGTCCGGATCAGACCACTATATCATAAGCTGCCATACAAACGACCGAATGAAAGCAAGTCTTTGTATGGAAAACTTTTTTGTTCTCCAAGTTATCGCAACCGAATTAAGCATTCATTTATTTGACATAGCCATACACGATTTGTAAAAGTTTGGTCCGGATCGGACCACTATATCATATAGTTGCCATACAAACGACCGAATGAAAGCAAGTCTTTGTATGGAAAACTTTTTTGTTCGCCAAGCTATCGCAACCGAATTCAACATTTATTTATTTGGCTTAGCCAAACACGATTTGGGAAAGTTTGGTCGGGATCGGACCACTATATCATATAGCTGCCATACAAACGACCGAATGAAAGCAAGTCTTTGTAGGGAAAATTTATTTTGTTTTCCAAGCTATTGCAACCGAATTAAAGTTTTATTGATTTAACAAAGCCATACACGATTTGTGAAAGTTTGGTCGGGATCGGACCACTATATCATATAGCTGCCATACAAACGACCGAATGAAAGCAAGTCTTTGTATGGAAAACTTTTTTGTTCTCCAAGTTATCGCAACGGAATTGAGCGTTCATTTATATGACATAGCCATACACGATTTGTAAAAGTTTGGTCGGGATCGGAGCACTATATCATATAGCTGCCATACAAACGACCGAATGAAAGCAAGTCATTGTATTGAAAACTTTTTTGTTTTCCAAGCTATTGCAACCGAATTCAAGATTTATACATTCGATGTAGCCGTACACAATTTGTAAAAGTTTGGTCGGGATCGGAGAACTATATCTAACAGCTGCCATACTAACGATCAATCGGATTTCAAGTCTTTGTATGGAAAACTTTTTTGTTTTTCAAGCTATCGCAACCGAATTCAACATTTATTCATTCGACTTAGCCATACACAATGTGTTTAAGTTTGTTCGGGATCGGACTACTATATCATATAGCTGCCATACAAAGGACCGATATGAAAGCAAGTCTTTGTATGGAAAACTTTTTTGTTCTCCAAGTATATCATATAGCTGCCATACAAACGACCGAATGAAAGCAAGTCTTTGTATGGAAAACTTTTTGTTCTCCAAGTTATCGCAACCGAACTAAACATTTATTCATTTGAAATAGCCACACACGATTTGTAAAAGTTTGGTCCGGATCGGACTACTATATCATATAGCTGCCATACAAACGACCGAATGAAAGCAAGTCATTGTATTGAAAACTTTTTTGTTTTCCAAGCTATTGCAACCGAATTCAAGATTTATACATTCGATGTAGCCGTACACAATTTGTGAAAGTTTGGTCGGGATCGGACTACTATATCATATAGCTGCCATACAAAGGACCGATATGAAAGCAAGTCTTTGTATGGAAAACTTTTTTGTTCTCCAAGTTATCGCAACCGAATTGAGCGTTCATTTATATGACATAGCCATACACGATTTGTAAAAGTTTGGTCGGGATCGGACTACTATATCATATAGCTGCCATACAAACGACCGAATGAAAGCAAGTCATTGTATTGAAAACTTTTTGTTTTCCAAGCTATTGCAACCGAATTCAAGATTTATACATTCGATGTAGCCGTACACAATTTGTGAAAGTTTGGTCGGGATCGGACTACTATATCATATAGCTGCCATACAAAGGACCGATATGAAAGCAAGTCTTTGTATGGAAAACTTTTTTGTTCTCCAAGTTATCGCAACCGAATTCAGCGTTCCTTTACTTTACATAGCCATACACGATTTGTAAAAGTTTGGTCCGGATCAGACCACTATATCATAAGCTGCCATACAAACGACCGAATGAAAGCAAGTCTTTGTATGGAAAACTTTTTTGTTCTCCAAGTTATCGCAACCGAATTAAGCATTCATTTATTTGACATAGCCATACACGATTTGTAAAAGTTTGGTCCGGATCGGACCACTATATCATATAGTTGCCATACAAACGACCGAATGAAAGCAAGTCTTTGTATGGAAAACTTTTTTGTTCGCCAAGCTATCGCAACCGAATTAAACATTTATTTATTTGGCTTAGCCAAACACGATTTGTGAAAGTTTGGTCGGGATCGGACCACTATATCATATAGCTGCCATACAAACGACCGAATGAAAGCAAGTCTTTGTAGGGAAAATTTATTTTGTTTTCCAAGCTATTGCAACCGAATTAAAGTTTTATTGATTTAACAAAGCCATACACGATTTGTGAAAGTTTGGTCGGGATCGGACCACTATATCATATAGCTGCCATACAAACGACCGAATGAAAGCAAGTCTTTGTATGGAAAACTTTTTTGTTCTCCAAGTTATCGCAACCGAATTGAGCGTTCATTTATATGACATAGCCATACACGATTTGTGAAAGTTTGGTCGGGATCGGAGCACTATATCATATAGCTGCCATACAAACGACCGAATGAAAGCAAGTCATTGTATTGAAAACTTTTTTGTTTTCCAAGCTATTGCAACCGAATTCAAGATTTATACATTCGATGTAGCCGTACACAATTTGTAAAAGTTTGGTCGGGATCGGAGAACTATATCTAACAGCTGCCATACTAACGATCAATCGGATTTCAAGTCTTTGTATGGAAAACTTTTTTGTTTTTCAAGCTATCGCAACCGAATTCAACATTTAT
This sequence comes from Drosophila merina, assembly GCA_035047645.1. Lineage (NCBI taxonomy): Eukaryota > Metazoa > Arthropoda > Insecta > Diptera > Drosophilidae > Drosophila > Drosophila merina. Next base: position 812,253 of record JAWNPH010000014.1, on the reverse strand, counting down.
TCATTCGACTTAGCCATACACAATGTGTTTAAGTTTGTTCGGGATCGGACTACTATATCATATAGCTGCCATACAAAGGACCGATGTGAAAGCAAGTCTTTGTATGGAAAACTTTTTTGTTCTCCAAGTTATCGCAACCGAATTGAGCATTCATTTATTTGAAATAGCCATTCACGATTTGTGAAAGTTTGGTCCGGACCGGACCACTATATCATATAGCTGCCATACAAACGACCGAATGAAAGCAAGTCTTTGTATGGAAAACTTTTTTTGTTCTCCAAGTTATCACAACCGAACTAAACATTTATTCATTTGAAATAGCCACACACGATTTGTAAAAGTTTGGTCCGGATCGGACTACTATATCATATAGCTGCCATACAAACGACCGAATGAAAGCAAGTCATTGTATTGAAAACTTTTTTGTTTTCCAAGCTATTGCAACCGAATTCAAGATTTATACATTCGATGTAGCCGTACACAATTTGTAAAAGTTTGGTCGGGATCGGAGAACTATATCTAACAGCTGCCATACTAACGATCAATCGGATTTCAAGTCTTTGTATGGAAAACTTTTTTGTTTTTCAAGCTATCGCAACCGAATTCAACATTTATTCATTCGACTTAGCCATACACAATGTGTTTAAGTTTGTTCGGGATCGGACTACTATATCATATAGCTGCCATACAAAGGACCGATATGAAAGCAAGTCTTTGTATGGAAAACTTTTTTGTTCTCCAAGTTATCGCAACCGAATTGAGCATTCATTTATTTGAAATAGCCATTCACGATTTGTGAAAGTTTGGTCCGGACCGGACCACTATATCATATAGCTGCCATACAAACGACAGAATGAAAGCAAGTCTTTGTATGGAAAACTTTTTTGTTCTCCAAGTTATCGCAACCGAACTAAACATTTATTCATTTGAAATAGCCACACACGATTTGTAAAAGTTTGGTCCGGATCAGACCACTATATCATAAGCTGCCATACAAACGACCGAATGAAAGCAAGTCTTTGTATGGAAAACTTTTTTGTTCTCCAAGTTATCGCAACCGAATTAAGCATTCATTTATTTGACATAGCCATACACGATTTGTAAAAGTTTGGTCCGGATCGGACCACTATATCATATAGTTGCCATACAAACGACCGAATGAAAGCAAGTCTTTGTATGGAAAACTTTTTTGTTCGCCAAGCTATCGCAACCGAATCGAACATTTATTTATTTGGCTTAGCCAAACACGATTTGTGAAAGTTTGGTCGGGATCGGACCACTATATCATATAGCTGCCATACAAACGACCGAATGAAAGCAAGTCTTTGTAGGGAAAATTTTTTTTGTTTTCCAAGCAATTGCAACCGAATTAAAGTTCTATTGATTTAACAAAGCCATACACGATTTGTGAAAGTTTGGTCCAGATCGGACCACTATATCATATAGCTGCCATACAAACGACCGATATGAAAGCAAGTCTTTGTATGGAAAACTTTTTTGTTCTCGAAGCTATCGATTTCAATCAGATTTCAAGTCTTTGTATGGAAAACTTTTTTGTTCTCCAAGCTATCGCAACCGAACTAAACATTTATTCATTTGACATAGCCGTACACGATTTGTAAAAGTTTGGTCCGGATTAGACCACTATATCATAAGCTGCCATACAAACGACCGAATGAAAGCAAGTCATTGTATTGAAAACTTTTTTGTTTTCCAAGCTATTGCAACCGAATTCAAGATTTATACATTTGATGTAGCCATACACGATTTGTGAAAGTTTGGTCCGGATTAGACCACTATATCATAAGCTGCCATACAAACGACCGAATGAAAGCAAGTCTTTGTATGGAAAACTTTTTTGTTCTCCAAGGTATCGCAACCGAATTGAGCGTTGATTTAAACGACATAGCCATACACGATTTGTAAAAGTTTGGTCGGGATCGGAGCACTATATCATATAGCTGCCATACAAACGACCGAATGAAAGCAAGTCATTGTATTGAAAACTTTTTGTTTTCCAAGCTATTGCAACCGAATTCAAGATTTATACATTCGATGTAGCCGTTCACAATTTGTGAAAGTTTGGTCGGGATCGGACTACTATATCATATAGCTGCCATACAAAGGACCGATATGAAAGCAAGTCTTTGTATGGAAAACTTTTTTGTTCTCCAAGTTATCGCAACCGAATTCAGCGTTCATTTATATGACATAGCCATACACGATTTGTAAAAGTTTGGTCCGGATCGGACCACTATATCATATAGTTGCCATACTAACGATAAATCAAATTTCAAGTCTTTGTATGGAAAACTTTTTTCTTCGCCAAGCTATCGCAACCGAATTAAACATTTATTTATTTGGCTTAGCCAAACACGATTTGTGAAAGTTTGGTCGGGATCGGACCACTATATCATATAGCTGCCATACAAACGACCGAATGAAAGCAAGTCTTTGTATAGAAAATTTTTTTTGTTTTCCAAGCAATTGCAACCGAATTAAAGTTTTATTGATTTAACAAAGCCATACACGATTTGTGAAAGTTTGGTCCGGAGCGGACCACTATATCATATAGCTGCCATACAAACGACCAAATGAAAGCAAGTCTTTGTATGGAAAATTTTTTTTGCTCTCCAAGCTATCGCAACCGAACTAAACATTTATTTATTTGGCTTAGCCAAACACGATTTTTAAAAGTTTGGTCGGTATCGGACTACTATATCATATAGCTGCCATACAAACGACCGATATGAAAGCAAGTCTTTGTATGGAAAACTTTTTTGTTCTCGAAGCTATCGATTTCAATCAGATTTCAAGTCTTTGTATGGAAAACTTTTTTGTTCTCCAAGCTATCGCAACCGAACTAAACATTTATTCATTTGACATAGCCGTACACGATTTGTAAAAGTTTGGTCGGGATCGGAGCACTATATCATATAGCTGCCATACAAACGACCGAATGAAAGCAAGTCATTGTATTGAAAACTTTTTTGTTCTCCAAGCTATCGCAACCGAACTAAACATTTATTCATTTGACATAGCCGTACACGATTTGTAAAAGTTTGGTCCGGATTAGACCACTATATCATAAGCTGCCATACAAACGACCGAATGAAAGCAAGTCATTGTATTGAAAACTTTTTTGTTTTCCAAGCTATTGCAACCGAATTCAAGATTTATACATTTGATGTAGCCATACACGATTTGTGAAAGTTTGGTCCGGATTAGACCACTATATCATAAGCTGCCATACAAACGACCGAATTAAAGCAAGTCTTTGTATGGAAAACTTTTTTGTTCTCCAAGTTATCGCAACCGAATTAAGCATTCATTTATTTGACATAGCCATACACGATTTGTAAAAGTTTGGTTCGGATCGGACCACTATATCATATAGTTGCCATACTAACGATAAATCAAATTTCAAGTCTTTGTATGGAAAACTTTTTTGTTCGCCAAGCTATCGCAACCGAATTAAACATTTATTTATTTGGCTTAGCCAAACACGATTTATGAAAGTTTGGTCGGGATCGGACCACTATATCATATAGCTGCCATACAAACGACCGAATGAAAGCAAGTCATTGTATTGAAAACTTTTTTGTTTTCCAAGCTATTGCAACCGAATTCAAGATTTATACATTCGATGTAGCCGTACACAATTTGTACAAGTTTGGTCCGGATCGGAGAACTATATCTAACAGCTGCCATACTAACGATCAATCAGATTTCAAGTCTTTGTATGGAAAACTTTTTTGTTTTCCAAGCTATCGCAACCGAATTCAACATTTATTCATTCGACTTAGCCGTACACAATGTGTTAAAGTTTGGTCGGGATCGGACTACTATATCATATAGCTGCCATACAAAGGACCGATATGAAAGCAAGTCTTTATATGGAAAACTTTTTTGTTCTCCAAGTTATCGCAACCGAATTAAGCATTCATTTATTTGACATAGCCATACACGATTAGTAAAAGTTTGGTTCGGATCGGACCACTATATCATATAGTTGCCATACTAACGATAAATCAAATTTCAAGTCTTTGTATGGAAAACTTTTTTGTTCTCCAAGTTATCGCAACCGAATTGAGAATTCATTTATTTGACATAGCCATTCACGATTTGTGAAAGTTTGGTCCGGACCGGACCACTATATCATATAGCTGCCATACAAACGACCGAATGAAAGCAAGTCTTTGTATGGAAAACTTTTTTGTTCTCCAAGCTATCGCAACCGAATTAAACATTTATTTATTTGGCTTAGCCAAACACGATTTGTGAAAGTTTGGTCGGGATCGGACCACTATATCATATAGCTGCCATACAAACGACCGAATGAAAGCAAGTCTTTGTATGGAAAATTTTTTTTGTTTTCCAAGCAATTGCAACCGAATTAAAGTTTTATTGATTTAACAAAGCCATACACAATTTGTGAAAGTTTGGTCGGGATCGGAACACTATATCATATAGCTGCCATACAAACGACCGAATGAAAGCAAGTCTTTGTATGGAAAACTTTTTTGTTCTCCAAGCTATCGCAACCGAACTAAACATTTATTCATTTGACATAGCCACACACGATTTGTTAAAGTTTGGTCCGGATCGGACCACTATATCATATAGCTGCCATACAAACGACCGAATGAAAGCAAGTCATTGTATTGAAAACTTTTTTGTTTTCCAAGCTATTGCAACCGAATTCAAGATTTATACATTCGATGTAGCCGTACACAATTTGTGAAAGTTTGGTCGGGATCGGACTTTTATATCATATAGCTGCCATACAAAGGGACCGATATGAAAGCAAGTCTTTGTATGGAAAACTTTTTTGTTCTCCAAGTTATCGCAACCGAATTGAGCTTTCATTTATTTGACAAAGCCATACACGATTTGTGAAAGTTTGGTCCGGATCAGACCACTATATCATAAGCTGCCATACAAACGACCGAATGAAAGCAAGTCTTTGTATTGAAAACTTTTTTGTTCTCCAAGTTATCGCAACCGAATTAAGCATTCATTTATTTGACATAGCCATACACGATTTGTAAAAGTTTGGTCCGGATCGGACCACTATATCATATAGTTGCCATACTAACGATAAATCAAATTTCAAGTCTTTGTATGGAAAACTTTTTTGTTCTCCAAGTTATCGCAACCGAATTCAGCGTTCCTTTATTTGACATAGCCATACACGATTTGTGAAAGTTTGGTCCGGATTAGACCACTATATCATAAGCTGCCATACAAACGACCGAATGAAAGCAAGTCTTTGTATGGAAAACTTTTTTGTTCTCCAAGTTATCGCAACCGAATTGAGAATTCATTTATTTGACATAGCCATTCACGATTTGTGAAAGTTTGGTCCGGACCGGACCACTATATCATATAGCTGCCATACAAACGACCGAATGAAAGCAAGTCTTTGTATGGAAAACTTTTTTGTTCTCCAAGTTATCGCAACCGAACTAAACATTTATTCATTTGACATAGCCACACACGATTTGTAAAAGTTTGGTCCGGATCGGACTACTATATCATATAGCTGCCATACAAACGACCGAATGAAAGCAAGTCATTGTATTGAAAACTTTTTTGTTTTCCAAGCTATTGCAACCGAATTCGAGATTTATACATTCGATGTAGCCGTACACAATTTGTGAAAGTTTGGTCCGGATCGGAGAACTATATCTAACAGCTGCCATACTAACGATCAATCAGATTTCAAGTCTTTGTATGGAAAACTTTTTGTTTTCCAAGCTATCGCAACCGAATTCAACCTTTATTCATTCGACTTAGCCGTACACAATGTGTTAAAGTTTGGTCGGGATCGGACTACTATATCATATAGCTGCCATACAAAGGACCGATATGAAAGCAAGTCTTTGTATGGAAAACTTTTTTGTTCTCCAAGTTATCGCAACCGAATTGAGAATTCGTTTATTTGACATAGCCATTCACGATTTGTGAAAGTTTGGTCCGGACCGGACCACTATATCATATAGCTGCCATACAAACGACCGAATGAAAGCAAGTCTTTGTATGGAAAACTTTTTTGTTCTCCAAGCTATCGCAACCGAATTAAACATTTATTTATTTGGCTTAGCCAAACACGATTTGTGAAAGTTTGGTCGGGATCGGACCACTATATCATATAGCTGCCATACAAACGACCGAATGAAAGCAAGTCTTTGTATGGAAAACTTTTTTGTTCTCCAAGCTATCGCAACCGAACTAAACATTTATTCATTTGACATAGCCACACACGATTTGTTAAAGTTTGGTCCGGATCGGACCACTATATCATATAGCTGCCATACAAACGACCGAATGAAAGCAAGTCATTGTATTGAAAACTTTTTTGTTTTCCAAGCTATTGCAACCGAATTCAAGATTTATACATTCGATGTAGCCGTACACAATTTGTGAAAGTTTGGTCGGGATCGGACTTTTATATCATATAGCTGCCATACAAAGGGACCGATATGAAAGCAAGTCTTTGTATGGAAAACTTTTTTGTTCTCCAAGTTATCGCAACCGAATTGAGCTTTCATTTATTTGACAAAGCCATACACGATTTGTGAAAGTTTGGTCCGGATCAGACCACTATATCATAAGCTGCCATACAAACGACCGAATGAAAGCAAGTCTTTGTATTGAAAACTTTTTTGTTCTCCAAGTTATCGCAACCGAATTAAGCATTCATTTATTTGACATAGCCATACACGATTTGTAAAAGTTTGGTCCGGATCGGACCACTATATCATATAGTTGCCATACTAACGATAAATCAAATTTCAAGTCTTTGTATGGAAAACTTTTTTGTTCTCCAAGTTATCGCAACCGAATTCAGCGTTCCTTTATTTGACATAGCCATACACGATTTGTGAAAGTTTGGTCCGGATTAGACCACTATATCATAAGCTGCCATACAAACGACCGAATGAAAGCAAGTCTTTGTATGGAAAACTTTTTTGTTCTCCAAGTTATCGCAACCGAATTGAGAATTCATTTATTTGACATAGCCATTCACGATTTGTGAAAGTTTGGTCCGGACCGGACCACTATATCATATAGCTGCCATACAAACGACCGAATGAAAGCAAGTCTTTGTATGGAAAACTTTTTTGTTCTCCAAGTTATCGCAACCGAACTAAACATTTATTCATTTGACATAGCCACACACGATTTGTAAAAGTTTGGTCCGGATCGGACTACTATATCATATAGCTGCCATACAAACGACCGAATGAAAGCAAGTCATTGTATTGAAAACTTTTTTGTTTTCCAAGCTATTGCAACCGAATTCGAGATTTATACATTCGATGTAGCCGTACACAATTTGTGAAAGTTTGGTCCGGATCGGAGAACTATATCTAACAGCTGCCATACTAACGATCAATCAGATTTCAAGTCTTTGTATGGAAAACTTTTTTGTTTTCCAAGCTATCGCAACCGAATTCAACCTTTATTCATTCGACTTAGCCGTACACAATGTGTTAAAGTTTGGTCGGGATCGGACTACTATATCATATAGCTGCCATACAAAGGACCGATATGAAAGCAAGTCTTTGTATGGAAAACTTTTTTGTTCTCCAAGTTATCGCAACCGAATTGAGAATTCGTTTATTTGACATAGCCATTCACGATTTGTGAAAGTTTGGTCCGGACCGGACCACTATATCATATAGCTGCCATACAAACGACCGAATGAAAGCAAGTCTTTGTATGGAAAACTTTTTTGTTCTCCAAGCTATCGCAACCGAATTAAACATTTATTTATTTGGCTTAGCCAAACACGATTTGTGAAAGTTTGGTCGGGATCGGACCACTATATCATATAGCTGCCATACAAACGACCGAATGAAAGCAAGTCTTTGTATGGAAAACTTTTTTGTTCTCCAAGCTATCGCAACCGAACTAAACATTTATTCATTTGACATAGCCACACACGATTTGTTAAAGTTTGGTCCGGATCGGACCACTATATCATATAGCTGCCATACAAACGACCGAATGAAAGCAAGTCATTGTATTGAAAACTTTTTTGTTTTCCAAGCTATCGCAACCGAATTCGAGATTTATACATTCGATGTAGCCGTACAAAATTTGTGAAAGTTTGGTCGGGATCGGACTTTTATATCATATAGCTGCCATACAAAGGACCGATATGAAAGCAAGTCTTTGTATGGAAAACTTTTTTGTTCTCCAAGTTATCGCAACCGAATTGAGTTTTCATTTATTTGACAAAGCCATACACGATTTGTGAAAGTTTGGTCCGGATCAGACCACTATATCATAAGCTGCCATACAAACGACCGAATGAAAGCAAGTCTTTGTATTGAAAACTTTTTTGTTCTCCAAGTTATCGCAACCGAATTAAGCATTCATTTATTTGACATAGCCATACACGATTTGTAAAAGTTTGGTCCGGATCGGACCACTATATCATATAGTTGCCATACTAACGATAAATCAAATTTCAAGTCTTTGTATGGAAAACTTTTTTGTTCTCCAAGTTATCGCAACCGAATTCAGCGTTCCTTTATTTGACATAGCCATACACGATTTGTGAAAGTTTGGTCCGGATTAGACCACTATATCATAAGCTGCCATACAAACGACCGAATGAAAGCAAGTCTTTGTATGGAAAACTTTTTTGTTCTCCAAGTTATCGCAACCGAATTGAGAATTCATTTATTTGACATAGCCATTCACGATTTGTGAAAGTTTGGTCCGGACCGGACCACTATATCATATAGCTGCCATACAAACGACCGAATGAAAGCAAGTCTTTGTATGGAAAACTTTTTTGTTCTCCAAGTTATCGCAACCGAACTAAACATTTATTCATTTGACATAGCCACACACGATTTGTAAAAGTTTGGTCCGGATCGGACTACTATATCATATAGCTGCCATACAAACGACCGAATGAAAGCAAGTCATTGTATTGAAAACTTTTTGTTTTCCAAGCTATTGCAACCGAACTCAAGATTTATACATTCGATGTAGCCGTACACAATTTGTGAAAGTTTGGTCCGGATCGGAGAACTATATCTAACAGCTGCCATACTAACGATCAATCAGATTTCAAGTCTTTGTATGGAAAACTTTTTTGTTTTCCAAGCTATCGCAACCGAATTCAACATTTATTCATTCGACTTAGCCGTACACAATGTGTTAAAGTTTGGTCGGGATCGGACTACTATATCATATAGCTGCCATACAAAGGACCGATATGAAAGCAAGTCTTTGTATGGAAAACTTTTTGTTCTCCAAGTTATCGCAACCGAATTGAGAATTCGTTTATTTGACATAGCCATTCACGATTTGTGAAAGTTTGGTCCGGACCGGACCACTATATCATATAGCTGCCATACAAACGACCGAATGAAAGCAAGTCTTTGTATGGAAAACTTTTTTGTTCTCCAAGCTATCGCAACCGAATTAAACATTTATTTATTTGGCTTAGCCAAACACGATTTGTGAAAGTTTGGTCGGGATCGGACCACTATATCATATAGCTGCCATACAAACGACCGAATGAAAGCAAGTCTTTGTATGGAAAACTTTTTTGTTCTCCAAGCTATCGCAACCGAACTAAACATTTATTCATTTGACATAGCCACACACGATTTGTTAAAGTTTGGTCCGGATCGGACCACTATATCATATAGCTGCCATACAAACGACCGAATGAAAGCAAGTCATTGTATTGAAAACTTTTTGTTTTCCAAGCTATCGCAACCGAATTCGAGATTTAAACATTCGATGTAGCCGTACAAAATTTGTGAAAGTTTGGTCGGGATCGGACTTTTATATCATATAGCTGCCATACAAAGGACCGATATGAAAGCAAGTCTTTGTATGGAAAACTTTTTTGTTCTCCAAGTTATCGCAACCGAATTGAGCGTTCATTTATTTGACAAAGCCATACACGATTTGTGAAAGTTTGGTCCGGATCAGACCACTATATCATAAGCTGCCATACAAACGACCGAATGAAAGCAAGTCTTTGTATTGAAAACTTTTTTGTTCTCCAAGTTATCGCAACCGAATTAAGCATTCATTTATTTGACATAGCCATACACGATTTGTAAAAGTTTGGTCCGGATCGGACCACTATATCATATAGTTGCCATACTAACGATAAATCAAATTTCAAGTCTTTGTATGGAAAACTTTTTTGTTCTCCAAGTTATCGCAACCGAATTCAGCGTTCCTTTATTTGACATAGCCATACACGATTTGTGAAAGTTTGGTCCGGATTAGACCACTATATCATAAGCTGCCATACAAACGACCGAATGAAAGCAAGTCTTTGTATGGAAAACTTTTTTGTTCTCCAAGTTATCGCAACCGAATTGAGAATTCATTTATTTGACATAGCCATTCACGATTTGTGACAGTTTGGTCCGGACCGGACCACTATATCATATAGCTGCCATACAAACGACCGAATGAAAGCAAGTCTTTGTATGGAAAACTTTTTTGTTCTCCAAGTTATCGCAACCGAACTAAACATTTATTCATTTGACATAGCCACACACGATTTGTAAAAGTTTGGTCCGGATCGGACTACTATATCATATAGCTGCCATACAAACGACCGAATGAAAGCAAGTCATTGTATTGAAAACTTTTTTGTTTTCCAAGCTATTGCAACCGAATTCAAGATTTATACATTCAATGTAGCCGTACACAATTTGTGAAAGTTTGGTCGGGATCGGACTACTATATCATATAGCTGCGATACAAACGACCGATATGAAAGCAAGTCTTTGTATGGAAAATTTTTTTGTTCTCCAAGTTATCGCAACCGAATTGAGCATTCGTTTATTTGACATAGCCATTCACGATTTGTGAAAGTTTGGTCCGGACCGGACCACTATATCATATAGTTGCCATACTAACGATAAATCAAATTTCAAGTCTTTGTATGGAAAACTTTTTTGTTCTTCAAGTTATCGCAACCGAATTCAGCGTTCCTTTATTTGACATAGCCATACACGATTTTGTGAAAGTTTGGTCCGGATTAGACCACTATATCATAAGCTGCCATACAAACGACCGAATGAAAGCAAGTCTTTGTATGGAAAACTTTTTTGTTCTCCAAGTTATCGCAACCGAATTAACCATTCATTTATTTGACAAAGCCATACACGATTTGTAAAAGTTTGGTCCGGATCCGACCACTATATCATATAGTTGCCATACTAACGATAAATCAAATTTCAAGTCTTTGTATGGAAAACTTTTTTGTTTTCCAAGCTATCGCAACCGAATTCAACATTTATTCATTCGACTTAGCCGTACACAATGTGTTAAAGTTTGGTCGGGATCGGACTACTATATCATATAGCTGCCATACAAAGGACCGATATGAAAGCAAGTCTTTGTATGGAAAACTTTTTTGTTCTCCAAGTTATCGCAACCGAATTGAGAACTCATTTATTTGACATAGCCATTCACGATTTGTGAAAGTTTGGTCCGGACCGGACCACTATATCATATAGTTGCCATACTAACGATAAATCAAATTTCAAGTCTTTGTATGGAAAACTTTTTTGTTCTCCAAGCTATCGCAACCGAATTAAACATTTATTTATTTGGCTTAGCCAAACACGATTTGTGAAAGTTTGGTCGGGATCGGACCACTATATCATATAGCTGCCATACAAACGACCGAATGAAAGCAAGTCTTTGTATGGAAAATTTTTTTTGTTTTCCAAGCAATTGCAACCGAATTAAAGTTTTATTGATCTAACAAAGCCATACACGATTTGTGAAAGTTTGGTCGGGATTGGACCACTATATCATATAGCTGCCATACAAACGACCGAATGAAAGCAAGTCTTTGTATGGAAAACTTTTTTGTTCTCCAAGTTATCGCAACCGAATTGAGCGTTCATTTATATGACGTAGCCATACACGATTTGTAAAAGTTTTGTCGGGATCGGAGCACTATATCATATAGCTGCCATACAAACGACCGAACGAAAGCAAGTCATTGTATTGAAAACTTTTTTGTTTTCCAAGCTATTGCAACCGAATTCAAGATTTATACATTCGATGTAACCGCACACAATTTGTTAAAGTTTGGTTGGGATCGGACCACTATATCGTATAGCTGCCATACAAACGACCGAATGAAAGCAAGTCATTGTATTGAAAACTTTTTTGTTTTCCAAGCTATTGCAACCGAATTCAAGATTTATACATTTGATGTAGCCGTACATAATTTGTAAAAGTTTGGTCCGGATCGGAGATCTATATCTAACAGCTGCCATACTAACGATCAATCAGATTTCAAGTCTTTGTATGGAAAACTTTTTTGTTCTGCAAGCTATCGCAACCGAATTCAACATTTATTCATTTGACTTAGCCATACACGATGTGTGAAAGTTTGGTCGGGATCGGACTACTATATCATATAGCTGCCATACAAAGGACCGATATGAAAGCGAGTCTTTGTATGGAAAACTTTTTTGTTCTCCAAGTTATCGCAACCGAATTGAGCGATCGTTTATATAAAATAGCCATACACGATTTGTGAAAGTTTGGTCCGGATCCGACAACTATATCTAATAGCTGCTATACTAACGATCAATCAGATTTCAAGTCTTTGTATGGAAAACTTATTTGTTCTCCAAGCTATCGCAACCGAACTAAACATTTATTTATTTAGCTTAGCCAAACACGATTTGTGAAAGTTTGGTCGGGATCGGACTACTATATCATATAGCTGCCATACAAACGACCGATATGAAAGCAAGTCTTTGTATGGAAAACTTTTTTGTTCTCCAAGTTATCGCAACCGAATTGAGCAATCATTTATATGACATAGCCATACACGATTTGTGAAAGTTTGGTCCGGATCGGACAACTATATCTAATAGCTGCTATACTAACGATCAATCAGATTTCAAGTCTTTGTATGGAAAACTTTTTTGTTCTCCAAGCTATCGCAACCGAACTAAACATTTATTTATTTAGCTTAGCCAAACACGATTTGTAAAAGTTTGGTCGGGATCGGACTACTATATCATATAGCTGCCGTACAAACGACCGATATGAAAGCAAGTCTTTGTATGGAAAACTTTTTTGTTCTCGAAGCTATCGATTTCAATCGGATTTCAAGTCTTTGTATGGAAAACTTTTTTGTTCTCCAAGCTATCGCAACCGAACTAAACATTTATTTATTTAGCTTAGCCAAACACGATTTGTGAAAGTTTGGTCCGGAGCAGACCACTATATCATAAGCTGCCATACAAACGACCGAATGAAAGCAAGTCTTTGTATGGAAAACTTTTTTGTTCTCCAAGTTATCGCAACCGAATTAAGCATTCATTTATTTGACATAGCCATACACGATTTGTAAAAGTTTGGTCCGGATCGGACCACTATATCATATAGTTGCCATACTAACGATAAATCAAATTTCAAGTCTTTGTATGGAAAACTTTTTTGTTCTCCAAGCTATCGCAACCGAATTAAACATTTATTTATTTGGCTTAGCCAAACACGATTTGTGAAAGTTTGGTCGGGATCGGACCACTATATCATATAGCTGCCATACAAACGACCGAATGAAAGCAAGTCTTTGTATGGAAAATTTTTTTTGTTTTCCAAGCAATTGCAACCGAATTAAAGTTTTATTGATTTAACAAAGCCATACACGATTTGTGAAAGTTTGGTCGGGATCGGACCACTATATCATATAGCTGCCATACAAACGACCGAATGAAAGCAAGTCTTTGTATGAAAATTTTTTTTGTTTTCCAAGCAATTGCAACCGAATTAAAGTTTTATTGATTTAACAAAGCCATACACGATTTGTGAAAGTTTGGTCCGGATCGGACCACCATATCATATAGCTGCCATACAAACGACCGAATGAAAGCAAGTCTTTGTATGAAAATTTTTTTTGTTTTCCAAGCAATTGCAACCGAATTAAAGTTTTATTGATTTAACAAAGCCATACACGATTTGTGAAAGTTTGGTCCGGATCGGACCACCATATCATATAGCTGCCATACAAACGACCGAATGAAAGCAAGTCTTTGTATGAATATTTTTTTTGTTTTCCAAGCAATTGCAACCGAATTAAAGTTTTATTGATTTAACAAAGCCATACACGATTTGTAAAAGTTTGGTCCGGATCGGACCACTATATCATATAGTTGCCATACTAACGATAAATCAAATTTCAAGTCTTTGTATGGAAAACTTTTTTGTTCGCCAAGCTATCGCAACCGAATTAAACATTTATTTATTTGGCTTAGCCAAACACGATGTGTGAAAGTTTGGTCGGGATCGGACTACTATATCATATAGCTGCCATACAAAGGACCGATATGAAAGCAAGTCTTTGTATGGAAAACTTTTTTGTTCTCGAAGCTATCGATTTCAATCAGATTTCAAGTCTTTGTATGGAAAACTTTTTTGTTCTCCAAGCTATCGCAACCGAACTAAACATTTATTCATTTGACATAGCCGTACACGATGTGTGAAAGTTTGGTCCGGATCGGACCACTATATCATATAGCTGCTATACTAACGACCGAATGAAAGCAAGTCTTTGTATGGAAAACTTTTTTGTTCTCCAAGTTATCGCAACCGAATTGAGCTATCATTTATATGACATAGCCATTCACGATTTGTAAAAGTTTGGTCCGGATCGGACAACTATATCTAATAGCTGCTATACTAACGATCAATCAGATTTCAAGTCTTTGTATGGAAAACTTTTTTGTTCTCCAAGCTATCGCAACCGAACTAAACATTTATTTATTTAGCTTAGCCAAACACGATTTGTAAAAGTTTGGTCGGGATCGGACTACTATATCATATAGCTGCCATACAAACGACCGATATGAAAGCAAGTTTTTGTATGGAAAACTTTTTTGTTCTCGAAGCTATCGATTTCAATCAGATTTCAAGTCTTTGTATGGAAAACTTTTTTGTTCTCCAAGTTATCGCAACCGAATTCAGCGTTCCTTTATGTGACATAGCCATACACGATTTGTGAAAGTTTGGTCCGGATCAGACCACTATATCATAAGCTGCCATACCAACGACCGAATGAAAGCAAGTCTTTGTATGGAAAACTTTTTTGTTCTCCAAGTTATCGCAACCGAATTAAGCATTCATTTATTTGATATAGCCATACACGATTTGTAAAAGTTTTGTCCGGATCGGACCACTATATCATATAGTTGCCATACTAACGATAAATCAAATTTCAAGTCTTTGTATGGAAAACTTTTTTGTTCGCCAAGCTATCGCAACCGAATTAAACATTTATTTATTTGGCTTAGCCAAACACGATTTGTTTGGTTTGGTCGGGATCGGACCACTATATCATATAGCTGCCATACAAACGACCGAATGAAAGCAAGACTTTGTATGTAAAATTTTTTTTGTTTTCCAAGCAATTGCAACCGAATTAAAGTTTTATTGATTTAACAAAGCCATACACGATTTGTGAAAGTTTGGTCCGGATCGGACCACTATATCATATAGCTGCCATACAAACGACCGAATGAAAGCAAGTCTTTGTATGGAAAATTTTTTTTGCTCTCCAAGCTATCGCAACCGAACTAAACATTTATTTATTTGGCTTAGCCAAACACGATTTTTGAAAGTTTGGTCGGGATCGGACTACTATATCATATAGCTGCCATACAAACGACCGATATGAAAGCAAGTCTTTGTATGGAAAACTTTTTTGTTCTCCAAGCTATCGCAACCGAATTAAACATTTATTTATTTGGCTTAGCCAAACACGATTTGTGAAAGTTTGGTCGGGATCGGACCACTATATCATATAGCTGCCATACAAACGACCGAATGAAAGCAAGTCTTTGTATGGAAAATTTTTTTTGTTTTCCAAGCAATTGCAACCGAATTAAAGTTTTATTGATTTAACAAAGCCATACACGATTTGTGAAAGTTTGGTCGGGATCGGACCACTATATCATATAGCTGCCATACAAACGACCGAATGAAAGCAAGTCTTTGTATGAAAATTTTTTTTGTTTTCCAAGCAATTGCAACCGAATTAAAGTTTTATTGATTTAACAAAGCCATACACGATTTGTGAAAGTTTGGTCCGGATCGGACCACCATATCATATAGCTGCCATACAAACGACCGAATGAAAGCAAGTCTTTGTATGAAAATTTTTTTTGTTTTCCAAGCAATTGCAACCGAATTAAAGTTTTATTGATTTAACAAAGCCATACACGATTTGTGAAAGTTTGGTCCGGATCGGACCACCATATCATATAGCTGCCATACAAACGACCGAATGAAAGCAAGTCTTTGTATGAATATTTTTTTTGTTTTCCAAGCAATTGCAACCGAATTAAAGTTTTATTGATTTAACAAAGCCATACACGATTTGTAAAAGTTTGGTCCGGATCGGACCACTATATCATATAGTTGCCATACTAACGATAAATCAAATTTCAAGTCTTTGTATGGAAAACTTTTTTGTTCGCCAAGCTATCGCAACCGAATTAAACATTTATTTATTTGGCTTAGCCAAACACGATGTGTGAAAGTTTGGTCGGGATCGGACTACTATATCATATAGCTGCCATACAAAGGACCGATATGAAAGCAAGTCTTTGTATGGAAAACTTTTTTGTTCTCCAAGTTATCGCAACCGAATTGAGCTATCATTTATATGACATAGCCATTCACGATTTGTAAAAGTTTGGTCCGGATCGGACAACTATATCTAATAGCTGCTATACTAACGATCAATCAGATTTCAAGTCTTTGTATGGAAAACTTTTTTGTTCTCCAAGCTATCGCAACCGAACTAAACATTTATTTATTTAGCTTAGCCAAACACGATTTGTAAAAGTTTGGTCGGGATCGGACTACTATATCATATAGCTGCCATACAAACGACCGATATGAAAGCAAGTTTTTGTATGGAAAACTTTTTTGTTCTCGAAGCTATCGATTTCAATCAGATTTCAAGTCTTTGTATGGAAAACTTTTTTGTTCTCCAAGTTATCGCAACCGAATTCAGCGTTCCTTTATGTGACATAGCCATACACGATTTGTGAAAGTTTGGTCCGGATCAGACCACTATATCATAAGCTGCCATACCAACGACCGAATGAAAGCAAGTCTTTGTATGGAAAACTTTTTTGTTCTCCAAGTTATCGCAACCGAATTAAGCATTCATTTATTTGATATAGCCATACACGATTTGTAAAAGTTTTGTCCGGATCGGACCACTATATCATATAGTTGCCATACTAACGATAAATCAAATTTCAAGTCTTTGTATGGAAAACTTTTTTGTTCGCCAAGCTATCGCAACCGAATTAAACATTTATTTATTTGGCTTAGCCAAACACGATTTGTTTGGTTTGGTCGGGATCGGACCACTATATCATATAGCTGCCATACAAACGACCGAATGAAAGCAAGACTTTGTATGTAAAATTTTTTTTGTTTTCCAAGCAATTGCAACCGAATTAAAGTTTTATTGATTTAACAAAGCCATACACGATTTGTGAAAGTTTGGTCCGGATCGGACCACTATATCATATAGCTGCCATACAAACGACCGAATGAAAGCAAGTCTTTGTATGGAAAATTTTTTTTGCTCTCCAAGCTATCGCAACCGAACTAAACATTTATTTATTTGGCTTAGCCAAACACGATTTTTGAAAGTTTGGTCGGGATCGGACTACTATATCATATAGCTGCCATACAAACGACCGATATGAAAGCAAGTCTTTGTATGGAAAACTTTTTTGTTCTCGAAGCTATCGATTTCAATCAGATTGTCAAGTCTTTGTATGGAAAACTTTTTTGTTCTCCAAGCTATCGCAACCGAACTAAATATTTATTCATTTGACATAGCCGTACACGATGTGTGAAAGTTTGGTGGGGATCGGACTACTATATCATATAGCTGCCATACAAACGACCGAATGAAAGCAAGTCTTTGTATGGAAAACTTTTTTGTTTTCCGAGCTATTGCAACCGAATTCAAGATTTATACACTAGATGTAGCCGTACACAAGTTGTGAAAGATTGGTCGGGATCGGACTACTATATCATATAGCTGCCATACAAAGGACCGATATGAAAGCAAGTCTTTGTATGGAAAACTTTTTTGTTCTCGAAGCTATCGATTTCAATCAGATTTCAAGTCTTTGTATGGAAAACTTTTTTGTTCTCCAAGCTATCGCAACCGAACTAAACATTTATTCATTTGACATAGCCGTACACGATGTGTGAAAGTTTGGTCCGGATCGGAGAACTATATCTAACAGCTGCCATACTAACGATCAATCAGATTTCAAGTCTTTGTATGGAAAACTTTTTTGTTCTCCAAGCTATCGCAACCGAATTAAACATTTATTTATTTGGCTTAGCCAAACACGATTTGTGAAAGTTTGGTCGGGATCGGACCACTATATCATATAGCTGCCATACAAACGACCGAATGAAAGCAAGTCTTTGTATGGAAAATTTTTTTTGTTTTCCAAGCAATTGCAACCGCATTAAAGTTTTATTGATTTAACAAAGCCATACACGATTTGTGAAAGTTTGGTCCGGATCGGACCACTATATCATATAGCTGCCATACAAACGACCGAATGAAAGCAAGTCTTTGTATGGAAAACCCTTTGTTCTCCAAGTTATCGCAACCGAATTGAGCTATCATTTATATGACATAGCCATACACGATTTGTGAAAGTTTGGTCCGGATCGGACAACTATATCTTATAGCTGCTATACTAACGATCAATCAGATTTCAAGTCTTTGTATGGAAAACTTTTTTGTTCTCCAAGCTATCCCAACCGAACTAAACATTTATTTATTTAGCTTAGCCAAACACGATTTGTAAAAGTTTGGTCGGGATCGGACTACTATATCATATAGCTGCCATACAAACGACCGATATGAAAGCAAGTCTTTGTATGGAAAACTTTTTTGTTCTCGAAGCTATCGATTTCAATCAGATTTCAAGTCTTTGTATGGAAAACTTTTTTGTTCTCCAAGTTATCGCAACCGAATTCAGCGTTCCTTTATTTGACATAGCCATACACGATTTGTGAAAGTTTGTTCCGGATCAGACCACTATATCATAAGCTGCCATACAAACGACCGAATGAAAGCAAGTCTTTGTATGGAAAACTTTTTTGTTCTCCAAGTTATCGCAACCGAATTAAGCATTCTTTTTTTTGATATAGCCATACACGATTTGTAAAAGTTTGGTCCGGATCGGACCACTATATCATATAGTTGCCATACTAACGATAAATCAAATTTCAAGTCTTTGTATGGAAAACTTTTTTGTTCGCCAAGCTATCGCAACCGAATTGAGCGTTCATTTATATGATATAGCCATACACGATTTGTAAAAGTTTGGTCGGGATCGGACCACTATATCATATAGCTGCCATACAAACGACCGAATGAAAGCAAGTCTTTGTATGGAAAACTTTTTTGTTCTCCAAGTTATCGCAACCGAATTAAGCGTTCATTTATTTGACATAGCCATTCACGATTTGTGAAAGTTTGGTCCGGACCGGACCACTAGATCATATAGCTGCCATACAAACGACCGAATGAAAGCAAGTCATTGTATTGAAAACTTTTTGTTTTCCAAGCTATCGCAACCGAATTCGAGATTTATACATTCGATGCAGCCGTACACATTTTGTGAAGGTTTGGTCGGGATCGGACTACTATATCATATAGCTGCCATACAAACGACCGAATGATAGCAAGTCTTTGTATGGAAAACTTTTTTGTTCTCCAAGTTATCGCAACCGAATTAAGCGTTCATTTATTTGACATAGCCATACACGATTTGTAAAAGTTTGGTCCGGATCAGACCACTATATCATATAGCTGCCATACAAACGACCGAATGATAGCAAGTCTTTGTATGGAAAACTTTTTGTTTTCCAAGCTATTGCAACCGAATTCAAGATTTATACACTAGATGTAACCGTACACAAGTTGTGAAAGTTTGGTCGGGATCGGACTATTATATCATATAGCTGCCATACAAAGGACCGATATGAAAGCAAGTCTTTGTATGGAAAACTTTTTTGTTCTCGAAGCTATCGATTTCAATCAGATTTCAAGTCTTTGTATGGAAAACTTTTTTGTTCTCCAAGCTATCGCAACCGAACTAAACATTTATTCATTTGACATAGCCGTACACGATGTGTGAAAGTTTGGTCCGGATCGGACCACTATATCATATAGCTGCCATACAAACGATCGAATGAAAGCAAGTCTTTGTATGGAAAACTTTTTTGTTCTCCAAGTTATCGCAACCGAATTGAGCTATCATTTATATGACATAGCCATACACGATTTGTGAAAGTTTGGTCCGGATCGCACAACTATATCTAATAGCTGCTATACTAACGATCAATCAGATTTCAAGTCTTTGTATGGAAAACTTTTTTGTTCTCCAAGCTATCGCAACCGAACTAAACATTTATTTATTTAGCTTAGCCAAACACTATTTGTAAAAGTTTGGTCGGGATCGGACTACTATATCATATAGCTGCCATACAAACGACCGATATGAAAGCAAGTCTTTGTATGGAAAACTTTTTTGTTCTCGAAGCTATCGATTTAAAACAGATTTCAAGTCTTTGTATGGAAAACTTTTTTGTTCTCCAAGTTATCGCAACCGAATTCAGCGTTCCTTTATTTGACATAGCCATACACGATTTGTGAAATTTTGGTCCGGATCAAACCACTATATCATAAGCTGCCATACAAACGACCGAATGAAAGCAAGTCTTTGTATGGAAAACTTTTTTGTTCTCCAAGTTATCGCAACCGAATTAAGCATTCATTTATTTGACATAGCTATACACGATTTGTAAAAGTTTGGTCCGGATCGGACCACTATATCATATAGTTGCCATACTAACGATAAATCAAATTTCAAGTCTTTGTATGGAAAACTTTTTTGTTCTCCACGCTATCGCAACCGAATTGAGCGTTCATTTATATGATATAGCCATACACGATTTGTAAAAGTTTGGTCGGGATCGGACTACTATATCATATAGCTGCCATACAAACGACCGAATGAAAGCAAGTCTTTGTATGGAAAACTTTTTTGTTCTCCAAGTTATCGCAACCGAATTGAGCGTTCATTTATTTGACATAGCCATTCACGAATTGTGAAAGTTTGGTCCGGACCGGACCACTATATCATATAGCTGCCATACAAACGACCGAATGAAAGCAAGTCTTTGTATGGAAAACTTTTTTGTTCTCCAAGTCTCCATAGCCACACACGATTTGTTAAAGTTTGGTTCGGATCGGACCACTATATCATATAGCTGCCATACAAACGACCGAATGAAAGCAAGTCATTGTATTGAAAACTTTTTTGTTTTCCAAGCTATCGCAACCGAATTCAAGATTTATACATTCGATGTAGCCGTACACAATTTGTAAAAGTTTGGTCGGGATCGGACTACTATATCATATAGCTGCCATACAAAGGACCGATATGAAAGCAAGTCTTTGTATGGAAAACTTTTTTGTTCTCCAAGTTATCGCAACCGAACTAAACATTTATTCATTTGACATAGCCATACACGATTTGTGAAAGTTTGGTCCGGATCAGACCACTATATCATAAGCTGCCATACAAACGACCGAATGAAAGCAAGTCTTTGTATGGAAAACTTTTTTGTTCTCCAAGTTATCGCAACCGAATTAAGCATTTATTTATTTGCCATAGCCATACAAGATTTGTAAAAGTTTGGTCCGGATCGGAATACTATATCATATTGTTGCCATACTAACGATAAATCAAATTTCAAGTCTTTGTATGGAAAACTTTTTTGTTCGCCAAGCTATCGCAACCGAATTCAACATTTATTTATCTGGCTTAGCCAAACACGATTTGTGAAAGTTTGGTCGGGATCGGACCACTATATCATATAGCTGCCATACAAACGACCGAATGAAAGCAAGTCTTTGTATGGAAAACTTTTTTGTTCTCCAAGCTATCGCACCCGAACTAAACATTTATTTATTTAGCTTAGCCAAACACGATTTGTGAAAGTTTGGTCGGGATCGGACTACTATATCATATAGCTGCCATACAAACGACCGAATGAAAGCAAGTCTTTGTATGGAAAACTTTTTTGTTCTCCAAGTTATCGCAACCGAATTAAGCGATCATTTATATGACATAGCCATACACGATTTGTGAAAGTTTGGTCCGGGTCGGACAACTATATCTAATAGCTGCTATACTAACGATCAATCAGATTTCAAGTCTTTGTATGGAAAACTTTTTTGTTCTCGAAGCTATCGCAACCGAACTAAACATTTATTTATTTAGCTTAGCCAAACACGATTTGTGAAAGTTTGGTCGGGATCGGACTACTATATCATATAGCTGCCATACAAAGGACCGATATGAAAGCAAGTCTTTGTATGGAAAACTTTTTTGTTCTCCAAGTTATCGCAACCGAATTGAGCGATCATTTATATGACATAGCCATACACGATTTGTGAAAGTTTGGTCCGGGTCGGACAACTATATCTAATAGCTGCTATACTAACGATCAATCAGATTTCAAGTCTTTGTATGGAAAACTTTTTTGTTCTCCAAGCTATCGCAACCGAACTAAACATTTTTTTTTTTAGCTTAGCCAAACACGATTTGTGAAAGTTTGGTCGGGATCGGACTACTATATCATATAGCTGCCATACAAACGACCGATATGAAAGCAAGTCTTTGTATGGAAAACTTTTTTGTTCTCGAAGCTATCGGTTTCAATCAGATTTCAAGTCTTTGTATGGAAAACTTTTTTGTTCTCCAAGCTATCGCAACCGAACTAAACATTTATATATTTGACATAGCCATACACGATTTGTAAAAGTTTGGTCGGGATCGGACCACTATATCATATAGCTGCCATACAAACGACCGAATGAAAGCAAGTCATTGTATTGAAAACTTTTTTGTTTTCCAAGCTATTGCAACCGAATTCAAGATTTATACACTAGATGTAGCCGTACACAAGTTGTGAAAGTTTGGTCTGGATCGGAGAACTATATCTAATAGCTTACACGATTTGTGAAAGTTTGGTCCGGATCAGACCACTATATCATAAGCTGCCATACTAACGACCGAATGAAAGCAAGTCTTTGTATGGAAAACTTTTTTGTTCTCCAAGTTATCGCAACCGAATTAAGCTTTTATTTATTTGACATAGCCATACAAGATTTGTAAAAGTTTGGTCCGGATCGGAATACTATATCATATAGTTGCCATACTAACGATAAATCAAATTTCAAGTCTTTGTATGGAAAACTTTTTTGTTCGCCAAGCTATCGCAACCGAATTAAACATTTATTTATCTGGCTTAGCCAAACACGATTTGTGAAAGTTTGGTCGGGATCGGACCACTATATCATATAGCTGCCATACAAACGACCGAATGAAAGCAAGTCTTTGTATGGAAAACTTTTTTGTTCTCCAAGCTATCGCAACCGAACTAAACATTTATTTATTTAGCTTAGCCAAACACGATTTGTGAAAGTTTGGTCGGGATCGGACTACTGTATCATATAGCTGCCATACAAACGACCGATATGAAAGCAAGTCTTTGTATGGAAAACTTTTTTGTTCTCCAAGTTATCGCAACCGAATTCAGCGTTCCTTTATTTGACATAGCCATACACGATTTGTGAAAGTTTGGTCCGGATCAGACCACTATATCATAAGCTGCCATACGAAGGACCGATATGAAAGCAAGTCTTTGTATGGAAAACTTTTTTGTTCGCCAAGTTATCGCAACCGAATTAAACATTTATTTATTTGGCATAGCCAAACACGATTTGTGAAAGTTTGGTCGGGATCGGAACACTATATCATATAGCTGCCATACAAACGACCGAATGAAAGCAAGTCTTTGTATGGAAATTTTTTTTTGTTTTCCAAGCAATTGCAACCGACTTAAAGTTTTATTGATTTAACAAAGCCATACATGATTTGTGAAAGTTTGGTCCGGATCGGACCACTATATCATATAGCTGCCATACAAACGACCGAATGAAAGCAAGTCTTTGTACGGAAAATTTTTTTTGCTCTCCAAGCTATCGCAACCGAACTAAACATTTATTTATTTGGCTTAGCCAAACACGATTTTTGAAAGTTTGGTCGGGATCGGACTACTATATCATATAGCTGCCATACAAACGACCGATATGAAAGCAAGTCTTTGTATGGAAAACTTTTTTGTTCTCGAAGCTATCGATTTCAATCAGATTTCAAGTCTTTGTATGGAAAACTTTTTGTTCTCCAAGCTATCGCAACCGAACTAAATATTTATTTATTTGACATAGCCGTACACGATGTGTGAAAGTTTGGTCCGGATCGGACCACTATATCATATAGCTGCCATACAAACGACCGAATGAAAGCAAGTCTTTGTATGGAAAACTTTTTTGTTTTCCAAGCTATTGCAACCGAATTCAAGATTTATACATTTGATGTAGCCGTACACAATTTGTAAAAGTTTGGTCGGGATCGGACTACTATATCATATAGCTGCCATACAAACGACCGAATGAGGGCAAGTCTTTGTATGGAAAACTTTTTTGTTTTCCAAGCTATTGCAACCGAATTCAAGATTTATACATTCGATGTAGCCGTACAATTTTTGTGAAAGTTTGGTCCGGATCGGAGAACTTTATCTAACAGCTGCCATACTAACGATCAATCAGATTTCAAGTCTTTGTATGGAAAACTTTTTTGTTCTCCAAGCTATCGCAACCGAATTCAACACTTATTCATTTGACTTAGCCATACACGATGTGTGAAAGTTTGGTCGGGATCGGACTACTATATCATATAGCTGCCATACAAAGGACCGATATGAAAGCAAGTCTTTGTATGGAAAACTTTTTTGTTCTCCAAGTTATCGCAACCGAATTGAGCGATCATTTATATGACATAGCCATTACACAATTTGTGAAAGTTTGGTCCGGGTCAGACAACTATATCTAATAGCTGCTATACTAACGATCAATCAGATTTCAAGTCTTTGTATGGAAAACTTTTTTGTTCTCCAAGCTATCGCAACCGAACTAAACATTTATTTATTTAGCTTAGCCAAACACGATTTGTGAAAGTTTGGTCGGGATCGGACTACTATATCATATAGCTGCCATACAAACGACCGATATGAAAGCAAGTCTTTGTATGGAAAACTTTTATGTTCTCGAAGCTATCGGTTTCAATCAGATTTCAAGTCTTTGTATGGAAAACTTTTTTGTTCTCCAAGCTATCGCAACCGAATTAAACATTTATTCATTTGACATAGCCGTACACGATGTGTGAAAGTTTGGTCCGGATCGGACCACTATATCATATAGCTGCAATACAAACGACCGAATGAAAGCAAGTCATTGTATTGAAAACTTTTTTGTTTTCCAAGCTATTGCAACCGAATTCAAGATTTATACATGCGATGTAGCCGTACACAATTTGTGAAAGTTTGGTCCGGATCGGAGAACTATATCTAACAGCTGCCATACTAACGATCAATCAGATTTCAAGTCTTTGTATGGAAAACTTTTTTGTTCTCCAAGTTATCGCAACCGAATTGAGCGTTCATTTATATGATATAGCCATACACAATTTGTGAAAGTTTGGTCCGGGTCGGACATTTATATCTAATAGCTGCTATACTAACGATCAATCAGATTTCAAGTCTTTGTATGGAAAACTTTTTTGTTCTCCAAGCTATCGCAACCGAACTAAACATTTATTCATTTGACATAGCCGTACACGATGTGTAAAAGTTTGGTCGGGATCGGACCACTATACCATATAGCTGCCATGCAAACGGCCGAATGAAAGCAAGTCATTGTATTGAAAACTTTTTTGTTTTCCAAGCTATTGCAACCGAATTCAAGATTTATACACTAGATGTAGCCGTACACAAGTTGTGAAAGTTTGGTCTGGATCGGAGAACTATATCTAATAGCTTACACGATTTGTGAAAGTTTGGTCCGGATCAGACCACTATATCATAAGCTGCCATACAAACGACCGAATGAAAGCAAGTCTTTGTATGGAAAACTTTTTTGTTCTCCAAGTTATCGCAACCGAATTAAGCTTTTATTTATTTGACATAGCCATACAAGATTTGTAAAAGTTTGGTCCGGATCGGAATACTATATCATATAGTTGCCATACTAACGATAAATCAAATTTCAAGTCTTTGTATGGAAAACTTTTTTGTTCGCCAAGCTATCGCAACCGAATTAAACATTTATTTATCTGGCTTAGCCAAACACGATTTGTGAAAGTTTGGTCGGGATCGGACCACTATATCATATAGCTGCCATACAAACGACCGAATGAAAGCAAGTCTTTGTATGGAAAACTTTTTTGTTCTCGAAGCGATCGCAACCGAACTAAACATTTATTTATTTGGCTTAGCCAAACACGATTTTTGAAAGTTTGGTCGGGATCGGACTACTATATCATATAGCTGCCATACAAACGACCGATTTGAAAGCAAGTCTTTGTATGGAAAACTTTTTTGTTCTCGAAGCTATCGATTTCAATCAGATTTCAAGTCTTTGTATGGAAAACTTTTTTGTTCTCCAAGCTATCGCAACCGAACTAAATATTTATTCATTTGACATAGCCGTACACGATGTGTGAAAGTTTGGTCCGGATCGGACTACTATATCATATAGCTGCCATACAAACGACCGAATGAAAGCAAGTCTTTGTATGGAAAACTTTTTTGTTTTCCAAGCTATTGCAACCGAATTCAAGATTTATACATTTGATGTAGCCGTACACAATTTGTAAAAGTTTGGTCGGGATCGGACTACTATATCATATAGCTGCCATACAAACGACCGAATGAGGGCAAGTCTTTGTATGGAAAACTTTTTTGTTTTCCAAGCTATTGCAACCGAATTCAAGATTTATACATTCGATGTAGCCGTACATTATTTGTGAAAGTTTGGTCCGGATCGGAGAACTTTATCTAACAACTGCCATACTAACGATCAATCAGATTTCAAGTCTTTGTATGGAAAACTTTTTTGTTCTCCAAGCTATCGCAACCGAATTCAACACTTATTCATTTGACTTAGCCATACACGATGTGTGAAAGTTTGGTCGGGATCGGACTACTATATCATATAGCTGCCATACAAAGGACCGATATGAAAGCAAGTCTTTGTATGGAAAACTTTTTTGTTCTCCAAGTTATCGCAACCGAATTGAGCGATCATTTATATGACATAGCCATACACAATTTGTGAAAGTTTGGTCCGGGTCAGACAACTATATCTAATAGCTGCTATACTAACGATCAATCAGATTTCAAGTCTTTGTATGGAAAACTTTTTTGTTCTCCAAGCTATCGCAACCGAACTAAACATTTATTTATTTAGCTTAGCCAAACACGATTTGTGAAAGTTTGGTCGGGATCGGACTACTATATCATATAGCTGCCATACAAACGACCGATATGAAAGCAAGTCTTTGTATGGAAAACTTTTATGTTCTCGAAGCTATCGGTTTCAATCAGATTTCAAGTCTTTGTATGGAAAACTTTTTTGTTCTCCAAGCTATCGCAACCGAATTAAACATTTATTCATTTGACATAGCCGTACACGATGTGTGAAAGTTTGGTCCGGATCGGACCACTATATCATATAGCTGCAATACAAACGACCGAATGAAAGCAAGTCATTGTATTGAAAACTTTTTTGTTTTCCAAGCTATTGCAACCGAATTCAAGATTTATACATGCGATGTAGCCGTACACAATTTGTGAAAGTTTGGTCCGGATCGGAGAACTATATCTAACAGCTGCCATACTAACGATCAATCAGATTTCAAGTCTTTGTATGGAAAACTTTTTTGTTCTCCAAGTTATCGCAACCGAATTGAGCGTTCATTTATATGATATAGCCATACACAATTTGTGAAAGTTTGGTCCGGGTCGGACATTTATATCTAATAGCTGCTATACTAACGATCAATCAGATTTCAAGTCTTTGTATAGAAAAATTTTTTGTTCTCCAAGCTATCGCAACCGAACTAAACATTTATTCATTTGACATAGCCGTACACGATGTGTAAAAGTTTGGTCGGGATCGGACCACTATATCATATAGCTGCCATGCACACGGCCGAATGAAAGCAAGTCATTGTATTGAAAACTTTTTTGTTCTCCAAGTTATCGCAACCGAATTCAGCGTTCCTTTATTTGACATAGCCATACACGATTTGTGAAAGTTTGGTCCGGATCAGACCACTATATCATAAGCTGCCATACGAAGGACCGATATGAAAGCAAGTCTTTGTATGGAAAACTTTTTTGTTCGCCAAGTTATCGCAACCGAATTAAACATTTATTTATTTGGCATAGCCAAACACGATTTGTGAAAGTTTGGTCGGGATCGGAACACTATATCATATAGCTGCCATACAAACGACCGAATGAAAGCAAGTCTTTGTATGGAAATTTTTTTTTGTTTTCCAAGCAATTGCAACCGACTTAAAGTTTTATTGATTTAACAAAGCCATACATGATTTGTGAAAGTTTGGTCCGGATCGGACCACTATATCATATAGCTGCCATACAAACGACCGAATGAAAGCAAGTCTTTGTACGGAAAATTTTTTTTGCTCTCCAAGCTATCGCAACCGAACTAAACATTTATTTATTTGGCTTAGCCAAACACGATTTTTGAAAGTTTGGTCGGGATCGGACTACTATATCATATAGCTGCCATACAAACGACCGATATGAAAGCAAGTCTTTGTATGGAAAACTTTTTTGTTCTCGAAGCTATCGATTTCAATCAGATTTCAAGTCTTTGTATGGAAAACTTTTTTGTTCTCCAAGCTATCGCAACCGAACTAAATATTTATTTATTTGACATAGCCGTACACGATGTGTGAAAGTTTGGTCCGGATCGGACCACTATATCATATAGCTGCCATACAAACGACCGAATGAAAGCAAGTCTTTGTATGGAAAACTTTTTTGTTTTCCAAGCTATTGCAACCGAATTCAAGATTTATACATTTGATGTAGCCGTACACAATTTGTAAAAGTTTGGTCGGGATCGGACTACTATATCATATAGCTGCCATACAAACGACCGAATGAGGGCAAGTCTTTGTATGGAAAACTTTTTTGTTTTCCAAGCTATTGCAACCGAATTCAAGATTTATACATTCGATGTAGCCGTACAATTTTTGTGAAAGTTTGGTCCGGATCGGAGAACTTTATCTAACAGCTGCCATACTAACGATCAATCAGATTTCAAGTCTTTGTATGGAAAACTTTTTTGTTCTCCAAGCTATCGCAACCGAATTCAACACTTATTCATTTGACTTAGCCATACACGATGTGTGAAAGTTTGGTCGGGATCGGACTACTATATCATATAGCTGCCATACAAAGGACCGATATGAAAGCAAGTCTTTGTATGGAAAACTTTTTTGTTCTCCAAGTTATCGCAACCGAATTGAGCGATCATTTATATGACATAGCCATTACACAATTTGTGAAAGTTTGGTCCGGGTCAGACAACTATATCTAATAGCTGCTATACTAACGATCAATCAGATTTCAAGTCTTTGTATGGAAAACTTTTTTGTTCTCCAAGCTATCGCAACCGAACTAAACATTTATTTATTTAGCTTAGCCAAACACGATTTGTGAAAGTTTGGTCGGGATCGGACTACTATATCATATAGCTGCCATACAAACGACCGATATGAAAGCAAGTCTTTGTATGGAAAACTTTTATGTTCTCGAAGCTATCGGTTTCAATCAGATTTCAAGTCTTTGTATGGAAAACTTTTTTGTTCTCCAAGCTATCGCAACCGAATTAAACATTTATTCATTTGACATAGCCGTACACGATGTGTGAAAGTTTGGTCCGGATCGGACCACTATATCATATAGCTGCAATACAAACGACCGAATGAAAGCAAGTCATTGTATTGAAAACTTTTTTGTTTTCCAAGCTATTGCAACCGAATTCAAGATTTATACATGCGATGTAGCCGTACACAATTTGTGAAAGTTTGGTCCGGATCGGAGAACTATATCTAACAGCTGCCATACTAACGATCAATCAGATTTCAAGTCTTTGTATGGAAAACTTTTTTGTTCTCCAAGTTATCGCAACCGAATTGAGCGTTCATTTATATGATATAGCCATACACAATTTGTGAAAGTTTGGTCCGGGTCGGACATTTATATCTAATAGCTGCTATACTAACGATCAATCAGATTTCAAGTCTTTGTATGGAAAACTTTTTTGTTCTCCAAGCTATCGCAACCGAACTAAACATTTATTCATTTGACATAGCCGTACACGATGTGTAAAAGTTTGGTCGGGATCGGACCACTATACCATATAGCTGCCATGCAAACGGCCGAATGAAAGCAAGTCATTGTATTGAAAACTTTTTTGTTTTCCAAGCTATTGCAACCGAATTCAAGATTTATACACTAGATGTAGCCGTACACAAGTTGTGAAAGTTTGGTCTGGATCGGAGAACTATATCTAATAGCTTACACGATTTGTGAAAGTTTGGTCCGGATCAGACCACTATATCATAAGCTGCCATACAAACGACCGAATGAAAGCAAGTCTTTGTATGGAAAACTTTTTTGTTCTCCAAGTTATCGCAACCGAATTAAGCTTTTATTTATTTGACATAGCCATACAAGATTTGTAAAAGTTTGGTCCGGATCGGAATACTATATCATATAGTTGCCATACTAACGATAAATCAAATTTCAAGTCTTTGTATGGAAAACTTTTTTGTTCGCCAAGCTATCGCAACCGAATTAAACATTTATTTATCTGGCTTAGCCAAACACGATTTGTGAAAGTTTGGTCGGGATCGGACCACTATATCATATAGCTGCCATACAAACGACCGAATGAAAGCAAGTCTTTGTATGGAAAACTTTTTTGTTCTCGAAGCGATCGCAACCGAACTAAACATTTATTTATTTGGCTTAGCCAAACACGATTTTTGAAAGTTTGGTCGGGATCGGACTACTATATCATATAGCTGCCATACAAACGACCGATTTGAAAGCAAGTCTTTGTATGGAAAACTTTTTTGTTCTCGAAGCTATCGATTTCAATCAGATTTCAAGTCTTTGTATGGAAAACTTTTTTGTTCTCCAAGCTATCGCAACCGAACTAAATATTTATTCATTTGACATAGCCGTACACGATGTGTGAAAGTTTGGTCCGGATCGGACTACTATATCATATAGCTGCCATACAAACGACCGAATGAAAGCAAGTCTTTGTATGGAAAACTTTTTGTTTTCCAAGCTATTGCAACCGAATTCAAGATTTATACATTTGATGTAGCCGTACACAATTTGTAAAAGTTTGGTCGGGATCGGACTACTATATCATATAGCTGCCATACAAACGACCGAATGAGGGCAAGTCTTTGTATGGAAAACTTTTTTGTTTTCCAAGCTATTGCAACCGAATTCAAGATTTATACATTCGATGTAGCCGTACATTATTTGTGAAAGTTTGGTCCGGATCGGAGAACTTTATCTAACAACTGCCATACTAACGATCAATCAGATTTCAAGTCTTTGTATGGAAAACTTTTTTGTTCTCCAAGCTATCGCAACCGAATTCAACACTTATTCATTTGACTTAGCCATACACGATGTGTGAAAGTTTGGTCGGGATCGGACTACTATATCATATAGCTGCCATACAAAGGACCGATATGAAAGCAAGTCTTTGTATGGAAAACTTTTTTGTTCTCCAAGTTATCGCAACCGAATTGAGCGATCATTTATATGACATAGCCATACACAATTTGTGAAAGTTTGGTCCGGGTCAGACAACTATATCTAATAGCTGCTATACTAACGATCAATCAGATTTCAAGTCTTTGTATGGAAAACTTTTTTGTTCTCCAAGCTATCGCAACCGAACTAAACATTTATTTATTTAGCTTAGCCAAACACGATTTGTGAAAGTTTGGTCGGGATCGGACTACTATATCATATAGCTGCCATACAAACGACCGATATGAAAGCAAGTCTTTGTATGGAAAACTTTTATGTTCTCGAAGCTATCGGTTTCAATCAGATTTCAAGTCTTTGTATGGAAAACTTTTTTGTTCTCCAAGCTATCGCAACCGAATTAAACATTTATTCATTTGACATAGCCGTACACGATGTGTGAAAGTTTGGTCCGGATCGGACCACTATATCATATAGCTGCAATACAAACGACCGAATGAAAGCAAGTCATTGTATTGAAAACTTTTTTGTTTTCCAAGCTATTGCAACCGAATTCAAGATTTATACATGCGATGTAGCCGTACACAATTTGTGAAAGTTTGGTCCGGATCGGAGAACTATATCTAACAGCTGCCATACTAACGATCAATCAGATTTCAAGTCTTTGTATGGAAAACTTTTTTGTTCTCCAAGTTATCGCAACCGAATTGAGCGTTCATTTATATGATATAGCCATACACAATTTGTGAAAGTTTGGTCCGGGTCGGACATTTATATCTAATAGCTGCTATACTAACGATCAATCAGATTTCAAGTCTTTGTATAGAAAAATTTTTTGTTCTCCAAGCTATCGCAACCGAACTAAACATTTATTCATTTGACATAGCCGTACACGATGTGTAAAAGTTTGGTCGGGATCGGACCACTATATCATATAGCTGCCATGCACACGGCCGAATGAAAGCAAGTCATTGTATTGAAAACTTTTTTGTTTTCCAAGCTATTGCAACCGAATTCAAGATTTATACACTAGATGTAGCCGTACACAAGTTGTGAAAGTTTGGTCTGGATCGGAGAACTATATCTAATAGCTTACACGATTTGTGAAAGTTTGGTCCGGATCAGACCACTATATCATAAGCTGCCATACAAACGACCGAATGAAAGCAAGTCTTTGTATGGAAAACTTTTTTGTTCTCCAAGTTATCGCAACCGAATTAAGCTTTTATTTATTTGACATAGCCATACAAGATTTGTAAAAGTTTGGTCCGGATCGGAATACTATATCATATAGTTGCCATACTAACGATAAATCAAATTTCAAGTCTTTGTATGGAAAACTTTTTTGTTCGCCAAGCTATCGCAACCGAATTAAACATTTATTTATCTGGCTTAGCCAAACACGATTTGTGAAAGTTTGGTCGGGATCGGACCACTATATCATATAGCTGCCATACAAACGACCGAATGAAAGCAAGTCTTTGTATGGAAAACTTTTTTGTTCTCGAAGCGATCGCAACAGAACTAAACATTTATTTATTTGGCTTAGCCAAACACGATTTTTGAAAGTTTGGTCGGGATCGGACTACTATATCATATAGCTGCCATACAAACGACCGATATGAAAGCAAGTCTTTGTATGGAAAACTTTTTTGTTCTCGAAGCTATCGATTTCAATCAGATTTCAAGTCTTTGTATGGAAAACTTTTTTGTTCTCCAAGCTATCGCAACCGAACTAAATATTTATTCATTTGACATAGCCGTACACGATGTGTGAAAGTTTGGTCCGGATCGGACTACTATATCATATAGCTGCCATACAAACGACCGAATGAAAGCAAGTCTTTGTATGGAAAACTTTTTTGTTTTCCAAGCTATTGCAACCGAATTCAAGATTTATACATTTGATGTAGCCGTACACAATTTGTAAAAGTTTGGTCGGGATCGGACTACTATATCATATAGCTGCCATACAAACGACCGATATGAAAGCAAGTCTTTGTATGGAAAACTTTTTGGTTCTCGAAGCTATCGGTTTCAATCAGATTTCAAGTCTTTGTATGGAAAACTTTTTTGTTCTCCAAGCTATCGCAACCGAACTAAACATTTATTCATTTGACATAGCCGTACACGATATGTGAAAGTTTGGTCCGGATCGGACCACTATATCATATAGCTGCAATACAAACGACCGAATGAAAGCAAGTCATTGTATTGAAAACTTTTTGTTTTCCAAGCTATTGCAACCGAATTCAAGATTTATACATGCGATCTAGCCGTACACAATTTGTGAAAGTTTGGTCCGGATCGGAGAACTATATCTAACAGCTGCCATACTAACGATCAATCAGATTTCAAGTCTTTGTATGGAAAACTTTTTTGTTCTCCAAGTTATCGCAACCGAATTGAGCGTTCATTTATATGATATAGCCATACACAATTTGTGAAAGTTTGGTCCGGGTCGGACATTTATATCTAATAGCTGCTATACTAACGATCAATCAGATTTCAAGTCTTTGTATGGAAAACTTTTTTGTTCTCCAAGCTATCGCAACCGAACTAAACATTTATTCATTTGACATAGCCGTACACGATGTGTAAAAGTTTGGTCGGGATCGGACCACTATATCATATAGCTGCCATGCAAACGACCGAATGAAAGCAAGTCATTGTATTGAAAACTTTTTTGTTTTCCAAGCTATTGCAACCGAATTCAAGATTTATACACTAGATGTAGCCGTACACAAGTTGTGAAAGTTTGGTCTGGATCGGAGAACTATATCTAATAGCTTACACGATTTGTGAAAGTTTGGTCCGGATCAGACCACTATATCATAAGCTGCCATACAAACGACCGAATGAAAGCAAGTCTTTGTATGGAAAACTTTTTTGTTTTCCAAGCTATTGCAACCGAATTCAAGATTTATACATTCGATGTAGCCGTACATTATTTGTGAAAGTTTGGTCCGGATCGGAGAACTATATCTAACAGCTGCCATACTAACGATCAATCAGATTTCAAGTCTTTGTATGGAAAACTTTTTTGTTCTCCAAGCTATCGCAACCGAATTCAACATTTATTCATTTGACTTAGCCATACACGATGTGTGAAAGTTTGGTCGGGATCGGACTACTATATCATATAGCTGCCATACAAAGGACCGATATGAAAGCAAGTCTTTGTATGGAAAACTTTTTTGTTCTCCAAGTTATCGCAACCGAATTGAGCGATCATTTGTATGACATAGCCATACACAATTTGTGAAAGTTTGGTCCGGGTCGGACAACTATATCTAATAGCTGCTATTCTAACGATCAATCAGATTTCAAGTCTTTGTATGGAAAACTTTTTTGTTCTCCAAGCTATCGATTTCAATCAGATTTCAAGTCTTTGTATGGAAAACTTTTTTGTTCTCCAAACTATCGCAACCGAACTAAACATTTATTCATTTGACATAGCCGTACACGATGTGTGAAAGTTTGGTCCGGATCGGACCACTATATCATATAGCTGCCATACAAACGACCGAATGAAAGCAAGTCTTTGTATGGAAAACTTTTTTGTTCTCGAAGCTATCGCAACCGAACTAAACATTTATTTATTTGGCTTAGCCAAACACGATTTTTGAAAGTTTGGTCGGGATCGGACTACTATATCATATAGCTGCCATACAAACGACCGATATGAAAGCAAGTCTTTGTATGGAAAACTTTTTTGTTCTCGAAGCTATCGGTTTCAATCAGATTTCAAGTCTTTGTATGGAAAACTTTTTTGTTCTCCAAGCTATCGCAACCGAACTAAACATTTATTCATTTGACATAGCCATACACGATGTGTGAAAGTTTGGTCCGGATCGGATCACTATATCATATAGCTGCAATACAAACGACCGAATGAAAGCAAGTCATTGTATTGAAAACTTTTTTGTTTTCCAAGCTATTGCAACCGAATTCAAGATTTATACATGCGATGTAGCCGTACACAATTTGTGAAAGTTTGGTCCGGATCGGAGGACTATATCTAGCAGCTGCCATACTAACGATCAATCAGATTTCAAGTCTTTGTATGGAAAACTATTTTGTTCTCCAAGTTATCGCAACCGAATTGAGCGTTCATTTATATGATATAGCCATACACAATTTGTGAAAGTTTGGTCCGGGTCGGACATTGATATCTAATAGCTGCTATACTAACGATCAATCAGATTTCAAGTCTTTGTATGGAAAACTTTTTTGTTCTCCAAGCTATCGCAACCGAACTAAACATTTATTCATTTGACATAGCCGTACACGATGTGTAAAAGTTTGGTCGGGATCGGACCACTATATCATATAGCTGCCATGCAAACGACCGAATGAAAGCAAGTCATTGTATTGAAAACTTTTTTGTTTTCCAAGCTATTGCAACCGAATTCAAGAGTTATACACTAGATGTAGCCGTACACAAGTTGTGAAAGTTTGGTCTGGATCGGAGAACTATATCTAATAGCTTACACGATTTGTGAAAGTTTGGTCCGGATCAGACCACTATATCATAAGCTGCCATACAAACGACCGAATGAAAGCAAGTCTTTGTATGGAAAACTTTTTTGTTCTCCAAGTTATCGCAACCGAATTAAGCTTTTATTTATTTGACATAGCCATACAAGATTTGTAAAGGTTTGGTCCGGATCGGAATACTATATCATATAGTTGCCATACTAACGATAAATCAAATTTCAAGTCTTTGTATGGAAAACTTTTTTGTTCGCCAAGCTATCGCAACCGAATTAAACATTTATTTATCTGGCTTAGCCAAACACGATTTGTGAAAGTTTGGTCGGGATCGGACCACTATATCATATAGCTGCCATACAAACGACCGAATGAAAGCAAGTCTTTGTATGGAAAACTTTTTGTTCTCAAAGCTATCGCAACCGAACTAAACATTTATTTATTAAGCTTAGCCAAACACGATTTGTGAAAGTTTGGTCGGGATCGGACTACTGTATCATATAGCTGCCATACAAACGACCGATATGAAAGCAAGTCTTTGTATGGAAAACTTTTTTGTTCTCCAAGTTATCGCAACCGAATTCAGCGTTCCTTTATTTAACATAGCCATACACGATTTGTAAAAGTTTGGTCCGGATCAGACCACTATATCATATAGTTGCCATACTAACGATAAATCAAATTTCAAGTCTTTGTATGGAAAACTTTTTTGTTCGCCAAGCTATCGCAACCGAATTAAACATTTATTTATTTGGCTTAGCCAAACACGATTTGTGAAAGTTTGGTCGGGATCGGACTACTATATCATATAGCTGCCATACAAACGACCGATATGAAAGCAAGTCTTTGTATGGAAAATTTTTTTTGTTTTCCAAGCAATTGCAACCGAATTAAAGTTTTATTGATTTAACAAAGCCATACACGATTTGTGAAAGTTTGGTCCGGATCGGACCACTATATCATATAGCTGCCATACAAACGACCGAATGAAAGCAAGTCTTTGTATGGAAAATTTTTTTGCTCTCCAAGCTATCGCAACCGAACTAAACATTTATTTATTTGGCTTAGCCAAACACGATTTTTGAAAGTTTGGTCGGGATCGGACTACTATATCATATAGCTGCCATACAAACGACCGATATGAAAGCAAGTCTTTGTATGGAAAATTTTTTTTGTTTTCCAAGCAATTGCAACCGAATTAAAGTTTTATTGATTTAACAAAGCCATACACGATTTGTGAAAGTTTGGTCCGGATCGGACCACTATATCATATAGCTGCCATACAAACGACCGAATGAAAGCAAGTCTTTGTATGGAAAATTTTTTTTGCTCTCCAAGCTATCGCAACCGAACTAAACATTTATTTATTTGGCTTAGCCAAACACGATTTTTGAAAGTTTGGTCGGGATCGGACTACTATATCATATAGCTGCCATACAAACGACCGATATGAAAGCAAGTCTTTGTATGGAAAACTTTTTTGTTCTCGAAGCTATCGATTTCAATCAGATTTCAAGTCTTTGTATGGAAAACTTTTTTGTTCTCCAAGCTATCGCAACCGAACTAAATATTTATTCATTTGACATAGCCGTACACGATGTGTGAAAGTTTGGTCCGGATCGGACCACTATATCATATAGCTGCCATACAAACGACCGAATGAAAGCAAGTCTTTGTATGGAAAACTTTTTTGTTTTCCAAGCTATTGCAACCGAATTCAAGATTTATACATTTGATGTAGCCGTACACAATTTGTAAAAGTTTGGTCGGGATCGGACTACTATATCATATAGCTGCCATACAAACGACCGAATGAAAGCAAGTCTTTGTATGGAAAACTTTTTTGTTCTCCAAACTATTGCAACCGAATTCAAGATTTATACATTCGATGTAGCCGTACATAATTTGTGAAAGTTTGGTCCGGATCGGAGAACTATATCTAACAGCTGCCATACTAACGATCAATCAGATTTCAAGTCTTTGTATGGAAAACTTTTTTGTTCTCCAAGCTATCGCAACCGAATTCAACATTTATTCATTTGACTGAGCCATACACGATGTGTGAAAGTTTGGTCGGGATCGGACTACTATATCATATAGCTGCCATACAAAGGACCGATATGAAAGCAAGTCTTTGTATGGAAAACTTTTTTGTTCTCCAAGTTATTGCAACCGAATTGAGCGATCATTTATATGACATAGCCATACACGATTTGTGAAAGTTTGGTCCGGGTCGGACAACTATATCTAATAGCTGCTATACTAACGATCAATCAGATTTCAAGTCTTTGTATGGAAAACTTTTTTGTTCTCCAAGCTATCGCAACCGAACTAAACATTTATTTATTTAGCTTAGCCAAACACGATTTGTGAAAGTTTGGTCGGGATCGGACTACTATATCATATAGCAGTTATACAAACGATCGATCAGATTTTAAGACTTTGTATGGACAACTTTTTTGTTCTCCAAGCTATCTCAACCGAATTAAACATTTATTTATTTGACTTAGCCGTACACGATTTGTAAAAGTTTGGTCGGGATAGGACCACTATATCATATAGCTGCCATATAAACGACCGATATGAAAGCAAGTCTTTGTATGGAAAACTTTTTTCTTCTCCAAGCTATCGCAACCGAATTAAGCACTTATTAATTGCACTTAGCCATACACGATTTGTGAAAGTTTGGTCCGGATCGGACTACTATATCATATAGCTGCCATACAAACGACCGAATGAAAGCAAGTCTTTCTATGGAAAACTTTTTTGTTTTCAAAGCATTTGCAACCGAATTCAAAATTTGTACATTGTACATAGATAGACTTACACGATTTGTAAAAGTCTGGTCCGGATCGGACCACTATGTCATATAGCTGCCATACAAACGACCGAATGAAAGCAAGTCTTTGTATGGGAAACTTTTTGTTTTCCAAGCAATTGCAACCGAATTCAACATTTCTTTATTTAACATAGCCATAAACGATTTGTGAAAGTTTGGTCTGGATCGGACTACTATATCATATAGCAGTTATACAAACGATCGATCAGATTTTAAGACTTTGTATGGAAAACTTTGTTGTTCTCCAAGCTATCGCAACCGAATTAAACATTTTTTTATTTGACTTAGCCGTACACGATTTATGAAAGTTTGGTCCGGATCGGACCACTATATCATATATATCAGCCATACAAACGATCAATCAAATTTTAAGACTTTGTATGGACAACTTTTTTGTTCTCCAAGCTATCGCAACCGAATTAAACATTTATTTATTTGACTTAGCCGTACACGATTTGTAAAAGTTTGGTCGGGATAGGACCACTATATCATATAGCTGCCATACAAACGACCGAATGAAAGCATGTCTTTGTATGGAAAACTTTTTTGTTTTCCAAGCAATTGCAACCGAATTCAACATTTCTTTATTTGACATAGCCATACACGATTTGTGAAAGTTTGGTCTGGATCGGACCACTATATCATATAGCAGTTATACAAACGATCGATCAGATTTTAAGACTTTGTATGGAAAACTTTGTTGTTCTCCAAGCTATCGCAACCGAATTAAGCATTTATTAATTGCACTTAGCCATACACGATTTGTGAAAGTTTGGTCCGGATCGGACTACTATATCATATAGCTGCCATACAAACGACCGAATGAAAGCAAGTCTTTCTATGGAAAACTTTTTTGTTTTCAAAGCATTTGCAACCGAATTCAAAATTTGTACATTGTACATAGATAGACTTACACGATTTGTATAAGTCTGGTCCGGATCGGACCACTATGTCATATAGCTGCCATACAAACGACCGAATGAAAGCAAGTCTTTGTATGGGAAACTTTTTGTTTTCCAAGCAATTGCAACCGAATTCAACATTTCTTTATTTGACATAGCCATACACGATTTGTGAAAGTTTGGTCTGGATCGGACCACTATATCATATAGCAGTTATACAAACGATCGATCAGATTTTAAGACTTTGTATGGAAAACTTTGTTGTTCTCCAAGCTATCGCAACCGAATTAAACATTTATTTATTTGACTTAGCCGTACACGATTTGTGAAAGTTTGGTCCGGATCGGACCACTATATCATATATATCAGCCATACAAACGATCAATCAAATTTTAAGACTTTGTATGGACAACTTTTTTGTTCTCCAAGCTATCTCAACCGAATTAAACATTTATTTATTTGACATAGCCGTACACGATGTGTGAAAGTTTGGTCCGGATCGGACCACTATATCATATAGCTGCCATACAAACGACCGAATGAAAGCAAGTCTTTGTATGGAAAACTTTTTTGTTTTCCAAGCTATTGCAACCGAATTCAAGATTTATTCATTTGATGTAGCCGTACACAATTTGTAAAAGTTTGGTCCGGATCGGAGAACTATATCTAACAGCTGCCATACTAACGATCAATCAGATTTCAAGTCTTTGTATGGAAAACTTTTTTGTTCTCCAAGCTATCGCAACCGAATTCAACATTTATTCATTTGACTGAGCCATACACGATGTGTGAAAGTTTGGTCGGGATCGGACTACTATATCATATAGCTGCCATACAAAGGACCGATATGAAAGCAAGTCTTTGTATGGAAAACTTTTTTGTTCTCCAAGCTATCGCAACCGAATTAAGCACTTATTAATTGCACTTAGCCATACACGATTTGTGAAAGTTTGGTCCGGATCGGACTTCTATATCATATAGCTGCCATACAAACGACCGAATGAAAGCAAGTCTTTCTATGAAAAACTTTTTTGTTTTCAAAGCATTTGCAACCGAATTCAAAATTTGTACATTGTACATAGATAGACTTACACGATTTGTAAAAGTCTGGTCCGGATCGGACCACTATGTCATATAGCTGCCATACAAACGACCGAATGAAAGCAAGTCTTTGTATGGGAAACTTTTTTGTTTTCCAAGCAATTGCAACCGAATTCAACATTTCTTTATTTAACATAGCCATAAACGATTTGTGAAAGTTTGGTCTGGATCGGACTACTATATCATATAGCAGTTATACAAACGATCGATCAGATTTTAAGACTTTGTATGGAAAACTTTGTTGTTCTCCAAGCTATCGCAACCGCATTACACATTTATTAATTTGACTTAGCCGTACACGATTTGTAAAAGTTTGGTCTGGATCGGACCACTATATCATATAGCTGCCATACAAACGACCGAATGAAAGCAAGTCTTTGTATGGGAAACTTTTTTGTTTTCCAAGCAATTGCAACCGAATTCAACATTTCTTTATCTGACATAGCCATACACGATTTGTGAAAGTTTGGTCTGGATCGGACCACTATATCATATAGCAGTTATACAAACGATCAATCAGATTTTAAGACCTTGTATGGAAAACTTTTTTGTTCTCCAAGCTATCGCAACCGCATTACACATTTATAAATTTGACTTAGCCGTACACGATTTGTAAAAGTTTGGTCTGGATCGGACCACTATATCATATAGTTGCCATACAAACGACCGAATGAAAGCAAGTCTTTGTATGGGAAACTTTTTTGTTTTCCAAGCAATTGCAACCGAATTCAACATTTCTTTATCTGACATAGCCATACACGATTTGTGAAAGTTTGGTCTGGATCGGACCACTATATCATATAGCAGTTATACAAACGATCGATCAGATTTTAAGACTTTGTATGGAAAACTTTGTTGTTCTCCAAGCTATCGCAACCGCATTACACATTTATTAATTTGACTTAGCCGTACACGATTTGTAAAAGTTTGGTCTGGATCGGACCACTATATCATATAGCTGCCATACAAACGACCGAA
This sequence comes from Drosophila merina, assembly GCA_035047645.1. Taxonomy (NCBI): domain Eukaryota; kingdom Metazoa; phylum Arthropoda; class Insecta; order Diptera; family Drosophilidae; genus Drosophila; species Drosophila merina. Next base: position 770,100 of record JAWNPH010000014.1, on the reverse strand, counting down.
TGAAAGCAAGTCTTTGTATGGGAAACTTTTTTGTTTTCCAAGCAATTGCAACCGAATTCAACATTTCTTTATTTGACATAGCCATACACGTTTGTGAAAGTTTGGTCTGGATCGGACCACTATATCATATAGCAGTTATACAAACGATCGATCAGATTTTAAGACTTTGTATGGAAAACTTTTTTGTTCTCCAAGCTATCGCAACCGCATTACACATTTATTAATTTGACTTAGCCGTACACGATTTGTAAAAGTTTATTCCGGATCGGACCACTATGTCATATAGCTGCCATACAAACGACCGAATGAAAGCAAGTCTTTGTATGGGAAACTTTTCTGTTTTCCAAGCAATTGCAACCGAATTCAACATTTCTTTATTTGACATAGCCATACACGATTTGTGAAAGTTTGGTCTGGATCGGACCACTATATCATATAGCAGTTATACAAACGATCAATCAGATTTTAAGACTTTGTATGGAAAACTTTTTTGTTCTCCAAGCTATCGCAACCGCATTGCACATTTATAAATTTGACTTAGCCGTACACGATTTGTAAAAGTTTGGTCGGGATCGGACCACTATGTCATATAGCTGCCATACAAACGACCGAATGAAAGCAAGTCTTTGTATGGGAAACTTTTTTGTTTTCCAAGCAATTGCAACCGAATTCAACATTTCTTTATTTAACATAGCCATACACGATTTGTGAAAGTTTGGTCTGGATCGGACCACTATATCATATAGCAGTTATACAAACGATCGATCAGATTTTAAGACTTTGTATGGAAAACTTTGTTGTTCTCCAAGCTATCGCAACCGAATTAAACATTTATTTATTTGACTTAGCCGTATATGATTTGTAAAAGTTTGGTCCGGATCGGGACACTATATCATATAGCAGCCATACAAACGATCAGTTTTTCAGACTTTGTATGAAAAACTTTTTTGTTCCCCAAGCTATCGCAACCGAATTAAACATTTATTTATTTGACTTAGCCGTATATGATTTGTAAAAGTTTGGTCCGGATCGGGCCACTCTATCATATAGCTGCCATACAAACGACCGAATGAAAGCATGTCTTTGTATGGAAAAATTTTTTGTTTTCCAAGCAATTGCAACCGAATTCAACATTTCTTTATTTGACATAGCCATACACGATTTGTGAAAGTTTGGTCTGGATCGGACCACTATATCATATAGCAGTTATACAAACGATCGATCAGATTTTAAGACTTTGTATGGAAAACTTTGTTGTTCTCCAAGCTATCGCAACCGAATTAAACATTTATTTATTTGACTTAGCCGTATATGATTTGTAAAAGTTTGGTCCGGATCGGGACACTATATCATATAGCTGCCATACAAACGACCGAATGAAAGCATGTCTTTGTATGGAAAACTTTTTTGTTTTCCAAGCAATTGCAACCGAATTCAACATTTCTTTATTTGACATAGCCATACACGATTTGTGAAAGTTTGGTCTGGATCGGACCACTATATCATATAGCAGTTATACAAACGATCGATCAGATTTTAAGACTTTGTATGGAAAACTTTGTTGTTCTCCAAGCTATCGCAACCGAATTAAACATTTATTTATTTGACTTAGCCGTACACGATTTGTGAAAGTTTGGTCCGGATCGGACCACTATATCATATATATCAGCCATACAAACGATCAATCAAATTTTAAGACTTTGTATGGACAACTTTTTTGTTCTCCAAGCTATCTCAACCGAATTAAACATTTATTTATTTGACTTAGCCGTACACGATTTGTAAAAGTTTGGTCGGGATCGGACCACTATATCATATAGCTGCCATATAAACGACCGATATGAAAGCAAGTCTTTGTATGGAAAACTTTTTTGTTCTCCAAGCTATCGATTTCAATCAGATTTCAAGTCTTTTGTATGGAAAACTTTTTTCTTCTCCAAGCTATCGCAACCGAATTAAGCATTTATTAATTGCACTTAGCCATACACGATTTGTGAAAGTTTGGTCCGGATCGGACTACTATATCATATAGCTGCCATACAAACGACCGAATGAAAGCAAGTCTTTCTATGGAAAACTTTTTTGTTTTCAAAGCATTTGCAACCGAATTCAAAATTTGTACATTGTACATAGATAGACTTACACGATTTGTAAAAGTCTGGTCCGGATCGGACCACTATGTCATATAGCTGCCATACAAACGACCGAATGAAAGCAAGTCTTTGTATGGGAAACTTTTTGTTTTCCAAGCAATTGCAACCGAATTCAACATTTCTTTATTTAACATAGCCATAAACGATTTGTGAAAGTTTGGTCTGGATCGGACTACTATATCATATAGCAGTTATACAAACGATCGATCAGATTTTAAGACTTTGTATGGAAAACTTTGTTGTTCTCCAAGCTATCGCAACCGCATTACACATTTATTAATTTGACTTAGCCGTACACGATTTGTAAAAGTTTGGTCTGGATCGGACCACTATATCATATAGCTGCCATACAAACGACCGAATGAAAGCAAGTCTTTGTATGGGAAACTTTTTTGTTTTCCAAGCAATTGCAACCGAATTCAACATTTCTTTATCTGACATAGCCATACACGATTTGTGAAAGTTTGGTCTGGATCGGACCACTATATCATATAGCAGTTATACAAACGATCAATCAGATTTTAAGACCTTGTATGGAAAACTTTTTTGTTCTCCAAGCTATCGCAACCGCATTACACATTTATAAATTTGACTTAGCCGTACACGATTTGTAAAAGTTTGGTCGGGATCGGACCACTATATCATATAGCAGCCATACAAACGATCAGTTTTTCAGACTTTGTATGGAAAACTTTTTTGTTCTCCAAGCTATCGCAACCGCATTACACATTTATTAATTTGACTTAGCCGTACACGATTTGTAAAAGTTTGGTCTGGATCGGACCACTATATCATATAGCTGCCATACAAACGACCGAATGAAAGCAAGTCTTTGTATGGGAAACTTTTTTGTTTTCCAAGCAATTGCAACCGAATTCAACATTTCTTTATCCGACATAGCCATACACGATTTGTGAAAGTTTGGTCTGGATCGGACCACTATATCATATAGCAGTTATACAAACGATCGATCAGATTTTAAGACTTTGTATGGAAAACTTTGTTGTTCTCCAAGCTATCGCAACCGCATTACACCTTTATTAATTTGACTTAGCCGTACACGATTTGTAAAAGTTTGGTCTGGATCGGACCACTATATCATATAGCTGCCATACAAACGACCGAATGAAAGCAAGTCTTTGTATGGGAAACTTTTTTGTTTTCCAAGCAATTGCAACCGAATTCAACATTTCTTTATTTGACATAGCCATACACGTTTGTGAAAGTTTGGTCTGGATCGGACCACTATATCATATAGCAGTTATACAAACGATCAATCAGATTTTAAGACTTTGTATGGAAAACTTTTTTGTTCTCCAAGCTATCGCAACCGCATTGCACATTTATAAATTTGACTTAGCCGTACACGATTTGTAAAAGTTTGGTCGGGATCGGACCACTATGTCATATAGCTGCCATACAAACGACCGAATGAAAGCAAGTCTTTGTATGGGAAACTTTTTTGTTTTCCAAGCAATTGCAACCGAATTCAACATTTCTTTATTTAACATAGCCATACACGATTTGTGAAAGTTTGGTCTGGAGCGGACCACTATATCATATAGCAGTTATACAAACGATCGATCAGATTTTAAGACTTTGTATGGAAAACTTTGTTGTTCTCCAAGCTATCGCAACCGACTTAAACATTTATTTATTTGACTTAGCCGTACACGATTTGTAAAAGTTTGGTCGGGATCGGACCACTATATCATATAGCTGCCATATAAACGACCGATATGAAAGCAAGTCTTTGTATGGGAAACTTTTTTTGTTTTCCAAGCAATTGCAACCGAATTCAATATTTCTTTATTTGACATAGCCATACACGATTTGTGAAAGTTTGGTCGGGATCGGACCACTATATCATATAGCAGTTATACAAACGATCGATCAGATTTTAAGACTTTGTATGGAAAACTTTTTTGTTCCCCAAGCTATCGCAACCGCATTACACATTTATAAATTTGACTTAGCCGTACACGATTTGTAAAAGTTTGGTCGGGATCGGACCACTATATCATATAGCAGCCATACAAACGATCAGTTTTTCAGACTTTGTATGGAAAACTTTTTTGTTCTCCAAGCTATCGCAACCGCATTACACATTTATTAATTTGACTTAGCCGTACACGATTTGTAAAAGTTTGGTCTGGATCGGACCACTATATCATATAGCTGCCATACAAACGACCGAATGAAAGCAAGTCTTTGTATGGGAAACTTTTTTGTTTTCCAAGCAATTGCAACCGAATTCAACATTTCTTTATTTGACATAGCCATACACGTTTGTGAAAGTTTGGTCTGGATCGGACCACTATATCATATAGCAGTTATACAAACGATCGATCAGATTTTAAGACTTTGTATGGAAAACTTTTTTGTTCTCCAAGCTATCGCAACCGCATTACACATTTATTAATTTGACTTAGCCGTACACGATTTGTAAAAGTTTATTCCGGATCGGACCACTATGTCATATAGCTGCCATACAAACGACCGAATGAAAGCAAGTCTTTGTATGGGAAACTTTTTTGTTTTCCAAGCAATTGCAACCGAATTCAACATTTCTTTATTTGACATAGCCATACACGATTTGTGAAAGTTTGGTCTGGATCGGACCACTATATCATATAGCAGTTATACAAACGATCAATCAGATTTTAAGACTTTGTATGGAAAACTTTTTTTGTTCTCCAAGCTATCGCAACCGAATTAAACATTTATTTATTTGACTTAGCCGTATATGATTTGTAAAAGTTTGGTCCGGATCGGGACACTATATCATATAGCAGCCATACAAACGATCAGTTTTTCAGACTTTGTATGAAAAACTTTTTTGTTCCCCAAGCTATCGCAACCGAATTAAACATTTATTTATTTGACTTAGCCGTATATGATTTGTAAAAGTTTGGTCCGGATCGGGCCACTATATCATATAGCTGCCATACAAACGACCGAATGAAAGCATGTCTTTGTATGGAAAACTTTTTTGTTTTCCAAGCAATTGCAACCGAATTCAACATTTCTTTATTTGACATAGCCATACACGATTTGTGAAAGTTTGGTCTGGATCGGACCACTATATCATATAGCAGTTATACAAACGATCGATCAGATTTTAAGACTTTGTATGGAAAACTTTGTTGTTCTCCAAGCTATCGCAACCGAATTAAACATTTATTTATTTGACTTAGCCGTATATGATTTGTAAAAGTTTGGTCCGGATCGGGACACTATATCATATAGCTGCCATACAAACGACCGAATGAAAGCATGTCTTTGTATGGAAAACTTTTTTGTTTTCCAAGCAATTGCAACCGAATTCAACATTTCTTTATTTGACATAGCCATACACGATTTGTGGAAGTTTGGTCTGGATCGGACCACTATATCATATAGCAGTTATACAAACGATCGATCAGATTTTAAGACTTTGTATGGAAAACTTTTTTGTTCCCCAAGCTATCGCAACCGATTTAAACATGTATTTATTTGACTTAGCCGTACACGATTTGTGAAAGTTTGGTCCGGATCGGACTACTATATCATATAGCAGCCATACAAACGATCAATCAAATTTTAAGACTTTGTATGGACAACTTTTTTGTTCTCCAAGCTATCGCAACCGAATTAAACATTTATTTATTTGACTTAGCCGTACACGATTTGTAAAAGTTTGGTCGGGATCGGACCACTATATCATATAGCTGCCATATAAACGACCGATATGAAAGCAAGTCTTTGTATGGAAAACTTTTTTGTTCTCCAAGCTATCGATTTCAATCAGATTTCAAGTCTTTGTATGGAAAACTTTTTTGTTCTCCAAGCTATCGCAACCGAATTAAGCATTTATTAATTTGACTTAGCCATACCCGATTTGTGAAAGTTTGGTCCGGATCGGACTACTATATCATAAAGCTGCCATACAAACGACCGAATGAAAGCAAGTCTTTCTATGGAAAACTTTTTTGTTTTCCAAGCAATTGCAACCGAATTAAACATTTATTTATTTAATTTAGCCGTACATGATTTGTCAAAGTTTGGTCTGGATCGGACCACTATATCATATAGCAGCCATACAAACGATCAATCAGATTTTCACACTTTGTATGGAAAACTTTTTTGTTCTCCAAGCTATCGCAACCGAATTAAACATTTATTTATTTGACTTAGCCGTACACGATTTGTAAAAGTTTGGTCGGTATCGTACCACTATATCATATAGCTGCCATACAAACGACCGATATGCAAGCAAGTCTTTGTATGGAAAACTTTTTTGTTCCCCAAGCTATCGATTTCAATCAGATTTCAAGTCTTTGTATGGAAAACTTTTTTGTTCTCCAAGCTATCGCAACCGAATTTAGCGTTTATTCATTTGACTTAGCCATACACGATTTCTAAAAGTTTGGTCCGGATCGAACCACTATATCATTTAGCTGCCATACAAACGACCGAATGAAAGCAAGTCTTTGTATGGAAAACTTTTTTATTTTCCAAGCTATTGCAACCGAATTCAACATTTCTTTATTTGACATAGCCATACACGATTTGTGAAAGTTTGGTCTGGATCGGACCACTATATCATATAGCAGTTATACAAACGATCGATCAGATTTTAAGACTTTGTATGGAAAACTTTGTTGTTCTCCAAGCTATCGCAACCGAATTAAGCATTTATTAATTGCACTTAGCCATACACGATTTGTGAAAGTTTGGTCCGGATCGGACCACTATATCATATATATCAGCCATACAAACGATCAATCAAATTTTAAGACTTTGTATGGACAACTTTTTTGTTCTCCAAGCTATCTCAACCGAATTAAACATTTATTTATTTGACTTAGCCGTACACGATTTGTAAAAGTTTGGTCGGGATAGGACCACTATATCATATAGCTGCCATACAAACGACCGAATGAAAGCATGTCTTTGTATGGAAAACTTTTTGTTTTCCAAGCAATTGCAACCGAATTCAACATTTCTTTATTTGACATAGCCATACACGATTTGTGAAAGTTTGGTCTGGATCGGACCACTATATCATATAGCAGTTATACAAACGATCGATCAGATTTTAAGACTTTGTATGGAAAACTTTGTTGTTCTCCAAGCTATCGCAACCGAATTAAGCATTTATTAATTGCACTTAGCCATACACGATTTGTGAAAGTTTGGTCCGGATCGGACTACTATATCATATAGCTGCCATACAAACGACCGAATGAAAGCAAGTCTTTCTATGGAAAACTTTTTGTTTTCAAAGCATTTGCAACCGAATTCAAAATTTGTACATTGTACATAGATAGACTTACACGATTTGTATAAGTCTGGTCCGGATCGGACCACTATGTCATATAGCTGCCATACAAACGACCGAATGAAAGCAAGTCTTTGTATGGGAAACTTTTTTGTTTTCCAAGCAATTGCAACCGAATTCAACATTTCTTTATTTGACATAGCCATACACGATTTGTGAAAGTTTGGTCTGGATCGGACCACTATATCATATAGCAGTTATACAAACGATCGATCAGATTTTAAGACTTTGTATGGAAAACTTTGTTGTTCTCCAAGCTATCGCAACCGAATTAAACATTTATTTATTTGACTTAGCCGTACACGATTTGTGAAAGTTTGGTCCGGATCGGACCACTATATCATATATATCAGCCATACAAACGATCAATCAAATTTTAAGACTTTGTATGGACAACTTTTTTGTTCTCCAAGCTATCTCAACCGAATTAAACATTTATTTATTTGACATAGCCGTACACGATGTGTGAAAGTTTGGTCCGGATCGGACCACTATATCATATAGCTGCCATACAAACGACCGAATGAAAGCAAGTCTTTGTATGGAAAACTTTTTTGTTTTCCAAGCTATTGCAACCGAATTCAAGATTTATACATTTGATGTAGCCGTACACAATTTGTAAAAGTTTGGTCCGGATCGGAGAACTATATCTAACAGCTGCCATACTAACGATCAATCAGATTTCAAGTCTTTGTATGGAAAACTTTTTTGTTCTCCAAGCTATCGCAACCGAATTCAACATTTATTCATTTGACTGAGCCATACACGATGTGTGAAAGTTTGGTCGGGATCGGACTACTATATCATATAGCTGCCATACAAAGGACCGATATGAAAGCAAGTCTTTGTATGGAAAACTTTTTTGTTCTCCAAGCTATCGCAACCGAATTAAGCACTTATTAATTGCACTTAGCCATACACGATTTGTGAAAGTTTGGTCCGGATCGGACTTCTATATCATATAGCTGCCATACAAACGACCGAATGAAAGCAAGTCTTTCTATGAAAAACTTTTTTGTTTTCAAAGCATTTGCAACCGAATTCAAAATTTGTACATTGTACATAGATAGACTTACACGATTTGTAAAAGTCTGGTCCGGATCGGACCACTATGTCATATAGCTGCCATACAAACGACCGAATGAAAGCAAGTCTTTGTATGGGAAACATTTTTGTTTCCCAAGCAATTGCAACCGAATTCAACATTTCTTTATTTAACATAGCCATAAACGATTTGTGAAAGTTTGGTCTGGATCGGACTACTATATCATATAGCAGTTATACAAACGATCGATCAGATTTTAAGACTTTGTATGGAAAACTTTGTTGTTCTCCAAGCTATCGCAACCGCATTACACATTTATTAATTTGACTTAGCCGTACACGATTTGTAAAAGTTTGGTCTGGATCGGACCACTATATCATATAGCTGCCATACAAACGACCGAATGAAAGCAAGTCTTTGTATGGGAAACTTTTTTGTTTTCCAAGCAATTGCAACCGAATTCAACATTTCTTTATCTGACATAGCCATACACGATTTGTGAAAGTTTGGTCTGGATCGGACCACTATATCATATAGCAGTTATACAAACGATCAATCAGATTTTAAGACCTTGTATGGAAAACTTTTTTGTTCTCCAAGCTATCGCAACCGCATTACACATTTATAAATTTGACTTAGCCGTACACGATTTGTAAAAGTTTGGTCGGGATCGGACCACTATATCATATAGCAGCCATACAAACGATCAGTTTTTCAGACTTTGTATGGAAAACTTTTTGTTCTCCAAGCTATCGCAACCGCATTACACATTTATTAATTTGACTTAGCCGTACACGATTTGTAAAAGTTTGGTCTGGATCGGACCACTATATCATATAGTTGCCATACAAACGACCGAATGAAAGCAAGTCTTTGTATGGGAAACTTTTTGTTTTCCAAGCAATTGCAACCGAATTCAACATTTCTTTATCTGACATAGCCATACACGATTTGTGAAAGTTTGGTCTGGATCGGACCACTATATCATATAGCAGTTATACAAACGATCGATCAGATTTTAAGACTTTGTATGGAAAACTTTGTTGTTCTCCAAGCTATCGCAACCGCATTACACATTTATTAATTTGACTTAGCCGTACACGATTTGTAAAAGTTTGGTCTGGATCGGACCACTATATCATATAGCTGCCATACAAACGACCGAATGAAAGCAAGTCTTTGTATGGGAAACTTTTTTGTTTTCCAAGCAATTGCAACCGAATTCAACATTTCTTTATTTGACATAGCCATACACGTTTGTGAAAGTTTGGTCTGGATCGGACCACTATATCATATAGCAGTTATACAAACGATCGATCAGATTTTAAGACTTTGTATGGAAAACTTTTTTGTTCTCCAAGCTATCGCAACCGCATTACACATTTATTAATTTGACTTAGCCGTACACGATTTGTAAAAGTTTATTCCGGATCGGACCACTATGTCATATAGCTGCCATACAAACGACCGAATGAAAGCAAGTCTTTGTATGGGAAACTTTTCTGTTTTCCAAGCAATTGCAACCGAATTCAACATTTCTTTATTTGACATAGCCATACACGATTTGTGAAAGTTTGGTCTGGATCGGACCACTATATCATATAGCAGTTATACAAACGATCAATCAGATTTTAAGACTTTGTATGGAAAACTTTTTTGTTCTCCAAGCTATCGCAACCGCATTGCACATTTATAAATTTGACTTAGCCGTACACGATTTGTAAAAGTTTGGTCGGGATCGGACCACTATGTCATATAGCTGCCATACAAACGACCGAATGAAAGCAAGTCTTTGTATGGGAAACTTTTTGTTTTCCAAGCAATTGCAACCGAATTCAACATTTCTTTATTTAACATAGCCATACACGATTTGTGAAAGTTTGGTCTGGATCGGACCACTATATCATATAGCAGTTATACAAACGATCGATCAGATTTTAAGACTTTGTATGGAAAACTTTGTTGTTCTCCAAGCTATCGCAACCGAATTAAACATTTATTTATTTGACTTAGCCGTATATGATTTGTAAAAGTTTGGTCCGGATCGGGACACTATATCATATAGCAGCCATACAAACGATCAGTTTTTCAGACTTTGTATGAAAAACTTTTTTGTTCCCCAAGCTATCGCAACCGAATTAAACATTTATTTATTTGACTTAGCCGTATATGATTTGTAAAAGTTTGGTCCGGATCGGGCCACTATATCATATAGCTGCCATACAAACGACCGAATGAAAGCATGTCTTTGTATGGAAAAATTTTTTGTTTTCCAAGCAATTGCAACCGAATTCAACATTTCTTTATTTGACATAGCCATACACGATTTGTGAAAGTTTGGTCTGGATCGGACCACTATATCATATAGCAGTTATACAAACGATCGATCAGATTTTAAGACTTTGTATGGAAAACTTTGTTGTTCTCCAAGCTATCGCAACCGAATTAAACATTTATTTATTTGACTTAGCCGTATATGATTTGTAAAAGTTTGGTCCGGATCGGGACACTATATCATATAGCTGCCATACAAACGACCGAATGAAAGCATGTCTTTGTATGGAAAACTTTTTTGTTTTCCAAGCAATTGCAACCGAATTCAACATTTCTTTATTTGACATAGCCATACACGATTTGTGAAAGTTTGGTCTGGATCGGACCACTATATCATATAGCAGTTATACAAACGATCGATCAGATTTTAAGACTTTGTATGGAAAACTTTGTTGTTCTCCAAGCTATCGCAACCGAATTAAACATTTATTTATTTGACTTAGCCGTACACGATTTGTGAAAGTTTGGTCCGGATCGGACCACTATATCATATATATCAGCCATACAAACGATCAATCAAATTTTAAGACTTTGTATGGACAACTTTTTTGTTCTCCAAGCTATCTCAACCGAATTAAACATTTATTTATTTGACTTAGCCGTACACGATTTGTAAAAGTTTGGTCGGGATCGGACCACTATATCATATAGCTGCCATATAAACGACCGATATGAAAGCAAGTCTTTGTATGGAAAACTTTTTTGTTCTCCAAGCTATCGATTTCAATCAGATTTCAAGTCTTTGTATGGAAAACTTTTTTCTTCTCCAAGCTATCGCAACCGAATTAAGCATTTATTAATTGCACTTAGCCATACACGATTTGTGAAAGTTTGGTCCGGATCGGACTACTATATCATATAGCTGCCATACAAACGACCGAATGAAAGCAAGTCTTTCTATGGAAAACTTTTTTGTTTTCAAAGCATTTGCAACCGAATTCAAAATTTGTACATTGTACATAGATAGACTTACACGATTTGTAAAAGTCTGGTCCGGATCGGACCACTATGTCATATAGCTGCCATACAAACGACCGAATGAAAGCAAGTCTTTGTATGGGAAACTTTTTGTTTTCCAAGCAATTGCAACCGAATTCAACATTTCTTTATTTAACATAGCCATAAACGATTTGTGAAAGTTTGGTCTGGATCGGACTACTATATCATATAGCAGTTATACAAACGATCGATCAGATTTTAAGACTTTGTATGGAAAACTTTGTTGTTCTCCAAGCTATCGCAACCGCATTACACATTTATTAATTTGACTTAGCCGTACACGATTTGTAAAAGTTTGGTCTGGATCGGACCACTATATCATATAGCTGCCATACAAACGACCGAATGAAAGCAAGTCTTTGTATGGGAAACTTTTTTGTTTTCCAAGCAATTGCAACCGAATTCAACATTTCTTTATCTGACATAGCCATACACGATTTGTGAAAGTTTGGTCTGGATCGGACCACTATATCATATAGCAGTTATACAAACGATCAATCAGATTTTAAGACCTTGTATGGAAAACTTTTTTGTTCTCCAAGCTATCGCAACCGCATTACACATTTATAAATTTGACTTAGCCGTACACGATTTGTAAAAGTTTGGTCGGGATCGGACCACTATATCATATAGCAGCCATACAAACGATCAGTTTTTCAGACTTTGTATGGAAAACTTTTTTGTTCTCCAAGCTATCGCAACCGCATTACACATTTATTAATTTGACTTAGCCGTACACGATTTGTAAAAGTTTGGTCTGGATCGGACCACTATATCATATAGCTGCCATACAAACGACCGAATGAAAGCAAGTCTTTGTATGGGAAACTTTTTTGTTTTCCAAGCAATTGCAACCGAATTCAACATTTCTTTATCCGACATAGCCATACACGATTTGTGAAAGTTTGGTCTGGATCGGACCACTATATCATATAGCAGTTATACAAACGATCGATCAGATTTTAAGACTTTGTATGGAAAACTTTGTTGTTCTCCAAGCTATCGCAACCGCATTACACATTTATTAATTTGACTTAGCCGTACACGATTTGTAAAAGTTTGGTCTGGATCGGACCACTATATCATATAGCTGCCATACAAACGACCGAATGAAAGCAAGTCTTTGTATGGGAAACTTTTTGTTTTCCAAGCAATTGCAACCGAATTCAACATTTCTTTATTTGACATAGCCATACACGTTTGTGAAAGTTTGGTCTGGATCGGACCACTATATCATATAGCAGTTATACAAACGATCAATCAGATTTTAAGACTTTGTATGGAAAACTTTTTTGTTCTCCAAGCTATCGCAACCGCATTGCACATTTATAAATTTGACTTAGCCGTACACGATTTGTAAAAGTTTGGTCGGGATCGGACCACTATGTCATATAGCTGCCATACAAACGACCGAATGAAAGCAAGTCTTTGTATGGGAAACTTTTTTGTTTTCCAAGCAATTGCAACCGAATTCAACATTTCTTTATTTAACATAGCCATACACGATTTGTGAAAGTTTGGTCTGGAGCGGACCACTATATCATATAGCAGTTATACAAACGATCGATCAGATTTTAAGACTTTGTATGGAAAACTTTGTTGTTCTCCAAGCTATCGCAACCGAATTAAACATTTATTTATTTGACTTAGCCGTACACGATTTGTAAAAGTTTGGTCGGGATCGGACCACTATATCATATAGCTGCCATATAAACGACCGATATGAAAGCAAGTCTTTGTATGGGAAACTTTTTTTGTTTTCCAAGCAATTGCAACCGAATTCAATATTTCTTTATTTGACATAGCCATACACGATTTGTGAAAGTTTGGTCGGGATCGGACCACTATATCATATAGCAGTTATACAAACGATCGATCAGATTTTAAGACTTTGTATGGAAAACTTTTTTGTTCCCCAAGCTATCGCAACCGCATTACACATTTATAAATTTGACTTAGCCGTACACGATTTGTAAAAGTTTGGTCGGGATCGGACCACTATATCATATAGCAGCCATACAAACGATCAGTTTTTCAGACTTTGTATGGAAAACTTTTTTGTTCTCCAAGCTATCGCAACCGCATTACACATTTATTAATTTGACTTAGCCGTACACGATTTGTAAAAGTTTGGTCTGGATCGGACCACTATATCATATAGCTGCCATACAAACGACCGAATGAAAGCAAGTCTTTGTATGGGAAACTTTTTTGTTTTCCAAGCAATTGCAACCGAATTCAACATTTCTTTATTTGACATAGCCATACACGTTTGTGAAAGTTTGGTCTGGATCGGACCACTATATCATATAGCAGTTATACAAACGATCGATCAGATTTTAAGACTTTGTATGGAAAACTTTTTTGTTCTCCAAGCTATCGCAACCGCATTACACATTTATTAATTTGACTTAGCCGTACACGATTTGTAAAAGTTTATTCCGGATCGGACCACTATGTCATATAGCTGCCATACAAACGACCGAATGAAAGCAAGTCTTTGTATGGGAAACTTTTTTGTTTTCCAAGCAATTGCAACCGAATTCAACATTTCTTTATTTGACATAGCCATACACGATTTGTGAAAGTTTGGTCTGGATCGGACCACTATATCATATAGCAGTTATACAAACGATCAATCAGATTTTAAGACTTTGTATGGAAAACTTTTTTGTTCTCCAAGCTATCGCAACCGAATTAAACATTTATTTATTTGACTTAGCCGTATATGATTTGTAAAAGTTTGGTCCGGATCGGGACACTATATCATATAGCAGCCATACAAACGATCAGTTTTTCAGACTTTGTATGAAAAACTTTTTTGTTCCCCAAGCTATCGCAACCGAATTAAACATTTATTTATTTGACTTAGCCGTATATGATTTGTAAAAGTTTGGTCCGGATCGGGCCACTATATCATATAGCTGCCATACAAACGACCGAATGAAAGCATGTCTTTGTATGGAAAACTTTTTTGTTTTCCAAGCAATTGCAACCGAATTCAACATTTCTTTATTTGACATAGCCATACACGATTTGTGAAAGTTTGGTCTGGATCGGACCACTATATCATATAGCAGTTATACAAACGATCGATCAGATTTTAAGACTTTGTATGGAAAACTTTGTTGTTCTCCAAGCTATCGCAACCGAATTAAACATTTATTTATTTGACTTAGCCGTATATGATTTGTAAAAGTTTGGTCCGGATCGGGCCACTATATCATATAGCTGCCATACAAACGACCGAATGAAAGCATGTCTTTGTATGGAAAACTTTTTTGTTTTCCAAGCAATTGCAACCGAATTCAACATTTCTTTATTTGACATAGCCATACACGATTTGTGGAAGTTTGGTCTGGATCGGACCACTATATCATATAGCAGTTATACAAACGATCGATCAGATTTTAAGACTTTGTATGGAAAACTTTTTTGTTCCCCAAGCTATCGCAACCGATTTAAACATGTATTTATTTGACTTAGCCGTACACGATTTGTGAAAGTTTGGTCCGGATCGGACTACTATATCATATAGCAGCCATACAAACGATCAATCAAATTTTAAGACTTTGTATGGACAACTTTTTTGTTCTCCAAGCTATCGCAACCGAATTAAACATTTATTTATTTGACTTAGCCGTACACGATTTGTAAAAGTTTGGTCGGGATCGGACCACTATATCATATAGCTGCCATATAAACGACCGATATGAAAGCAAGTCTTTGTATGGAAAACTTTTTTTGTTCTCCAAGCTATCGATTTCAATCAGATTTCAAGTCTTTGTATGGAAAACTTTTTTGTTCTCCAAGCTATCGCAACCGAATTAAGCATTTATTAATTTGACTTAGCCATACCCGATTTGTGAAAGTTTGGTCCGGATCGGACTACTATATCATAAAGCTGCCATACAAACGACCGAATGAAAGCAAGTCTTTCTATGGAAAACTTTTTTGTTTTCCAAGCAATTGCAACCGAATTAAACATTTATTTATTTAATTTAGCCGTACATGATTTGTCAAAGTTTGGTCTGGATCGGACCACTATATCATATAGCAGCCATACAAACGATCAATCAGATTTTCACACTTTGTATGGAAAACTTTTTTGTTCTCCAAGCTATCGCAACCGAATTAAACATTTATTTATTTGACTTAGCCGTACACGATTTGTAAAAGTTTGGTCGGTATCGTACCACTATATCATATAGCTGCCATACAAACGACCGATATGCAAGCAAGTCTTTGTATGGAAAACTTTTTTGTTCCCCAAGCTATCGATTTCAATCAGATTTCAAGTCTTTGTATGGAAAACTTTTTTGTTCTCCAAGCTATCGCAACCGAATTTAGCGTTTATTCATTTGACTTAGCCATACACGATTTCTAAAAGTTTGGTCCGGATCGAACCACTATATCATTTAGCTGCCATACAAACGACCGAATGAAAGCAAGTCTTTGTATGGAAAACTTTTTTATTTTCCAAGCTATTGCAACCGAATTCAAAATTTTTACATTGTACATAGATAGACTTACACGATTTGTAAAAGTTTGGTCCGGATCGGACCACTATGTCATATAGCTGCCATACAAACGACCGAATGAAAGCAAGTCTTTGTATGGGAAACTTTTTTGTTTTCCAAGCAATTGCAACTGAATTCAACATTTCTTTATTTGACATAGCCATACACGATTTGTGAAAGTTTGGTCTGGATCGGACCACTATATCATATAGAAGTTATACAAACGATCGATCAGATTTTAAGACTTTGTATGGAAAACTTTGTTGTTCTCCAAGCTATCGCAACCGCATTACACATTTATTATGCATTTATTAATTTGACTTAGCCGTACACGATTTGTAAAAGTTTGGTCCGGATCGGACCACTATGTCATATAGCTGCCATACAAACGACCGAATGAAAGCAAGTCTTTGTATGGGAAACTTTTTTGTTTTCCAAGCAATTGCAACCGAATTCAACATTTCTTTATTTGACATAGCCATACACGATTTGTGAAAGTTTGGTCTGGATCGGACCACTATATCATATAGCAGTTATACAAACGATTGATCAGATTTTAAGACTTTGTATGGAAAACTTTTTTGTTCTCCAAACTATCGCAACCGAATTAAACATTTATTTATTTGACTTAGCCGTACACGATTTGTGAAAGTTTGGTCCGGATCGGACCACTATATCATATAGCAGCCATACAAACGATCAATCAAATTTTAAGACTTTGTATGGACAACTTTTTTGTTCTCCAAGCTATCGCAACCGAATTAAACATTTATTTATTTGACTTAGCCGTACACGATTTGTAAAAGTTTGGTCGGGATCGGACCACTATATCATATAGCTGCCATATAAACGACCGAATGAAAGCAAGTCTTTGTATGGAAAACTTTTTTGTTCTCAAAGCTATCGATTTCAATCAGATTTCAAGTCTTTGTATGGTAAACTTTTTTATTCTCCAAGCTATCGCAACCGAATTAAGCATTTATTAATTTGACTTAGCCATACACGATTTGTGAAAGTTTGGTCCGGATCGGACCACTATATCATTTAGCTCCCATACAAACGACCGAATGAAAGCAAGTCTTTGTATGGAAAACTTTTTTATTTTTCAAGATATTGCAACCGAATTCAAAATTTGTACATTGTACATAGATAGACTTACACGATTTGTAAAAGTTTGGTCCGGATCGGACCACTATGTCATATAGCAGCCATACAAACGATCAATCAGATTTTCAGACTTTGTATGGAAAACTTTTTTGTTCTCCAAGCTATCGCAACCGAATTAAACATTTATTTATTTGACTTAGCCGTACACGATTTTTAAAAGTTTGGTCGGTATCGGACCACTATATCATATAGCTGCCATACAAACGACCGAATGAAAGCAAGTCTTTGTATGGGAAACTTTTTTTGTTTTCCAAGCAATTGCAACCGAATTCAATATTTCTTTATTTGACATAGCCATACACGATTTGTGAAAGTTTGGTCCGGATCGGACCACTATATCATATAGCAGTTATACAAACGATCGATCAGATTTTAAGACTTTGTATGGAAAACTTTTTTGTTCCCCAAGCTATCGCAACCGAATTAAACATTTATTTATTGGACTTAGCCGTACACGATTTGTGAAAGTTTGGTCCGGATCGAACCACTATATCATATAGCAGCCATACAAACGATCAATCAGATTTGCAGACTTTGTATGGAAAACTTTTGTTCTCCAAGCTATCGCAACCGAATTAAACATTTATTTATTTGACTTAGCCGTACACGATTTGTAAAAGTTTGGTCGGGATCGGACCACTATATCATATGGCTGCCATATAAACGACCGATATGAAAGCAAGTCTTTGTATGGAAAACTTTTTTGTTCTCAAAGCTATCGATTTCAATCAGATTTCAAGTCTTTGTATGGTAAACTTTTTTATTCTCAAAGCTATCGCAACCGAATTAAGCATTTATTAATTTGACTTAGCCATACACGATTTGTGAAAGTTTGGTCCGGATCGGACTACTATATCATATAGCTGCCATACAAACGACCGAATGAAAGCAAGTCTTTGTATGGAAAACTTTTTTATTTTTCAAGATATTGCAACCGAATTCAAAATTTGTACATTGTACATAGATAGACTTACACGATTTGTAAAAGTTTGGTCCGGATCGGACCACTATATCATATAGCAGCCATACAAACGATCAATCAGATTTTCAGACTTTGTATGGAAAACTTTTTTGTTCTCCAAGCTATCGCAACCGAATTAAACATTTATTTATTTGACTTAGCCGTACACGATTTTTAAAAGTTTGGTCGGTATCGGACCACTATATCATATAGCTGCCATACAAACGACCGATATGAAAGCAAGCCTTTGTATGGGAAACTTTTTTGTTTTCCAAGCAATTGCAACCGAATTCAACATTTCTTTATTTGACATAGCCATACACGATTTGTGAAAATTTGGTCCGGATCGGACCACTATATCATATAGCAGTTATACAAACGATCGATCAGATTTTAAGACTTTGTATGGAAAACTTTTTTGTTCTCCAAGCTATCGCAACCGAATTAAACATTTATTTATTTAATTTAGCCGTACATGATTTGTCAAAGTTTGATCTGGATCGGACCACTATATCATATAGCAGCCATACAAACGATCGATCAGATTTTAAGACTTTGTATGGAAAACTTTGTTGTTCTCCAAGCTATCGCAACCGCATTACACATTTATTAATTTGACTTAGCCGTACACGATTTTTAAAAGTTTGGTCGGTATCGGACCACTATATCATATAGCTGCCATACAAACGACCGATATGAAAGCAAGTCTTTGTATGGGAAACTTTTTTGTTTTCCAAGCAATTGCAACCGAATTCAACATTTCTTTATTTGACATAGCCATACACGATTTGTGAAAGTTTGGTCGGGATCGGACCACTATATCATATAGCAGTTATACAAACGATCGATCAAATTTTAAGACTTTGTATGGACAACCTTTTTGTTCTCCAAGCTATCGCAACCGAATTAAACATTTATTTATTTGACTTAGCCGTACACGATTTGTAAAAGTTTGGTCGGGATCGGACCACTATATCATATAGCTGCCATATAAACGACCGATATGAAAGCAAGTCTTTGTATGGAAAACATTTTTGTTCTCCAAGCTATCGATTTCAATCAGATTTCAAGTCTTTGTATGGAAAACTTTTTTGTTCTCCAAGCTATCGCAACCGGATTTAGCATTTATTAATTTGACTTAGCCATACCCGATTTGTGAAAGTTTGGTCCGGATCGGACTACTATATCATATAGCTGCCATACAAACGACCGAATGAAAGCAAGTCTTTCTATGGAAAACTTTTTTGTTTTCCAAGCAATTGCAACCGAATTAAACATTTATTTATGTAATTTAGCCGTACATGATTTGTCAAAGTTTGGTCTGGATCGGACCACTATATCATATAGCAGCCATACAAACGATCAATCAGATTTGCAGACTTTGTATGGAAAACTTTTTTGTTCTCCAAGCTATCGCAACCGAATTAAACATTTATTTATTTGACTTAGCCGTGCACGATTTTTAAAAGTTTGGTCGGTATCGTACCACTATATCATATAGCTGCCATACAAACGACCGATATGAAAGCAAGTCTTTGTATGGAAAACTTTTTTGTTCCCCAAGCTATCGATTTCAATCAGATTTCAAGTCTTTGTATGGAAAACTTTTTTGTTCTCCAAGCTATCGCAACCGAATTTAGCATTTATTCATTTGACTTAGCCATACACGATTTGTAAAAGTTTGGTCCGGATCGGACTACTATATCATATAGCTGCCATACAAACGACCGAATGAAAGCAAGTCTTTGTATGGAAAACTTTTTTATTTTCCAAGCTATTGCAACCGAATTCAAAATTTAGTACATTGTACATAGATAGACTTACAAGATTTGTAAAAGTTTGGTCCGGATCGGACCACTATATCATATAGCAGCCATACAAACGATCAATCAGATTTTCAGACTTTGTATGGAAAACATTTTTGTTCTCCAAGCTATCGCAACCGAATTAAACATTTATTTATTTGACTTAGCCGTACACGATTTTTAAAAGTTTGGTCGGTATCGGACCACTATATCATATAGCTGCCATACAAACGACCGAATGAAAGCAAGTCTTTGTATGGGAAACTTTTTTGTTTTCCAAGCAATTGCAACCGAATTCAACATTTCTTTATTTGACATAGCCATACACGATTTGTGAAAATTTGGTCCGGATCGGACCACTATATCATATAGCAGTTATACAAACGATCGATCAGATTTTAAGACTTTGTATGGAAAACTTTTTTGTTCTCCAAGCTATCGCAACCGAATTAAACATTTATTTATTTGACTTAGCCGTACACGATTTTTAAAAGTTTGGTCGGTATCGGACCACTATATCATATAGCTGCCATACAAACGACCGATATGAAAGCAAGTCTTTGTATGGAAAACTTTTTTGTTCCCCAAGCTATCGATTTCAATCAGATTTCAAGTCTTTGTATGGAAAACTTTTTTGTTCTCCAAGCTATCACAACCGAATTTAGCATTTATTCATTTGACTTAGCCATACACGATTTGTGAAAGTTTGGTCCGGATCGGACCACTATATCATTTAGCTGCCATACAAACGACCGAATGAAAGCAAGTCATTGTATGGAAAACTTTTTTATTTTTCAAGCTATTGCAACCGAATTCAAAATTTGTACATTGTACATAGATAGACTTACACGATTTGTAAAAGTTTGGTCCGGATCGGACCACTATGTCATATAGCTGCCATACAAACGACCGAATGAAAGCAAGTCTTTGTATGGGAAACTTTTTTTGTTTTCCAAGCAATTGCAACCGAATTCAACATTTCTTTGTTTGACATAGCCATGCACGATTTGTGAAAGATTGGTCGGGATCGGACCACTATATCATATAGCAGTTATACAAACGATCGATCAGATTTTAAGACTTTGTATGGAAAACTTTTTTGTTCCCCAAGCTATCGCAACCGAATTAAACATTTTTTTATTGACTTAGCCGTTCACGATTTGTGAAAGTTTGGTCCGGATCGGACCACTATATCATATAGCAGCCATACAAACGATCAATCAAATTTTAAGACTTTGTATGGACAACTTTTTTGTTCTCCAAGCTATCGCAACCGAATTAAACATTTATTTATTTGACTTAGCCGTACACGATTTGTAAAAGTTTGGTCGGGATCGGACAACTATATCATATAGCTGCCATATAAACGACCGATATGAAAGCACGTCTTTGTATGGAAACCTTTTTTGTTCTCAAAGCTATCGATTTCAATCAGATTTCAAGTCTTTGTATGGTAAACTTTTTTATTCTCAAAGCTATCGCAACCGAATTAAGCATTTATTAATTTGACTTAGCCATACACGATTTGTGAAAGTTTGGTCCGGATCGGACTACTATATCATATAGCTGCCATACAAACGACCGAATGAAAGCAAGTCTTTGTATGGAAAACTTTTTTATTTTCCAAGCTATTGCAACCGAATTCAAAATTTGTACATTGTTCATAGATAGACTTACACGATTTGTAAAAGTTTGGTCCGGATCGGACCACTATATCATATAGCAGCCATACAAACGATCAATCAGATTTTCAGACTTTGTATGGAAAACATTTTTGTTCTCCAAGCTATCGCAACCGAATTAAACATTTATTTATTTGACTTAGCCGTACACGATTTTTAAAAAGTTTGGTCGGTATCGGACCACTATATCATATAGCTGCCATACAAACGACCGAATGAAAGCAAGTCTTTGTATGGGAAACTTTTTTTTGTTTTCCAAGCAATTGCAACCGAATTCAACATTTCTTTATTTGACATAGCCATACACGATTTGTGAAAATTTGGTCCGGATCGGACCACTATATCATATAGCAGTTATACAAACGATCGATCAGATTTTAAGACTTTGTATGGAAAACTTTTTTGTTCTCCAAGCTATCGCAACCGAATTAAACATTTTTTTATTGGACTTAGCCGTTCACGATTTGTGAAAGTTTGGTCCGATCGGACCACTATATCATATAGCAGCCATACAAACGATCAATCAAATTTTAAGACTTTGTATGGACAACTTTTTTGTTCTCCAAGCTATCGCAACCGAATTAAACATTTATTTATTTGACTTAGCCGTACACGATTTGTAAAAGTTTGGTCGGGATCGGACAACTATATCATATAGCTGCCATATAAACGACCGATATGAAAGCACGTCTTTGTATGGAAACCTTTTTTGTTCTCAAAGCTATCGATTTCAATCAGATTTCAAGTCTTTGTATGGTAAACTTTTTTATTCTCAAAGCTATCGCAACCGAATTAAGCATTTATTAATTTGACTTAGCCATACACGATTTGTGAAAGTTTGGTCCGGATCGGACTACTATATCATATAGCTGCCATACAAACGACCGAATGAAAGCAAGTCTTTGTATGGAAAACTTTTTTATTTTCCAAGCTATTGCAACCGAATTCAAAATTTGTACATTGTTCATAGATAGACTTACACGATTTGTAAAAGTTTGGTCCGGATCGGACCACTATATCATATAGCAGCCATACAAACGATCAATCAGATTTTCAGACTTTGTATGGAAAACATTTTTGTTCTCCAAGCTATCGCAACCGAATTAAACATTTATTTATTTGACTTAGCCGTACACGATTTTTAAAAGTTTGGTCGGTATCGGACCACTATATCATATAGCTGCCATACAAACGACCGAATGAAAGAAGTCTTTGTATGGGAAACTTTTTTTTGCTTTCCAAGCAATTGCAACCGAATTCAACATTTCTTTATTTGACATAGCCATACACGATTTGTGAAAATTTGGTCCGGATCGGACCACTATATCATATAGCAGTTATACAAACGATCGATCAGATTTTAAGACTTTGTATGGAAAACTTTTTTGTTCCCCTAAGCTATCGCAACCGAATTAAACATTTTTTTATTGGACTTAGCCGTTCACGATTTGTGAAAGTTTGGTCCGGATCGGACCACTATATCATATAGCAGCCATACAAACGATCAATCAAATTTTAAGACTTTGTATGGACAACTTTTTTGTTCTCCAAGCTATCGCAACCGCATTACACATTTATTAATTTGACTTAGCCGTTCACGATTTGTAAAAGTTTGGTCCGGATCGGACCACTATATCATATAGCTGCCATACAAACGACCGAATGGAAGCAAGTCTTTGTATGGAAAACTTTTTTTTTTCCAAGCAATTGCAACCGAATTCAACATTTCTTTATTTGGCTTAGCCGTACACGATTTGTAAAAGTTTGGTCTGGATCGGACCACTATATCATATAGCAGTTATACAAACGATCGGTCAGATTTTAAGACTTTGTACGGAAAACTTTGTTGTTCTCCAAACTATCGCAACCGCATTACACATTTATTTATTTGACTTAGCCGTACACGATTTGTAAAAGTTTGGTCCGGACCGGACCACTATATCATATAGCTGCCATACAAACGACCGAATAGAAGCAAGTCTTTGTATGGAAAACTTTTTTGTTTTCCAAGCAATTGCAACCGAATTAAACATTTATTTATTTGCCTTAGCCATACACGACTTGTCAAAGTTTGGTCTGGAAAGGACCACTATATCATATAGCAGCCGTACAAACGATCAGTTTTTCAGACTTTGTATGGAAAACTTTTTTGTTCCCCAAGCTATCGCAACCGAATTAAAAATTTATTTATTTGCCTTAGCCATACACGATTTGTCAAAGTTTGGTCCGGATCGGACCACTATATCATATAGCTGCCATACAAACGACCGAATGAAAGCCAGTCTTTGTATGAAAAACTTTTTTCCAAGCAATTGCAACCGAATTCAACATTTCTTTATTTGCCATACCCATACACCATTTGTCAAAATTTGGTCGTGATCGGACCACTATATCATATTGCAGCCATACAAACGATCAGTTTTTCAGACTTTGTATGAAAAACTTTTTTGTTCACCAAGCTAGCGCAACCGAATTAAACATTTATTTATTTGACTTAGCCGTACACGATTTGTAAAAGTTTGGTCGGGATCGGAGCACTATATCATATAGCTGCCATACAAACGACCGATATGAAAGCAAGTCTTTGTATGGAAAACTTTTTTGTTTTCCAAGCAATTGCAACCGAATTCAACATTTCTTTATTTGACATAGCCATACACGATTTGTAAAAGTTTGGTCCGGATAGGACCACTATATCATATAGCTGCCATACAAACGACCGATATGAAAGCAAGTCTTTGTATGGAAAACTTTTTTCCAAGCAATTGCAACCGAATTCAACATTTCTTTATTTGCCATACCCATACACGATTTGTCAAAATTTGGTCGTGATCGGACCACTATATCATATAGCAGCCATACAAACGATCAGTTTTTCAGACTTTGTATGGAAAACTTTTTTGTTCTCCAAGCTATCGATTTCAATCAGATTTCAAGTCTTTGTATGGAAAACTTTTTTGTTCTCCAAGCAATTGCAACCGAACTCAACATTTCTTTATTTGACATAGCCATACACGATTTGTGAAAGTTTGGTCTGGATCCGACTACTGTATCATAAGCTGCCATACTAAGGATCAATCAGATTTTAAGACTTTGTATGGAACACTTTTTTGTTCTCCAAGCTATCGCAACCGAACTAAACATTTATTCATTTGTTTTAGCCGTACACGATTTGTGAAAGTTTGGTCCGGATCGGACCACTATATCATATAACTGCCATACAAACGACCGAAAGAAAGCAAGTCTTTGTATGGAAAACTTTTTTATTTTCCAAGCTATTGCAACCGAATTCAAAATTTATACATTCGATTAAATTGTACACAACCCATGAAAGTTTGGTCCGGATCGGACCACTATATCATATAGCTGCCATACAAACGACCGAATGAAAGCAAGTCTTTGTATGGAAAACTTTTTTGTTCTCCAAGCTATTGCAACCGAATTCAAAATTTATACATTCGATTAAATTGTACACAACCCGTGAAAGTTTGGTCCGGATCGGACCACTATATCATATAGCTGCCATACAAACGACCGAATGAATGCAAGTCTTTGTATGGAAAACTTTTTTGTTCTCCAAGCTATCGCAACCCAACTAAACATTTATTTATTTGACATAGCCATACACAATTTGTGAAAGTTTGGTCCGGATCGGAACACTATATCATATAGCAGCCATACAAACGACCGAATGAAAGCAAGTCTTTGTATGGAAAACCTTTTTATTTTCCAAACTATTGCAACCGAATTCAAAATATATACATTCGAAGTATCCGGACACGATTTGTGAAAGTTTGGTCCGGATCGGAGCTCTATATCATATAGCTGCCATACAAACGACCGAATGAAAGCAAGTCTTTGTATGGAAAAGTTGTTTTTTTTTTCCAAGCAATTGAAACCGAATTGACTTTTTATTTATCTGACATAGCTATACACGATTGGTAAAAGTTTGGTCCGGATCGGACCACTATATCATAGCAGCCATACAAACGATCAATCAGATTTTAAGACTTTTTTATGGAAAACTTTTTTGTTCTCCAAGCTATCGCAACCGAACTTAACATTTATTTATTTGACACAGCCGTACACGATTTGTAAAAGTTTGGTCCGGATCGGACCACTATATCATATAGCAGCCATACGAACGACCAATCAGATTTTATGACTTTGTATGGAAACCTTTTTTTTCTCCAAGCTATCGCAATCGAATTAAACATTTATTTATTTGACTTAGCCGTACACGATTTGTGAAAGTTTGGTCCGGATCGGACCACTATATCATATAGCTGCCATACAAACGACCGAATGAAAGCAAGTCTTTGTATGGAAAACCTTTTTATTTTCCATGCTATTGCAACCGAATTCAAACTATATACATTCGATGTATCCGGACACGATTTGTGAAAGTTTGGTCCGGATCGGAGCTCTATATCATATAGCTGCCATACAAACGACCGAATGAAAGCAAGTCTTTGTATGGAAAAGTTTTTTTTTTTTTCCAAGCAATTGAAACCGAATTGACTTTTTATTTATTTGACATAGCTATACACGATTGGTAAAAGTTTGGTCCGGATCGGACCACTATATCATAGCAGCCATACAAACGATCAATCAGATTTTAAGACTTTTTTATGGAAAACTTTTTTGTTCTCCAAGCTATCGCAACCGAACTAAACATTTATTTATTTGACACAGCCGTACACGATTTGTAAAAGTTTGGTCCGGATCGGACCACTATATCATATAGCTGCCATACAAACGACCGAATGAAAGCAAGTCTTTGTATGGAAAACCTTTTTATTTTCCATCCTATTGCAACCGAATTCAAAATATATACATTCGATGTATCCGGACACGATTTGTGAAAGTTTGGTCCGGATCGGAGCACTATATCATATAGCTGCCATACAAACGACCGAATGAAAGCAAGTCTTTGTATAGAAAACTATTTTATTTTTAAGCTATTGCAACAGAATTCAAAATATATTCATTTGACATAACCGTAAACGAATTGTGAAAGTTTTGTTCGGATCGGACAACTATATCATAGAGCTGCCATACAAACGACCGAATGAAGGCAAGTCTTTGTAAGGAAACCTTCTTGTTTTCCAAGCAATTGCAACCGAATTCAACATTTATTTATTTTACTAAGCCATACACAATTTGTGAAAGTTTGGTCTGGGTCGGACCACTATATCATATAGCTGCCATACAAACGACCGATATGAAAGCAAGTCTTTGTATGGAAAACTTTTTTGTTCTCCAAGCTATCGATTTCAATCAGATTTCAAGTCTTTGTATGGAAAACTTTTTTGTTCTCCAAGCTATCGCAACGGACTTAAGCATTTATTCATTTGACATAGCCATACACGATTTGTGAAAGTTTGGTCCGGATCGGACCACTATATCATACAGCTGCCATACAAACAACCGAATGAAAGCAAGTCTTTGTATGGAAAACTTTTTTAGTTTCCAAGCAATTGCAACCGAATTCAAAATTTATACATTCGATGTAGCTGTACACAATTTGTGAAAGTTTGGTCCGGATCGAACCACTATATCATATAGCTGCCATACAAACGACCGAATGAATGCAAGTCTTTGTATGGAAAACTTTTTTGTTCTCCAAGCTATCGATTTCAATCAGATTTCAAGTCTTTGTATGGAAAACTTTTTTGTTCTCCAAGCAATTGCAACCGAATTCAACATTTATTTATTTTACTAAGCCATACACGAATTGTGAAAGTTTTGTTCGGATCGAACCACTATATCATATAGCTGCTATACAAACGACCGATATGAAAGCAAGTCGTTGTATGGAAAACTTTTTTGTTCTCCAAGCTATCGATTTCAATCAGATTTCAAGTCTTTGTATGGAAAACTTTTTTGTTCTCCAAGCAATTGCAATCGAATTCAACATTTATTTATTTTACTAAGCCATACACGATTTGTGAAAGTTTGGTCCGGATCGAACCACTATATCATATAGCTGCCATACAAACGACCGATATGAAAGCAAGTCGTATGGAAAACTTTTTTGTGCTCCAAGCTATCGATTTCAATCAGATTTCAAGTCTTTGTATGGAAAACTTTTTTGTTCTCCAAGCAATTGCAACCGAATTCAACATTTATTTATTTTACTAAGCCATACACAATTTGTGAAAGTTTGGTCTGGATCGGACCACTATATCATATAGCTGCCATACAAACGACCGATATGAAAGCAAGTCGTTGTATGGAAAACTTTTTTGTGCTCCAAGCTATCGATTTCAATCAGATTTCAAGTCTTTGTATGGAAAACTTTTTTGTTCTCCAAGCAATTGCAATCGAATTAAACATTTATTTATTTGACTTAGCCATACACGATTTGTGAAAGGTTGGTCCGGAGCGGACCACTATATCATATAGCTGCCATACTAAAGATCAATCAGATTTCAAGTCTTTGTATGGAAATCTTTTTTTTCTCCAAGCTATCGCAACCGAACTCAACATTTATTTATTTAACATAGCCATACACAATTTGTGAAAGTTTGGTCTGGATCGGACCACTATATCATATAGGTGCCATACAAACGACCGAATGAAAGCAAGTCTTTGTATGGAAAACTTTTTTGTTCTCCAAGCTATCGCAACGGACTTAAGTATTTATTCATTTGACATAGCCATACACGATTTGTGTAAAGTTTGGTTCGGATCGGACCACTATATCATATAGCTGCTATACAAACGACCGAATGAAAGCAAGTCTTTGTATGGAAAACTTTTTTAGTTTCCAAGCAATTGCAACCGAATTAAAAATTTATACATTGGATGTAGCTGTACACAATTTGTGAAAGTTTGGTCCGGATCGGACCACTATATCATATAGCTGCCATACAAACGACCGAATGAATGCAAGTCTTTGTATGGAAAACTTTTTTGTTCTCCAAGCTATCGATTTCAATCAGATTTCAAGTCTTTGTATGGAAAACTTTTTTGTTCTCCAAGCAATTGCAACCGAATTCAACATTTATTTATTTTACTAAGCCATACACAATTTGTGAAAGTTTGGTCTGGATCGGACCACTATATCATATAGCTGCCATACAAACGACCGATATGAAAGCAAGTCGTTGTATGGAAAACTTTTTTGTTCTCCAAGCTATCGATTTCAATCAGATTTTAAGTCTTTGTATGGAAAACTTTTTTGTTCTCCAAGCAATTGCAATCGAATTAAACATTTATTTATTTGACTTAGCCATACACGATTTGTGAAAGGTTGGTCCGAAGCGGACCACTATATCATATAGCTGCCATACTAACGATCAATCAGATTTCAAGTCTTTGTATGGAAAACTTTTTTGTTCTCCAAGCTATCGCAACCGAATTCAAAATTTATACATTCGATGTAGCTGTACACAATTCGTGAAAGTTTGGTCTGGATCGGACCACTATATCTTATAGCTGCCATACAAACGACCGAATGAATGCAAGTCTTTGTATGGAAAACTTTTTTATTTTCCAAGCTATTGCAACCGAATTCAAAATATATACAATCGATGTAGCTGTACACAATTTGTGAAAGTTTGGTCCGGATCGGACCACTATATCATATAGCTGCCATACAAACGACCATATGAATGCAAGTCTTTGTATGGAAAACTTTTTTGTTCTCCAAGCTATCGCAATTGACTTAAACATTTATTTATTTGACTTTGCCGTACACGATTTGTGAAAGTTTGGTCCGGATCGGACCACTATATCATATAGCTGCCATACAAACGACCGAATGAAAGCAAGTCTTTGTACGGAAAACTTTTTTGTTCTCCAAGCTATCGATTTCAATCAGATTTCAAGTCTTTTTTGGAAAACTTTTTTGTTCTCTAAGCAATTGCAACCGAATTCAACATTTATTTATTTAACTAAGCCATACACAATTTGTGAAAGTTTGGTCTGGATCGGACCACTATATCATATAGTTGCCATACAAACGACCGATATGAAATCAAGTCGTTGTATGGAAAACTTTTTTGTTCTCCAAGCTATCGATTTCAATCAGATTTTATGTCTTTGTATGGAAAACTTTTTTGTTCGCCAAGCAATTGCAATCGAATTAAACATTTATTTATTTGACTTAGCCATACACGATTTGTGAAAGTTTGGTCCGGATCGGACCACTATATCATATAGCTGCCATAAAAACGACCGAATGAAAGCAAGTCTTTGTATGGAAAACTTTTTTAGTTTCCAAGCAATTGCAACTGAATTAAAAATTTATACATTGGATGTAGCTGTACACAATTTGTAAAAGTTTGGTCCGGATCGGACCACTATATCATATAGCTGCCATACAAACGACCGAATGAATGCAAGTCTTTGTATGGAAAACTATTTTATTCTCCAAGCTATCGATTTCAATCAGATTTCAAGTCTTTGTAGGGAAAACTTTTTTGTTCTCCAAGCAATTGCAACCGAATTCAACATTTATTTATTTTACTAAGCCATACACGATTTGTGAAAGTTTGGTCCGAATCGAACCACTATATCATATAGCTGCCATACAAACGACCGAATGAAAGCAAGTCTTTGTATGGAAAACTTTTTTAGTTTCCAAGCAATTGCAACCGAATTAAAAATTTATACATTGGATGTAGCTGTACACAATTTGTGAAAGTTTGGTCCGGATCGGACCACTATATCATATAGCTGCCATACAAACGACCGAATGAATGCAAGTCTTTGTATGGAAAACTTTTTTGTTCTCCAAGCTATCGATTTCAATCAGATTTCAAGTCTTTGTAGGGAAAACTTTTTTGTTCTCCAAGCAATTGCAACCGAATTCAACATTTATTTATTTTACTAAGCCATACACAATTTGTGAAAGTTTGGTCTGGATCGGACCACTATATCATATAGCTGCCATACAAACGACCGATATGAAAGCAAGTCGTTGTATGGAAAACTTTTTGTTCTCCAAGCTATCGATTTCAATCAGATTTTAAGTCTTTGTATGGAAAACTTTTTTGTTCTCCAAGCAATTGCAATCGAATTAAACATTTATTTATTTGACTTAGCCATACACGATTTGTGAAAGGTTGGTCCGGAGCGGACCACTATATCATATAGCTGCCATACTAACGATCAATCAGATTTCAAGTCTTTGTATGGAAAACTTTTTTGTTCTCCAAGCTATCGCAACCGAATTCAAAATTTATACATTCGATGTAGCTGTACACAATTCGTGAAAGTTTGGTCTGGATCGGACCACTATATCATATAGCTGCCATACAAACGACCGAATGAATGCAAGTCTTTGTATGGAAAACTTTTTTATTTTCCAAGCTATTGCAACCGAATTCAAAATATATACATTCGATGTAGCTGTACACAATTTGTGAAAGTTTGGTCCGGATCGGACCACTATATCATATAGCTGCCATACAAACGACCATATGAATGCAAGTCTTTGTATGGAAAACTTTTTTGTTCTCCAAGCTATCGCAATCGACTTAAACATTTATTTATTTGACTTTGCCGTACACGATTTGTGAAAGTTTGGTCCGGATCGGACCACTATATCATATAGCTGCCATACAAACGACCGAATGAAAGCAAGTCTTTGTACGGAAAACTTTTTTGTTCTCCAAGCTATCGATTTCAATCAGATTTCAAGTCTTTTTTGGAAAACTTTTTTGTTCTCTAAGCAATTGCAACCGAATTCAACATTTATTTATTTAACTAAGCCATACACAATTTGTGAAAGTTTGGTCTGGATCGGACCACTATATCATATAGCTGCCATACAAACGACCGATATGAAATCAAGTCTTTGTACGGAAAACTTTTTTGTTCTCCAAGCTATCGATTTCAATCAGATTTCAAGTCTTTTTTGGAAAACTTTTTTGTTCTCCAAGCAATTGCAATCGAATTAAACATTTATTTATTTGACTTAGCCATACACGATTTGTGAAAGTTTGGTCCGGATCGGACCACTATATCATATAGCTGCCATAAAAACGACCGAATGAAAGCAAGTCTTTGTATGGAAAACTTTTTTAGTTTCCAAGCAATTGCAACTGAATTAAAAATTTATACATTCGATGTAGCTGTACACAATTTGTAAAAGTTTGGTCCGGATCGGACCACTATATCATATAGCTGCCATACAAACGACCGAATGAATGCAAGTCTTTGTATGGAAAACTATTTTATTCTCCAAGCTATCGATTTCAATCAGATTTCAAGTCTTTGTAGGGAAAACTTTTTTGTTCTCCAAGCAATTGCAACCGAATTCAACATTTATTTATTTTACTAAGCCATACACGATTTGTGAAAGTTTGGTCCGAATCGAACCACTATATCATATAGCTGCCATACAAACGACCGATATGAAAGCAAGTCGTTGTATGGAAAACTTTTTGTTCTCCAAGCTATCGATTTCAATCAGATTTCAAGTCTTTGTATGGAAAACTTTTTTGTTCGCCAAGCAATTGCAACCGAATTCAACATTTATTTATTTTACTAAGCCATACACAATTTGTGAAAGTTTGGTCTGGATCGGACCACTATATCATATAGCTGCCATACAAACGACCGATATGAAAGCAAGTCGTTGTATGGAAAACTTTTTTGTTCTCCAAGATTATCGATTTTGGTCCGGATCGGACCACTATATCATATAGCTGCCATAAAAACGACCGAATGAAAGCAAGTCTTTGTATGGAAAACTTTTTTAGTTTCCAAGCAATTGCAACTGAATTAAAAATTTATACATTGGATGTAGCTGTACACAATTTGTAAAAGTTTGGTCCGGATCGGACCACTATATCATATAGCTGCCATACAAACGACCGAATGAATGCAAGTCTTTGTATGGAAAACTATTTTATTCTCCAAGCTATCGATTTCAATCAGATTTCAAGTCTTTGTAGGGAAAACTTTTTTGTTCTCCAAGCAATTGCAACCGAATTCAACATTTATTTATTTTACTAAGCCATACACGATTTGTGAAAGTTTGGTCCGAATCGAACCACTATATCATATAGCTGCCATACAAACGACCGAATGAAAGCAAGTCTTTGTATGGAAAACTTTTTTAGTTTCCAAGCAATTGCAACCGAATTAAAAATTTATACATTGGATGTAGCTGTACACAATTTGTGAAAGTTTGGTCCGGATCGGACCACTATATCATATAGCTGCCATACAAACGACCGAATGAATGCAAGTCTTTGTATGGAAAACTTTTTTGTTCTCCAAGCTATCGATTTCAATCAGATTTCAAGTCTTTGTAGGGAAAACTTTTTTGTTCTCCAAGCAATTGCAACCGAATTCAACATTTATTTATTTTACTAAGCCATACACAATTTGTGAAAGTTTGGTCTGGATCGGACCACTATATCATATAGCTGCCATACAAACGACCGATATGAAAGCAAGTCGTTGTATGGAAAACTTTTTTGTTCTCCAAGCTATCGATTTCAATCAGATTTTAAGTCTTTGTATGGAAAACTTTTTTGTTCTCCAAGCAATTGCAATCGAATTAAACATTTATTTATTTGACTTAGCCATACACGATTTGTGAAAGGTTGGTCCGGAGCGGACCACTATATCATATAGCTGCCATACTAACGATCAATCAGATTTCAAGTCTTTGTATGGAAAACTTTTTTGTTCTCCAAGCTATCGCAACCGAATTCAAAATTTATACATTCGATGTAGCTGTACACAATTCGTGAAAGTTTGGTCTGGATCGGACCACTATATCATATAGCTGCCATACAAACGACCGAATGAATGCAAGTCTTTGTATGGAAAACTTTTTTATTTTCCAAGCTATTGCAACCGAATTCAAAATATATACATTCGATGTAGCTGTACACAATTTGTGAAAGTTTGGTCCGGATCGGACCACTATATCATATAGCTGCCATACAAACGACCATATGAATGCAAGTCTTTGTATGGAAAACTTTTTTGTTCTCCAAGCTATCGCAATCGACTTAAACATTTATTTATTTGACTTTGCCGTACACGATTTGTGAAAGTTTGGTCTGGATCGGACCACTATATCATATAGCTGCCATACAAACGACCGAATGAAAGCAAGTCTTTGTACGGAAAACTTTTTTGTTCTCCAAGCTATCGATTTCAATCAGATTTCAAGTCTTTTTTGGAAAACTTTTTTGTTCTCTAAGCAATTGCAACCGAATTCAACATTTATTTATTTAACTAAGCCATACACAATTTGTGAAAGTTTGGTCTGGATCGGACCACTATATCATATAGCTGCCATACAAA
Source organism: Drosophila merina (assembly GCA_035047645.1). Classification (NCBI taxonomy): domain Eukaryota; kingdom Metazoa; phylum Arthropoda; class Insecta; order Diptera; family Drosophilidae; genus Drosophila; species Drosophila merina. Next base: position 735,832 of record JAWNPH010000014.1, on the reverse strand, counting down.
CGACCGATATGAAATCAAGTCTTTGTACGGAAAACTTTTTTGTTCTCCAAGCTATCGATTTCAATCAGATTTCAAGTCTTTTTTGGAAAACTTTTTTGTTCTCCAAGCAATTGCAATCGAATTAAACATTTATTTATTTGACTTAGCCATACACGATTTGTGAAAGTTTGGTCCGGATCGGACCACTATATCATATAGCTGCCATAAAAACGACCGAATGAAAGCAAGTCTTTGTATGGAAAACTTTTTTAGTTTCCAAGCAATTGCAACTGAATTAAAAATTTATACATTCGATGTAGCTGTACACAATTTGTAAAAGTTTGGTCCGGATCGGACCACTATATCATATAGCTGCCATACAAACGACCGAATGAATGCAAGTCTTTGTATGGAAAACTATTTTATTCTCCAAGCTATCGATTTCAATCAGATTTCAAGTCTTTGTAGGGAAAACTTTTTTGTTCTCCAAGCAATTGCAACCGAATTCAACATTTATTTATTTTACTAAGCCATACACGATTTGTGAAAGTTTGGTCCGAATCGAACCACTATATCATATAGCTGCCATACAAACGACCGATATGAAAGCAAGTCGTTGTATGGAAAACTTTTTTGTTCTCCAAGCTATCGATTTCAATCAGATTTCAAGTCTTTGTATGGAAAACTTTTTTGTTCGCCAAGCAATTGCAACCGAATTCAACATTTATTTATTTTACTAAGCCATACACAATTTGTGAAAGTTTGGTCTGGATCGGACCACTATATCATATAGCTGCCATACAAACGACCGATATGAAAGCAAGTCGTTGTATGGAAAACTTTTTTTGTTCTCCAAGATTATCGATTTTGGTCCGGATCGGACCACTATATCATATAGCTGCCATAAAAACGACCGAATGAAAGCAAGTCTTTGTATGGAAAACTTTTTTAGTTTCCAAGCAATTGCAACTGAATTAAAAATTTATACATTGGATGTAGCTGTACACAATTTGTAAAAGTTTGGTCCGGATCGGACCACTATATCATATAGCTGCCATACAAACGACCGAATGAATGCAAGTCTTTGTATGGAAAACTATTTTATTCTCCAAGCTATCGATTTCAATCAGATTTCAAGTCTTTGTAGGGAAAACTTTTTTGTTCTCCAAGCAATTGCAACCGAATTCAACATTTATTTATTTTACGAAGCCATACACGATTTGTGAAAGTTTGGTCCGAATCGAACCACTATATCATATAGCTGCCATACAAACGACCGAATGAAAGCAAGTCTTTGTATGGAAAACTTTTTTAGTTTCCAAGCAATTGCAACCGAATTAAAAATTTATACATTGGATGTAGCTGTACACAATTTGTGAAAGTTTGGTCCGGATCGGACCACTATATCATATAGCTGCCATACAAACGACCGAATGAATGCAAGTCTTTGTATGGAAAACTTTTTTGTTCTCCAAGCTATCGATTTCAATCAGATTTCAAGTCTTTGTAGGGAAAACTTTTTTGTTCTCCAAGCAATTGCAACCGAATTCAACATTTATTTATTTTACTAAGCCATACACAATTTGTGAAAGTTTGGTCTGGATCGGACCACTATATCATATAGCTGCCATACAAACGACCGATATGAAAGCAAGTCGTTGTATGGAAAACTTTTTTGTTCTCCAAGCTATCGATTTCAATCAGATTTTAAGTCTTTGTATGGAAAACTTTTTTGTTCTCCAAGCAATTGCAATCGAATTAAACATTTATTTATTTGACTTAGCCATACACGATTTGTGAAAGGTTGGTCCGGAGCGGACCACTATATCATATAGCTGCCATACTAACGATCAATCAGATTTCAAGTCTTTGTATGGAAAACTTTTTTGTTCTCCAAGCTATCGCAACCGAATTCAAAATTTATACATTCGATGTAGCTGTACACAATTCGTGAAAGTTTGGTCTGGATCGGACCACTATATCATATAGCTGCCATACAAACGACCGAATGAATGCAAGTCTTTGTATGGAAAACTTTTTTATTTTCCAAGCTATTGCAACCGAATTCAAAATATATACATTCGATGTAGCTGTACACAATTTGTGAAAGTTTGGTCCGGATCGGACCACTATATCATATAGCTGCCATACAAACGACCATATGAATGCAAGTCTTTGTATGGAAAACTTTTTTGTTCTCCAAGCTATCGCAATCGACTTAAACATTTATTTATTTGACTTTGCCGTACACGATTTGTGAAAGTTTGGTCCGGATCGGACCACTATATCATATAGCTGCCATACAAACGACCGAATGAAAGCAAGTCTTTGTACGGAAAACTTTTTTGTTCTCCAAGCTATCGATTTCAATCAGATTTCAAGTCTTTTTTGGAAAACTTTTTTGTTCTCTAAGCAATTGCAACCGAATTCAACATTTATTTATTTAACTAAGCCATACACAATTTGTGAAAGTTTGGTCTGGATCGGACCACTATATCATATAGCTGCCATACAAACGACCGATATGAAATCAAGTCTTTGTACGGAAAACTTTTTTGTTCTCCAAGCTATCGATTTCAATCAGATTTCAAGTCTTTTTTGGAAAACTTTTTTGTTCTCCAAGCAATTGCAATCGAATTAAACATTTATTTATTTGACTTAGCCATACACGATTTGTGAAAGTTTGGTCCGGATCGGACCACTATATCATATAGCTGCCATAAAAACGACCGAATGAAAGCAAGTCTTTGTATGGAAAACTTTTTTAGTTTCCAAGCAATTGCAACTGAATTAAAAATTTATACATTCGATGTAGCTGTACACAATTTGTAAAAGTTTGGTCCGGATCGGACCACTATATCATATAGCTGCCATACAAACGACCGAATGAATGCAAGTCTTTGTATGGAAAACTATTTTATTCTCCAAGCTATCGATTTCAATCAGATTTCAAGTCTTTGTAGGGAAAACTTTTTTGTTCTCCAAGCAATTGCAACCGAATTCAACATTTATTTATTTTACTAAGCCATACACGATTTGTGAAAGTTTGGTCCGAATCGAACCACTATATCATATAGCTGCCATACAAACGACCGATATGAAAGCAAGTCGTTGTATGGAAAACTTTTTTGTTCTCCAAGCTATCGATTTCAATCAGATTTCAAGTCTTTGTATGGAAAACTTTTTTGTTCGCCAAGCAATTGCAACCGAATTCAACATTTATTTATTTTACTAAGCCATACACAATTTGTGAAAGTTTGGTCTGGATCGGACCACTATATCATATAGCTGCCATACAAACGACCGATATGAAAGCAAGTCGTTGTATGGAAAACTTTTTTGTTCTCCAAGCTATCGATTTCAATCAGATTTTAAGTCTTTGTATGGAAAACTTTTTTGTTCTCCAAGCAATTGCAATCGAATTAAACATTTATTTATTTGACTTAGCCATACACGATTTGTGAAAGGTTGGTCCGGAGCGGACCACTATATCATATAGCTGCCATACTAACGATCAATCAGATTTCAAGTCTTTGTAGGGAAAACTTTTTTGTTCTCCAAGCTATCGCAACCGAATTCAAAATTTATACATTCGATGTAGCTGTACACAATTCGTGAAAGTTTGGTCTGGATCGGACCACTATATCATATAGCTGCCATACAAACGACCGAATGAATGCAAGTCTTTGTATGGAAAACCAAGCTATCGCAACCGAACTAAACATTTATTTATTTGACTTAGCCATACACGATTTGTGAAAGTTTGGTCCGGATCGGACCACTATATCATAAGCTGCCATACAAACAACCGAATGAAAGCAAGTCTTTGTATGGAAAACCTTTTTATTTTCCAAGCTATTGCAACCGAATTCAAAATATATACATTCGATGTATCCGGACATGATTTGTGAAAGTTTGGTCCGGATCGGAGCACTATATCATATAGCTGCCATACAAACGACCGAAAGAAAGCAAGTCTTTGTATGGAAAACTTCTTTATTTTTAAGCTATTGCAAAAGAATTCAAAATTTATTCATTTGACATAACCGTAAACGAATTGTGAAAGTTTTGTTCGGATCGGACCACTATATCATAGAGCTGCCATACAAACGACCGAATGAAGGCAAGTCTTTGTAAGGAAACCTTCTTGTTTTCCAAGCAATTGCAACCGAATTCAACATTTTTTTCTTTGACTAAGCCATACACAATTTCTGAAAGTTCGGTCCGGATCGGCACATTATATCATATAGCAGCCATACAAACACCAATCAGATTTTATGACTTTGTATGGAAAACTTTTTTGTTCTCCAAGCTATCGCAATCGAATTAAACATTTATTTATCTGACTTAGCCATACACGATTTGTGAAAGTTTGGTCCGGATCGAACCACTATATCATATAGCTGCCATACAAACGACCGATATGAAAGCACGTCGTTGTATGGAAAACTTTTTTGTTCTCCAAGCTATCGATTTCAATCAGATTTCAAGTCTTTGTATGGAAAACTTTTTTGTTCTCCAAGCAATTGCAACCGAATTCAACATTTGTTTATTTTACTAAGCCATACACAATTTGTGAAAGTTTGGTCTGGATCGGACCACTACAAACGACCGAATGAAAGCAAGTCTTTGTATGGAAAACTTTTTGGTTTTCCAAGCTATCGCAACCGAACTCAACATTTATTCATTTAACATAGCCGTACACGATTTGTGAAAGTTCGGTTTGGATCGGACCACTATATCATATAGCTGCCATACAAACAATCGAATGAAGGTAAGTCTTTGTAAGGAAACCTTTTTGTTTTCCAAGCAATTGCACCGAATTCAACATTTATTTCTTTGACGAAGCCATACACAATTTCTGAAAGTTCGGTCCGGATCGGCACATTATATCATATAGCAGCCATACAAACGATCAATCAGATTTGAAGACTTTGTATGGAAAACTTTTTGTTCTCCAAGCTATCGCAGTCGAATTAAAGATTTATTTATCTAACACAGCCATACACGATTTGTAAAAGTTTGGTCCGGATCGGACCACTATATCATATAGCTGCCATACAAACGACCGAATGAAAGCAAGTCTTTGAATGAAAAACTTTTTGTTCTCCAAGCTATCGATTTCAATCAGATTTCAAGTCTTTGTATGGAAAACTTTTTTGTTCTCCAAACTATCGCAACCGAACTAAACATTTATTCATTTGACATAGCCATACAGGATTTGTGAAAGTTTGGTCCGGATCGGACCACTATATCATATAGCTGCCATACAAACGACCGAATGAAAGCAAGTCTTTGTATGGAAAACTTTTTGGTTTTCCAAGCTATCGAAACCGAATTCAACATTTATTCATTTCACATAGCCATACACGATTTATGAAAGGTTGGCCCGGAGCGGACCACTATATCATATAGCTGCCAACGATCAATCAGATTTCAAGACTTTGTATGGAAAACTTTTTTGTTCTCCAAGCTATCGCAACCGAACTAAACATTTGTTCATTTGACATAGCCGTATGCGATTTGTGAAAGTTTGGTCCGGATCGGACCACTATATCATATAGCTGCCATACAAACGACCGAATGAAGGCAAGTCTTTGTATGGAAAACTTTTTGTTCTCCAAGCTATCGATTTCAATCAGATTTCAAGTCTTTGTATGGAAAACTTTTTTGTTCTCCAAACTATCGCAACTGAACTAAACATTTATTCATTTGACATAGCCATCCACGATTTGTGAAAGTTTGGTCCGGATCGGACCACTATAGCTGCCATACAAACGACCGAATGAAAGCAAGTCTTTGTTTGAAAAACTTTTTGGTTTTCCAAGCTATCGAAACAACATTAAACATTTCACATTCAATTCAACAATTCACATTCAATTCAACATTTATTCATTTCACATAGCCATACACGATTTGTGAAAGGTTGGTCCGGAGCGGACCACTATACCATATAACTGCCATACTAACGATCAATCAGATTTCAAGTCTTTGTATGGAAAACTTTTTTGTTCTCCAAGCTATCACAACCGAACTAAACATTAATTCATTTGACATAGCCGTATACGATTTGTGAAAGTTTGGTCCGGATCGGACCACTATAGCTGCCATACAAACGACCGAATGAAAGCAAGTCTTTGTATGGAAAACTTTTTTGTTCTCCAAGCTATCGCAATCGAATTAAACAGTTATTTATTTGACTTAGCCATACACGATTTGTGAAAGTTTGGTCCGGATGGGAGCACTATATCTAATAGCTGCCATACAAACGACCGATATGAAAGCAAGTCTTCGAATGGAAAACTTTTTTATTTTCCAAATATTGCAACCGAATTCAAAATTTATACATTTGACGTAGCTGTACAAAATTTGTGAAAGTTTAGTCCGGATCGAACCACTATATCATATAGCTGCCATACAAACGACCGAATGAAAGCAAGTCTTTGTATTGAAAACTTTTTTGTTCTCCAAGCTATTGATTTGAATTAGATTTCAAGTCTTTGTATGGAAAACTTTTTTGTTCAGCCATACAAACGATCAATCAGATTTAAAGACTTTGTATGGAAAACTTTTTTGTTCTCCAAGCTATCGCAGTCGAATTAAAGATTTATTTATCTAACACAGCCATACACGATTTGTAAAAGTTTGGTCCCGATCGGACCACTACATCATATAGCTGCCATACAAACAACCGAATGAGAGCAAGTCTTTGTATGGAAAACTTTTTTAGTTTCCAAGCAATTGCAACCGAATTCAAAATTTATACATTCGATGTAGCTGTACACAATTTGTGAAAGTTTGGTCCGGATCGAACCACTATATCATATAGCTGCCATACAAACGACCGACTGAATGCAAGTCTTTGTATGGAAAACTTTTTTGTTCTCCAAGCTATCGATTTCAATCAGATTTCAAGTCTTTGTAAGGAAAACTTTTTTGTTCTCCAAGCAATTGCAACCGAATTCAAAATTAATTTATTTTACTAAGCCATACACGATTTGTGAAAGTTTGGTCCGGATCGAACCACTATATCCTATAGCTGCCATACAAACGACCGATATGAAAGCAAGTCGTTGTATGGAAAACTTTTTTGTTCTCCAAGCTATCGATTTCAATCAGATTTCAAGTCTTTGTATGGAAAACTTTTTTGTTCTCCAAGCAATTGCAACCGAATTAAAAATTTATACATTGGATGTAGCTGTACACAATTTGTGAAAGTTTGGTCCGGATCGGACCACTATATCATGTAGCTGCCATATTTATTTATTTATTTAACAAAATTAAATCTAGTATACAATACTAAACCTAATAAACTTAATGAGTACTAGCGACGGGGGCCTTCGACTCGAGACTTAAGTGTTATTTCCTTATATAATAAACTGAGCTTTTTGGACAAATTTGTAGATTTTTGAGATATTTACACAAGATGGGTTACTTAAATAATTCGAAAGACTATGTGTACCAAATAATTGAGATCTGATTGAGTGCAATCGACTGCAGGCGTCGAGAATATGGTCCACGGTGAGCTCGTCCCCGCATAGATGGCATGTTGGTCGCGCCGTTCTCTTCAGTAAGTGTTGGTGTGTGGATTGGGTGTGCCCGATGCGTAGGCGGATGAAGGTCGCGCATTCCCGTTTATGTACGTTCGTTGGTGGCTTGAAACTGATGCAATTTGGGTTAATAATGTGATACCTGTGCATGAAGAGTGCCCATTCGGATAGTCTCTTTTCTTTGAGATATAACTGAATTCGACTTTGGATATCCTTGCAGTTGAACGGAGTGAAAAGGATTGATGGTGTACGTCTCATCTCTTGGGCGGCTTTGTCAGCGAGTTCATTTCCATAGATTCCTTGGTGACTGGGAACCCAGAGTAAGGTGATTTTTGTGGGATGACAACTTAGGATGTGCCTAACTTCTTGTATTGTGGGGTCATTATGATTCCAGTTGCGTATAGCGGAAAGTGAGGAGAGACTGTCTGTGCAGATAACAGATTTACCAGCGTTTTTGCAGGCGAATTGGCATCCTTTGAGAATGGCGAAAGCTTCGGCTGTGAATATGGAGTTGTATGACGGGAGCCTACCTCCGGCAATTATTTTACGGTTGCAGTCAACAACCGCAAACGTGGTTGCGTCGGTGACTTTGGAACCATCAGTGTAAATCCAGTTTTTCTCACCAAGGTCTTCTTGTGCGCTCAAGAAACGTTTTTGGTATTCTAAGCAGCATGTATCGTTTTTGGCAGCATTGTAGATTTGTAGGTTTATGTTAGGCTGTTTGGAACTCCAATGTGCTGGCGATTTGAAGGATCTCCTGGGCTTAGGGAGGGGAAGGTCAAGTAGCTTGATGTAGTTGGCGCAACGTCTTAGAGTGGATATGCACTTAAAATTCCGCTTTTGTTTAAAAATGGCTCCGAAGTCTTTGGTTAGCATGCAATTGGACGTGGTGTACAGCTTCGGGATAAGCATTAATGTGGTTTCTTCTACTCGTGATTGAATACTCGGAAGACCGGATTCTGCCAATGTGCACGCTACTGGAGATGTGGGAAATGCGTGAATGGCGCGACGGACCGCTCCGTGGTATGGGGCTTGTAGCTTTTTTAAGTGAGTTTTAGCACACCAACCGAAGATTGGCAGACCGTAGTCAATTTTAGATAGGATTAATGTGCGCGTAATATCTATGAGAGTCTTAATATGTATGTAGGAGTATTTTGAAGATAGGAATTTAATAATGTTAAATCTAGTTTCTAGTTGTTTTCTTAGAGTCTGACAGTGCTGTTGGAAAAGTAGTTTGGAGTCGAAGGTTATTCCCAAGATTTTTAAAAAGTTTACATATTTTATTGTGCGGCTGTTAAAGTCAATGTCGGAAAGGTTGCAACGTTGTTTCAGACAAATATGTAATATATAGCTGCCATACAAACGACCGAATGAATGCAAGTCTTTGTATGGAAAACTTTTTGGTTTTCCAAGCTATCGAAACCGAATTCAACATTTATTCATTTCACATAGCCATACACGATTTGTGAAAGGTTGGTCTGGAGCGGACCACTATATCATAGAGCTGCCATACAAACGACCGAATGAAGGCAAGTCTTTGTAAGGAAACCTTCTTGTTTTCCAAGCAATTGCAACCGAATTCAACATTTATTTTTTTGACTAAGCCATACACAATTTCTGAAAGTTCGGTCCGGATCGGCACATTATATCATATAGCAGCCATACAAACACCAATCAGATTTTATGACTTTGTATGGAAAACTTTTTTGTTCTCCAAGCTATCGCAATCGAATTAAACATTTATTTATTTGACTTAGCCATACACGATTTGTGAAAGTTTGGTCCGGATCGAACCACTATATCATATAGCTGCCATACAAACGACCGATATGAAAGCAAGTCGTTGTATGGAAAACTTTTTTGTTCTCCAAGCTATCGGTTTCAATCAGATTTCAAGTCTTTGTATGGAAAACTTTTTTGTTCTCCAAGCAATTGCAACCGAATTCAACATTTGTTTATTTTACTAAGCCATACACAATTTGTGAAAGTTTGGTCTGGATCGGACCACTATATCATATAGCTGCCATACAAACGACCGAATGAAAGCAAGTCTTTGTAAGGAAAACTTTTTGGTTTTCCAAGCTATCGAAACCGAATTCAACATTTATTCATTTCACATAGCCATACACGATTTGTGAAAGGTTGGTCTCGAGCGGAGCACTATATCACATAGCTGCCATACTAACGATCAATCAGATTTCAAGTCTTTGTATGGAAAACTTTTTTGTTCTCCAAGCTATCGCAACCGAACTCAACATTTATTCATTTAACATAGCCGTACACGATTTGTGAAAGTTTGGTTTGGATCGGACCACTATACCATATAGCTGCCATACGAACGACCGAATGAAGGCAAGCCTTTGTAAGGAACCCTTTTTGTTTTCCAAGCAATTACACCGAATTCAACATTTATTTCTTTGACGAAGCCATACACAATTTCCGAAAGTTCGGTCCGGATCGGCACATTATATCATATAGCAGCCATACAAACGATCAATCAGATTTAAAGACTTTGTATGGAAAACTTTTTTGTTCTCCAAGCTATCGCAGTCGAATTAAAGATTTATTTATCTAACACAGCCATACACGATTTGTAAAAGTTTGGTCCGGATCGGACCACTATATCATATAGCTGCCATACAAACGACCGAATGAAAGCAAGTCTTTGAATGAAAAACATTTTGTTCTCCAAGCTATCGATTTCAATCAGATTTCAAGTCTTTGTATGGAAAACTTTTTTGTTCTCCAAACTATCGCAACCGAACTAAACATTTATTCATTTCACATAGCCATACAGGATTTGTGAAAGTTTGGTCCGGATCGGACCACTATATCATAGAGCTGCCATACAAACGACCGAATGAAGGCAAGTCTTTGTAAGGAAACCTTCTTGTTTTCCAAGCAATTGCAACCGAATTCAACATTTATTTCTTTGACTAAGCCATACACAATTTCTGAAAGTTCGGTCCGGATCGGCACATTATATCATATAGCAGCCATACAAACACCAATCAGATTTTATGACTTTGTATGGAAAACTTTTTTGTTCTCCAAGCTATCGCAATCGAATTAAACATTTATTTATTTGACTTAGCCATACACGATTTGTGAAAGTTTGGTCCGGATCGAACCACTATATCATATAGCTGCCATACAAACGACCGATATGAAAGCAAGTCGTTGTATGGAAAACTTTTTTGTTCTCCAAGCTATCGATTTCAATCAGATTTTAAGTCTTTGTATGGAAAACTTTTTTGTTCTCCAAGCAATTGCAACCGAATTCAACATTTGTTTATTTTACTAAGCCATACACAATTTGTGAAAGTTTGGTCTGGATCGGACCACTATATCATATAGCTGCCATACAAACGACCGAATGAAAGCAAGTCTTTGTATGGAAAACTTTTTGGTTTTCCAAGCTATCGAAACCGAATTCAACATTTATTCATTTCACATAGCCATACACGATTTGTGAAAGGTTGGTCTATATCATATAGCTGCCATACAAACGACCGAATGAAGGCAAGTCTTTGTAAGGAAACCTTTTTGTTTTCCAAGCAATTGCAACCGAATTCAACAGTTATTTCTTTGACTAAGCCATACACAATTTCTGAAAGTTCGGTCCGGATCGGCCCATTATATCATATAGCAGCCATACAAACGATCAATCAGAATTTATGACTTTGTATGGAAAACTTTTTTGTTCTCCAAGCTATCGCAACCGAACTAAACATTTATTCATTTGACATATCCATACACGATTTGTGACAGTTTGGTCCGGATCGGACCACTATATCATATAGCTGCCATACAAACGACCGAATGAAAGCAAGTCTTTGTATGGAAAACTTTTTGTTCTCCAAGCTATCGTTTTCAATCAGATTTCAAGTCTTTGTATGGAAAACTTTTTTGTTCTCCAAACTATCGCAACCGAACTAAACATTTATTCATTTGACATAGCCATACACGATTTGTGAAAGTTTGGTCCGGATCGGACCACTATATCATATAGCTGCCATACAAACGACCGAATGAAAGCAAGTCTTTGTACGGAAACCTTTTTGTTTTCCAAGCAATTGCAACCGAATTCAACATTTATTTATTTAATATAGCCATACACAATTTTTAAAAGTTTGGTCTGGATCGGACCACTATATCATATAGCAGCCATACAAACGATCAATCAGATTTTAAGACTTTGTATGGAAAACTTTTTTGTTCTCCAAACTATCGCAACCGAACTAAACATTTATTCATTTGACATAGCCATACACGATTTGTGAAAGTTTGGTCCGGATCGGACCACTATATCATATAGCTGCCATACAAACGACCGAATGAAAGCAAGTCTTTGTACGGAAACCTTTTTGTTTTCCAAGCAATTGCAACCGAATTCAACATTTATTTATCTGACACAGCCATACACGATTTGTGAAAGTTTGGTCCGGATCGAACCACTATATCATATAGCTGCCATACAAACGATCAATCAGATTTCAAGTCTTTGTATGAATAACGTTTTTGTTCTTCAAGCTATCGCAACCGAATTAAACGTGTTTTCATTTAACATAGCCGTACACGAATTGTGAAAGTTTGGTCCGGATCGGACCACTATATCATATAGCTGCCATACAAACGACCGAATGAAAGCAAGTCTTTGTACGGAAACCTTTTTGTTTTCCAAGCAATTGCAACCGAATTCAACATTTATTTATCTGACACAGCCATACACGATTTGTGAAAGTTTGGTCCGGATCGGACCACTATATCATATAGCTGCCATACAAACGATCAATCAGATTTCAAGTCTTTGTATGAATAACGTTTTTGTTCTACAAGCTATCGCAACCGAATTAAACGTGTTTTTATTTAACATAGCCGTACACGAATTGTGAAAGTTTGGTCCGGATCGGACCACTATATCATATAGCTGCCATACAAAAGACCGATATGAAAGCAAGTTTTTGTATGGAAAACTTTTTTGTTTTCAAGGGTATACCATCTTCGGCAAGCCGAAGACAACTTTTCTCACTTGTTAATAGTTTTAGTTTGTATTTTGAAGCCTTCTGAATTTAACAGTTTTTCCAAAGCTATACACACAAATTCTGAATCTTTATCTGCTCTTATTTTTTTTAGTTTACCCCATTTCATGGAATAGTTGTATTATTGCTCTCTTAGTTTCTACCCAATCTCGGCTATTTACTATTTCTACTTGAGTTGCAAACAAGACAAAAACTTTATTACCTAATAGGTAGAAAACCATCACATATTTTTCTCTGATGTTAGAAATTTCTGGAGCGCCATTTTGTTCGCTGTTGCGCTGACACCAGATACTCCTCCTTCCATTTCTTCCAAAAATTACCTCTGATGCGATTGCATCAGATTGATTGTCTTACTTTCGTCAAAATGTTCAGGAGCTCCAATTAGAGGTCTTCCCACCAGAAAATGACCCGGGGCTAATATGTCCTCACCATCGTTTTCGCTCCTTACAGTGACCAATGGACGCAAGTTTAGCACTGCTTCGATTTGACATAGCAGCGATGCAAATTCTTCATATGTAAAGCTGTTTTCACCAATAACTCGTTTAAGGTGATGCTCTACTGAGTTTACACCGGCTTCCCATAAACCTCCCATGTCGGGGCTTCCCGGGGAATAAAGTGCCACTTGCGCCATTTAATTAGAATATCGAATATATCCTTTTGAATCTTAGGACCAGCTATAATAACGTCATTTAGGCTTAGTCCATTTGTCGTCTTTGCGGATGCGTCAAACACTACTCGTAGCTTCGTAGTTAAGCTTCCAGGCCTGATGATTGCTTGATGGTGTAAATAGTATTTACCTTGACCCGTTGTCTTTACATATTCCATATGTTCCATCTTAAGATATTCTTTCATGAATTCGTTGTATGCAGCCCAGTTCTTTGTGTTTCTTTGAAACTTCTTTTCCATTTGCATAGGCCTTGCCATTGCCTCTTTGCGAGAGTCTCCCAGCTTTGCCTCTTTGTGGAATGGCATTGAAACCACAAATCTGCCTTCCTCGTTGATGACAGTTGTTTCTTGGAATTTTCTTTCGCATTCTGCATTGTCTGTAATCGTCTCATCGGCTTCATCTTCCAATTCCCAAAAGCGTTCCAGGTCCTTTAGATTTATTGTTGTAGTGGCACTTATATTTTTTTGCTTTGCTGCTCGAATTATATTTCCGGACACAATCCATCCAAATCTGGTTTTTAGTCCCAAGATTCGATTCACGATTATACACGACGAAATAGATGCACACCTCTCACCATGTAAATTCTGCTTGGCTCGTTGAATCGTGGATCTGCTAGCCTGTAGCCCTTCCACTCTTTGTTGATATCAATATCAAACTTTTTGCTGGGAAGGGCTGTATGGAGTGTTGGTAAAACCAATGCTTCCGTTGATGTTTTGAAGCTGATTGGAATTTTTGGTTGGATCGTCAGGTGGACACTATTTTTTGATAGTTGAGTTGTCTGGGAGATAGCTTCGACCTCTACAGTACTCCTTACTCTGGGAATCCTTAATATTTGTGCTGCCTCCTCTGAAATCAACGTCTTCTGGGATCCACCGTCAATAAGCGCCCTCAACTCGATATAACCTCCAGCTTTGTTTTTAACTAAAACAACAGCTGTAGCCAATAGTGTGTCTTGGCCTTGCTTGAGGCTATTGCTGTTGACACTGCGTTTTGTGCCTTCATGAAGGCTGTTGTGTCCTTTGGAGCATCGATTGCATGTAATTTCCTTTCTGCAGTCGATAGCATAATGCTTTCCAAAGCATCTAAAGCACATGCTGTTCTTTTGAACGAATTCTTTTCTTTTTTTCGATTAATTGTGCTCTGAATTTGAGACACTTTATCATATCGTGGCCATCGTTAGAGCAAAAGGCACACGATCTAACTTGCACTTTCCTTGTAGCAACCTGAGCGTTATTTTTGGTAATGGCATTTACTGAGTTGTATTGTTGCTAAATAAACTCCACTACGTCTTGTAAGGACTGTATAGCTCTTGCCTTTTTTACATGCTGTTCATACAGCTGCAAGGCTTCTGGCGAAAATTTCCGCAGTAGAATTTCTGATAAAATTACGTCAGCAGAGCATTCTATTTTTCCTTTTTCCTTTATGAAGAAAATGTTCTCGGTCGTAGTATCCAAAAACTTCCTTAAATTTTTCTCATCATGGGGCAGCAAGCACTCCAGTTCCATTAATTTGTTGAAGTGTTGGGAGAATATTTTTCTGCTATTCTCATAGCGTTTGCAGATAAGCTCCCACGCTGCTGTATAGCTAGCCGCTGATCCCGTTATCAAATGGCTAACCACCATTTGAGCTTCTCTTTTTAAGCAGGCTCTTAAATATCCCAGCTTCCTTGTGTTGCTGATATGCTTCCTGCTGTCTATTAGCTCAGAGAACAGCTCGTAAAATGTTGGCCATTCCTTCGCATTTCCATTGAACGTTGGAAGGTCCACTTTTGGGAGTTCTGGCACGTCGTAGTTGGAATTTTTGAACTGTTCCAACTTCATTTGAAGTAATATCTCTAGTGCGGCAACTTCAGATTGCAGAATGTCTGCCTCATCTTGATCAAAGGCAGTTCTGTCATATTTGTTTTCAAGCAGTTACAGTGTGTCCGTCACGTTGGACCAATGACTTTTCATCATTGCCAGCTGCTTGACTAGTTCAATCTCACTTGAACTATCTAGATTTTCGTAGATTAGGCTCATCTGTTGCCTCACCCTGTCCGCTCTTCTATCCACCAGTTGAACCAGATTATCAACTGGACTGGAGCTCCGAGCTGATGCGGTATCCGATAATTTTGATCCGCTTGGTAGATTTATCTCTTCAAGTGTTTCTACCTTTAATAGTGACTCCTGTAGGCCTTGATAGCATCCATAGTTTTAATAAATATTTTATCACTATAATAATGATGATCGCCAACTCCCAATTTTACCAGCGCATTATTGTTAGTAGTAAATCGGACTACCAATACTTCTATTGCTGGTATAGATGTCTTTTCCTTGATGGCTTGCAGTATTTTGTTCTGCAGCTCTCCTTGGTCTTGCATCAATTTCACAGATCTTTCCGACAACATCTTGGGAAAACAATCACTGAACTTTTTTGTGCTTTCTGCTTGTATTCTTTGGCGTGATCCGTTGGAGGATTTTTTGATTGGTCGCCCAGTTGACCTAGCTGTGCCTCGACTCACAGCTGATTGATCAGCCAAAGAAAAGCAAGAACACAATGTTACACCTTATAGTCCTAGTACTTTAAGGCGTCGTCTTTTATTCTGTGTTTCTTACCACTGGTGCGGGAAACAACAGAATCACTCGAATAACCTTGCTCTTTTTACTTTGAAGCGCTAGTTTTTTATTCTGTGTTTCTTACCACTGCTGGGGGAAAACAACAGAATTTCTCGAAGGACCAAAATGTTCACACTATAAACTTGTGCGTACATTTAATGAGTTCAATTCGGGTGTTTGAATCTAACTGACTCGCTACTGCGACGGCTTCGCCTTTTATTCATTCTTACATAGGTTCTTATCATCTAATTATATAATGCAGCGCTTGTAAAACGCCGCAGTCTGCGTTTGTAAATGCAGCTGTGTTTTATTCTTAAATCTATGTTTGAGGCCTATGACCGCGCTAATCACCTCCCGCGTGGTCACATCTCTTGACACTTCGGCAATAGGCCGCTGCAATCGTACTTATCAGTAGTTGCCACTCATGCTATCCAATGACATGTTTATTGCAGCCCATAAACAGAATATATTTATAGTTTGCCTACTTATCATGTCTAAACACATATTTAGACAATCTCCGACCCCACAAAGTGTATATATTCTTGATCAGAATCAACAGCCGTGTCGATATAGCCATGTCCGTCTGTTTCTATGCAAAAAATAGACAGTAATTTTAAAGCTAGCGTTTTGAAATTTTTACCAGATCATTATTTTTGTTGCACGCAGATCAAGTTTAAAAAGTTTAAAAGTTTTAAAGTCCGATCGGACTACTATATCATATAGTGGCCATACAAACACGATCAATTAGATTTCAAATCAAGGTTGTTCCATCCAAGGTTGTTAATCAAGGTACTTCCATGGCACGCAAGAGTCAAACAATAATATAAGGTTCATTGAATTCCTTAGACCATCTTTTAATGAAGCCAACCACGCCCTTGGCTTTATTAACCATCGTAGAAATATATATTATATATAATATAATAGGACACCAAGATTCTATGGGATTCGTAAGGAAATCCCATAGAAAAAGTATGTGGCCTGGTTAGGACACAAACGATAAAAATATAAGCTTACATTTTGACCCATTAAGTTTTAAGAGATGAAGACAAAGCTTAACGTCGTCTGCATACATAAGAATCAGAGAGTTTGTTATAGCAGGGGGTAGGTCGTTAATAAAGATAGTGAAAAGTAGTGGCCCAAGATGGCTTTCTTGGGGGACTCCCGATGTAGCTCTAACAAGGCGAGAGTGTACATATTTAAAAAAACACGCTGGGTTCTCCCAGATAAGCAGCTAAAAATCCACGTGAACAGATCTAAGAGATATCCTAAGATACTAGTTTACTCAAAGGAGTGAGTGGTTGACTGAATCAAATGCTTTACTAAAGTCCGTATAAATGACAGCTGTTTGAAGGCCTTTACGGAAGCCATCTATAATAAAGAAAGTCGGCTCCAAGAGGTTTTGGGGTGGTGGAGCGACGCTTTATGAAACCATGCTGGCATGGAGAAATAATTGAACTGTAGAGATGTTGAAGATGTGGTGTTACCAATTTTTCGAAAAGCTTTGGAATTGCTGACAATTTAGAGATTCCTCTATAGTTTGTAGCATCAGAGACAAAGAGAAAAGTTTTTTTTTAATGGCTTAGCCCAGTTTTTCAGTACACAGCCAGGAACACTATCAGGACCTGGCGAATAGACTGGTTTCACCCTCAGAAGATCCGATAACACAGTGCTTTTGGAGAAAGTTGGTCTGAAAATAAGATTGGCTGATTGAATGTTGTATGTAGGAAGTGAGTACGTTGTTTGAAAGAAAGTTACGAATAGATCAGCAATACCCTGATCAGTAGTCGCAGATAAATTTTCAAACTAAATTAGGTGGGGAGAAGTTACATGCTTACGCTTAGTGTTAACAAAATTATAAAACTGCTTTGGATCCTGTGTAAACTTGATCCGACAGCGGTATACATAATTCTTATAACACTCAACGTTATGCACTGTGAAGTTTGACCGAGCTACTAAGTATCTTGAGAAATTTACATTACAGCCAGTTTTCTTATGTCTCTTAAGGAGTCTGTTTTTAATGTATTTTAAGTTTTTAAGGCTCCTTGTAAACCAATGAGGGTCGGTCGAGGCGGTCATGGCACGCAAGAGTCGAAGAAAGCGTTAAGGGTTTTGTAGAATGTTTCTAAAGCGATATCGGTGCATGTGAATTCCCAGAGATCGGACCAATCAAATGTATAAATTAAATTGCTTAGTCTCTTAAAGTCAGCCTTAAGAAAGCAGCGAGTTTTAAGAACTCCATGGCGAGACTGAAGATTGCTAGCAGTAAGCGTTTCAATCGTCACCTCAAGCGTTGGGTGGTAAGGATCTTCTTGGGTCGAAAGTGGCATGGCTTTGGAAAGGGTTATTCCATCTGGATTAGGAACGACCTAAAGATTTCCTTACGAGGTGTATTTGACCATGGGATATGTCGAAAATAGCCTAAGTAAAATCATGATGTGTTGATATTTGACCAGATTAGTTCAGGTAATTTGAAGTCTCCTAGATGTCAGTAGCAGGTCACAATCGGACATGCGATTAGAAACCAGCTGAATGGCAGATAAGTGGTGCCAGTATGTAGCGGTTATGAAGAAGGTTGTAAGTATGAGCATGTGATGAACAGTGATTGAAGCGACATAGTGATTTTCACATTTAGGAATTCTAGATCACCAAGATTCGGTAACTAAACCTCTTCAGCAGCAAAATCGGAGTCCACAGAGATTAGGACTTCTCCTCCTCTTCGTAGTGGTCGGTCCAGTCTGTAAGTTGTGTACCTGTTTCTTTTTGAACCGCGAGTTACGATCCTGTGGCCGAGGCAGGAAAGCTTTCAAAAAACACAACTGTGCAGCTTGGGGTATAAAATTAAAAAATGCTTCTCCCAAATGCATCTTCGTCCGAGTTCGTATTGGCGATACTCGTTGAATTTTTGCTCGGCTTTCAGTTTTTTATTGCTGGTCGGTGTTGTCTCTTTGTGGCCGGAGAGAGAATTTGCTCGGCTCTGAGTTTTTCATCGAAAGAGTGCTCCTTCTATTCATGATCCATCTCAGCTGTTGTGATCTGTTACCACATTTGTTTACTGTGTTTTTGAGATGCGGCCCAAAGGTGAGACGTTTATCCAAGGTGATATCTAGATATGATGCTTGCCGCGGCTGATTCAGGGTAACTCCTTCTAGCCGGATTGGAGGGGTGTTCTGGATGAGCGTTTTCAGTGTGAAGCATGTATTTGTTGTTTTCAGTGGGTTTATTTTTAGGTTCCACTTTTTACACCAGGCTGCCAGAGCACTAATATATTATTTAGTCCGTTAGATGCCTCTCTGCTGTCCCTAGAGCTATATACAACTGCGATGTCATCTGCATAGGTTGCTATAAGAGCCTTGTTCGGTGCTTCCATGTGTTCGAAACTCGGGCAAGGAATATCAGCAGTATACAAGGAGTATAATAGCGATCCGAGAACACTGCCCTGTGGGACTCCACATTGGATATATAAAGGAGTAGTTATTTCTCAACTTGATGAATATGTTTTGAAGGTTTGTATGCGGGATAAAAGCTATACCCATGTATCTTAACTATGTTCCCTCTGTTGAGTCTGATCTCGTTTAGGAGAGTTCAACTTCTCTGGCTTTACCTGAAATGCCATTTACATTCCAGATAAGAATTTTCAGCGGGTTCATTGCGATGGTAAAGCGAATGCGAAGTATCCCCAGTCTTTTGTTTCAACATATTGGCCATTTCAAAAACAATTTTTTTCCAGCCGTTCGAGTCGTTGACTATTCAGCTTGTTTTGTAGTTGTTGCTCCTGTTGCTGCTGCTGTAGCCACGATAGGAATTGCTGCTCTTGTTTCTGTTGAAGCTGTTGCTACCAATTCATAAATTGTTCCTGCTGCTGTGCCAATATTGACTGAACGTCAAGATGGTGTGGCTGTTTAATATTGAATCTCTTTAATTGTACATTATGTAAACGAGGCTGGGCTGTTGTATTGCCATTTCTTGCAATATCTGCGTAGGACAAGCTCCCAGTATGGGCTTTGGAAGTGCTACCTATTGCATGCTGCTTAGTTGCATGCTGCTGTTTTTGCTGGGGTTGTTGCTGGTTTACTGCACTTTTATCTAATCTGGATTGGTTAGGTTGTTGCTTCTTTACAGTGCCCGTTGATCGTGGAAGATATTCCTGGTACCACTGGCAACCTTTGTAACTTGCCGTGTGATTTCCTCCACAGTGTATAAATTATGTAGGTCCTATTATCCAGTGTTCTCCTTTATGGATGGTCCGGTAGGTTCCTCAAAGATGGATGATCCCCTGGTCCTGGTGTTACCCAGGCGGAATGTCCTCTTAGGTAGATTATGGTGGAGGGCGTGACTTTGCCCCCTTTGCTGACACTGGCCTTCGGGCTCAGCGTGTAAAGATTAAATCAAATAAATATATTTATCGGCCAATTGCCGGAGTCGCAACGTCTTTATTTATAAAGGTCTTGCTTAGAACTGAATACAAAAGAATATGAAAACTGTAAATCTACTGTGGCTCCAATGCATCACGCCATAAAACCATGGTCGGCAAGCCGACTCAGCATTTATGCAACATAGCTCGGTACCCCGGATAAGGGGTGTCCCTTAAATCGGAGTCCACAGAGATTAGGACTTCTCCTCCTCTTCGTAGTGGTCGGTCCAGTCTGTAAGTTGTGTACCTGTTTCTTTTTGAACCGCGAGTTACGATCCTGTGGCCGAGGCAGGAAAGCTTTCAAAAAACACAACTGTGCAGCTTGGGGTATAAAATTAAAAAATGCTTCTCCCAAATGCATCTTCGTCCGAGTTCGTATTGGCGATACTCGTTGAATTTTTGCTCGGCTTTCAGTTTTTTATTGCTGGTCGGTGTTGTCTCTTTGTGGCCGGAGAGAGAATTTGCTCGGCTCTGAGTTTTTCATCGAAAGAGTGCTCCTTCTATTCATGATCCATCTCAGCTGTTGTGATCTGTTACCACATTTGTTTACTGTGTTTTTGAGATGCGGCCCAAAGGTGAGACGTTTATCCAAGGTGATATCTAGATATGATGCTTGCCGCGGCTGATTCAGGGTAACTCCTTCTAGCCGGATTGGAGGGGTGTTCTGGATGAGCGTTTTCAGTGTGAAGCATGTATTTGTTGTTTTCAGTGGGTTTATTTTTAGGTTCCACTTTTTACACCAGGCTGCCAGAGCACTAATATATTATTTAGTCCGTTAGATGCCTCTCTGCTGTCCCTAGAGCTATATACAACTGCGATGTCATCTGCATAGGTTGCTATAAGAGCCTTGTTCGGTGCTTCCATGTGTTCGAAACTCGGGCAAGGAATATCAGCAGTATACAAGGAGTATAATAGCGATCCGAGAACACTGCCCTGTGGGACTCCACATTGGATATATAAAGGAGTAGTTATTTCTCAACTTGATGAATATGTTTTGAAGGTTTGTATGCGGGATAAAAGCTATACCCATGTATCTTAACTATGTTCCCTCTGTTGAGTCTGATCTCGTTTAGGAGAGTTCAACTTCTCTGGCTTTACCTGAAATGCCATTTACATTCCAGATAAGAATTTTCAGCGGGTTCATTGCGATGGTAAAGCGAATGCGAAGTATCCCCAGTCTTTTGTTTCAACATATTGGCCATTTCAAAAACAATTTTTTTCCAGCCGTTCGAGTCGTTGACTATTCAGCTTGTTTTGTAGTTGTTGCTCCTGTTGCTGCTGCTGTAGCCACGATAGGAATTGCTGCTCTTGTTTCTGTTGAAGCTGTTGCTACCAATTCATAAATTGTTCCTGCTGCTGTGCCAATATTGACTGAACGTCAAGATGGTGTGGCTGTTTAATATTGAATCTCTTTAATTGTACATTATGTAAACGAGGCTGGGCTGTTGTATTGCCATTTCTTGCAATATCTGCGTAGGACAAGCTCCCAGTATGGGCTTTGGAAGTGCTACCTATTGCATGCTGCTTAGTTGCATGCTGCTGTTTTTGCTGGGGTTGTTGCTGGTTTACTGCACTTTTATCTAATCTGGATTGGTTAGGTTGTTGCTTCTTTACAGTGCCCGTTGATCGTGGAAGATATTCCTGGTACCACTGGCAACCTTTGTAACTTGCCGTGTGATTTCCTCCACAGTGTATAAATTATGTAGGTCCTATTATCCAGTGTTCTCCTTTATGGATGGTCCGGTAGGTTCCTCAAAGATGGATGATCCCCTGGTCCTGGTGTTACCCAGGCGGAATGTCCTCTTAGGTAGATTATGGTGGAGGGCGTGACTTTGCCCCCTTTGCTGACACTGGCCTTCGGGCTCAGCGTGTAAAGATTAAATCAAATAAATATATTTATCGGCCAATTGCCGGAGTCGCAACGTCTTTATTTATAAAGGTCTTGCTTAGAACTGAATACAAAAGAATATGAAAACTGTAAATCTACTGTGGCTCCAATGCATCACGCCATAAAACCATGGTCGGCAAGCCGACTCAGCATTTATGCAACATAGCTCGGTACCCCGGATAAGGGGTGTCCCTTAAATCGGAGTCCACAGAGATTAGGACTTCTCCTCCTCTTCGTAGTGGTCGGTCCAGTCTGTAAGTTGTGTACCTGTTTCTTTTTGAACCGCGAGTTACGATCCTGTGGCCGAGGCAGGAAAGCTTTCAAAAAACACAACTGTGCAGCTTGGGGTATAAAATTAAAAAATGCTTCTCCCAAATGCATCTTCGTCCGAGTTCGTATTGGCGATACTCGTTGAATTTTTGCTCGGCTTTCAGTTTTTTATTGCTGGTCGGTGTTGTCTCTTTGTGGCCGGAGAGAGAATTTGCTCGGCTCTGAGTTTTTCATCGAAAGAGTGCTCCTTCTATTCATGATCCATCTCAGCTGTTGTGATCTGTTACCACATTTGTTTACTGTGTTTTTGAGATGCGGCCCAAAGGTGAGACGTTTATCCAAGGTGATATCTAGATATGATGCTTGCCGCGGCTGATTCAGGGTAACTCCTTCTAGCCGGATTGGAGGGGTGTTCTGGATGAGCGTTTTCAGTGTGAAGCATGTATTTGTTGTTTTCAGTGGGTTTATTTTTAGGTTCCACTTTTTACACCAGGCTGCCAGAGCACTAATATATTATTTAGTCCGTTAGATGCCTCTCTGCTGTCCCTAGAGCTATATACAACTGCGATGTCATCTGCATAGGTTGCTATAAGAGCCTTGTTCGGTGCTTCCATGTGTTCGAAACTCGGGCAAGGAATATCAGCAGTATACAAGGAGTATAATAGCGATCCGAGAACACTGCCCTGTGGGACTCCACATTGGATATATAAAGGAGTAGTTATTTCTCAACTTGATGAATATGTTTTGAAGGTTTGTATGCGGGATAAAAGCTATACCCATGTATCTTAACTATGTTCCCTCTGTTGAGTCTGATCTCGTTTAGGAGAGTTCAACTTCTCTGGCTTTACCTGAAATGCCATTTACATTCCAGATAAGAATTTTCAGCGGGTTCATTGCGATGGTAAAGCGAATGCGAAGTATCCCCAGTCTTTTGTTTCAACATATTGGCCATTTCAAAAACAATTTTTTTCCAGCCGTTCGAGTCGTTGACTATTCAGCTTGTTTTGTAGTTGTTGCTCCTGTTGCTGCTGCTGTAGCCACGATAGGAATTGCTGCTCTTGTTTCTGTTGAAGCTGTTGCTACCAATTCATAAATTGTTCCTGCTGCTGTGCCAATATTGACTGAACGTCAAGATGGTGTGGCTGTTTAATATTGAATCTCTTTAATTGTACATTATGTAAACGAGGCTGGGCTGTTGTATTGCCATTTCTTGCAATATCTGCGTAGGACAAGCTCCCAGTATGGGCTTTGGAAGTGCTACCTATTGCATGCTGCTTAGTTGCATGCTGCTGTTTTTGCTGGGGTTGTTGCTGGTTTACTGCACTTTTATCTAATCTGGATTGGTTAGGTTGTTGCTTCTTTACAGTGCCCGTTGATCGTGGAAGATATTCCTGGTACCACTGGCAACCTTTGTAACTTGCCGTGTGATTTCCTCCACAGTGTATAAATTATGTAGGTCCTATTATCCAGTGTTCTCCTTTATGGATGGTCCGGTAGGTTCCTCAAAGATGGATGATCCCCTGGTCCTGGTGTTACCCAGGCGGAATGTCCTCTTAGGTAGATTATGGTGGAGGGCGTGACTTTGCCCCCTTTGCTGACACTGGCCTTCGGGCTCAGCGTGTAAAGATTAAATCAAATAAATATATTTATCGGCCAATTGCCGGAGTCGCAACGTCTTTATTTATAAAGGTCTTGCTTAGAACTGAATACAAAAGAATATGAAAACTGTAAATCTACTGTGGCTCCAATGCATCACGCCATAAAACCATGGTCGGCAAGCCGACTCAGCATTTATGCAACATAGCTCGGTACCCCGGATAAGGGGTGTCCGATTGCTGTTGCTGATCGTTCGTGGCGCAGAGCGCTGAACTCAGTTTGGGCGCGTCAGCATTGTTTATATGAATTAACTTGGTATTTGTGTGCTCTTAATTGTTAACATGAATATGTGCGCTCTTAGTTGTTAACTACTCCCCCCCTAAGATTATGACCGTCCTCGGTTATATTGAGTTTATCGATGGTTTGTTGAATCTCAGCGGAGGCTCGCCGTTTCCTTAATGCCAGAAAAAGGATAAACGAACCAATCAGTCCAACGTTAAGGACTACTCCAGCCACGAACCAAAGTTTGGGGGAACCCGCGGCGTCAACCTCGTCTTTGAACCCTTGGATAAAGCGCAGGTTGTCGTTGTTCATGCGGTGAAGCAAAGGCATGCTAAGTTCCGGGTCGTGGCCGACGATGTTCAGTAGCGGCGATCTTGCTACGCCAGGCTGCTTGTCTATTGTTTTCCGGAGGTTTACGAACTCCGTTCCGTTGATAGTAGCTGATTGTTCGAATGTAATCAGATGCGTCCCCTTGACGAGCACCTCTGGGCCGCCATCCGTGCTGACGCGGGCTGTTGCCTCGTTGATGATAACTATGCCGTCATCTATAGGCATTACTGCCCTAAGGTGGTTGGATTGCGTGTGGCATTGGGCTGTATTTCCCGCATGGAGTGAGCGGGCGCAGGTATCGCGTCGCGACCGCTCGCAGAAAGTGTTGTGCGTGGTCTCCACGCACTCGGTGACCGAAAAGGTGTCTTCCTCACACTCCGCTAAGGTGTCTTCATCGAGTCGCAGGATTGTCTGATAATGTGATACTGGGAATACGAGGACCTTCTTACATTTTACCTTCACCCTGGGATAGGCTATTAGTATGTGAATAATGCTGTCGGACTGAAGAACCCTAATTTTAGAGGCTTCTAATAAGCTAACTATTGGAGTGTTTTGTTCAATTAATGAGCTCAAATCGGCATGATTAAGGATTGTGGGATTTACTATGTTAGCTTTAGCCAATGTTATTGTTAGAATTAAATTTTGGATTTCTGTTGCCAGCATTCTATTTCTCGCTAGCAATGCCTCGTACAGATGCGGGGTGTCGACCAAGTCGTTGTTTCGGGCTTTAATAATTCTGTTAACGGTGTCGGTAAGTTTGTTTATTTGTAACCTCGTCTCCTACCTCAAAAACACGGTTTTGCCTAGCTGGGTTGCATCTTTCGATGTTATTTTTCTGGGCCTTTACCAGCTTGTCTTTGATGCCTAGGCAGCGATCATCGGAACCCGAGTGGAGGATATCGACCGGTTTCTCCTGAGTGACAGAATGTAGGGTCTTATTATATTCTACCGTTGCCCTCAAGATTAATTCTGTCGTATCGCTAATCTTCTTGTCTAGTTTAAGACACCTGGCGATCTCTGACAAGGTGCTGTGGAATCGTTCCACCTGGCCGTTTGACGAGCTATGCAGCGGGGCCGCGTTGACAATGTCAATGTGGTAGCTGTTCTTAAGTAACGAGGTAATAGTCTCTGAATTGAAGGCGGCTTCGTTGTCGCAATATATTGTCTTGATTTTGGGGAACAAATTTACGAGTTGAAGTAGGGGCCCTGTGACGTCCACTATTGTTCTGGACAGCACTGGTTGCACTATTGCAAACTTTGAGAACTTGTCAATGCACGTTAAGAATTGCTTCCTATCGGTTGAGAAGATATCAATGTGCAGCATTTCGCCGGTATAGCTAGGAATAGGTGTTTCCCCGAGCTCCTGTTTCTTAGGGTGCCTGTCATATTTGGCTTTGGTGCATATCTTACAATTTGCAACCACTTCCTTTGCCAGGCTGCTCATTTTGGGGAAATAGTAATCGCGGAGGATTTGCTTGGTATTCTCCTGCGCTGCCCTGTGTGCACGATTGTGCTCTGTCGTGACAATTTCCAACTGCTCATTTCGATTGGTAACGTCTATTACAATATTTTTACAGTATCGAAACTGCGTAGCCGGGAAATGAACAATTAGGTCGTGTTGAAAACTTGCCAGGGTGGGTAGATCGCAGTGTATCGCATTCACGACATCGGGGTTCACGACCTCCTTTAGCATTTCCAAAATGGTGCTTTTGTCGGCGAAATTGATTAAGTGGCGAGTTTTACTACGAAACAACACCAAGCTTCGCTTTAGTCGGAAACGTGCTTCTTCTACAACAATTTGGTTTCTGAAGCAGTTCACTGGCTGGTCTGTTGCTTCGACCGTGTAGGTCAGTGACAGTTCGCTGTGAATAGTCGCAGCGTCTGACGGAGGCTCACTTTGTAAAGCATTAACGTTCTGCCTGGAAAGAGCGTCCGCCACATGGTTGTCTTTTCCCGGTTTGTAGTGGATTTTTGCGTTATGATCATCGATATACGCTTTCCATCTTTTTATTTTCGGATTTGGATTCCGATCGGATACCGCGAATGTCAACGGTTGGTGGTCCGTATAAATGTTAATATCGCGAGTGCCATACAGGTAGTGTTGCAACTTGCCTAAGGCCCACACTATGGCCAACAACTCTCTTTCATTCGTGGCGTAGTGTGACTCGCTTTCTTTAAGGGTCCTGGAGATCATAGTGATGGGTCTTTTATCTTGCGATAGGACTGCACCGATACCGTTTGCGGAAGCGTCCGTCGTTAGATCGAATGGCTTCTTGAAATCAGGGTATCTGAGAATTACATCTTCAGAAGCCAAGACATTTCTCAGCCTCTCGAACGCATCTCTCTGCAAATCACCGAACTCGATGGGAGTCTTCCTGGACATGTGCTTGCTGATGGAGCCGTTTTCTCCTTTCATCAGGCTCGTCAACGGCCTAGCGATCGCCGCAAAGTCTTTAACGAAGCAGCGGTAATAACTGGCCAGACCCAAAAATGACCTTAGCTCATACAAATTTGTAGGCTCTGGGTATTCCTTTATGGCCTTTACCTTTTCTGGGTCGGTTTTTGCACCTCCATTGGTGACAATAAATCCAAGGTACTCAACGCTTTGCTTAAAAAAGTGCGTCTTCTCGTTGGACACCTTCATGTTGGCATCACACAGGCTTTTTAAGGCCCAATCTATGTGCTTAACATGGTCGTTTTCATTTTCAGAAAAAATAATGACGTCATCTACATAAACGTAGCATGACTTGCCAATTTGTTCCCGTAGGACATCGTCGATCGCTCTTTGGAAGATGCTTCCCGCATTCTTCAATCCGAACGGTAATCGACAAAATTCATACTTTCCGCCGTTCACCGAAAAAGAGGTCTTTTCACGGTCATGTTCGGCCAAGTATATCTGGTGGTAGCCGGACTTCAAATCTAACGTTGTGAAGTACTTAGCTTTTCCTAAATTTGCCAGTATCATGGGGATGTTTGGCATTGGGTACTTATCAGCGATGGTTTTTTCGTTAAGTTTCCTAAAGTCTATAACCAAACGCTTATTTTTGTTCCCCAGTTCGTCATGGCCTTTTTTGTCAACAACCCATGTTGGATTGTTGTACGGCGACCTTGAGGTTCTAATAATGCCTTTCTGCAGTAAGTCTGCGATTTCTCGCTTAACTAACTCAGACACACCCATGGGGTGCGGGTATAATTTGGAATATACCGGCTTATCATCGCTTGTGCGAATTGTGGCAACAACAGAAGTATTAAACGGCAGTGCCTCGTTAGAGGCTGAAAATGCCTTAGATCTGTTTGCGATCATGGTTCTAAATTCGGTTTTTACAGATTCTGGCACCGTAGCGTCATTCACGTTAGTGAAGTTTACATCGTCGCAGCTATGATGCTGTAGCTCTTCAACAACAGAACCATAGTTGATTGTGCCTTTTTCTGTGTCTAGCTTTGCTCCAACTTGAGCTACAAAATCAAATCCAATAATGCCATCGAAAAGTGTTAATGTGTCCAAAAGGAAAAAATCCGCTGTTTTCCCGAAAATGTTAATTAAACATTTCTGTTTAACTGTGTTAGAACCGTGGATGGAACTAACTGTGAAAGGGGATTTGACCGGCACCACATGTTTTAGCTCCTTTACGGGCTTGATGTAGTTTTTCGCCGCCCCTGTGTCTATTAAAATTTTCAATTTCCTCCCATGTAACTGGCGTTCAATGAACGGCAGTCGGGAGCGCTCCCTAAAAAATTGATCTGATCATTTTCATCAGACTCGTCATCTATCTCGGTAACGGCCGCTGCGGCCGCGCCATCATATTCGCTGTCGTTTTTATCGTCAGCCTGTTGGATGGTGTTCTGCACCCTCTGACGCCTTTGACCGGTCATGCGTGCGGAGCCGAATCTCTTCTGGCCCCGAGCACCCTCGGCCTTGACGCTAGCAGGCTGACCGCTTCCGAAGGAGGTCGGTTGCCTATGTTGGGTCACAGTGGAGCCTAACTCCATAGGCTCAGGTGATTGATTCCGATAGTTGTTATTATTCTGGGCAGGATTATTTTGTCTACCCTGTTTCTTGTAAAAATGAGGGTTTTTCCCTTGGCTGTCCTCGGCCCTGCTATATCTCCCATGCGGTTCCCTTGAGCGGTTCCGATCCTTTCGGTGCTCATAGGTGATTGCCTTGTCCTCCAGAGCCTTTGCGTATGTAGCGGCAAAGTTAGTGCGTTCTATGGTAGCCTCGGATTCCCTAGCCAAAGCTAAAGCTGAGGGCAAATCCTTGGGTTGCGCCGGCAAGACTATGGCCCTCAAGGGCTTCCTTAGACCGGCAATGAACGCGTGGAGAGCATCCTCTCTAACTTCATTATTAAAAAGAATAGCACTGTCCGGTTCGTGAGTCATAACTATCTTGTTTGTTATTAATGTCAACCGTTTCTCTACATCGTCGTAATATTGCATGAGGCTAAGCTCCCCTTGCCTAACTGTTTCGAGTCCCTGCCTAAGTACACGCAGCGACGTTTTGTCCGCGTAGGTGCAGTCTAGTCGAGCAATAATGGCATCGAAATTTAGGACTGTGTTATGGGCAACTAGCAGCCCTCTTGCTGGCCCCCTAATTTTGTTTCTGATAATCGAAACGGCCTGGTAATGCGCCTCGCTACCATTATACCGTTTGAAGATCTCGTATGCGTCCACGGCTGACTGCCGCCATGACACATAGTCGTCCTGCTCTCCCGAAAAGTCTGGCATTGTCTTCACAATGTCAAGCTTGATGTCGCACCGTACTTCAGGGCCTGCGGTTATTTTTTGGTATGTCTCTACTTGTGGTGCTTCCACACGCAAGTGTTGCATCTGTTGTTTTACCTCATCTAATTGTGCCTGGAAATCCCTCTTAAGTCTGTTTTCCTGTTCAGTCAAAGCCTGGCTAACAGCTCCCGCTATAATAGCTTGAAGCTGTGCGGCGTCCATGGCTGCAGTGCTACCTGTAGTATTCGGACGAAAACCTACGGGCTCTAAATCAAACTCGTCGTCACTATCGCACTCGACTTTTATGCCTCTATATGCCGTCCAACTCATTTACTATTGGTTGACACCACGCAATTTAATTCTTTCCGAACACGGTTGATCGGCCATACGAGGCGCGATATTTGCACACGCGAGAAATAGAAGGCGACACAAAGGAAAAAGAAATTTTTTCCCTACAAACAAACAAGGAAAAGGTATGCGCAGAAGAAATAATTATTTCTTATTAATTCCTTTGGGCAGAAGTTCAAAGTAACTTAGGGTATGCTGTAGAATTTACGCTTGGTAAAAGTATGCAATTGTGGGCTTTTGGATGTCATTGGGAATATTCGGAGCGACCGATGCACACAAGGTGGCAGCGGCGTCAATACAAACTTGTGGAATTTCTATACCATCACTGGCTTCGTCCAATTCCATGTCTAGCATGGCAAACCTATTGTTTGAGTTTGCCTTCCTAATTTTTGCTGAATATGGCTCAAGCTTCGCGCCTTTGACCGCTCTTTTGGAGCTAATGTTGTAATGGGTAATAAATTTGTCTTCCTCTCTTTCGTCAGAATTTTTTGCGCATCAGACAATTTAGTAGCAGCTCTTTCTCTAGAGCGGCCCACTGATTGCTGCAGTTGTTGTAGATGTGGTATCGCAAGAAGCACTTGTAAATGTTATCGTCGTAGTTATAGTGCTTAGATTAACAGATTCAGTGCATGAAAAGCGTTGATTATTTAATAACTCCATCCTGAGCTCCAGTGGAGATTTACCAGCTACTTGCCACATTTCTTCATAATCAATCGGCTTATTACTAAGCTGAGAGTTAGAAGTTTTGTTGTTCGTATCCATTTTACAGTTATTAATTCAGTCCAGTCAAGTGCTTATTGCCCCTCTTAGTGGTTGCCCAATGGGCAGAGAATGCAAGCTTATCACACCTCTCCCACTATTGTTTGTTGTTTTCCAAATGCCGACTCTGCAAGGCAGAGTCCAAAGTTTAGAATGCGTACTGTTTTGAACAGCAACGAATGCAACGGTAAAAGCAAAATATATAAGCTTTTTATTATGTTAGACTATTATATTAATTTCCGCGTGCACGTGGTCCCCAGTGTGGCCAACCATCTCGAAGATTGTCTTTTATCAGTGGAATTAGGATTAGCGTTATGGCTGGTAGATAGTAAATTTTGATTCAGTACTACGAGTATACTGACTACTTCTATAGCTCCGTAAGGAATGTATGTGCTTGATCTGCACCAGAGCTTGGTTTAGGTGAATCTTAGATAGCACTTGGTTATTGTTTTTACAGTATGGTTCGTTAGATTTTTACTTTCCATGGAGCACTGACGTAATTAGATTTTTAGTTTTCACAGTATTTTCGTTGTGTTATTTGATTTTTACAAAGTACTGATCGAATTGGATTATTACATATGTGATTCTTTTACGGATAACACTGTTTAATTTCATCTCCCATTTTTAGAACTTAATTAACTTCTTGTTTTGCACATTTAGTGAGTCCTTTTACCGAAGGATATTCTTTTTAAATGATATCCTACCAACTGCGCCAATTACAACTCCGGGGTATCTTTCAGATAAAAAAATATATCTTTTATTCTTTCTTTTTGTGTTGCCGAATCTTGAGTGTTCGTCTGGTTAATTATGGGGACGTGCCAGTGGACGCTTATATTAATGCCTGATCGGCTATGGAAATGTTTATGACCGATTGGACTTAGGGTTCGTGTGCGTGGGATCAGCGTATGCTGATCTTGTATTACATTGGGTGGATACAATTACAGTGGGTCAAGTTAAATAAAATTTTTCTTTTTTTACAATTTTATTTTATTTGCTGGATCTTCTCTTCTAAATAGAGACTAACAACAAGTTTTAAAATCTTAGACTAATATTATAACTAAGAATCCATTTTTAGCGATGGGTTTAGTTTTAAGACCGGCTCTGATTATCGGAACTGAGCGAGTGGATGATCGGCACGTTGAAGTCTACTCCAACTGGAAGTTCTGGTTAGCGAGCGTGCAAGGGGATTTGGAGGAAATGTTAATTTAGCTTGGTGTTTTGCTTTTTGATGGAAATTTTCGTCAGAAACGGTGTTGATATTTAATTCTCGATGATTTAATTCTCGTTCCTTATATACCAAGGAGCACCAGTGATGAGTCTAAGTGTCTTAGATTGAACTCTTTGAATTACTTCGATGTTACTACGACTGGCATTTCCCCAAAGTTCAGAGCCGTATTTCCATATTGGCTTGATCACGGTGTTATAGAGAAGTATTTTGTATTCAAGGCAAAGAGGGGATTGAGCGTTGATTAGCCAATGGAGCTTGGTGGTCTTCACCTTTAGTTGAGTTTTTTTGGCTGCTATGTGTGAGCGACAGGTGGGTCTCCAGTCAAGATGGATACCCAAGTATGTGACGGTGTTTGACTGGGGGATTCGTGCTCCGTTTAGAGTAAGGTGGGGACAGGTTTGTCTGTTCAGTGTGAATGTTACGTGTTTACATTTACTTTCATTTACTTTAATTCTCCAGTTAGCTAACCATTTTTCAAGAGATTCCAAATGAATTTGTATAAAAACAGTTGCTCTAAGGGGACATTTACTTCGGCTAAGAATCGCAGTGTCATCTGAAAAAGTTGAAGTGGTAAGTTGAATGTTTGTCGGAATGTCCGATGTGTATAGTGTATATAGAATGGGACCGAGAACGCTTCCTTGAGAGACTCCAGCTTTGATTTCACGCTCAGCAGATGTTGAAGCGCTGCATCTTACGGAGAATAATCTATTATGTAGATAGGATTCGAGGAGTTTGTGCATACTA
The DNA here is from genome assembly GCA_035047645.1 of Drosophila merina. Classification (NCBI taxonomy): domain Eukaryota; kingdom Metazoa; phylum Arthropoda; class Insecta; order Diptera; family Drosophilidae; genus Drosophila; species Drosophila merina. The sequence goes on along the minus strand of JAWNPH010000014.1, from coordinate 703,422 downwards.
TTGGGGAGTAATGTTTTGATCTTGTACATGAGTACATCGAGCCACACCCTGTCAAACGCTTGGGCAATATAAACAAATATAGCAGAGCATTCTCGTTGTTCAAACGCAGGGCGTATTTCCGTGGTGATACGGCTTACCTGTTCTATTATACCATGTTTTTCTCGGAACCCAAATTGATGCATTGGGATTATGTTATTTATACTAAGTCCTTAGATGTGCGATAAGATGAGTTTTTTGAATAGTTTTGATAAGCAGGACAGAAGACTTATTGGTCTATATGAAGATGCTAGAGTTTTTTCTTTATCAGGTTTTGGAATCATAACTATAGTTGACTTTTTCCATCTTTGAGGAAAATGGCCATATTAAGTCATTGCGTTGAAAAGCGTGCATAAATGATTTACAGCACAACTCTGTAGTTCTATGATCATTTTTTGAGTAATTCTATCGTGGCCCAGTGCTTTGTTCGGCTTTAATTGCTCTTCGATTAATTTCGCTTGATCGGAATTTCAGGGCGTAGTGTGTGTTATGTCAGAGCTTGAGAATTCCGGAAACTCAAATAAATTGGTCGCAGGATTGGTTTGGAAGACTTCTTGGAGGTGTGTTGCAAACACGTTCGCCTTTTTTGAGTCACTTCTAGCCCATCTTTTGTAAGACTTCGGATAGGGCTGTCTAAACAGACATTGAAACCAATAGGGACACTGAGACTGCGCGCTTTCCAGAGTGGGTTTTTGGCACATGTTGGAGAGAGTTATTTGATGTATTGGTGTTGTGCAAGATTCTCTTCTTGTTTCAGTACTCTAGAGAGTTTTCAAGTTGCAGCTTTTAATTTCTCTTTGCTTGCTGGTGATCTGTTTTTTTTTGCCACTCTCGTCGTGAATGTCTTTTTTCTAAAAGAAGCTGTTGATTGCCTATTTGTACGGTAGTGATGTACTACTTTTGGTTTCATTTGAGGTGTAGATACGCGTGCAGCAGTGTTGAGAATAAATTCAAAAGCATTTACAGAATTATCAATCTCAGCCTCGTGGTGCAGTGTTGGGCTTAGCTCAATGTGTGAGCTTATATATTTTTTGTAGCGAAGCCAGTTTGTTTCGTTGCATGTAATAATATCAGGCCGTTCCATTCCGTTGGTGGTTGTTCGAACAGTTGAAGAAGGATAGGAGAGTGGTCCGAGGACAAGTCATGTTTGTTCAGGTTCATATGTTTCGGATTATAGGAAAGTCTATAAGATCCGGTTTTTTGTTTGGATCAGCTGGCCAATATGTAGGCCTACCCGGAGATATGAAGTCAAGTTAATTCGATCTTTAAAGCTTTGTATAATTGCCTTCCTTTTGGGTTTGTAAGACGGGAGCCCCAGTGCGTGTGTTTGGCATTGTAATCGCCTGCTGATATGAAATGGGCACCTAGTTGGTTAAAATATTCCATGAAGTCTTCTTCCGAAGTAGAAAACCGTGGTGGGCAGTATATTAAGGCAATAATTGGAAAACAAAAAAATTTCAATACAAAGACTTGTTTTCAGATCGGTTGTTTGTATGGAAGCTATATGATATAGTGGTCCGATCCGAATCAAACTTTCAACAATCATGTATGGCTATGTCAAATGAATAAATGTTGAATTCGGATACAATGCAAAAAGTTTTCCATACAAAGACTTGTTTTCATATCGGTCGTTTGTATGGCAGCTATATGATATAGTGGTCCGATCCGGACCAAACTTTCACAAATCGTGTATGGCTATGTCAAATGAATAAATGTTGAATAGTTGCAATAGCTTGGAAAACAAAAAAGTTTCCCATACAAAGACTGGTTTTCATATCGGTCGTTTGTATGGCAGCTATATGATATAGTGGTCCGATCCGATCCGATCCGATCCGATCCGAGCAACAAAAATAATAATCTGGAAAAAATTTCAAAACGCTAGCTTTAATCTATTGTCTGTTTTTTGCATAGAAACAGACGGACAGCCGGGAGATGGCTACATCGACTCGGCTGTTGATGCTGATCAAGAATATATATACTTTGTGGGGTCGTATTATAACTTTAGGTTCTTTTGTTATTTAGGCCAGTAAATAAACAATATTTCTTCTAAATTAACATTTGGTTTATTTACTCTCTTTGACAGCTTTCTTAGGTTATATATTACTTGTATCGATACATCGATAAGAAAAGATGTTTCCGCAAAAAGCGCCCTCTATTTAGGATGGGAAGTTTCTTTTGGATTTGAAACATCCTCAACACTTTCCCTTGTGAAAATTCAAAACTTTATATTGACATACATAATTGAAAACTTAATGAGTCTATACAATGCAAATAAATCATCCCTCCTTTTTCTTTCTTAAGACAGTCCAATCTTGTCGCAGACAATCCTTAGTTGAGTGCTGGGGATCGGCTTGGTCAGCACATCGGCGAGCTGTTGTTCTGTCGGAATTTGCTCAATCTTAAATTCCCCCTCGTCGATTTTCTCACGGATGAAGAAATGCTTGTTGGCGATATGCTTAGTCCGGCGATGAAATTCCGGGTTCTGAGCCAACTTCATGGCTGCAGTGTTATCGACCTGAAGAATCGGGACTCGGTTCAAACTGTCGATTTTCTGAAACAATCTTTTTAACCAAATTATTTCTTTAGCAGCCTCATTAGCTGCTACTATTTCAGCCTCTGTCGTGGACGTGGCCACCGTTGCTTGTCTTTGACTTTTCCAGGAGATTATTCCTGAGGCAAACTTGATAATAATCGCGGAGGTAGATCTTCCTGTCTTTGTACAGCCACCAAAGTCTGCATCGCTGTAACATTCGAGGATCCCCTCCTTCTGTCTACGATAAGTTATTCCGAGGTCGACGGTTCCGAAAATAAATCGAAAAACCCTCTTTACTTGGGCGACATTTTCGTTTGTAGGGTTTTCTAGTGACCTTGAGAGAAATCCAATACTGAATGCCAAGTCTGGCCTTGTTCCGAGCATAAGGTACATAACTGCTCCGATGGCTTTCCCTGCTGACGAAATCTCCGAATTCTTGAGAAGTGGGGAAGAAACTGCTTTGCATTCCGAAAACTGAAAACGCTCCAGAATCTTTTTGGCATATCCTTGTTGACAAATTTTTATTCCGTTCTCTTGCTTCTTGATTTAGAGTCCTAAGAAGCACTCGGCCTTGTTCGTGATTATTTTAAATTCTGCTTTTAGTTCATTTAGAAAAACTTCCAAATCTTGAACATCCGTCGATGCGACGAGTCCGTCGTCTACATAAATAACAAGTAGAATCCTTTTGTTATTTCTTTCCCTGATGATAAAGACATGGATCCGCCTCGCTGACTTTGAAACCGAGTTTCTGCAGGAAACCTCCAAAGCGCTTTTGCCAACATCTTGGTCCTTGTTTGAGTCCATAAAGGCTCTTTATCAATCTGCAAACCAACCCCTTGTCCTTGCTCGTATCCTTGAGGTTGTTGCATGTAGATCTCTTTGTCGTCCAATTCTCCGTACAGAAAAGCAGTCGAGACGTCGAACTGGGCCAAAAACATGTCATTCTTCGCTGCAACACTAACACTGAGCGAATTGTCTCCATTCTTGCGACGGAACTAAAAGTTTGATCGTAATCAATCCCTCGTCTTTGAGCAAATCCTTTTATGACCAAACGAGCTTTGTATTTATCAATATTTCCGTCGGGGTGGGTTTTAACTCGATAGACCCATTTGCACGGGAGTGCTTTCGAACCTTTTGGAAGTCTTGTCAATTTCCAGGTTTCATTTTCGTGTAAAGACTTAATTTCCTTGTCCATTGCTTTCTTCCACTCGAAGTTGCTGTTGACGGCTTCATGGAAGGTGTCTGGACTCTCCAACAGGAAATTCTCAGCTGCTGATACGTAATCATCCAGATGTCCTGGCTTTTTTAACAACGAACGATCTCTCAACCTCATCGACTGTATTCCTCTTTTGTCAATTTCTTCGTCGAAGCTCGTTTCTCCTCCTGTCTCGTAATTGTCTTCGCTTTCTGTCTTAGTTGTGTTTTCTTCGAAGTCTTCCTTCTTAATCGTATCTTCGTCCTCGCTTTTGTGTGAACTTACGTCATATTCTTCCTTATTGTCTTCTACGACATCTTTCTTTTTAGAATCTTTGAAAGGAAGGTTGACACTTGAATCACATTCGCTGAATTTTTCTTGAAATTTTACGTCTCTCGACACAATTACTTTGTGCTCCTCTGGTAAGTAAACACGATATCTTTCATCACCGTCGTAACCCACCAAGTACCTCTTCTTTGCTTTTTCGTCCATCTTTCTTCTTTTCTGCGATGGAATGTGTACATAGCACGTTGATCCGACGATTCGGAGATGTTTAATCCTTGGCTTCTTGGACAACCACAGTTCGTAAGGCGTTCTTCCTTTCAGCGATGATTTTCCCGTCCTGTTGAGAATGTAGACTGCTGTGCTGACTAGTTCGGCCCAAATTGCCTCTGGAAATTTAGTTTCAGGGTTAGAATACTTAAAGGTCCTTGCCATTTCGACTATAGTACGATTCTCTCTTTCAACACCCCCGTTTTGCTCTGGAGTATAGGGAGCAGTTAGTCGAAAAGTTATTCCAACTTCCTGAAGAATTTCACGCACTCCTGAACAGTTGAATTCTCCTCCGTTGTCGCTCAGAAATTCTTGAATTACGTGCCCTTGTTGCTTAGCGTGAGAGATCATGTGTCGCAGCACATCTTTGACCTCTGATTTCTGCTTGACGATGTACCCGTAACGAAATCTCGTGAAATGGTCCTTGAAGACCACGAGGTACCTTTTCATCTGGAAAGAATTCTCAAATGGGCCACAAACATCCCCTGATATCAATTCACCTGGCTTCGTTGTTGTTTTCCTCGTTCCAAATGGCAATCGATGTGCTTTTCCATAGATGCAAAGCTCACAAAGATTGCTTTTAAGCTTGACTTCAATGCCCATTTCTCTTTTGAGCATCTCCCTAATGTGGTTTTTGTCCTGATGTCCCCACCTCTCGTGGTAAAGTTGAAGAGTTGAAAATCCTGAAGTTGCGAAATTGACCTCGACATTTCGTTCTGGTAGAATGGGCTCGATTGCTGCTTTGTATAGTGTTCCTCCTACTTCTCTGGTCCCAGTGAGAAGAATTTTGTGGTTCACCTTGAGACTGCATTCTGTTGCTGACGACTCAAATCGACTACTAAGATTTTTGTCTTGGGCAGACAGTACTGAAAACAGATTTTTTGTTATTTTGGGAACAAAAAAAAATGTTTTTCCATGGACAATCGTTCTGACTTTGATTGTACCCTGGCCCAAAGCTGACAAGGTTTCATTTCCCGCAGCTTTAATCCAACTAGGTTTTTCAAATTTCTCGTAATGCTTAAAATACTTTGCCGATTTCACCACATGTTTTGTTGCTCCGTTGTCTATCCACCAGTCGTCTTCTGAGTTTGCCTCTGCTGCAAACACGTTGTTGTGAACTGAGACAAGAGTTAGCGTTGGTTCTGCACAGATTCCTACTTCAGCATCCTGATTCTTCGGCTTCGGACGTCCATCCTTCTTCCATTTTATACAATTCCTGACCCAGTGCCCCTTTTTCTTGCAGTAGTTGCAGGTATCGTATTTCCGACCATTTGCTCCTGAATCCTGAAGATTTTCCTTTTGTGCTCTGGATACCAATGCCTCTTGACCCGTCTTTTCTTCGTCCATTTTTGACCTAAAGTTCCTCTTAGACATAACAAGTTGATTCGTTAGTTCATCAAATGTCTTTTCTTCTTCTTTTGTCAAGAGCATCCAACTCTGACGGAACGTTTCAAAAGATTTTGGCAAAATTTGCAATGTTTTACAAACAAGAATTAAATCTGGGAGCTCATTTTCATTTTTAGTCTTTAAGGCAAGATTTAATTCATTCTAGAGACCGCGTAATTTTGCTATGTGAGTTGATACATCGTTACCTGGATTCTAAGAAAAGGCGAAAAACTCGTTACAGATCCTGAAAACTTGATCCTTTGCTGTTGCTTCAAACAGATTTTTCAAGGCATCCCATGTATCGTGAGCTGTATTCTTGTCCATAATTTTCTGGTAGACTGAATCCGTGACCGCAGTGGTGATCATGGATTTTGCGTAGCTGTTGGCCTTCCGGAAAAAGTCGCTCTGCTCCTTGTGCTTCTTCTCATCTGCTGCTGAAGCGTCTTCTGACAATGGTTCCGGTTTGACAATCTTTCCGTCTAACGCGTCGATAGCACCATCGTGGTAGTCAATCAAGTCTCGGATTTTTCTTTTCCAAATCGGCCAATCGGTCGCATCTGAGAGCTTCGTGATGTGCTTCGCCAAATCCATTGTAATCGAGCGTAATTCACTTTTTCTACAGACTTTAAATTGAACAAAACGTTCCTGGGCCCATAACCTATTATAACTTTAGGTTCTTTTGTTATTTAGGCCAGTAAATAAACAATATTTCTTCTAAATTAACATTTGGTTTATTTACTCTCTTTGACAGCTTTCTTAGGTTATGTGTTACTTGTATCGATACATCGATAAGAAAAGATGTTTCCGCAAAAAGCGCCCTCTATTTAGGATGGGAAGTTTCTTTTGAATTTGAAACATCCTCAACAGGTCGGAGATGTTTCCTTTAATGCGTTACACAATTCTGGACAAAATTATAATACCCTTTTTCAAGGGTATAAAAATAGTCATTTATGGTTTGGAGTGTTGGGATGCAAGCATTTACATGAGTATGTTTTGATTTCGCATGAGGTCTTGTATTGTAGATTGCATAAACTGCATAAATTCCATCATGCTTTTTTGAAGTGAAATAATGAGTGATTCAATTCCAGTTGATGGCTGTTCTAAGATGTGGTGTTTCTCTGATGTTGTTATTTGGGCAGCCGGTGTTAGGGAGATTGCCGACTTAGAAGCTGGCTTAACTATGCCTGATGTAAAGGCAATTGCAAATGATACTCCTGGAATTGTGCATACAGGTTCAAAGGAGGACCTAGTTGCTTTGGTGAAAAAGACTCCCGGTGTTGATTGAGATGGAGTTACAGAGTTCTGTTTGGGGAATGGTTGCTTAGAAACTTTTGAGGTCTTTGTAGACTGGACACCGTCTGAAGTTTGTTGTGTGGTTTCCACCACTGTTACCGCATTTCCTTAGATTAGGGTCGTTTTTATTATTTGGACAGATGCCAGAGTCGTGCAAGTCTCCGCAACCTACGCACACTAGGCGTAGTGTACAGTAGGTTCTAGTGTGTTCATACTCCTGGCGATTCGTGCATTATACAGGGGCATTACGCTTATGTGGCTCCTCCACTGTTATTCTGCGGTGGAGTAGATACTGGAGTTTATAGATTGGATGGACGGAATTTTTGTTTTTGGGTTTGTTTTCGGGGCCTAATTCCACTTTGAAAAAAAGGCTGTGGTATCTTAGCTCTATTTATAATATTGATAGCCAATTTAACCTCAAATCCTTTCTCTTGTAGAGCAGAGATGATTTCTGCAGTTGACACAGTTGGTTCGATGCCTTTGATTACCACTTGAAGACCCTTACTGCTCTTTAATTGGTAGGTATAGTATTTTTTCTTTGTAGCTTTAGATCTTTCTTAACGGTGCGGTAGTTAAAAATAACTATCGTTAACTTGAAGCTTGACTTCGCGTATATTGCCCTTATTTATATGGGTTACATAAAAGTTGTTGGTGCCTATTACCTCCGTAAGTCGTTCGACGATCGAAGAACAATTTGAGTCTCTTATGTAGATGGGAGGGGGTTTTGGCTTTGCAGGTTCTGTGGCCACTTCTTCGGGTTCGTCTTCAAAGGTGTTCGCCTAAAATTTTGAATCTATTATCGTTTGAAATGTTTTCTTGATTTGATTTTGATTCGTAGGTTTTATTAAGCTTTGGATTGCCCAACTTTTTATTGTGCGGGCTTAATTTGCGCTTGGTAACTTGTATGTATCGATCCATTCCGGTCTGTATAGTTGGACCGTTGTGGTTGGTTGTTTGTCAGAAACTGCTGACTTTGCAGTATTGGCCGGTCGGGCATAGCAGCAGTGGTCATTGACGTTGCCGTTGATATTGTTGTTGGTAGAGAGAATGCCGCGCATTCTACACTCCAACTTTCTTTTGAGCCCAGGGGAACGGGAGAAATAGATCGATCGTTTGCATTGCTTCTTGTTGCTGTTGGGGAAATTATTGACTGGTAAACATTATTGCGAGCCACTGAGAGACGACGCTCGTCTTGCTCTCTTTGCCGTTGCATTCTGATTTCGTCTTGAATATTTTTCTTGTTGGCACTTTTACCGATTGCTTTTGTATTATTACGCGTTGGCACTGTTGAATTTATGTTTTTCTAAGATTACTTAATAGAAGTAACACAAGGTTTTGTGTGCTTGCACATTGCACACAGTATCGTCTTTTCGGTTAGTGGTGGTACCACTTTATATATTATTTATGTAGAGTTTTACACTGTTGAGATTGTTAAATTCACGGAGCACAATTGTGAGACGTCTGCACTCGCGAACGGTTAACCGAAGAACCCAGTTAAAGGAAATGTATTGGATAATGGGATACATGGAGATTGGGATATGTCACTATATGTCACTACATATATATATTATATATATATTGTTTGGAATTGATGTGAGCAAGATCAGTAGTAGATACTAGTAGATATGTCACTATATATATACATATTGTATATATAATACATACAAGCTATCCAACCCGTAAACATCGCACTCTACTCCAGTTTCTAAACAAATTTCAAATTCCAGTTCAAGAAGTTTCTAAAGAGAAGCTTCCAGCCGAGGTTGATTGGATTAGGATTAAGAATTATAAGATCAGTCTGATTTGGGACAAGATCAAGAACGGTTTTCAATTAAGGACAAAAAATCAGTGTCTTGTAATAGTATAAGCGAAAAAGTTTATCATAAAAAAATATAAAACTATATTAAAATTAAAATTAATTTTTTAAATAATTTAACAATAACAATTTAAATTTACATACATACATGTAAGAAGGCTAACGGGGGTAAGGTTGGCAGAGGCGCACACGTCAGCAGTACAGCAGTATATACACTAATATAGAAGTCGAGGATCGGGAGTAGCAAGAAGTCGGAAAGAGAGAGTCAACAAGTCGTATTGGAGTCGTCGTACAGGGCAGTCGTTGAGCAGTCGTCGGGGAGTAAAGTCGAAACAAAGTCGTAAAGCAGAAGCAGTGTCGCAGGAACTCGTCGATCGTCTCAGTTGTATTAAACTTACATTACATATACCATAACCTTTTGCTTGTAATATATTCTTGGCGAACCTATAATAAACATAATAACTAATTCTACATACATATAAATATATAGTGAAATATATCTCAGCTGTTATACAAGTCAGCAGTTATATAAATTTTGTATTCAGGCAGGAGACTATTTTGAAGGTGACTTTCGTGGATCGAACGGTGTAATCGATAGGCGTAGTCAGTATTTTTCCTGATAGTGATAGGATTTAGTAAATAAATGTGTGCGGGCACACTGTTTGCCGCCATCGCAAGCCGCGAAAAACTTAGCGTGCATTGTCGCACACTGCGGTAAGGTAGGATTAAAATAATTTTCTATTGAAAAACCTTAAAAAATTATTATAGAATAAAACAAACTACTACTGCCGGAAGAGTCTTTCCTTTCTTCGGGATCCTAAGGGGGGGGGGGGGGGGGGTGTTTGGGTAGCCGTTGAAGGCAACTCCAATCGAGCGACGACATCTTATATTCGCAGTCCGAGGGAGACTACAAGGGCAACTGGCGCTGGAATGACGACTTAGACGGCCATTTAAAAAGTTGCTAGGAGCTGGAGTGACGGTTTAGACGGCCAGCGAGGAGGATTTGTGAGCGCAGGCAGCGCTACGTACTGGCAAAGGAGTCGCGCCGAGCGTCGGTACGACCGGGTCGCGGACGAGAAGACGCAGTGGAGCGTCATTTGCGAAGATCGCAGCCAGCGGTCACGAGGCGCAAGGAGCGCCAAGCATCGACGGTCGCAGCCAGCGGCTACAAGGTGTCGGAGACGCCATTTTGGAGCGGCACAGGCGTCGTCATATTAAAGCTGGGGAAGATGCAGCATTCCTCCAGGAAGAGTGCCCGGCTGAATGGAGGGGAAGCCACCCCTATAACAACGAGAGCGGATCATCAGCCAGTGAGTAGTGGAGCAGGAACCCGGGCGCGGGTGAATATCACGGCGGCGAAGATTTCTTGCCCAGCCACTACGGTGACTACCGTAGCTTCACAACCTAGAAGTACTGCCGTCACAGCTGCGAGCCCGGCGCCGGAGATGAACCAGCCCCCCACGTTGGATCTCATGGAGAGAATCGCAGCGTTGGAGAAGGAGCTGGAAAAAGTGTGAAGCAAAGTATGAGCGCAGTTTGCGCCAATAGTGGAGCGTCGAGTCGGCCGCTATCTTGGAGCGGCCCGCCATTACCCACATCTAACGGAGAGCCCTTACATAACGGGGTCGGGACGGTGCCCTATAATGGTGACGGTGCGAGCGGTGCGGCCTGCACGCTGCCGCCATCTTGGAGTGGACCGCCATTGCTAACAACTAGCAACCAATTTGTGGAGCCACTGTGTGCAACAGGCACTGCGTAGCCAGCGCATGGATTCGTGCTACCGGGCGTGAGCGTCCACAATGTGGCAACAGCATCGCCACTTGTTGGATCCTACGCCGCGATGACGCCGAATGGAACCCAGGGAGCAGGAATGGGCCAAGGAAGCTTCCGAACTTGCCTGTATTTGGAGGGCACGCCGAGGAAGTGGCCGATCTTCAGCTGTGTGTTCGTGGAGACGACCCGAGCGTACAAATGCACGGATCTGGAGAACAACCAGAGATTACTGAAGGCGCTGAAGGAAGAAGCCCGTGAGACAGTGAAGGCGCTACTAATTCATCCAGGGAATGTCAGCGCCGTGATGGAGCAGCTGCGCTTTAGGTTCGGCCAATCGGAGCAGCTTATACGCAGCCAGCTGAACAGCGTGCGAGAGGTGCAGCCAATTTCAAAGCACAATTTGGCGAAGATCAGTCCTTTCGCTACCCGAGTGAGTAACCTCGCGGCCTTCTTGCAGTCAGCGAAGGCGGAGCAGCACCTGGAAAACCCAACCCTCATGGAGGACCTTGTGGCCAAGCTTCCTACAAGCAAGCGAGTGGACTGGGCCAGGCATGCTGCAACGATTGTGCCCTTTCCCACTGTTGTCCACTTCAGCGCGTGGCTACAGAAGTACGCAAACGTGGTGTGCACGGTTTTGGACGCTGAGGGAAAGGAGCCGAGGCCTGATTGAGGCGGAGAATATTGTGAATTCGCGTCCGCTTACCCATGTGCCTGTGGATGCGGAACAGGAGGCCCCGTTGATGCCAAATGACTTACTAAAGGGAGTAGCCAATCTGCCGGATACGCCTGGATTGGATGTGGAGCTGCCAATGGAGGGCTCTACAAGAAAGCAGTGGAGGATTGCTCGCATGCTGCGAGACCGTTTCTGGAGGAGGTAGGTCAGGGAGTACCTGCCTACGCTTGTGCGCCGCGAGAAGTGGTGCCGAAGAACGGAGCCGATCCCGCCTTATCCCGGCGAGAGTGGTGCAAGGGCATCGTGGAGGAGGTCTACAGCGGAGCAGATGGAGTCGTCAGGCGCGCCAAAGTGCGCGTAAGCGACAACGGCGTATCAATGATGCGACACGTCTCTAAACTTGCAGTTTTGGATTTGTGTGAATCGGTTATTCACGGGGTCGGGGATGTCGCGGATCGAACGGTGTAATCGATAGGTATAGTCAGTATTTTCCTAATAGTGATGGGATTTAGTAGATAAATATGTGCGGGCACACTGTTTGCCGCCATCGCAAGCCGCGGGAAAGTTAGCGCGCATTGTCGCACGAGAGTTTGGAGGGCACACTGCGGTAAGGTAGGATTAAAATAATTTATATTCAAAAACCTTAAAAATAATTATAGAATAAAACGAGCTACTACTGCCGGAAGAGTCTTTCCTTTCCTTCGTAATCCAAAGGGGGGGGGGGTGTTTGGGTAGCCGTTGAAGGCAACTCCAATCGAGCGGCGACAGTGACCAATAAATTAAAAAAAAAACAAATAATATTAGTTTTTAATAAAAGTCCTGGAACTTTTGAATTGCACCTTGTATATGTATATAAGTTATTAAGTGGAGTGGGAGGTTGGCAATAATATATCCCTCGCCGTTGTCTCCCAGTGTAGGTAGTCGGTTGGCTGTTGCTGGTTGTCCAGTGGGGGGCCGGTTGGCCGTCCTGTTTCTATGATGAAATAGGATGATTACGTTGGAAGGAGACTGTCCTTCAATACCGCTGGCCTAGAGACTCAGCCGGTATATTTTGTAATAAAAAGGTTTAACGGCTAAGTGTCGGAGTTTCGTTATATGAGCTTGTGCTCTTTATTAATTGAATATAAAATCAGAACTGAACTTAAGAACTAACAAAAGCTCATGCATGACCGGATGCCCGTGGCAGACTGCTGACCATGCACATTTTGCAGAAGTCATACAATCGCTGCTAGCCAATGGGACAAAGCCACGGCCCATAAGGGCGCAATATGTTGGCTCAGCTCTCGGGCCAATTAGGGTGGACCCAATTTGGGGTGGACCATACATGAGTGGAGTAATAATTATAATATTAAATGCTTAATATTAATAAATTATGGGTAATAAAATGAATAATATTAATAGGAGGAATAAAAATAGGCCTGCTGATGCTAACCTGGGAGTTCGTTGTTAACTACTCCCTTAAATTAGACGCCGTCCTCGGTGACAGCCAATTCGTCAATGGATTTTTGCAACTGGGATGCCTCCCGTTTGCGCCTGCAGTGTTGTTGCAGCAGGACCAAGCCGCATAACGTGAAGCTAACGGCGACTCCCGCGACGAACCAGATTTTTGGTGCACCTCCCGCGGACACGTCCTCTCTGAGCTCCTGCATCAGCCGCAGGTTGTGCTCGTTCATCCGCTGTAGTAGCGGCAGACTCAGTATTTGATCATGTCCGGTGATGTTGATTAATGGGGAGGCCGCGATTCCAGGGCTCTTATCCACAGCGTAATTGAGGTTCAAATACACTGAGCCGTTGATGACTGCCTTCCGTTCGAAGGTAATAAGGTGGGTCCTATTACGGTTGTTGTAGGCCCGTCATCGATAGTAATCCTCGTAAATTTCTCGTTGACGATTATTACTCCATCGTCCACGATTGTAAGGGGCTCTAGATTGCTGGGCTGCGTCCGGCATGTAGCCACACCGCCGGCATGTAACTGCCTGGCGCAGGTGTCGTGAACCGCCTTTTTGCAGAACGTGGCCAAGTTGGTAGACGCGCAATCTGAAACTGCTAGGACTCCGTCATCACATTCCGCCAAGACGTTTTCTTCAATTTGTAACATGGTATGGTAGTGAGCAACAGGAAAGAGCAGGACTTTTTTACAAATAAACTTAACTTTAGGTTATTGAACAATTACATGGATAAAAATATTAGATTGAAAAATCTTAATCTAAGATACATCCATAAGACTAACTATGCGGACCTCTGTGAGCTGTTCGTCGAAGATAGATTTAAGGTCATTGTGATTAAAAATAACTGGATTTATCATATTGTTTTTTGCGAGTGTGATCGTGAGCATGCAATTTTGTATTTCTGAAATTAGTATTCTATTTCTGGCTAAGAGGGTCTCGAAAAGGTGGCCGGCGTCAACCAACCCGTCCCTTTTCTCTTTGAGGATTCTGTTTACTGTGTCTGTGAGTTGGTTAATATGGTTTTGCGTTTCTGTGTTTGTTACTACCTGCCTATTGTTTGCCTCTATTAGGGCTGCTTCATTAGTTTTGATTCTAAAGAGGTCCTCCGCGTCGGGCGTGCCCGCCACGACCTTGAGTGCCGAGCCCAGGAAATCCAGGCTCCTGGCCATTCTACGGTGCACGGTAATTTCATCCAGCATGTTCTGGGCATGGTTGATGTCGACTTCCAGAAGTTTCCTCATGTGGGACTGTGGGAACAGTTCAAGCATTCTGACTGTAGAGTCAATTATGCTAGAAAACTCAGACTGATTTGTCGAGTGCCTAATCAGGCCATACTGTTCCCATACTAATACATTCCCGTCTAACACCGGGATGTATTTTGCATGCGAGAAGTCGGTGAGTCGCATCTGGCGATTTCTGCCAGTGTACTGTGAAACCTTTCAATTTGGCCATTGGAGCTACTGTGTAGCGGTGGCGCATTGACAACATCGATGCTGTATTGGTTTTTAAGCAACGACGTGATTGTCTCAGAGTTGAAAGAGGCTTCGTTGTCGCAGTATATGGTTTTGATATTTGGGTAGAAGTTTACCAATTGGAGAATAGGGGCTCGTACATCGATGATTGCCCTAGAACCTAAGGGTTGTACGATGGCGAATTTGGACAATTTGTCAATACAGGTTAAGAAGATTTTTCTGTCAGTAGAAAATATGTCGATATGCAACATTTCTCCAACGTATGAAGGTATAGGGTATTTCCTAATTCCTGTTTCTTAGGATGGCGGTCGTATTTGGCTTTATTGCAGACTTTGCAATTTGCGACCACTTCGCTAGCTAGTTTAGACATATTCGGGAAGTAATAATCCCGGAGGATTTGTTTAGCGGTCTCTTGTGCAGCCAGTTGGGCGCGATTGTGCTCGGTGTTAGTGATTTCAAGCTGTTCATTGACGTTGGTAATATCACTGACGAAGGCTTTACAATGCCAAAACTTTGTCGCAGAAAACTCCTGCCTCAAGGCATGTTGAATACGCGCCAGGGTAGGAAATCACAGTGAATCGCGTTCACGACATTGGCGTTGACAATTTCTTTAACGGATTCTACAAGCGAGTCTTTGTCATTAAAGTTAATGATATGGCGAGTTCTATTTCCGAAGATTATGAAGTCTCGCCGAAGCGGTTGGTTTGCTTCTTCCAAAATGATTTGGTTTCTGAAGCAGTTCAGAGGTTTGTCTGTGGTTTCTATAGTGTACGAAAGGGAAAGCTCACTATGCACCGTGGCTGCATCGGACTGGGCCTCAGCCTCTAAGTTGTTTAGGGGTTGTCGAGATAGCGCGTCCGCTACCAGGTTTTGTTTTCCTGGTGTGTAAAATACTTTCCCGTTGTTCTCATCAATAAATGCTTTCCATCGCTTAATCTTAGCGTTGGTGTTTTTCTCGGATACCGCGTATGTGAGGGGCTGGTGATCTGTAAAGATCCTTACCTCTTTGGTACCGTATAGGTAATTTTGAAGTTTGCCTATTGCCCAGACTATCGCCAACAATTCTCTTTCGTTGGTGGCGTAGTTCAGTTCGCAGTCTTTCAGCGTACGAGAGATCATGGTGATGGGCCTCTTGTTCTGGGACAATACCGCGCCTATACCACTGCCTGAAGCATCGGTGGTTAGGTCAAATGGTAATTTGAAATCGGGGTACGTCAAAATGACATCTTCTGATGCTAGGATGTTACGCAGGTGATCAAACGCATTGCGCTGGGTTTCATCAAATGTAACAGGAATTTTTTTCGACATGTTTTTACTCACTGTACCGTTTTCCCCTTTGAGAATATGAGTTGAGAGGCCTGGCAATGGAGGCAAAATTCTTCACAAAGCTTCTGTAATAGCTCGCCAGGCCGAGGAAAGACCTAAGGCTAAACAGATTTTTGGGTTCGGGGAACTCTTGTATTGCCCTGACTTTTTCAGTTTTTCGTTCCCCCCTAGTGACTATAAAGCCTAAGAATTCTACGCTTTCTTTATTTAAAATAAGACACATGCAAATTAAGTAAGTTCGCAGAATACTCCAGGGGAAAGGTGCGGGGCATAATCGCCACACAAAAATGCAAAGAAAGATATATATCGGGATTTTACACTGTACGGAATTTTTACTGGCGAGGTATGCAGAACTCACAGGCACACTTTATTTATTCGTTTATTACAGTATCATGACCTGGTGCTATCTTAGTCGCACAGTCACTTACATTTTATGATCTTCAGGGTAGGTTCGAAGAGTAGTTGGGCGCCAGTTATTAAGTGGAGTGGGAGGTTGGCAATAATATATCCCTCGCCGTTGTCTCCCAGTGTAGGTAGCCGGTTGGCTGTTGCTGGTTGTCCAGTGGGGGGCCGGTTGGCCGTCCTGTTTCTATGATGAAATAGGATGATTACGTTGGTAGGAGACTGTCCTTCAATACCGCTGGCCTAGAGACTCAGCCGGTATATTTTGTAATAAAAAGGTTTAAAGGCTAAGTGCCGGAGTTTCGTTATATGAGCTTGTGCTCTTTATTAATTGAATATAAAATCAGAACTGAACTTAAGAACTAACAAAAGCTCATGCATGACCGGATGCCCGTGGCAGACCGCTGACCATGCACATTTTGCAGAAGTCATACGATCGCTGCTAGCCAATGGGACAAAGCCACGGCCCATAAGGGCGCAATATGTTGGCTCAGCTCTCGGGCCAATTAGGGTGGACCCAATTTGGGGTGGACCATACATGAGTGGAGTAATAATTATAATATTAAATGCTTAATATTAATAAATTATGGGTAATAAAATGAATAATATTAATAGGAGGAATAAAAATAGGCCTGCTGATGCTAACCTGGGAGTTCGTTGTTAACTTATATAAAAAATCCTAAACAATTAATAATACAAACATAAGTGAATTAATATTCAAAACAAGTTAAAATAGAATAAACCAACAAAAAAACACAACATTTTAAACATTATGAGATGATGCCGAAGAAGAAGAAAACTTATCTGACATATCTTTGGATACCGGCGGCTGAGAGCGAGCACAGATCAGTACGAGACTGTTGAAGATAAGGAGGAGCAGGTTATAAAAGAGACACGCAAAGGTGCTGGTCGCCCCAAGATCATCCAGACTGGAAAACCTGGCAAGGCAACTGAAATGGGTGCTCCCAGTCCCTAAAAGGCGTCAAATGAATCTACTTCCATGGAGCGCGACGAGCACAAATCTGGTAATTCCAAATCAAAGGACAAGGAACGTAGCTCACGTAAGTCAAAAAAAAAAGCAGAAGGACAAGTATAAAGACTGTGATCGCGATCGTGAGAAGCAATGTGAAGAACACAGGGACTAGCGACCAGGCCAGACCGACAGTCCGGCTGGCGGAAATACTCTACCCGCTTCTCAACAGCATCGTCAAGCAACTGGAACAGGAAAAGCCACGCCTACCTCGGTGGGCAGTAACAGCAGCAGCAGTCTAGCCTCAAGTGGTAAGCACAAGAAAGATGTAACGGGTGGCAAACATTCTGAAAACGGATTCTAAAGCGGACAAAGGTACTAGCAATGGCAATGCTTTCGAGCCAAAGAAATCGCACAAGCATAAGAAAAGGGAGAAAAACAAGGGCAAAGAAAACGACTGAAATGATCGGGACAAAGAAGAGGTAAAGGATCGCGATAAAGATATTTTGACCAAGAACCTTCCGAAGACCAAACACGAATTGTTTAGAGAATTGTTAAATTTATAATAAATATTATTTGTAAACATGCTTGCATTGAGGAAGGGTGTAGAAAAAAAACCACGTATTTCCATATGATACAATGCACGCTTGTATTCGTTACAGATCATTGTCAATAAATTTGTCTATCTTTAACGAATTAGGAATAAGAATATGTGTATATCTTTCATTACTTTGTCAGTCGCAAATAAAATTCCGCAGCGAATATATGGAGTTTCTTTCTTTCTATCTTTCTGCCGCTAAATACTACCAAACCACTGATGTCCAACAACAAAAAATTCTACTAGGAGCAATTGAGCGGAACTAGGATGGACACGTGATTCGTCCATTGGGCATACCAAACAACGAGGACTGGCGAAGACTACACTGAAATCCAGACTGGTTATGGAATACAAGCCCCAAAAACCGAACTACAAACTTCTGGAGAAATTCAGGGAGACACCTTTTAAAGGAAATCTACGAATATTTTGCGACGAAGCAGAGAGAGGTCGGCAGCTAATAATTTCTAAGCTACACTAAGAAGGTCATTAATCGGAACTTCATATTTAACAACAGGTTGTGACAGATTCCATTAAAGTACTTATTAGAAAATTACCAATACAATTGTTTACTGTTTTGGCCCATCATGATATTGGCGATTTAAAATCGTTAATTCAAATTGCACAAAATGAGCATGCAAATTTTGAGCCTTATAAAAATACAGAAAATCTCGTTATGCCAAATCCTAATCATAACTTGAAATCACCGAAAACTACTCCAGTTAACCAAACACAATATCAACAAATATACCCACAAGATCCTCAGCCATTAAAATCTAATTTTAATCCTTACGCACAACCATTTAGACCCACCTATATGTTACATAGCAAATGCCTAATATGCCTCCTATGTGGCAAAATTATTGCGCAGTCAATTGATTTATGCACACCAAACCAATTTTCAACAACAATCCATCGTTTGAATAGACTTCGAAATCCCCAAATATCACAAAATTTAATTTATATATATGATGAACAAAAATATATTTTGTCTTCCTATCGGTTTTCCTATTGTCGGTCCTATCAATTTCAGTTTCATTATGTTACCCAACAATAGTATTTTTAAAATGCGTGAACCATTAATATGATTAACAATTTAACAATGATCTGTGCTATATGTAAATATAAATACAATATAACTATTCTAAGAGGGATTTAAAATTTTCAATTTATTAATATTAAGGCATAGTTTAGGGGACAAAGTATGAGATAAGAGGTTATAGTTTTTACAAATACTGCGAAAGGGATCGCGTTCAGCGTTATTGGATCTGCAAATAGCTAACCATAGTGGTGAGATAGACGTAGTTTTTCTATTAGGTATGAAAAAAGATAGTTGGTTTAAAATGGCGTTTGGAATCAATATATGGATAAGCATATGTAGAAACATGACCCCAGCACAGGTTCAGCCCACAGGCAGGCAGGTAGCTTCAACAATTTAAGCCTGCAACGGAACGGCGAAAGAAGATTGTTAGGATCCCAGTTTAAGTTTTGTAGTACAAATAAAAGGAACTGCTTTTGCACAGACTTGCTATTTTGATAAGTGCCAGACCAGACCAGACCAGACCAGACCAGACCAGACCAGACCAGACCAGACCAGACCAGACCAGACCAGACCAGACCAGACCAGACCAGACCAGACCAGACCAGACCAGACCAGACCAGACCAGACCAGACCAGACCAGACCAGACCAGACCAGACCAGACCAGACCAGACCAGACCAGACCAGACCAGACCAGACCAGACCAGACCAGACCAGACCAGACCAGACCAGACCAGACCAGACCAGACCAGACCAGACCAGACCAGACCAGACCAGACCAGACCAGACCAGACCAGACCAGACCAGACCAGACCAGACCAGACCAGACCAGACCAGACCAGACCAGACCAGACCAGACCAGACCAGACCAGACCAGACCAGACCAGACCAGACCAGACCAGACCAGACCAGACCAGACCAGACCAGACCAGACCAGACCAGACCAGACCAGACCAGACCAGACCAGACCAGACCAGACCAGACCAGACCAGACCAGACCAGACCAGACCAGACCAGACCAGACCAGACCAGACCAGACCAGACCAGACCAGACCAGACCAGACCAGACCAGACCAGACCAGACCAGACCAGACCAGACCAGACCAGACCAGACCAGACCAGACCAGACCAGACCAGACCAGACCAGACCAGACCAGACCAGACCAGACCAGACCAGACCAGACCAGACCAGACCAGACCAGACCAGACCAGACCAGACCAGACCAGACCAGACCAGACCAGACCAGACCAGACCAGACCAGACCAGACCAGACCAGACCAGACCAGACCAGACCAGACCAGACCAGACCAGACCAGACCAGACCAGACCAGACCAGACCAGACCAGACCAGACCAGACCAGACCAGACCAGACCAGACCAGACCAGACCAGACCAGACCAGACCAGACCAGACCAGACCAGACCAGACCAGACCAGACCAGACCAGACCAGACCAGACCAGACCAGACCAGACCAGACCAGACCAGACCAGACCAGACCAGACCAGACCAGACCAGACCAGACCAGACCAGACCAGACCAGACCAGACCAGACCAGACCAGACCAGACCAGACCAGACCAGACCAGACCAGACCAGACCAGACCAGACCAGACCAGACCAGACCAGACCAGACCAGACCAGACCAGACCAGACCAGACCAGACCAGACCAGACCAGACCAGACCAGACCAGACCAGACCAGACCAGACCAGACCAGACCAGACCAGACCAGACCAGACCAGACCAGACCAGACCAGACCAGACCAGACCAGACCAGACCAGACCAGACCAGACCAGACCAGACCAGACCAGACCAGACCAGACCAGACCAGACCAGACCAGACCAGACCAGACCAGACCAGACCAGACCAGACCAGACCAGACCAGACCAGACCAGACCAGACCAGACCAGACCAGACCAGACCAGACCAGACCAGACCAGACCAGACCAGACCAGACCAGACCAGACCAGACCAGACCAGACCAGACCAGACCAGACCAGACCAGACCAGACCAGACCAGACCAGACCAGACCAGACCAGACCAGACCAGACCAGACCAGACCAGACCAGACCAGACCAGACCAGACCAGACCAGACCAGACCAGACCAGACCAGACCAGACCAGACCAGACCAGACCAGACCAGACCAGACCAGACCAGACCAGACCAGACCAGACCAGACCAGACCAGACCAGACCAGACCAGACCAGACCAGACCAGACCAGACCAGACCAGACCAGACCAGACCAGACCAGACCAGACCAGACCAGACCAGACCAGACCAGACCAGACCAGACCAGACCAGACCAGACCAGACCAGACCAGACCAGACCAGACCAGACCAGACCAGACCAGACCAGACCAGACCAGACCAGACCAGACCAGACCAGACCAGACCAGACCAGACCAGACCAGACCAGACCAGACCAGACCAGACCAGACCAGACCAGACCAGACCAGACCAGACCAGACCAGACCAGACCAGACCAGACCAGACCAGACCAGACCAGACCAGACCAGACCAGACCAGACCAGACCAGACCAGACCAGACCAGACCAGACCAGACCAGACCAGACCAGACCAGACCAGACCAGACCAGACCAGACCAGACCAGACCAGACCAGACCAGACCAGACCAGACCAGACCAGACCAGACCAGACCAGACCAGACCAGACCAGACCAGACCAGACCAGACCAGACCAGACCAGACCAGACCAGACCAGACCAGACCAGACCAGACCAGACCAGACCAGACCAGACCAGACCAGACCAGACCAGACCAGACCAGACCAGACCAGACCAGACCAGACCAGACCAGACCAGACCAGACCAGACCAGACCAGACCAGACCAGACCAGACCAGACCAGACCAGACCAGACCAGACCAGACCAGACCAGACCAGACCAGACCAGACCAGACCAGACCAGACCAGACCAGACCAGACCAGACCAGACCAGACCAGACCAGACCAGACCAGACCAGACCAGACCAGACCAGACCAGACCAGACCAGACCAGACCAGACCAGACCAGACCAGACCAGACCAGACCAGACCAGACCAGACCAGACCAGACCAGACCAGACCAGACCAGACCAGACCAGACCAGACCAGACCAGACCAGACCAGACCAGACCAGACCAGACCAGACCAGACCAGACCAGACCAGACCAGACCAGACCAGACCAGACCAGACCAGACCAGACCAGACCAGACCAGACCAGACCAGACCAGACCAGACCAGACCAGACCAGACCAGACCAGACCAGACCAGACCAGACCAGACCAGACCAGACCAGACCAGACCAGACCAGACCAGACCAGACCAGACCAGACCAGACCAGACCAGACCAGACCAGACCAGACCAGACCAGACCAGACCAGACCAGACCAGACCAGACCAGACCAGACCAGACCAGACCAGACCAGACCAGACCAGACCAGACCAGACCAGACCAGACCAGACCAGACCAGACCAGACCAGACCAGACCAGACCAGACCAGACCAGACCAGACCAGACCAGACCAGACCAGACCAGACCAGACCAGACCAGACCAGACCAGACCAGACCAGACCAGACCAGACCAGACCAGACCAGACCAGACCAGACCAGACCAGACCAGACCAGACCAGACCAGACCAGACCAGACCAGACCAGACCAGACCAGACCAGACCAGACCAGACCAGACCAGACCAGACCAGACCAGACCAGACCAGACCAGACCAGACCAGACCAGACCAGACCAGACCAGACCAGACCAGACCAGACCAGACCAGACCAGACCAGACCAGACCAGACCAGACCAGACCAGACCAGACCAGACCAGACCAGACCAGACCAGACCAGACCAGACCAGACCAGACCAGACCAGACCAGACCAGACCAGACCAGACCAGACCAGACCAGACCAGACCAGACCAGACCAGACCAGACCAGACCAGACCAGACCAGACCAGACCAGACCAGACCAGACCAGACCAGACCAGACCAGACCAGACCAGACCAGACCAGACCAGACCAGACCAGACCAGACCAGACCAGACCAGACCAGACCAGACCAGACCAGACCAGACCAGACCAGACCAGACCAGACCAGACCAGACCAGACCAGACCAGACCAGACCAGACCAGACCAGACCAGACCAGACCAGACCAGACCAGACCAGACCAGACCAGACCAGACCAGACCAGACCAGACCAGACCAGACCAGACCAGACCAGACCAGACCAGACCAGACCAGACCAGACCAGACCAGACCAGACCAGACCAGACCAGACCAGACCAGACCAGACCAGACCAGACCAGACCAGACCAGACCAGACCAGACCAGACCAGACCAGACCGGACCAGACCAGACCAGACCAGACCAGACCAGACCAGACCAGACCAGACCAGACCAGACCAGACCAGACCAGACCAGACCAGACCAGACCAGACCAGACCAGACCAGACCAGACCAGACCAGACCAGACCAGACCAGACCAGACCAGACCAGACCAGACCAGACCAGACCAGACCAGACCAGACCAGACCAGACCAGACCAGACCAGACCAGACCAGACCAGACCAGACCAGACCAGACCAGACCAGACCAGACCAGACCAGACCAGACCAGACCAGACCAGACCAGACCAGACCAGACCAGACCAGACCAGACCAGACCAGACCAGACCAGACCAGACCAGACCAGACCAGACCAGACCAGACCAGACCAGACCAGACCAGACCAGACCAGACCAGACCAGACCAGACCAGACCAGACCAGACCAGACCAGACCAGACCAGACCAGACCAGACCAGACCAGACCAGACCAGACCAGACCAGACCAGACCAGACCAGACCAGACCAGACCAGACCAGACCAGACCAGACCAGACCAGACCAGACCAGACCAGACCAGACCAGACCAGACCAGACCAGACCAGACCAGACCAGACCAGACCAGACCAGACCAGACCAGACCAGACCAGACCAGACCAGACCAGACCAGACCAGACCAGACCAGACCAGACCAGACCAGACCAGACCAGACCAGACCAGACCAGACCAGACCAGACCAGACCAGACCAGACCAGACCAGACCAGACCAGACCAGACCAGACCAGACCAGACCAGACCAGACCAGACCAGACCAGACCAGACCAGACCAGACCAGACCAGACCAGACCAGACCAGACCAGACCAGACCAGACCAGACCAGACCAGACCAGACCAGACCAGACCAGACCAGACCAGACCAGACCAGACCAGACCAGACCAGACCAGACCAGACCAGACCAGACCAGACCAGACCAGACCAGACCAGACCAGACCAGACCAGACCAGACCAGACCAGACCAGACCAGACCAGACCAGACCAGACCAGACCAGACCAGACCAGACCAGACCAGACCAGACCAGACCAGACCAGACCAGACCAGACCAGACCAGACCAGACCAGACCAGACCAGACCAGACCAGACCAGACCAGACCAGACCAGACCAGACCAGACCAGAGCCAGACCAGACCAGACCAGACCAGACCAGACCAGACCAGACCAGACCAGACCAGACCAGACCAGACCAGACCAGACCAGACCAGACCAGACCAGACCAGACCAGACCAGACCAGACCAGACCAGACCAGACCAGACCAGACCAGACCAGACCAGACCAGACCAGACCAGACCAGACCAGACCAGACCAGACCAGACCAGACCAGACCAGACCAGACCAGACCAGACCAGACCAGACCAGACCAGACCAGACCAGACCAGACCAGACCAGACCAGACCAGACCAGACCAGACCAGACCAGACCAGACCA
Source organism: Drosophila merina (assembly GCA_035047645.1). Classification (NCBI taxonomy): domain Eukaryota; kingdom Metazoa; phylum Arthropoda; class Insecta; order Diptera; family Drosophilidae; genus Drosophila; species Drosophila merina. The sequence continues at coordinate 679,100 of JAWNPH010000014.1, read as the reverse complement.
GACCAGACCAGACCAGACCAGACCAGACCAGACCAGACCAGACCAGACCAGACCAGACCAGACCAGACCAGACCAGACCAGACCAGACCAGACCAGACCAGACCAGACCAGACCAGACCAGACCAGACCAGACCAGACCAGACCAGACCAGACCAGACCAGACCAGACCAGACCAGACCAGACCAGACCAGACCAGACCAGACCAGACCAGACCAGACCAGACCAGACCAGACCAGACCAGACCAGACCAGACCAGACCAGACCAGACCAGACCAGACCAGACCAGACCAGACCAGACCAGACCAGACCAGACCAGACCAGACCAGACCAGACCAGACCAGACCAGACCAGACCAGACCAGACCAGACCAGACCAGACCAGACCAGACCAGACCAGACCAGACCAGACCAGACCAGACCAGACCAGACCAGACCAGACCAGACCAGACCAGACCAGACCAGACCAGACCAGACCAGACCAGACCAGACCAGACCAGACCAGACCAGACCAGACCAGACCAGACCAGACCAGACCAGACCAGACCAGACCAGACCAGACCAGACCAGACCAGACCAGACCAGACCAGACCAGACCAGACCAGACCAGACCAGACCAGACCAGACCAGACCAGACCAGACCAGACCAGACCAGACCAGACCAGACCAGACCAGACCAGACCAGACCAGACCAGACCAGACCAGACCAGACCAGACCAGACCAGACCAGACCAGACCAGACCAGACCAGACCAGACCAGACCAGACCAGACCAGACCAGACCAGACCAGACCAGACCAGACCAGACCAGACCAGACCAGACCAGACCAGACCAGACCAGACCAGACCAGACCAGACCAGACCAGACCAGACCAGACCAGACCAGACCAGACCAGACCAGACCAGACCAGACCAGACCAGACCAGACCAGACCAGACCAGACCAGACCAGACCAGACCAGACCAGACCAGACCAGACCAGACCAGACCAGACCAGACCAGACCAGACCAGACCAGACCAGACCAGACCAGACCAGACCAGACCAGACCAGACCAGACCAGACCAGACCAGACCAGACCAGACCAGACCAGACCAGACCAGACCAGACCAGACCAGACCAGACCAGACCAGACCAGACCAGACCAGACCAGACCAGACCAGACCAGACCAGACCAGACCAGACCAGACCAGACCAGACCAGACGGTGCAGATGGTGCAGCAGAAGGTTGTGTTTTTGTTTTGTTTTCATCGGTTCAGTGAGAGAAAAAGCGTCTTGTTCTCGTTGTCGCTGAGCGCGATTGTCGTTCTGGCTCATAGTGCTTTTTTTTTATTTATTTATTTGAACTATTTTTTATACTATTTCAAACACAGAATATGTATTCGAGCGATGGTTCATCGCACGGAGCATCTTTTTTGCTTTCGCTTTCGATTTATTTATTTGTTTCTTATTAATAACCATTCACTTCACTAAAATCAATTGATTTTATACGGAACTCGATAAAAACACGTCTTCAAAACGTCAGCATACGAATGAGTCTTAAGTTAATGAGTTACAAGTCTTGTTAAACTTTTGTTGCAGACAGAATCGTTTAGGCTAACATCAACAATCGAATTAATTTAAAAACTATTATGAAATATCATTGTTTATTTTATTACAAGTGCAAAAAGAAGTTAAAAACTTACTTGATACATATTTGGTGTCGTTGCGGATGAAAAATTGAAAGACTTGAAAATATGCAGTTCGGGATCATAATGACCCATGTAAGCTTTAATCATAACCGTTTTAGCAGTGCCTTGTTCACCGATTAATAGCACCTGCTTAAGCTGCTTCGCACTATTGTTCAAAAGAAATGCAGTGCGTACATTATCTACATTTGGAACTAATATTGATGCAAATTCTGGGGTTTCGTCTTCAGGATATCGAAACTCATCTACTCGCATATTCCAATGCTGCCAGTTTCCATTATCATCCACATAATATTCAAAAATTGTCTCATTAACACCGCGTTTAGGCCAACCTGAATAATTATCACATAGGATAGAAATCTTTTTAATGAATTATCAAAAACGTTCTTACGTAATTTTGATGGGTGTTTTAATAGAAACTCCTCTAATTTTTCTCTCTCCGAGTTCGAGAACAGCCCCTAAAGACCACATTAAAGAAAATAGAAATATACGCTCTAATGCCCTTTCGGTTCTGAGAGAAATATCCATGAGTAATCCATCCATTATATCTATCATTTGCCTTATATATATAGCCTCAAGTATTCTCATCTTAGCTGTAAGCCTTGTTTGTAAAAAGGTATGTGCATCATCATAAACAGCATCATAACAACGCCTAAACGCGTCACTGTCGTCTCCTTGTTTTATTAACCATGCTTCCATATATATCTTCCAACTTAAAACCGATGAACTGGTAAAAACCATTCCGACTCTGCTAACAGTAGCTGGAGAGGCGTTATCAACATTATCAGGTTCAAACACCAATTTGGAATTATCGGCCATTTTGATTCTATCTCCATTAGCTAAAGTTAAGGTCTTGTTATCGTCAAGAACGGAATTCAAATTCTCTATCCATACTGCATCAACTGGACCATCTAGAACAATCCAACAGTTTTGGTTTTGTGGAACCTTTAGAGAACGGCGCCAAAGCGTCGAAAAAATTCCATCAGTCCAGTCGTTTGTAGCAACATCCAATCGACCAAACATTTGCGGAGCTGTAATAGCTTTTGGGTTCATTCTCATTTCTTTATGTGTGCGCCCCATCTCTGTGAAACATCGAAGCATGCATAGAGTACAGCTGGATTTGCCTGACCCAGTTGGTCCCATTAACATAAGACCATGACGGACTAAGGATGTCTCAAACAATTGAACCACTTTCAAATTCCATTCAGGATTATTAACATATCCTAATTCATCACATACTTTTACAATAGCTCTCTGTAAATCTTTATAAACATTTGTGGTTAGTTTGATACCAGGAAACATATCATCAACTAAGGATACAAAAAGTCCTTCATCTTCATCAATTAGTTTTGAGACATTCATATCTCGTAAGACCCGCATTACAATTGTCTCTTCAGTATCATTAGGATTCGATCTTTTTTGGGAACCAAGCGTACGAAGAACCGAGAGAATATTACGAAGTCCGAAATCATAATGAACTTGTTTAGATAATTGTTCTTCACATAATTTGTATAAAGTATACATTTTTCGAGATAATACTACATTTTCTTTAAACCCACAGCTGGCCATTTTAACCCTTATAATTATTTGACGATCTGGAACCATCATGGCCACGGTACGAAACATAATTTTCAGATTTTCAGGCAGCTCTTGACGCCCAGCATAACCTGGATTCATTGTAATAAAAATTCCAAATTCCGGGTTTAGAGAGACTACGTCCCCATCCAAAAATATGAATGTAGAACGTTTTTCCTTTCTAGCTGTTAACACAATGCTATAAAAGATAAACATATTTGAATTACAATATCATTATTAAAACGTTACTTATATTTTATGCTGAGACTTGTGTCGGTATTCAATTATTTTAAAATATGCAATTGTCTGAGGGTATCCAGTGTATCTGTTTCGTTCTTGGCGTGGACGACAAGAAAATCAACCTTGTTGGACAGGAACTTTTAGTAGGTTGAAACATAAAATAGGTAAAATCTTGCTTGAATGTACAAGGGCAGTTCATACTTGTAGAGATAAAAAGTAAGTTCATAAGAAGACCCTTGATTTCTAAGTTCCTAACTGCATTAGAGGGGAACGTTACAGATCTTAAATCTAATGGTATTATTAAAAGTATTGTGATTACATAATATTCGCATGGTATCGTTATGTCGCCGAAATGATATATAGTTTAAATAGTAGTACATATACGTTACAGGGATGCATATTACAACATGCCCCCTTAAAGTAGCTATTCTGTAGATTTCATATGTACGAGGACGGGTCAATAAGTCCGTGACTATTTGAATGAAAGACAGGTTTTTAGATAAAAAGTTATTTTATTTTTCAACGTAGTCTCCTATGAGCTCTATACACTTAGCCCAACGTTTCTCCAATTTTTTTATCCCTTCCAAAAAATATGATTTGTCGAGATCTTCAAAATAGGCATTTGTTTGTGAGATGACTTCGTCATTGGAGGCAAATCTCTTTCCGCCGAACCATTTCTTCAAGTTTGGGAACAAGAAATAGTCACACGGGGCTAGATCGGGTAAATAGGCCGGATGAGGGAGCAATTCGTAGCCCATTTCATGGAATTTTCCCATGGAAACTGCACATGTGTGCACCCGTGCATTGTCCTGGCCTCATCGAATCGACCCAATAAGTTGCTAATATTCACCATTGATTGTTTTTCCTTTTTGAAGGTAGTCAATGTGGATAATACCGCGTGCATCCCAAAAAACAGTCGCCATGACTTTATTGGCTGACAAAACCACCTTTACCTTCTTTGGCGCCGATTCACCCCGAGAAACCCACTGTTTTGACTGCTGTTTGGTCTCCGGTGTGTTGGTTTGCGTAATGGATTTTTTCCTAAAAAAATAATGCTTAATGAGCACACGAAATTCACTTTTTTCCATTTTCTTCTCAGTCAACGCGGTAGTCTGATATTAACGGCTGTCAAAAACAAACTAAATGTCGCAGCTTGTTCAATATTTGAGAAGAGTCAACTGACAGATGACTGTTGACGGGAGCAGTGTTACCATTTCAATTAAGAGGCGGGAAATTCAAAAAGTCACGGACTTATTGACCCGCCCTCGTATGATACCCAGAAACGATATACTAGGTGCTAGGTGCTGCTTAAACCCTTTGTTTGGACGTCCGCCGGTATATGCTCTGACTGCATATAGTAATAGTGATATCGCCCTCTTGATGCTTCTGCTATATGAAGTGATGACGTATATCGATATGTTACTTGCGTGGGTGGGGTCGTTGAAGAGCACTACGGATCCGCACTTTCGTCCCACCTTGCAAAAAAGTTCTTTTAGATATAAGGCTTTTTTTACTGCATCGGACATTGCCAAATATTCTGCCCCTGTGCTTGACAAAGCCACTGTGCGCTCCCAACTTATGGGCCAGACCAGAGATCTACTACGTCCTATAGACTTTCATCTGTTCTGCCGTATAAAAGGCCGTGGTCGTACCGCTTAAGTATCGCAGTATGCGTTTTGCTGTTTTCCAATGCTCAGCTCCGTAGCAGGAAAAGAATTGGCACAAGAAATTCATAGCATACGCAATATCTGGTCTTGTTGTAACTGAAATAAACATGAGGCACCAATAAGACTTTGATAAGGATACCTTATCGTTTCTTCTTCATAACGCGACTCAATCGCTTCAATATACACTATGCTTTTATTGGTGTTGTATTCTGGCATAGCAAATATTTTCAAAATTTTATCACTAAATTTTGTTCTCCTGACGTTTCATGAATACACATAGATCATGCTTTTTAGCCACTTGTTGTTTCTCTATTTGTTTACGGTACCATTGTAAACCAAGCTGCCGTAAACCGTACAATGCCATCTTGAGAAGACAAACGGAATTTTTCATTTTCATCAGCGCCTTACGCCATGCCTTTGCCGCTCTTAAATTATAATTGGTAATTATGGTCTGATGTGAACCAATTGCTGCATCTGATTTCCAATTATCTATGAACTCGCTCAATCCTTTTGTTACTACCAAGTAGACTTTCTCTTTCATCTCTGTAGATACAGTGTCATCTTCTTCCGTGCGGAACTCTATTGTGTCAGCAGGACGGTCCACAATTTTTCATATGCCGTTCCGCACATGCGCTATGTATTCGTCGTCGATAGCAATGGTCCACTTTTCACCATTACTTGATCTTTTCGTCTCTTGCTGTAAATGTCATCCTCATAATCTTCATCTGATGATGAGTTAGAATGCGTCTCATGAAACACCTCGACGGCAACCCTGTCCTTAAAAATTCTGTTTCGCTGGATGAACTGTCGCTTGGTTCTTGCACTCATTCAACTTGCTGATGGGGATGCCCCCATCTGTGATAACCTTAGAGTATGATATCATTGGCGATTATTATTTTTCGCATTTCCAGTGTCAACAATCGATACGCTTTCGATTCAGTTGAATAGCCGACCAGAATACCTTCTTCGGGTTTTGTGTCGAACTTGCAACGATTCCCACCCTTGACGAACGCATATGCCTTCGTACCAAATATTCCCAGGTGTGCCACTTTTGGAATTTTCTTCGTCCAATATGAATATGGTATCTCTCCTAAACCCTTTCTCCTTAACCCTTTGGTGACGCAACGATTTCGAATGTAACTCGATGTGTTGACTGCCTCTGCCCAAAATGACGGTGGTACTCTAGATTGCCGCATAATACACGTTTCCATTTGCGATTCAGCCTCTCTGCTAGACCATTCTGTAGCGGGGTATCCGGGGTGGACAACTTTCTCGCAATTCCGTGCTTCCTCAAATAGTCATTAATTTCATTGTTGCAGTGTTAGTACCATTATTCGATTGTATAGCTTTTATTTTGTGTTTGTGAAGTTCTCCGCTTTTCTTTTATAGTTTTGAACGCTTCAAATACTTTATACTTTCTTTTAAGAAAGTTTTTTTTTTTTTTTTTTTTTTTTGTATATACATATTTAAGTGAAGAATCCGTACATCAAAATATATATCCATATATCCATATATATTGTGTTTTCTCCAATGCTGTCAACCTTCGTTGTGTTGTTGTTCGCTAAGTGAAAAGTCTTTTAGATTTGTGTCATTCTATAAAACGCGCTCTTGTTCGAACTCATGTGTGCCGAGCATCCACTGTTTAGGCACAATTTTTCGCTATTTTACCTAACTGCATTCGTACTCTGTATTTCGTTTAGCATGCTCTCATTAGTTGCCATTTCATATTTTTTGGTAAGACGGCTATCCTATTTTGGTGGCCTTTGCTATGTGGCGTGCTTTGCCACACACAACATTTTCTGTTTTTCTTTTGGTTTTTGCCGTTTTTCTCGCTCCTTTCGTTATCTCTGTCTTTTCGACAATTAACGCATATTGCCTTCTGCTCTCCACGATCTTCCTTCGCTTTACGTGGCTCTGACTCCTCTAGAATGTTAATGCGTAATACATCGGGATGTAAATCATTCCGTCTCTCTATTGCGCACCGAAATATTTTGTACGAATCTGCACAATAACAAGATCGCTAATAAGTAATCGCCAATCATAACATCAATTTTTTCACTGCATCGAAAAATTTATTTAAGGGATGGCGGATGTCTTTTCAGGAGGCCCCATCTTAGCTTTGCAGTTTTGACCAGCACCCTTTTCGATGTCACACAATTCTCTGATGGACTCGGGGTCAGCAAAATATCTGATCGCGCTTTATGTTTTTGGGTTTTCCAAGCGAGTTTCTCTGTATCATCCTCTGGGCAACTCTTTGTGCCTTTCACGTATTTCAACAATTCGTTCTTCAAAAGAACTGCACACATTTGCGACTTCCTCATATCCTAACTGTTCCTAATTGTAATTGCGGCTCGATTCTAATATGTTTTCCAGCCATCTTTGGCTTAATGGAACTTCACTTTCACTTAACTTAATGGAATTCAACATTTTTTTTTCGCGCGGCTCCCACTGCATAACGTACAGCCCAACCGACCGAGGGGCGCTGCCGTTCATCGTACGGGTCGGATCGCATAGACCGAGAGAATAAAGTTTAGAAAAGATTACGAGGAAGAAGTAGAGTTCGTTTGTTGCTCTGAAAATAGGTGAGAATTGAGGATTTGATAGAAGTGGACGTCCAAAGTGAAGTAATAGAGTATAAGTCATTGTAGTCAGAACATAAAACCATGAAAGGCTCATGCTGGGCATACGTAGATCTACAACAACTTAGGAATAGGGGACTAAAATTTCTAGTACGTCTATTCGGAATGTTAAATGTTAGTCGTGTTAGTAGATGCTGGCTGTCTACATAACCATTAATAAAGTTATAAAGGAAAACGACCCCAGCATGTTTCTACGATTGGTTAGGGAAGGTAAGTTAATTAGAAGGAGTCTGTTTGAATAAGATGGGAGGTGAAGATTTGCATCCCATTTGAGTCCCCTAAGAGCAAACATAAAAAAATTCTTTTGAACGGATTCAATGCGATCTTGATGAACCCCATACTGAGGGCTCCAGACGCATGACCCGTACACCAGAATTGGACGTACTAAAGATACGTATAATGTTTTAGTAATATAAGGGTTATTGAATTCCTTAGACCATCTTTTAATGAAGCCAAGCATGTCCTTGGCTTTATTAACCATCGTAGAAATATGGTCGGAAAATTTAAGTTTAGCATCTAATAGGACACCAAGATCGTTAATCTGGGTTAATCTATCTAAGGAGATCCCATAGAGAAAGTATGTCGCCTGATTAGGGCACGAACGATAGAAACCCATAAGCTTAAGTTTTAAGAGATTGGTGGAAAACCAATTTTGAAAATTTTCCGACTGAAGTTTATATTGGGCAGAAGGGGATTTGTATTGAAGACAAAGCTTAACGTCGTACAGACGTATACAGATACATAAGAACCAGAGAGTTCGTTATAGCAGGGGGTAGGTCGTTAATAAAGATAGTGAAAAGTAGTGGCCCAAGATGGCTTCCTTGGGGGACTCCCGATGTAGCACTAACAAGACGAGAGTGTACATCCTTAAAAAGAATACGTTGGATTCTCCCAGCTAAGTAGCTAGAAATCCACGTGGGAAGGTCTGAGGGAAATCCTAGGATACGAAGTTTACTCAAAAGGAGTGAGTGGTTGACAGAGTCAAATGCTTTACTAGTCTGTGTAGATGACATCTGTTTGAAGGCCTTTACGGAAGCCATCTATAATAAAGGAGGTCAGCTGCAAGAAGTTTGTGATGGTGGAGCGACGCTTTATAAAACCATGCTGGCATGGAGAAAATATTGAACTGCAGATGTTGAAGATGGGGTTTTACCAATTTTTCCAAAAGCTTTGGAATTGCTGACAATTTAGAGAATCCTCTATAGTTTGTAGCATCCGATATTTTTCCTTTTTTGTGTAGGGGAATTATGACGGATTCCTTCCACATTTGGGGAAAAATGGAAGTTTCCAGTGACAAAGAGAAAAGTTTTAGAACAGGTCTGCACTATGGCTTAGCACAGTTTTTCAGTACACAGCCAGGAACACTATCAGGACTTGGCGAAAAGACTGGTTTCACCCTCAGAAGATTTGATAACACAGTGCTTTCGGAGAAAGTTGGTCTGAAATTAAGATTGGCTGATTGAATGTTATGTGAATAACGCTGATCCATAATTGTAGGAAATGAGTACGTTGTTTGAAAGAAAGTTGCGAATAGATCGGCAATACCCTGATCAGTAGTCGCAGATACATTTTCAAACGAAATTAGGGGGGAGAAGATACCTGCTTACGCTTAGTGTTAACAAAATTATAAAACTGCTTCGGATCCTGAGTAAACTGGATCCGACAGCGGTATATATAATTCTAATAACACTCAACGTTATGGACGGTGAAATTTGACCGAGCTACTAAGTATCTTGAGAAAGTTACATTACAGCCAGTTTTCTTATGTCTCTTAAGGAGTCTATTTTTAATGTATTTTAAGTTTTTAAGGCTCCTTGTAAACCAAGGAGGGTCGGTCGAGGCGGATGGATACTTCCATGGCACGCAAGAGTCGAAGAAAGTTAAGCGTTTTGTAGAATGTTTCTAAAGCGATATTAATATCGGTGCATTCCCAGAGATCGGACCAATCAAATAAAGAAATTAAATTGCTTAGTCTCTGAAAATCAGCCTTACGAAAGCAGCGAGTTTTATGAACTCCATGGAATGTGTAGGGGAATTATGAAGGATTCCTTCCACATTTGGGGAAAAATCGAAGTTTCCAGAGACAAAGAGAAAAGTTTTAGATGGGGTCTGCACAATGGCAAAGGTACACGTATCTTAAAAAATGACGTAAGCCTCGAGTAAGTATATTTAAATTTCCTAATGTCCTCCACTCTAACAACGGCCTTAGATTTGGCTTGGATATATGCCGAGATATCAATCTCTGAGGTGCCAGGGGTCAACCGTGAAATAAATATGTATTTAGAGGGGAGAATCACCTGTAAGGGCTTTGGTGTTCCGGTTGGTAAGACCGCGACATCAGTCCGTACCGGGGGTCCGGTCGGTGGTTTACCCTTAGCAGTGTATTTTAGGGCGGTCGACTCTACTCGTGCAGGAGGAATCACTTAAAGTGATACCCTGGATGGTAATTCAGACGAGTTATGCTCGGCTGCATGGTCGTCGGCTGATTAGCGACATCAGTGCATACGGCGTCCCTAATAGCGGTTTTTTTACGCTTTGGGGATTCATTTAGTAGCTGTAGGCTCCAGGGCAATTGAGTTCGTCAACAATTAAACGAAATGCAAAGCTGAAAGTTATTTTGTGCTAGATTTTGCCGCTCCGTAATTCGCCTTGCTTATCTGGATCTTGTTGATGGCCTGTCCCATCAGCCAGTAGAAAAGTCCCAGCACGGAGAGGGCAGTAATAAGCGGTCCAGTTGACCGCCAGCAGGGAAGTAATCAAGTAATAGAAAATGCAGAAAAGCAAAAATATCGCCCAGCCGGCGAAGTTGAGCAGTGAACTTAGGCGGGGCTTATTCACGTAAGCAGGCACCTCCTTCACGCCGGAGGTCTCAAAGAAATTGCCTGTCTCTAGGAAGCTATCGATGATCTTGTCCTTTTCGACAAACAGATTCTGCAGCCATGTAGCCGCCTTTTTCTCGTCCTCGTCAAGTCCTTAGTGCGGGGGATCGATCAAGTGGTGTTTCAGCACTGGCATACCTCGCTCCTGGGCGAACTTGACGGACGCCTCATGCTTGGCCGGAGTGAAGCGGGTGCCCTCGGCGTTGAGCAGCAGCTAGGTGGGATCGGGATAGGAGAACACTACTTTGAGCTGTTTTGTGATGATGGTTCTGTCTTTTTCGAAGTTGCGGTTAAGGAAGACGAACTCGGCCACCCACAAGCCCCATCCGATGATGGGTACGTAACGGATGGGCTTCTTGGTGTAGACCTTGCAGTTGCCGAGGACACCCAGCTTGTCGCAGATCATCCAACCGTTGAGCAGGTCGATCTCGTACTTGTGATTCTTGATAAGCAGGACATGCTCTTTGCCCGCCCGCTTTTCAAAGTCCTCTTTGTCCATGTAGACGGTCATCTTACTGCCGGCATACCAATCGGCCACTAAAACAAGTTGGGAATACAGCGAGTAGCAGAGCTTCAGAAGAGTGTCTTGTCTATGGGCTTGATGAACACATACATCAATAGCTGAATCAGGTTCAGACACAGCCCACTGGTAAAGAAGGTGAGTGCGATGCAGAGGTGTATCAGTCTCAAATGTTTCAGCTTCTCCAGCGACACCATTTTGATCTTTTTGGCAATGTTTTTGTGCGAATTGATTTGTTTTATTTGTGAGATGTACTGCAGTATGCAGTTGGTCGTTGATTTTAAGGAAACCACCGACCGTTTTTAGTTTGCCGCATTAACGTTCGCATTTCTTTTTGAACCACGCGACATCCACTGCAGCAAAAGTGGAAACCAGCGTTTCTAGAGTTTGCATCCGAAACTGAGGCGGTTAAACAGGCATATTTCGTATGTACTACGTTTTCACACAGCCAACAGGGGATGCTAAGCTGGGACGCGGAAATCGGCTTATTGCACGATTTTATAGCGCAGATTCAATAAAATTCGATATATAAAAATTTTTTGAAAAAACTAGAAATTTAAAATATATAAAAAAATATATTGAAAACAAATAATTAATTTTACAGAAACTAGTAGCCTTAAACCACTGTACTTGTTTAATAAGAGCTCGATACAAGGGAGAGGTAATAGAAAAAAAGAGCGCAAACTAGGAGAACAGTACCTTACTTGGGTAAATAATGAAATAATTTTAACACACCAAATACGGTACCGCGCAGAGGCGAGTGCGAATGGAATCGTTTTAAGTATTAGATTTAAATAATTAACTTCTTAACAAACGCCGGTTTGTTTATGGCAAGAAAATAATAACAAAATCGAATGATCGCAAGAAAAAAAGACACGTCCGTTTGCTATGAAAGTGAAGTGTTGATGTTGAGGATGTTTCAAATTCAGTCGATGAGGTTGAGAGATCGTTCGTTGTTAAAAAAGCCAGGACATCTGGATGATTACGTATCAGCAGCTGAGAATTTCGTGTTGGAGAGTCCAGACACCTTCCATGAAGCCGTCAACAGCAACTTCGAGTGGAAGAAAGCAATGGACAAGGAAATTAAGTCTTTACACGAAAATGAAACCTGGAAATTGACAAGACTTCCAAAAGGTTCGAAAGCACTCCCGTGCAAATGGGTCTATCGAGGTAAAACCCACCCCGACGGAAATATTGATAAATACAAAGCTCGTTTGGTCATAAAAGGATTTGCTCAAAGACGAGGGATTGATTACGATCAAACTTTTAGTTCCGTCGCAAGAATGGAGACAATTCGCTCAGTGTTAAGTGTTGCAGCGAAGAATGACATGTTTTTGGCCCGATTCGACGTCTCGACTGCTTTCCTGTACGGAGAATTGGACGACAAAGAGATCTACATGCAACAACCTCAAGGATACGAGCAAGGACAAGGGTTGGTTTGCAGATTGATAAAGAGCCTTTATGGACTCAAACAAGGACCAAGATGTTGGCAAAAGCGCTTTGGAGGTTTCCTGCAGAAACTCGGTTTCAAAGTCAGCGAGGCGGATCCATGTCTTTACATCAGGGAAAGAAATAACAAAAGGATTCTACTTGTTATTTATGTAGACGACGGACTCGTCGCATCGACGGATGTTCAAGATTTGGAAGTTTTTCTAAATGAACTAAAAGCAGAATTTAAAATAATCACGAACAAGGCCGAGTGCTTCTTAGGACTCTAAATCAAGAAGCAAGAGAACGGAATTAAAATTTGTCAACAAGGATATGCCAAAAAGATTCTGGAGCGTTTTCAGTTTTCGGAATGCAAAGCAGTTTCTTCCCCACTTCTCAAGAATTCGGAGATTTCGTCAGCAGGGAAAGCCATCGGAGCAGTTATGTACCTTATGCTCGGAACAAGGCCAGACTTGGCATTCAGTATTGGATTTCTCTCAAGGTCACTAGAAAACCCTACAAACGAAAATGTCGCCCAAGTAAAGAGGGTTTTTCGATTTATTTTCGGAACCGTCGACCTCGGAATAACTTATCGGAGACAGAAGGAGGGGATCCTCGAATGTTACAGCGATGCAGACTTTGGTGGCTGTACAAAGACAGGAAGATCTACCTCCGCGATTATTATCAAGTTTGCCTCAGGAATAATCTCCTGGAAAAGTCAAAGACAAGCAACGGTGGCCACGTCCACGACAGAGGCTGAAATAGTAGCAGCTAATGAGGCTGCTAAAGAAATAATTTGGTTAAAAAGATTGTTTCAGGAAATCGACAGTTTAAACCGAGTCCCGATTCTTCAGGTCGATAACACTGCAGCCATGAAGTTGGCTCAGAACCCGGAATTTCATCGCCGGACTAAGCATATCGCCAACAAGCATTTCTTCATCCGTGAGAAAATCGCCGAGGGGGAATTTAAGATTGAGCAAATTCCGACAGAACAACAGCTCGCCGATGTGATGACCAAGCCGATTCCCAGCACTCAACTAAGGATTGTCTGCGATAAGATTGGACTGTCTTAAGAAAGAAAAAGGAGGGATGATTTATTTGCATTGTATAGACTCATTAAGTTTTCAATTATGTATGTCAATATAAAGCTTTGAATTTTCACAAGGGAAAGTGTTGAGGATTTTTCAAATTCAAAAAAAACTTCCCGTCCTAAATAGAGGGCGCTTTTTGCCAAAACATCTTTTCTTATCGATGTATCGATAGAAGTATCACATAACCTAAGAAAGCTGTCAAAGAGAGTAAATAAACCAAATGTTAATTTAGAAGAAATATTGTTTATTTACTGGCCTAAATAACAAAAGAACCTAAAGTTATAATAGTTGAACATAGTGTAGTATATTCAATATGGCACAGTATATTCAACAAAATTGCCGGATCGCTACTTTGTGACTTTGAACTTTACAGGGATGCATATAACACGTATTGTAGTGTAGTGAAGTCAGGTAACTGGGCATATATTAAATTGCTTTATGTTTGTTTCTAACTTACATATTTATGTATATATATGTAATAAAGTAGCATAATAGGCATCACATATTACGCTAATATGATCTCAACTTAACAAAAAGGCTGCACATGCAATCTTGCGCATGAATAAGTACGGAACAGTACGTAACATTAACGCAACGCGCAACCAAAGCACTAAAGCGCATAATTGTTCTGTAACTATATCATTTATTTTTTATACCCTTGAAAAAGGGTATTATAATTTTGTCCAGAAATGTGTAACGCATTAAAGGAAGCATCTCCGACACAACAAAGTATATATATTCTTGATCAGCATCAACAGCCGAGTCGATATAGCCATGTCCGTCTGTCCGGCTGTCCGTCTATCCGTCTGTTCGTCTGTTTCTATGCAAAAAATTGAAGGTAGTTTTAAAGCTAGCGTTTTGAAATTTTTATTATTATTTTTGTTGCACACAGATCAAGTTTAAAAATCGGTCGGATCGGACCACTATAACATACAATAGCGCCATACAAACGACAAATATGAAAACAAGTCTTTGTATGGAAAACTTTTTTGTTTTCCAACCTATTGCAACCGAAATCAACATTTATTCTATTGACATAGCCATACATAATTTTTGAAAATTCAATCCGGATCGGATCACTATATCATATAGCTACCATACAAACGACCGATATGAAAACAAGTCTTTGTATGGAAAACTTTTTTGTTTTCAAACCTATTGCAACCGAATTCAACATTTATTCATTTAATATAGCCATACACGATTTGTGAAAGTGTGGTCCGGATCGGAGCACTATATCATATAGCTGCCATACAAACGACCGATATGAAAACAAGTCTTTGTATGGAAAAGTGTTTTGTTTTCAAGGGTATACCATCTTCGGCAAGCCGAAGATAACTTTTCTCACTTGTTTTTTTTTGTTTTTTTGCGTCATTGGCATCCGTATTGCCGGTGACGACTTTAACTAGACTACCTAACCCGTTAATAGGACCTCTTTTGTGGCGTGAGAAGGGTGTTAGTGTGTCGATTTTAGTTTGGGTTTGGGCCAGTTTAGCGTTTATTATAGATATGGAGTCGGCGAGTTTTTCATCGTATCTTAGGGTATCGATGGTGTGGTATAATTTTTTGATACAATTGGTGTATTCAGGCAGATCGATTATGTGGCTAATCTTTTTATTGATTGCTATTACGAGTGTTTTTCTTAGTGGCCTTTTGCTAAGGGGTTGGTGCTATCGAAGTTGTGGATGAGGGTAGATTGGTATGCCCCATGGAAGGATCTGGAGTGCAGGTGGAAAGGCTTAAGTCGTTCGGAGGTTTGAATATTTTCCTAATTTTTGATTTGTGGATTTTTTGATTTCTTGTGGTTACTAGAGTTTTCCCTTTATCTTTTACTGTCCTGTGTAAGGAAAACCGCGGTGTTAATTTATTTCTCCTGTTTTCTTTTCTGAAAATTGTGCTGTTAGGTTGTATTGTTGTTTGTTCTACTCTGTTTGTGTTTAGCTTTTCTGTCCTTTGTTGGGCGTTTTATTTACGAGTATTTACGATTTGTCTTGGAATGTGTTTAGTTTATTTAAATAATCATGCTCGTTATTAGGTATTATTGTTTTATTAAATAAATGGTACCATTAAATAATTCAAAAGGGGTGTGTTTAGTGGTGGAGTGGATTTCGTTATTATATGTTATTACGGTTTCTGATATTATTTCTTCGTGTCAAAGATTATTCTGTAAATTTCTGTCAAGGAGGAATGTAAGCGTTCTACTGGCGAATTACTTGACGATTGTTGAAAGGATGTGACATGGAGTAGTATGTTATATTGAGAACAGAATTTGCGAAATATGTCATTGCAAAATTCTACTCCTTGGTCGTGTATTAGTTTTTTGGGTAGCCCAAATTGACTAAAGAAATTTTTGATTGATTTGATGCAGTTGATGCCGTTTCTATTTGGAATAGGGTAGACAGCTGCAAATTTCGAGAACTTGTCTATGATCGTCAGGTTAAAGTTATCGTTAATGGTATAGATGTCAATGTGTATTATGTCGAGGGATTTTGTTGGGGTTTCTGGGGTTTCGAATACAATGTTCTGTGGTTGCCTGTCGTATTTGAGCTTTAGACAGGTTTCGCAGTTTCTAATTAGTTGAGAGATTTTTTTTTCATATTGGGGAAGTAAGTTTCCCGTTTGAGGTGAAGGAATGTTTCATCTATGCCTCTGTGGTTGCTGTTTATGTGATATTCGTTAATGAATTTATTTTGTTCGGAGGTTCCCATGATGTCGTGGAGAAATGATTTACATCTGATAATTTTGAAGTGTTTTTTGTGTGCAAAAAACGTTAGGAATGCTTTTTCAATTAATGCGGAGTTATTATCATCTGCCAAGAAGGCGCAAATCCTGTTAGGTTTTGGGGTTCCTTTCAAGATTTTAGCGATATTGTCGAAATCGAAAGAGGGTTGTGATTATTTTTCCTAATTTTTTGTTTAAATGGTGTTGTAGTTTGGCAAGACGTATGTTAATCTATTTCTAGTATGAGTTGTGTGTTAAATTCATTAAATGGTTTTTCAGATGTGAGGCAAGGCTTAATCGTTAGGGTTTCATTGTGGTTTAAATTTAGGTCTGCTCGACTTAGGGCGTCCGCAATTACATTTTGTGAACCTTTCTTATGAATTATTTCGAAATCATATTCCATAAGTTGAGTCTCCAACGGATTATTTTTGAGTTGGGTTCCTTAAAATTCATAAGCCATATTAATGGTTTGTGATCCGTAACAATAGTAAATTTTACGCCATAAATATATGGTCTGAAGTATTTTACTGCCCATATTATCGCTAGCATTTCTTTTTCTATAGTTGAATAGTTGACTTCGGTATCGGATATAGTCCTGGTGGCAAAGCATACAGGTCTATCGTTTTGTAAGGAGCCTTGAGATAGTACAGCTCCTAACGCGAAGTTACTAGCATCTGTAGTAAGAATGAATAGTTTTTCGAAGTCTGGGTGTAAAAGTATTGGGTTGTTGGAAAGAAGAGTTTTGCATTGTTCGAATGCGGCTAAAAAGTCTTTGTCTGTAGTAATTTGTCTTTTCCCTTTCAGTTGTTTAGTCATGGGTTTTGTTATTCGTGCAAAGTCCCTTATAAATTTCCTATAGTAGCCTAGTAAGCCTAGGAAAGATTTGATGGTTCTTCTGTTGGTGGGGCAGGGGAATTTTTGAATTGCACTTATTTTGTTCGGGTTTGGTTTTATTCCGTCTTGTGTGACTATGTGGCCTTAAAATTCTATCTCTTTCCTTAGAAATTCTGATTTTGAAGGTTGTAGTTTGAAGTTCGCTGCTCTAAGTTTTTCAAATACCATTTTTATGTCCAATAAATGCTTTTGTAGGGAAGGTGAAAAAATTATTATGTCGTCAAGGTAGACTAAGCAAATGGTACCGTTAAGGTCACCAAGAACGCTGTCCATAACCCGTTGAAAGGTTGCTGGTGCGTTTTTTAACCCGAAGGGCATCCGTATGAATTCGTGATAATGAATTCGACTGTAAAGGCTGTTTTGGCAATATTTTCTTGTTTCATATCGATTTGCTGAAACCCGCTAGTTAGGTCAAGTATTGGAAAGTATTTTGCCTTGCCTATGCTATCTAATATGTCGTTAATGTTTCGAATGGGGTATCTGTCCGAGACGGTTTCATCGTTGAGTTTTCGATAATCTATTACAAGTCGCCATTTCCTGTTTCCTGTTCCGTCGAGTGTTTTTGGCTAGATCTAATAACTTGCTGGTCTAACATAGATTTAATTTGTTTTTTGACTTCTGTTTTATGGACAAAGGGGTATCTATCTCTTTCCTTAGAATTTCTGATTTTGAAGGTTGTAGTTTGAAGTTCGCTGCTCTAAGTTTTCAAATACCATTTTTATGTCCAATAAATGCTTTTGTAGGGAAGGTGAAAAAATTATTATGTCGTCAAGGTAGACTAAGCAAATGGTACCGTTAAGATCACCAAGGACGCTGTCCATAACCCGTTGGAAGGTTGCTGGTGCGTTTTTTAACCCGAAGGGCATCCGTATGAATTCGTAGTGACCCCCTTCGACTGTAAAGGCTGTTTTGACAATATCTTCTTGTTTCATCTCAATTTGATGAAACCCGCTAGTTAGGTCAAGTGTTGAAAAGTATTTTGCCTTGCCTATGCTATCCAATATGTCATTAATGTTTGGAATGGGGTATCTGTCTGAGATGGTTTTATCGTTGAGTTTTCGATAATCTATTACAAGTCGCCATTTCCTGTTTCCTGTTCCGTCGGGTCTTTTTGGGACCACCCACACTGGCGCGCTAGGGGAGTGGCTAGATCTAATAATTTGCTGGTCTAGCATAGATTCAATTTGTTTTTTGACTTCTGTTTTATAGACAAAGGGGTATCTATAGGATTTTGCGTGGATAGGCGTGTTGTCTATGGGGATGGAGTGTGTGATTTTGCTGGTGAATGGTAGTGGTGTTTCTGGGTTGTAGAATATGTCGCGAAATTGTTTGCATAGGGCTTCAAAGGCTTATTTTTCCTCTGGGTTAAGGTGTTGTGTTAAAGTTTGTAATGGTACTTGGGGGGTTTCATTATTAAGTGGTGTAGCTGATATATTAAAGAGTTCTACATGGTCGTTTTTGTTGTAGGGAATAGCTTCTATGGGATATTCTAGGTATAATAGTTTATCTGATTCAGATTGATTTGAGATTTCGACATTAGCAATATTATTGTTTGATTTATGTAGTCCTTCTGACAGTGATAGCTCATTATTTAGCTGTGTAGTGCAACAATAGAATTCCCCATGATTAATATTTACAAAAATATTGGAAGTGTGGAATTTGAAGTTACTAGTTGTAAGTTTACTAGGTCTATTTTTGCTTCTATGTGTGATGGTAGGTCTATTCCTATGAGGCCATTGAAATAAGAGTGAAATTTAAATTTAAGTAGGGTAAATTGGCCTTCGGTTTTGAATTCGGGTGGCATTGGGAATATTGCTTTTTCCTCGATTTTGAAACTATTTAATGCTGTTGTAATTGAAGTAGATATTGGTAGAATTGCGCAATCTAGTTGATTGGTAAATTCTGGGTCGATGAATGAGTTAGTGGATCCTGTATCGATAAGAAATGACAGAGGGAATTTTTGTTGGATTTTTAGAATTATGTATGGGAGGGATGTTGCATGTGTGGTAGGATTTATGTATCCTGTTGGGTTCCCGAGGCTGGTGCCTGAAAATTTATGTTGGTAGGGGGGTGTTGGGTAAGTTTCCCTTCTTCTATGTTGTGTATCCCATTATATGGTGTTTTATTGTCTCTAAACGGGTTATCAGTTTTGTTGCCAGTGTTTGGCTGATGGTATCTGGGGTTTGAATAATGGTTTGAGTGATTTTGGGTGTATGGTGAATTACGGTTGTTACGCTCGTTGTTGTATCTGCGATTGTTACTGTTATTGTTATTGTAATTGTTAGTTCGTCGTTCGGTGGTGTTTTGGGTTGGGGGGTATGGATTTCTGTTATGGTATCGAGCCCTCTCTATCTGACACAGCTCGTAGGCTGCTTCAATTGTTTTGGGGTCTTTCAATCTGATGATTGTTTTAAGTGGTTCTCTAATTCCAGAAATGAAGGCATTTAGGCAAACTTCGCCATATATTGTCTTCTTGGCTTCGATGATTGTGGCCGATTGGCCATTATTGGAAATAGTGGATATGAGTTGGCTTTTAATTTTCGATAAGCCGAAGAATAATTGTCCTAGGGTTAGATTATTCGGGAAGGATTGGAGTTCGCTTAAGAGGCTTCGCTTTTACTAGAGTATAAACGTAGAAAGTTACTTTTAATATCGTCCCATATAAGTTTGGTGTTGGCTAAGTTAAGGGCTTCGTCTGCTCTTCCAACTATTTTATTCCTTATTGCCCTGAGTGTCAGAAGTCCGTATGGTGTTTGGTCGGTTCCCTTGATGAGCATGATTATTTCCTCAACGCTAGTTATACTAAATACTTGTCGAGTTGGCTTGGAGTGCCATCGAATGTCGGGAGTTCTTTAACGAAGGCTAAAATATCAGTGGCACAATATTGCTAAAGCCATTGGCAGTAGGTGTTAAGGGGGCGGAATTAATTCCGGAGGAGTTGGCCGAATCCATATCTAAGGGTTGGAGAGGGGGTAAGGGGTATTTTCTCTTATAACGGGGAGGGTGTTTGTTTTGGCAACTGATCGTGTGACTCTCTTTGGTAATGTGTGTGTTCCTAATACGGAACGAGTTGTTTGTTTTATAGTTTGCGTTAATTTTTTTGGCATTTAATATACTAAATATAATAAATATACTAAATATTCTAAATATACTAAATATACTAAATATACTAAATATACTAAATATACTAAATATACTAAATATACTAAATATACTAAATATACTAAATATACTAAATATACTAAATATACTAAATATACTAAATATACTAAATATACTAAATATACTAAATATACTAAATATACTAAATATACTAAATATACTAAATATACTAAATATACTAAATATACTAAATATACTAAATATACTAAATATACTAAAAATATTTATAATATACTAAACTTTAGAATAAATTCAGTGAATCTTAATTACTTGTTTTTGGTTGTTGGATAGTGTGTTTTTGTGCGTTAATCTCTGTAATATAGTTATATTAGTGTTTGTATGTATTGTTTAAATAATTTATTTGTGTGAAAGAATGGAAATATAGATGCATGTTCAAAGAAAGGAGAATTTTATTTATTATATTTTCCCCAATAATTTATATGTAGTTTTTTTTTGCGTATGTTGCGTTTTTGCGTATGTTGCTTTGATTGTTTGTATATATGTATGTACACGTGAAAGTGGTGATGTGGTACTTGGCCTTACTAAACTTCGGCAGTGATTATCGGCGATTGATTTCACGCAAGTACATTACACGTTATTTTTACACGTATGCATATATGTAAGTTGTATATCTCTTTTTGTTATATATATATAGTAAAATTGTTTGTGTTTTCGAGTCGAATAAATGATCCGTATTTGAACTAAGATCAACGACGAAATAAATAAAAAACTCCGATTGAACCGTTTTGTGTTTTTATTGATTGAATGCCGGCTTAAGACTAAAAATCAAATGTACATTGGGTTGAGGAGAAGCCTCGGTATTTTAACAATATTTGTATTTCGGGAGAGCCATGCTCTTGGATTCTTAAGATTAGAAAAAGATTCAAAGAGAGCAGTCAAATCTGCTTAGGTCAGGATTTAGGATGTTTACAAGAATGGCTAAGTGCGGCTGCGAAAGAATTCTTTTTTTGGAATCGGATGCTGCGCAGCTGCGATACATTATGGAAATCACTTAAGTGCATTACTGTTTATAGTTCTATGAAAATAATTAAAGTGGCCGGTTTGGACCACTCAAATACGTCACTTCCCTTCCCTTTAAGAGAAGCCTATACTTGGGCTGGGATTGATGGATATAGTATGGGAAATGGAGTTTCTTCTATTTCTATTTGTTGTGGTGTGTTTTGATTTTGATTTTTTCTTATTTTAAGTTTTGCATACAGCATCATGAATGGGTTAAGTGTTACATATCTTAAATATAAGTACAACAAAATAAGTGCAATTATTACAATGGCCATTAGTATGTAAAATGTAATATTGTTCATTAAAATCATTTCAACAATGTCGTGTTTTACAATTTTTATTTTTGTTATTTTAAGTGGTGCGTATAGTGGTGTCAAATCTATTTCTGGTTTTAACAGATTTTCACTTAAAATTATACTATTGATTTCTATTTTACATTGCTTTACTCTTATCATTTTGTTTCCTTCTATTTTTATATTATTAATTGAATTTTGACAATTTTGGTTAAGAATGGTTTGGGTTAAGTTCCAGGTTACAATTGTGTTTGGTTCTATGTATTTTATTATTTCGCTCGTATCCACTGGCTTAAAATTACAAATTGGTTTTAATTGTTTAATAATATTGGTGACACATTCATTTTTTATTTCTTTATTTTCGGCATTATAAACTTTATTTTCTTTTTCAAAGTATGATTGTGTGTCTGTGTAATCTAGCTGATAACCGTTGGAATCTGGGTAAGGGATTATTTTAATTGTGTTTATTAGTGAAAAGTAAATGGGTATGTGGGATATAATTAATAATTGGTTATCATTGTAGTTAATCCAAGTGGATGTTTTAATGTTTAAAATATTTTGGCTGTTGATATTCTCAAGTTTGTCGTAGTTTAGTAATTTGGGGTTAAAAAGTCCAAGTCTGGAAAGCTGCATAGCCATTTCCAAATCTTCTATGTATTCCGTAAACTGCATTAGTTCGAACAAAAGACTGTTCATGATGGTGTGGTTTTTTGCATAGTGTTGTATCTTTTGCATTCCGTCATTTATCAATTGTATAGCGTCGTTGAGTTCATGTAATTTTACTGAGTTATGGGCGTTGTTGTCAAGTTTTTCCTGTATTTCGACTCTATCATTTTCATCTAGTGTTCCAAATAGGTATTTAAAAACTGAGCCCACAATGTTAATAAGTCCCCGTTTGTTTCTATGTTTCAGGGTTATTCCGGCTAGTTATCTTTTCATTTTATTGTATAAAAATTTGATCTAATCTTTGCTCAAAATAGTCAACCACGATGTCTATTTCACTTATATTGATTTTAGAGCAATGATGTTCAAAGGAGGATGGTATCTTGACTGGCTTATCAGAAAAAAGGAGATATTCGTGGTTGGTATCAATATTATTAATTTGAATTTGCTGTCCATGAACCGCTGTGATCAGTATAAGCAGTAATGTTATCAGGTACCAGGTGCCTGTGAAATTGAGAGTTGATTAGTGTTCCAAAAAGGTATTTAAAAACTGAGCCCACAATGTGAATAAGTCCCCGTTTGTTTCTATGTTTCAGAGTTTTTCCGGCTAGTTCTCTTTTCAATTTATTGTGTAAAAATTTGATCTGGGGTGCATGGTAATCGAATCGTAATCTTTGCTCAAAATAGTCAACCACGATGTCTATTTCAGTTAAATTGATTTTCAAGCAATGATGTTCAAAGGAGGATGGTATCTGGACTGGCTTATCAGAAAAAAGGAGATATCCGTGGTTGGTGTCAATATTATTAATTTGTATTTGCTGTCCATGAACCGCTGTGATCAGGATCACCAATAATGTTATCAGGTACCAGGTGCCTGTGAAATTGAGAGTTGATTATTTTTCTTTTGTTTTTTTGAATTGTGTTTTGTAGTAGTGCTTAACTCTATTTCTATTAGTGATTTTCTAATGGTCAGGGTCTGTCTGTTCTACATTTTTGGTTGATTTAAATGGATTTTCTAATTTGCCTTTCTGTAGTGGACCTTTTCTGTAATTAGTGTCAATATTAAATTCCTGTCGGTCTTCATTTATTTTATCTATTTTCTTCTCTTTAATTTTTTGAGTGTCTAATATTGGATGCCCAGCGTATAAGAAGATTTGAGCAGGTGTCTGTCCAGTAGTGTCATGTTTAATTTTATGGTTGTATGTGTAAAGGATTGTTTCTATCTTGCTTAATTTTACTTCTTCATCATCAGATGAATTGATTATACTAATTTTCTCATTTATTATTTTGTGCAATCTTTCGACGTCTGCCACCCCGTTTTTTGCTGTATTGAGCTGTAATTCGATTTCTTCTTCTTCAAGCCATCGCTTCAAAGCTAAACTGGAGAAAGCTCCGTCTCTGTCTGCCTTAAGTAATTTGGGTTTACCTAATTGATTGAAAATACGCATTAATGCGTTTCTGCATTCTATCCAGTCCTTAGTTTTAATTTGCTCAAGTGTAGCGAATTTAGAATAAATATCAATGCAACTGATGTTATGTTTTCCCTCAGATGAATAAATATCTACCACAAATTTTTCTCGGCAATGATCCGGTTTAGGCGTGATTTTTAAAGGCATTTTGGTGTTTCTATGTTCTGTTTTGGCTAAATTGCATATGTTGCATTCGTTTATTATATTCTAAATTAGTAGTTGGCTATTTGAAAAGAAATGATTTTCTTTAAATAATTTTGTCATTTTCTGTATACCAGGGTGTAAAAGTTTTTCATGTGATTGAAGTATGATTTCTTTGAATTCGGCGTATGAACCAACGTTCTTTAATAGGAAAAGACTGCGAATTACTTTTGTGTAGGTGGTATTAATAATTTCTATGTGTGGCCTTTGAATAATTTCAAAATCTACATCGTTCTCAATATAAATGGTAATGTTTCTATGGATGAAGTGATCGTGTAAAATTTGTTTTGCCTTTTCGAGTGTCATTACATCATATTGAATTGTGGTAATGGAGTTACCAAATATTGTTGAATGCTCTATTTTATTTTTATCGGATTTAATAAAGATTATTTGTTTTTTGAAATAATTTATTGGTTTTTATATTAAATGAATAAGGTTGCTATTGTCTTCTTCTGCACTATGTTGAGTAACTTCACTATGGTGATTTTCTTCAATTTTAAATCTTGATAATGCATCGGCGACTGAATTTTCCTTTCCTTTAATATACTCGATTTTAAATTGGTATTCGCTTAATCTGACTCTCCATCTTTCTAACTTAGCATTCGGTTCCTTTAAGTTATGAAGCCATCTAAGAGGTTGATGGTCACTAGCAATGAGAAATTGTCGCCCTAGTAAATAATAATAATAATAATATGGCGAGTAATTCTTTTTCGATAGCACTGTAATTTAATTCGTGATCGTTAAGTGTTCTACTAATAAAAGATATAGGATGACCGTTTTGAGAAAGTACAGCCCCGAGGGCCAAGTTACTTGCGTCTGTGGTTAAAACAAATTTCTTTTCAATATCAGGTAATTGTAAAATTGGGTCTCGAATTATCAAAGCCTTAAGTTTTTCGAATGCCTCTATGTACTCAAGTTTTTGCGTATCTATCTTTGCTCCTTTTTTTCAGCAGCTGGTCATGGGTTTTGCTATGTCTGCGTAATTTGGAATAAATTTGCGATAATAACCTGTTAATCCGAGGAAAGCTCTAATCTCTTTTACTTTTGTCGGAATTGGGTATGAAACTATGCCTTTAACTTTAATAGGATTTGGTTTAATACCATCAGGAGTTACTATGTGACCAAGAAAGTTAGCTTCTTTTTTTAAGAACTCACATTTGTCTAGTTGCAATTTTAAATTTGCTTCTGCAAGCTTTGAAAAAACTAATTGTATTGAATTCAAATGTTCTGTAAGGGATGTTGAAAAAATTATAATATCATCCAGATACACCAAACAATGTTTGTTAAGCAATGGTCGAAGGATATTATTCATGCACCTTTGAAAAGTAGCGGGTGCATTCCTAAGGCCAAATGGCATTCGAAGATATTCGTAATGACCGCTTTTGGTGGAGAATGCAGTTTTAGGAATTGATTCCTCGTCCATTTCTATTTGGTGAAATCCTTTACCCAGTTTGCCAAGTATTTCGTCCATATTTGGAATTGGATATCTGTCAGGTATGGTTATTTCATTTAGCTTTCTATAATCAATTACTACCCTGTACTTCATTATGCCAGAAGCATCCGGTCTTTTTGGTACAACCCAAGTAGGACTATTGTATGGTGAATTATTTTCCCTAATTAATCCCTGATTTAGCAATTCCTGTACTTGGTTTTCTACTTAAATTTCATGTGTTTGCGCAAGTGGGTTTTTTTTTTAATAAATTGGGGAGTTATGTGTTGTATTTAGTACGTGTTTAATGGTATTTGTAAATGTTAATTTGTCTCCTTCCTTATATTCGAGATTTCTAAATTTATGTAGTAAGACTTTTAACTTTAAAGTTTCCTCCTGATTTAGGTGATCTAATCGAAACTGTGAAAAATCTAATTTTTTTATTGATTCCTGCTCTGAGTTTGCAATTGGTTCTGGTGTCCTTTGGATATGAAAATTTTGGTTTCCTTCCGAACTAATTAATTCTGAAGTAATTAATTTGTATGTTTGATCAAAAAGGGTAACTGTATTATTTTTGTAATTAATAACTGATTGTGCATTTTTTAACAATTTTCTACCAATTAGCATATCGTAATTATTAGAAAATCTGTGCACATAAAATGGTTCGGTTTTTTTGAAAATACTATTTCTGGGTAACATAATCAAGTCGTTCAAGATAATAGGGCCATTTGATGTTAAAACTTCACATCTACTAATGGGAAGACAAAATATATTTTCATTAATCATATTAATTGTGGATCCTGTGTCTAGAAGGCATTTGTATGTGGAACCTTTGTATACTATTTTTATGTATTCGAGTTGTCCGGGGCTGTTGACCGAAAATTTTCGTTTAGTTCAGAATTATCTGGTTCGTTGTCATTTGTTGCTGGTATTTCCTCTTCTGTTGTCTCCGAATTGTCGTAGTTCTGTTCAGGGGGACACTGAATTGATTCTGGTGTATAGTTTAATTGGTAGGGATAAGGCTGGGGTTGAAAATATTCTGGATAGCAGGGATAATAGCAGTTATAATTATAAGGATTTTCAGGTTGATAAGACGTTACTTGCTGGTATCTTAGCTCTTCTATGCTCATTTTAGACTGTCCACTGTCTGATGGTCTCTGTCTTTTTATTGGGTTATTGGTTTGTACGTTTCTGTTTTGAGGATATGTTGTGGGCATGTTAGTGTGGCTGGGTCCAAATCGGTTTTGGTCAAAATATTTTGTCTGTTAAAAGCTGGGTTTGGTCTGGGTACTTGTGAATGGGTATGTTAAATTGTGGGTAAATGGGTCTATTTTGATATTGAGGAACCGGGTTTGGGTTAAACCTGGGCATATGAGAATGTGCTTGGTGATAGGGTTGATAGACGTTATTATAGAATGGTTGGAAGGGTACAAAGGGTCTAATTTGGTTATTCAGTTGTCTATTTTGGGGGTTGGTTGTTATTTTGTTTGGAATTGAAGTTGGCTTTATATTATCTTTACTTGAGGTGGTGCCTCATAAAGACCTTTTTCTTGTAATATATTTATTATGATCTTAGGTTTGGAATATTACAGTTAACTATTCTGAGATAAATGTGGCTTGGAAGTTTTTGAATTAGATTTTCGATCTGGTTTGTATTAATCTAGTATAGAGAATGGTTTCGTTAGTATTATTTTCTAGTTCTAATTTACTTATAAGTATCTGTCGTTTTCTTTCGGCTTCTTCGAGGAAATGTCGAATGTTACCTCGATATTGTATGTTCCTGAATTCTTCCAGAAGTTGGTGGTTCGGTGCTTGGGGCTTGTAGTTATGTATAAGCTGAGTCCTGAGTTCGCTCCAGCTGCTGAGGTTGGTTACTCCGAGGGTGCGGATAACATCGCCACTGATGTTCCGTTCGATGTGTCCAAAGATTATTAACTTTTGTCTTTCATCTGTGGTCTGAAACAGAGCCAAGATGAAGTCGACGCGACTGATGAAAGTGTACAAAGTGTTAGGATCTCCGTAGAAAACCTCGATTGCGTGTATTTGTCTTTCTACTTGAACCAGACAATCTATTTGTGCTGGTGCTCTACGGCCATCGTGGTTTGTTGGTTTGAATTTTGATTAGTGTTTAGTATTTGAAGTTGGTTTAAGTATTTACTTGTTGTAGTTAAGTTTATTTAGTTTTCACTTATTTTCGCTGTTATTATTATTGTTGTTATTATTTTCGCTTATTTTTAGTTAATTTATTTTGTTTTCACTTAGTTTGACTGTTATTATTGTAGTCACTTAGTTTAGTTATTATGTTGCTTTAATTTTATTTAAGTATAAAAGTTTTTTTTTTGTTTTTAACTTCAGTTACTTATAATTTTATAAGTTAGTTTTAAAACTTAGTTCCTTTGGACTTAATGTTTTTGTTTCGTATTTCACTTCCACTTTTATTAGGATAACCGAATTGGAATTAAAATCCAAGTTGAAGAGTTTTCACAATTTATTTTGGGAAATGTTTCGAGCACTGGATTATAAAATTGAACTTATTTTCCACTCGAAGGTTGTTTTTTCGGATACTTGTTGTATCCTACCGACTGCGCCAGTAGAATTGTTTGTGTTTTCAGTCGATAAATATCCGTATTTGAACTAAGATCAACGCCGAAATAAATAAAAAACTCCGATTGAACCGTTTTGTGTTTTTATTGATTGAATGTCGGCTTAAGACTAAAAATCAAATGTACATTGGGTTGAGGAGAAGCCTCGGTATTTTAACAATATTTGTATTTCGGGAGAGCCATGCTCTTGGATTCTTAAGTTTAGAAAAAGATTCAAAGAGAGCAGTCAAATCTGCTTAGGTCAGGATTTAGGATGTTTACAAGAATGGCTAAGTGCGCTGCGAAAGAATTCTTTTTTGAATCGGACTGCCAGCTGCGTACTTATGGAAATCACTTAAGTGCATTACTGTTTATAGTTCTATGAAAATAATTGAAGTGGCCAGTTTGGATATCTTTTTTTTTTATATATATATTTATTGTTTTTTTTTTTGTGATGTGGTACCAGGCCTTTAAAATTTCGGCAGTGGTTTATCAGCGATTGACGCCACTCAGGTACACTACACTTTTGATATGTACAAAAAAAAATGTTTTGCATTTGGAATATATGTATGTTATATGTTCTATATCCTTTTTTGTTGTGTAAATATTTATTATTATTTTTTTGTGATGTAGTACCAGGCCTTTAATATTTCGGCAGTGGTATATCAGCGATTGATACCACGCAGGTACACTACACTTTTGATATGTAAAAAAATGTTTTGCATTTGGATTATATATGTTATATTTATATATATCCCTTTTTGTTGTGTATATATTTATTATTATTTTTTTTTGTGATGTGTACCGGCCTTTAATATTTCGGCAGTGGTTTATCACATTCATGCCACGCAGGTACACTGCACTTTTGATATATACAAGGGAAATGTTTTGCATTTGAAATACATGTATGTTGTTTTGATTGTTTTGTATGTTTTTTAAGGCGGTTTATCTATTGTAGTAGAACTTTTGTTGTAATCACTTTTAAGATTTTCGGACATTTTGCACTTTTTATTTTGTTTGAACATACTTCTTCATTTTTATTCTTTACTCACACCTACTTGCAGTAAAATTAATAGTAGGTTTAGCGGGTTTTCCATTCCAGTTTTCCGGCTGCGCCAGTTACCCCCGGGGAGCCGACGGTAGGTATTAATGCAGTTGTAGGTGGGGTTTTAATTGGCTTTTATTTTTTGTAATCGTCGTTGGCTTTGGTTTTTGCTGTTGTCGCTGAGAAGTTTCGGGAAAAGAAAAAGTCACTTGCTGTCGGGTTGGCTTTGGCTATCGACTCACCGCCGTCTTTCTTTTACGACTTAAAATAAACTAACATGAATTTGTATGTGAGTGTTTAACAATGTTGTGTTTCTTAGAACTAGAGTGCTCGCTGCAGCAGAAAGTGTTTATATGTATGCATGTATGTAAATGCATATGTTGCCCTATGTTCCGGGAAAGAATACGGTGTCAGGGGTGGTGTATGGTACCGATGGGTCGGTAACTCGTGCAACAAAAATATAAGGCAAGATTGGTTGCCAAGGGCTTCACTCAAGAATATATGATGGATTATGATGAGACTTTTGCACCAGTTGCACGAATTTCTAGTTTCAGATATGTTTCAGCTTTTTCAAATCAATATAATTTACTGATCCATCATATGGATGTCAAAACAGCCTTTTTAAATGGTGCACTAAACAATGAAATTAATATGAGAATTCCAAGAGGTTTAATCCAGTATGATGACTATAAAGTATGTAAGCTTAATAATGCCGTTTATGGTCTTAACAAAGCTACAAGATGCTGGTTTGACGTATTTGAAAGTACCCTTAAGTACTCTGAATGTACTTTTTTATGTTGATGATATAATAATTTCTACCAGGGATTCCGAAAGAATGTCTAAATTCAAAACATATCTTTTAAATAAGTTTCAAATGACCGCTTTAATTGATATACAATATTTTATTGGTATACAAATTTATAGAAAACAAGTGAGAAAAGTTATCTTCGGCTTGCCGAAGATGGTATACCCTTGAAAACAAAAAAGTTTTCCATACAAAGTCTTGTTTTCATATCGGTCGTTTGTATGGCAGCTAAATGATATAGTGGTCCGATCCGGACCAAACTTTCACAAATCGTGTATGGCTATGTCAAATGAATAAATGTTGAATTCGGTTGCAATAGCTTGGAAAACAAAAAAGTTTACCATACAAAGACTTGTTTTCATATCGCTCGTTTGTATGGCAGCTATATGATATAGTGGTCCGTGTATATAGTATAGTCTTCTGCGTGCAACAAAAATAATGATCTGGTAAAAATTTCAAAACGCCAGCTTTAAAACTACTGTCTATAATGACTCGGCTGTTGATGCTGATCAAGAATATATACACTTTGTCGGAGATGATTCCTTTAATACGTTACACATTTCTGAACAAAATTATAATACCCTTTTTCAAGGGTATAATGAAAATTAAAAGCAAATTAAACGCAGTGAGAAATTTAAAAATAAACCAAAAATATCATTTATAATAGATATTTAGAAATATGCCTGATAAATACCCAAATATGTTGGAATGATAGTAGATTACAAGTGCGTTTTTAGTATGAAACAAGATAAAAATGGTTATTTACTAAAATATAAGGCAAGATTGGTTGCTTCAAGGCTTCACTCAAGAATATATGGTGGATTATTGTTAGAGATTTACCGTTCGATCAGGACAACCGTTATGTGAGTCTAGACCGACCGATCAAATAAACACAAGAACGTAGTGGTGTAGTTGTCGGTTTAATTGGAACTGAGTAGTAGGAATTTCACAATATCTTCCTAAGCTATAATTGAGCATTGCCAGATCAAAATATATAAAGCTTATTAAAATTATTACGTAATTTCAACACTTCCTCTTAAGCTATATATATGTGATGTAAAACGAAAATTAATTTAATCCAAGCACCTTAGCAAAATTCTGTTGCTTTTGCTTACACAAGCCTTTCGTTAGTACATCTGCAACATTTTTATCAGTGGGTACATATTCAAGAATTATTTCATTACATTCTACTTTTTCACGAACAAAATGATACTTAATATCTATGTGCATAGTGCGTTTATGGTGTACTGAATTCTTCACAATATGATGAGAACTTATGTTGTCGCCGCATATGGTCATTGGTCCATCTAATGACCATCCAATCTCTAAAAGCAAACGGCGAAGATACACCGCTTCTTTTGCAGCCGTGGATAAAGCAACGTACTCTACTTCTGTGCTGCTCATGGCGACGATGATCTGCTTAGCTGAAGTCCATGAAAACGCACTGCCGCCAAGGAAGAATGCATACCCACTGTATGATTTTCGATCTGACAGGTCGTTTGCCCAGTCTGCGTCAGCGAAGCCCATTACCTGTTCGCCGGACTTGCTGTATGTGATTTTGAGATCAACCGTGACTGAAAGGTATCTCAAAACATGTTTCGCTGCAGTCTCGTCTTCACTGTGTGGATCAGTGTTTCTTTGCGACAGTTTGGTCATTGTATGCAAAATGTCTGCTCGGCTTAAGACTGCTAAATACATAAGGGAACCGATTAATGATTAAAATTGTGTTATATTTACCTTGACACAATTCTCATTTCTACAACCCATCTTATAACCTGGGTCTAGCGGCGTAACTGCGGGACGACAATTTTGCATGCCATATTCATCCAATAGGTTTTTGATGAACTGCTTCTGGCATAGCGAAATCGAACCTCTTGTACCTTCTCGTTGGATTTCCATGCCAAGGAAATAATTTAGTTGGCCGCCATCTTGTAGGTCGAATTTATTTGCGATCTTCCTCTTAATCGCGCTGACCTCGTTCTCGTCGTAGCTGATGATGATTAGATCGTAGACATATACTGCAATGTAGCTGTGTTGTTGCTGCTGCTACTTCACGTACAGGCATGCCTCATTTTTGCTGCGCTTGAAACCAATGCTCTTCAAAACTTCGTCCAATGTGTCATTCCACACGCCCTGACTGTTTAAGTCCGTAGATCGCCTTTTGAAGCTTTAATACTCTGTTTGGATGCTTCTCATCTATGAAGTTTTGTGGTTGCCTCATATACACTTCTTCTTGAAGTCTGCCGATTAAATATGCGTTTGATATGTCAACCTAGTGCATGCATAGCTGTTTTTCTGCTGCTATAGCGAATAGCATTCTGATGGTTTCGTAGCGGATTAGTGGAGAAAACGTTTCCGAATAGTTGACGCCCATCTTTTGCGCACAACCTTGAGCAACAAGTCTTGATTTAAACTTTTGTATATTTCCCTCTTTATCCTTTTTGACGCGGAAGACCCACTTGGATCCTATGGCCTTCTGTCCTGGAGGTAAATCACATAATGTCCATGTATTATTTGAAATGAGAGCATCATATTCTTTCTGCATTGACGTCTTCCAGTCTTGGGCATGCTCGCCCCGTAAAGCGTCTCCAACTCACTGTGGCGTCTCAATGTCTTCAATGTAATTTAGGCTGTTGTATTCTTTTCTGGGTCTACCAGGCTTACCACTGCGAATAATTTTTGGTCTGCCGGGTCCACGTCGATGTGCGTTGCTCTCTTGCTCTTGTACGTCTGGTACGATCTCCTCCTCAGTGAGAATTTGCTCTTCATCGCTTGCGCTTACAAACTCCTCCTCTTCACCGGAGTCATAGCTGTCGTAAGAATTATTGCTCTGCTCGACCACCATGGGCATAGCCTGCCACTGCTGCTCGGGTACTTGGATGTTTGACTCAAGGAGAATAATGTTTGTAGCGAAGTCATTATTTTGTTCTGAAATAGTGCATTTTTCAGATTCAGTGTTATCACCCTCTACAAATTTGACATCACGATGTGCAACAATGATACGTTTTTCCCGATCGTATAAACGGTAAGCTTTAGCTGTTGAAGAGTATCCTACAAATATATACTCTTTTCCCTTTGCCTGGAACTTGTTTTTTCTTGTCTTAACCGATTGTGCCATGTTGCCATGCGAGAAGAATCATTCAACAAATGAACCGCACTGTTTTTAGAGCTACTTTTAAATAAATAATTCTCTCTCTATCATACTTCACCTTGTTTGTCTTTTATCACCGCCGCCTTTTTATCAAAAGTAGTTATTTTTTCGTACTCCGCGGACTTGCTCACTGATAAAAAAATTCATATGCAATGATGGAACGTAAATTACATCTCGTAATTCAATGTTTACATTTTGTGATTTAAGCATAACAGTCCCGATGCCGCTCGATTTCACGAACTTATATGCTGCTAGCATAATCGATGTTTCCTTATTAATGAAAGATGTAAACAATTCCTTATCACAACACATATGCGACGTGGCACCACTATCAACACACCATATGTTTTTCTTTTGAGTGTTAGCACCAATATGCATCAAGCAGTTTGATTTCTCCTTGCCTTCCCATAGTTTTTTATGCCTCTCTTTGCTCGGGCATTCTCGTGCTCGGCGGCCGAATTTCTCGCAAATGTAGCATTTGCCCTTGAAACTACTCTTTTCAAAGTTCTTTTTCATGGTCGTTGCACATCAGTGCAACATTCTTTGCGTTGTTTTTGCTTTGCAGTTCCATGTAATTTTGTATGTACATACACGGCTTGGACAGAACCTTTTCTATCGTCCCTCTCTTGCTTGCGCGCTCCCTCTTCCAGAAGCTTCACTTTTACCGTTTCGAACGTCGGCAGCCTGTCGCGTGTTTCGATCGCTACGACGAAATTTTCCCACGAATTTGGTAAACTGGATAACAACATGATGCTTTTTAATTCATAATTAATTGTTATTTCCATCTCAGCTAATTTGTCGATTGTTTCAGCAAATTTATTGACATATTGAACAACGTTATCCCCTTCAAGCATTCTCAGCCTTGATAATTGTTGATATAACTGCACTTTTCTGATCGGGCCACTTGGCAAATGTACATCACGCAATTTTTTCCATGCGTCTGCTGCTGTTGTGCATGCCTTTATATGCATTAACTGCGTAGCTTTTAAATTTAAAAACAAACTTGCCAGGGCCTTTTGATCGAGCATATTCCATTTTTCGAAATCTTCAGAGCCATCTTCTGGCTTTACATATTGGCCACAAACGACTTTCCATAGATCTGCTGTTATAAGCACACTACGCATTAAAATGCTCCATACGTCGTAATTGTCGTCGCTTAATTTTTCTATTTGAATTGACACACTCATTTTGTCGAATTCCGCAAATTAGTTTTTATTTATTTCGAGTTTCAACCGGACGCGTTTTAGTCCATATAATTACTTTTAATTATTCAAACCGAAAACTTTGCTTGCTGAAGGCCATAACCAACTGTTAGAGATTTACCGTTCGATCAGGACAACCGTTATGTGCGTCTAGACCGACCGAACAAATAAACACAAGAACGTAGTGGTTGACGGTTTAATAGAAACTGAGTAGTAGGAATTTCACAATATCTTCTTAAGCTATAATTGAGCATTGCCAGATCAAAATATATAAATCTTATTTAAATTATAACGTAATTTCAACAATTATGATGAGACTTTTGCACCAGTTGCACGAATTTCTAGTTTCAGATATGTTTCAGCTTTTTCAAATCAATATAATTTACTGATCCATCATATGGATGTCAAAACAGCCTTTTTAAATGGAGCACTAAATAATGAAATTAATATGAGGATTCCAAGAGGTTTAATCCAGTATGATGAATATAAAGTATGTAAGCTTAATAATGCCGTTTATGGTCTAACAAAGCTACAAGATGCTGGTTTGACGTATTTGAAAGTACCCTTAAGTACTCTGAATGTACTTTTATATGTTGATGATATAATAATTTCTACCAGGGATTCCGAAAGAATGTCTAAATTCAAAACATATCTTTTATATAAGTTTCAAATGACCGATTTAATAAAATACAATATTTTATTGGTATACAACTTTATAGAACACAAGTGAGAAAATTTATCTTCGGCTTGCCGAATATTGGAAATTGTGGAGTAAAACGCGAGGCGATTTAGTTAAAGTTTAATAATTGTTTTATTTGACATAAGCGTGACATCGTTGTGAGTCGTTCGGAAGTTAACAACAGAAGAAGGAAGTTTCCAGAAAAAAGAAAAAGAACTGATTCAGATCAGTGTGACCAAATTTTAGAATATGGTTGTTGCCAAATTAACATACATAATATTTTAATATTTCAATACTCCTTCTCAACAACATATTCAGAAACAATTCATTTCAGTTATACATTTTAAATGCTTGTTTT
Organism: Drosophila merina; assembly: GCA_035047645.1. Lineage (NCBI taxonomy): Eukaryota > Metazoa > Arthropoda > Insecta > Diptera > Drosophilidae > Drosophila > Drosophila merina. The sequence continues at coordinate 643,706 of JAWNPH010000014.1, read as the reverse complement.
TCTGTAGGTTTTTTGTAATATATCTGATAACATGTCATTTGTACATATATATTTTACATCAATTTCCTTTTCGGAATAAAGTTCTCTAACATAGTGGTACTTTATGTCGATATGCTTACTTCTATTTTGTAATACTGGATTCTTAGCTAAATATAAAGCACTCTGATTATCGCAAAAAATTAAAATTGAGTGATCTATCAAAAAACCCATTTCCTTCAGAAACTTTTTTAAAAATACAGCTTCTCTTGCTGCAATGGACAATGCAACATATTCGGCCTCCGTGCTGGATAATGCCACCAGACTTTGCTTCTTTGACTCCCAGGATATTGGACCAGCTGCGTTTATGAAGTCATATCCACTGTAGGATTTACGATCCGATGTGTCATTTGCCCAATCTGCGTCGGCGTAGCCATGAATCGGTTTACCTGTTGCGTGATAATGAAGCTTTAAGTTTAAGGTGCCCTTCAAATACCTTAGTATACGCTTGGCAGCGACTTCATGCTCCTTATGTAGGTTCACATTTCTTTGAGCCAGTTTTGCAACTAAATGCATTATATCTGGCCTGGTTGTAATTGCCAAATACATTAGTGATCCTATAAGTGATTGGTTGTCCTTTTCGTTAACAGGCTTGCAGTTAGGATCAGTACATTTAACTTGGAAATTTGCCTCCAAAGGCGTTGCTACCGATTTGCAATCTAACATGCCCCAGGTGTGTAGCATACTCTCGATATATGTCTTGTGACCTATGGATATGGCTCCAGTTTCACCTTCTCGCTCAACTTCGATGCCCAAGAAGTGATTAAGCTGTCCGCTATCTACTAAGTGATTGGTAGTCCTTTTCGTTAACAGGCTTGCAGTTAGGATCAGTACATTTAACTTGGAAATTTGCCTCCAAAGGCGTTGCTACCGATTTGCAATCTAACATGCCCCAGGTGTGTAGCATACTCTCGATATATGTCTTGTGACCTATGGATATGGCTCCAGTTTCACCTTCTCGCTCAACTTCGATGCCCAAGAAGTGATTAAGCTGTCCGCTATCTACTACTTTAAACTCTTTGGCAATTGACTCTTTTATACCAATCAAATTATTTTTACATGAGCTTGCAATAAGAAGATCGTCGACATATACTGCAATTATAATAATATTGTCCTTCTCATTGCGTGTGTACACACACGGCTCGCTGGCACAGGGAACAAAATGCATTTTTTGCAAGACTTCATTGCGCTTGGCGTTCCACTCTCTACCGCTCTGTTTTAGTCCGTAAAGTGACTTCTTTAGTCTCAAAACTTTTCCATGATGTTTATTATCAAATCCATCGGGTTGTTTCATATAGACTTCTTCGTTCAATTCGCTATTTAAGTAAGCTGTCGATACATCCATCTGATGTCTTCTGATGTCTTCTGACATCTTGAACCTTAATCATATTCAACAAGTTCTATTTTTTATCGTGGACGCCCGGGCTTTCCAGTTTTTATCTTCTTAGGACGACCAGGACCACGAATTTCCCGTTCTTCGGTATCATCGCTCTTCGCACTCTCGTAAACATCAGAACTATCAGCTTCATTAATCTCGCTGTCAATTTGCTCTTCCTCAAGCACCTCAGCATCTTCTTTGTTGTTGTCCACTGCCAAAATCTGCGAACAATCACCTCCAATTTCGTCAATACGTGCCGTCTTGTTCTCGCTGTTTCCATTCTTCGGATACCCTATAGTTTCCTCTAGAAAAACGACGTCTCTACTTTCGATTACCTGGTTCGATTCAATGCGCATTAATCTGTAGGCCTTCGCTGTTGTTGAATACCCTATAATCATGCATTTAATGCCTTTTGGCTTGAACTTTCCTGCATGTTTCTTATTTAATGCAATCGCTTTGCATCCAAAGATTTTTAAATGCGATATCGAAGGCTTTTTACCTGACCATAGTTCAAATGGTGTTTGACTCTTCAACGCCCTTGTCTCCGATCTGTTGCGTAGATATGCTGCAGTCCTAACTGCCTCTCCCCACAGGAACTCATTCACTCCTGAATGTATTAGCATGCTCCTTGCCATTTCCACAAGTGCCCGGTTAGCGCGCTCAGCCACCCCGTTTTGCTGCGGAGTGTACGGTACTGTCAATTGCCGCTTAATACCGTTTTCAGATAGGAACTTCTGAAACTCGTGGCTTATATATTCGCGACCGTTATCGCTGCGAATTGCTTTAAGTTTTTCACCGGTCTGTGTTTCTGCGAACGCGACAAAGTCTTTAAACGCGGGAAGCAATCCCAGCAATTCATCACTGGTCTTTAAAAATATACGAACATATAACGCGAATAGTCATCAATAAATGTTACGAAATATCTTGCTCCACAGGCAGATACTTTGTTCATTGGTCCGCAAATGTCCGAATGCTCTAGCCCTAGCACTTTGTCCGCACGATTTTCTGCCATTTTTGGGAATGGTTTCACACAGATTTTACCTTTAGCACAGGTTTCACATGCAATTCGGTCTATGTACACAACATTTTTGATTGACTTTAAGCCATTGACCATATTGTTACTTGCCATCTTTTTTAAGCTCACCATGTTCAAATGACCATAACCAATGTCACTTCCACAATTCATCATTTGCACACAAGTACATGCACCGATTGTTCGAAGTATCAACAACAAAAAGATTTCCAGCTTCTCTTGTAACACTTCTTCATTTTGACCGTTCTTTATATACACGCTTTGCTTGTGAAAAATTACTTTATACCCTTTTTCAACGGCTTTCGCTACCGATATGAAATTACTTTGCAAGTTTTTTACGTAAAGCACATTTTTCAAATTAACCGAACCATTCTTTGTTTTAACGACCACCGTACCGGCGCCATCCGAAAATATATAATTTTCTCCTGCAAGTAATATTTTCTCTTTATGCTCTTTAATGTCCGCGAACCACGATCTTTCACAACACATGTGAGCAGTTGCTCCGCGACCATACTGCGTAATTTTCGCCGTCCAATTTGTCGATCGCACACAACCCTTGTCCGCTCATGTTTATAAAAAATGTACAAGCTAATTACAGACAATAATTATTTTCCACTTGATCACACACAATTATTAAAGTCTTTACTACTCCTGGGCCAATAACCTATTGGAAATTGTGGAGTAAAACGCGAGGCGATTTAGTTAAAGTTTAATAATTGTTTTATTTGACATAAGCGTGACATCGTTGTGAGTCGTTCGGAAGTTAACAACAGAAGAAGGAAGTTTCCAGAAAAAAGAAAAAGAACTGATTCAGATTAGTGTGACCAAATTTTAGAATATGGTTGTTGCCAAATTAACATACATAATATTTTAATATTTCAATAGCGAAGATGGTATACCCTTGAAAACAAAAAAGTTTTCCATACAAAGTCTTGTTTTCATATCGGTGGTTTGTATGGCAGCTATATGATATAGTTGCCCGATCCGGACCAAACTTTCACAAAACGTGTATGGCTATGTCAAATGAATAAATGTTGAATTCGGTTGCCATAGCTTCGAAAACAAAAAAGTGTTCCATACAAAGACTTGTTTTCATATCGCTCGTTTGTATGGCAGCTATATGATATAGTTGTCCGATCCGGACAAAACCTTCACAAATCGTGAATGGCTATGTCAAATGCATAAATGTTGAATTCGGTTCCAATAGCTTGGAAAACAAAAAAGTTTTCCATACAAAGACTTGTTTTCAAATCGCTCGTTTGTATGGCAGCTATATGATATAGTGGTCCGTGTATATAGTATAGTGTTCTGCGTGCAACAAAAATAATGATCTGGTAAAAATTTTCAAAACGCTAGCTCTAAAACTACTGTCTATATCGACTCGGCTGTTGATGCTGATCAAGAATATAAGTTTACTGGAGTTACATACTCGTTGCGTATTCCCAGCATCGGAGCTTTTGAGTGAAGATTAAAGCTTAGCATAAGAACTTAGGGTAATCTTAAGAGATGGAATTAGTAATAAGTCAGTCGAGATTTGGAGATCATAAGCGTCGGTCATCGCCACGCAGAAATATACAAATTCGCCTCAACCAATACACCCCGCATTTATTCTAAGATTATATTATACGAATAAATATAATTGTCAAATACTTCAACCTAAATTGGCGCCCAAACGAATCTAAAACCCACGACATTACAAGGAGAAACAGCGGAGGAGCGGAGATTACAATAGAGAATAATAGAAATCACTAGATATTCCAAAACACCAAACAAATTGTAAGTACAACGCCCCTTGATTAATTATTAAAAAGTAAAATAAAAAATCGTTCACGCAAATTGTTCAAAAAATAAAATAAAAAATTTTTGTTCATCCACTCGTGAAGGTTATTGAACCGTATTGAAGGTTATTGACACGTTGATGAGTGAAGGTGACAAAGAGATCAGCGACTTAATATCAAGTTGGAATAGGATATTAAAAGGGACTAGACAATTAGAAACCGCAAGCAAAAAAGTTAAATCAGAAAACAGAACTAGAAAAATGGAGTTATCAGCAATCCAACTGAAAGCTATTGTAGAAAGTGCCGTTGCAGGGGCGCTTGCAAGTCAAAAAGAATTATTTGACAAACAATTAGAAGCGATTAACGAGCGCATAGAGAAATGTACAGTGAACACCCCAGAAGTTGAAACTTACGCAGATGCTGAAATTATACCAGGTGTAGAGTGTAATGAATCTCTGGACATAGTGAAGTCGCTGCCAGACTTCGAGGGCGAAAGCGAAACCTATGTGTCATGGAGAAAAGCGGCTCATGTCGCTTTTAAAGTTTATGAATCATACGAGGGGAGTTCAAAATATTATCAAGCCCTTGGTATTATTCGAAATAAAATTAAAAATTCAGCAAACAACGTGCTAGCTTCGTTCAGCACACCGTTGAATTTTAAGGCAATAATTAATCGCCTTGACTTTACATACGCTGACAAAAGGCCTATCTACCTAATTGAGAAGGAGTTGTCGACGTTGAGACAGGGTGCTATGACGCTCACCGAATTTTATGAGGAAGTTGAGAAAAAATTGACTCTGCTTACCAATAAAACTATAATGACATGCGATAAACCCTTGGCGATGTCACTCAATGAAAAGTATAGGGCTGACGCATTACGTGTATTTATAACAGGCACAAAGAAGTCATTGAGTGATATCCTGTTTGCCAAAGGAGCCAAGGACTTACCAACAGCCCTTGCTCTAGCACAGGAGGTTGAGTCAAATCACGAGCGTTATCAATTCGCTCTGAACTACTCAAGAAACTGTCGGGACAGAGTTCCGCAACTGGAAAAAAAAACTAATAGGGATAGAAGCATTAATATGCAAGACAAAAACCCATATTTTAGCAAGCGTCAGTTTGTGCCCAGTTTTGACAGGCAAGCAGCTTAAATACCAGTCCAGGCACCGACTCAGCCGTTTGATACTGACGTATCTATGCGAACCATTCGATCCAACCAATTTAGACAAGCACCAATTTCGAACCAAGCTAACTTACCCCAACATCAAAGTGTTTGGCCAACCTATCAGCAACAACAACATAACCCAAGGCCTGTTCAGGCACAAATTGGCTTTGAACCTATAACAAAAAGACCAAATAGTGGCACTGCCAGGTTTACAGGACCGAAACATCAACGAGTGAACCATTTAGCTCAAGAAGAAGATTTAGAGGAGTCCGATGGAAATGATTATGAGCAAGGGGCAACAGCGGCTGTTGAGGATATTGACCACGAACTTACGAATTATGACAACGTGCATTTTTTAGCCACAGGTCCTTGCTACCGTTCATAGAAAGAAAGATAGCAGGGAAAACCATAAAAATCTTAATCGACACCGGCTCTTCAAAAAACTATATACAGCCCCTCACAGAACTTAAGTACATAACACCGGTACAAAAAGAATTCTCCGTTAAGTCCCTTCATGGTTGCAACACGGTGAAATATAAATGCATTGTTGAACTTTTCGGCAAGACTATTCCCTTCTTCATTCTACCGGACCTCTCAAGCTTTGACGCTATATTAGGATTTGACACATTGACACAGATGAATGCAACATTGGACTTGAAAAATAAAATTTTAAAAATCGAAAACTCAGTCGAGCCAATTCAATTTGTAAAATGCAATAGCGTAAATTTTTCTGACATAAAAGACATCGTAGTACCAAACCAAATAGCCGACAAATTCCACACAATGTTAAAAGACCGATTGGGTGTCTTTGCAGACCCGGAAAAAACACTGCCATTTAACACCAATATTATTGCTACCATACGGACGGAAGATGACCAACCGGTATACTCAAGACTTTATCCATACCCCATGGGCGTAGCAGATTTTGTAAACGAAGAGACGGAAGCGTTGTTAAAAGATGGAATTATTCGACCTTCGCGCTCACCCTACAACAATCCGGTTTGGGTAGTCGACAAAAAGGGTACTGATGAAAAGGGAAATAAAAAAAAAAGGATGGTTATAGACTTTCGGAAGCTAAACTCAAAGACGGTGGATGACAAATACCCGGTACCAAATGTTGTATTCATCCTATCAAATTTGAGGAAAGCTAGATTTTTTACCACACTAGATCTGAAGTCAGGATTTCATCAAATATTACTTGCAGAAAATGATAGGGAGAAAACCGCATTCTCGGTTGCACATGGAAAATACGAGTTTTGTAGACTTCCCTTCAGTCTTAAAAATGCGCCCAGTATGTTTCAACGTGACAAAGATGACGTACTCAGGCCCCAAATAGGAAAGTCTTGTTTTGTCTACGTTGATGACGTTATTATTTTTTCCGAACGACTTGAAGACCATCTGAATCATATTTGTTGGGTACTTGATAGACTACTTGAAGCCAACATGAGGGTGTCTAAGGAGAAATCGAACTTCTTTAAGGAAAGTGTCGAATATTTGGGATTCATAGTATCCAAAGACGGCATCACAACAAATCCTAAAAAAGTAGAGGCTATCCATGAATATGAAGAACCCACTAATTTGTTCAATGTTAGATCCTTTTTAGGGCTAGCAAGCTATTACCGCTGCTTTATAAAGGACTTTGCTTCAATAGCTCGACCTTTGAATGACATCCTCAAGGGGGGAAAACGGAAAAGTTTCCGCCACTCGTTCTAAAAAGATACCCATTCAGTTCGACGATAAGCAACGCTTCGCATTTCAGAAACTTAAAAATATCTTAGTGTCCGAAAATGTAATGCTACCCTACCCAGACTACACAAAGCCTTTCGATTTAACTACGGACGCTTCGGCTGTTGGCCTGGGCGCGGTTTTATCACAAAACGGAAAGCCTATTACGATGATATCTAGATCCTTAAAAGGTGGAGAGCTTGGTTTCGCAACTAACGAACGAGAGCTCCTAGCCATTGTATGGGCTCTAAAGACATTAAAGGACTATCTGTATGGCGCTAAAAATCTGAATATTTACACAGATCACCAACCATTAACATTTGCCGTGTCAGATAAAAACACAAATGCTAAAATCAAAAGGTGGAAGGCATTTATAGATGAGCACAAGGCAAAAATTTTGTATAAGCCAGGGAGAGAGAACCATGTTGCAGATGCACTATCCAGGCAGGCCATCCACGCTTTAGAAAGCCACCTCCGGTCAGATATAGCAACCATACATAGTGAAATTTCGCTTTCATACACAATTGAAACAGTCGACAAGCCGGTCAACTGCTTTCGAAACCAAATAATAATAGAAGAAGGCACAGCGGATAATACTCGCACCTTTATTATATTTGGTAACAAGTCAAGGCACGTAATACAATTCGTAAATAGGAATCGACGTAGTAAAACAAGATGTAGTGACTGCGAATTGCCCATACTGGCATTCATCCAGAACAGACTTATAGAAGAGTTCCCAGCAACGACTTTCCGGCATACAAAAAAGCTGGTGACCGACATCTATAACAAAGAGGAACAAAAAGAAATAGTAACCATTGAACACAACAGAGCGCACAGGGCAGCGCAAGAAAATGTTAAACATATTCTGGAAGATTATTTTTTCCCAAAAATGTCGCAACTGGCAGCCAGCATAGTAGGTAACTGCCTGGTTTGCCAAAAAGCCAAATATGTACGTCATCCGCAGAAACATGTCCTTGGGAGAACGCCTATTCCTTCACAAATCGGCGAGACATTACACATCGATATTTTTTCTACAGACAGGAGATATTTTTTAACCTGTATAGATAAATTTTCAAAATTTGCGGTCGTTCTACCCATAGGCTCCAGAACGATAGCCGACATAGAGCCTGCAATAATGCAGTTAATGAACCAATATCCAAACTCAAAGACAATATTTTGCGACAATGAGCGACAATTATTGAACCGTATTGAAGGTTATTGACACGTTGATGAGTGAAGGTGACAAAGAGATCAGCGACTTAATATCAAGTTGGAATAGGATATTAAAAGGGACTAGACAATTAGAAACCGCAAGCAAAAAAGTTAAATCAGAAAACAGAACTAGAAAAATGGAGTTATCAGCAATCCAACTGAAAGCTATTGTAGAAAGTGCCGTTGCAGGGGCGCTTGCAAGTCAAAAAGAATTATTTGACAAACAATTAGAAGCGATTAACGAGCGCATAGAGAAATGTACAGTGAACACCCCAGAAGTTGAAACTTACGCAGATGCTGAAATTATACCAGGTGTAGAGTGTAATGAATCTCTGGACATAGTGAAGTCGCTGCCAGACTTCGAGGGCGAAAGCGAAACCTATGTGTCATGGAGAAAAGCGGCTCATGTCGCTTTTAAAGTTTATGAATCATACGAGGGGAGTTCAAAATATTATCAAGCCCTTGGTATTATTCGAAATAAAATTAAAAATTCAGCAAACAACGTGCTAGCTTCGTTCAGCACACCGTTGAATTTTAAGGCAATAATTAATCGCCTTGACTTTACATACGCTGACAAAAGGCCTATCTACCTAATTGAGAAGGAGTTGTCGACGTTGAGACAGGGTGCTATGACGCTCACCGAATTTTATGAGGAAGTTGAGAAAAAATTGACTCTGCTTACCAATAAAACTATAATGACATGCGATAAACCCTTGGCGATGTCACTCAATGAAAAGTATAGGGCTGACGCATTACGTGTATTTATAACAGGCACAAAGAAGTCATTGAGTGATATCCTGTTTGCCAAAGGAGCCAAGGACTTACCAACAGCCCTTGCTCTAGCACAGGAGGTTGAGTCAAATCACGAGCGTTATCAATTCGCTCTGAACTACTCAAGAAACTGTCGGGACAGAGTTCCGCAACTGGAAAAAAACTAATAGGGATAGAAGCATTAATATGCAAGACAAAAACCCATATTTTAGCAAGCGTCAGTTTGTGCCCAGTTTTGACAGGCAAGCAGCTTAAATACCAGTCCAGGCACCGACTCAGCCGTTTGATACTGACGTATCTATGCGAACCATTCGATCCAACCAATTTAGACAAGCACCAATTTCGAACCAAGCTAACTTACCCCAACATCAAAGTGTTTGGCCAACCTATCAGCAACAACAACATAACCCAAGGCCTGTTCAGGCACAAATTGGCTTTGAACCTATAACAAAAAGACCAAATAGTGGCACTGCCAGGTTTACAGGACCGAAACATCAACGAGTGAACCATTTAGCTCAAGAAGAAGATTTAGAGGAGTCCGATGGAAATGATTATGAGCAAGGGGCAACAGCGGCTGTTGAGGATATTGACCACGAACTTACGAATTATGACAACCTGCATTTTTTAGCCACAGGTCCTTGCTACCGTTCATAGAAAGAAAGATAGCAGGGAAAACCATAAAAATCTTAATCGACACCGGCTCTTCAAAAAACTATATACAGCCCCTCACAGAACTTAAGTACATAACACCGGTACAAAAAGAATTCTCCGTTAAGTCCCTTCATGGTTGCAACACGGTGAAATATAAATGCATTGTTGAACTTTTCGGCAAGACTATTCCCTTCTTCATTCTACCGGACCTCTCAAGCTTTGACGCTATATTAGGATTTGACACATTGACACAGATGAATGCAACATTGGACTTGAAAAATAAAATTTTAAAAATCGAAAACTCAGTCGAGCCAATTCAATTTGTAAAATGCAATAGCGTAAATTTTTCTGACATAAAAGACATCGTAGTACCAAACCAAATAGCCGACAAATTCCACACAATGTTAAAAGACCGATTGGGTGTCTTTGCAGACCCGGAAAAAACACTGCCATTTAACACCAATATTATTGCTACCATACGGACGGAAGATGACCAACCGGTATACTCAAGACTTTATCCATACCCCATGGGCGTAGCAGATTTTGTAAACGAAGAGACGGAAGCGTTGTTAAAAGATGGAATTATTCGACCTTCGCGCTCACCCTACAACAATCCGGTTTGGGTAGTCGACAAAAAGGGTACTGATGAAAAGGGAAATAAAAAAAAAAGGATGGTTATAGACTTTCGGAAGCTAAACTCAAAGACGGTGGATGACAAATACCCGGTACCAAATGTTGTATTCATCCTATCAAATTTGAGGAAAGCTAGATTTTTTACCACACTAGATCTGAAGTCAGGATTTCATCAAATATTACTTGCAGAAAATGATAGGGAGAAAACCGCATTCTCGGTTGCACATGGAAAATACGAGTTTTGTAGACTTCCCTTCAGTCTTAAAAATGCGCCCAGTATGTTTCAACGTGACAAAGATGACGTACTCAGGCCCCAAATAGGAAAGTCTTGTTTTGTCTACGTTGATGACGTTATTATTTTTTCCGAACGACTTGAAGACCATCTGAATCATATTTGTTGGGTACTTGATAGACTACTTGAAGCCAACATGAGGGTGTCTAAGAAGAAATCGAACTTCTTTAAGGAAAGTGTCGAATATTTGGGATTCATAGTATCCAAAGACGGCATCACAACAAATCCTAAAAAAGTAGAGGCTATCCATGAATATGAAGAACCCACTAATTTGTTCAATGTTAGATCCTTTTTAGGGCTAGCAAGCTATTACCGCTGCTTTATAAAGGACTTTGCTTCAATAGCTCGACCTTTGAATGACATCCTCAAGGGGGAAAACGGAAAAGTTTTCGCCACTCGTTCTAAAAAGATACCCATTCAGTTCGACGATAAGCAACGCTTCGCATTTCAGAAACTTAAAAATATCTTAGTGTCCGAAAATGTAATGCTACCCTACCCAGACTACACAAAGCCTTTCGATTTAACTACGGACGCTTCGGCTGTTGGCCTGGGCGCGGTTTTATCACAAAACGGAAAGCCTATTACGATGATATCTAGATCCTTAAAAGGTGGAGAGCTTGGTTTCGCAACTAACGAACGAGAGCTCCTAGCCATTGTATGGGCTCTAAAGACATTAAAGGACTATCTGTATGGCGCTAAAAATCTGAATATTTACACAGATCACCAACCATTAACATTTGCCGTGTCAGATAAAAACACAAATGCTAAAATCAAAAGGTGGAAGGCATTTATAGATGAGCACAAGGCAAAAATTTTGTATAAGCCAGGGAGAGAGAACCATGTTGCAGATGCACTATCCAGGCAGGCCATCCACGCTTTAGAAAGCCACCTCCGGTCAGATATAGCAACCATACATAGTGAAATTTCGCTTTCATACACAATTGAAACAGTCGACAAGCCGGTCAACTGCTTTCGAAACCAAATAATAATAGAAGAAGGCACAGCGGATAATACTCGCACCTTTATTATATTTGGTAACAAGTCAAGGCACGTAATACAATTCGTAAATAGGAATCGACGTAGTAAAACAAGATGTAGTGACTGCGAATTGCCCATACTGGCATTCATCCAGAACAGACTTATAGAAGAGTTCCCAGCAACGACTTTCCGGCATACAAAAAAGCTGGTGACCGACATCTATAACAAAGAGGAACAAAAAGAAATAGTAACCATTGAACACAACAGAGCGCACAGGGCAGCGCAAGAAAATGTTAAACATATTCTGGAAGATTATTTTTTCCCAAAAATGTCGCAACTGGCAGCCAGCATAGTAGGTAACTGCCTGGTTTGCCAAAAAGCCAAATATGTACGTCATCCGCAGAAACATGTCCTTGGGAGAACGCCTATTCCTTCACAAATCGGCGAGACATTACACATCGATATTTTTTCTACAGACAGGAGATATTTTTTAACCTGTATAGATAAATTTTCAAAATTTGCGGTCGTTCTACCCATAGGCTCCAGAACGATAGCCGACATAGAGCCTGCAATAATGCAGTTAATGAACCAATATCCAAACTCAAAGACAATATTTTGCGACAATGAGCCATCTATTAACTCTGAGTCAATTAGGTCACTCTTAGCAAATCAGTTCAATGTTCAAGTGGAAAATTCACCACCACATAGTACCTCAAATGGACAGGTCGAAAGGTTTCACAGCACACTATTAGAAATATCACGATGCCTAAAATTAGAAAAAGTCATAGTTGATACGGTAAATCTCATATTTCAAGCAACCGTGGAATACAACAAAGAAGTACATTCAGTCACCAATAAAAAGCCGATCGACATAATTCATGCAATGCCCCCAGAACTTGCAGAGGAAATCTCAGAAAAAATTCACAGAGCACAAGAAATACAATTAAGAAGAATTAATAGATCAAGATGTGACAGAACTTTCCAGATCGGGACACTGCCTTTGTAAAGCAAAACAAACGGCTCGGAAATAAACTTACCCCACGCTACAAAGAAGAAAAAATTGAAGCAGACATTGGGACAAGTGTCTTAATAAAGGGGACGGTAGTACATAAAGATAATTTACGTTAGGATTATTATTTTTATGTACTATCTACTACCAATTGGTGTTAATAATGGCCTTCCTCATCCTATTTTAACATCATAATAAAAAATCAACGATCAATCAATTAATCAACGAGCGTTGTACCTTGTTATATATTATCACTATTATTAACTAACAATGTATTTGCAGTTTATATTTTTTGGAGTCTATAATAATTTAAGCAAAGCGTTAAAGGAAGATTTTAGATCCTACATCGAGCTCTCCGCCATCAACTTCTCTATCCAACGTGCCCATTGTGATGAAACTACAAGACCACAAAGGCCAACGTCAACGAGGCACGGATCACCAGGATTCCCATGACTGAGGACAGCCTTCATCTTAGTAAGGGAGGAGTTAACTGGAGTTACATACTCGTTGCGTATTCCCGCTTTAACGTAACAGCATCGGAGCTTTTGAGTGAAGATTAAAGCTTAGCATAAGAACTTAGGGTAATCTTAAGAGATGGAATTAGTAATAAGTCAGTCGAGATTTGGAGATCATAAGCGTCGGTCATCGCCACGCAGAAATATACAAATTCGCCTCAACCAATGCACCCCGCATTTATTCTAAGATTATATTATACGAATAAATATAATTGTCAAATACTTCAACCTAAATTTATATACACTGTGGAGTCGGAGATGCTTCCTTTAATGCGTTACACATTTCTGAACAAAATTATAATACCCTTTTCAAGGGTATAATGAAAATCAAAAGCAAATTAGACGCAGTGAGAAATTTAAAAATAAACCAAAATTATCATATATAATAGATATTTAGAAATGTGTCTGATAAATACCCAAATATGTTGGAATGATAGTAGATTACAAGTGGGTTTTTAGTATAAAACAAGATAAAAATGGTAATTTACTAAAATATAAGGCAAGATTGGTTGCCAAGGGCTTCACTCAAGAATATATGATGGATTATGATGAGACTTTTGCACCAGTTGCACGAATTTCTAGTTTCAGATATGTTTCAGCTTTTTTAAATCAATATAATTTACTGATCCATCATATGAATGTCAAAACAGCCTTTTTAAATGGTGCACTAAATAATGAAATTAATATGAGGATTCCAAGAGGTTTAATTCAGTATGATGAATATAAAGTATGTAAGCTTAATAATGCCGTTTATGGTCTTAACAAAGTTACAAGATGCTGGTTTGACGTATTTGAAAGTACCCTTAAGTACTCTGAATGTACTTTTATATGTTGATGATATAATAATTTCTACCAGGGATTCCGAAAGAATGTCTAAATTCAAAACATATCTTTCAAATAAGTTTCAAATGACCGATTTAATTGAAATACAATATTTTATTGGTATACAAATTTATAGAAAACAAATGAGAAAAGTTATCTTCAGCTTGCCGAAGATGGTATACCCTTGAAAACAAAAATGTTTTCCATATAAAGTCTTGTTTTCATATCGGTCGTTTGTATGGCAGCTAAATGATATAGTGGTCCGATCCGGACCAAACTTTCACAAATCGGGTATGGCTATGTCAAATGAATAAATGTTGAATTCGGTTGCAATAGCTTGGAAAACAAAAACGTTTACCATACAAAGACTTGTTTTCATATCGCTCGTTTGTATGGCAGCTATATGATATAGTTGTCCGATCCGGACCAAACTTTCACAAATCGTGCGTGGCTATGTCAAATGAATAAATGTTGAATTCGGTTGCAATAAGTTGGAAAACAAAAAAGTTTTCCATACAAAGGCTGGTTTTCATATCGCTCGTTTGTATGGCAGCTATATGATATAGTGGTCCGTGTATATAGTATAGTCTTCTGCGTGCAACAAAAATAATGATCTGGTAAAAAGTTCAAAACGCTAGCTTTAAAACTACTGTCTATATCGACTCGGCTGTTGATGCTGATCAAGAATATATACACTTTGTGGGTCGGAGATGCTTTCATTAATGCGTTACACATTTCTGGACAAAATTATAATACACTTTTCAAGGGTATAATGAAAATCAAAAGCAAATTAGACGCAGTGAGAAATTTAAAAATGAACCAAAATTATCATATATAATAGATATTTAGAAATGGGTCTGATAAATATCCAAATATGTTGGAATGATAGTAGATTACAAGTGGGTTTTTAGTATAAAACAAGATAAAAATGGTAATTTACTAAAATATAAGGCAAGATTGGTTGCCAAGGGCTTCACTCAAGAATATATGATGGATTATGATGAGACTTTTGCACCAGTTGCACGAATTTCTAGTTTCAGATATGTTTCAGCTTTTTCAAATCAATATAATTTACTGATCCATCATATGGATGTCAAAACAGCCTTTTTAAATGGTGCACTAAATAATGAAATTAATATGAGAATTCCAAGAGGTTTAATCCAGTATGATGAATTAAAGTATGTAAGCTTAATAATGCCGTTTATGGTCTTAACAAAGCTACAAGATGCTGGTTTGACGTATTTGAAAGTACCCTTAAGTACTCTGAATGTACTTTTTTATGTAGATGATATAATAATTTCTACCAGGGATTCCGAAAGAATGTTTAAATTCAAAATATATCTTTTAAATAAGTTTCAAATGACCGATTTAATTGATATACAATATTTTATTGGTATACAAATTTATAGAAAACAAGTGAGAAAAGTTATCTTCGGCTTGCCGAAGATGGTATACCCTTGAAAACAAAAAAGTTTTCCATACAAAGTCTTGTTTTCATATCGGTCGTTTGTATGGCAGCTAAATGATATAGTGGTCCGTGTATATAGTATAGTCTTCTGCGTGCAACAAAAATAATGATCTGGTAAAAGTTCAAAACGCTAGCTTTAAAACTACTGTCTATATCGACTCGGCTGTTGATGCTGATCAAGAATATATACACTTTGTGGGGTCGGAGATGCTTCCTTTAATGCGTTACACATTTCTGTACAAAATTATAATACCATTTTCAAGGGTATAATGAAAATTAAAAGCAAATTAGACGCAGTGAGAAATTAAAAAATAAACCAAAATTATCATATAAGTTAACACCAGCTGCAAGCGGGGCCTTTCTTACCTCACAGCGGCTGAACTGGTCAACAATCTGCAAGCGGGGCCTTTCTTACCTCACCGCGCGGCTGAACTGGTCAACAATCTGCAAGCGGGGCCTTTCTTACCTCACCGCGCGGCTGAACTGGTCAACAATCTGCAAGCGGGGCCTTTCTTACCTCACCGCCCCAGCTGCCCCACGGACCTTATTCGGAGTTGCTGGGATTGCACTCAGGATTGTAACACTCGAGCACGAGAGCAACAGTCCCGTTGCTCGTGTTCGGCACTGATGCGGGCCGACCGAGGGCTCGACGCTCGTGGCGCGGGAGCCGGGTGGCACTTGCAGAGGAGAACCGGAGCTGAGCGGATCATATCTAACTTCAACTTGTCAAGATTAATAATGGAAAACCATAAGCAAATACTTCGCCATATTATTTCACGTGGAACAACACATAATTGGGTAATATCTGACCTAGTGCCGATCTGGGGTCATTTCCCCAGGTCGTCGGTACGTAAGTTATATAATAGATATTTAGAAATGTGTCTGATAAATACCCAAATATGTTGGAATGATAGTAGATTACAAGTGGGTTTTTAGTATAAAACAAGATTAAAATGGTAATTTACTAAAATATAAGGCAAGATTGGTTGCCAAGGGCTTCACTCAAGAATATATGATGGATTATGATGAGACTTTTGCACCAGTTGCACGAATTTCTAGTTTCAGATATGTTTCAGCTTTTTCAAATCAATATAATTTACTGATCCATCATATGAATGTCAAAACAGCCTTTTTAAATGGTGCACTAAATAATGAAATTCATATGAGGATTCCAAGAGGTTTAATTCAGTATGATGAATATAAAGTATGTAAGCTTAATAATGCCGTTTATGGTCTTAACAAAGCTACAAGATGCTGGTTTGACGTATTTGAAAGTACCCTTAAGTACTCTGAATGTACTTTTATATGTTGATGATATAATAATTTCTACCAGGGATTCCGAAAGAATGTCTAAATTCAAAACATATCTTTCAAATAAGTTTCAAATGACCGATTTAATTGAAATACAATATTTTATTGGTATACAAATTTATAGAAAACAAGTGAGAAAAGTTATCTTCGGCTTGCCGAAGATGGTATACCCTTGAAAACAAAAAAGTTTTCCATACAAAGTCTTGTTTTCATATAGGTCGTTTGTATGGCAGCTAAATGATATAGTGGTCCGATCCGGACCAAACTTTCACAAATCGGGTATGGCTGTGTCAAATGAATAAATGTTGAATTCGGTTGCAATAGCTTGGAAAACAAAAAAGTTTTCCATACAAAGACTTGTATTCATAGTGCTTGCTTGTATGGCAGCTATCCGATCCGGACCAAACTTTCACAAATCGTGTATGACTGTGTCAAATGAATAAATATTGAATTCGGTTGTAATAGCTTGGAAAACAAAAAAGTTTTCCATACAAAGACTTGTTTTCATATCGCTCGTTGCATAGCAGCTATATGATATAGTTGTCCGATCCGGACCAAACTTTCACAAATCGTGCACAGCTATGTCAAATGAATAAATATTGAATTCGGTTGCAAAAAGTTGGAAAACAAAAAAGTTTTCCATACAAAGACTGGTTTTCATATCGCTCGTTTGTATGGCAGCTATATGATATAGTGGTCCGTGTATATAGTATAGTCTTCTGCGTGCAACAAAAATAATGAACTGCTAAAAATTTCAAAACGCTAGCTTTAAAACTACTGTCTATATCGACTCGGCTGTTGATGCTGATCAAGAATATATACACTTTGTGGGTCGGAGATGCTTTCATTAATGCGTTACACATTTCTGGACAAAATTATACTACCCTTTTCAAGGGTATAATGAAAATCAAAAGCAAATTAGATGCAGTGAGAAATTTAAAAATAAACCAAAATTATCATATATAATAGATATTTAGAAATGTGTCTGATAAATACCCAAATATGTTGGAATGATAGTAGATTACAAGTGGGTTTTTAGTAGAAAACAAGATAAAAATGGTAATTTACTAAAATATAAGGCAAGATTGGTTGCCAAGGGCTTCACTCAAGAATATATGATGGATTATGATGAGACTTTTGCACCAGTTGCACGAATTTCTAGTTTCAGATATCTTTCAGCTTTTTCAAATCAATATAATTCACTGATCCATCATATGGATGTCAAAACAGCCTTTTTAAATGGTGCACTAAATAAATAAATTAATATAAGGATTCCAAGAGGTTTAATCCAGTATGATGAATATAAAGGATGTAAGCTTAATAATGCCGTTTATGGTCTTAACAAAGCTACAAGATGATGGTTTGACGTATTTGAAAGTACCCTTAAGTACTCTGAATGTACTTTTATATGTTGATGACATAATAATTTCTACGAGGGATTCCGAAAGAATGTCTAAATTCAAAACATATCTTTTAAATAAGTTTCAAATGACCGATTTAATTGAAATACAATATTTTATTGGTATACAAATTTATAGAAAACAAGTGAGAAAAGTTATCTACGGCTTGCCGAAGACAAAGTCTTGTTTTCATATCGGTCGTTTGTATGGCAGCTAAATGATATAGTGGATAAAGACTTATTATACCCTGTACCCATCAAAAATGGGTGAAAAGGGTATCATAATATGGTGCAAATGTATGTAACAGGCAGAAGGAAGCATCTCCGACCCCATAAAGTATATATATTCTTGATCAGCATCAACAGCCGAGTCGATATAGCCATGTCCGTCTGTCCGTCTGTCCGTCCGTCCGTCCGTCCGTCTGTCCGTATCAACGCCTAGATCTCAGAAACTACAAGAGCTGCAGACATGTGCTATACATCGTTGAATAGGTAATTACCATACGCAGTACAAATTTGTTTTTTTATTTTGATATCACCCCCCGTTCCACCGCAAACAGCAAAAAACTGCCACAACCACGCTTCCCGCAAACCGCAAAAAAATTCCACGCCCACAATTATTAACATAATGCTATGCAATTCGGCATATGCGTTGGTGCTTATTAAAGCTATCTAATTTTTAAACTTGAACCAAATCGGATAAGAAACACGGAAGTTATGCCACATGCAAAATCTATGGCAAGGGAAGCAGAAGCGCAGCAAAACACGCATTGCGCGACGCCGACTGCGACGTTGACAGCGAAATGTGTATGGCTTTATGACACACGAAACTTATTTTCATAATCAAAATCATACCAAATTTATATTGTTATGGTCTTTTTTTCTAAGAGAATATTGTTTCATTTATTTATTGATACTAAATAAATAAATTGTAAGCATGTCTAAGGGTACAGGGTATTTTGCAATCGGGAAACTCGACTGCTGCTACCTTACTTGTTTTCATATCGGTCGTTTGTATGACAGCTATCCGATCCGGACCAAACTTTCACAAATCGTGTATGACTATGTCAAATGAATAAATGTTGAATTCAGTTGCAATAGTTGGAAAACAAAAAAGTACCCATACAAAGACTTGTTTTCATATCGGTCGTTTGTATGACAGCTCTGTGATATAATGGTCCGATCCGGACCAAACTTTTACAAATTGTTTATGACTATGTCAAATGAATAAATGTTTTATTAAGTTGCAATACCTTGGAAAACAAAAAAGTTTTCCATACAAAGACTTGTTTTCATATCGCTTGTTTGTATGACAGCTATCCGATCTGGACCAAACTTTCACAAATCGTGTATGACTATGTCAAATGAATAAATGTTGAATTCAGTTGCAATAGTTGGAAAACAAAAAAGTTTCCCATACAAAGACTTGTTTTCATATCGGTCGTTTGTATGACAGCTCTGTGATATAATGGTCCGATCCGGACCAAACTTTTACAAATTGTTTATGACTATGTCAAATGAATAAATGTTTAATTCGGTTGCAATAGCTTGGAAAACAAAAAGTTTTCCATATAAAGACTTGAATTCTTATCGATGGCAGCTATATGATATAGTTGTCCGATCTGGACCACACTTTATGGCTATGTCAAATGAATAAATGTTTAATTCGGTTGCAATAGCTTGGAAAACAAAAAGTTTTCCATACCCAGACTTGTTTTCATATCGGTCGTTTGTATGGAAGCTATATGATATAGTGGTCCAATCCGGACCAAACTTTCACAAATCGTGTATGGCTATGTCAAATGAATAAATGTTTAATTCGGTTGCAATAGCTTGGAAAACAAAAAGTTTTCCATACAAAGACTTGAATTCTTATCGATAATTTGTATGGCAGCTATATGATTAGTTGTCAGATACGGATCAAACTTTTACAAATTGTGTATGGCTATGTCAAATAAATAAATGTCGAAGTCGGTTGTAATAGATTGGAAAACAAAAACGTTTCCCATACAAAGACTTGTTTTCATATCGGTCATTTGTATGGCAGCTATATGATATAGTTGTCGATCCGTACCAAAATTTTGCAAATTGTGTATGGCTGTGTCAAATGAATAAATGTTGAATAAGGTTGGAACAGCTTGGAAAACAAAAAATATTTCCATACAAAGACTTATTTTCATATCGCTTGTTTGTATGGCAGCTATATGATATAGTGGTCCGATCCGGACCAAACTTTTACAAATCGTGTATGGCTATGTCAAATAAATAAATGTAGAATTCAGTTGCAATAGTTGGAAAACAAAAAAGTTTCCCATACAAAGACTTGTTTTCATATCGGTCGTTTGTATGGCAGCTATATGAAATAGTGGTCCGATCCGGACCAAAGTTTCACAAATCGTGTATGGCTATGGTAAATGAATAAATGTTGAATTCGGTTGCAATAGCTTGGAAAACAAAAAGATTTCCATACAAAGACTTATTTTCATATCGCTTGTTTGTATGGAAGCTATATGATATAGTGGTCCGATCCGGACCAAACTTTCCCAAATCGTGTAGGGTTATGCAAATGAATAAATGTTGAATTCGGTTGCGATAGCTTGGAAAACAAAAAGTTTCCCATGCAAAGACTTGAATTCTTATCGATAATTTGTATGGCAGCTATATGTCCGATCCGGACCAAACTTTTACAAATCGTGTATGGCTATGTCAAATGATTAAATGTTTAATTCGGTTGCAATAGCTTGGAAAACAAAAACGATTTCCATACAAAGACTTTTTTTCAAATCGCTCGTTTGTATGGCAGCTATATTATATAGTAGTCCGATCCGACCAATTTTTAAACTTGTTCTGCGTGCAACAAAAATAATGATCTGGTAAAAATTTCAAAACGCTAGTTTTAAAACTACTGTCTATATCGACTCGGCTGTTGATGCTGATCAAGAATATATACACTTTGTGGGGTCGGAGATGCTTCCTTTAATGCGTTACACATTTCTGCACAAATTTATAATACCCTTTTCAAGGGTATAAAGAAAATCAAAAGCAAATTAGACGCAGTGAGAAATTTAAAAATAAACCAAAATTATCATATATAATAGATATTTAGAAATGGGTCTGATAAATACCCAAATATGTTGGAATGATAGTAGATTACAAGTGGGTTTTTAGTATAAAACAAGATAAAAATGGTAATTTACTAAAATATAAGGCAAGATTGGTTGCCAAGGGCTTCACTCAAGAATATATGATGGACTATGATGAGACTTTTGCACCAGTTGCACGAATTTCTAGTTTCAGATATCTTTCAGCTTTTTCAAATCAATATAATTTACTGATCCATCATATGGATGTCAAAACAGCCTTTTTAAATGGTGCACTAAATAATGAAATTAATATGAGGATTCCAAGAGGTTTAATCCAGTATGATGAATATAAAGTATGTAAGCTTAATAATGCCGTTTATGGTCTTAACAAAGCTACAAGATGATGGTTTGACGTATTTGAAAGTACCCTTAAGTACTCTGAATGTACTTTTATATGTTGATGATATAATAATTTCTACCAGGGATTCCGAAAGAATGTCTAAATTCAAAACACATCTTTTAAATAAGTTTCAAATGACCGATTTAATTGAAATACAATATTTTATTGGTATACAATTTTATAGAAAACAAGTGAGAAAAGTTATCTTCGGCTTGCCGAAGATGGTATACCCTTGAAAACAAAAACGTTTCCCATACAAAGACTTGTTTCCATATCGGTCGTTTGTATGGCAGCTATATGTTATAGTTGTCGATCCGTACCAAAATTTTGCAAATTGTGTATGGCTGTGTCAAATTAATAAATGTTTAATGTGGTTGGAACAGCTTGTGTGATATAGTAGTCCGATCCGGACCAAACTTTTACAAATTGTGTATGCTTATGTTAAAAGAACAAATGTTCAATTCGGTTGCAATAGCTTGGAAAACAAAAAAGATTTCCATACAAAGACTTGTTTTCATATCGCTGGTTTGTATGGCAGCTATATAATATAGTTGTCGATCCGTACCAAAATTTTGCAAATTGTGTATGGCTGTGTCAAATTAATAAATGTTTAATGTGGTTGGAACAGCTTGTGTGATATAGTAGTCCGATCCGGACCAAACTTTTACAAATTGTGTATGGTTATGTTAAAAGAACAAATGTTCAATTCGGTCGCAATAGCTTGGAAAACAAAATAGTTTTCCATACAAAGACTTGTTTTCATATCGGTCGTTTGTATTCCAGCTCTGTGATATAGTGGTCCGATCCGGACCAAACTTTTACATATTGTGTATGGCTATGTCGGATGAATAAATGTGTAATTGGGTTGCGATAGCTTGGAGAACAAAAAAGTTTTCCATACAAAGACTTGTTTTCATATCGGTCGTTTGTATGACAGCTTTGTGATATAGTGGTCTAATCCAGACCAAACTTTTACAAATCGTGTATGGCTAAGTCAAATGAATAAATGTTGAATTCGGTTGCGATAGCTTGGAAAACAAAACAAATTTCCATACAAAGACTTGTTTTCATATCGGTCGTTTGTATGGCAGCTATATGATATAGTGGGCCGATCCGGACCAAACTATTACGAATTGTGTATGGCTATGTCGGATAAATAAATTCTGAATTCGGTTGCAATAAGTTGGAAAACAAAACAAATTTCCATACAAAGACTTGTTTTCATATCGGTCGTTTGTATAACAGCTGTGTGATATAGTGGTCCGATCCAGACTAAACTTTTACAAATTGTGTATGGCTATGTCAAATGAATAAATGTTCAAGTCGAATGCGATACCTTGGAGAAAGAAAAAGGTTTCCCCATACAAAGACTTGTTTTCATATCGGTCGTTTGTATTACAGCTGTGTGATATAGTGGTTCGATCCGGACTAAACTCTTACAAATTGTGTATGACTATGTCAAATGAATAAATGTTCAAGTCGAATGCGATAGCTTGGAGAACGAAAAAGTTTTCCATACAAAGACTTGTTTTCATAACGGTCGTTTGTATTACAGCTCTGTGATATAGTGGTCCGATCCAGACTAAACTTTTACAAATTGTGTATGGCTATGTCAAATGAATAAATGTTCAAGTCGAATGCGATACCTTGGAGAAAGAAAAAGGTTTCCCCATACAAAGACTTGTTTTCATATCGGTCGTTTGTATTACAGCTGTGTGATATAGTGGTTCGATCCGGACTAAACTTTTACAAATTGTGTATGACTATGTCAAATGAATAAATGTTCAAGTCGAATGCGATAGCTTGGAGAACGAAAAAGTTTTCCATACAAAGACTTGTTTTCATAACGGTCGTTTGTATTACAGCTCTGTGATATAGTATTCCGATTCGGACCAAACTATCACAAATCGTGTATGGCTATGTCAAATAAATAAATGTAGAATTCAGTTGCAATAGTTGGAAAACAAAAAAGTTTCCCATACAAAGACTTGTTTTCATATCGGTCGTTTGTATGGCAGCTATATGAAATAGTGGTCCGATCCGGACCAAAGTTTCACAAATCGTGTATGGCTATGGTAAATGAATAAATGTTGAATTCGGTTGCAATAGCTTGGAAAACAAAAAAGATTTCCATACAAAGACTTATTTTCATATCGCTTGTTTGTATGGAAGCTATATGATATAGTGGTCCGATCCGGACCAAACTTTCCCAAATCGTGTAGGGTTATGCAAATGAATAAATGTTGAATTCGGTTGCGATAGCTTGGAAAACAAAAAAGTTTCCCATACAAAGACTTGAATTCTTATCGATAATTTGTATGGCAGCTATATGTCCGATCCGGACCAAACTTTTACAAATCGTGTATGGCTATGTCAAATGATTAAATGTTTAATTCGGTTGCAATAGCTTGGAAAACAAAAACGATTTCCATACAAAGACTTTTTTTCAAATCGCTCGTTTGTATGGCAGCTATATTATATAGTAGTCCGATCCGACCAATTTTTAAACTTGTTCTGCGTGCAACAAAAATAATGATCTGGTAAAAATTTCAAAACGCTAGTTTTAAAACTACTGTCTATATCGACTCGGCTGTTGATGCTGATCAAGAATATATACACTTTGTGGGGTCGGAGATGCTTCCTTTAATGCGTTACACATTTCTGCACAAATTTATAATACCCTTTTCAAGGGTATAAAGAAAATCAAAAGCAAATTAGACGCAGTGAGAAATTTAAAAATAAACCAAAATTATCATATATAATAGATATTTAGAAATGGGTCTGATAAATACCCAAATATGTTGGAATGATAGTAGATTACAAGTGGGTTTTTAGTATAAAACAAGATAAAAATGGTAATTTACTAAAATATAAGGCAAGATTGGTTGCCAAGGGCTTCACTCAAGAATATATGATGGACTATGATGAGACTTTTGCACCAGTTGCACGAATTTCTAGTTTCAGATATCTTTCAGCTTTTTCAAATCAATATAATTTACTGATCCATCATATGGATGTCAAAACAGCCTTTTTAAATGGTGCACTAAATAATGAAATTAATATGAGGATTCCAAGAGGTTTAATCCAGTATGATGAATATAAAGTATGTAAGCTTAATAATGCCGTTTATGGTCTTAACAAAGCTACAAGATGATGGTTTGACGTATTTGAAAGTACCCTTAAGTACTCTGAATGTACTTTTATATGTTGATGATATAATAATTTCTACCAGGGATTCCGAAAGAATGTCTAAATTCAAAACACATCTTTTAAATAAGTTTCAAATGACCGATTTAATTGAAATACAATATTTTATTGGTATACAATTTTATAGAAAACAAGTGAGAAAAGTTATCTTCGGCTTGCCGAAGATGGTATACCCTTGAAAACAAAAACGTTTCCCATACAAAGACTTGTTTTCATATCGGTCGTTTGTATGGCAGCTATATGATATAGTTGTCGATCCGTACCAAAATTTTGCAAATTGTGTATGTGTCAAATTAATAAATGTTTAATGTGGTTGGAACAGCTTGTGTGATATAGTAGTCCGATCCGGACCAAACTTTTACAAATTGTGTATGGTTATGTTAAAAGAACAAATGTTCAATTCGGTTGCAATAGCTTGGAAAACAAAAAAGATTTCCATACAAAGACTTGTTTTCATATCGCTGGTTTGTATGGCAGCTATATAATATAGTTGTCGATCCGTACCAAAATTTTGCAAATTGTGTATGGCTGTGTCAAATTAATAAATGTTTAATGTGGTTGGAACAGCTTGTGTGATATAGTAGTCCGATCCGGACCAAACTTTTACAAATTGTGTATGGTTATGTTAAAAGAACAAATGTTCAATTCGGTCGCAATAGCTTGGAAAACAAAATAGTTTTCCATACAAAGACTTGTTTTCATATCGGTCGTTTGTATTCCAGCTCTGTGATATAGTGGTCCGATCCGGACCAAACTTTTACATATTGTGTATGGCTATGTCGGATGAATAAATGTGTAATTGGGTTGCGATAGCTTGGAGAACAAAAAAGTTTTCCATACAAAGACTTGTTTTCATATCGGTCGTTTGTATGACAGCTTTGTGATATAGTGGTCTAATCCAGACCAAACTTTTACAAATCGTGTATGGCTAAGTCAAATGAATAAATGTTGAATTCGGTTGCGATAGCTTGGAAAACAAAACAAATTTCCATACAAAGACTTGTTTTCATATCGGTCGTTTGTATGGCAGCTATATGATATAGTGGGCCGATCCGGACCAAACTATTACGAATTGTGTATGGCTATGTCGGATAAATAAATTCTGAATTCGGTTGCAATAAGTTGGAAAACAAATAAATTTTTCATACAAAGACTTGTTTTTATATCGGTCGTTTGTATAACAGCTGTGTGATATAGTGGTCCGATCCAGACTAAACTTTTACAAATTGTGTATGGCTATGTCAAATGAATAAATGTTCAAGTCGAATGCGATACCTTGGAGAAAGAAAAGGTTTCCCCATACAAAGACTTGTTTTCATATCGGTCGTTTGTATTACAGCTGTGTGATATAGTGGTTCGATCCGGACTAAACTTTTACAAATTGTGTATGACTATGTCAAATGAATAAATGTTCAAGTCGAATGCGATAGCTTGGAGAACGAAAAAGTTTTCCATACAAAGACTTGTTTTCAGAACGGTCGTTTGTATTACAGCTCTGTGATATAGTATTCCGATTCGGACCAAACTATCACAAATCGTGTATGGCTATGTCAAATAAATAAATGTAGAATTCAGTTGCAATAGTTAGAAAACAAAAAAGTTTCCCATACAAAGACTTGTTTTCATATCGGTCGTTTGTATGGCAGCTATATGAAATAGTGGTCCGATCCGGACCAAAGTTTCACAAATCGTGTATGGCTATGGTAAATAAATAAATGTTGAATTCGGTTGCAATAGCTTGGAAAACAAAAAAGTTTTCAATACAAAGACTTGTTTTCATTTTTGCTCGTTTGTATGGCAGCTATTAGATATAGTTGTCCCATCCGGACCAAACTTTCACAAATCGTGAATGGCTATGTCAAATAAATAAATGTTGAATTCGGTTGCAACAAGTTGGAAAACAAAACAATTTTCCATACAAAGACTTGTTTTCATATCGGTCGTTTGTATTAGAGCTCTGTGATATAGTGGTCCGATCCGGACCAAACTTCCACATATCGTGTATGGTTTTTGTCAAATGAATAAATGTTGAGTTCGGTTGCAATAATTTGGAAAACAATAAAGTTTTCAATACAAAGACTTGTATCCATTTCCCCTCGTTTGTATGGCAGCTATTAGATATAGTGGTCCGATCCAGACCAAACTTTCACAAATCGTGTATGGCTATGTCAAATAAATAAATGTTTAATTCGGTTGCAATAGCTTTGAAAACAAAACGAATTTCCATACAAAGACTTGTTTTCATATCGGTCGTTTGTATGGCAGCTATATGATATAGTGGTCCGATCGGACCGGATCCGGACTTTCGCAAATCGTGTATGGCTATGTCAAATGCATAAATGTTAAATTCAGTTGCAATAGTTGGAAAACAAAAAGTTTCCCATACAAAGACTTGTTTTCATATCGGTCGTTTGTATTACAGCTCTGTGATATAGTGTCCCGATCCGGACCAAACTTTTACAAATTATGTATGGCTATTTTAAATGAATAAATTCTTAATTCGGTTGGAATAGCTTGGAAACCAAAAAAGTTTTCGATACAAAGACTTGTTTCCATATCGGTCGTTTGTATGACAGCTCTGTGATATAGTGGTCCGATCAGGACCAAACTTTTACAAATTGTGTACGGCTATGTCGGATGAATAAATGTTCAAGTCGGTTGCGATAGCTTGGAGAACAAAAAAGTTTTCCATACAAAGACTTGTTTTCATATCGGTCGTTTGTATTACAGCTGTGTGATATAGTGGTCCGATCCGGACTAAACTTTAACAAATTGTGTACGGCTCTGTCATATAAATAAATTCTGAATTCGGATGCAAAAAGTTGGAAAACAAAATAATTTTCCATACAAAGACTTGTTTTCATATCGGTCGTTTGTATGGCAGCTTTATGATATAGTAGTCCGATCCGGACCAAACTTGTACAAATCGTGTATGGCAATGCCAAATAAATAAATGTAGAATTCAGTTGCAATAGTTGGAAAACAAAAAAGTTTTCCATACAAAGACTTGTTTTCATATCGGTCGTTTGTATGACAGCTCTGTGATATAGTGGTCCGATCCGGACCAAACTTTCACAAATCGTGTATGGCAATGCCAAATAAATAAATGTTTAATTCGGTTGCAAAAGCTTGGAAAACAAAAAAGTTTTCCATACAAAGACTTGTTTTCATATCGGTCGTTTGTATGACAGCTCTGTGATATAGTGGTCTAATCAGGACCAAACTTTTACAAATTGTGTACGGCTATGTCGGATGAATAAATTTTCAATTCGGTTGCAATAGCTTGGAAAACAAAAAAGTTTTCAATACAGAGACTTGTTTTCATATCGGTCGTTTGTATGACAGCTCTGTGATATAGTGGTCCGATCCGGACCAAACTTTTACAAATCGTGTATGGCTATGTGAAATGAATAAATGTTCAAGTCGGTTGCGATAGCTTGGAGAACGAAAAAGTTTTCCATACAAAGACTTGTTTTCAAATCGGTCGTTTGTATTACAGCTCTGTGATACAGTGGTCCGATTCGGACCAAACTTTCACAAATCGTGTATGGCTATGTCATATAAATAAATGTAGAATTCAGTTGCAATAGTTGGAAAACAAAAAAGTTTCCCATACAAAGACTTGTTTTCATATTGGTCGTTTGTATGGCAGCTATATGAAATAGTGGTCCGATCCGGACCAAATTTTCACAAATCGTGTATGGGTATGTTAAATGTATACATGTTTAATTCCGATGCAAAAGCTTGGAAAACAATAAAGTTTTCAATACAAAGGCTTGTTTCCATTTCCCCTCGTTTGTATGGCAGCTATTAGATATAGTGGTCCGATCCAGACCAAACTTTCACAAATCGTGTATGGCTATGTCAAATAAATAAATGTTTAATTCGGTTGCAATAGCTTGGAAAACAAAACAAATTTCTATACAAAGACTTGTTTTCATATCGGTCGTTTGTATTACAGCTCTGTGATATAGTGCTCCGATCCGGACCAAACTTTTACCAATTATGTATGGCTATGTTAAATGTCTAAATTTTTAATTCGGTTGCAAAAGCTTGGAAAACAAAAAAGTTTTCCATACAAAGACTTGTTTTCATATCGGTCGTTTGTATGACAGCTCTGTGATATAGTGCTCTGATCAGGACCAAACTTTTACAAATTGTGTACGGCTATGTGGAATGAATAAATGTTCAAGTCGGTTGCGGTAGCTTGGAGAAGAAAAAAGTTTTCCTTACAAAGACTTGTTTTCATATCGGTTGTTTGTATGGCAGCTATATGATATAGTGGTCCGATCCGAACCAAACGTTTACGAATTGTGTATGGCTATGTCAAATGAACAAATGTTTAATTCGGTTGCAATAGCTTGGAAAACAAAACAAATTTCCATACAAAGATTTGTTTTCATATCGGTCGTGTGTATGGTAGCTTTATATAGTGGTCCGATCCGGACCAAACTTTCACAAATCGTGTATGGTTTATTTCGCATAAATAAACGTTGAATTCGGTTGCAATAGCTTGGAAAACAAAAAAGTTTTCAATACAAAGAATTGTTTTCATATCGGTCGTTTGTATGGCAGCTATATGAAATAGTGGTCCGATCCGGACCAAACTTTCACAAATCGTGCATGGCTATGTCAAATGAATAAATATTGAATTCGGTTGCAATAAGTTGGAAAACAAAAAAATTTTCCATACAAAGATTTGTTTTCATTTTCGCTCGTTTGTATGGCAGCTATTAGATATAGTGGTCCGATCCGGACCAAACTTTCACAAATCGTGCATGGCTATGTCAAATAAATAAATGTTGAATTTGGTTGCAATAAAATGGAAAAAAAAAATTTTTCCATACAAAGACTTGTTTTCATATCGGTCGTTTGTATTGTAGGTATATGATGTAGTGGTCCCATCTTGATCAAACTTTCACAAATCGTGTATGGCAATGTCAAATAAATAAATGTTTAATTCGGTTGCAATAGCTTGGAAAACAAAACAATTTTCCATACAAAGACTTGTTTTCATATCGGTCGTTTGTATGGCAGCTATATGATATAGTGGTCCGATCGGACCGGATCCGGACTTTCACAAATCGTGTATGGCTATGCCAAATGCATAAATGTTTAATTCGGTTGCAATAGCTTGGAAAACAAAAAGTTTCCCATACAAAAACATCTTTTCATATCGGTCGTTTGTATGGCAGCTATATGATATAGTGGTGCGATCCGGACCAAACTTTCACAAATCGTGTATGGCAACGCCAAATAAATAAATGTTGAATTCAGTTGCAATAGTTGGAAAACAAAAAAGTTTCCCATACAAAGACTTGTTTTCATATCGGTCGTTTGTATTACAGCTCTGTGATATAGTGGTCCGATCCGGACCAAACTTTTACAAATTGTGTATGGCTATGTTAAATAAATAACTTTTCAATTCGGTTGCAAAACCTTGGAAAACAAAAAAGTTTTCCATACAAAGACTTGTTTTCATATCGGTCGTTTGTATGACAGCTCTGTGATATAGTGGTCTGATCAGGACCAAACTTTTACAAATTGTGTACGGCTATGTCGGATGAATAATGGTTCAAGTCGGTTGCCATAGCTTGGAGAACAAAAAAGTTTTCCATACAAAGACTTGTTTTCATATCGGTCGTTTGTATGACAGCTCTGTGATATAGTAATCTGCTCCAGACCAAACTTCTACAAATCGTGTATGGCTATTTCAAATAAATAAATTCGGAATTCGGTTGCAATAAGTTGGAAAACAAAATAATTTTCCATACAAAGACTTGTTTTCATATCGGTCGTTTGTATGACAGTTCTGTGATATAGTGGTCCGATCCGGACCAAACTTTTACAAATCGTGTATGGCTATGTGAAATGAATAAATGTTCAAGTCGGTTGCGATAGCTTGGAGAACGAAAAAGTTTTCCATACAAAGACTTGTTTTCAAATCGGTCGTTTGTATTATAGCTCTGTGATACAGTGGTCGGATTCGGACCAAACTTTCACAAATCTTGTATGGCTTTGTTAAATAAATAAATGTAGAATTCAGTTGCAATAGTTGGAAAACAAAAAAGTTTCCCATACAAAGACTTGTTTTCATATCGGTCGTTTGTATGGCAGCTATATGAAATAGTGGTCCGATCCGGACCAAACTTTCACAAATCGTGTATGGGTATGTCAAATGCATACATGTTTAATTCCGTTGCAAAAGCTTGGAAAACAATAAAGTTTTCAATACAAAGACTTGTTTCCATTTCCCCTCGTTTGTATGGCAGCTATTAGATATAGTGGTCCGATCCAGACCAAACTTTCACAAATCGTGTATGGCTATGTCAAATAAATAAATGTTTAATTCGGTTGCAATAGCTTGCAAAACAAAACAAATTTCCATACAAAGACTTGTTTTCATATCGGTCGTTTGTATGGCAGCTATTTGATATAGTGGTCCGATCGGACCGGATCCGGACTTTCACAAATCGTGTATGGCTATGTCAAATGCATAAATGTTTAATTCGGTTGCAATAGCTTGGAAAACAAAAGTTTCCCATACAAAGACATCTTTTCATATCGGTCGTTTGTATGGCAGCTATATGATATAGTGGTCCGATCCGGACCAAACTTTCACAAATCGTGTATGGCAGTGCCAAATAAATAAATGTTGAATTCAGTTGCAATAGTTGGAAAACAAAAAAGTTTCCCATACAAAGACTTGTTTTCATATCGGTCGTTTGTATTACAGCTCTATGATATAGTGCTCTGATCCGGACCAAACTTTTACAAATTATGTTTAGCTATGTTAAATGAATAAATGTTAAATTCGGTTGCAATAGCTTGGAAAACAAAAAAAGTTTTCTATACAAAGACTTGTTTTCATATCGGTCGTTTGTATGACAGCTCTGTGATATAGTGGTCCGATCAGGACCAAACTTTTACACATTATGTACGGCTTTGTCGGATGAATAAATGTTCAAGTCGGTTGCGATAGCTTGGAGAACAAAAAAGTTTTCCATACAAAGACTTGTTTTCATATCGGTCGTTTGTATTACAGCTGTGTGATATAGTGGTCCGATCCGGACCAAACTTTTACAAATTGTGTATGGCTACGTCAAATAAATAAACGTTCAAGTCGGTTGCGATAGCTTGGAGAACAAAAAAATTTTCCATACAAAGACTTGTTTTCATATCGGTCGTTTGTATGGAAGCTATATGAAATAGTGGTCCGATCCGGACCAAACTTTTACAAATTATGTATGGTTATGTCAAATGAATAAATGTTCAAGTCGGTTGCGATAGCTTGGAGAACAAAAAAGTTTTCCATACAAAGACTTGTTTTCATATCGGTCGTTTGTATTACAGCTGTGTGATATAGTGGTCCGATCCGGACTAAACTTTTACAAATTGTGTATGGCTATGTCAAATGAATAAATGTTCAAGTCGGTTGCGATATATTGGAGAACGAAAAAGTTTTCCATACAAAGATTTGTTTTCATATCGGTCGTTTGTATTACAGCTCTGTGATATAGTGGTCCGATTCGGACCAAACTTTCACAAATCGTGTATGGCTATGTCAAATAAATAAATATAGAATTCAGTTGCAATAGTTGGAAAACAAAAAAGTTTCCATACAAAGACTTGATTTCATATCGGTCGTT
Organism: Drosophila merina; assembly: GCA_035047645.1. Classification (NCBI taxonomy): domain Eukaryota; kingdom Metazoa; phylum Arthropoda; class Insecta; order Diptera; family Drosophilidae; genus Drosophila; species Drosophila merina. Next base: position 611,191 of record JAWNPH010000014.1, on the reverse strand, counting down.
TGTATGGAAGCTATATGAAATAGTGGTCCCATCCGGACCAAACTTTCACAAATCGTGTATGGATATGTCAAATGAATACAAGTTTAGTTCTGTTGCAATAGCTTGGAAAACAAAAAAGTTTTATTTACAAAGACTTGTTTTCATATCGGTCGTTTGTATGGCAGCTATATGATATAGTGGTCCGATCCGGACCAAACTTTTACAAATCGTGTATGGCTATGGTAAATAAATATTTAATGAATTCGGTTGCAATAGATGGGAAAACAAAAAAGTTTTCAATACAAAGACTTGTTTCCATTTCCCCTCGTTTGTATGGCAGCTATTAGATATAGTGGTCCGATCCACACCAAACTTTCACAAATCGTGTATGGCTATGTCAAATAAATAAATGTTTAATTCGGTTGCAATAGCTTGGAAAACAAAACAAATTTCCATACAAAGACTTGTTTTCATATCGGTCGTTTGTATTACAGCTCTGTGATATAGTGCTCCGATCCGGACCAAACTTTTACAAATTATGTATGGCTATGTTAAGAGTATAAATTTTTAATTCGATTGCAAAAGCTTGGAAAACAAAAAGTTTCCCATACAAAGACATGTTTTCATATCGGTCGTTTGTATGGCAGCTATATGATATAGTGGTCCGATCCGGACCAAACTTTAACAAATCGTGTATGGCAATGCCAAATAAATTCAGTTGCAATAGTTGGAAAACAAAAAAGTTTCCCATACAAAGACTTGTTTTCATATCGGTCGTTTGTATTACAGCTCTGTGATATAGTGGTCCGATCCGGACCAAACTTTTACAAATTATGTATGGCTATGTTATATGTATAAATTTTCAATTCGTTTGCAAAAGCTTGGAAAACAAAAAAGTTTTCCATACAAAGACTTGTTTTCATATCGGTCGTTTGTATGACAGCTCTGTGATATAGTGCTCTGATCAGGACCAAACTTTTCCAAATTGTGTACGGCTATGTCGAATGAATAAATGTTCAAGTCGGTTGCGGTAGCTTGGGGAAGAAAAAAGTTTTCCATACAAAGACTTGTTTTCATATCGGTTGTTTGTATGGCAGCTATATGATATAGTGGTCCGATCCGAACCAAACGTTTACGAATTGTGTATGGCTATGTCAAATGAACAAATGTTTAATTCGGTTGCAATAGCTTGGAAAACAAAACAAATTTCCATACAAAGACTTGTTTTCATATCGGTCGTGTGTATGGCAGCTTTATATAGTGGTCCGATCCGGACCAAACTTTCACAAATCGTGTATGGTTTATTTCGCATAAATAAATGTTGAATTCGGTTGCAATAGCTTGGAAAACAAAAAAGTTTTCAATACAAAGACTTGTTTTCATATCGGTCGTTTGTATGGCAGCTATATGAAATAGTGGTCCGATCCGGACCAAACTTTCACAAATCGTGCATGGCTATGTCAAATGAATAAATATTGAATTCGGTTGCAATAAGTTGGAAAACAAAAAAATTTTCCATACAAAGGCTTGTTTTCATTTTCGCTCGTTTGTATGGCAGCTATTAGATGAAGTGGTCCGATCCGGACCAAACTTTCACAAATCGTGCATGGCTATGTCAAATAAATAGATGTTGAGATTGGTTGCAATAAAATGGAAAAAAAAATTTTTCCATACAAAGACTTGTTTTAATATCGGTCGTTTGTATTGTAGGTATATGATATAGTGGTCCCATCCGGATCCGGACTTTCAAAAATCGTGTATGGCTATGCCAAATGCATAAATGTTTAATTCTGTTGCAATAGCTTGGAAAACAAAAAGTTTCCTATACAAAGACATGTTTTCATATCGGTCGTTTGTATGGCAGCTATATGATATAGTGGTCCGATCCGGACCAAACTTTTACAAATCGTGTATGGCTATTTCAAATAAATAAATTCGGAATTCGGTTGCAATAAGTTGGAAAACAAAATAATTTTCCATACAAAGACTTGTTTTCATATCGGTCGTTTGTATGACAGTTCTGTGATATAGTGGTCCCATCCGGACCAAACTTTTACAAATTGTGAAAGGCTATGTTAAATGAATAAATTTTCAATTCGGTTGCAATAGCTTGGAAAACAAAAAAGTTTTCAATACAAAGACTTGTTTTCATATCGGTCGTTTGTATGACAGCTCTGTGATATAGTGTCCGATCCGGACCAAACTTTTACAAATTGTGTATGGCTATGTCAAATGAATAAATGTTTAAGTCGGTTGCGATAGCTTGGAGAACGAAAAAGTTTTCCATACAAAGACTTGTTTTCAAATCGGTCGTTTGTATTACAGCTCTGTGATACAGTGGTCCGATTCGGACCAAACTTTTACAAATCGTGTATGGCTATGTCAAATAAATAAATGTAGAATTCAGTTGCAATAGTTGGAAAACAAAAAAGTTTCCCATACAAAGACTTGTTTTCATATCGGTCGTTTGTATGACAGCTCTGTGATATAGTAATCTGCTCCAGACCAAACTTCTACAAATCGTGTATGGCTATTTCAAATAAATAAATTCGGAATTCGGTTGCAATAAGTTGGAAAACAAAATAATTTTCCATACAAAGACTTGTTTTCATATCGGTCGTTTGTATGACAGTTCTGTGATATAGTGGTCCGATCCGGACCAAACTTTTACAAATTGTGAAAGCCTATGTTAAATGAATAAATTTTCAATTCGGTTGCAATAGCTTGGAAAACAAAAAAGTTTTCAATACAAAGACTTGTTTTCATATCGGTCGTTTGTATTACAGCTCTGTGATACAGTGGTCCGATCCGGACCAAACTTTCACAAATCGTGCATGGCTATGTCAAATGAATAAATATTGAATTCGGTTGCAATAAGTTGGAAAACAAAAAAATTTTCCATACAAAGATTTGTTTTCATTTTCGCTCGTTTGTATGGCAGCTATTAGATGAAGTGGTCCGATCCGGACCAAACTTTCACAAATCGTGCATGGCTATGTCAAATAAATAGATGTTGAGATTGGTTGCAATAAAATGGAAAAAAAAAATTTTTCCATACAAAGACTTGTTTTAATATCGGTCGTTTGTATTGTAGGTATATGATATAGTGGTCCCATCCGGATCCGGACTTTCAAAAATCGTCTATGGCTATGCCAAATGCATAAATGTTTAATTCTGTTGCAATAGCTTGGAAAACAAAAAGTTTCCCATACAAAGACATGTTTTCATATCGGTCGTTTGTATGGCAGCTATATGATATAGTGGTCCGATCCGGACCAAACTTTTACAAATCGTGTATGGCAATGCCAAATAAATAAATGTTGAATTTAGTTGCAATAGTTGGAAAACAAAAAAGTTTTCCATACAAAGACTTTTTTTCATATCGGTCGTTTGTATGACAGCTCTGTGATATAGTAATCTGCTCCAGACCAAACTTCTACAAATCGTGTATGGCTATTTCAAATAAATAAATTCGGAATTCGGTTGCAATAAGTTGGAAAACAAAATAATTTTCCATACAAAGACTTGTTTTCATATCGGTCGTTTGTATGACAGTTCTGTGATATAGTGGTCCGATCCGGACCAAACTTTTACAAATTGTGAAAGCCTATGTTAAATGAATAAATTTTCAATTCGGTTGCAATAGCTTGGAAAACAAAAAAGTTTTCAATACAAAGACTTGTTTTCATATCGGTCGTTTGTATGACACCTCTGCGATCCGGACCAAACTTTTACAAATTGTGTATGGCTATGTCACATGAATAAATGTTTAAGTCGGTTGCGATAGCTTGGAGAACGAAAAAGTTTTCCATACAAAGACTTGTTTTCAAATCGGTCGTTTGTATTACAGCTCTGTGATACAGTGGTCCGATTCGGACCAAACTTTCACAAATCGTGTATGGCTATGTCAAATAAATAAATGTAGAATTCAGTTGCAATAGTTGGAAAACAAAAAAGTTTCCCATACAAAGACTTGTTTTCATATCCATCGTTTCTATGGCAGCTATATGAAATAGTTGTCCGATCCGGACCAAACTTTCACAAATCGTGTATGGGTATGTCAAATGTATACATGTTTAATTCCGTTGCAAAAGCTTTGAAAACAATAAAGTTTTCAATACAAAGACTTGTTTCCATTTCCCCTCGTTTGTATGGCAGCTATTAGATATAGTGGTCCGATCCAGACCAAACTTTCACAAATCGTGTATGGCTATATCAAATAAATAAATGTTTAATTCGGTTGCAATAGCTTGGAAAACAAAACAAATTTCCATACAAAGACTTGTTTTCATATCGGTCGTTTGTATGGCAGCTATATGATATAGTGGTCCGATCGGACCGGATCCGGACTTTCACAAATCGTGTATGGCTCTGTCAAATGCATAAATGTTTAATTCGGTTGCAATAGCTTGGAAAACAAAAAGTTTCCCATACAAAGACATCTTTTCATATCGGTCGTTTGTATGGCAGCTATATGATATAGTGGTCCGATCCGGACCAAACTTTCACAAATCGTGTATGGCTATGGTAAATGAATTATCGTTGAATTCGGTTGCAATAGATGGGAAAACAAAAAAGTTTTAAATACAAAGACTTGTTTTCATTTTTGCTCGTTTGTATGGCAGCTATTAGATATAGTTGTACGATCCGGACCAAACTTTCACAAATCGTGTATGGCAATGCCAAATAAATAAATGTTGAATTCAGTTGCAATAGTTGGAAAACAAAAAAGTTTTCCATACAAAGACTTGTTTTCATATCAGTCGTTTGTATGGCAGCTTTATGATATAGTAGTCCGATCCGGACCAAACTTGTACAAATCGTGTATGGCTACGTCAAATAAATACATGTTTAATTCAGTTGCAATAACTTCGAAAACAAAAGTTTTCCATACAAAGACTTGTTTTCATATCGGTCGTTTGTATGACAGCTCTGTGATATAGTGGTTTAATCCAGACCAAACTTTTACAAATCGTGTATGGCTAAGTCTAATGAATAAATGTTGAATTCGGTTGCAATAGCTTGGAAAACAAAACAAATTTCCATACAAACACTTGTTTTCATATCGGTTGTTTGTATGGCAGCTATATGATATAGTAATCCGATCCGGACCAAACTTTTACGAATTATGTACGGCTATTTCAAATGAACAAATGTTCAATTCGGTTGCAATAGCTTGGAAAACAAAACAAATTTCCATACAAAGACTTGTTTTCATATTGGTCGTTTGTATGGCATCTATATGATATAGTGGTCCGATCCGGACCAAACTTTCACAAATCGTGTATGCGTATGTCAAATGTATACATGTTTAATTCCGTTGCAATAGCTTGGAAAACAAAAAAGTTTTCAATACAAAGACTTGTTTTCATTTTTGTTCGTTTGTATTACAGCTATGTGATACAGTGGTCCGATCCGGACCAAACTTTCACAAATCGTGTATGGTTTATTTCGCATGAATAAACGTTGAATTCGGTTGCGATAGCTTGGAGTAAGAAAAAGTTTTCCATACAAAGACTTGTTTTCAAATCGGTCGTTTGTATTACAGCTCTGTGATACAGTGGTCCGATTCGGACCAAACTTTCACAAATCGTGTATGGCTATGTCAAATAAATAAATGTAGAATTCAGTTGCAATAGTGGGAAAACAAAAAAGTTTCCCATACAAAGACTTGTTTTCATATCGGTCGTTTGTATGGCAGCTATATGAAATAGTGGTCCGATCGGGACCAAACTTTCACAAATCGTGTATGGCAATGCCAAATAAATAAATGTTGAATTCAGTTGCAATAGTTGGAAAACAAAAAAGTTTCCCATACAAAGACTTGTTTTCATATCGGTCGTTTGTATTACAGCTCTGTGATATAGTGGCCCGATCCGGACCAAACTTTTACAAATTCTGTACGGCTATGTCGGATGAATAAATGTTTAAGTCGGTTGCGATAGCTTGGAGAACAAAAAAGTTTTCCATTCAAAGACTTGTTTTCATATCGGTCGTTTGTATTACAGCTGTGTGATATAGTGGTCCTATCCGGACCAAACTTTTACAAATTGTGTATGGCTATGCCAAATGAATAAATGTTCAAGTCGGTTGCGATAGCTTGGAGAAAAAAAAGTTTTCCATACAAAGATTTGTTTTAATCGGTCGTTTGTATGAAAACTCTGTGATATAGTGGTCCGATCCGACCAAACTTTCACAAATCGTGTATGGCTATGTCAAATAACTACATTCTGAATACGGTTGTAATAAGCTGCAAAACAAAAAAATTTTCCATACAAAGACTTGTTTTCATATCGGTCGTTTGTGTTACAGCTGTGTGATATAGTGGTCCGATCCAGAGTAAACTTTTACAAATTGTGTACGGCTATGTCAAATGAATAAATGTTTAAAACGGTTGCGATTTATTGGAGAACGAAAAAGTTTTCCATACAAAGACTTGTTTTCATATGGGTCGTTTGTATTACAGCTCTGTGATATAGTGGTCCGATTCGGACCAAACATTCCCAAATCGTGTATGGCTATGTCAAATAAATAAATGTAGAATTCGGTTGCAATAGTTGGAAAACAAAAAAGTTTTCAATACAAAGACTTGTTTTCATTTTTGCTCGTTTGTATTACAGCTCTGTGATACAGTGGTCCGATCCGACCAAACTTTCACAAATCGTGTATGGTTTATTTCGCATGAATAAACGTTGAATTCGGTTGCGATAGCTTGGAGTAAGAAAAAGTTTTCCATACAAAGACTTGTTTTCAAATCGGTCGTTTGTATTACAGCTCTGTGATACAGTGGTCCGATTCGGACCAAACTTTCACAAATCGTGTATGGCTATGTCAAATAAATAAATGTAGAATTCAGTTGCAATAGTTGGAAAACAAAAAAGTTTCCCATACAAAGACTTGTTTTCATATCGGTCGTTTGTATTACAGCTCTGTGATATAGTGGCCCGATCCGGACCAAACTTTTACAAATTCTGTACGGCTATGTCGGATGAATAAATGTTTAAGTCGGTTGCGATAGCTTGGAGAACAAAAAAGTTTTCCATTCAAAGACTTGTTTTCATATCGGTCGTTTGTATTACAGCTGTGTGATATAGTGGTCCTATCCGGACCAAACTTTTACAAATTGTGTATGGCTATGCCAAATGAATAAATGTTCAAGTCGGTTGCGATAGCTTGGAGAAAAAAAAAGTTTTCCATACAAAGATTTGTTTTAATCGGTCGTTTGTATGAAAACTCTGTGATATAGTGGTCCGATCCGGACCAAACTTTCACAAATCGTGTATGGCTATGTCAAATAACTACATTCTGAATACGGTTGTAATAAGCTGCAAAACAAAAAAATTTTCCATACAAAGACTTGTTTTCATATCGGTCGTTTGTGTTACAGCTGTGTGATATAGTGGTCCGATCCAGAGTAAACTTTTACAAATTGTGTACGGCTATGTCAAATGAATAAATGTTTAAAACGGTTGCGATTTATTGGAGAACGAAAAAGTTTTCCATACAAAGACTTGTTTTCATATGGGTCGTTTGTATTACAGCTCTGTGATATAGTGGTCCGATTCGGACCAAACATTCCCAAATCGTGTATGGCTATGTCAAATAAATAAATGTAGAATTCGGTTGCAATAGTTGGAAAACAAAAAAGTTTTCAATACAAAGACTTGTTTTCATTTTTGCTCGTTTGTATTACAGCTCTGTGATACAGTGGTCCGATCCGGACCAAACTTTCACAAATCGTGTATGGTTTATTTCGCATGAATAAACGTTGAATTCGGTTGCGATAGCTTGGAGTAAGAAAAAGTTTTCCATACAAAGACTTGTTTTCAAATCGGTCGTTTGTATTACAGCTCTGTGATACAGTGGTCCGATTCGGACCAAACTTTCACAAATCGTGTATGGCTATGTCAAATAAATAAATGTAGAATTCAGTTGCAATAGTTGGAAAACAAAAAAGTTTCCCATACAAAGACTTGTTTTCATATCGGTCGTTTGTATTACAGCTCTGTGATATAGTGGCCCGATCCGGACCAAACTTTTACAAATTCTGTACGGCTATGTCGGATGAATAAATGTTTAAGTCGGTTGCGATAGCTTGGAGAACAAAAAAGTTTTCCATTCAAAGACTTGTTTTCATATCGGTCGTTTGTATTACAGCTGTGTGATATAGTGGTCCTATCCGGACCAAACTTTTACAAATTGTGTATGGCTATGCCAAATGAATAAATGTTCAAGTCGGTTGCGATAGCTTGGAGAAAAAAAAAGTTTTCCATACAAAGATTTGTTTTAATCGGTCGTTTGTATGAAAACTCTGTGATATAGTGGTCCGATCCGGACCAAACTTTCACAAATCGTGTATGGCTATGTCAAATAACTACATTCTGAATACGGTTGTAATAAGCTGCAAAACAAAAAAATTTTCCATACAAAGACTTGTTTTCATATCGGTCGTTTGTGTTACAGCTGTGTGATATAGTGGTCCGATCCAGAGTAAACTTTTACAAATTGTGTACGGCTATGTCAAATGAATAGATGTTTAAAACGGTTGCGATTTATTGGAGAACGAAAAAGTTTTCCATACAAAGACTTGTTTTCATATGGGTCGTTTGTATTACAGCTCTGTGATATAGTGATCCGATTCGGACCAAACTTTCCCAAATCGTGTATGGCTATGTCAAATAAATAAATGTAGAATTCGGTTGCAATAGTTGGAAAACAAAAAAGTTTTCCATACAAAGACTTGTTTTCATATCGGTCGTTTGTATGACAGCTCTGTGATATAGTGGTCTAATCCAGACCAAGCTTTTACAAATCGTGTATGGCAAAGACTTATAAATAAATGTTTAATTCGGTTGCAATAGCTTGGAAAACAAAACAAATTTCCATATAAAGACTTGTTTTCATATCGGTTGTTTGTATGGCAGCTATATGATATAGTGGTCCGATCCGGACCAAACTTCTACAAATCGTGTATGGCTATTTCAAATAAATAAATTCGGAATTCGGTTGCAATAAGTTGGAAAACAAAATAATTTTCCATACAAAGACTTGTTTTCATATCGGTCGTTTGTATTACAGTTCTGTGATATAGTGGTCCGATCCGGACCAAACTTTTACAAATTGTGCATGGCTATGTTAAATGAATAAATTTTTAATTCGGTTGCAATAGCTTGGAAAACAAAACAAATTTCCATACAAAGACTTGATTCCATATCGGTCGTTTGTATTGCAGCTATATGATATAGTGGTCCGATCCGGACCAAACTTTCACAATTTGTGTATGGCTATGTCAAATAAATAAATGTTTAAGTCGGTTGCGATAGCTTGGAGAACGAAAAAGTTTTCCATACAAAGACTTGTTTTCAAATCGGTCGTTTGTATTACAGCTCTGTGATACAGTGGTCCGATTCGGACCAAACTTTCACAAATCGTGTATGGCTATGTCAAATAAATAAATGTAGAATTCAGTTGCAATAGTTGGAAAACAAAAAAGTTTCCCATACAAAGACTTGTTTTCATATCGATCGTTTGTATGGCAGCTATATGAAATAGTGGTCCGATCCGGACCAAACTTTCACAATTCGTGTATGGGTATGTCAAATGTATACATGTTTAATTCCGTTGCAAAAGCTTTGAAAACAATAAAGTTTTCAATACAAAGACTTGTTTCCATTTCCCCTCGTTTGTATGGCAGCTATTAGATATAGTGGTCCGATCCAGACCAAACTTTCACAAATCGTGTATAGCTATGTCAAATAAATAAATGTTTAATTCGGTTGCAATAGCTTGGAAAACAAAACAAATTTCCATACAAAGACTTGTTTTCATATCGGTCGTTTGTATGGCAGCTATATGATATAGTGGTCCGATCGGACCGGATCCGGACTTTCACAAATCGTGTATGGCTCTGTCAAATGCATAAATGTTTAATTCGGTTGCAATAGCTTGGAAAACAAAAAGTTTCCCATACAAAGACATCTTTTCATATCGGTCGTTTGTATGGCAGCTATATGATACAGTGGTCCGATCCGGATCAAACTTTCACAAATCGTGTATGGCTATGGTAAATGAATTATCGTTGAATTCGGTTGCAATAGATGGGAAAACAAAAAAGTTTTAAATACAAAGACTTGTTTTCATTTTTGCTCGTTTGTATGGCAGCTATTAGATATAGTTGTACGATCCGGACCAAACTTTCACAAATCGTGTATGGCAATGCCAAATAAATAAATGTTGAATTCAGTTGCAATAGTTGGAAAACAAAAAAGTTTTCCATACAAAGACTTGTTTTCATATCAGTCGTTTGTATGGCAGCTTTATGATATAGTAGTCCGATCCGGACCAAACTTGTACAAATCGTGTATGGCTACGTCAAATAAATACATGTTTAATTCAGTTGCAATAACTTCGAAAACAAAAGTTTTCCATACAAAGACTTGTTTTCATATCGGTCGTTTGTATGGCAGCTATATGATATAGTGGTCCGATCGGACCGGATCCGGACTTTCACAAATCGTGTATGGCTCTGTCAAATGCATAAATGTTTAATTCGGTTGCAATAGCTTGGAAAACAAAAAGTTTCCCATACAAAGACATCTTTTCATATCGGTCGTTTGTATGGCAGCTATATGATACAGTGGTCCGATCCGGATCAAACTTTCACAAATCGTGTATGGCTATGGTAAATGAATTATCGTTGAATTCGGTTGCAATAGATGGGAAAACAAAAAAGTTTTAAATACAAAGACTTGTTTTCATTTTTGCTCGTTTGTATGGCAGCTATTAGATATAGTTGTACGATCCGGACCAAACTTTCACAAATCGTGTATGGCAATGCCAAATAAATAAATGTTGAATTCAGTTGCAATAGTTGGAAAACAAAAGTTTTCCATACAAAGACTTGTTTTCATATCAGTCGTTTGTATGGCAGCTTTATGATATAGTAGTCCGATCCGGACCAAACTTGTACAAATCGTGTATGGCTACGTCAAATAAATACATGTTTAATTCAGTTGCAATAACTTCGAAAACAAAAGTTTTCCATACAAAGACTTGTTTTCATATCGGTCGTTTGTATGACAGCTCTGTGATATAGTGGTCTATTCCAGACCAAACTTTTACAAATCGTGTATGGCTAAGTCTAATGAATAAATGTTGAATTCGGTTGCAATAGCTTTGAAAACAAAACAAATTTCCATACAAACACTTGTTTTCATATCGGTTGTTTTTATGGCAGCTATATGATATAGTAATCCGATCCGGACCAAACTTTTACGAATTATGTACGGCTATTTCAAATGAACAAATGTTCAATTCGGTTGCAATAGCTTGGAAAACAAAACAAATTTCCATACAAAGACTTGTTTTCATATTGGTCGTTTGTATGGCATCTATATGATATAGTGGTCCGATCCGGACCAAACTTTCACAAATCGTGTATGGTTAATTTCGCATGAATAAACGTTGAATTCGGTTGCGATAGCTTGGAGTACGAAAAAGTTTTCCATACAAAGACTTGTTTTCAAATCGGTCGTTTGTATTACAGCTCTGTGATACAGTGGTCCGATTCGGACCAAACTTTCACAAATCGTGTATGGCTATGTCAAATAAATAAATGTAGAATTCAGTTGCAATAGTGGGAAAACAAAAAAGTTTCCCATACAAAGACTTGTTTTCATATCGGTCGTTTGTATGGCAGCTATATGAAATAGTGGTCCGATCGGGACCAAACTTTCACAAATCGTGTATGGCAATGCCAAATAAATAAATGTTGAATTCAGTTGCAATAGTTGGAAAACAAAAAAGTTTCCCATACAAAGACTTGTTTTCATATCGGTCGTTTGTATTACAGCTCTGTGATATAGTGGCCCGATCCGGACCAAACTTTTACAAATTCTGAACGGCTATGTCGGATGAATAAATGTTTAAGTCGGTTGCGATAGCTTGGAGAACAAAAAAGTTTTCCATACAAAGACTTGTTTTCATATCGGTCGTTTGTATTACAGCTGTGTGATATAGTGGTCCTATCCGGACCAAACTTTTACAAATTGTGTATGGCTATGCCAAATGAATAAATGTTCAAGTCGGTTGCGATAGCTTGGAGAAAAAAAAAGTTTTCCATACAAAGATTTGTTTTAATCGGTCGTTTGTATGAAAGCTCTGTGATATAGTGGTCCGATCCGGACCAAACTTTCACAAATCGTGTATGGCTATGTCAAATAACTACATTCTGAATACGGTTGTAATAAGTTGCAAAACAAAAAATTTCCATACAAAGACTTGTTTTCATATCGGTCGTTTGTGTTACAGCTGTGTGATATAGTGGTCCGATCCAGAGTAAACTTTTACAAATTGTGTACGGCTATGTCAAATGAATAAATGTTTAAAACGGTTGCGATTTATTGGAGAACGAAAAAGTTTTCCATACAAAGACTTGTTTTCATATGGGTCGTTTGTATTACAGCTCTGTGATATAGTGGTCCGATTCGGACCAAACTTTCACAAATCGTGTATGGCTATGTCAAATAAATAAATGTAGAATTCAGTTGCAATAGTTGGAAAACAAAAAAGTTTCCCATACAAAGACTTGTTTTCATATCGGTCGTTTGTATGGCAGCTATATGAAATAGTGGTCCGATCGGGACCAAACTTTCACAAATCGTGTATGCGTATGTCAAATGTATACATGTTTAATTCCGTTGCAATAGCTTGGAAAACAAAAAAGTTTTCAATACAAAGACTTGTTTTCATTTTTGCTCGTTTGTATTACAGCTCTGTGATATAGTGGTCCGATCCGGACCAAACTTTCACAAATCGTGTATGGTTTATTTCGCATGAATAAACGTTGAATTCGGTTGCGATAGCTTGAAGAACGAAAAAGTTTTCCATACAAAGACTTGTTTTGAAATCGGTCGTTTGTATTACAGCTCTGTGATACAGTGGTCCGATTCGGACCAAACTTTCACAAATCGTGTAAGGCTATGTCAAATAAATAAATGCAGAATGCAGTTGGAACACAAAAAAGTTTCCCACACAAAGACTTGTTTTCATATCGGTCGTTTGTATGGCAGCTATTTGATATAGTGGTCTAATCCAGACCAAGCTTTTACAAATCGTGTATGGCAAAGACTTATAAATAAATGTTTAATTCGGTTGCAATAGCTTGGAAAACAAAACAAATTTCCATATAAAGACTTGTTTTCATATCGGTTGTTTGTATGGCAGCTATATGATTTAGTGGTCCGATCCGGACCAAACTTCTACAAATCGTGTATGGCTATTTCAAATAAATAAATTCGGAATTCGGTTGCAATAAGTTGGAAAACAAAATAATTTTCCATACAAAGACTTGTTTTCAAATCGGTCGTTTGTATTACAGCTCTGTGATACAGTGGTCCGATTCGGACCAAACTTTCACAAATCGTGTATGGCTATGTCAAATAAATAAATGTAGAATTCAGTTGCAATAGTGGGAAAACAAAAAAGTTTCCCATACAAAGACTTGTTTTCATATCGGTCGTTTGTATGGCAGCTATATGAAATAGTGGTCCGATCGGGACCAAACTTTCACAAATCGTGTATGGCAATGCCAAATAAATAAATGTTGAATTCAGTTGCAATAGTTGGAAAACAAAAAAGTTTCCCATACAAAGACTTGTTTTCATATCGGTCGTTTGTATTACAGCTCTGTGATATAGTGGCCCGATCCGGACCAAACTTTTACAAATTCTGAACGGCTATGTCGGATGAATAAATGTTTAAGTCGGTTGCGATAGCTTGGAGAACAAAAAAGTTTTCCATACAAAGACTTGTTTTCATATCGGTCGTTTGTATTACAGCTGTGTGATATAGTGGTCCTATCCGGACCAAACTTTTACAAATTGTGTATGGCTATGCCAAATGAATAAATGTTCAAGTCGGTTGCGATAGCTTGGAGAAAAAAAAAGTTTTCCATACAAAGATTTGTTTTAATCGGTCGTTTGTATGAAAGCTCTATGATATAGTGGTCCGATCCGGACCAAACTTTCACAAATCGTGTATGGCTATGTCAAATAACTACATTCTGAATACGGTTGTAATAAGTTGCAAAACAAAAAAATTTCCATACAAAGACTTGTTTTCATATCGGTCGTTTGTGTTACAGCTGTGTGATATAGTGGTCCGATCCAGAGTAAACTTTTACAAATTGTGTACGGCTATGTCAAATGAATAAATGTTTAAAACGGTTGCGATTTATTGGAGAACGAAAAAGTTTTCCATACAAAGACTTGTTTTCATATGGGTCGTTTGTATTACAGCTCTGTGATATAGTGGTCCGATTCGGACCAAACTTTCACAAATCGTGTATGGCTATGTCAAATAAATAAATGTAGAATTCAGTTGCAATAGTTGGAAAACAAAAAAGTTTCCCATACAAAGACTTGTTTTCATATCGGTCGTTTGTATGGCAGCTATATGAAATAGTGGTCCGATCGGGACCAAACTTTCACAAATCGTGTATGCGTATGTCAAATGTATACATGTTTAATTCCGTTGCAATAGCTTGGAAAACAAAAAAGTTTTCAATACAAAGACTTGTTTTCATTTTTGCTCGTTTGTATTACAGCTCTGTGATATAGTGGTCCGATCCGGACCAAACTTTCACAAATCGTGTATGGTTTATTTCGCATGAATAAACGTTGAATTCGGTTGCGATAGCTTGAAGAACGAAAAAGTTTTCCATACAAAGACTTGTTTTGAAATCGGTCGTTTGTATTACAGCTCTGTGATACAGTGGTCCGATTCGGACCAAACTTTCACAAATCGTGTAAGGCTATGTCAAATAAATAAATGCAGAATGCAGTTGGAACACAAAAAAGTTTCCCACACAAAGACTTGTTTTCATATCGGTCGTTTGTATGGCAGCTATTTGATATAGTGGTCTAATCCAGACCAAGCTTTTACAAATCGTGTATGGCAAAGACTTATAAATAAATGTTTAATTCGGTTGCAATAGCTTGGAAAACAAAACAAATTTCCATATAAAGACTTGTTTTCATATCGGTTGTTTGTATGGCAGCTATATGATTTAGTGGTCCGATCCGGACCAAACTTCTACAAATCGTGTATGGCTATTTCAAATAAATAAATTCGGAATTCGGTTGCAATAAGTTGGAAAACAAAATAATTTTCCATACAAAGACTTGTTTTCATATCGGTCGTTTGTATTACAGTTCTGTGATATAGTGGTCCGATCCGGACCAAACTTTTACAAATTGTGCATGGCTATGTTAAATGAATAAATTTTCAATTCGGTTGCAATAGCTTGGAAAACAAAACAAATTTCCATACAAAGAGTTGATTCCATATCGGTCGTTTGTATTGCAGCTATATGATATAGTGGTCCGATCCGGACCAAACTTTCACAATTTGTGTATGGCTATGTCAAATAAATAAATGTTTAATATGGTTGCAATAGCTTGGAAATCAAAACAAATTTCCATATAAAGACTTGTTTTCATATCGGTCGTTTGTATGGCAGCTATATGATATAGTGGTCCGATCGGACCGGATCCGGACTTTCACAAATCGTGTATGGGTATGTCAAATGCACAAATGTTTAATTCTGTTGCAATAGCTTGGAAAACAAAAAGTTTCCCACACAAAGACATGTTTTCATATCGGTCGTTTGTATGGCAGCTATATGATATAGTGGTCCGATCCGGACCAAACTTTCACAAATCGTGTATGGAAATGCCGAATAAATAAATGTTGAATTCAGTTGCAATAGTTGGAAAACAAAAAAGTTTCCCATACAAAGACTTGTTTTCATATCGGTCGTTTGTATTACAGCTCTATGATATAGTGGTCCGATCCGGACCAAACTTTCACAAATCGTGTATGGTATATTTCGCATGAATAAACGTTGAATTCGGTTGCGATAGCTTGAAAACAAAACAAATTTCCATACAAAGACTTGTTTTGAAATCGGTCGTTTGTATTACAGCTCTGTGATACAGTGGTCCGATTCGGACCAAACTTTCACAAATCGTGTATGGCTATGTCAAATAAATAAATGTAGAATTCAGTTGCAATAGTTGGAAAACAAAAAAGTTTCCCATACAAAGACTTGTTTTCATATCGGTCGTTTGTATGGCAGCTATATGAAATAGTGGTCCGATCGGGACCAAACTTTCACAAATCGTGTATGCGTATGTCAAATGTAAACATGTTTAATTCCGTTGCAATAGCTTGGAAAACAAAAAAGTTTTCAATACAAAGACTTGTTTTCATTTTTGCTCGTTTGTATTACAGCTCTGTGATATAGTGGTCCGATCCGACCAAACTTTCACATATCGTGTATGGTTTTTGTCAAATGAATAAATGTTGAATTCGGTTGCAAAAGCTTGGAAGACAATAAAGTTTTCAATACAAAGACTTGTTTCCATTTCCCCTCGTTTGTATGGCAGCTATAGATATAGTGGTCCGATCCAGACCAAACTTTTACGAATTATGTACGGCTATTTCAAATAAATAAATGTTTAATTCGGTTGCAATAGCTTGGAAAACAAAACAAATATCCATACAAAGACTTGTTTTCATATCGGTCGTTTGTATGGCAGCTATATGATATAGTGGTCCGATCGGACCGGATCCGGACTTTCACAAATCGTGTATGGCTATGTCAAATGCATAAATGTTTAATTCGGTTGCAATAGCTTGGAAAACAAAAAGTTTCCCATACAAAGACTTGTTTTGAAATCGGTCGTTTGTATTACAGCTCTGTGATACAGTGGTCCGATTCGGACCAAACTTTCACAAATCGTGTAAGGCTATGTCAAATAAATAAATGTAGAATTCAGTTGCAATAGTTGGAAAACAAAAAAGTTTCCCACACAAAGACTTGTTTTCATATCGGTCGTTTGTATGGCAGCTATATGAAATAGTGGTCCGATCCGGACCAAACTTTCACAAATCGTGTATGGGCATGTCAAATGTATACATGTTTAATTCCGTTGCAATAGCTTGGAAAACAAAAAGTTTTCAATACAAAGACTTGTTTTCATTTTGGCTCGTTTGTATGGCAGCTATTAGATATAGTGTCCGATCCGGACCAAACTTTCACAAATCGTGAATGGCTATGTCAAATAAATAAATGTTGAATTCGGTTGCAATAAGTTGGAAAACAAAAAAATTTTCCATACAAAGACTTGTTTTCATATCGGTCGTTTGTATTAGAGCTCTGTGATATAGTGGTCCGATCCGGACCAAACTTCCACATATCGTGTATGGTTTTTGTCAAATGAATAAATGTTGAATTCGGTTGCAAAAGCTTGGAAAACAATAAAGTTTTCAATACAAAGACTTGTTTCCATTTCCCCTCGTTTGTATGGCAGCTATAGATATAGTGGTCCGATCCAGACCAAACTTTCACAAATCGTGTATGGCTATGTCAAATAAATAAATGTTTAATTCGGTTGCAATAGCTTGGAAAACAAAAAGTTTCCCATACAAAGACATCTTTTCATATCGGTCGTTTGTATGGCAGCTATATGATACAGTGGTCCGATCCGGACCAAACTTTCACAAATCATGTATGTTTGTGTTACAGCTGTGTGATATAGTGGTCCGATCCAGAGTAAACTTTTACAAATTGTGTACGGCTATGTCAAATGAATAAATGTTTAAAACGGTTGCGATTTATTGGAGAACGAAAAAGTTTTCCATACAAAGACTTGTTTTCATATGGGTCGTTTGTATTACAGCTCTGTGATATAGTGGTCCGATTCGGACCAAACTTTCACAAATCGTGTATGGCTATGTCAAATAAATAAATGTAGAATTCAGTTGCAATAGTTGGAAAACAAAAAAGTTTCCCATACAAAGACTTGTTTTCATATCGGTCGTTTGTATGGCAGCTATATGAAATAGTGGTCCGATCGGGACCAAACTTTCACAAATCGTGTATGCGTATGTCAAATGTATACATGTTTAATTCCGTTGCAATAGCTTGGAAAACAAAAAAGTTTTCAATACAAAGACTTGTTTTCATTTTTGCTCGTTTGTATTACAGCTCTGTGATATAGTGGTCCGATCCGGACCAAACTTTCACATATCGTGTATGGTTTTTGTCAAATGAATAAATGTTGAATTCGGTTGCAAAAGCTTGGAAGACAATAAAGTTTTCAATACAAAGACTTGTTTCCATTTCCCCTCGTTTGTATGGCAGCTATAGATATAGTGGTCCGATCCAGACCAAACTTTTACGAATTATGTACGGCTATTTCAAATAAATAAATGTTTAATTCGGTTGCAATAGCTTGGAAAACAAAACAAATATCCATACAAAGACTTGTTTTCATATCGGTCGTTTGTATGGCAGCTATATGATATAGTGGTCCGATCGGACCGGATTCGGACTTTCACAAATCGTGTATGGCTATGTCAAATGCATAAATGTTTAATTCGGTTGCAATAGCTTGGAAAACAAAAAGTTTCCCATACAAAGACTTGTTTTGAAATCGGTCGTTTGTATTACAGCTCTGTGATACAGTGGTCCGATTCGGACCAAACTTTCACAAATCGTGTAAGGCTATGTCAAATAAATAAATGTAGAATTCAGTTGCAATAGTTGGAAAACAAAAAAGTTTCCCACACAAAGACTTGTTTTCATATCGGTCGTTTGTATGGCAGCTATATGAAATAGTGGTCCGATCCGGACCAAACTTTCACAAATCGTGTATGGGCATGTCAAATGTATACATGTTTAATTCCGTTGCAATAGCTTGGAAAACAAAAAAGTTTTCAATACAAAGACTTGTTTTCATTTTGGCTCGTTTGTATGGCAGCTATTAGATATAGTGTCCGATCCGGACCAAACTTTCACAAATCGTGAATGGCTATGTCAAATAAATAAATGTTGAATTCGGTTGCAATAAGTTGGAAAACAAAAAAATTTTCCATACAAAGACTTGTTTTCATATCGGTCGTTTGTATTAGAGCTCTGTGATATAGTGGTCCGATCCGACCAAACTTCCACATATCGTGTATGGTTTTTGTCAAATGAATAAATGTTGAATTCGGTTGCAAAAGCTTGGAAAACAATAAAGTTTTCAATACAAAGACTTGTTTCCATTTCCCCTCGTTTGTATGGCAGCTATAGATATAGTGGTCCGATCCAGACCAAACTTTCACAAATCGTGTATGGCTATGTCAAATAAATAAATGTTTAATTCGGTTGCAATAGCTTGGAAAACAAAACAAATTTCCATACAAAGACTTGTTTTCATATCGGTCGTTTGTATGGGAGCTATATGATATAGTGGTCCGATCGGACCGGATCCGGACTTTCACAAATCGTGTATGGCTCTGTCAAATGCATAAATGTTTAATTCGGTTGCAATAGCTTGGAAAACAAAAAGTTTCCCATACAAAGACATCTTTTCATATCGGTCGTTTGTATGGCAGCTATATGATACAGTGGTCCGATCCGGACCAAACTTTCACAAATTATGTATGGCTATAATAAATGAATTATCGTTGAATTCGGTTGCAATAGATGGGAAAACAAAAAAGTTTTAAATACAAAGACTTGTTTTCATTTTTGCTCGTTTGTATGGCAGCTATTAGATATAGTTGTACGATCCGGACCAAACTTTCACAAATCGTGTATGGCAATGCCAAATAAATAAATGTTGAATTCAGTTGCAATAGTTGGAAAACAAAAAAGTTTTCCATACAAAGACTTGTTTTCATATCAGTCGTTTGTATGGCAGCTTTATGATATAGTAGTCCGATCCGGACCAAACTTGTACAAATCGTGTATGGCTACGTCAAATAAATACATGTTTAATTCAGTTGCAATAACTTCGAAAACAAAAGTTTTCCATACAAAGACTTGTTTTCATATCGGTCGTTTGTATGACAGCTCTGTGATATAGTGGTCTAATCCAGACCAAACTTTTACAAATCGTGTATGGCTAAGTCTAATGAATAACTGTTCAAGTCGGTTGCGATAGCTTGGAGAAAAAAAAAGTTTTCCATACAAAGACTTGTTTTCATATCGGTCGTTTGTATGAAAGCTCTGTGATATAGTGGTCCGATCCGGACCAAACTTTCACAAATCGTGTATGGCTATGTCAAATAACTACATTCTGAATACGGTTGTAATAAGTTGCAAAACAAAAAATTTTCCATACAAAGACTTGTTTTCATATCGGTCGTTTGTATTACAGCTCTGTGATATAGTGGCCCGATCCGGACCAAACTTTTACAAATTCTGTACGGCTATGTCGGATGAATAAATGTTTAAGTCGGTTGCGATAGCTTGGAGAACAAAAAAGTTTTCCATACAAAGACTTGTTTTCATATCGGTTGTTTGTATGGCAGCTATATGATATAGTAATCCGATCCGGACCAAACTTTTACGAATTATGTATGGTTATGTCAAATGAACAAATGTTCAATTCGGTTGCAATAGCTTGGAAAACAAAACAAATTTCCATACAAAGACTTGTTTTCATATCGGTTGTTTGTATGGCAGCTATATGATATAGTAATCCGATCCGGACCAAACTTTTACGAATTATGTATGGTTATGTCAAATGAACAAATGTTCAATTCGGTTGCAATAGCCTGGAAAACAAAACAAATTTCCATACAAAGACTTGTTTTCATATTGGTCGTTTGTATGGCATCTATATGATATAGTGGTCCGATCCGGACCAAACTTTCACAAATCGTGTATGGTTAATTTCGCATGAATAAACGTTGAATTCGGTTGCGATAGCTTGGAGTACGAAAAAGTTTTCCATACAAAGACTTGTTTTCAAATCGGTCGTTTGTATTACAGCTCTGTGATACAGTGGTCCGATTCGGACCAAACTTTCACAAATCGTGTATGGCTATGTCAAATAAATAAATGTAGAATTCAGTTGCAATAGTGGGAAAACAAAAAAGTTTCCCATACAAAGACTTGTTTTCATATCGGTCGTTTGTATTACAGCTCTGTGATATAGTGGCCCGATCCGGACCAAACTTTTACAAATTCTGTACGGCTATGTCGGATGAATAAATGTTTAAGTCGGTTGCGATAGCTTGGAGAACAAAAAAGTTTTCCATACAAAGACTTGTTTTCATATCGGTCGTTTGTCTTACAGCTGTGTGATATAGTGGTCCTATCCGGACCAAACTTTTACAAATTGTGTATGGCTATGCCAAATGAATAACTGTTCAAGTCGGTTGCGATAGCTTGGAGAAAAAAAAGTTTTCCATACAAAGATTTGTTTTAATCGGTCGTTTGTATGAAAGCTCTGTGATATAGTGGTCCGATCCGGACCAAACTTTCACAAATCGTGTATGGCTATGTCAAATAACTACATTCTGAATACGGTTGTAATAAGTTGCAAAACAAAAAAATTTTCCATACAAAGACTTGTTTTCATATCGGTCGTTTGTGTTACAGCTGTGTGATATAGTGGTCCGATCCAGAGTAAACTTTTACAAATTGTGTACGGCTATGTCAAATGAATAAATGTTTAAAACGGTTGCGATTTATTGGAGAACGAAAAAGTATTCCATACAAAGACTTGTTTTCATATGGGTCGTTTGTATTACAGCTCTGTGATATAGTGGTCCGATTCGGACCAAACTTTCACAAATCGTGTATGGCTATGTCAAATAAATAAATGTAGAATTCAGTTGCAATAGTTGGAAAACAAAAAAGTTTTCCATACAAAGACTTGTTTTCATATCGGTCGTTTGTATGACAGCTCTGTGATATAGTGGTCTAATCCAGACCAAGCTTTTACAAATCGTGTATGGCAAAGACTTATAAATAAATGTTTAATTCGGTTGCAATAGCTTGGAAAACAAAACAAATTTCCATATAAAGACTTGTTTTCATATCGGTTGTTTGTATGGCAGCTATATGATATAGTGGTCCGATCCGGACCAAACTTCTACAAATCGTGTATGGCTATTTCAAATAAATAAATTCGGAATTCGGTTGCAATAAGTTGGAAAACAAAATAATTTTCCATACAAAGACTTGTTTTCATATCGGTCGTTTGTATTACAGTTCTGTGATATAGTGGTCCGATCCGGACCAAACTTTTACAAATTGTGCATGGCTATGTCAAATAAATAAATGTTTAATATGGTTGCAATAGCTTGGAAAACAAAACAAATTTCCATATAAAGACTTGTTTTCATATCGGTCGTTTGTATGGCAGCTATATGATATAGTGGTCCGATCGGACCGGATCCGGACTTTCACAAATCGTGTATGGGTATGCCGAATAAATAAATGTTTAATTCTGTTGCAATAGCTTGGAAAACAAAAAGTTTCCCACACAAAGACATGTTTTCATATCGGTCGTTTGTATGGCAGCTATATGATATAGTGGTCCGATCGGACCGGATCCGGACTTTCACAAATCGTGTATGGGTATGCCGAATAAATAAATGTTTAATTCTGTTGCAATAGCTTGGAAAACAAAAAGTTTCCCATACATAGACTTGTTTTCATATCGGTCGTTTGTATTACAGCTCTGTGATATAGTGGTCCGATCCGGACCAAACTTTCACAAATCGTGTATGGTTTATTTCGCATGAATAAACGTTGAATTCGGTTGCGATAGCTTGAAGAACGAAAAAGTTTTCCATACAAAGACTTGTTTTGAAATCGGTCGTTTGTATTACAGCTCTGTGATACAGTGGTCCGATTCGGACCAAACTTTCACAAATCGTGTAAGGCTATGTCAAATAAATAAATGTAGAATTCAGTTGCAATAGTTGGAAAACAAAAAAGTTTCCCACACAAAGACTTGTTTTCATATCGGTCGTTTGTATGGCAGCTATATGAAATAGTGGTCCGATCCGAACCAAACTTTCACAAATCGTGAATGGGTATGTCAAATGTATACATGTTGAATTCGGTTGCAATAAGTTGGAAAACAAAAAAATTTCCCATACAAAGACTTGTTTTCATATCGGTCGTTTGTATTAGAGCTCTGTGATATAGTGGTCCGATCCGGACCAAACTTCCACATTTCGTGTATGGTTTATGTCAAATGAATAAATGTTGAATTCGGTTGCAAAAGCTTGGAAAACAATAAAGTTTTCAATACAAAGACTTGTTTCCATTTCCCCTCGTTTGTATGGCAGCTATAGATATAGTTGTCCGATCCGGACCAAACTTTCACAAATCGTGAATGGCTATGTCAAATAAATAAATGTTGAATTCGGTTGCAATAAGTTGGAAAACAAAAAAATTTCCCATACAAAGACTTGTTTTGAAATCGGTCGTTTGTATTACAGCTCTGTGATACAGTGGTCCGATTCGGACCAAACTTTCACAAATCGTGTAAGGCTATGTCAAATAAATAAATGTAGAATTCAGTTGCAATAGTTGGAAAACAAAAAAGTTTCCCACACAAAGACTTGTTTTCATATCGGTCGTTTGTATGGCAGCTATATGATATAGTGGTCCGATCGGACCGGATCCGGACTTTCACAAATCGTGTATGGCTATGTCAAATGCATAAATGTTTAATTCGGTTGCAATAGCTTGGAAAACAAAAAGTTTCCCATACAAAGACTTGTTTTCATATCGGTCGTTTGTATGGCAGCTATTTGATATAGTGGTCCGATCGGACCGGATCCGGACTTTCACAAATCGTGAATGGCTATGTCAAATAAATACATGTTTAATTCAGTTGCAATAGCTTCGAAAACAAAAAAGTTTTCCACACAAAGACTTGTTTTTATATCGCTTGTTTGTATGGCAGCTATATGATATAGTGGTCCGATCCCGACCAAACTTTTACGAATTATGTACGGCTATTTCAAATAAACAAATGTTCAATTCGATTGCAATAGCTTGGAAAACAAAACAAATTTCCATACAAAGACTTGTTTTCATATCGGTCGTTTGTATGGCAGCTATATGATATAGTGGTCCGATCCGGACCAAACTTTTACGAATTATGTACGGCTATTTCAAATAAACTAATGTTCAATTCGGTTGCAATAGCTTGGAAAACAAAACAAATTTCCATACAAAGACTTGTTTTCATATCGGTCGTTTGTATCGCAGCTATATGATATAGTATTCCGATCCGGACCAAACTTTCACAAATCGTGTATGGTTTATTTCGCATGATTAAACGTTGAATTCGGTTGCAATAGCTTGGAAAACAAAAAGTTTTCAATACAAAGACTTGTTTTCATTTTTGCTCGTTTGTATGGCAGCTATTAGATATGGTGGTGCGATCCGGACCAAACTTTCACAAATCGTGCATGGCTATGTCAAATGAATAAATGTTGAATTCGGTTGCAATAGCTTGGAAAACAAAAAAATTTTCCATACAAAGACTTGTTTTCATTGTCGCTCCTTTGTATGGCAGCTATTAGATATAGTGGTCCGATCCGGACCGAACTTTCACAAATCGTGCATGGCTATGTCAAATAAATAAATGTTGAATTTGGTTGCAATAAAATGGAAAAAAAAAAATTTTCCATACAAAGACTTGTTTTCATATCGGTCGTTTGTATGACAGCTCTGTGATATAGTGGTCTGATCCGGACCAAACTTCTACAAATCATGTATGGCTATTTCAACTAAATAAATTCGGAATTCGGTTACAATAAGTTGGAAAACAAAATAATTTTTCATACAAAGACTTGTTTTCATATCGGTCGTTTGTATAACAGTTCTGTGATATAGTGGTTCGATCCGGACCAAACTTTTACAAATTGTGAATGGCTATTTTAAATAAATAAATTTTCAATTCGGTTGCAATAGCTTGGAAAACAAAAAAGTTTTTTATACAAAGACTTGTTTTCATATCGGTCGTTTGTATGGCAGCTATATGATATAGTGGTCCGATCCGAACCAAACTTTAACAAATTGTGTATGGCTATGTCGAATGAATAAATGTTCAAAATTGTTGCGATAGCTTGGAGAACAAAAAAGTTTTCAGTACAAAGACTTGTTTTCATTTTCGCTCGTTTGTATGGCAGCTATTAGATATAGTGGTCCGATCCGGACCAAACTTTCACAAATCGTGCATGAGTATGTCAAATAAATAAATGTTTAATTCGGTTGCAATAGCTTGGAAAACAAAACAAATTTCCATATAAAGACTTGTTTTCATATCGGTCGTTTGTATGACAGCTCTGTGATATAGTGGACCAATGCAGACCAAACTTTTACAAATCGTGTATGGCTATCTCGAATGAATAAATGTTGAATTCGGTTGCAATAGCTTGGAAAACAAAACAAATTTTCATACAAACACTTGTTTCCATATCGGTTGTTTGTATGGCAGCTATATGATATAGTGGTCCGATCCGGACCAAACTTTTACGAATTGTGTACGGCTATGTCAAATGAACAAATGTTTAATTCGGTTGCAATAGCTTGGAAAACAAAACAAATTTCCATACAAAGACTTGTTTTCATTTTCGCTCGTTTGTATGGCAGCTATTAGATATAGTGGTCCGATCCGCACCAAACTTTCACAAATCGTGCATGGCTATGTCAAATGAATAAATGTTGAATTCGGTTGCAATAAGTTGGAAAACAAAAAAATTTTCCATACAAAGACTTGTTTTCATTTTCGCTCGTTTGCATGGCAGCTATTAGATATAGTGGTCCGATCCGGACCAAACTTTCACAAATCGTGCATGGCTATGTCAAATAAATAAAAGTTTAATTCGGTTGCAATAGCTTGGAAAACAAAACAAATTTCCATATAAAGACTTGTTTTCATATCGGTTGTTTGTATGGCAGCTATATGACATAGTGGTCCGATCCCGACCAAACTTCCACAAATCGTGTATGCCTATTTCATCTAAATAAATTCGGAATTCGGTTGCAATAAGTTGGAAAACAAAATAATTTTCCATACAAAGACTTGTTTTCGTATCGGTCGTTTGTATGACAGCTCTGTGATATAGTGGTCCGATCCGGACCAAAGTTTTACAAATTGTGTTTGGCTAAGTCGAATGAATAAAAGTTTAATTCGGTTGCAATAGCTTGGAAAACAAAACAAATTTCCATATAAAGACTTGTTTTCATATCGGTTGTTTGTATGGCAGCTATATGATATAGTGGTCCGATCTGGACCAAACTTCTACAAATCGTGTATGGCTATTTCATCTAAATAAATTCGGAATTCGGTTGCAATAAGTTGGAAAACAAAATAATTTTCCATACAAAGACTTGTTTTCATATCGGTCGTTTGTATTACAGCTCTGTGATATAGTGGTCCGATCCGGACCAAAGTTTTACAAATTGTGTATGGCTAAGTCGAATGAATAAATGTTTAAGTCCGTTGCGATAGCTTGGAGAACAAAAAGTTTTCAGTACAAAGACATGTTTTCATTTTCGCTCGTTTGTATGGCAACTATTAGATATAGTGGTCCGATCCGGACCAAACTTTTACAAATCGTGCACGGCTATGTCAAATAAATAAATGTTTAATTCGGTTGCAATAGCTTGGAAAACAAAACAAATTTCCATATAAAGACTTGTTTTCATATCGGTCGTTTGTATTGTAGGTATATGATATAGTGGTCCCATTCGGATCAAACTTTCACAAATCGTGTATGGCTATGTCAAATAAATAAATGTTTAATTCTGTTGCAATAGCTTGGAAAACAAAAAAGTTTCCCACACAAAGACATGTTTTCATATCGGTCGTTTGTATGGCAGCTATAAGATATAGTGGTCCGATCCGGACCAAACTTTCACAAATCGTGTATGGCAATGCCGAATAAATAAATGTTGAATTCAGTTGCAATAGTTGGAAAACAAAAAAATTTCCCATACAAAGACTTGTTTTCATATCGGTCGTTTGTATTACAGCTCTGTGATATAGTGGTCCGATCCGGACCAAACTTTTACAAATTGTGTGTGGCTATGTTAAATACATAAATTTTTAATTCGGTCGCAAAAGCTTGGAAAACAAAAAAGTTTTCCATACAAAGACTTGTTTTCATATCGGTCGTTTGTATGATAGCTCTGTGATATAGTGGTCCGATCGGACCAAACTTCTACAAATCGTGTATGGCTATTTTAAATAAATAAATTCGGAATTCGGTTGCAATAAGTTGGAAAACAAAATAATTTTCCACACAAAGACTTGTTTTCATATCGGTCGTTTGTATTACAGTTCTGTGATATAGTGGTCCGATCCGGACCAAACTTTAACAAATTGTGAATGGCTATGTTAAATGAATAAATGTAGAATTCAGTTGCAATAGCTTGGAAAACAAAAAAGTTTTCCATACAAAGACTTGTTTTCATATCGATCGTTTGTATGACAGCTCTGTGATATAGTGGTCCGATCCGGACCAAAGTTTTACAAATTGTGTATGGCTAGGTCGGATGAATAAATGTTCAAGTCCGTTGCGATAGCTTGGAGAACAAAAAAGTTTTCAGTACAAAGACATGTTTTCATTTTCGCTCGTTTGTATGGCAGCTATTAGATATAGTAGTCCGATCCGGACCAAACTTTCACAAATCGTGCACGGCTATGTCAAATAAATAAATGTTTAATTCGGTTGCAATAGCTTGGAAAACAAAACAAATTTCTATATAAAGACTTGTTTTCATATCGGTCGTTTGTATTGTAGGTGTTTTCATATCGGTCGTTTGTATGGCAGCTATATGATATAGTGGTCCGATCGGACCAAACTTTTACGAATTGTGTATGGCTATGTCAAATGAACAAATGTTCAATTCGGTTGCAATAGCTTGGAAAACAAAACAAATTTCCATATAAAGACTTGTTTTCATATCGGTTGTTTGTATGGCAGCTATATGATATAGTGGTCCTATCCGGACCAAACTTTTACGAATTGTGTATGGCTATGTCAAATGAACAAATGTTTAATTCGGTTGCAATAGCTTGGAAAACAAAACAAATTTCCATATAAAGACTTGTTTTCATATCGGTCGTTTGTATGACAGCTCTGTGATATAGTGGTCTAATCCAGACCAAACTTTTACAAATCGTGTATGGCTATGTCAAATGAATAAATGTTTAATTCGGTTGCAATAGCTTGGAAAACAAAACAAATTTCCATACAAAGACTTGTTTTCATATTGGTCGTTTGTATGGCAGCTATATGATATAGTGGTCCCATCCGGATCAAACTTTCACAAATCGTGTATGTCTATGTCAAATAAATAAATGTTTAATTCGGTTGCAATAGCTTGGAAAACAAAGCAAATTGCTATATAAAGACTTGTTTTCATATCGGTTGTTTGTATGGCAGCTATATGATATAGTGGTCCGATCCAGACTAAACTTTTACAAATTGTGTGTGGCTATGTTAAATAAATAAATGTTCAAGTCGGTTGCGATAGCTTGGAGAACAAAAAAGTTTTCCATACAAAGACTTGTTTTCATATTGGTCGTTTGTATGACAGCTCTGTGATATAGTGGTCTGATCCGGACCAAACTTCTACAAATCGTGTATGGCTATGTCACATAAATAAATGTTTAATTCGATTGCAATAAGTTGGAAAACAAAATAATTTTCCATACAAAGACTTGTTTTCATATCGGTCGTTTGTATTACAGTTCTGTGATATAGTAGTCCGATCCCGACCAAACTTTTACAAATTGTGAATGGCTATTTTAAATGAATAAATTTTCAATTCGGTTGGAATAGCTTGGAAAACAAAAAAGTTTTTCATGCAAAGACTTGTTTTCATATCGGTCGTTTGTATGACAGCTCTGTGTAATAGTGGTCCGATCCGGACCAAAGTTTTACAAATTGTGTATAGCTAAGTGGGATGAATAAATGTTTAAGTCGGTTGCAATAGCTTGGAGAACAAAAAAGTTTTCAGTACAAAGACTTGTTTTCATTTTCGCGCGTTTGTATGGCAGCTGTTAGATATAGTGGTCCGATCCGGACCAAACTTTCACAAATCGTGCATGGCTATGTCAAATAAATAAATGTTTAATTCGGTTGCAATAGCTTGGAAAACAAAACAAATTTCCATATAAAGACTTGTTTTCATATCGGTCGTTTGTATGGCAGCTATATGATATAGTGGTCCGCTCGGACCAACCTTTTACGAATTGTGTATGGCTATGTCAAATGAACAAATGTTCAATTTGGAAAACAAATTTCCATATAAAGACTTGTTTTCATATCGGTCGTTTGTATGGCAGCTATATGATATAGTGGTCCGATCCGGACCAAATTTTCACAAATCGTGTATGGTTTATTTCGTATGAATAAACGATGAATTCGGTTGCAATAGCTTGGAAAACAAAAAAGTTTTCAATACAAAGACTTGTTTTCATTTTCGCTCGTTTGTATGACAGCTATTAGATATAGTGGTCCGATCCGGACCAAACTTTCACAAATCGTGCATGGCTATCTCAAATAAATAAATGTTGAATTTGGTTGCAATAAAATAGAAAAAAAAAAATTTTCCATACAGAGACTTGTTTTCATATCGGTCGTTTGTATTGTAGGTATATGATATAGTGGTCCCATCCGGATCAAACTTTCACAAATCGTGTATGGCTATGTCAAATAAATAAATGTTTAATTCGGTTGCAATAGCTTGGAAAACCAAAAAAAATTTCCATACAAAGACTTGTTTTTATATCGGTCGTTTGTATGGCAGCTATATGATATAGTGGTCCGATCGGACCAAACTTTTACGAATTGTGTATGGCTATGTCAAATGAACAAATGTTCAATTCGGAAAACAAATTTCCATATAAAGACTTGTTCTCATATCGGTCGTTTGTATGGCAGCTATTAGATATAGTGGTCCGATCCGGACCAAACTTTCACAAATCGTGCATGAGTATGTCAAATAAATAAATGTTTAATTCGGTTGCAATAGCTTGGAAAACAAAACAAATTTCCATATAAAGACTTGTTTTCATATCGGTCGTTTGTATGACAGCTCTGTGATATAGTGGACCAATGCAGACCAAACTTTTACAAATCGTGTATGGCTATCTCGAATGAATAAATGTTGAATTCGGTTGCAATAGCTTGGAAAACAAAACAAATTTTCATACAAACACTTGTTTCCATATCGGTTGTTTGTATGGCAGCTATATGATATAGTGGTCCGATCCGGACCAAACTTTTACGAATTGTGTACGGCTATGTCAAATGAACAAATGTTTAATTCGGTTGCAATAGCTTGGAAAACAAAACAAATTTCCATACAAAGACTTGTTTTCATTTTCGCTCGTTTGTATGGCAGCTATTAGATATAGTGGTCCGATCCGCACCAAACTTTCACAAATCGTGCATGGCTATGTCAAATGAATAAATGTTGAATTCGGTTGCAATAAGTTGGAAAACAAAAAAATTTTCCATACAAAGACTTGTTTTCATTTTCGCTCGTTTGCATGGCAGCTATTAGATATAGTGGTCCGATCCGGACCAAACTTTCACAAATCGTGCATGGCTATGTCAAATAAATAAAAGTTTAATTCGGTTGCAATAGCTTGGAAAACAAAACAAATTTCCATATAAAGACTTGTTTTCATATCGGTTGTTTGTATGGCAGCTATATGACATAGTGGTCCGATCCCGACCAAACTTCCACAAATCGTGTATGCCTATTTCATCTAAATAAATTCGGAATTCGGTTGCAATAAGTTGGAAAACAAAATAATTTTCCATACAAAGACTTGTTTTCGTATCGGTCGTTTGTATGACAGCTCTGTGATATAGTGGTCCGATCCGGACCAAAGTTTTACAAATTGTGTTTGGCTAAGTCGAATGAATAAAAGTTTAATTCGGTTGCAATAGCTTGGAAAACAAAACAAATTTCCATATAAAGACTTGTTTTCATATCGGTTGTTTGTATGGCAGCTATATGATATAGTGGTCCGATCTGGACCAAACTTCTACAAATCGTGTATGGCTATTTCATCTAAATAAATTCGGAATTCGGTTGCAATAAGTTGGAAAACAAAATAATTTTCCATACAAAGACTTGTTTTCATATCGGTCGTTTGTATTACAGCTCTGTGATATAGTGGTCCGATCCGGACCAAAGTTTTACAAATTGTGTATGGCTAAGTCGAATGAATAAATGTTTAAGTCCGTTGCGATAGCTTGGAGAACAAAAAAGTTTTCAGTACAAAGACATGTTTTCATTTTCGCTCGTTTGTATGGCAACTATTAGATATAGTGGTCCGATCCGGACCAAACTTTTACAAATCGTGCACGGCTATGTCAAATAAATAAATGTTTAATTCGGTTGCAATAGCTTGGAAAACAAAACAAATTTCCATATAAAGACTTGTTTTCATATCGGTCGTTTGTATTGTAGGTATATGATATAGTGGTCCCATTCGGATCAAACTTTCACAAATCGTGTATGGCTATGTCAAATAAATAAATGTTTAATTCTGTTGCAATAGCTTGGAAAACAAAAAAGTTTCCCACACAAAGACATGTTTTCATATCGGTCGTTTGTATGGCAGCTATAAGATATAGTGGTCCGATCCGGACCAAACTTTCACAAATCGTGTATGGCAATGCCGAATAAATAAATGTTGAATTCAGTTGCAATAGTTGGAAAACAAAAAAATTTCCCATACAAAGACTTGTTTTCATATCGGTCGTTTGTATTACAGCTCTGTGATATAGTGGTCCGATCCGGACCAAACTTTTACAAATTGTGTGTGGCTATGTTAAATACATAAATTTTTAATTCGGTCGCAAAAGCTTGGAAAACAAAAAAGTTTTCCATACAAAGACTTGTTTTCATATCGGTCGTTTGTATGATAGCTCTGTGATATAGTGGTCCGATCGGACCAAACTTCTACAAATCGTGTATGGCTATTTTAAATAAATAAATTCGGAATTCGGTTGCAATAAGTTGGAAAACAAAATAATTTTCCACACAAAGACTTGTTTTCATATCGGTCGTTTGTATTACAGTTCTGTGATATAGTGGTCCGATCCGGACCAAACTTTAACAAATTGTGAATGGCTATGTTAAATGAATAAATGTAGAATTCAGTTGCAATAGCTTGGAAAACAAAAAAAGTTTTCCATACAAAGACTTGTTTTCATATCGATCGTTTGTATGACAGCTCTGTGATATAGTGGTCCGATCCGGACCAAAGTTTTACAAATTGTGTATGGCTAGGTCGGATGAATAAATGTTCAAGTCCGTTGCGATAGCTTGGAGAACAAAAAAGTTTTCAGTACAAAGACATGTTTTCATTTTCGCTCGTTTGTATGGCAGCTATTAGATATAGTAGTCCGATCCGGACCAAACTTTCACAAATCGTGCACGGCTATGTCAAATAAATAAATGTTTAATTCGGTTGCAATA
The DNA here is from genome assembly GCA_035047645.1 of Drosophila merina. Taxonomy (NCBI): domain Eukaryota; kingdom Metazoa; phylum Arthropoda; class Insecta; order Diptera; family Drosophilidae; genus Drosophila; species Drosophila merina. The sequence goes on along the minus strand of JAWNPH010000014.1, from coordinate 578,886 downwards.
GCTTGGAAAACAAAACAAATTTCTATATAAAGACTTGTTTTCATATCGGTCGTTTGTATTGTAGGTGTTTTCATATCGGTCGTTTGTATGGCAGCTATATGATATAGTGGTCCGATCGGACCAAACTTTTACGAATTGTGTATGGCTATGTCAAATGAACAAATGTTCAATTCGGTTGCAATAGCTTGGAAAACAAAACAAATTTCCATATAAAGACTTGTTTTCATATCGGTTGTTTGTATGGCAGCTATATGATATAGTGGTCCTATCCGGACCAAACTTTTACGAATTGTGTATGGCTATGTCAAATGAACAAATGTTTAATTCGGTTGCAATAGCTTGGAAAACAAAACAAATTTCCATATAAAGACTTGTTTTCATATCGGTCGTTTGTATGACAGCTCTGTGATATAGTGGTCTAATCCAGACCAAACTTTTACAAATCGTGTATGGCTATGTCAAATGAATAAATGTTTAATTCGGTTGCAATAGCTTGGAAAACAAAACAAATTTCCATACAAAGACTTGTTTTCATATTGGTCGTTTGTATGGCAGCTATATGATATAGTGGTCCCATCCGGATCAAACTTTCACAAATCGTGTATGTCTATGTCAAATAAATAAATGTTTAATTCGGTTGCAATAGCTTGGAAAACAAAGCAAATTGCTATATAAAGACTTGTTTTCATATCGGTTGTTTGTATGGCAGCTATATGATATAGTGGTCCGATCCAGACTAAACTTTTACAAATTGTGTGTGGCTATGTTAAATAAATAAATGTTCAAGTCGGTTGCGATAGCTTGGAGAACAAAAAAGTTTTCCATACAAAGACTTGTTTTCATATTGGTCGTTTGTATGACAGCTCTGTGATATAGTGGTCTGATCCGGACCAAACTTCTACAAATCGTGTATGGCTATGTCACATAAATAAATGTTTAATTCGATTGCAATAAGTTGGAAAACAAAATAATTTTCCATACAAAGACTTGTTTTCATATCGGTCGTTTGTATTACAGTTCTGTGATATAGTAGTCCGATCCCGACCAAACTTTTACAAATTGTGAATGGCTATTTTAAATGAATAAATTTTCAATTCGGTTGGAATAGCTTGGAAAACAAAAAAGTTTTTCATGCAAAGACTTGTTTTCATATCGGTCGTTTGTATGACAGCTCTGTGTAATAGTGGTCCGATCCGGACCAAAGTTTTACAAATTGTGTATAGCTAAGTGGGATGAATAAATGTTTAAGTCGGTTGCAATAGCTTGGAGAACAAAAAAGTTTTCAGTACAAAGACTTGTTTTCATTTTCGCGCGTTTGTATGGCAGCTGTTAGATATAGTGGTCCGATCCGGACCAAACTTTCACAAATCGTGCATGGCTATGTCAAATAAATAAATGTTTAATTCGGTTGCAATAGCTTGGAAAACAAAACAAATTTCCATATAAAGACTTGTTTTCATATCGGTCGTTTGTATGGCAGCTATATGATATAGTGGTCCGCTCGGACCAACCTTTTACGAATTGTGTATGGCTATGTCAAATGAACAAATGTTCAATTTGGAAAACAAATTTCCATATAAAGACTTGTTTTCATATCGGTCGTTTGTATGGCAGCTATATGATATAGTGGTCCGATCCGGACCAAATTTTCACAAATCGTGTATGGTTTATTTCGTATGAATAAACGATGAATTCGGTTGCAATAGCTTGGAAAACAAAAAAGTTTTCAATACAAAGACTTGTTTTCATTTTCGCTCGTTTGTATGACAGCTATTAGATATAGTGGTCCGATCCGGACCAAACTTTCACAAATCGTGCATGGCTATCTCAAATAAATAAATGTTGAATTTGGTTGCAATAAAATAGAAAAAAAAAATTTTCCATACAGAGACTTGTTTTCATATCGGTCGTTTGTATTGTAGGTATATGATATAGTGGTCCCATCCGGATCAAACTTTCACAAATCGTGTATGGCTATGTCAAATAAATAAATGTTTAATTCGGTTGCAATAGCTTGGAAAACCAAAAAAATTTCCATACAAAGACTTGTTTTTATATCGGTCGTTTGTATGGCAGCTATATGATATAGTGGTCCGATCGGACCAAACTTTTACGAATTGTGTATGGCTATGTCAAATGAACAAATGTTCAATTCGGAAAACAAATTTCCATATAAAGACTTGTTCTCATATCGGTCGTTTGTATGGCAGCTATATGATATAGTGGTCCGATCCGGACCAAACTGTCACAAATCGTGCATGGCTATGTCAAATAATTAAATGTTTATTTCGGTTGCAATAGCTTGGAAAGCAAAACAAATTTCCATATAAAGACTTGTTTTCATATCGGTTGTTTGTATGGCAGCTATATGATATAGTGGTCCGATCCGGACCAAACTTTTACGAATTGTGTATGGCTATGTCAAAAGAACAAATGTTTAATTCGGTTGCAATAGCTTGGAAAACAAAACAAATTTCCTTACAAAGACTTGTTTTCATATCGGTCGTTTGTATGGCAGCTATATGATATAGTGGTCCGATCCGGACCAAACTTTCAAAAATCGTGTACGGCTATGTCAAATAAATAAATGTTTAATACAGTTGCAATAGCTTGGAAAACAAAACAAATTTCCATATGAAGACTTGTTTTCATATCGGTCGTTTGTATGGCAGCTATTAGATATAGTGGTCCGATCCGGACCAAACTTTCACAAATCGTGTATGACTATGTCAAATAAATAAATTTTTAATTCGGTTGCAATAGCTTGGAAAACAAAACAAATTTCCATATAAAGACTTGTTTTCATATCGGTTGTTTGTATGGCAGCTATATGATATAGTGGTCCGATCAGGACCAAACCTTTACAAATTGTGATAGGCTATGTCGGATGAATAGATGTTCAAGTCGGTTGCGATAGCTTGGAAAACAAAAAAGTTTCCCATACAAAGACTTGTTTTCATATCGGTCGTTTGTATGACAGCTCTGTGTAATAGTGGTCCGATCCGGACCAAAGTTTTACAAATTGTGTATAGCTAAGTTGGATGAATAAATGTTTAAGTCGGTTGCGATAGCTTGGAGAACAAAAAAGTTTTCAGTACAAAGACTTGTTTTCATTTTCGCGCGTTTGTATGGCAGCTGTTAGATATAGTGGTCCGATCCGGACCAAACTTTCACAAATCGTGCATGGCTATGTCAAATAAATAAATATTTAATTCGGTTGCAATAGCTTGGAAAACAAAACAAATTTTCATATAAAGACTTGTTTTCATATCGGTCGTTTGTATGGCAGCTATATGATATAGTGGTCCGATCGGACCAAACTTTTACGAATTGTGTATGGCTATGCCAAATGAACAAATGTTCAATTCGGAAAACAAATTTCCATATAAAGACTTGTTTTCATATCGGTCGTTTGTATGGCAGCTATATGATAAAGTGGTCCGATCCGGACCAAACTTTCACAAATCGTGTATGGTTTATTTCGTATGAATAAACGATGAATTCGGTTGCAATAGCTTGGAAAACAAAAAAGTTTTCAATACAAAGACTTGTTTTCATTTTCGCTCGTTTGTATGGCAGCTATTAGATATAGTGGTCCGATCCGGACCAAACTTTCACAAATCGTGCATGGCTATGTCAAATAAATAAATGTTGAATTTGGTTGCAATAAAATAGAAAAAAAAAATTTTTCCATACAGAGACTTGTTTTCATATCGGTCGTTTGTATTGTAGGTATATGATATAGTGGTCCCATCCGGATCAAACTTTCACAAATCGTGTATGGCTATGTCAAATAAATAAATGTTTAATTCGGTTGCAATAGCTTGGAAAACCAAAAAAAATTTCCATACAAAGACTTGTTTTTATATCGGTCGTTTGTATGGCAGCTATATGATATAGTGGTCCGATCCGGACCAAACTTTCAAAAATCGTGTACGGCTATGTCAAATAAATAAATGTTTAATACAGTTGCAATAGCTTGGAAAACAAAACAAATTTCCATATGAAGACTTGTTTTCATATCGGTCGTTTGTATGGCAGCTATTAGATATAGTGGTCCGATCCGACCAAACTTTCACAAATCGTGTATGACTATGTCAAATAAATAAATTTTTAATTCGGTTGCAATAGCTTGGAAAACAAAACAAATTTCCATATAAAGAATTGTTTTCATATCGGTTGTTTGTATGGCAGCTATATGATATAGTGGTCCGATCAGGACCAAACCTTTACAAATTGTGATAAGCTATGTCGGATGAATAAATGTTCAAGTCGGTTGCGATAGCTTGGAGAACAAAAAAGTTTCCCATACAAAGACTTGTTTTCATATCGGTCGTTTGTATGACAGCTCTGTGTAATAGTGGTCCGATCCGGACCAAAGTTTTACAAATTGTGTATAGCTAAGTTGGATGAATAAATGTTTAAGTCGGTTGCGATAGCTTGCAGAACAAAAAAGTTTTCAGTACAAAGACTTGTTTTCATTTTCGCGCTTTGTATGGCAGCTGTTAGATATAGTGGTCCGATCCGGACCAAACTTTCACAAATCGTGCATGGCTATGTCAAATAAATAAATATTTAATTCGGTTGCAATAGCTTGGAAAACAAAACAAATTTCCATATAAAGACTTGTTTTCATATCGGTCGTTTGTATGGCAGCTATATGATATAGTGGTCCGATCGGACCAAACTTTTACGAATTGTGTATGGCTATGTCAAATGAACAAATGTTCAATTCGGAAAACAAATTTCCATACAAAGACTTGTTTTCATATCGGTCGTTTGTATGACAGCTCTGTGTAATAGTGGTCCGATCCGGACCAAAGTTTTACAAATTGTGTATAGCTAAGTTGGATGAATAAATGTTTAAGTCGGTTGCGATAGCTTGGAGAACAAAAAAGTTTTCAGTACAAAGACTTGTTTTCATTTTCGCGCGTTTGTATGGCAGCTGTTAGATATAGTGGTCCGATCCGGACCAAACTTTCACAAATCGTGCATGGCTATGTCAAATAAATAAATATTTAATTCGGTTGCAATAGCTTGGAAAACAAAACAAATTTTCATATAAAGACTTGTTTTCATATCGGTCGTTTGTATGGCAGCTATATGATATAGTGGTCCGATCGGACCAAACTTTTACGAATTGTGTATGGCTATGCCAAATGAACAAATGTTCAATTCGGAAAACAAATTTCCATATAAAGACTTGTTTTCATATCGGTCGTTTGTATGGCAGCTATATGATAAAGTGGTCCGATCCGGACCAAACTTTCACAAATCGTGTATGGTTTATTTCGTATGAATAAACGATGAATTCGGTTGCAATAGCTTGGAAAACAAAAAAGTTTTCAATACAAAGACTTGTTTTCATTTTCGCTCGTTTGTATGGCAGCTATTAGATATAGTGGTCCGATCCGGACCAAACTTTCACAAATCGTGCATGGCTATGTCAAATAAATAAATGTTGAATTTGGTTGCAATAAAATAGAAAAAAAAATTTTTCCATACAGAGACTTGTTTTCATATCGGTCGTTTGTATTGTAGGTATATGATATAGTGGTCCCATCCGGATCAAACTTTCACAAATCGTGTATGGCTATGTCAAATAAATAAATGTTTAATTCGGTTGCAATAGCTTGGAAAACCAAAAAAAATTTCCATACAAAGACTTGTTTTCATATCGGTCGTTTGTATAGCAGCTATATGATATAGTGGTCCGATCCGGACCAAACTTTCAAAAATCGTGTACGGCTATGTCAAATAAATAAATGTTTAATACAGTTGCAATAGCTTGGAAAACAAAACAAATTTCCATATGAAGACTTGTTTTCATATCGGTCGTTTGTATGGCAGCTATTAGATATAGTGGTCCGATCCGGACCAAACTTTCACAAATCGTGTATGACTATGTCAAATAAATAAATTTTTAATTCGGTTGCAATAGCTTGGAAAACAAAACAAATTTCCATATAAAGAATTGTTTTCATATCGGTTGTTTGTATGGCAGCTATATGATATAGTGGTCCGATCAGGACCAAACCTTTACAAATTGTGATAAGCTATGTCGGATGAATAAATGTTCAAGTCGGTTGCGATAGCTTGGAGAACAAAAAAGTTTCCCATACAAAGACTTGTTTTCATATCGGTCGTTTGTATGACAGCTCTGTGTAATAGTGGTCCGATCCGGACCAAAGTTTTACAAATTGTGTATAGCTAAGTTGGATGAATAAATGTTTAAGTCAATTGCGATAGCTTGCAGAACAAAAAGTTTTCAGTACAAAGACTTGTTTTCATTTTCGCGCGTTTGTATGGCAGCTGTTAGATATAGTGGTCCGATCCGGACCAAACTTTCACAAATCGTGCATGGCTATGTCAAATAAATAAATATTTAATTCGGTTGCAATAGCTTGGAAAACAAAACAAATTTCCATATAAAGACTTGTTTTCATATCGGTCGTTTGTATGGCAGCTATATGATATAGTGGTCCGATCGGACCAAACTTTTACGAATTGTGTATGGCTATGTCAAATGAACAAATGTTCAATTCGGAAAACAAATTTCCATATAAAGACTTGTTTTCATATCGGTCGTTTGTATGGCAGCTATATGATATAGTGGTCCGATCCGGACCAAACTTTCACAAATCGTGTATGGTTTATTTCGTATGAATAAACGATGAATTCGGTTGCAATAGCTTGGAAAACAAAAAGTTTTCAATACAAAGACTTGTTTTCATTTTCGCTCGTTTGTATGGCAGCTATTAGATATAGTGGTCCGATCCGGACCAAACTTTCACAAATCGTGCATGGCTATGTCAAATAAATAAATGTTGAATTTGGTTGCATAAAATAGAAAAATAAAAATTTTCCATTCAGAGACTTGTTTTCATATCGGTCGTTTGTATTGTAGGTATATGATATAGTGGTCCCATCCGGATCAAACTTTCACAAATCGTGTATGGCTATGTCAAATAAATAAATGTTTAATTCGGTTGCAATAGCTTGGAAAACCAAAAAAATTTCCATACAAAGACTTGTTTTTATATCGGTCGTTTGTATGGCAGCTATATGATATAGTGGTCCGATCCGGACCAAACTTTCACAAATCGTGCATGGCTATGTCAAATGAATAAATGTTGAATTCGGTTGCAATAAGTTGGAAAACAAAAAAATTTTCCATACAAAGACATGTTTTCATTTTCGCTCGTTTGTATGGCAGCTATTAGATATAGTGGTCCGATCCAGACCAAACTTTCACAAATTGTGCATGGCTATGTCAAATAAATAAATGTTTAATTCGCTTGCAATAGCTTGGAAAGCAAAACAAATTTCCATATAAAGACTTGTTTTCATATCGGTTGTTTGTATGGCAGCTATATGATATAGTGGTCCGATCCGGACCAAACTTTTACGAATTGTGTATGGCTATGTCAAAAGCACAAATGTTTAATTCGGATGCAATAGCTTGGAAAACAAAACAAATTTCCATACAAAGACTTGTTTTCATATCGGTCGTTTGTATGGCAGCTATATGATATAGTTGTCCGATCCGGACCAAACCTTTACAAATTGTGATAGGCTATGTCGGATGAATAAATGTTCAAGTCGGTTGCGATAGCTTGGAGAACAAAAAAGTTTCCCATACAAAGACTTGTTTTCATATCGGTCGTTTGTATGACAGCTCTGTGTAATAATGGTCCGATCCGGACCAAAGTTTTACAAATTGTGTATAGCTAAGTTGGATGAATAAATGCTTAAGTCGGTTGCGATAGCTTGGAGAACAAAAAAGTTTTCAGTACAAAGACTTGTTTTCATTTTCGCGCGTTTGTATGGCAGCTGTTAGATATAGTGGTCCGATCCGGACCAAACTTTCACAAATCGTGCATGGCTATGTCAAATAAATAAATAATTAATTCGGTTGCAATAGCTTGGAAAACAAAACAAATTTCCATATAAAGACTTGTTTTCATATCGGTCGTTTGTATGGCAGCTATATGATATAGTGGTCCGATCGGACCAAACTTTTACGAATTGTGTATGGCTATGTCAAATGAACAAATGTTCAATTCGGAAAACAAATTTCCATATAAAGACTTGTTTTCATATCGGTCGTTTGTATGGCAGCTATATGATATAGTGGTCCGATCCGGACCAAACTTTCACAAATCGTGTATGGTTTATTTCGTATGAATAAACGATGAATTCGGTTGCAATAGCTTGGAAAACAAAAAAGTTTTCAATACAAAGACTTGTTTTCATTTTCGCTCGTTTGTATGGCAGCTATTAGATATAGTGGTCCGATCCGGACCAAACTTTCACAAATCGTGCATGGCTATGTCAAATAAATAAATGTTGAATTTGGTTGCAAAAAAATAGAAAAAAAAAATTTTCCATACAGAGACTTGTTTTCATATCGGTCGTTTGTATTGTAGGTATATGATATAGTGGTCCCATCCGGATCAAACTTTCACAAATCGTGTATGGCTATGTCAAATAAATAAATGTTTAATTCGGTTGCAATAGCTTGGAAAACCAAAAAAAATTTCCATACAAAGACTTGTTTTTATATTGGTCGTTTGTATGGCAGCTATATGATATAGTTGTCCGATCCGGACCAAACCTTTACAAATTGTGATAGGCTATGTCGGATGAATAAATGTTCAAGTCGGTTGCGATAGCTTGGAGAACAAACAAATTTCCATACAAAGACTTTATTTTTATATCGGTCGTTTGTATGGCAGCTATATGATATAGTGGTCCGATCCGGACGAAACTTTCATAAATCGTATATGGTTTATTTCGCATGAATAAACGTTGAATTCGGTTGCAATAGCTTGGAAAACAAAAAAGTTTTCAATACAAAGACTTGTTTTCATTTTCGCTCGTTTGTATGGCAGCTATTAGATATAGTGGTCCGATCCGGACCAAACTTTCACAAATCGTGCACGGCTATGTCAAATGAATAAATGTTGAATTCGGTTGCAATAAGTTGGAAAACAAAAAAATTTTCCATACAAAGACATGTTTTCATTTTCGCTCGTTTGTATGGCGGCTATTAGATATAGTGGTCCGATCCGGACCAAACTTTCACAAATCGTGCATGGCTATGTCAAATAAATAAATGTTTATTTCGGTTGCAATAGCTTGGAAAACAAAACAAATTTCCATACAAAGACTTGTTTTCATATCGGTCGTTTGTATGGCAGCTATATGATATAGTGGTCCGATCCGGACCAAACTGTCAAAAATCGTGTACGGCTATGTTAAATAAATAAATGTTTAATACAGTTGCAATAGCTTGGAAAACAAAACAAATTTCCATATGAAGACTTGTTTTCATATCGGTCGTTTGTATGGCAGCTATTAGATATAGTGGTCCGATCCGGAACAAACTTTCACAAATCGTGTATGACTATGTCAAATAAATAAATTTTTAATTCGGTTGCAATAGCTTGGAAAACAAAACAAATTTCCATATAAAGACTTGTTTTCATATCGGTTGTATGTATGGCAGCTATATGATATAGTGGTCCGCTCCGGACCAAACTTTTACAAATTGTGATAGGCTATGTCGGATGAATAAATGTTCAAGTCGGTTGCGATAGCTTGGAGAACAAAAAAGTTTCCCATACAAAGACTTGTTTTCATATCGGTCGTTTGTATGACAGCTCTGTGATATAGTGGTCCGATCAGGACCAAACTTTTACAAATTGTGTATAGCTAAGTCGCATAAATAAATGTTTAAGTCGGTTGCGATAGCTTGGAGAACAAAAAAGTTTTCCATACAAAGACTTGTTTTCATATCGGTCGTTTGTATGACAGCTCTGTGCTATAGTGGTCCGATCCGGACCAAACTTTCACAAATCGTGTATGGCAATGCCGAATAAATAAATATTGCATTCAGTTGCAATAGTTGGAAAACAAAAAAGTTTCCCATACAAAGACTTGTTTTCATATCGGTCGTTTGTATTACAGCTCTGTGATATAGTGGTCCTATCCCGACCAAACTTTTACAAATTGTGAATGGCTATGTTAAATGAATAAATTTTCAATTCGGTTGCAAAAGCTTGGAAAACAAAAAAGTTTTCCATACAAAGACTTGTTTTCATATCGGTCGTTTGTATGACAGCTCTGTGATATAGTGGTCCGATCAGGACCAAACTTTTACGAATTGTGATAGGCTATGTCGGATGAATAAATTTTCAAGTCGGTTGCGATAGCTTGGAGAACAAAAAAGTTTTCCATACAAAGACTTGTTTTCATATTGGTCGTTTGTATGACAGCTCTGTGATATAGTGGTCTGATCCGGACCAAACTTATACAAATCGTGTATGGCTATGTCAAATAAATAAATGTTTAATTCGGTTGCAATAAGTTGGAAAACAAAATAATTTTCCATACAAAGACTTGTTCTCATATCGGTCGTTTGTATTACAGTTCTGTGATGTAGTGGTCCGATCCCGACCAAACTTTTACAAATTGTGAATGGCTATGTTAAATGAATAAATTTTCAATTCGGTTGCAACAGCTTGGAAAACAAAAAAGTTTTCCATACAAAGACTTGTTTTCATATCGGTCGTTTGTATGACAGCTCTGTGATATAGTGGTCCGATCCGGACCAAAGTTTTGCAAATTGTGTATAGCTAAGTTGGATGAATAAATGTTTAAGTCGGTTGCGATAGCTTGGAGAACAAAAAAGTTTGTAGTACAAAGACTTGTTTTCATTTTCGCGCGTTTGTATGGCAGCTATTAGATATAGTGGTCCGATCCGGACCAAACTTTCACAAATCGTGCATGGCTATGTCAAATAAATAAATGTTTAATTCGGTTGCAATAGCTTGGAAAACAAAACAAATTTCCATACAAAGACTTGTTTCATATCGGTCGTTTGTATGGCAGCTATATGAAATAGTGGTCCGATCGGACCAAACTTTTACGAATTGTGTATGGCTATGTCAAATGAACAAATGTTCAATTCGGTTGCAATAGCTTGGAAAACAAAACAAATTTCCATATAAAGACTTGTTTTCATATCGGTCGTTTGTATGACAGCTCTGTGATTAAGTGCTCTAATCCAGACCAAACTTTTACAAATCGTGCATGGCTATGTCAAATGAATAAATTTTGAGTTCGGTTGCAATAAGTTGGAAAACAAAAAAAATTTTCCATACAAAGACTTGTTTTCATTTTCGCTCGTTTGTATGGCAGCTGTTAGATATAGTGGTCCGATCCGGACCAAACTTTCACAAATCGTGCATGGCTATGTCAAATAAATAAATGTTTAATTCGGTTGCGATAGCTTGGAGAACAAAAAAGTTTCCATACAAAGACTTGTTTTTATATTGGTCGTTTGTATGGCAGCTATATGATATAGTTGTCCGATCCGGACCAAACCTTTACAAATTGTGATAGGCTATGTCGGATGAATAAATGTTCAAGTCGGTTGCGATAGCTTGGAGAACAAACAAATTTCCATACAAAGACTTTATTTTTATATCGGTCGTTTGTATGGCAGCTATATGATATAGTGGTCCGATCCGGACCAAACTTTCACAAATCGTGTATGGTTTATTTCGCATGAATAAACGTTGAATTCGGTTGCAATAGCTTGGAAAACAAAAAAGTTTTCAATACAAAGACTTGTTTTCATTTTCGCTCGTTTGTATGGCAGCTATTAGATATAGTGGTCCGCTCCGGACCAAACTTTCACAAATCGTGCACGGCTATGTCAAATGAATAAATGTTGAATTCGGTTGCAATAAGTTGGAAAACAAAAAAATTTTCCATACAAAGACATGTTTTCATTTTCGCTCGTTTGTATGGCAGCTATTAGATATAGTGGTCCGATCCGGACCAAACTTTCACAAATCGTGCATGGCTATGTCAAATAAATAAATGTTTATTTCGGTTGCAATTGCTTGGAAAGCAAAACAAATTTCCATATAAAGACTTGTTTTCATATCGGTTGTTTGTATGGCAGCTATATGATATAGTGGTCCGATCCGGACCAAACTTTTACGAATTGTGTATGGCTATGTCAAACGAACAAATGTTTAATTCGGTTGCAATATCTTGGAAAACAAAACAAATTTCCATACAAAGACTTGTTTTCATATCGGTCGTTTGTATGGCAGCTATATGATATAGTGGTCCGATCCGGACCAAACTGTCAAAAATCGTGTACGGCTATGTTAAATAAATAAATGTTTAATACAGTTGCAATAGCTTGGAAAACAAAACAAATTTCCATATGAAGACTTGTTTTCATATCGGTCGTTTGTATGGCAGCTATTAGATATAGTGGTCCGATCCGGAACAAACTTTCACAAATCGTGTATGACTATGTCAAATAAATAAATTTTTAATTCGGTTGCAATAGCTTGGAAAACAAAACAAATTTCCATATAAAGACTTGTTTTCATATCGGTTGTATGTATGGCAGCTATATGATATAGTGGTCCGCTCCGGACCAAACTTTTACAAATTGTGATAGGCTATGTCGGATGAATAAATGTTCAAGTCGGTTGCGATAGCTTGGAGAACAAAAAAGTTTCCCATACAAAGACTTGTTTTCATATCGGTCGTTTGTATGACAGCTCTGTGATATACTGGTCCGATCAGGACCAAACTTTTACAAATTGTGTATAGCTAAGTCGCATAAATAAATGTTTAAGTCGGTTGCGATAGCTTGGAGAACAAAAAAGTTTTCCATACAAAGACTTGTTTTCATATCGGTCGTTTGTATGACAGCTCTGTGCTATAGTGGTCCGATCCGGACCAAACTTTCACAAATCGTGTATGGCAATGCCGAATAAATAAATATTGCATTCAGTTGCAATAGTTGGAAAACAAAAAAGTTTCCCATACAAAGACTTGTTTTCATATCGGTCGTTTGTATTACAGCTCTGTGATATAGTGGTCCGATCCCGACCAAACTTTTACAAATTGTGAATGGCTATGTTAAATGAATAAATTTTCAATTCGGTTGCAAAAGCTTGGAAAACAAAAAAGTTTTCCATACAAAGACTTGTTTTCATATCGGTCGTTTGTATGACAGCTCTGTGATATAGTGGTCCGATCAGAACCAAACTTTTACGAATTGTGAATGGCTATGTTAAATGAATAAATTTTCAATTCGGTTGCAACAGCTTGGAAAACAAAAAAGTTTTCCATACAAAGGCTTGTTTTCATATAGGTCGTTTGTATGACAGCTCTGTGATATAGTGGTCCGATCCGGACCAAAGTTTTGCAAATTGTGTATAGCTATGTCGGATGAATAAATTTTCAAGTCGGTTGCGATAGCTTGGAGAACAAAAAAGTTTTCCATACAAAGACTTGTTTTCATATTGGTCGTTTGTATGACAGCTCTGTGATATAGTGGTCTGATCCGGACCAAACTTATACAAATCGTGTATGGCTATGTCAAATAAATAAATGTTTAATTCGGTTGCAATAAGTTGGAAAACAAAATAATTTTCCATACAAAGACTTGTTTTCATATCGGTCGTTTGTATTACAGTTCTGTGATGTAGTGGTCCGATCCCGACCAAACTTTTACAAATTGTGAATGGCTATGTTAAATGAATAAATTTTCAATTCGGTTGCAACAGCTTGGAAAACAAAAAAGTTTTCCATACAAAGACTTGTTTTCATATCGGTCGTTTGTATGACAGCTCTGTGATATAGTGGTCCGATCCGGACCAAAGTTTTGCAAATTGTGTATAGCTAAGTTGGATGAATAAATGTTTAAGTCGGTTGCGATAGCTTGGAGAACAAAAAAGTTTGTAGTACAAAGACTTGTTTTCATTTTCGCGCGTTTGTATGGCAGCTATTAGATATAGTGGTCCGATCCGGACCAAACTTTCACAAATCGTGCATGGCTATGTCAAATAAATAAATGTTTAATTCGGTTGCAATAGCTTGGAAAACAAAACAAATTTCCATACAAAGACTTGTTTCATATCGGTCGTTTGTATGGCAGCTATATGATATAGTGGTCCGATCGGACCAAACTTTTACGAATTGTGTATGGCTATGTCAAATGAACAAATGTTCAATTCGGTTGCAATAGCTTGGAAAACAAAACAAATTTCCATATAAAGACTTGTTTTCATATCGGTCGTTTGTACGACAGCTCTGTGATTAAGTGCTCTAATCCAGACCAAACTTTTACAAATCGTGCATGGCTATGTCAAATGAATAAATTTTGAGTTCGGTTGCAATAAGTTGGAAAACAAAAAAATTTTCCATACAAAGACTTGTTTTCATTTTCGCTCGTTTGTATGGCAGCTGTTAGATATAGTGGTCCGATCCGGACCAAACTTTCACAAATCGTGCATGGCTATGTCAAATAAATAAATGTTTAATTCGGTTGCAATAGCTTGGAAAACAAAACAAATTTCCATACAAAGACTTGTTTCATATCGGTCGTTTGTATGGCAGCTATATGATATAGTGGTCCGATCGGACCAAACTTTTACGAATTGTGTATGGCTATGTCAAATGAACAAATGTTCAATTCGGTTGCAATAGCTTGGAAAACAAAACAAATTTCCATATAAAGACTTGTTTTCATATCGGTCGTTTGTATGACAGCTCTGTGATTAAGTGCTCTAATCCAGACCAAACTTTTACAAATCGTGTATGGCTATGTCAAATGAATAAATGTTGAATTCGGTTGCAATAGCTTGGAAAACAAAACAAATTTTCATACAAACACTTGTTTTCATATCGGTTGTTTGTATGGCAGCTATATGATATAGTGGTCCGATCCGGACCACACTTTTACGAATTGTGTATTGCTATGTCAAATGAACAAATGTTTAATTCGGTTGCAATAGCTTGGAAAACAAAACAAATTTCCATACAAAGACTTGTTTTCATATCGGTCGTTTGTATGGCAGCTATATGATATAGTGGTCCGATCCGGACCAAACTTTCACAAATCGTGTATGGTTTATTTCGCATGAATAAACGTTGAATTCGGTTGCAATAGCTTGGAAAACAAAAAAGTTTTCAATACAAAGACTTGTTTTCATTTTCGCTCGTTTGTATGGCAGCAATTAGATATAGTGGTCCGATCCGGACCAAACTTTCACAAATCGTGTATGGCTATGTCAATTAAATAAATGTTGAATTTGGTTGCAATAAAATGGAACAAAAAAAATTTTCCATACAGAGACTTGTTTTCATATCGGTCGTTTGTATTGTAGGTATATGATATGTCCC
The DNA here is from genome assembly GCA_035047645.1 of Drosophila merina. Classification (NCBI taxonomy): domain Eukaryota; kingdom Metazoa; phylum Arthropoda; class Insecta; order Diptera; family Drosophilidae; genus Drosophila; species Drosophila merina. Next base: position 563,661 of record JAWNPH010000014.1, on the reverse strand, counting down.
ATCCGGATCAAACTTTCACAAATCGTGTATGGCTATGTCAAATAAATAAATGTTTAATTCGGTTGCAATAGATTGGAAAACAAAACAAATTTCCATACAATGACTTGTTTTCATATCGGTCGTTTGTATGGCAGCTATATGATATAGTGGTCCGATCCGGACCAAACTTTTACAAATCGTGTACGGTTTTTTCGCATGAATAAACGTTGAATTCGGTTGCAATAGCTGGAAAAAAAAAAGTTATCAATACAAAGACTTGTTTTCATTTTAGCTCGTTTGTATGGCAGCTATTAGATATAGTGGTCCGATCCGGACCAAACTTTCACAAATCGTGCATGGCTATGTCAAATAAATAAATGTTGAATTTGGTTGCAATAAAATAGAAAAAAAAAATTTTCCATACAAAGACTTGTTTTCATTTTCGCTCGTTTGTATGGCAGCTATTAGATATAGTGGTCCGATCCGGACCAAACTTTCACAAATCGTGCATGGCTATGTCAAATAAATAAATGTTTATTTCGGTTGCAATTGCTTGGAAAGCAAAACAAATTTCCATATAAAGACTTGTTTTCATATCGGTTGTTTGTATGGCAGCTATATGATATAGTGGTCCGATCCGGACCAAACTTTTACGAATTGTGTATGGCTATGTCAAACGAACAAATGTTTAATTCGGTTGCAATATCTTGGAAAACAAAACAAATTTCCATACAAAGACTTGTTTTCATATCGGTCGTTTGTATGGCAGCTATATGATATAGTGGTCCGATCCGGACCAAACTGTCAAAAATCGTGTACGGCTATGTTAAATAAATAAATGTTTAATACAGTTGCAATAGCTTGGAAAACAAAACAAATTTCCATATGAAGACTTGTTTTCATATCGGTCGTTTGTATGGCAGCTATTAGATATAGTGGTCCGATCCGGAACAAACTTTCACAAATCGTGTATGACTATGTCAAATAAATAAATTTTTAATTCGGTTGCAATAGCTTGGAAAACAAAAAAGTTTTCCATACAAAGACTTGTTTTCATATCGGTCGTTTGTATGACAGCTCTGTGATATAGTGGTCCGATCAGGACCAAACTTTTACAAATTGTGAAAGGCTATGTCTGATAAATAAATGTTGAAGTCGGTTGCGATAGCTTGGAGAACAAAAAAGTTTTCCATACAAAGACTTGTTTACATATCGGTCGTTTGTATGACAGCTCTGTGATATAGTGGTCTGATCCGGACCAAACTTCTACAAATCGTTTATGGCTATTTCATCTAAATAAATTCGGAATTCGGTTGCAATAATTTGGAAAACAAAATTATTTTCTCATACAAAGACTTGTTTTCATATCGGTCGTTTGTATGACAGTTCTGTGATCTAGTGGTTCGATCCGGACCAAACTTTTACAAATTGTGAATGGCTATTTTAAATAAATAAATTTTCAATTCGGTTGCAATAGCTTGGAAAACAAAAAAGTTTTTTATACAAAGACTTGTTTTCATATCGGTCGTTTGTATGGCAGCTATATGATATAGTGGTCCGATCCGAACCAAACTTTAACAAATTAAGTATGGCTATGTCGGATGAATAAATGTTCAAGCCGGTTGCGATAACTTGGAGAACAAAAAAGTTTTCAGTACAAAGACTTGTTTTCATTTTCGCTCGTTTGTATGGCAGCTATTAGATATAGTGGTCCGATCCGGACCAAACTTTCACAAATCGTGCATGGCTATGTCAAATAAATAAATGTTTAATTCAGTTGCAATAGCTGGGAAAACAAAACAAATTTCCATATAAAGACTAGTTTTCATATCGGTCGTTTGTATGACAGCTCTGTGATATAGTGGACTTATGCAGACCAAACTTTTATCTATCTCCAATGAATAAATGTTGGATTCGGTTGCAATAGCTTGGAAAACAAAACAAATTTTCATACAAACACTTGTTTTCATATCGGTTGTTTGTATGGCAGCTATATGATATAGTGGTCCGATCCGGACCAAACTTTTACGAATTGTGTATGGCTATGTCAAATGAACAAATGTTCAATTCGGTTGCAATAGCTTGGAAAACAAAACAAATTTCCATACAAATTTCATATCGGTCGTTTGTATGGCAGCTATTAGATATAGTGGTCCGATCCGGACCAAACTTTCACAAATCGTGTACGACTATGTCAAATAAATAAATGTTTAATACAGTTGCAATAGCTTGGAAAACAAAACAAATTTCCATATAAAGACTTGTTTTCATATCGGTCGTTTGTATTACAGCTCTGTGATATAGTGGTCCGATCCGGACCAAACTTTTACAAATTGTGTGTGGCTATGTTAAATGAATAAATTTTCAATTCGTTTGCAAAAGCTTGGAAAACAAAAAAGTTTTCCATACAAAGACTTGTTTTCATATCGGTCGTTTGTATGACAGCTCTGTGATATAGTGGTCCGATCAGGACCAAACTTTTACAAATTGTGAAAGGCTATGTCTGATAAATAAATGTTGAAGTCGGTTGCGATAGCTTGGAGAACAAAAAAGTTTTCCATACAAAGACTTGTTTACATATCGGTCGTTTGTATGACAGCTCTGTGATTTAATGGTCTGATCCGGACCAAACTTCTACAAATCGTTTATGGCTATTTCATCTAAATAAATTCGGAATTCGGTTGCAATAATTTGGAAAACAAAATTATTTTCTCATACAAAGACTTGTTTTCATATCGGTCGTTTGTATGACAGTTCTGTGATCTAGTGGTTCGATCCGGACCAAACTTTTACAAATTGTGAATGGCTATTTTAAATAAATAAATTTTCAATTCGGTTGCAATAGCTTGGAAAACAAAAAAAGTTTTTTATACAAAGACTTGTTTTCATATCGGTCGTTTGTATTACAGCTATATGATATAGTGGTCCGATCCGAACCAAACTTTAACAAATTGTGTATGGCTATGTCGGATGAATAAATTTTCAAGCCGGTTGCGATAACTTGGAGAACAAAAAAGTTTTCAGTACAAAGACTTGTTTTCATTTTCGCTCGTTTGTATGGCAGCTATTAGATATAGTGGTCCGATCCGGACCAAACTTTCACAAATCGTGCATGGCTATGTCAAATAAATAAATGTTTAATTCAGTTGCAATAGCTGGGAAAACAAAACAAATTTCCATATAAAGACTAGTTTTCATATCGGTCGTTTGTATGACAGCTCTGTGATATAGTGGACTTATGCAGACCAAACTTTTATCTATCTCCAATGAATAAATGTTGGATTCGGTTGCAATAGCTTGGAAAACAAAACAAATTTTCATACAAACACTTGTTTTCATATCGGTTGTTTGTATGGCAGCTATATGATATAGTGGTCCGATCCGGACCAAACTTTTACTAATTGTGTATGGCTATGTCAAATGAACAAATGTTCAATTCGGTTGCAATAGCTTGGAAAACAAAACAAATTTTCATACAAACACTTGTTTTCATATCGGTTGTTTGTATGGCAGCTATATGATATAGTGGTCCGATCCGGACCAAACTTTTACGAATTGTGTATGGCTATGTCAAATGAACAAATGTTTAATTCGGTTGCAATAGCTTTGGAAAACAAAACAAATTTCCTTACAAAGACTTGTTTTCATATGCGTCGTTTGTATGGCAGCTATATGATATAGCGGTCCGATCCGGACCAAACTTTCACAAATCGTGCATGGCTATGTCAAATAAATAAATGTTGAATTCGGTTGCAATAAGTTGGAAAACAAAAAAAATTTCCATACATTTCCATACATTGTTTTCATTTTCGCTCGTTTGTATGGCAGCTATTAGATATAGTGGTCCGATCCGGACCAAACTTTCACTAATCGTGCATGGCTATGTCAAATAATTAAAAATTTAATTCGGTTGCAATAGCTTGGAAAACAAAACAAATTTCCATATAAAGACTTGTTTTAATATCGGTTGTTTGTATGGCAGCTATATGATATAGTGGTCCGATCCGAACCAACCTTCTACAAATCGTGCATAGCTATTTCAAATAAATAAATTCGGAATTCGGTTGCAATAAAATGGAAAACAAAAAAGTTTTCCATACAAAGACTTGTTTTCATATCGGTCGTTGGTATGACAGCTCTGTGATATAGTGGTCCGATCCGGACCAAAGTTTTACAAATTGTGTATGGCTAAATCGGATGAATAAATGTGCAAGTCCGTTGCGATAGCTTGGAGAACAAAAAAGTTTTCATTACAAAGACATGTTTTCATTTTCGATCGTTTGTATGGCAGCTATTAGATATAGTGGTCCGATCCGGAACAAACTTTCACAAATCGTGCACGGCTATGTCAAATAAATAAATGTTGAATTTGGTTGCAATAAAATGGAAAAAAAAAATTTTTCCATACAAAGATTTGTTTTTATATCGGTCGTTTGTATTGTAGGTATATGATATAGTGGTCCCATCCGGATCAAACTTTCACAAATCGTGTATGGCTATGTCAAATAAATAAATGTTTAATTCGGTTGCAATAGCTTGGAAAACAAAACAAATTTCCATACAAAGACTTGTTTTCATATCGGTCGTTTGTATGGCAGCCATATGATATAGTGGTCCGATCCGGACCAAACTTTCACAAATCGTGTATGGTTTATTTCGCATGAATAAACGTTGAATTCGGTTGCAATAGCTTGGAAACCAAAAAAGTTTTCAATACAAAGACTTGTTTTCATTTTCGCTTGTTTGTATGGCAGCTATTAGATATAGTGGTCCGATCCGGACCAAACTTTCACAAATCGTGCAGGGCTATGTCAAATGAATAAATGTTGAATTCGGTTGCAATAAGTTGGAAAACAAAACAAATTTCCATATAAAGACTTGTTTTCATATCGGTTGTTTGTATGGCAGCTATATGATATAGTGGTCCGATCCGGACCAAACTTTCACAAATTGTGTATGACTATGTCAAATAAATAAATGTTTAATACAGTTGCAATAGCTTGGAAAACAAAACAAATTTCCATATAAAGACTTGTTTTCATATCGGTTGTTTGTATGGCAGCTATATGATATAGTGGTCCGATCGGACCAAACTTTCACAAATCGTGCATGGCTATGTCAAATGAATAAATGTTGAATTCGGTTGCAATAAGTTGGAAAAAAAACAAATTTCCATATAAAGACTTGTTTTCATATCGGTTGTTTGTATGGCAGCTATATGATATAGTAGTCCGATCCGGAACAAACTTTCACAAATTGTGTATGACTATGTCAAATAAATAAATGTTTAATACAGTTGCAATAGCTTGGAAAACAAAACAAATTTCCATACAAAGACTTGTTTTCATATCGGTCGTTTGTATGGCAGCTATATGATATAGTGGTCCGATCCGGACCAAACTTTTACAAATTGTGTATGACTATGTCAAATAAATAAATGTTTAATACAGTTGCAAGAGCTTGGAAAACAAAACAAATTTCCATATAAAGACTTGTTTTCATATCGGTCGTTTGTATCACAGCTCTGTGATATAGTGGTCCGATCCGGACCAAACTTTTCAAAATTGTGTGTGGCTATGTTAAATAAATAAATTTTGAATTCGTTTGCAAAAGCTTTGAAAACAAAAAAGTTTTCCATACAAAGACTTGTTTTCATATCGGTCGTTTGTATGACAGCTCTGTGATATAGTGGTCCGATCAGGACCAAACTTTTACAAATCGTGTATTGCTATTCCATCTAAATAAATTCGGAATTCGGTTGCAATAAGTTGGAAAACAAAATCATTTTCTCATACAAAGACTTGTTTTCATATCGTTCGTTTGTATGACAGTTCTGTGATATAGTGGTTCGATCCGGACCAAACTTTTACAAATTGTGAATGGCTATTTTAAATGAATAAATTTTCAATTCGGTTGCAATAAGTTGGAAAACAAAAAAGTTTTCCATACAAAGACTTGTTTTCATATCGGTCGTTGGTATGACAGCTCTGTGATATAGTGGTCCGATCCGGACCAGAGTTTTACAAATTGTGTATGGCTAAGTCGGATGAATAAATGTTGAAGTCGGTTGCGATAGCTTGGAGAACAAAAAAGTTTTCCATACAAAGACTTGTTTACATATCGGTCGTTTGTATGACAGCTCTGTGATATAATGGTCTGATCCGGACCAAACTTCTACAAATCGTGTATGGCTATTTCATCTAAATAAATTCGGAATTCGGTTGCAATAAGTTGGAAAACAAAATTATTTTCTCATACAAAGACTTGTTTTCATATCGGTCGTTTGTATGACAGTTGTGTGATATAGTGGTTCGATCCGGACCAAACTTTTACAAATTGTGAATGGCTATTTTAAATGAATAAATTTTCAATTCGGTTGCAATAAATTGGATAACAAAAAAGTTTTCCATACAAAGACTTGTTTTCATATCGGTCGTTGATATGACAGCTCTGTGATATAGTGCTCCGATCCGGACCAGAGTTTTACAAATTGTGTATGGCTAAGTCGGATGAATAAATGTTCAAGTCCGTTGCGATAGCTTGGAGAACAAAAAAGTTTTCAGTACAAAGACATGTTTTCATTTTCGCTCGTTTGTATGGCAGCTATTAGATATAGTGGTCCGATCCGGAACAAACTTTCACAAATCGTGCACGGCTATGTCAAATAAATAAATGTTTAATTCGGTTGCAATAGCTTGGAAAACAAAACAAATTTCCATATAAAGACTTGTTTTCATATGGGTCGTTTGTATGGCAGCTATATGATATAGTGGTCCGATCCAGACCAAACTTTTACGAATTGTGTATGGCTATGTCAAATGAACAAATGTTTAATTCGCTTGCAATAGCTTGGAAAACAAAACAAATTTCCATACAAAGACTTGTTTTCATATGGGTCGTTTGTATGGCAGCTATATGATATAGTGGTCCGATCCAGACCAAACTTTCACAAATCGTGCACGGCTATGTTAAATGAATAAATGTTGAATTCGGTTGCAATAAGTTGGAAAACAAAAAAATTTTCCATACAAAGACTTGTTTTCATTTTCGCTCGTTTGTATGGCAGCTATTAGATATAGTGGTCCGATCCGGACCAAACTTTCACAAATCGTGCATGGCTCTGTCAAATAAATAAAAGTTTAATTCGGTTGCAATAGCTTGGAAAACAAAACAAATTTCCATATAAAGACTTGTTTTCATATCGGTTGTTTGTATGGCAGCTATATGATATAGTGGTCCGATCCGGACCAACCTTCTACAAATCGTGTATGGCTATTTCAAATAAATAAATTCGGAATTCGGTTGCAATAAAATATAAAACCAAAAAGTTTTCCATACAAAGACTTGTGTTCATATCGGTCGTTGGTATGACAGCTCTGTGATATAGTGGTCCGATCCGGACCAAAGTTTTACAAATTGTGTATGGCTAAGTCGGATGAATAAATGTTCAAGTCCGTTGCGATAGCTTGGAGAACAAAAAAGTTTTCAGTACAAAGACATGTTTTCATTTTCGCTCGTTTGTATGGCAGCTATTAGATATAGTGGTCCGATCCGGAACAAACTTTCACAAATCGTGCACACCTATGTCAAATAAATAAATGTTTAATTCGGTTGCAATAGCTTGGAAAACAAAAAAAATTTCCATATAAAGACCTTGTGTTCATATCGGTCGTTTGTATGACAGCTCTGTGATATAGTGGTCTAATCCAGACAAAACTTTTACAAATCGTGTATGGCTATGTCAAATGAATAAATGTTGAATTCGGTTGCAATAGCTTGGAAAACAAAACAAATTTTTATACAAACACTTGTTTTCATATCGGTTGTTTGTATGGCAGCTATATGATATAGTGGTCCGATCCGGACCAAACTTTCACAAATCGTGTATGGTTTATTTCGCATGAATAAACGTTAAATTGGTTGCAATAGCTTGGAAAACAAAAAAGTTTTCAATACAAAGACTTGTTTTCATTTTCGCTCGTTTGTATGTCAGCTATTAGATATAGTGGTCCGATCCGGACCAAACTTTTACAAATCGTGCATGGCTACGTCAAATAAATAAATGTTGAATTTGGTTGCCATAAAATGGAAAAAAAAAAATTTTCCATACAAAGACTTGTTTTTATATCGGTCGTTTGTATAGTAGGTATATGATATAGTGGTCTCATCCGGATCAAACTTTCACAAATCGTGTATGGCTATGTCAAATAAATAAATGTTTAATTCGGTTGCAATAGCTTGGAAAACAAAACAAATTTCCATACAAAGACTTGTTTTCATATCGGTCGTTTGTATGGCAGCTATATGATATAGTGGTCCGATCCGACCAAAGTTTCACAAATCGTGCATGGCTATGTCAAATAAATAAATGTTTAATTCGGTTGCAATAGCTGGGAAAACAAAACAAATTTCCATATAAAGACTTGTTTTCATATCGGTCGTTTGTATGACAGCTCTGTGATATAGTGGACTAATGCAGACCAAACTTTTATCTATCTCCAATGAATAAATGTTGAATTCGGTTGCAATAGCTTGGAAAACAAAACAAATTTTCATACAAACACTTGTTTTCATAACGGTTGTTTGTATGGCAGCTATATGATATAGTGGTCCGATCCGGACCAAACTTTTACGAATTGTGTATAGCTATGTCAAATGAACAAATGTTTAATTCGGTTGCAATAGCTTGGAAAACAAAACAAATTTCCATATAAAGACTTGTTTTCATATCGGTCGTTTGTATTGTAGGTATATGATATAGTGGTCCCATCCGGATCAAACTTTCACAAATCATGTATGGCTATGTCAAATAATTAAATGTTTAATTCGGTTGCAATAGCTTGGAAAACAAAACAAATTTCCATATAAAGACTTGTTTTCATATCGGTCGTTTGTATGACAGCTCTGTGATATAGTGGACTATAGCAGACCAAACTTTTATCTATCTCCAATGAATAAATGTTGAATTCGGTTGCAATAGCTTGGAAAACAAAACAAATTTTCATACAAACACTTGTTTTCATATCGGTTGTTTGTATGGCAGCTATATGATAAGTGGTCCGATCCGGACCAACCTTCTACAAATCGTGTATGGCTATTTCAAATAAATAAATTCGGAATTTGGTTGCAATAAAATGGAAAACAAAAAAGTTTTCCATACAAAGACTTGTTTTCATATCGGTCGTTTGTATTGTAGGTATATGATATAGTGGTCCCATCCGGATCAAACTTTTCCAACTTATGTATGACTATTTCAAATAATTAAATGTTTAATTCGGTTGCGATAGCTTGGAAAACAAAACAAATTTCCATACAAAGACTTGTTTTCATATCGGTCGTTTGTATGGCAGCTATATGATATAGTGGTCCGATCCGGACCAAACTTTCACAAATCGTGTATGGTTTATTTCGCATGAATAAACGTTGAATTCGGTTGCAATAGCTTGGAAACCAAAAAAAGTTTTCAATACAAAGACTTGTTTTCATTTTCGCTTGTTTGTATGGCAGCTATTAGATATAGTGGTCCGATCCGGACCAAACTTTCACAAATCGTGCATGGCTATGTCAAATAAATAAATGTTGAATTTGGTTGCAATAAAATGGAAAAATAAAAATTTTCCATACAAAGACTTGTTTTTATATCGGTCGTTTGTATTGTAGGTAAATGATATAGTGGTCCCATCCGGATCAAACTTTCACAAATCGTGTATGGCTATGTCAAATAAATAAATGTTTAATTCGGTTGCAATAGCTTGGAAAACAAAACAAATTTCCATACAAAGACTTGTTTTCATATCGGTCGTTTGTATGGCAGCTATATGATATAGTGGTCCGATCCGGACCAAACTTTCACAAATCGTGCATGGCTATGTCAAATAAATAAATGTTTAATTCGGTTGCAATAGCTTGGAAAACAAAACAAATTTCCATACAAAGACTTGTTTTCATATCGGTCGTTTGTATGGCAGCTATATGATATAGTGGTCCGATCCGGACCAAACTTTCACAAATCGTGTATGGCTATGTCGGATGAATAAATGTTCAAGCCGGTTGCGATAACTTGGAGAACAAAAAAGTTTTCAGTACAAAGACTTGTTTTCATTTTCGCTCGTTTGTATGGCAGCGATTAGATATAGTGGTCCGATCCGGACCAAACTTTCACAAATCGTGCATGGCTATGTCAAATAAATAAATGTTTAATTCGGTTGCAATAGCTTGGAAAACAAAACAAATTTCCATATAAAGACTTGTTTTCATATCGGTCGTTTGTATGACAGCTCGGTGATATAGTGGACTACTGCAGACCAAACTTTTATCTATCTCCAATGAATAAATGTTGAATTCGGGTGCTATAGCTGGGAAAACAAAACACATTTTCATCCAAACACTTGTTTTCATATCTGTTGTTTGTATGGCAGCTATATGATATAGTGGACTAATGCAGACCAAACTTTTATCTATCTCCAATGAATAAATGTTGAATTCGGTTGCAATAGCTTGGAAAACAAAACAAATTTTCATACAAACACTTGTTTTCATATCGGTTGTTTGTATGGCAGCTATATGATATAGTGGTCCGATCCGGACCAACCTTCTACAAATCGTGTATGGCTATTTCAAATAAATAAATTCGGAATTTGGTTGCAATAAAATGGAAAACAAAAAAGTTTTCCATACAAAGACTTGTTTTCATATCGGTCGTTGGTATTACAGCTCTGTGATATAGTGGTCCGATCCGGACCAAAGTTTTACAAATTGTGTATGGCTAAGTCGGATGAATAAATGTTCAAGTCCGTTGCGATAGCTTGGAGAACAAAAAAGTTTTCAGTACAAAGACATGTTTTCATTTTCGCTCGTTTGTATGGCAGCTATTAGATATAGTGGTCCGATCCGGAACAAAGTTTCACAAATCGTGCACGCCTATGTCAAATAAATAAATGTTTAATTCGGTTGCAATAGCTTGGAAAACAAAACAAATTTCCATATAAAGATTTGTTTTTATATCGGTCGTTTGTATTGTAGGTATATGATATAGTGGTCCCATCCGGATCAAACTTTCACAAATCGTGTATGGCTATGTCAAATAAATAAATGTTTAATTCGGTTGCAATAGCTTGGAAAACAAAACAAATTTCCATACAAAGACTTGTTTTCATATCGGTCGTTTGTATGGCAGCCATATGATATAGTGGTCCGATCCGGACCAAACTTTCACAAATCGTGTATGGTTTATTTCGCATGAATAAACGTTGAATTCGGTTGCAATAGCTTGGAAACCAAAAAAGTTTTCAATACAAAGACTTGTTTTCATTTTCGCTTGTTTGTATGGCAGCTATTAGATATAGTGGTCCGATCCGGACCAAACTTTCACAAATCGTGCATGGCTATGTCAAATAAATAAATGTTGAATTTGCTTGCAATAAAATGGAAAAATAAAAATTTTCCATACAAAAGACTTGTTTTTATATCGGTCGTTTGTATTGTAGGTATATGATATAGTGGTCCCATCCGGATCAAACTTTCACAAATCGTGTATGACTATGTCAAATAAATAAATGTTTAATACAGTTGCAATAGCTTGGAAAACAAAACAAATTTCCATATAAAGACTTGTTTTCATATCGGTTGTTTGTATGGCAGCTATATGATATAGTGGTCCGATCGGACCAAACTTTCACAAATCGTGCATGGCTATGTCAAATGAATAAATGTTGAATTCGGTTGCAATAAGTTGGAAAACAAAACAAATTTCCATATAAAGGCTTGTTTTCATATCGGTTGTTTGTATGGCAGCTATATGATATAGTAGTCCGATCCGGAACAAACTTTCACAAATTGTGTATGACTATGTCAAATAAATAAATGTTTAATACAGTTGCAATAGCTTGGAAAACAAAACAAATTTCCATACAAAGACTTGTTTTCATATCGGTCGTTTGTATGGCAGCTATATGATATAGTGGTCCGATCCGGACCAAACTTTCACAAATCGTGTATGGTTTATTTCGCATGAATAAACGTTGAATTCGGTTGCAATAGCTTTGAAAACAAAAAGTTTTCAATACAAAGACTTGTTTTCTTTTTCGCTCGTTTGTATGGCAGCTGTTAGATATAGTGGTCCGATCCGGACCAAACTTTCACAAATCGTGCATGGCTATGTCCAATGAATAAATGTTGAATTCGGTTGCAATAAGTTGGAAAACAAAAAAATTTTCCTTACAAAGACTTGTTTTCATATCGGTTGTTTGTATGGCAGCTATATGATATAGTGGTCTGATCCGAAACAAACTTTCACAAATTGTGTATGACTATGTCAAATAAATAAATGTTTAATACAGTTGCAATAGCTTGGAAAACAAAACAAATTTCCATATAAAGACTTGTTTTCATATCGGTCGTTTGTATGGCAGCTATATGACATAGTGGTCCGATCCGGACCATACTTTCACAAATTGTGTGTGGCTATGTTAAATGAATAAATTTTCAATTCGTTTGCAAAAGCTTGGAAAACAAAAAAGTTTTCCATACAAAGACTTGTTTTCATATCGGTCATTGGTATGACAGCTCTGTGATATAGTGGTCCGATCCGGACCAAACTTTTACAAATTGTGTATTGCTATGTCAAATGAACAAATGTTTGATTCGGTTGCAATAAATTGGAAAACAAAAAAATTTTCCTTACAAAGACTTGTTTTCATTTTCGCTCGTTTGTATGGCAGCTATTAGATATAGTGGTCCGATCCGGAACAAACTTTCACAAATCGTGCATGGCTATGTCAAATAAATAAATGTTTAATTCGGTTGCAATAGCTTGGAAAACAAAACAGATTTCCATATAAAGACTTGTTTTCATATCAGTTGTTTGTATGGCAGCTATATGATATAGTGGTCCGATCCGGACCAAACTTTTACAAATTGTGTATGACTATGTCAAATAAATAAATGTTTAATACAGTTGCAATAGCTTGGAAAACAAAACAAATTTCCATATAAAGACTTGTTTTCATATCGGTCGTTTGTATCACAGCTCTGTGATATAGTGGTCCGATCCGGACCAAACTTTTCAAAATTGTGTGTGGCTATGTTAAATAAATAAATTTTGAATTCGTTTGCAAAAAGCTTTGAAAACAAAAAGTTTTCCATACAAAGACTTGTTTTCATATCGGTCGTTTGTATGACAGCTCTGTGATATAGTGGTCCGATCAGGACCACACTTTTACAAATCGTGTATTGCTATTTCATCTAAATAAATTCGGAATTCGGTTGCAATAAGTTGGAAAACAAAATTATTTTCTCATACAAAGTCTTGTTTTCATATCGTTCGTTTGTATGACAGTTCTGTGATATAGTGGTTCGATCCGGACCAAACTTTTACAAATTGTGAATGGCTATTTTAAATGAATAAATTTTCAATTCGGTTGCAATAAATTGGAAAACAAAAAAGTTTTCCATACAAAGACTTGTTTTCATATCGGTCGTTGATATGACAGCTCTGTGATATAGTGGTCCGATCCGGACCAGAGTTTTACAAATTGTGTATGGCTAAGTCGGATGATTAAATGTTCAAGTCCGTTGCGATAGCTTGGAGAACAAAAAAGTTTTCAGTACAAAGACATGTTTTCATTTTCGCTCGTTTGTATGGCAGCTATTAGATATAGTGGTCCGATCCGGAACAAACTTTCACAAATCGTGCACGGCTATGTCAAATAAATAAATGTTTAATTCGGTTGCAATAGCTTGGAAAACAAAACAAATTTCCATATAAAGACTTGTTTTCATATGGGTCGTTTGTATGGCAGCTATATGATATAGTGGTCCGATCGGACCAAACTTTTACGAATTGTGTATGGCTATGTCAAATGAACAAATGTTTAATTCGGTTGCAATAGCTTGGAAAACAAAACAAATTTCCATACAAAGACTTGTTTTCATATGGGTCGTTTGTATGGCAGCTATATGATATAGTGGTCCGATCCAGACCAAACTTTCACAAATCGTGTATGGTTTATTTCGCATGAATAAACGTTGAATTCGGTTGCAATAGCTTTGAAAACAAAAAAGTTTTCAATACAAAGACTTGTTTTCTTTTTCGCTCGTTTGTATGGCAGCTGTTAGATATAGTGGTCCGATCCGGACCAAACTTTCACAAATCGTGCATGGCTATGTCCAATGAATAAATGTTGAATTCGGTTGCAATAAGTTGGAAAACAAAAAAATTTTCCTTACAAAGACTTGTTTTCATATCGGTTGTTTGTATGGCAGCTATATGATATAGTGGTCTGATCCGAAACAAACTTTCACAAATTGTGTATGACTATGTCAAATAAATAAATGTTTAATACAGTTGCAATAGCTTGGAAAACAAAACAAATTTCCATATAAAGACTTGTTTTCATATCGGTCGTTTGTATGGCAGCTATGATACATAGTGGTCCGATCCGGACCAAACTTTCACAAATTGTGTGTGGCTATGTTAAATGAATAAATTTTCAATTCGTTTGCAAAAGCTTGGAAAACAAAAAAGTTTTCCATACAAAGACTTGTTTTCATATCGGTCATTGGTATGACAGCTCTGTGATATAGTGGTCCGATCCGGACCAAACTTTTACAAATTGTGTATTGCTATGTCAAATGAACAAATGTTTGATTCGGTTGCAATAAATTGGAAAACAAAAAAATTTTCCTTACAAAGACTTGTTTTCATTTTCGCTCGTTTGTATGGCAGCTATTAGATATAGTGGTCCGATCCGGAACAAACTTTCACAAATCGTGCATGGCTATGTCAAATAAATAAATGTTTAATTCGGTTGCAATAGCTTGGAAAACAAAACAGATTTCCATATAAAGACTTGTTTTCATATCAGTTGTTTGTATGGCAGCTATATGATATAGTGGTCCGATCCGGACCAAACTTTTACAAATTGTGTATGACTATGTCAAATAAATAAATGTTTAATACAGTTGCAATAGCTTGGAAAACAAAACAAATTTCCATATAAAGACTTGTTTTCATATCGGTCGTTTGTATCACAGCTCTGTGATATAGTGGTCCGATCCGGACCAAACTTTTCCAAAATTGTGTGTGGCTATGTTAAATAAATAAATTTTGAATTCGTTTGCAAAAGCTTTGAAAACAAAAAAGTTTTCCATACAAAGACTTGTTTTCATATCGGTCGTTTGTATGACAGCTCTGTGATATAGTGGTCCGATCAGGACCACACTTTTACAAATCGTGTATTGCTATTTCATCTAAATAAATTCGGAATTCGGTTGCAATAAGTTGGAAAACAAAATTATTTTCTCATACAAAGTCTTGTTTTCATATCGTTCGTTTGTATGACAGTTCTGTGATATAGTGGTTCGATCCGGACCAAACTTTTACAAATTGTGAATGGCTATTTTAAATGAATAAATTTTCAATTGGGTTGCAATAAATTGGAAAACAAAAAAGTTTTCCATACAAAGACTTGTTTTCATATCGGTCGTTGATATGACAGCTCTGTGATATAGTGGTCCGATCCGGACCAGAGTTTTACAAATTGTGTATGGCTAAGTCGGATGATTAAATGTTCAAGTCCGTTGCGATAGCTTGGAGAACAAAAAAGTTTTCAGTACAAAGACATGTTTTCATTTTCGCTCGTTTGTATGGCAGCTATTAGATATAGTGGTCCGATCCGGAACAAACTTTCACAAATCGTGCACGGCTATGTCAAATAAATAAATGTTTAATTCGGTTGCAATAGCTTGGAAAACAAAACAAATTTCCATATAAAGACTTGTTTTCATATCGGTCGTTTGTATGGCAGCTATATGATATAGTGGTCCGATCGGACCAAACTTTTACGAATTGTGTATGGCTATGTCAAATGAACAAATGTTTAATTCGGTTGCAATAGCTTGGAAAACAAAACAAATTTCCATACAAAGACTTGTTTTCATATGGGTCGTTTGTATGGCAGCTATATGATATAGTGGTCCGATCCAGACCAAACTTTCACAAATCGTGCATGGCTATGTTAAATGAATAAATGTTGAATTCGGTTGCAATAAGTTGGAAAACAAAAAAATTTTCCATACAAAGACTTGTTTTCATTTTCGCTCGTTTGTATGGCAGCTATTAGATATAGTGGTCCGATCCGGACCAAACTTTCACAAATCGTGCATGGCTATGTCAAATAATTAAAAGTTTCATTCGGTTGCAATAGCTTGGAAAACAAAACAAATTTCCATATAAAGACTTGTTTTCATATCGGTTGTTTGTATGGCAGCTATATGATATAGTGGTCCGATCCGGACCAACCTTCTACAAATCGTGTATGGCTATTTCAAATAAATAAATTCGGAATTCGGTTGCAATAAAATATAAAACAAAAAAGTTTTCCATACAAAGACTTGTTTTCATATCGGTCGTTGGTATGACAGCTCTGTGATATAGTGGTCCGATCCGGGCCAAAGTTTTACAAATTGTGTATGGCTAAGTCGGATGAATAAATGTTCAAGTCCGTTGCGATAGCTTGGAGAACAAAAAAGTTTTCAGTACAAAGACATGTTTTCATTTTCGCTCGTTTGTATGGCAGCTATTAGATATAGTGGTCCGATCCGAAACAAACTTTCACAAATCGTGCGCACCTATGTCAAATAAATAAATGTTTAATTCGGTTGCAATAGCTTGGAAAACAAAAAAAATTTCCATATAAAGACCTTGTGTTCATATCGGTCGTTTGTATGACAGCTCTGTGATATAGTAGTCTAATCCAGACCAAACTTTTACAAATCGTGTATGGCTATGTCAAATGAATAAATGTTGAATTCGGTTGCAATAGCTTGGAAAACAAAACAAATTTTTATACAAAGACTTGTTTTCATATCGGTCGTTTGTATGGCAGCTATATGATATAGTGGTCCGATCCGGACCAAACTTTCACAAATCGTGTATGGTTTATTTCGCATGAATAAACGTTGAATTGGTTGCAATAGCTTGGAAAACAAAAAAGTTTTCAATACAAAGACTTGTTTTCATTTTCGCTCGTTTGTATGTCAGCTATTAGATATAGTGGTCCGATCCGGACCAAACTTTTACAAATCGTGCATGGCTACGTCAAATAAATAAATGTTGAATTTGGTTGCAATAAAATGGAAAAAAAAATTTTCCATACAAAGACTTGTTTTTTATATCGGTCGTTTGTATAGTAGGTATATGATATAGTGGTCCCATCCGGATCAAACTTTCACAAATCGTGTATGGCTATGTCAAATAAATAAATGTTTAATTCGGTTGCAATAGCTTGGAAAACAAAACAAATTTCCATACAAAGACTTGTTTTCATATCGGTCGTTTGTATGGCAGCTATATGATATAGTGGTCCGATCCGGACCAAACTTTCACAAATCGTGTATGGCTATGTCGGATGAATAAATGTTCAAGCCGGTTGCGATAACTTGGAGAACAAAAAAGTTTTCAGTACAAAGACTTGTTTTCATTTTCGCTCGTTTGTATGGCAGCGATTAGATATAGTGGTCCGATCCGGACCAAACTTTCACAAATCGTGCATGGCTATGTCAAATAAATAAATGTTTAATTCGGTTGCAATAGCTGGGAAAACAAAACAAATTTCCATATAAAGACTTGTTTTCATATCGGTCGTTTGTATGACAGCTCTGTGATATAGTGGACTAATGCAGACCAAACTTTTATCTATCTCCAATGAATAAATGTTGAATTCGGTTGCAATAGCTTGGAAAACAAAACAAATTTTCATACAAACACTTGTTTTCATATCGGTTGTTTGTATGGCAGCTATATGATATAGTGGTCCGATCCGGACCAAACTTTTACGAATTGTGTATGGCTATGTCAAATGAACAAATGTTTAATTCGGTTGCAATAGCTTGGAAAACAAAACAAATTTCCATATAAAGACTTGTTTTCATATCGGTAGTTTGTATTGTAGGTATATGATATAGTGGTCCCATCCGGATCAAACTTTCACAAATCATGTATGGCTATGTCAAATAATTAAATGTTTAATTCGGTTGCAATAGCTTGGAAAACAAAACAAATTTCCATATAAAGACTTGTTTTCATATCGGTCGTTTGTATGACAGCTCTGTGATATAGTGGACTAATGCAGACCAAACTTTTATCTATCTCCAATGAATAAATGTTGAATTCGGTTGCAATAGCTTGGAAAACAAAACAAATTTTTATACAAACACTTGTTTTCATATCGGTTGTTTGTAGGGCAGCTATATGATATAGTGGTCCTATCCGGACCAAACTTTTACGAATTGTGTATGGCTGTATGGCTATGTCAAATGAACAAATGTTTAATTCGGTTGCAGTAGCTTCGAAAACAAAACAAATTTCCATACAAAGACTTGTTTTCATATCGGTCGTTTGTATGGCAGCTATATGATATAGTGGTCCGATCCGGACCAAACTTTCACAAATCGTGTATGGCTATGTCGGATGAATAAATGTTCAAGCCGGTTGCGATAACTTGGAGAACAAAAAAGTTTTCAGTACAAAGACTTGTTTTCATTTTCGCTCGTTTGTATGGCAGCTATTAGATATAGTGGTCCGATCCGGACCAAACTTTCACAAATCGTGCATGGCTATGTCAAATAAATAAATGTTTAATTCGGTTGCAATAGCTGGGAAAACAAAACAAATTTCCATATAAAGACTTGTTTTCATATCGGTCGTTTGTATGACAGCTCTGTGATATAGTGGACTAATGCAGACCAAACTTTTATCTATCTCCAATGAATAAATGTTGAATTCGGTTGCAATAGCTTGGAAAACAAAACAAATTTTCATACAAACACTTGTTTTCATATGGGTCGTTTGTATGGCAGCTATATGATATAGTGGTCCGATCCGGACCAAACTTTCACAAATCGTGCATGGCTATGTCAAATGAATAAATGTTGTATGTTCCATATAAAGACTTGTTTTCATATCGGTCGTTTGTATCGTATGTATATGATATAGTAGTCCCATCCGGATCAAACTTTCACAAATCGTGTATGGCTATGTCAAATAAATAAATGTTTAATTCAGTTGCAATAGCTTGGAAAACAAAACAAATTTCCATTTCGTATCGGTCGTTTGTATGGCAGCTATATGATATAGTGGTCCGATCCGGACCAAACTTTCACAAATCGTGTATGGCTATGTCGGATGAATAAATATTCAAGCCGGTTGCGATAACTTGGAGAACAAAAAAGTTTTCAGTACAAAGACTTGTTTTCATTTTCGCTCGTTTGTATGGCAGCTATTAGATATAGTGGTCCGATCCGGACCAAACTTTCACAAATCGTGCATGGCTATGTCAAATAAATAAATGTTTAATTCGGTTGCAATAGCTGGGAAAACAAAACAAATTTCCATATAAAGACTTGTTTTCATATCGGTCGTTTGTATGACAGCTCTGTGATATAGTGGACTAATGCAGACCAAACTTTTATCTATCTCCAATGAATAAATGTTGAATTCGGTTGCAATAGCTTGGAAAACAAAACAAATTTTCATACAAACACTTGTTTTCATATCGGTTGTTTGTATGGCAGCTATATGATATAGTGGTCCGATCCGGACCAAACTTTTACGAATTGTGTATGGCTATGTCAAATGAACAAATGTTTAATTCGGTTGCAATAGCTTGGAAAACAAAACAAATTTCCATACAAAGACTTGTTTTCATATGGGTCGTTTGTATGGCAGCTATATGATATAGTGGTCCGATCCGGACCAAACTTTCACAAATCGTGCATGGCTATGTCAAATGAATAAATGTTGAATTCGGTTGCAATAAGTTGGAAAACAAAAAAATTTTCCATACAAAGACTTGTTTTCATTTTCGCTCGTTTGTATGGCAGCTATTAGATATAGTGGTCCGATCCGGACCAAACTTTTACAAATCGTGCATGGCTATGTCAAATAATTAAAAGTTTAATTCGGTTGCAATACCTTGGAAAACAAAACAAATTTCCATATAAAGACTTGTTTTCATATCGGTTGTTTGTATGGCAGCTATATGATATAGTGGTCCGATCCGGACCAACCTTCTACAAATCGTGTATGGCTATTTCATATAAATAAATTCGGAATTCGGTTGCAACAAAATGGAAAACAAAAAAGTTTTCCATACAAAGACTTGTTTTCATATCGGTCGTTGGTATGACAGCTCTGTGATATAGTGGTCCGATCCGGACCAAAGTTTTACAAATTGTGTATGGCTAAGTCGGATGAATAAATGTTCAAGTCCGTTGCGATAGCTTGGAGAACAAAAAAGTTTTCAGTACAAAGACATGTTTTCATTTTCGCTCGTTTGTATGGCAGCTATTAGATATAGTGGTCCGATCCGGAACAAACTTTCACAAATCGTGCACGCCTATGTCAAATAAATAAATGTTTAATTCGGTTGCAATAGCTTGGAAAACAAAACAAATTTCCATATAAAGACTTGTTTTCATATCGGTCGTTTGTATTGTAGGTATATGATATAGTAGTCCCATCCGGATCAAACTTTCACAAATCGTGTATGGCTATGTCAAATAAATAAATGTTTAATTCGGTTGCTATAGCTTGGAAAACAAAACAAATTTCCATATAAAGACTTGTTTTCATATCGGTCGTTTGTATGGCAGCTATATGATATAGTTGTCCGATCGGACCAAACTTTTACGAATTGTGTATGGCTATGTCAAATGATCAAATGTTCAATTCGGTTGCAATAGCTTGGAAAACAAAACAAATTTCCATATAAAGACTTGTTTTCATATCGGTCGTTTGTATGACAGCTCTGTGATATAGTGGTCTAATCCAGACCAAACTTTTACAAATCGTGTATGGCTATGTCAAATGAATAAATGTTGAATTCGGTTGCAATAGCTTGGAAAACAAAATAAATTTTTATACAAACACTTGTTTTCATATCGGTTGTTTGTATGGTAGCTATATGATATAGTGGTCCTATCCGGACCAAACTTTTACGAATTGTGTATGGCTATGTCAAATGAACAAATGTTTAATTCGGTTGCAGTAGCTTGGAAAACAAAACCAATTTCCATACAAAGACTTGTTTTCATATCGGTCGTTTGTATGGCAGCTATATGATATAGTGGTCCGATCCGGACCAAACTTTCACAAATCGTGTATGGCTATGTCGGATGAATAAATATTCAAGCCGGTTGCGATAACTTGGAGAACAAAAAAGTTTTCAGTACAAAGACTTGTTTTCATTTTCGCTCGTTTGTATGGCAGCTATTAGATATAGTGGTCCGATCCGGACCAAACTTTCACAAATCGTGCATGGCTATGTCAAATAAATAAATGTTTAATTCGGTTGCAATAGCTGGGAAAACAAAACAAATTTCCATATAAAGACTTGTTTTCATATCGGTCGTTTGTATGACAGCTCTGTGATATAGTGGACTAATGCAGACCAAACTTTTATCTATCTCCAATGAATAAATGTTGAATTCGGTTGCAATAGCTTGGAAAACAAAACAAATTTTCATACAAACACTTGTTTTCATATCGGTTGTTTGTATGGCAGCTATATGATATAGTGGTCCGATCCGGACCAAACTTTTACGAATTGTGTATGGCTATGTCAAATGAACAAATGTTTAATTCGGTTGCAATAGCTTGGAAAACAAAACAAATTTCCATACAAAGACTTGTTTTCATATCGGTCGTTTGTATGGCAGCCATATGATATAGTGGTCCGATCCGGACCAAACTTTCACAAATCGTGTATGGCTATGTCGGATGAATAAATATTCAAGCCGGTTGCGATAACTTGGAGAACAAAAAAGTTTTCAGTACAAAGACTTGTTTTCATTTTCGCTCGTTTGTATGGCAGCTATTAGATATAGTGGTCCGATCCGGACCAAACTTTCACAAATCGTGCATGGCTATGTCAAATAAATAAATGTTTAATTCGGTTGCAATAGCTGGGAAAACAAAACAAATTTCCATATAAAGACTTGTTTTCATATCGGTCGTTTGTATTGTAGGTATATGATATAGTGGTCCCATCCGGACCAACCTTCTACAAATCGTGTATGACTATTTCAAATAAATAAATTCGGAATTCGGTTGCAATAAAATGGAAAACAAAAAAGTTTTCCATATAAAGACTTGTTTTCATATCGGTCGTTGGTATGACAGCTCTGTGATATAGTGGTCCGATCCGGACCAAAGTTTTACAAATCGTGTATGGCTAAGTCGGATGAATAAATGTTCAAGTCCGTTGCGATAGCTTGGAGAACAAAAAAGTTTTCAGTACAAAGACATGTTTTCATTTTCGCTCGTTTGTATGGCAGCTATTAGATATAGTGGTCCGATCCGGAACAAACTTTCACAAATCGTGCACGGCTATGTCAAATAAATAAATGTTTAATTCGGTTGCAATAGCTTGGAAAACAAAACAAATTTCCATATAAAGACTTGTTTTCATATCGGTCGTTTGTATTGTAGGTATATGATATAGTGGTCCCATCCGGATCAAACTTTCACAAATCATGTATGGCTATGTCAAATAATTAAATGTTTAATTCGGTTGCAATAGCTTGGAAAACAAAACAAATTTCCATATAAAGACTTGTTTTCATATCGGTCGTTTGTATGGCAGCTATATGATATAGTGGTCCGATCGGACCAAACTTTTACGAATTGTGTATGGCTATGTCAAATGAACAAATGTTCAATTCGGTTGCAATAGCTTGGAAAACAAAACAAATTTCCATATAAAGACTTGTTTTCATATCGGTCGTTTGTATGACAGCTCTGTGATATAGTGGTCTAATCCAGACCAAACTTTTACAAATCGTGTATGGCTATGTCAAATGAACAAATGTTTAATTCGGTTGCAATAGCTTGGAAAACAAAACAAATTTTTATACAAACACTTGTTTTTATATCGGTCGTTTGTATGGCAGCTATATGATATAGTGGTCCGATCCGGACCAAACTTTCACAAATCGTGTATGGCTATGTCGGATGAATAAATGTTTAAGCCGGTTGCGATAACTTGGAAAACAAAACAAATTTCCATACAAAGACTTGTTTTCATATCGGTCGTTTGTATGGCAGCTATATGATATAGTGGTCCGATCCGGACCAAACTTTCACAAATCGTGTATGGCTATGTCGTATGAATAAATATTCAAGCCGGTTGCGATAACTTGGAGAACAAAAAAGTTTTCAGTACAAAGACTTGTTTTCATTTTCGCTCGTTTGTATGGCAGCTATTAGATATAGTGGTCCGATCCGGACCAAACTTTTACGAATTGTGTATGGCTATGTCAAATGAACAAATGTTCAATTCGGTTGCAATAGCTGGGAAAACAAAACAAATTTCCATATAAAGACTTGTTTTCATATCGGTCGTTTGTATGACAGCTCTGTGATATAGTGGTCTAATCCAGACCAAACTTTTACAAATCGTGTATGGCTATGTCAAATGAACAAATGTTTAATTCGGTTGCAATAGCTTGGAAAACAAAACAAATTTTTATACAAACACTTGTTTTTATATCGGTCGTTTGTATGGCAGCTATATGATATAGTGGTCCGATCCGGACCAAACTTTCACAAATCGTGTATGGCTATGTCGGATGAATAAATGTTCAAGCCGGTTGCGATAACTTGGAGAACAAAAAAGTTTTCAGTACAAAGACTTGTTTTCATTTTCGCTCGTTTGTATGGCAGCTATTAGATATAGTGGTCCGATCCGGACCAAACTTTCACAAATCGTGCATGGCTATGTCAAATAAATAAATGTTTAATTCGGTTGCAATAGCTGGGAAAACAAAACAAATTTCCATATAAAGACTTGTTTTCATATCGGTCGTTTGTATGACAGCTCTGTGATATAGTGGACTAATGCAGACCAAACTTTTATCTATCTCCAATGAATAAATGTTGAATTCGGTTGCAATAGCTTGGAAAACAAAACAAATTTTCATACAAACACTTGTTTTCATATCGGTTGTTTGTATGGCAGCTATATGATATAGTGGTCCGATCCGGACAACACTTTTACGAATTGTGTATGGCTATGTCAAACGAACAAATGTTTAATTCGGTTGCAATAGCTTGGAAAACAAAACAAATTTCCATACAAAGACTTGTTTTCATATGGGTCGTTTGTATGGCAGCTATATGATATAGTGGTCCGATCCGGACCAAACTTTCACAAATCGTGCATGGCTATGTCAAATGAATAAATGTTGAATTCGGTTGCAATAAGTTGGAAAACAAAAAAATTTTCCATACAAAGACTTGTTTTCATTTTCGCTCGTTTGTATGGCAGCTATTAGATATAGTGGTCCGATCCGGACCAAACTTTTACAAATCGTGCATGGCTATGTCAAATAATTAAAAGTTTAATTCGGTTGCAATAGCTTGGAAAACAAAACAAATTTCCATATAAAGACTTGTTTTCATATCGGTTGTTTGTATGGCAGCTATATGATATAGTGGTCCGATCCGGACCAAACTTTTACGAATTGTGTATGGCTATGTCAAACGAACAAATGTTTAATTCGGTTGCAATAGCTTGGAAAACAAAACAAATTTCCATACAAAGACTTGTTTTCATATCGGTCGTTTGTATTGTAGGTATATGATATAGTAGTCCCATCCGGATCAAACTTTCACAAATCGTGTATGGCTATGTCAAATAAATAAATGTTTAATTCGGTTGCAATAGCTTGGAAAACAAAACAAATTTCCATATAAAGACTTGTTTTCATATCGGTCGTTTGTATGGCAGCTATATGATATAGTGGTCCGATCGGACCAAACTTTTACGAATTGTGTATGGCTATGTCAAATGATCAAATGTTCAATTCGGTTGCAATAGCTTGGAAAACAAAACAAATTTCCATATAAAGACTTGTTTTCATATCGGTCGTTTGTATGACAGCTCTGTGATATAGTGGTCTAATCCAGACCAAACTTTTACAAATCGTGTATGGCTATGTCAAATGAATAAATGTTGAATTCGGTTGCAATAGCTTGGAAAACAAAATAAATTTTTATACAAACACTTGTTTTCATATCGGTTGTTTGTATGGTAGCTATATGATATAGTGGTCCTATCCGGACCAAACTTTTACGAATTGTGTATGGCTATGTCAAATGAACAAATGTTTAATTCGGTTGCAGTAGCTTGGAAAACAAAACCAATTTCCATACAAAGACTTGTTTTCATATCGGTCGTTTGTATGGCAGCTATATGATATAGTGGTCCGATCCGGACCAAACTTTCACAACTCGTGTATGGCTATGTCGGATGAATAAATATTCAAGCCGGTTGCGATAACTTGGAGAACAAAAAAGTTTTCAGTACAAAGACTTGTTTTCATTTTCGCTCGTTTGTATGGCAGCTATTAGATATAGTGGTCCGATCCGGACCAAACTTTCACAAATCGTGCATGGCTATGTCAAATAAATAAATGTTTAATTCGGTTGCAATAGCTGGGAAAACAAAACAAATTTCCATATAAAGACTTGTTTTCATATCGGTCGTTTGTATGACAGCTCTGTGATATAGTGGACTAATGCAGACCAAACTTTTATCTATCTCCAATGAATAAATGTTGAATTCGGTTGCAATAGCTTGGAAAACAAAACAAATTTTCATACAAACACTTGTTTTCATATCGGTTGTTTGTATGGCAGCTATATGATATAGTGGTCCGATCCGGACCAAACTTTTACGAATTGTGTATGGCTATGTCAAATGAACAAATGTTTAATTCGGTTGCAATAGCTTGGAAAACAAAACAAATTTCCATACAAAGACTTGTTTTCATATGGGTCGTTTGTATGGCAGCTATATGATATAGTGGTCCGATCCGGACCAAACTTTCACAAATCGTGCATGGCTATGTCAAATGAATAAATGTTGAATTCGGTTGCAATAAGTTGGAAAACAAAAAAATTTTCCATACAAAGACTTGTTTTCATATCGGTCGTTTGTATGGCAGCTATATGATATAGTGGTCCGATCGGACAAAACTTTGACTAATTGTGTATGGCTATGTCAAATGAACAAATGTTCAATTCGGTTGCAATAGCTTGGAAAACAAAACAAATTTTTATACAAACACTTGTTTTCATATCGGTTGTTTGTATGGCAGCTATATGATATAGTGGTACTATCCGGACCAAACTTTTATGAATTGTGTATGGCTATGTCAAATGAACAAATGTTTAATTCGGTTGCAATAGCTTGGAAAACAAAACAAATTTCCATACAAAGACTTGTTTTCATATCGGTCGTTTGTATGGCAGCTATATGATATAGTGGTCCGATCCGGACCAAACTTTCACAAATCGTGTATGGCTATGTCGGATGAATAAATATTCAAGCCGGTTGCGATAACTTGGAGAACAAAAAAGTTTTCAGTACAAAGACTTGTTTTCATTTTCGCTCGTTTGTATGGCAGCTATTAGATATAGTGGTCCAATCCGGACCAAACTTTCACAAATCGTGCATGGCTATGTCAAATAAATAAATGTTTAATTCGGTTGCAATAGCTGGGAAAACAAAACAAATTTCCATATAAAGACTTGTTTTCATATCGGTCGTTTGTATTGTAGGTATATGATATAGTGGTCCCATCCGGATCAAACTTTCACAAATCGTGTATGGCTATGTCAAATAAATAAATGTTTAATTCGGTTGCAATAGCTTGGAAAACAAAACAAATTTCCATATAAAGACTTGTTTTCATATCGGTCGTTTGTATGGCAGCTATATGATATAGTGGTCCGATCGGACCAAACTTTGACGAATTGTGTATGGCTATGTCAAATGAACAAATGTTCAATTCGGTTGCAATAGCTTGGAAAACAAAACAAATTTTTATACAAACACTTGTTTTCATATCGGTTGTTTGTATGGCAGCTATATGATATAGTGGTACTATCCGGACCAAACTTTTACGAATTGTGTATGGCTATGTCAAATGAACAAATGTTTAATTCGGTTGCAATAGCTTGGAAAACAAAACAAATTTCCATACAAAGACTTGTTTTCATATCGGTCGTTTGTATGGCAGCTATATGATATAGTGGTCCGATCCGGACCAAACTTTCACAAATCGTGTATGGTTTATTTCGCATGAATAAACGTTGAATTCGGTTGCAATAGCTTGGAAAACAAAAAAGTTTTCAATACAAAGACTTGTTTTCATTTTCGCGCGTTTGTATGTCAGCTATTAGATATAGTGGTCCGATCCGGACAAAACTTTCACAAATCGTGCATGGCTATGTCAAATAAATAAATGTTGAATTTGGTTGCAATAAAATGGAAAAAAAAAATTTTCCATACAAAGACTTGTTTTTATATCGGTCGTTTGTATTGTAGGTATATGATATAGTGGTCCCATCCGGATCAAACTTTCACAAATCGTGTATGGCTATGTCAAATAAATAAATGTTTAATTCGGTTGCAATAGCTTGGAAAACAAAACAAATTTCCATACAAAGACTTGTTTTCATATCGGTCGTTTGTATGGCAGCTATATGATATAGTGGTCCGATCCGGACCAAACCTTCACAAATCGTGTATGGTTTATTTCGCATGAATAAACGATAAATTCGGTTGCAATAGCTTGGAAAAAAAAAGTTTTCAATACAAAGACTTGTTTTCATTTTCGCTCGTTTGTATGGCAGCTATTAGATATAGTGGTCCAATCCGACCAAACTTTCACAAATCGTGCATGGCTATGTCAAATAAATAAATGTTTAATTCGGTTGCAATAGCTTGGAAAACAAAACAAATTTCCATACAAAGACTTGTTTTCATATCGGTCGTTTGTATGGCAGCTATATGATATAGTGGTCCGATCCGGACCAAACTTTCACAAATCGTGTATGGTTTATTTCGCATGAATAAACGATGAATTCGGTTGCAATAGCTTGGAAAAAAAAGTTTTCAATACAAAGACTTGTTTTCATTTTCGCTCGTTTGTATGGCAGCTATTAGATATAGTGGTCCAATCCGACCAACCTTTCACTAATCGTGCATGGCTATGTCAAATAAATAAATGTTGAATTTGGTTGCAATAAAATGGCAAAAAAAAAATTTTTCATACAGAGATTTGTTTTCATATCGGTCGTTTGTATTGTAGGTATATGATATAGTGGTCCCATCCGGATCAAACATTCACAAATCGTGTATAGCTATGTCAAATAAATAAATGTTTAATTCGGTTGCAATAGCTTGGAAAACAAAACAAATTTCCATACAAAGACTTGTTTTCATATCGGTCGTTTGTATGGCAGCTATATGATATAGTGGTCCGATCCGGACCAAACTTTCACTAAATCGTGTACGGTTTATTTCGCATGAATAAACGTTGAAATCGGATGCAATAGCTTGGAAAACAAAAAAGTTTTCAATACAAAGACTTGTTTTCATTTTCGCTCGTTTGTATGGCAGCTATTAGATATAGTGCTCCGATCCGGACTAAACTTTCACAAATCGTGCAGGGCTATGTCAAATGAATAAATGTTGAATTCGGTTGCAATAAGTTGGAAAACAAAAAAATTTTCCATACAAAGACTTGTTTTCATTTTCGCTCGTTTGTATGGCAGCTATTAGATATAGTAGTCCGATCCGGACCAAACTTTCACAAATCGTGCATGGCTATGTCAAATAAATAAATGTTTAATTCGGTTGCAATAGCTTGGAAAACAAAACAAATTTTTATACAAACACTTGTTTTCATATCGGTTGTTTGTATGGCAGCTATATGATATAGTGGTACTATCCGGACCAAACTTTTACGAATTGTGTATGGCTATGTCAAATGAACAAATGTTTAATTCGGTTGCAATAGCTTGGAAAACAAAACAAATTTCCATACAAAGACTTGTTTTCATATCGGTCGTTTGTATGGCAGCTATATGATATAGTGGTCCGATCGGACCAAACTTTGACGAATTGTGTATGGCTATGTCAAATGAACAAATGTTCAATTCGGTTGCAATAGCTTGGAAAACAAAACAAATTTTTATACAAACACTTGTTTTCATATCGGTTGTTTGTATGGCAGCTATATGATATAGTGGTACTATCCGGACCAAACTTTTACGAATTGTGTATGGCTATGTCAAATGAACAAATGTTTAATTCGGTTGCAATAGCTTGGAAAACAAAACAAATTTCCATACAAAGACTTGTTTTCATATCGGTCGTTTGTATGGCAGCTATATGATATAGTGGTCCGATCCGGACCAAACTTTCACAAATCGTGTATGGTTTATTTCGCATGAATAAACGTTGAATTCGGTTGCAATAGCTTGGAAAACAAAAAGTTTTCAATACAAAGACTTGTTTTCATTTTCGCGCGTTTGTATGTCAGCTATTAGATATAGTGGTCCGATCCGGACAAAACTTTCACAAATCGTGCATGGCTATGTCAAATAAATAAATGTTGAATTTGGTTGCAATAAAATGGAAAAAAAAAAATTTTCCATACAAAGACTTGTTTTTATATCGGTCGTTTGTATTGTAGGTATATGATATAGTGGTCCCATCCGGATCAAACTTTCACAAATCGTGTATGGCTATGTCAAATAAATAAATGTTTAATTCGGTTGCAATAGCTTGGAAAACAAAACAAATTTCCATACAAAGACTTGTTTTCATATCGGTCGTTTGTATGGCAGCTATATGATATAGTGGTCCGATCCGGACCAAACCTTCACAAATCGTGTATGGTTTATTTCGCATGAATAAACGATAAATTCGGTTGCAATAGCTTGGAAAAAAAAAGTTTTCAATACAAAGACTTGTTTTCATTTTCGCTCGTTTGTATGGCAGCTATTAGATATAGTGGTCCAATCCGACCAAACTTTCACAAATCGTGCATGGCTATGTCAAATAAATAAATGTTTAATTCGGTTGCAATAGCTTGGAAAACAAAACAAATTTCCATACAAAGACTTGTTTTCATATCGGTCGTTTGTATGGCAGCTATATGATATAGTGGTCCGATCCGGACCAAACTTTCACAAATCGTGTATGGTTTATTTCGCATGAATAAACGATGAATTCGGTTGCAATAGCTTGGAAAAAAAAAGTTTTCAATACAAAGACTTGTTTTCATTTTCGCTCGTTTGTATGGCAGCTATTAGATATAGTGGTCCAATCCGACCAACCTTTCACTAATCGTGCATGGCTATGTCAAATAAATAAATGTTGAATTTGGTTGCAATAAAATGGCAAAAAAAAAATTTTTCATACAGAGATTTGTTTTCATATCGGTCGTTTGTATTGTAGGTATATGATATAGTGGTCCCATCCGGATCAAACTTTCACAAATCGTGTATAGCTATGTCAAATAAATAAATGTTTAATTCGGTTGCAATAGCTTGGAAAACAAAACAAATTTCCATACAAAGACTTGTTTTCATATCGGTCGTTTGTATGGCAGCTATATGATATAGTGGTCCGATCCGGACCAAACTTTCACAAATCGTGTACGGTTTATTTCGCATGAATAAACGTTGAAATCGGATGCAATAGCTTGGAAAACAAAAAAGTTTTCAATACAAAGACTTGTTTTCATTTTCGCTCGTTTGTATGGCAGCTATTAGATATAGTGCTCCGATCCGGACTAAACTTTCACAAATCGTGCAGGGCTATGTCAAATGAATAAATGTTGAATTCGGTTGCAATAAGTTGGAAAACAAAAAAATTTTCCATACAAAGACTTGTTTTCATTTTCGCTCGTTTGTATGGCAGCTATTAGATATAGTAGTCCGATCCGGACCAAACTTTCACAAATCGTGCATGGCTATGTCAAATAAATAAATGTTTAATTCGGTTGCAATAGCTTGGAAAACAAAACAAATTTTTATACAAACACTTGTTTTCATATCGGTTGTTTGTATGGCAGCTATATGATATAGTGGTACTATCCGGACCAAACTTTTACGAATTGTGTATGGCTATGTCAAATGAACAAATGTTTAATTCGGTTGCAATAGCTTGGAAAACAAAACAAATTTCCATACAAAGACTTGTTTTCATATCGGTCGTTTGTATGGCAGCTATATGATATAGTGGTCCGATCCGGACCAAACTTTCACAAATCGTGTATGGTTTATTTCGCATGAATAAACGTTGAATTCGGTTGCAATAGCTTGGAAAACAAAAAAGTTTTCAATACAAAGACTTGTTTTCATTTTCGCGCGTTTGTATGTCAGCTATTAGATATCCGGATCAAACATTCACAAATCGTGTATAGCTATGTCAAATAAATAAATGTTTAATTCGGTTGCAATAGCTTGGAAAACAAAACAAATTTCCATACAAAGACTTGTTTTCATATCGGTCGTTTGTATGGCAGCTATATGATATAGTGGTCCGATCCGGACCAAACTTTCACAAATCGTGTACGGTTTATTTCGCATGAATAAACGTTGAAATCGGATGCAATAGCTTGGAAAACAAAAAAGTTTTCAATACAAAGACTTGTTTTCATTTTCGCTCGTTTGTATGGCAGCTATTAGATATAGTGCTCCGATCCGGACTAAACTTTCACAAATCGTGCAGGGCTATGTCAAATGAATAAATGTTGAATTCGGTTGCAATAAGTTGGAAAACAAAAAAATTTTCCATACAAAGACTTGTTTTCATTTTCGCTCGTTTGTATGGCAGCTATTAGATATAGTAGTCCGATCCGGACCAAACTTTCACAAATCGTGCATGGCTATGTCAAATAAATAAATGTTTAATTCGGTTGCAATAGCTTGGAAAACAAAACAAATTTTTATACAAACACTTGTTTTCATATCGGTTGTTTGTATGGCAGCTATATGATATAGTGGTACTATCCGGACCAAACTTTTACGAATTGTGTATGGCTATGTCAAATGAACAAATGTTTAATTCGGTTGCAATAGCTTGGAAAACAAAACAAATTTCCATACAAAGACTTGTTTTCATATCGGTCGTTTGTATGGCAGCTATATGATATAGTGGTCCGATCGGACCAAACTTTGACGAATTGTGTATGGCTATGTCAAATGAACAAATGTTCAATTCGGTTGCAATAGCTTGGAAAACAAAACAAATTTTTATACAAACACTTGTTTTCATATCGGTTGTTTGTATGGCAGCTATATGATATAGTGGTACTATCCGGACCAAACTTTTACGAATTGTGTATGGCTATGTCAAATGAACAAATGTTTAATTCGGTTGCAATAGCTTGGAAAACAAAACAAATTTCCATACAAAGACTTGTTTTCATATCGGTCGTTTGTATGGCAGCTATATGATATAGTGGTCCGATCCGGACCAAACTTTCACAAATCGTGTATGGTTTATTTCGCATGAATAAACGTTGAATTCGGTTGCAATAGCTTGGAAAACAAAAAAGTTTTCAATACAAAGACTTGTTTTCATTTTCGCGCGTTTGTATGTCAGCTATTAGATATAGTGGTCCGATCCGGACAAAACTTTCACAAATCGTGCATGGCTATGTCAAATAAATAAATGTTGAATTTGGTTGCAATAAAATGGAAAAAAAAAATTTTCCATACAAAGACTTGTTTTTATATCGGTCGTTTGTATTGTAGGTATATGATATAGTGGTCCCATCCGGATCAAACTTTCACAAATCGTGTATGGCTATGTCAAATAAATAAATGTTTAATTCGGTTGCAATAGCTTGGAAAACAAAACAAATTTCCATACAAAGACTTGTTTTCATATCGGTCGTTTGTATGGCAGCTATATGATATAGTGGTCCGATCCGGACCAAACCTTCACAAATCGTGTATGGTTTATTTCGCATGAATAAACGATAAATTCGGTTGCAATAGCTTGGAAAAAAAAAGTTTTCAATACAAAGACTTGTTTTCATTTTCGCTCGTTTGTATGGCAGCTATTAGATATAGTGGTCCAATCCGACCAAACTTTCACAAATCGTGCATGGCTATGTCAAATAAATAAATGTTTAATTCGGTTGCAATAGCTTGGAAAACAAAACAAATTTCCATACAAAGACTTGTTTTCATATCGGTCGTTTGTATGGCAGCTATATGATATAGTGGTCCGATCCGGACCAAACTTTCACAAATCGTGTATGGTTTATTTCGCATGAATAAACGATGAATTCGGTTGCAATAGCTTGGAAAAAAAAAGTTTTCAATACAAAGACTTGTTTTCATTTTCGCTCGTTTGTATGGCAGCTATTAGATATAGTGGTCCAATCCGACCAACCTTTCACTAATCGTGCATGGCTATGTCAAATAAATAAATGTTGAATTTGGTTGCAATAAAATGGCAAAAAAAAAATTTTTCATACAGAGATTTGTTTTCATATCGGTCGTTTGTATTGTAGGTATATGATATAGTGGTCCCATCCGGATCAAACTTTCACAAATCGTGTATAGCTATGTCAAATAAATAAATGTTTAATTCGGTTGCAATAGCTTGGAAAACAAAACAAATTTCCATACAAAGACTTGTTTTCATATCGGTCGTTTGTATGGCAGCTATATGATATAGTGGTCCGATCCGGACCAAACTTTCACAAATCGTGTACGGTTTATTTCGCATGAATAAACGTTGAAATCGGATGCAATAGCTTGGAAAACAAAAAAGTTTTCAATACAAAGACTTGTTTTCATTTTCGCTCGTTTGTATGGCAGCTATTAGATATAGTGCTCCGATCCGGACTAAACTTTCACAAATCGTGCAGGGCTATGTCAAATGAATAAATGTTGAATTCGGTTGCAATAAGTTGGAAAACAAAAAAATTTTCCATACAAAGACTTGTTTTCATTTTCGCTCGTTTGTATGGCAGCTATTAGATATAGTAGTCCGATCCGGACCAAACTTTCACAAATCGTGCATGGCTATGTCAAATAAATAAATGTTTAATTCGGTTGCAATAGCTTGGAAAACAAAACAAATTTTTATACAAACACTTGTTTTCATATCGGTTGTTTGTATGGCAGCTATATGATATAGTGGTACTATCCGGACCAAACTTTTACGAATTGTGTATGGCTATGTCAAATGAACAAATGTTTAATTCGGTTGCAATAGCTTGGAAAACAAAACAAATTTCCATACAAAGACTTGTTTTCATATCGGTCGTTTGTATGGCAGCTATATGATATAGTGGTCCGATCCGGACCAAACTTTCACAAATCGTGTATGGTTTATTTCGCATGAATAAACGTTGAATTCGGTTGCAATAGCTTGGAAAACAAAAAAGTTTTCAATACAAAGACTTGTTTTCATTTTCGCGCGTTTGTATGTCAGCTATTAGATATAGTGGTCCGATCCGGACAAAACTTTCACAAATCGTGCATGGCTATGTCAAATAAATAAATGTTGAATTTGGTTGCAATAAAATGGAAAAAAAAAATTTTCCATACAAAGACTTGTTTTTATATCGGTCGTTTGTATTGTAGGTATATGATATAGTGGTCCCATCCGGATCAAACTTTCACAAATCGTGTATGGCTATGTCAAATAAATAAATGTTTAATTCGGTTGCAATAGCTTGGAAAACAAAACAAATTTCCATACAAAGACTTGTTTTCATATCGGTCGTTTGTATGGCAGCTATATGATATAGTGGTCCGATCCGGACCAAACCTTCACAAATCGTGTATGGTTTATTTCGCATGAATAAACGATAAATTCGGTTGCAATAGCTTGGAAAAAAAAAAGTTTTCAATACAAAGACTTGTTTTCATTTTCGCTCGTTTGTATGGCAGCTATTAGATATAGTGGTCCAATCCGACCAAACTTTCACAAATCGTGCATGGCTATGTCAAATAAATAAATGTTTAATTCGGTTGCAATAGCTTGGAAAACAAAACAAATTTCCATACAAAGACTTGTTTTCATATCGGTCGTTTGTATGGCAGCTATATGATATAGTGGTCCGATCCGGACCAAACTTTCACAAATCGTGTATGGTTTATTTCGCATGAATAAACGATGAATTCGGTTGCAATAGCTTGGAAAAAAAAAAGTTTTCAATACAAAGACTTGTTTTCATTTTCGCTCGTTTGTATGGCAGCTATTAGATATAGTGGTCCAATCCGACCAAACTTTCACAAATCGTGCATGGCTATGTCAAATAAATAAATGTTGAATTTGGTTGCAATAAAATGGCAAAAAAAAAATTTTTCATACAGAGATTTGTTTTCATATCGGTCGTTTGTATTGTAGGTATATGATATAGTGGTCCCATCCGGATCAAACTTTCACAAATCGTGTATAGCTATGTCAAATAAATAAATGTTTAATTCGGTTGCAATAGCTTGGAAAACAAAACAAATTTCCATACAAAGACTTGTTTTCATATCGGTCGTTTGTATGGCAGCTATATGATATAGTGGTCCGATCCGGACCAAACTTTCACAAATCGTGTACGGTTTATTTCGCATGAATAAACGTTGAAATCGGATGCAATAGCTTGGAAAACAAAAAAGTTTTCAATACAAAGACTTGTTTTCATTTTCGCTCGTTTGTATGGCAGCTATTAGATATAGTGGTCCGATCCGGACTAAACTTTCACAAATCGTGCAGGGCTATGTCAAATGAATAAATGTTGAATTCGGTTGCAATAAGTTGGAAAACAAAAAAATTTTCCATACAAAGACTTGTTTTCATTTTCGCTCGTTTGTATGGCAGCTATTAGATATAGTGGTCCGATCCGGACCAAACTTTCACAAATCGTGCATGGCTATGTCAAATAAATAAATGTTTAATTCGGTTGCAATAGCTTGGAAAACAAAACAAATTTCCATACAAAGACTTGTTTTCATATCGGTCGTTTGTATGGCAGCTATATGATATAGTGGTCCTATCCGGACCAAACTTTTACGAATTGTGTATGGCTATTTCAAATGAACAAATGTTTAATTCGGTTGCAGTAGCTTCGAAAACAAAACAAATTTCCATACAAAGACTTGTTTTCATATCGGTCGTTTGTATGGCAGCTATATGATATAGTGGTCCGATCCGGACCAAACTTTCACAAATCGTGTATGGCTATGTCAGGTGAATAAATGTTCAAGTCAGTTGCAATAGCTTGGAAAACAAAACAAATTTCCATATAAACCCTTGTTTTCATATCGGTCGTTTGTATGGCAGCTATATGATATAGTGGACTAATGCAGACCAAACTTTTATCTATCTCCAATGAATAAATGTTAAATTCGGTTGCAATAGCTTGGAAAACAAAACAAATTTTCATACAAACACTTGTTTTCATATCGGTTGTTTGTATGGCAGCTATATGATATAGTGGTCCGATCCGGACCAAACTTTTACGAATTGTGTATGGCTATGTCAAATGAACAAATGTTTAATTCGGTTGCAATAGCTTGGAAAACAAAACAAATTTCCATATAAAGACTTGTTTTCATATCGGTCGTTTGTATTGTAGGTATATGATATAGTGGTCCCATCCGGATCAAACTTTCACAAATCGTGCATAGCTATGTCAAATAAATAAATGTTTAATTCGGTTGCAATAGCTTGGAAAACAAAACAAATTTCCATATAAAGACTTGTTTTCATATCGGTCGTTTGTATGACAGCTCTGTGATATAGTGGACTAATGCAGACCAAACTTTTATCTATCTCCAATGAATAAATGTTGAATTCGGTTGCAATAGCTTGGAAAACAAAACAAATTTTCATACAAACACTTGTTTTCATATCGGTTGTTTGTATGGCAGCTATATGATATAGTGGTCCGATCCGGACCAAACTTTTACGAATTGTGTATGGCTATGTCAAATGAACAAATGTTTAATTCGGTTGCAATAGCTTGGAAAACAAAACAAATTTCCATATAAAGACTTGTTTTCATATCGGTCGTTTGTATGACAGCTCTGTGATATAGTGGTCTAATCCAGACCAAACTTTTACAAATCGTGTATGGCTATGTCAAATGAATAAATTTTGAATTCGGTTGCAATAGCTTGGAAAACAAAACAAATTTTTATACAAACACTTGTTTTCATATCGGTTGTTTGTAGGGCAGCTATATGATATAGTGGTCCTATCCGGACCAAACTTTTACGAATTGTGTATGGCTGTATGGCTATGTCAAATGAACAAATGTTTAATTCGGTTGCAGTAACTTCGAAAACAAAACAAATTTCCATACAAAGACTTGTTTTCATATCGGTCGTTTGTATGGCAGCTATATGATATAGTGGTCCGATCCGGACCAAACTTTCACAAATCGTGTATGGCTATGTCGGATGAATATATGTTCAAGCCGGTTGCGATAACTTGGAGAACAAAAAAGTTTTCAGTACAAAGACTTGTTTTCATTTTCGCTCGTTTGTATGGCAGCTATTAGATATAGTAGTCCGATCCGGACCAAACTTTCACAAATCGTGCATGGCTATGTTAAATAAATAAATGTTTAATTCGGTTGCAATAGCTGGGAAAACAAAACAAATTTCCATATAAAGACTTGTTTTCATATGGGTCGTTTGTATGGCAGCTATATGATATAGTGGTCCGATCCGGACCAAACTTTCACAAATCGTACATGGCTATGTCAAATGAATAAATGTTGAATTCGGTTGCAATTAGTTGGAAAACAAAAAAATTTTCCATACAAAGACTTGTTTTCATTTTCGCTCGTTTGTATGGCAGCTATTAGATATAGTGGTCCGATCCGGACCAAACTTTCACAAATCGTGCATGGCTATGTCAAATAAATAAAAGCTTAATTCAGTTGCAATTGCTTGGAAAACAAAACAAATTTCCATATAAAGACTTGTTTTCATATCGGTTGTTTGTATGGCAGCTATATGATATAGTGGTCCGATCCGGACCAACCTTCTACAAATCGTGTATGACTAATTCAAATAAATAAATTCGGAATTCGGTTGCAATAAAATGGAAAACAAAAAAGTTTTCCATACAAAGACTTGTTTTCATATCGGTCGTTGGTATGACAGCTCTGTGATATAGTGGTCCGATCCGGACCAAAGTTTTACAAATTGTGTATGGCTAAGTCGGATGAATAAATGTTCAAGTCCGTTGCGATAGCTTGGAGAACAAAAAAGTTTTCAGTACAAAGACTTGTTTTCATTTTCGCTCGTTTGTATGGCAGCTATTAGATATAGTGGTCCGATCCGGAACAAACTTTCACAAATCGTGCACGGCTATGTCAAATAAATAAATGTTTAATTCGGTTGCAATAGCTTGGAAAACAAAACAAATTTCCATATAAAGACTTGTTTTCATATCGGTCGTTTGTATTGTAGGTATATGATATAGTGGTCCCATCCGGATCAAACTTTCACAAATCATGTATGGCTATGTAGAATAATTAAATGTTTAATTCGGTTGCAATAGCTTGGAAAACAAAACAAATTTCCATATAAAGACTTGTTTTCATATCGGTCGTTTGTATGGCAGCTATATGATATAGTGGTCCGATCGGACCAAACTTTTACGAATTGTGTATGGCTATGTCAAATGAACAAATGTTCAATTCGGTTGCAATAGCTTGGAAAACAAAACAAATTTCCATATAAAGACTTGTTTTCATATCGGTCGTTTGTATGACAGCTCTGTGATATAGTGGTCTAATCCAGACCAAACTTTTACAAATCGTGTATGGCTATGTCAAATGAATAAATTTTGAATTCGGTTGCAATAGCTTGGAAAACAAAACAAATTTTTATACAAACACTTGTTTTCATATCGGTTGTTTGTATGGCAGCTATATGATATAGTGGTCCTATCCGGACCAAACTTTTACGAATTGTGTATGGGTATGTCAAATGAACAAATGTTTAATTCGGTTGCAGTAGCTTCGAAAACAAAACAAATTTCCATACAAAGACTTGTTTTCATATCGGTCGTTTGTATGGCAGCTATATGATATAGTGGTCCGATCCGGACCAAACTTTCACAAATCGTGTATGGCTATGTCGGATGAATAAATGTTCAAGCCGGTTGCGATAACTTGGAGAACAAAAAAGTTTTCAGTACAAAGACTTGTTTTCATTTTCGCTCGTTTGTATGGCAGCTATTAGATATAGTGGTCCGATCCGGACCAAACTTTCACAAATCGTGCATGGCTATGTCAAATAAATAAATGTTTAATTCGGTTGCAATAGCTGGGAAAACAAAACAAATTTCCATATAAAGACTTGTTTTCATATCGGTCGTTTGTATGACAGCTCTGTGATAAAGTGCTCTAATCCAGACCAAACTTTTACAAGTCGTGTATGGCTATGTCAAATGAATAAATGTTGAATTCGGTTGCAATAGCTTGGAAAACAAAACAAATTTTCATACAAACACTTGTTTTCATATCGGTTGTTTGTATGGCAGCTATATGATATAGTGGTCCGATCCGGACCAAACTTTTACGAATTGTGTATGGCTATGTCAAATGAACAAATGTTTAATTCGCTTGCAATAGCTTGGAAAACAAAACAAATTTCCATACAAAGACTTGTTTTCATATGGGTCGTTTGTATGGCAGCTATATGATATAGTGGTCCGATGCGGACCAAACTTTCACAAATCGTGTATGGCTATGTCAAATGAATAAATGTTGAATTCGGTTGCAATAAGTTGGAAAACAAAAAAATTTTCCATACAAAGACTTGTTTTCATTTTCGCTCGTTTGTATGGCAGCTATTAGATATAGTGGTCCGATCCGGACCAAACTTTTACAAATCGTGCATGGCTATGTCAAATAATTAAAAGTTTAATTCGGTTGCAATAGCTTGGAAAACAAAACAAATTTCCATATAAAGACTTGTTTTCATATCGGTTGTTTGTATGGCAGCTATATGATATAGTGGTCCGATCCGGACCAACCTTCTACAAATCGTGTATGGCTATTTCATATAAATAAATTCGGAATTCGGTTGCAATAAAATGGAAAACAAAAAAGTTTTCCATACAAAGACTTGTTTTCATATCGGTCGTTGGTATGACAGCTCTGTGATATAGTGGTCCGATCCGGACCAAAGTTTTACAAATTGTGTATGGCTAAGTCGGATGAATAAATGTTCAAGTCCGTTGCGATAGCTTGGAGAACAAAAAAAGTTTTCAGTACAAAGACATGTTTTCATTTTCGCTCGTTTGTATGGCAGCTATTAGATATAGTGGTCCGATCCGGAACAAACTTTCACAAATCGTGCACGCCTATGTCAAATGAATAAATGTTGAATTCGGTTGCAATAAGTTGGAAAACAAAAAAATTTTCCATACAAAGACTTGTTTTCATTTTCGCTCGTTTGTATGGCAGCTATTAGATATAGTGGTCCGATCCGGACCAAACTTTCACAAATCGTGCATGGCTATGTCAAATAAATAAATGTTTAATTCGGTTGCAATAGCTGG
The DNA here is from genome assembly GCA_035047645.1 of Drosophila merina. Lineage (NCBI taxonomy): Eukaryota > Metazoa > Arthropoda > Insecta > Diptera > Drosophilidae > Drosophila > Drosophila merina. The sequence goes on along the minus strand of JAWNPH010000014.1, from coordinate 523,276 downwards.
GAAAACAAAACAAATTTCCATATAAAGACTTGTTTTCATATCGGTCGTTTGTATGACAGCTCTGTGATATAGTGGACTAATGCAGACCAAACTTTTATCTATCTCCAATGAATAAATGTTGAATTCGGTTGCAATAGCTTGGAAAACAAAACAAATTTTCATACAAACACTTGTTTTCATATCGGTTGTTTGTATGGCAGCTATATGATATAGTGGTCCGATCCGGACCAAACTTTTACGAATTGTGTATGGCTATGTCAAATGAACAAATGTTTAATTCGGTTGCAATAGCTTGGAAAACAAAACAAATTTCCATACAAAGACTTGTTTTCATATGGGTCGTTTGTATGGCAGCTATATGATATAGTGGTCCGATCCGAACCAAACTTTCACAAATCGTGCATGGCTATGTCAAATGAATAAATGTTGAATTCGGTTGCAATAAGTTGGAAAACAAAAAAATTTTCCATACAAAGACTTGTTTACATTTTCGCTCGTTTGTATGGCAGCTATTAGATATAGTGGTCCGATCCGGACCAAACTTTCACAAATCGTGCATGGCTATGTCAAATAATTAAAAGTTTAATTCGGTTGCAATAGCTTGGAAAACAAAACAAATTTCCATATAAAGACTTGTTTTCATATCGGTTGTTTGTATGGCAGCTATATGATATAGTGGTCCGATCCGGACCAACCTTCTACGAATCGTGTATGGCTATTTCATATAAATAAATTCGAAATTCGGTTGCAATAAAATGGAAAACAAAAAAGTTTTCCATACAAAGACTTGTTTTCATATCGGTCGTTTGTATGGCAGCTTTATGATGTAGTGGTCCGATCCGGACCAAACTTTCACAAATCGTGTATGGTTTATTTCGCATGAATAAACGAAGAATTCGGTTGCAATAGCTTGGAAAAAAAAAGTTTTCAATACAAAGACTTGTTTTCATTTTCGCTCGTTTGTATGGCAGCTATTAGATATAGTGGTCCAATCCGACCAAACTTTCACAAATCGTGCATGGCTATGTCAAATAAATAAATGTTTAATTCGGTTGCAATAGCTTGGAAAACAAAACAAATTTCCATATAAAGACTTGTTTTCATATCGGTCGTTTGGATTGTAGGTATATGATATAGTGGTCCCATCCGGATCAAACTTTCACAAATCGTGTATGGCTATGTCAAATAAATAAATGTTTAATTCGGTTGCAATAGCTTGGAAAACAAAACAAATTTCCATATAAAGACTTGTTTTCATATCGGTCGTTTGTATGGCAGCTATATGATATAGTGGTCCGATCGGACCCAACTTTTACGAATTGTGTATGGCTATGTCAAATGAACAAATGTTCAATTCGGTTGCAATAGCTTGGAAAACAAAACAAATTTTTATACAAACACTTGTTTTCATATCGGTTGTTTGTATGGCAGCTATATGATATAGTGGTCCTATCCGGACCAAACTTTTACGAATTGTGTATGGCTATGTCAAATGAACAAATGTTTAATTCGGTTGCAATAGCTTGGAAAACAAAACAAATTTCCATACAAAGACTTGTTTTCATATCGGTCGTTTGTATGGCAGCTATATGATATAGTGGTCCGATCCGGACCAAACTTTCACAAATCGTGTATGGTTTATTTCGCATGAATAAACGTTGAATTCGGTTGCAATAGCTTGGAAAACAAAAAAGTTTTCAATACAAAGACTTGTTTTCATTTTCGCGCGTTTGTATGTCAGCTATTAGATATAGTGGTCCGATCCGGACAAAACTTTCACAAATCGTGCATGGCTATGTCAAATAAATAAATGTTGAATTTGGTTGCAATAAAATGGAAAAAAAAAATTTTTCCATACAAAGACTTGTTTTTATATCGGTTGTTTGTATTGTAGGTATATGAAATAGTGGTCCCATCCGGATCAAACTTTCACAAATCGTGTATGGCTATGTCAAATAAATAAATGTTTAATTCGGTTGCAATAGCTTGGAAAACAAAACAAATTTCCATACAAAGACTTGTTTTCATATCGGTCGTTTGTATGGCAGCTATATGATATAGTGGTCCGATCCGGACCAAACCTTCACAAATCGTGTATGGTTTATTTCGCATGAATAAACGATAAATTCGGTTGCAATAGCTTGGAAAAAAAAAAGTTTTCAATACAAAGACTTGTTTTCATTTTCGCTCGTTTGTATGGCAGCTATTAGATATAGTGGTCCAATCCGACCAAACTTTCACAAATCATGCATGGCTATGTCAAATAAATAAATGTTTAATTCGGTTGCAATAGCTTGGAAAACAAAACAAATTTCCATACAAAGACTTGTTTTCATATCGGTCGTTTGTATGGCAGCTATATGATATAGTGGTCCGATCCGGACCAAACTTTCACAAATCGTGTATGGTTTATTTCGCATGAATAAACGATGAATTCGGTTGCAATAGCTTGGAAAAAAAAAAGTTTTCAATACAAAGACTTGTTTTCATTTTCGCTCGTTTGTATGGCAGCTATTAGATATAGTGGTCCAATCCGACCAAACTTTCAGAAATCGTGCATGGCTATGTCAAATAAATAAATGTTGAATTTGGTTGCAATAAAATTGAAAAAAAAAAATTTTCCATACAGAGACTTGTTTTCATATCGGTCGTTTGTATTGTAGGTATATGATATAGTGGTCCCATCCGGATCAAACTTTCACAAATCGTGTATAGCTATGTCAAATAAATAAATGTTTAATTCGGTTGCAATAGCTTGGAAAACAAAACAAATTTCCATACAAAGACTTGTTTTCATATCGGTCGTTTGTATGGCAGCTATATGATATAGTGGTCCGATCCGGACCAAACTTTCACAAATCGTGTACGGTTTATTTCGCATGAATAAACGTTGAATTCGGATGCAATAGCTTGGAAAACAAAAAAGTTTTCAATACAAAGACTTGTTTTCATTTTCGCTCGTTTGTATGGCAGCTATTAGATATAGTGGTCCGATCCAGACCAAACTTTCACAAATCGTGCAGGGCTATGTCAAATGAATAAATGTTGAATTCGGTTGCAATAAGTTGGAGAACAAAAAAATTTTCCATACAAAGACTTGTTTTCATTTTCGCTCGTTTGTATGGCAGCTATTAGATATAGTGGTCCGATCCGGACCAAACTTTCACAAATCGTGCATGGCTATGTCAAATAAATAAATGTTTAATTCGGTTGCAATAGCTTGGAAAACAAAACAAATTTCCATATAAAGACTTGTTTTCATATCGGTTGTTTGTATGGCAGCTATATGATATAGTGGTCCGATCCGGACCAAACTTTAACGAATTGTGTATGGCTATGTCAAATGAACAAATGTTTAATTCGGTTGCAATAGCTTGGAAAACAAAACAAATTTCCATACAAAGACTTGTTTTCATATCGGTCGTTTGTATGGCAGCTATATGATATCGTGTATGGCTATGTCAAATAAATAAATGTTTAATACAGTTGCAATAGCTTGGAAAACAAAACAAATTTCCATATGAAGACTTGTTTTCATTTTCGCTCGTTTGTATGGCAGCTATTAGAGATAGTGGTCCGATCCGGACCAAACTTTCACAAATCGTGCATGGCTATGTCAAATAATTAAATGTTTAATTCGGTTGCAATAGCTTGGAAAACAAAACAAATTTCCATATAAATACTTGTTTTCATATCGGTTGTTTGTATGGCAGCTATATGATATAGTAGTCCAATCCGGACCAAACTTTCACAAATCGTGTATGGCTATGTCAAATGAATAAATGTTTAATACAGTTGCAATAGCTTGGAAAACGAAACAAATTTCCATATGAAGACTTGTTTTCATATCGGTCGTTTGTATGGCAGCTATTAGATATAGTGGTCCGATCCAGACCAAACTTTCACAAATCGTGCATAGCTATGTCAAATAAATAAATGTTTAATACAGTTGCAATAGCTTGGAAAACAAAACAAATTTCCATATAAAGACTTGTTTTCATATCGGTTGTTTGTATGGCAGCTACATGATATAGTGGTCCGATCCGGACTAAACTTTTACGAATTGTGTATGGCTATGTCAAATGAACAAATGTTATATTCGGTTGCAATAGCTTGGAAAACAAAACAAATTTCCATAGAAAGACTTGTTTTCATACCGGTCGTTTGTATGGCAGCTATATGATATAGTGGTCCGATCCGGACCAAACTTTTACGAATTGTGTATGGCTATTTCAAATGAACAAATGTTTAATTCGGTTGCAATAGCTTGGAAAACAAAACAAATTTCCATACAAAGACTTGTTTTCATATCGGTCGTTTGTATGGCAGCTATATGATATAGTGGTCCGATCCGGACCAAACTTTCACAAATCGTGTATGGCTATGTCAGGTGAATAAATGTTCAAGTCAGTTGCGATAGCTTGGAAAACAAAACAAATTTCCATATAAACCCTTGTTTTCATATCGGTCGTTTGTATGGCAGCTATATGATATAGTGGTCCGATCGGACCGGATCCGGACTTTCACAAATCGTGTATGGCTATGTCAAATGCACAAATGTTTAATTCTGTTGCAATAGCTTGGAAAACAAAAAGTTTCCCATACAAAGACATGTTTTCATATCGGTCGTTTGTTTGGCAGCTATATGATATAGTGGTCCGATCCGGACCAAACTTTCACAAATCGTGCATGGCTATGTCAAATAAATAAATGTTGAAATCATTTGCAATAGTTGGAAAACAAAAAGTTTCCCATACAAAGACTCATATCGGTCGTTTGTATTACAGCTCTAGTGATATAGTGGTCCGATCCGGACCAAACTTTTACAAATTGTGTGTGGCTATGTTAAATGAATAAATTTTCAATTCGGTTGCAAAAGCTTGGAAAACAAAAAAAGTTTTCCATACAAAGACTTGTTTTCACATCGGTCGTTTGTATGACAGCTCTGTGATATAGTGGTCCGATCAGGACCAAACTTTTACAAATTGTGACAGGCTATGTCGGATGAATAAATGTTCAAGTCGGTTGCGATAGCTTGGAGAACAAAAAAGTTTCCCATACAAAGATTTGTTTTCATATCGGTCGTTTGTATGACAGCTCTGTGATATAGTGGTCCGATCAGGACTAAACTTTAACAAATTGTGTATGGCTAAATCGCATGAATAAATGTTCAAGTCGGTTGCGATAGCTTGGAGAACAAAAAAGTTTTCCATACAAAGACTTGTTTTCATATTGGTCGTTTGTATGACAGCTCTGTGATATAGTGGTCTGATCCGGACCAAACTTCTACAAATCGTGTATGGCTATGTCAAATAAATAAATGTTTAATTCGGTTGCAATAAGTTGGAAAACAAAATAATTTTCCATACAAAGACTTGTTTTCATAACGGTCGTTTGTATTACAGTTCTGTGGTATAGTGGTCCGATCCCGACCAAACTTTTACAAATTGTGAATGGCTATGTTAAATTTTTTTTTTTTTTTTTAAATAGCTTTTATTTGTTGGATCATTTCGGTACCGAAAACTAACAACAAGTTAACAAATCTTACGTGTAAATACTAATTACCAGTACATTACTTGCACTGTATTATAAAAGCGGCCCTTAAAAAGATAATAAAAATAATAATAATAATAATAAAAAGATTACTGCTGGGTTGGCAAGTCGTTTCGGCGTAGGCGTGATCGGCTGCTTAACCTTGTTAGACTCCTCGCGAGCTGGTTAGGATGCGTTGATAGCTTGTTAAGGTAATTTTCCTTTTTTTCGCAATTTCGTCTTTTACGGGTGGTACGTTTAGATCATTGTGAATGTTGGCGTTTCGAACATACCACGGTGCCCCGGTGATAGTTCTCAATATCTTCGTCTGGGCTCTCTGAACGATATCGATGTTGCTGTTGCTGGCATTTCCCCATAGCTGGCAGCCGTAAGTCCAGATTGGTTTTAGCGCTGAGTTGTAGAGCAGCACCTTGAAGTCCAAACTGAGTGGTGAGCGGGAGTTGATAAGCCAATGAAGGCTGTGGGCCTTCAGTTTTAGGTGAGTTCTCTTGGCTTCGATGTGTCGGCGCCAAGTTAATCTTCTATCGAGGTGTACTCCCAGATACGTCACTTCGTTTGCTGTTGGAAGTGCGACGTTGTTCAGCGTGAGCGGTGGACAATCTTGCCTGTTAAGGGTGAAAGTTACTTGCTTGCATTTTTCTTCGTTTACCTTTATACGCCAGTCGGATAACCACTTTTCCACGTCGACTAGGTAGATGGCTAGCTGGGATGATGCTTTGATTGGGCATCTGGAGCGGCTGAGAATAGCTGTGTCATCCGCAAATGTTGAAACTGTCAGGTTGCTGCTTGTAGGGATGTCTGCTGTGAATAGGACGTATAGTGTTGGGCCTAGTACGCTGCCTTGTGGGACACCGGCTTCAATACTGTGTTCGTCGGATATTGCAGTGTTGCACCTCACTACAAACTTCCTGTTGTAGAGGTACGACTCTAGCAGTTTGTGAGTGTTCTTTGGAAGTGTTGTTTTGATTTTGTACATCAGACCGTCCAGCCAAACTCTGTCGAATGCCTGCGATACGTCAAGAAATATCGCAGAGCAGTACTCCCGTTTTTCAAATGCGTTTCGTATTTCGGATGTTATACGGTTAACTTGCTCAATAGTTCCGTGTTTTTCACGAAAGCCAAATTGGTGTGCTGGTATTGTGTTGTGCGTGTTCAGGAATGGAGTAATAGTCAGAGACAGTAGGCATTTTTCGAAAAGTTTAGATAGGCAGGATAGAAGGCTTATGGGTCTGTACGACGATGGAACAGTGTGATCTTTTCCCGGCTTTGGTATCATTATTATTATTGACTTTTTCCATCTTCCTGGAAAGTAGCCAAGTTTGTTGATGGCATTGAAGAGCTGGGTGATGCTGCATACGGCACAGTAAGGCATCTCAATAATCATCTTAGGGGTAATTAGGTCGCACCCTGCAGATTTTTTTGGGTTCAAATGTTCTTTGATGATTTTTGAGATGTCGTTTGAGCGAAACACAATTGGAGCGTGGTGAAGCTGGGAGTCGTCTGTTACCGGCGGAATTTCGAACGTGTTTGTTGCAGAATTCGGTTGGAAGACTTTATGTAGATGAGTGGCAAATGTGCTGGCTCTATTTTTGTCGCTACGGGCCCAGCCACCTGTGTGGTTTCTAATAGGGACCACTGGTACTGTAGGTGAGCCAAGAATTGGATGAGCTTTCCACAGTGAGTTTTTTGTACTTGATGTTGATAATTTTTCAATATAAGTACGTTGGGCAAGCTCTTCTTCTTGCTTTAAAGCTTTTGTAAGTTTGCGTGTGGCGTCTTTTAACTTTTGTTTTGCCGATGGTGATCTGGAGGACTGCCATTCTCGCCGGAGGCGCCGTTTTTCGAGAACGAGTTGTTCGATTTGCAGGTTGGTTTTTTTGTGATTTGAGATTTTACTTACAGTTTGCGGCGTTGAGCAGCGAGCTGCAGCAACGATGATTGACTCCAGTGAGTTAACAAAACTATCAATGTCAGCTTCAGCTTCGAGTGGTGGGTTAAGCTCAATGTGAGAGCTTATGTATTTTTTGTAGATGAGCCAGTTGGTTTTTTCTGAAGTCAACTTGTAGGAGTGGTTTGCTGGTTCTGGGTGTCGGAGCAGATTTATTAGGAGGGGCGAGTGGTCAGATGATAAGTCTGAGAGGCACTCGGCGCTTATCAGATTACGGGGAATGTTTTTGGTGACTGCGAAATCAATTAGATCAGGTAGTTTTTTGGGGTCAGTTGGCCAGTATGTAGGTGTGCCAGGAGAAACGTGGTCGAGCTTGTTGTTTGCTTTTATAATGGCGTTGTAGAGCTGTTTTCCTTTTGGATTCACGAGTCGAGACCCCCAGTGTGTGTGCTTGGCATTATAATCCCCGGCTGCTATAAAATGTGCTCCAAGTGAGTTGAAGAAATCCATAAATTGGTCTTCAGATAAAGTGAAACGAGGTGGGCAGTACACAGCGGCTAAGGTAAGCTGGTTACCATTATCCAAATGAATTTTTAAGGATGTTGCTTGTAGATAGTTTTTGGCAGTCTCAAGATGACAGTGGTGCTTGAGACGGCTTCTTATCAAAATCCCGGTCCCGCCGTGGGCCTTACCATCAGGGTGATTGGTTCCGTAGAAAATATATCCTCTTATGTTGAAGTTATATTTGTTTGTGAGGTGTGTTTCCGAAAGTAGCATTACGTCGATGTGCTTTTCGAGGAGGAATTGAGCTAGCTCAAGTTTGTGCTGTGAAACGCCGTTGGCGTTCCACGTAGAGATTCTTAGCGAGGCCATGGAGATGATTATTTTGATAGTTGTGATACAAGCAATTGTATCAACGTGTTTTGATTACGCATTTGCTCTTGCATGGTTGTCCGCATAAACGCCATAAACTCCTCCATGCTCTGCTGCAAGGTATGTATCATTGCTTCGAAATTGTTTTGTTGTTGTTCCATTAGCTTTTTGTCTTGTACCGAATTGAAGTCCACATATTTGGCTTGTGAACATGGCGCATTGGAGGCTGGGGGCTCTAGACCTGATCTTAGAGCGCTTGCATATGACGCGTTTTTGGTTGCGAATCCTGTACCAAGTGAGGATCTGGCTGCGGTAGAGAAGAAAACTTCTGGGTTGTGTTTGGGGGGTATTTTTGTGATCGGTGCGTTTTGTGAGCGTACAGTGGCTACGCGCTGGTTAATGCGGCTTTTGAGATCTTTGTATACTGGGCAGCCTCTGTAGTTGGCTGTGTGATTGCCTCCACAGTTTGCACACCTTTTTCCGTTTGAGTCTTCTTTGGGTGCACTGCAGCTGGCTTTGTCATGGAGCTCGCCACAGACTACGCACACTGGGCGCAGCTTACAGTAAGACTTTGTGTGGCCGAATTCTTGGCAGTTCATACATTGCACCAGATTGTTACGTTTGTGAGGTTCTTCCACGGTGATTCTACGGTGTAGTAAAAATTGGAGTTTGTATATTGGATGCACATCGTTTCTTTTCGGCATCTTTGCTTCTGGTGTAAGTTCCACCTTGAAGAGTGGTTGCGGCTGTCTATTTTTGTTTAAGATGTTGAAGACTGATTTGGCGGTAAATCCTTTATCCTGTAGCGCCAGCTTTATTTCGTCTGGTGTTACATCAGGTTCTATGCCCTTTAATACGACTTGCAGACCCTTGCTGCTTTTTAGCTGGTATGTGTAGTAGCTTTTTCCCCCTTCGTCTAAGTACTTGGTTAAGGCTCTAAAGTGTTGTTCAGACTTGGTTTGAACTTTAGTTTCGTGGATGTTGCCCCTAACTAAGGGAATTATGTGGAAATTAGCGTCACCTATGAGCTTTATTATATCGTTTACAAATGTACTGGAGCTTTTCTCACGTACAAAAATTGGTGGTGGCTTTGGCTTATTTTTGTCGCTTCCATCGGCTTCAACGGGCAGGTCTACAATAGTGTCTGCCAAAATGTCAAACCTGTTGGCATTGTTCGGCATTGTTGTGTTGGCGTTGGCGCGTGTGATTTTTGGTTTGTTTACATTTTTTTGGGGGCTTAGCTTTCGTTTTATTAGGATGTAGCGATCCATTCCAGTCTGTATGGCCGGTTGATTGTTTATGTTTCCGTTTTGTTTTGGTTTAGCTTTCGCTGACACAGTGAGAGCGTGAGCGGGTGCAGCCGACGAGGAGGTAGAGCGGGATTTCGGTATTGCTCCAGCTGTTGTTGTTGGGGGTAGCGGGGCTTGTGTTGGAGCTAAAAGGGCGGGAGAGCAAGAGCGCGCCCTTTCTTGGTTTGTTGGTATAAGAAGGTTACTTGGGCAATGGGTTGTTGACCGCTCTATGTCTGCGTTTGGAGTTGTCGGGGAGACGTATGAAAAGTACGCGTTGTTGCGTTGAACTGAGAGCCGGCGTTCGTCTTGCTCACTCTGGCGCTGAGCGCGAGTGTCGTTTTTGACTCATATTTTTATTAATTTAGGATAAATAATCACTGTATATATTTAAGCGATCTTGCATCGCATGGAGCGTCTCTTTCGCTTTCGGGTTATGTTTATTTATTTTAGTTTTTGTTATTAGTCGTTCACTTCACTCAAAACAACCGATTATGTGCGGAGCTCGATAAAAACACGACTTCACACGTCGACGAATTGCAGCGAACTTGCTATGTTAAATGAATAAATTTTCAATTCGGTTGCAATAGCTTGGAAAACAAAAAAGTTTTCCATACAAAGACTTGTTTTCATATCGGTCGTTTGTATGACAGCTCTGTGATATAGTGGTCCGATCGGGACCAAAGTTTTACAAATTGTGTATAGCTAAGTTGGATGAATAAAAGTTCAAGTCGGTTGCGATACCTTGGAGAACAAAAAAGTTTTCAGTACAAAGACTTGTTTTCACATTCGCGCGTTTGTATGACAGCTATTAGATACAGTGGTCCGATCCGGACCAAACTTTCACAAATCGTGCATGGCTATGTCAAATGAATAAATGTTGAATTCGGTTGCAAGAAGTTGGAAAACAAAAAAATTTTCCATACAAAGACTTGTTTTCATTTTCGCTCGTTTGTATGGCAGCTGTTAGATATAGTGGTCCGATCCAGACCAAACTTTCACAAATCGTGCATGGCTATTTCAAATGAACAAATGTTTAATTCGGTTGCAATAGCTTGGAAAACAAAACAAATTTCCATACAAAGACTTGTTTTCATATCGGTCGTTTGTATGGCAGCTATATGATATAGTGGTCCGATCCGGACCAAACTTTCACAAATCGTGTATGGCTATGTCAGGTGAATAAATGTTCAAGTCAGTTGCAATAGCTTGGAAAACAAAACAAATTTCCATATAAACCCTTGTTTTCATATCGGTCGTTTGTATGGCAGCTATATGATATAGTGGTCCGATCGGACCGGATCCGGACTTTCACCAATCGTGTATGGCTATGTCAAATGCACAAATGTTTAATTCTGTTGCAATAGCTTGGAAAACAAAAAGTTTCCCATACAAAGACATGTTTTCATATCGGTCGTTTGTATGGCAGCTATATGATATAGTGGTCCGATCCGGACCAAACTTTCACAAATCGTGCATGGCTATGTCAAATAAATAAATGTTGAAATCAGTTGCAATAGTTGGAAAACAAAAAAGTTTCCCATACAAAGACTCATATCGGTCGTTTGTATTACAGCTCTGTGATATAGTGGTCCGATCCGGACCAAACTTTTACAAATTGTGTGTGGCTATGTTAAATGAATAAATTTTCAATTCGGTTGCAAAAGCTTGGAAAACAAAAAAAGTTTTCCATACAAAGACTTGTTTTCACATCGGTCGTTTGTATGACAGCTCTGTGATATAGTGGTCCGATCAGGACCAAACTTTTACAAATTGTGACAGGCTGTGTCGGATGAATAAATGTTCAAGTCGGTTGCGATAGCTTGGAGAACAAAAAAGTTTCCCATACAAAGATTTGTTTTCATATCGGTCGTTTGTATGACAGCTCTGTGATATAGTGGTCCGATCAGGACTAAACTTTTACAAATTGTGTATGGCTAAATCGCATGAATAAATGTTCAAGTCGGTTGCGATAGCTTGGAGAACAAAAAAGTTTTCCATACAAAGACTTGTTTTCATATTGGTCGTTTGTATGACAGCTCTGTGATATAGTGGTCTGATCCGGACCAAACTTCTACAAATCGTGTATGGCTATGTCAAATAAATAAATGTTTAATTCGGTTGCAATAAGTTGGAAAACAAAATAATTTTCCATACAAAGACTTGTTTTCATAACGGTCGTTTGTATTACAGTTCTGTGGTATAGTGGTCCGATCCCGACCAAACTTTTACAAATTGTGAATGGCTATGTTAAATGAATAAATTTTCAATTCGGTTGCAATAGCTTGGAAAACAAAAAAGTTTTCCATACAAAGACTTGTTTTCATATCGGTCGTTTGTATGACAGCTCTGTGATATAGTGGTCCGATCGGGACCAAAGTTTTACAAATTGTGTATAGCTAAGTTGGATGAATAAATGTTCAAGTCGGTTGCGATACCTTGGAGAACAAAAAAGTTTTCAGTACAAAGACTTGTTTTCATTATCGCGCGTTTGTATGGCAGCTATTAGATACAGTGGTCCGATCCGGACCAAACTTTCACAAATCGTGCATGGCTATGTCAAATGAATAAATGTTGAATTCGGTTGCAAGAAGTTGGAAAACAAAAAAATTTTCCATACAAAGACTTGTTTTCATTTTCGCTCGTTTGTATGGCAGCTGTTAGATATAGTGGTCCGATCCAGACCAAACTTTCACAAATCGTGCATGGCTATGTCAAATAAATAAATGTTTAATTGGGTTGCAATAGCTTGGAAAACAAAACAAATTTCCATATAAAGACTTGTTTTCATATCGGTCGTTTGTATGGCAGCTATATGATATAGTGGTCCGATCCGGACCAAACTTTTACAAATCGTGCATGGCTATGTCAAATGAATAAATGTTGAATTCGGTTGCAATAAGTTGGAAAACAAAAAAATTTTCCATACAAAGACTTGTTTTCATTTTCGCTCGTTTGTATGGCAGCTGTTAGATATAGTGGTCCGATCCAGACCAAACTTTCACAAATCGTGCATGGCTATGTCAAATAAATAAATGTTTAATTCGGTTGCAATAGCTTGGAAAACAAAACAAATTTCCATATAAAGACTTGTTTTCATATCGGTCGTTTGTATGACAGCTCTGTGATAAAGTGCTGTAATCCAGACCAAACTTTTACAAATCGTGTATGGCTATGTCAAATGAATAAATGTTGAATTCGGTTGCAATAGCTTGGAAAACAAAACAAATTTTCATACAAACACTTGTTTTCATATCGGTTGTTTGTATGGCAGCTATATGATATAGTGGTCCGATCCGGACCAAACTTTTACAAATCGTGTACGGTTTATTCGCATGAATAGACGTTGAATTTGGTTGCAATAGCTTGGAAAAAAAAAATATGATATAGTGGTCCGATCCGGACCAAACTTTTACGAATTGTGTATTGCTATGTCAAATGAACAAATGTTTAATTCGGTTGCAATAGCTTGGAAAACAAAACAAATTTCCATACAAAGACTTGTTTTCATATCGGTCGTTTGTATGGCAGCTATTTAATATAGTGGTCCGATCCGGACCAAACTTTCACAAATCGTGTATGTTTTAATTCGCATGAATAAACGTTGAATTCGGTTGCAATAGCTTGGAAAACAAAAAAGTTTTCAATACAAAGACTTGTTTTCATTTTCGCTCGTTTGTATGGCAGCAATTAGATATAGTGGTCCGATCCGGACCAAACTTTCACAAATCGTGCATGGCTATGTCAAATAAATAAATGTTGAATTTGGTTGCAATACAATGGAACAAAAAAAATTTTCCATACAGAGACTTGTTTTCATATCGGTCGTTTGTATTGTAGGTATATGATATAGTGGTCCCATCCGGATCAAACTTTCACAAATCGTGTATGGCAATGCCAAATAAATAAATGTTGAATTCAGTTGCAATAGTTGGAAAACAAAAAAGTTTTCCATACAAAGACTTGTTTACATATCGGTCGTTTGTATGACAGCTCCGTGATATAGTAGTCCGATCCGGACCAAACTTTTACAAATTGTGAATGGCTAAGTCGGATAAATAAATTTTCAATTCGGTTGCAATAGCTTGGAAAACAAAAAGTTTCCCATACAAAGACATGTTTTCATATTGGTCGTTTGTATGGCAGCTATATGATATAGTGGTCCGATCCGGCCCAAACTTTCACAAATCGTGTATGGCAATGCCAAATAAATAAATGTTGTTAATAGTTGGAAAACAAAAAAGTTTTCCATACAAAAGACTTGTTTACATATCGGTCGTTTGTATGACAGCTCCGTGATATAGTAGTCCGATCCGGACCAAACTTTTACAAATTGTGAATGGCTAAGTCGGATAAATAAATTTTCAATTCGGTTGCAATAGCTTGGAAAACAAAAAGTTTCCCATACAAAGACATGTTTTCATATTGGTCGTTTGTATGGCAGCTATATGATATAGTGGTCCGATCCGGCCCAAACTTTCACAAATCGTGTATGGCAATGCCAAATAAATAAATGTTGCATTCAGTTGCAATAGTTGGAAAATAAAAAAGTTTCCCATACAAAGACATGTTTTCATATCGGTCATTTGTATGGCAGCTATATGATATGGTGGTCCGATCCGGACCAAACTTTCACAAATCGTGCATGGCTATGTCAAATAAATAAATGTTTAATTCGGTTGCAATAGCTTGGAAAAAAAAAAGTTTCCCATACAAAGACATGTTTTCATATTGGTCGTTTGTATGGCAGCTATATGATATAGTGGTCCGATCCGGCCCAAACTTTCACAAATCGTGTATGGCAATGCCAAATAAATAAATGTTGCATTCAGTTGCAATAGTTGGAAAATAAAAAAGTTTCCCATACAAAGACATGTTTTCATATCGGTCATTTGTATGGCAGCTATATGATATGGTGGTCCGATCCGGACCAAACTTTCACAAATCGTGCATGGCTATGTCAAATGAATAAATGTTTAATACGGTTGCAATAGCTTGGAAAACAAAACAAATTTCCATATAAAGACTTGTTTTCATATCGGTCGTTTGTATGACAGCTCTGTGATATAGTGGTCTAATCCAGACCAAACTTTTACAAATCGTGTATGGGTATGTTCAATGAATAAATGGTGAATTCGGTTGCAATAGCTTGGAAAACAAAACAAATTTTCATACAAACACTTGTTTTCATATCGGTCGTTTGTATGGCAGCTATATGATATAGTGGTCCGATCCGGACCAAACTTTCACAAATCGTGTATGGTTTATTTTGCATGAATAAACGTTGAATTCGGTTGCAATATCTTGGAAAACAAAAAAGTTTTCAATACAAAGACTTGTTTTCATTTTCGCTCGTTTGTATGGCAGCTGTTAGATATAGTGGTCCGATCCAGACCAAACTTTCACAAATCGTGCATGGCTATGTCAAATAAATAAATGTTTAATTGGGTTGCAATAGCTTGGAAAACAAAACAAATTTCCATATAAAGACTTGTTTTCATATCGGTCGTTTGTATGGCAGCTATATGATATAGTGGTCCGATCCGGACCAAACTTTTACAAATCGTGCATGGCTATGTTAAATGAATAAATGTTGAATTCGGTTGCAATAAGTTGGAAAACAAAAAAATTTTCCATACAAAGACTTGTTTTCATTTTCGCTCGTTTGTATGGCAGCTGTTAGATATAGTGGTCCGATCCAGACCAAACTTTCACAAATCGTGCATGGCTATGTCAAATAAATAAATGTTTAATTCGGTTGCAATAGCTTGGAAAACAAAACAAATTTTCATACAAACACTTGTTTTCATATCGGTTGTTTGTATGGCAGCTATATGATATAGTGGTCCGATCCGGACCAAACTTTTACAAATCGTGTACGGTTTATTCGCATGAATAGACGTTGAATTTGGTTGCAATAGCTTGGAAAAAAAAATATGATATAGTGGTCCGATCCGGACCAAACTTTCACAAATCGTGTATGTTTTAATTCGCATGAATAAACGTTGAATTCGGTTGCAATAGCTTGGAAAACAAAAAAGTTTTCAATACAAAGACTTGTTTTCATTTTCGCTCGTTTGTATGGCAGCAATTAGATATAGTGGTCCGATCCGGACCAAACTTTCACAAATCGTGCATGGCTATGTCAAATAAATAAATGTTGAATTTGGTTGCAATACAATGGAACAAAAAAAATTTTCCATACAGAGACTTGTTTTCATATCGGTCGTTTGTATTGTAGGTATATGATATAGTGGTCCCATCCGGATCAAACTTTCACAAATCGTGTATGGCAATGCCAAATAAATAAATGTTGAATTCAGTTGCAATAGTTGGAAAACAAAAAAGTTTTCCATACAAAGACTTGTTTACATATCGGTCGTTTGTATGACAGCTCCGTGATATAGTAGTCCGATCCGGACCAAACTTTTACAAATTGTGAATGGCTAAGTCGGATAAATAAATTTTCAATTCGGTTGCAATAGCTTGGAAAACAAAAAGTTTCCCATACAAAGACATGTTTTCATATTGGTCGTTTGTATGGCAGCTATATGATATAGTGGTCCGATCCGGCCCAAACTTTCACAAATCGTGTATGGCAATGCCAAATAAATAAATGTTGTTAATAGTTGGAAAACAAAAAAGTTTTCCATACAAAAGACTTGTTTACATATCGGTCGTTTGTATGACAGCTCCGTGATATAGTAGTCCGATCCGGACCAAACTTTTACAAATTGTGAATGGCTAAGTCGGATAAATAAATTTTCAATTCGGTTGCAATAGCTTGGAAAACAAAAAGTTTCCCATACAAAGACATGTTTTCATATTGGTCGTTTGTATGGCAGCTATATGATATAGTGGTCCGATCCGGCCCAAACTTTCACAAATCGTGTATGGCAATGCCAAATAAATAAATGTTGCATTCAGTTGCAATAGTTGGAAAATAAAAAAGTTTCCCATACAAAGACATGTTTTCATATCGGTCATTTGTATGGCAGCTATATGATATGGTGGTCCGATCCGGACCAAACTTTCACAAATCGTGCATGGCTATGTCAAATAAATAAATGTTTAATTCGGTTGCAATAGCTTGGAAAACAAAAAGTTTCCCATACAAAGACATGTTTTCATATTGGTCGTTTGTATGGCAGCTATATGATATAGTGGTCCGATCCGGCCCAAACTTTCACAAATCGTGTATGGCAATGCCAAATAAATAAATGTTGCATTCAGTTGCAATAGTTGGAAAATAAAAAAGTTTCCCATACAAAGACATGTTTTCATATCGGTCATTTGTATGGCAGCTATATGATATGGTGGTCCGATCCGGACCAAACTTTCACAAATCGTGCATGGCTATGTCAAATGAATAAATGTTTAATACGGTTGCAATAGCTTGGAAAACAAAACAAATTTCCATATAAAGACTTGTTTTCATATCGGTCGTTTGTATGACAGCTCTGTGATATAGTGGTCTAATCCAGACCAAACTTTTACAAATCGTGTATGGGTATGTTCAATGAATAAATGGTGAATTCGGTTGCAATAGCTTGGAAAACAAAACAAATTTTCATACAAACACTTGTTTTCATATCGGTCGTTTGTATGGCAGCTATATGATATAGTGGTCCGATCCGGACCAAACTTTCACAAATCGTGTATGGTTTATTTTGCATGAATAAACGTTGAATTCGGTTGCAATATCTTGGAAAACAAAAAAGTTTTCAATACAAAGACTTGTTTTCATTTTCGCTCGTTTGTATGGCAGCTATTAGATATAGTGGTCCGATCCGGACCAAACTTTCACAAATCGTGCATGGCTATGTCAAATAAATAAATGTTTAATTCGGCTTGGAAAACAAAACAAATTTCCATACAAAGACTTGTTTTCATATCGATCGTTTGTATGGCAGCTATATGATATAGTGGTCCGATCGGACCGGATCCGGACTTTCACAAATCGTGTATGGCTATGTCAAATGCACAAATGTTTAATTCTGTTGCAATAGCTTGGAAAACAAAAGTTTCCCATACAAAGACTTGTTTTCATATCGGTTGTTTGTATGGCAGCTATATGATATAGTGGTCCGATCCGGACCAAACTTTTACGAATTGTGTATGGCTATGTCAAATGAACAAATGTTTAATTCGGTTGCAATAGCTTGGAAAACAAAACAAGTTTCCATACAAAGACTTGTTTTCATATCGGTCGTTTGTATGGCAGCTATATGATATAGTGGTCCGATCCGGACCAAACTTTCACAAATCGTGTATGGTTTATTTCGCATGAATAGACGTTGAATTCGGTTGCAATAGCTTGGAAAACAAACAAGTTTTCAATACAAAGACTTGTTTTCATTTTCGCTCGTTTGTATGGCAGCTATTAGATATAGTGGTCCGATCCGGACCAAACTTTTACAAATCGTGCATGGCTATGTCAAATAAATAAATGTTGAATTTGGTTGCAATAAAATGGAAAAAAAAATTTTCCATACAGAGACTTGTTTTCATATCGGACGTTTGTATTGTAGGTATATGATATAGTGGTCCGATCCGGACCAAACTTTCACAAATCGTGTATGGTTTATTTCGCATGAATAAACGTTGAATTCGGTTGCAATAGCTTGGAAAACAAAAAAGTTTTCAATACAAAGACTTGTTGTCATATTGGTCGTTTGTATGGCAGCTATTAGATATAGTGGTCCGATCCGGACCAAACTTTCACAAATCGTGCATGGCTATGTCAAATAAATAAATGTTTAATTCGGTTGCAATAGCTTGGAAAACAAAACAAATTTCCATACAAAGACTTGTTTTCATATCGGTCGTTTGTATGGCAGCTATATGATATAGTGGTCCGATCCGGACCAAACTTTCACAAATCGTGTATGGTTTATTTCGCATGAATAGACGTTGAATTCGGTTGCAATAGCTTGGAAAACAAAAAAGTTTTCAATACAAAGACTTGTTTTCATTTTCGCTCGTTTGTATGGCAGCTATTAGATATAGTGGTCCGATCCGGACCAAACTTTTACAAATCGTACATGGCTATGTCAAATAAATAAATGTTGAATTTGGTTGCAATAAAATGGAAAAAAAAAAATTTTCCATACAGAGACTTGTTTTCATATCGGACGTTTGTATTGTAGGTATATGATATAGTGGTCCGATCCGGACCAAACTTTCACAAATCGTGTATGGTTTATTTTGCATGAATAAACGTTGAATTCGGTTGCAATAGCTTGGAAAACAAAAAAGTTTTCAATACAAAGACTTGTTTTCATTTTCGCTCGTTTGTATGGCAGCTATTAGATATAGTGGTCCGATCCGGACCAAACTTTCACAAATCGTGCATGGCTATGTCAAATAAATAAATGTTTAATTCGGTTGCAATAGCTTGGAAAACAAAACAAATTTCCATACAAAGACTTGTTTTCATATCGATCGTTTGTATGGCAGCTATATGATATAGTGGTCCGATCGGACCGGATCCGGACTTTCACAAATCGTGTATGGCTATGTCAAATGCACAAATGTTTAATTCTGTTGCAATAGCTTGGAAAACAAAAGTTTCCCATACAAAGACTTGTTTTCATATCGGTTGTTTGTATGGCAGCTATATGATATAGTGGTCCGATCCGGACCAAACTTTTACGAATTGTGTATGGCTATGTCAAATGAACAAATGTTTAATTCGGTTGCAATAGCTTGGAAAACAAAACAAGTTTCCATACAAAGACTTGTTTTCATATCGGTCGTTTGTATGGCAGCAATATGATATAGTGGTCCGATCCGGACCAAACTTTCACAAATCGTGTATGGTTTATTTCGCATGAATAGACGTTGAATTCGGTTGCAATAGCTTGGAAAACAAAAAAGTTTTCAATACAAAGACTTGTTTTCATTTTCGCTCGTTTGTATGGCAGCTATTAGATATAGTGGTCCGATCCGGACCAAACTTTTACAAATCGTGCATGGCTATGTCAAATAAATAAATGTTGAATTTGGTTGCAATAAAATGGAAAAAAAAATTTTCCATACAGAGACTTGTTTTCATTTCGGACGTTTGTATTGTAGGTATATGATATAGTGGTCCGATCCGGACCAAACTTTCACAAATCGTGTATGGTTTATTTCGCATGAATAAACGTTGAATGCGGTTGCAATAGCTTGGAAAACAAAAAAGTTTTCAATACAAAGACTTGTTTTCATATTGGTCGTTTGTATGGCAGCTATTAGATATAGTGGTCCGATCCGGACCAAACTTTCACAAATCGTGCATGGCTATGTCAAATAAATAAATGTTTAATTCGGTTGCAATAGCTTGGAAAACAAAACAAATTTTCATACAAAGACTTGTTTTCATATCGATCGTTTGTATGGCAGCTATATGATATAGTGGTCCGATCGGACCGGATCCGGACTTTCACAAATCGTGTATGGCTATGTCAAATGCACAAATGTTTAATTCTGTTGCAATAGCTTGGAAAACAAAAGTTTCCCATACAAAGACTTGTTTTCATATCGGTTGTTTGTATGGCAGCTATATGATATAGTGGTCCGATCCGGACCAAACTTTTACGAATTGTGTATGGCTATGTCAAATGAACAAATGTTTAATTCGGTTGCAATAGCTTGGAAAACAAAAAAGTTTTCAATACAAAGACTTGTTTTCATTTTCGCTCGTTTGTATGGCAGAAATTAGATATAGTGGTCCGATCCGGACCAAACTTTCACAAATCGTGCATGGCTATGTCAAATAAATAAATGTAGAATTTGGTTGCAATAAAATGGAACAAAAAAAATTTTCCATACAGAGACTTGTTTTCATATCGGTCGTTTGTATTGTAGGTATATGATATAGTGGTCCCATCCGGATCAAGCTTTCACAAATCGTGTATGGCTGTGTCAAATATATAAATGTTTAATTCGGTTGCAATAGCTTGGAAAACAAAACAAATTTCCATACAAAGACTTGTTTTCATATCGGTCGTTTGTATGGCAGCAATATGATATAGTGGTCCGATCCGGACCAAACTTTCACAAATCGTGTATGGTTTATTTCGCATGAATAAACGTTGAATTCGGTTGCAATAGCTTGGAAAACAAAAAAGTTTTCAATACAAAGACTTGTTTTCATATTGGTCGTTTGTATGGCAGCTATTAGATATAGTGGTCCGATCCGGACCAAACTTTCACAAATCGTGCATGGCTATGTCAAATAAATAAATGTTTAATTCGGTTGCAATAGCTTGGAAAACAAAACAAATTTCCATACAAAGACTAGTTTTCATATCGATCGTTTGTATGGCAGCTATATGATATAGTGGTCCGATCGGACCGGATCCGGACTTTCACAAATCGTGTATGGCTATGTCAAATGCACAAATGTTTAATTCTGTTGCAATAGCTTGGAAAACAAAAGTTTCCCATACAAAGACTTGTTTTCATATCGGTTGTTTGTATGGCAGCTATATGATATAGTGGTCCGATCCGGACCAAACTTTTAGGAATTGAACAAATGTTTAATTCGGTTGCAATAAAATGGAAAACAAAACAAGTTTCCATACAAAGACTTGTTTTCATATCGGTCGTTTGTATGGCAGCTATATGATATAGTGGTCCGATCCGGACCAAACTTTCACAAATCGTGTATGGTTTATTTCGCATGAATAGACGTTGAATTCGGTTGCAATAGCTTGGACAACAAAAAAGTTTTCAATACAAAGACTTGTTTTCATTTTCGCTCGTTTGTATGGCAGCTATTAGATATAGTGGTCCGATCCGGACCAAACTTTTACAAATCGTGCATGGCTATGTCAAATAAATAAATGTTGAATTTGGTTGCAATAAAATGGAAAAAAAAAATTTTCCATACAGAGACTTGTTTTCATATCGGACGTTTGTATTGTAGGTATATGATATAGTGGTCCGATCCGGACCAAACTTTCACAAATCGTGTATGGTTTATTTCGCATGAATAAACGTTGAATTCGGTTGCAATAGCTTGGAAAACAAAAAAGTTTTCAATACAAAGACTTGTTTTCATATTGGTCGTTTGTATGGCAGCTATTAGATATAGTGGTCCGATCCGGGCCAAACTTTCACAAATCGTGCATGGCTATGTCAAATAAATAAATGTTTAATTCGGTTGCAATAGCTTGGAAAACAAAACAAATTTCCATACAAAGACTTGTTTTCATATCGGTCGTTTGTATGGCAGCTATATGATATAGTGGTCCGATCCGGACCAAACTTTCACAAATCGTGTATGGTTTATTTCGCATGAATAGGCGTTGAATTCGGTTGCAATAGCTTGGAAAACAAAAAAAGTTTTCAATACAAAGACTTGTTTTCATTTTCGCTCGTTTGTATGGCAGCTATTAGATATAGTGGTCCGATCCGGACCAAACTTTTACAAATCGTACATGGCTATGTCAAATAAATAAATGTTGAATTTGGTTGCAATAAAATGGAAAAAAAAAAATTTTCCATACAGAGACTTGTTTTCATATCGGACGTTTGTATTGTAGGTATATGATATAGTGGTCCGATCCGGACCAAACTTTCACAAATCGTGTATGGTTTATTTCGCATGAATAAACGTTGAATTCGGTTGCAATAGCTTGGAAAACAAAACAAATTTCCATACAAAGACTTGTTTTCATATCGATCGTTTGTATGGCAGCTATATGATATAGTGGTCCGATCGGACCGGATCCGGACTTTCACAAATCGTGTATGGCTATGTCAAATGCACAAATGTTTAATTCTGTTGCAATAGCTTGGAAAACAAAAGTTTCCCATACAAAGACTTGTTTTCATATCGGTTGTTTGTATGGCAGCTATATGATATAGTGGTCCGATCCGGACCAAACTTTTACGAATTGTGTATGGCTATGTCAAATGAACAAATGTTTAATTCGGTTGCAATAGCTTGGAAAACAAAAAAGTTTTCAATACAAAGACTTGTTTTCATTTTCGCTCGTTTGTATGGCAGAAATTAGATATAGTGGTCCGATCCGGACCAAACTTTCACAAATCGTGCATGGCTATGTCAAATAAATAAATGTAGAATTTGGTTGCAATAAAATGGAACAAAAAAAATTTTCCATACAGAGACTTGTTTTCATATCGGTCGTTTGTTTGGTAGGTATATGATATAGTGGTCCCATCCGGATCAAACTTTCACAAATCGTGTATGGCTGTGTCAAATATATAAATGTTTAATTCGGTTGCAATAGCTTGGAAAACAAAACAAATTTCCATACAAAGACTTGTTTTCATATCGGTCGTTTGTATGGCAGCTATATGATATAGTGGTCCGATCCGGACCAAACTTTCACAAATCGTGCATGGCTATGTCAAACAAATATATGTTGAATTCGGTTGCAATAAGTTGGAAAACAAAAAAAATTTCCCATACAAAGACTTGTTTTCATTTTCGCTCGTTTGTATGGCAGCTATTAGATATAGTGGTCCGATCCGGACCAAACTTTCACAAATCGTGCATGGCTATGTCAAATAAATAAATTTTGAATTTGGTTGCAATAAAATAGAAAAAAAAATTTTCCATACAAAGACTTGTTTTCATTTTCGCTCGTTTGTATGGCAGCTATTAGATATAGTGGTCCGATCCGGACCAAACTTTCACAAATCGTGCATGGCTGTGTTAGATGGATAAATTTTTAATTCGGTTGCAATAGCTTGGAAAACAAAAAAGTTTTCCATACAAAGACTTGTTTTCATTTTCGCTCGTTTGTATGGCACCTATTAGATATAGTGGTCCGATCCGGACCAAACTTTCACAAATCGTGCAACTTTCACAAATCGTGCATGGCTATGTCAAATAAATAAATGTTGAATTCGGTTGCAATAAGTTGGAAAACAAAAAAAAATTTCCCATACAAAGACTTGTTTTCATTTTCGCTCGTTTGTATGGCAGCTATTAGATATAGTGGTCCGATCCGGACCAAACTTTCACAAATCGTGCATGGCTAGGTTAAATGGATAAATTTTTAATTCGGTTGCAATAGCTTGGAAAACAAAAAAGTTTTCCATACAAAGACTTGTTTTCATTTTCGCTCGTTTGTATGGCAGCTATTAGATATAGTAGTCCGATCCGGACCAAACTTTCACAAATCGTGCATGGCTATGTCAAACAAATAAATTTTGAATTCGGTTGCAATAATTTGGTAAAAAAAAAAATTTTCCATACAAAGACTTGTTTTCATTTTCGCTCGTTTGTATGGCAGCTATTAGATATAGTGGTCCGATCCGGACCAAACTTTCACAAATCGTGCATGGCTATGTCAAAAAAATAAATGTTACATTCGGTTGCAATAGCTTGGAAAACAAAACAAATTTCCATACAAAGACTTGTTTTCATATCGTTCGTTTGTATGGCAGCTATATGATATAGTGATCCGATCCGGATCAAACTTTCACAAATCATGTATGACTATGTCAAATAAATAAATGTTTAATACAGTTGCAATAGCTTGGAAAACAAAACAAATTTCCATACAAAGACTTGTTTTCATATCGGTCGTTTGTATGGCAGCTATATGATATAGTGGTCCGATCGGACCGGATCCGGACTTTCACAAATCGTGTATGGCTATGTCAAATGCACAAATGTTTAATTCTGTTGCAATAGCTTGGAAAACAAAAAGTTTCCCGTACAAAGACATGTTTTCATATCGGTCGTTTGTATGGCAGCTATATGATATATATAGTGGTCCGATGCGGCCCAAACTTTCACGAATCGTGTATGGCAATGCCAAATAAATAAATGTTGCATTCAGTTGCAATAGTTGGAAAACAAAAAAGTTTCCCATACAAAGACATGTTTTCATTTCGGTCGTTTGTATGGCAGCTATATGATATAGTGGTCTGATCCGGACCAAACTTTCATAAATCGTGTATGGCAATGCCAAATAAATAAATGTTGAATTCAGTTGCGATAGTTGGAAAACAAAAAAGTTTTCCATACAAAGACTTGTTTACATATCGGTCGTTTGTATGACAGCTCCGTGATATAGTAGTCCGATCCGGACCAAACTTTTACAAATTGTGAATGGCTAAGTCGGATGAATAAATTTTCAATTCGGTTGCAATAGCTTGGAAAACAAAAAGTTTCCCATACAAAGACATGTTTTCATATCGGTCGTTTGTATGGCAACTATATGATATAGTGGTCCGATCCGGCCAAAACTTTCACAAATCGTGTATGGCAATGCCAAATAAATAAATGTTGCATTCAGTTGCAATAGTTGGAAAACAAAAAGTTTCCCATACAAAGACATGTTTTCATATCGGTCATTTGTATGGCAGCTATATGATATGGTGGTCCGATCCGGACCAAACTTTCACAAATCGTGCATGGCTATGCCAAATAAATAAATGTTTAATTCGGTTGCAATAGCTTGGAAAACAAAACAAATTTCCATATAAAGACTTGTTTTCATATCGGTCGTTTGTATTGTAGGTATATGATATAGTGGTCCGATCCGGACCAAACTTTCACAAATCGTGTACGGTTTATTTCGCATGAATAGACGTTGAATTCGGTTGCAATAGCTTGGAAAACAAAAAAGTTTTCAATACAAAGACTTGTTTTCATTTTCGCTCGTTTGTATGGCAGCTATTAGATATAGTGGTCCGATCCGGACCAAACTTTCACAAATCGTGCATGGCTATGTCAAATAAATAAATGTTTAATTCGGTTGCAATAGCTTGGAAAACAAAACAAATTTCCATACAAAGACTTGTTTTCATATCGATCGTTTGTATGGCAGCTATAAGATATAGTGGTCCGATCGGACCGGATCCGGACTTTCACAAATCGTGTATGGCTATGTCAAATGCACAAATGTTTAATTCTGTTGCAATAGCTTGGAAAACAAAAGTTTCCCATACAAAGACTTGTTTTTAAATCGGTTGTTTGTATGGCAGCTATATGATATAGTGGTCCGATCCGGACCAAACTTTTACGAATTGTGTATGGCTATGTCAAATGAACAAATGTTTAATTCGGTTGCAATAACTTGGAAAACAAAACAAGTTTCCATACAAAGACTTGTTTTCATATCGGTCGTTTGTATGGCAGCTATATGATATGGTGGTCCGATCCAGACCAAACTTTCACAAATCGTGTATGGCTATGTTAAATGGATAAATTTTTAATTCGGTTGCAATAGCTTGGAAAACAAAAAAGTTTTCCATACAAAAACTTGTTTTCATTTTCGCTCGTTTGTATGGCAGCAATTAGATATAGTGGTCCGATCCGGACCAAACTTTCACAAATCGTGCATGGCTATGTCAAATAAATAAATGTTTAATTCGGTTGCAATAGCTTGGAAAACAAAACAAATTTCCATATAAAGACTTGTTTTCATATCGGTCGTTTGTATGACAGCTCTGTGATATAGTGGTCCGATCCGGACCAAACTTTCACAACTTGTGTATGGCTAAGTCGGATGAATAAATGTTCAAGTCGGTTGCGATAGCTTGGAAAACAAAACAAATTTCCATACAAAGACTTGTTTTCATATCGATCGTTTGTATGGCAGCTATAAGATATAGTGGTCCGATCGGACCGGATCCGGACTTTCACAAATCGTGTATGGCTATGTCAAATGCACAAATGTTTAATTCTGTTGCAATAGCTTGGAAAACAAAAGTTTCCCATACAAAGACTTGTTTTCAAATCGGTTGTTTGTATGGCAACTATATGATATAGTGGTCCGATCCGGCCAAAACTTTCACAAATCGTGTATGGCAATGCCAAATAAATAAATGTTGCATTCAGTTGCAATAGTTGGAAAACAAAAAAGTTTCCCATACAAAGACATGTTTTCATATCGGTCATTTGTATGGCAGCTATATGATATGGTGGTCCGATCCGGACCAAACTTTCACAAATCGTTCATGGCTATGCCAAATAAATAAATGTTTAATTCGGTTGCAATAGCTTGGAAAACAAAACAAATTTCCATATAAAGACTTGTTTTCATATCGGTCGTTTGTATTGTAGGTATATGATATAGTGGTCCGATCCGGACCAAACTTTCACAAATCGTGTACGGTTTATTTCGCATGAATAGACGTTGAATTCGGTTGCAATAGCTTGGAGAACAAAAAAGTTTTCAGTACATAGACTTGTGTTCATTTTCGCTCGTTTGTATGGCAGCTATTAGATATAGTGGTCCGATCCGGACCAAACTTTCACAAATCGTGCATGGCTATGTCAAATAAATAAATGTTGAATTCGGCTGCAATAGCTTGGAAAACAAAACAAATTTCCATATAAAGACTTGTTTTCATATCGGTCGTGTGTATTGTAGTTATATGATATAGTGGTCCCATCCGGATCAAACTTTCACAAATCGTGTATGGCTATGTCAAATAAATAAATGTTTAATTCGGTTGCAATAGCTTGGAAAACAAAACAAATTTCCATATAAAGACTTGTTTTCATATCGGTCGTTTGTATGGCAGCTATATGATATAGTGGTCCGATCGGACCGGATCCGGCTTTCACAAATCGTGTATGGCTATGTCAAATGCACAAATATTTAATTCTGTTGCAATAGCTTGGAAAACAAAAAGTTTCCCATACAAAGACATGTTTTCATATCGGTCGTTTGTATGGCAGCTATATGACATAGTGGTCCGATCCGGCCCAAACTTTCACAAATCGTGTATGGCAATGCCAAATAAATAAATGTTGCATTCAGTTGCAATAGTTGGAAAACAAAAAGTTTCCCATACAAAGACATGTTTTCATTTCGGTCGTTTGTATGGCAGCTATATGATATAGTGGTCCGATCCGGACCACTCTTTCACAAATCGTGTATGGCAATGCCAAATAAATAAATGTTGAATTCAGTTGCAATAGTTGGAAAACAAAAAAGTTTTCCATACAAAGACTTGTTTACATATCGGTCGTTTGTATGACAGCTCCGTGATATAGTAGTCCGATCCGGACCAAACTTTTACAAATTGTGAATGGCTAAGTCGGATAAATAAATTTTCAATTCGGTTGCAATAGCTTGGAAAACAAAAAGTTTCCCATACAAAGACATGTTTTCATATTGGTCGTTTGTATGGCAGCTATATGATATAGTGGTCCGATCCGGCCCAAACTTTCACAAATCGTGTATGGCAATGCCAAATAAATAAATGTTGCATTCAGTTGCAATAGTTGGAAAATAAAAAAGTCTCCCATACAAAGACATGTTTTCATATCGGTCATTTGTATGGCAGCTATATGATATGGTGGTCCGATCCGGACCAAACTTTCACAAATCGTGCATGGCTATGTCAAATAAATAAATGTTTAATTCGGTTGCAATGGCTTGGAAAACAAAACAAATTTCCATATAAAGACTTGTTTTCATATCGGTCGTTTGTATGGCAGCTATATGATATAGTGGTCCGATCGGACCAAACTTTTACGAATTGTGTATGGCTATGTCAAATGAATAAATGTTTAATACGGTTGCAATAGCTTGGAAAACAAAACAAATTTCCATATAAAGACTTGTTTTCATATCAGTCGTTTGTATGACAGCTCTGTGATATAGTGGTCTAATCCAGACCAAACTTTTACAAATCGTGTATGGGTATGTCCAATGAATAAATGGTGAATTCGGTTGCAATAGCTTGGAAAACAAAACAAATTTTCATACAAACACTTGTTTTCATATCGGTTGTTTGTATGGCAGCTATATGATATAGTGGTCCGATCCGGACCAAACTTTCACAAATCGTGTATGGTTTATTTCCCATGAATAAACGATGAATTCGGTTGCAATAGCTTGGAAAAAAAAGTTTTCAATACAAAGACTTGTTTTCATTTTCGCTCGTTTGTATGGCAGCTATTAGATATAGTGGTCCGATCCGGACCAAACTTTCACAAATCGTGCATGGCTATGTCAAATAAATAAATGTTTAATTCGGTTGCAATAGCTTGGAAAACAAAACAAATTTCCATACAAAGACTTGTTTTCATATCGATCGTTTGTATGGCAGCTATATGATATAGTGGTCCGATCGGACCGGATCCGGACTTTCACAAATCGTGTATGGCTATGTCAAATGCACAAATGTTTAATTCTGTTGCAATAGCTTGGAAAACAAAAGTTTCCCATACAAAGACTTGTTTTCATATCGGTTGTTTGTATGGCAGCTATATGATATAGTGGTCCGATCCGGACCAAACTTTTACAAATTGTGTATGGCTATGTCAAATGAACAAATGTTTAATTCGGTTGCAATAGCTTGGAAAACAAAACAAGTTTCCATACAAAGACTTGTTTTCATATCGGTCGTTTGAATGGCAGCTATATGATATAGTGGTCCGATCCGGACCAAACTTTCACAAATCGTGTATGGTTTATTTCCCATGAATAAACGATGAATTCGGTTGCAATAGCTTGGAAAAAAAAAGTTTTCAATACAAAGACTTGTTTTCATTTTCGCTCGTTTGTATGGCAGCTATTAGATATAGTGGTCCGATCCGGACCAAACTTTCACAAATCGTGCATGGCTATGTCAAATAAATAAATGTTTAATTCGGTTGCAATAGCTTGGAAAACAAAACAAATTTCCATACAAAGACTTGTTTTCATATCGATCGTTTGTATGGCAGCTATATGATATAGTGGTCCGATCGGACCGGATCCGGACTTTCACAAATCGTGTATGGCTATGTCAAATGCACAAATGTTTAATTCTGTTGCAATAGCTTGGAAAACAAAAGTTTCCCATACAAAGACTTGTTTTCATATCGGTTGTTTGTATGGCAGCTATATGATATAGTGGTCCGATCCGGACCAAACTTTTACGAATTGTGTATGGCTATGTCAAATGAACAAATGTTTAATTCGGTTGCAATAGCTTGGAAAACAAAACAAGTTTCCATACAAAGACTTGTTTTCATATCGGTCGTTTGAATGGCAGCTATATGATATAGTGGTCCGATCCGGACCAAACTTTCACAAATCGTGTATGGTTTATTTCGCATGAATAGACGTTGAATTCGGTTGCAATAGCTTGGAAAACAAAAAAGTTTTCAATACAAAGACTTGTTTTCATTTTCGCTCGTTTGTATGGCAGCTATTAGATATAGTGGTCCGATCCGGACCAAACTTTCACAAATCGTGCATGGCTATGTCAAATAAATAAATGTTGAATTCGGCTGCAATAGCTTGGAAAACAAAACAAATTTCCATATAAAGACTTGTTTTCATATCGGTCGTTTGTATTGTAGTTATATGATATAGTGGTCCCATCCGGATCAAACTTTCACAAATCGTGTATGGCTATGTCAAATAAATAAATGTTTAATTCGGTTGCAATAGCTTGGAAAACAAAACAAATTTCCATATAAAGACTTGTTTTCATATCGGTCGTTTGTATGGCAGCTATATGATATAGTGGTCCGATCGGACCGGATCCGGCTTTCACAAATCGTGTATGGCTATGTCAAATGCACAAATATTTAATTCTGTTGCAATAGCTTGGAAAACAAAAAAGTTTCCCATACAAAGACATGTTTTCATATCGGTCGTTTGTATGGCAGCTATATGACATAGTGGTCCGATCCGGCCCAAACTTTCACAAATCGTGTATGGCAATGCCAAATAAATAAATGTTGCATTCAGTTGCAATAGTTGGAAAACAAAAAAGTTTCCCATACAAAGACTTGTTTTCATTTCGGTCGTTTGTATGGCAGCTATATGATATAGTGGTCCGATCCGGACCACTCTTTCACAAATCGTGTATGGCAATGCCAAATAAATAAATGTTGAATTCAGTTGCAATAGTTGGAAAACAAAAAAGTTTTCCATACAAAGACTTGTTTACATATCGGTCGTTTGTATGACAGCTCCGTGATATAGTAGTCCGATCCGGACCAAACTTTTACAAATTGTGAATGGCTAAGTCGGATAAATAAATTTTCAATTCGGTTGCAATAGCTTGGAAAACAAAAAGTTTCCCATACAAAGACATGTTTTCATATTGGTCGTTTGTATGGCAGCTATATGATATAGTGGTCCGATCCGGCCCAAACTTTCACAAATCGTGTATGGCAATGCCAAATAAATAAATGTTGCATTCAGTTGCAATAGTTGGAAAATAAAAAAGTCTCCCATACAAAGACATGTTTTCATATCGGTCATTTGTATGGCAGCTATATGATATGGTGGTCCGATCCGGACCAAACTTTCACAAATCGTGCATGGCTATGTCAAATAAATAAATGTTTAATTCGGTTGCAATAGCTTGGAAAACAAAACAAATTTCCATATAAAGACTTGTTTTCATATCGGTCGTTTGTATGACAGCTCTGTGATATAGTGGTCTAATCCAGACCAAACTTTTACAAATCGTGTATGGGTATGTCCAATGAATAAATGGTGAATTCGGTTGCAATAGCTTGGAAAACAAAACAAATTTTCCATACAAACACTTGTTTTCATATCGGTTGTTTGTATGGCAGCTATATGATATAGTGGTCCGATCCGGACCAAACTTTCACAAATCGTGTATGGTTTATTTCCCATGAATAAACGATGAATTCGGTTGCAATAGCTTGGAAAAAAAAAGTTTTCAATACAAAGACTTGTTTTCATTTTCGCTCGTTTGTATGGCAGCTATTAGATATAGTGGTCCGATCCGGACCAAACTTTCACAAATCGTGCATGGCTATGTCAAATAAATAAATGTTTAATTCGGTTGCAATAGCTTGGAAAACAAAACAAATTTCCATACAAAGACTTGTTTTCATATCGATCGTTTGTATGGCAGCTATATGATATAGTGGTCCGATCGGACCGGATCCGGACTTTCACAAATCGTGTATGGCTATGTCAAATGCACAAATGTTTAATTCTGTTGCAATAGCTTGGAAAACAAAAGTTTCCCATACAAAGACTTGTTTTCATATCGGTTGTTTGTATGGCAGCTATATGATATAGTGGTCCGATCCGGACCAAACTTTTACGAATTGTGTATGGCTATGTCAAATGAACAAATGTTTAATTCGGTTGCAATAGCTTGGAAAACAAAACAAGTTTCCATACAAAGACTTGTTTTCATATCGGTCGTTTGAATGGCAGCTATATGATATAGTGGTCCGATCCGGACCAAACTTTCACAAATCGTGTATGGTTTATTTCCCATGAATAAACGATGAATTCGGTTGCAATAGCTTGGAAAAAAAAAAGTTTTCAATACAAAGACTTGTTTTCATTTTCGCTCGTTTGTATGGCAGCTATTAGATATAGTGGTCCGATCCGGACCAAACTTTCACAAATCGTGCATGGCTATGTCAAATAAATAAATGTTTAATTCGGTTGCAATAGCTTGGAAAACAAAACAAATTTCCATACAAAGACTTGTTTTCATATCGATCGTTTGTATGGCAGCTATATGATATAGTGGTCCGATCGGACCGGATCCGGACTTTCACAAATCGTGTATGGCTATGTCAAATGCACAAATGTTTAATTCTGTTGCAATAGCTTGGAAAACAAAAAGTTTCCCATACAAAGACTTGTTTTCATATCGGTTGTTTGTATGGCAGCTATATGATATAGTGGTCCGATCCGGACCAAACTTTTACGAATTGTGTATGGCTATGTCAAATGAACAAATGTTTAATTCGGTTGCAATAGCTTGGAAAACAAAACAAGTTTCCATACAAAGACTTGTTTTCATATCGGTCGTTTGAATGGCAGCTATATGATATAGTGGTCCCATCCGGATCAAACTTTCACAAATCGTGTATGGTTTATTTTGCATGAATAAACGTTGAATTCGGTTGCAATAGCTTGGAAAACAAAAAAGTTTTCAATACAAAGACTTGTTTTCATTTTCGCTCGTTTGTATGGCAGCTATTAGATATAGTGGTCCGATCCGGACCAAACTTTCACAAATCGTGCATGGCTATGTCAAATAAATAAATGTTTAATTCGGTTGCAATAGCTTGGAAAACAAAACAAATTTCCATACAAAGACTTGTTTTCATATCGATCGTTTGTATGGCAGCTATATGATATAGTGGTCCGATCGGACCGGATCCGGACTTTCACAAATCGTGTATGGCTATGTCAAATGCACAAATGTTTAATTCTGTTGCAATAGCTTGGAAAACAAAAGTTTCCCATACAAAGACTTGTTTTCATATCGGTTGTTTGTATGGCAGCTATATGATATAGTGGTCCGATCCGGACCAAACTTTTACGAATTGTGTATGGCTATGTCAAATGAACAAATGTTTAATTCGGTTGCAATAGCTTGGAAAACAAAACAAGTTTCTATACAAAGACTTGTTTTCATATCGGTCGTTTGTATGGCAGCTATATGATATAGTGGTCCGATCCGGACCAAACTTTCACAAATCGTGTATGGTTTATTTCGCATGAATAAACGTTGAATTCGGTTGCAATAGCTTGGAAAACAAAAAGTTTTCAATACAAAGACTTGTTTTCATTTTCGCTCGTTTGTATGGCAGCTATTAGATATAGTGGTCCGATCCGGACCAAACTTTCCGTACTTTCACAAATCGTGTATGGCTATGTCAAATGCACAAATGTTTAATTCTGTTGCAATAGCTTGGAAAACAAAAGTTTCCCATACAAAGACATGTTTTCATATCGGTCGTTTGTATGGCAGCTATATGATATAGTGGTCCGATCGGACCAAACTTTTACGAATTGTGTATGGCTATGTCAAATGAATAAATGTTGAATTCGGTTGCAATAGCTTGGAAAACAAAACAAATTTTCATACAAACACTTGTTTTCATATCGGTTGTTTGTATGGCAGCTATATGATATTGTGTTCCGATCCGGACCAAACTTTTACGAATTGTGTATGGCTATGTCAAATGCGCAAATGTTTAATTCTGTTGCAATAGCTTGGAAAACAAAAAGTTTCCAATACAAAGACTTGTTTTCATATCGGTCGTTTGTATGGCAGCTATTAGATATAGTGGTCCGATCCGGACCAAACTTTCACAAATCGTGCATGGCTATGTCAAATGAATAAATGTTGAATTCGGTTGCAATAGCTTGGAAAACAAAACAGTTTTCCATACAAAGACTTGTTTTCATGTCGGTCGTTTGTATGGCAGCTATATGATATAGTGATCCGATCCGGACCAAACTTTCACAAATCGTGTATGACTATGTCAAATAAATAAATGTTTAATACAGTTGCAATAGTTTGAAAAACAAAACAAATTTCCATATAAAGACTTGTTTTCATATCGGTCGTTTGTATGGCAGCTATATGATATAGTGGTCCGATCGGACCGGATCCGGACTTTCACAAATCGTGTATGGCTATGTCAAATGCACAAATGTTTAATTCTGTTGCAATGGCTTGGAAAACAAAAAGTTTCCCATACAAAGACATGTTTTCATATCGGTCGTTTGTATGGCAGCTATATGATATAGTGGTCCGATCCGGCCCAAACTTTTACAAATCGTGTATGGCAATGCCAAATAAATAAATGTTGCATTCAGTTGCAATAGTTGGAAAACAAAAAAGTTTCCCATACAAAGACATGTTTTCATTTCGATCGTTTGTATGGCAGCTATATGATATAGTGGTCCGATCCGGACCAAACTTTCACAAATCGTGTATGGCAATGCCAAATAAATAAATGTTGAATTCTGTTGCAATAGTTGGAAAACAAAAAAGTTTTCCATACAAAGACTTGTTTACATATCGGTCGTTTGTATGACAGCTTCGTGATATAGTAGTCCGATCCGGACCAAACTTTTACAAATTGTGAATGGCTAAGTCGGATGAATAAATTTTCAATTCGGTTGCAATAGCTTGGAAAACAAAAAGTTTCCTATACAAAGACATGTTTGCATATCGGTCGTTTGTATGGCAGCTATATGATATAGTGGTCCGATCCGGCCCAAACTTTCACAAATCGTGTATGGCAATGCCAAATAAATAAATTTTCAATTCAGTTGCAATAGTTGGAAAACAAAAAGTTTCCCATTCAACGACATGTTTTCAAATCGGTCGTTTGTATGGCAGCTATATGATATGGTGGTCCGATCCGGACCAAACTTTCACAAATCGTGCATGGCTATGTCAAATAAATAAATGTTTAATTCGGTTGCAATAGCTTGGAAAACAAAACAAATTTCTATAAAAAGACTTGTTTTCATATCGGTCGTTTGTATTGTAGGTATATGATATAGTGGTCCCATCCGGATCAAACTTTCACAAATCGTGTATGGCTATGTCAAATAAATAAATGTTTAATTCGGTTGCAATAAGTTGGAAAACAAAACAAATTTCCATATAAAGACTTGTTTTCATATCGGTCGTTTGTATGGCAGCTATATGATATAGTGGTCCGATCGGACCAAACTTTTACGAATTGTGTATGGCTATGTCAAATGAATAAATGTTGAATTCGGTTGCAATAGCTTGGAAAACAAAACAAATTTTCATACAAACACTTGTTTTCATATCGGTTGTTTGTATGGCAGCTATATGATATTGTGTTCCGATCCGGACCAAACTTTTACGAATTGTGTATGGCTATGTCAAATGCGCAAATGTTTAATTCTGTTGCAATAGCTTGGAAAACAAAAAGTTTCCAATACAAAGACTTGTTTTCATATCGGTCGTTTGTATGGCAGCTATTAGATATAGTGGTCCGATCCGGACCAAACTTTCACAAATCGTGCATGGCTATGTCAAATGAATAAATGTTGAATTCGGTTGCAATAGCTTGGAAAACAAAACAGTTTTCCATACAAAGACTTGTTTTCATGTCGGTCGTTTGTATGGCAGCTATATGATATAGTGATCCGATCCGGACCAAACTTTCACAAATCGTGTATGACTATGTCAAATAAATAAATGTTTAATACAGTTGCAATAGTTTGAAAAACAAAACAAATTTCCATATAAAGACTTGTTTTCATATCGGTCGTTTGTATGGCAGCTATATGATATAGTGGTCCGATCGGACCGGATCCGGACTTTCACAAATCGTGTATGGCTATGTCAAATGCACAAATGTTTAATTCTGTTGCAATGGCTTGGAAAACAAAAAGTTTCCCATACAAAGACATGTTTTCATATCGGTCGTTTGTATGGCAGCTATATGATATAGTGGTCCGATCCGGCCCAAACTTTTACAAATCGTGTATGGCAATGCCAAATAAATAAATGTTGCATTCAGTTGCAATAGTTGGAAAACAAAAAAGTTTCCCATACAAAGACATGTTTTCATTTCGGTCGTTTGTATGGCAGCTATATGATATAGTGGTCCGATCCGGACCAAACTTTCACAAATCATGTATGGCAATGCCAAATAAATAAATGTTGAATTCTGTTGCAATAGTTGGAAAACAAAAAAGTTTTCCATACAAAGACTTGTTTACATATCGGTCGTTTGTATGACAGCTTCGTGATATAGTAGTCCGATCCGGACCAAACTTTTACAAATTGTGAATGGCTAAGTCGGATGAATAAATTTTCAATTCGGTTGCAATAGCTTGGAAAACAAAAGTTTCCTATACAAAGACATGTTTGCATATCGGTCGTTTGTATGGCAGCTATATGATATAGTGGTCCGATCCGGCCCAAACTTTCACAAATCGTGTATGGCAATGCCAAATAAATAAATTTTCAATTCAGTTGCAATAGTTGGAAAACAAAAAAGTTTCCCATTCAAAGACATGTTTTCAAATCGGTCGTTTGTATGGCAGCTATATGATATGGTGGTCCGATCCGGACCAAACTTTCACAAATCGTGCATGGCTATGTCAAATAAATAAATGTTTAATTCGGTTGCAATAGCTTGGAAAACAAAACAAATTTCTATAAAAAGACTTGTTTTCATATCGGTCGTTTGTATTGTAGGTATATGATATAGTGGTCCCATCCGGATCAAACTTTCACAAATCGTGTATGGCTATGTCAAATAAATAAATGTTGAATTCGGTTGCAATAAGTTGGAAAACAAAACAAATTTCCATATAAAGACTTGTTTTCATATCGGTCGTTTGTATGGCAGCTATATGATATAGTGGTCCGATCGGACCAAACTTTTACGAATTGTGTATGGCTATGTCAAATGAATAAATGTTTAATACGGTTGCAATAGCTTGGAAAACAAAACAAATTTCCATATAAAGACTTGTTTTCATATCGGTCGTTTGTATGACAGCTCTGTGATATAGTGGTCTAATCCAGACCAAACTTTTACAAATCGTGTATGGCTATGTCCAATGAATAAATGGTGAATTGGGTGGCAATAGCTTGGAAAACAAAACAAATTTTCATACAAACATTTGTTTTCATATCGGTTGTTTGTATGGCAGCTATATGATATAGTAATCCGATCCGGACAAAACTTTCACAAATCGTGTATGGTTTATTTCGCATGAATAAACGTTGAATTCGGTTGCAATAGCTTGGAAAACAAAAAAGTTTTCAATACAAAGACTTGTTTTCATTTTCGCTCGTTTGTATGGCAGCTATTAGATATAGAGGTCCGATCCGGACCAAACTTTTACAAATCGTGCATGGCTATGTCAAATAAATGAATGTTGAATTTGGTTGCAATAGCTTGGAAAACAAAACAAATTTCCATACAAAGACTTGTTTTCATATCGATCGTTTGTATGGCAGCTATATGATATAGTGGTCCGATCGGACCGGATCCGGACTTTCACAAATCGTGTATGGCTATGTCAAATGCCCAAATGTTTAATTCTGTTGCAATAGCTTGGAAAACAAAAGTTTCCCATACAAAGACTTGTTTTCATATCGGTTGTTTGTATGGCAGCTATATGATATAGTGGTCCGATCCGGACCAAACTTTCACAAATCGTGTATGGTTTATTTCGCATGAATAAACGTTGAATTCGGTTGCAATAGCTTGGAAAACAAAAAAGTTTTCAATACAAAGACTTGTTTTCATTTTCGCTCGTTTGTATGGCAGCTATTAGATATAGTGGTCCGATCCGGAACAAACTTTCACAAATCGTGCATGGCTATGTCAAATAAATAAATGTTTAATTCGGTTGCAATAGCTTGGAAAACAAAACAAATTTCCATACAAAGACTTGTTTTCATATCGATCGTTTGTGTGGCAGCTATATGATATAGTGGTCCGATCGGACCGGATCCGGACTTTCACAAATCGTGTATGGCTATGTCAAATGCACAAATGTTTAATTCTGTTGCAATAGCTTGGAAAACAAAACAAATTTCCATATAAAGACTTGTTTTCATATCGGTCGTTTGTATGGCAGCTATATGATATAGTGGTCCGATCGGACCAAACTTTTACGAATTGTGTATGGCTATGTCAAATGAATAAATGTTGAATTCGGTTGCAATAGATTGGAAAACAAAACAAATTTTCATACAAACACTTGTTTTCATATCGGTTGTTTGTATGGCAGCTATATGATATTGTGTTCCGATCCGGACCAAACTTTTACGAATTGTGTATGGCTATGTCAAATGCGCAAATGTTTAATTCTGTTGCAATAGCTTGGAAAACAAAAAGTTTCCAATACAAAGACTTGTTTTCATATCGGTCGTTTGTATGGCAGCTATTAGATATAGTGGTCCGATCCGGACGAAACTTTCACAAATCGTGCATGGCTATGTCAAATGAATAAATGTTGAATTCGGTTGCAATAGCTTGGAAAACAAAACAGTTTTCCATACAAAGACTTGTTTTCATGTCGGTCGTTTGTATGGCAGCTATATGATATAGTGATCCGATCCGGACCAAACTTTCACAAATCGTGTATGACTATGTCAAATAAATAAATGTTTAATACAGTTGCAATAGTTGGAAAAACAAAACAAATTTCCATATAAAGACTTGTTTTCATATCGGTCGTTTGTATGGCAGCTATATGATATAGTGGTCCGATCGGACCGGATCCGGACTTTCACAAATCGTGTATGGCTATGTCAAATGAACAAATGTTTAATTCTGTTGCAATGGCTTGGAAAACAAAAAGTTTCCCATACAAAGACATGTTTTCATATCGGTCGTTTGTATGGCAGCTATATGATATAGTGGTCCGATCCGGCCCAAACTTTTACAAATCGTGTATGGCAATGCCAAATAAATAAATGTTGCATTCAGTTGCAATAGTTGGAAAACAAAAAAGTTTCCCATACAAAGACATGTTTTCATTTCGGTCGTTTGTATGGCAGCTATATGATATAGTGGTCCGATCCGGACCATACTTTCACAAATCGTGTATGGCAATGCCAAATAAATAAATGTTGAATTCTGTTGCAATAGTTGGAAAACAAAAAA
Organism: Drosophila merina; assembly: GCA_035047645.1. Classification (NCBI taxonomy): domain Eukaryota; kingdom Metazoa; phylum Arthropoda; class Insecta; order Diptera; family Drosophilidae; genus Drosophila; species Drosophila merina. The sequence continues at coordinate 484,329 of JAWNPH010000014.1, read as the reverse complement.
GTTTTCCATACAAAGACTTGTTTACATATCGGTCGTTTGTATGACAGCTTCGTGATATAGTAGTCCGATCCGGACCAAACTTTTACAAATTGTGAATGGCTAAGTCGGATGAATAAATTTTCAATTCGGTTGCAATAGCTTGGAAAACAAAAAGTTTCCTATACAAAGACATGTTTGCATATCGGTCGTTTGTATGGCAGCTATATGATATAGTGGTCCGATCCGGCCCAAACTTTCACAAATCGTGTATGGCAATGCCAAATAAATAAATTTTCATTTCAGTTGCAATAGTTGAAAAACAAAAAAGTTTCCCATTCAAAGACATGTTTTCATATCGGTCGTTTGTATGGCAGCTATATGATATGGTGGTCCGATCCGGACCAAACTTTCACAAATCGTGCATGGCTATGTCAAATAAATAAATGTTTAATTCGGTTGCAATAGCTTGGAAAACAAAACAAATTTCTATAAAAAGACTTGTTTTCATATCGGTCGTTTGTATTGTAGGTATATGATATAGTGGTCCCATCCGGATCAAACTTTCACAAATCGTGTATGGCTATGTCAAATAAATAAATGTTGAATTCGGTTGCAATAAGTTGGAAAACAAAACAAATTTCCATATAAAGACTTGTTTTCATATCGGTCGTTTGTATGGCAGCTATATGATATAGTGGTCCGATCGGACCAAACTTTTACGAATTGTGTATGGCTATGTCAAATGAATAAATGTTTAATACGGTTGCAATAGCTTGGAAAACAAAACAAATTTCCATATAAAGACTTGTTGTTTTCATATCGGTCGTTTGTATGACAGCTCTGTGATATAGTGGTCTAATCCAGACCAAACTTTTACAAATCGTGTATGGCTATGTCCAATGAATAAATGGTGAATTGGGTGGCAATAGCTTGGAAAACAAAACAAATTTTCCATACAAACATTTGTTTTCATATCGGTTGTTTGTATGGCAGCTATATGATATAGTAATCCGATCCGGACAAAACTTTCACAAATCGTGTATGGTTTATTTCGCATGAATAGACGTTGAATTCGGTTGCAATAGCTTGGAAAACAAAAAAGTTTTCAATACAAAGACTTGTTTTCATTTTCGCTCGTTTGTATGGCAGCTATTAGATATAGAGGTCCGATCCGGACCAAACTTTTACAAATCGTGCATGGCTATGTCAAATAAATGAATGTTGAATTTGGTTGCAATAGCTTGGAAAACAAAACAAATTTCCATACAAAGACTTGTTTTCATATCGATCGTTTGTATGGCAGCTATATGATATAGTGGTCCGATCGGACCGGATCCGGACTTTCACAAATCGTGTATGGCTATGTCAAATGCACAAATGTTTAATTCTGTTGCAATAGCTTGGAAAACAAAAAGTTTCCCATACAAAGACTTGTTTTCATATCGGTTGTTTGTATGGCAGCTATATGATATAGTGGTCCGATCCGGACCAAACTTTCACAAATCGTGTATGGTTTATTTCGCATGAATAAACGTTGAATTCGGTTGCAATAGCTTGGAAAACAAAAAAGTTTTCAATACAAAGACTTGTTTTCATTTTCGCTCGTTTGTATGGCAGCTATTAGATATAGTGGTCCGATCCGGAACAAACTTTCACAAATCGTGCATGGCTATGTCAAATAAATAAATGTTTAATTCGGTTGCAATAGCTTGGAAAACAAAACAAATTTCCATACAAAGACTTGTTTTCATATCGATCGTTTGTGTGGCAGCTATATGATATAGTGGTCCGATCGGACCGGATCCGGACTTTCACAAATCGTGTATGGCTATGTCAAATGCACAAATGTTTAATTCTGTTGCAATAGCTTGGAAAACAAAAGTTTCCCATACAAAGACTTGTTTTCATATCGGACGTTTGTATTGTAGGTATATGATATAGTGGTCCCATCCGGATCAAACTTTCACAGATCGTGTATGGTTTATTTTGCATGAATAAACGTTGAATTCGGTTGCAATAGCTTGGAAAACAAAAAAGTTTTCAATACAAAGACTTGTTTTCATTTTCGCTCGTTTGTATGGCAGCTATTAGATATAGTGGTCCGATCCGGACCAAACTTTCACAAATCGTGCATGGCTATGTCAAATAAATAAATGTTTAATTCGGTTGCAATAGCTTGGAAAACAAAATAAATTTCCATACAAAGACTTGTTTTCATATCGATCGTTTGTATGGCAGCTATATGATATAGTGGTCCGATCGGACCGGATCCAGACTTTCACAAATCGTGTATGGCTATGTCAAATGCACAAATGTTTAATTCTGTTGCAATAGCTTGGAAAACAAAAGTTTCCCATACAAAGACTTGTTTTCATATCGGTTGTTTGTATGGCAGCTATATGATATAGTGGTCCGATCCGGTCCAAACTTTCACAAATCGTGTATGGTTTATTTTGCATGAATAAACGTTGAATTCGGTTGCAATAGCTTGGAAAACAAAAAAGTTTTCAATACAAAGACTTGTTTTCATTTTCGCTCGTTTGTATGGCAGCTATATGATATAGTGGTCCGATCCGGCCCAAACTTTTACAAATCGTGTATGGCAATGCCAAATAAATAAATGTTGCATTCAGTTGCAATAGTTGGAAAACAAAAAAGTTTCCCATACAAAGACATGTTTTCATTTCGGTCGTTTGTATGGCAGCTATATGATATAGTGGTCCGATCCGGACCATACTTTCACAAATCGTGTATGGCAATGCCAAATAAATAAATGTTGAATTCTGTTGCAATAGTTGGAAAACAAAAAAGTTTCCCATTCAAAGACATGTTTTCATATCGGTCGTTTGTATGGCAGCTATATGATATGGTGGTCCGATCCGGACCAAACTTTCACAAATCGTGCATGGCTATGTCAAATAAATAAATGTTTAATTCGGTTGCAATAGCTTGGAAAACAAAACAAATTTCTATAAAAAGACTTGTTTTCATATCGGTCGTTTGTATTGTAGGTATATGATATAGTGGTCCCATCCGGATCAAACTTTCACAAATCGTGTATGGCTATGTCAAATAAATAAATGTTGAATTCGGTTGCAATAAGTTGGAAAACAAAACAAATTTCCATATAAAGACTTGTTTTCATATCGGTCGTTTGTATGGCAGCTATATGATATAGTGGTCCGATCGGACCAAACTTTTACAATTGTGTATGGCTATGTCAAATGAATAAATGTTTAATACGGTTGCAATAGCTTGGAAAACAAAACAAATTTCCATATAAAGACTTGTTTTCATATCGGTCGTTTGTATGACAGCTCTGTGATATAGTGGTCTAATCCAGACCAAACTTTTACAAATCGTGTATGGCTATGTCCAATGAATAAATGGTGAATTGGGTGGCAATAGCTTGGAAAACAAAACAAATTTTCATACAAACATTTGTTTTCATATCGGTTGTTTGTATGGCAGCTATATGATATAGTAATCCGATCCGGACAAAACTTTCACAAATCGTGTATGGTTTATTTCGCATGAATAGACGTTGAATTCGGTTGCAATAGCTTGGAAAACAAAAAAGTTTTCAATACAAAGACTTGTTTTCATTTTCGCTCGTTTGTATGGCAGCTATTAGATATAGAGGTCCGATCCGGACCAAACTTTTACAAATCGTGCATGGCTATGTCAAATAAATGAATGTTGAATTTGGTTGCAATAGCTTGGAAAACAAAACAAATTTCCATACAAAGACTTGTTTTCATATCGATCGTTTGTATGGCAGCTATATGATATAGTGGTCCGATCGGACCGGATCCGGACTTTCACAAATCGTGTATGGCTATGTCAAATGCACAAATGTTTAATTCTGTTGCAATAGCTTGGAAAACAAAAGTTTCCCATACAAAGACTTGTTTTCATATCGGTTGTTTGTATGGCAGCTATATGATATAGTGGTCCGATCCGGACCAAACTTTCACAAATCGTGTATGGTTTATTTCGCATGAATAAACGTTGAATTCGGTTGCAATAGCTTGGAAAACAAAAAAGTTTTCAATACAAAGACTTGTTTTCATTTTCGCTCGTTTGTATGGCAGCTATTAGATATAGTGGTCCGATCCGGAACAAACTTTCACAAATCGTGCATGGCTATGTCAAATAAATAAATGTTTAATTCGGTTGCAATAGCTTGGAAAACAAAACAAATTTCCATACAAAGACTTGTTTTCATATCGATCGTTTGTGTGGCAGCTATATGATATAGTGGTCCGATCGGACCGGATCCGGACTTTCACAAATCGTGTATGGCTATGTCAAATGCACAAATGTTTAATTCTGTTGCAATAGCTTGGAAAACAAAAGTTTCCCATACAAAGACTTGTTTTCATATCGGACGTTTGTATTGTAGGTATATGATATAGTGGTCCCATCCGGATCAAACTTTCACAGATCGTGTATGGTTTATTTTGCATGAATAAACGTTGAATTCGGTTGCAATAGCTTGGAAAACAAAAAAGTTTTCAATACAAAGACTTGTTTTCATTTTCGCTCGTTTGTATGGCAGCTATTAGATATAGTGGTCCGATCCGGACCAAACTTTCACAAATCGTGCATGGTTATGTCAAATAAATAAATGTTTAATTCGGTTGCAATAGCTTGGAAAACAAAATAAATTTCCATACAAAGACTTGTTTTCATATCGATCGTTTGTATGGCAGCTATATGATATAGTGGTCCGATCGGACCGGATCCAGACTTTCACAAATCGTGTATGGCTATGTCAAATGCACAAATGTTTAATTCTGTTGCAATAGCTTGGAAAACAAAAGTTTCCCATACAAAGACTTGTTTTCATATCGGTTGTTTGTATGGCAGCTATATGATATAGTGGTCCGATCCGGTCCAAACTTTCACAAATCGTGTATGGTTTATTTTGCATGAATAAACGTTGAATTCGGTTGCAATAGCTTGGAAAACAAAAAAGTTTTCAATACAAAGACTTGTTTTCATTTTCGCTCGTTTGTATGGCAGCTATTAGATATAGTGGTCCGATCCGGACCAAACTTTCACAAATCATGTACGGCTATGTCAAATGAATAAATGTTGAATTTGGTTGCAATAGCTTGGAAAAGCAAAAAAAATTTCCATATAAAGACTTGTTTTCATATCGGTCGTTTGTATGGCAGCTATATGATATAGTGATCCGATCCGGACCAAACTTTTACGAATTATGTGTGGCTATGTTAAATGAATAAATTTTTAATTCGGTTGCAAAAGCTTGGAAAACAAAACAAATTTCCATACAAAGACTTGTTTTCATATCGATCGTTTGTATGACAGCTCTGTGATATAGTGGTCTGATCCGGACCAAACTTATACAAATTGTGTATGGCTATGTCAAATAAATAAATGTTTAATTCGGTTGCAATAAGTTGGAAAACAAAATAATTTTCCATACAAAGACTTGTTTTCATATCGGTCGTTTGTATTACAGTTTCTGTGATATAGTGGTCCGATCCCTACCAAACTTTTACAAATTGTGAATGGCTATGTTAAATGAATAAATTTTCAATTCGGTTGCAATAGCTTGGAAAACAAAAAAGTTTTTTATACAAAGACTTGTTTTCATATCGGTCGTTTGTATGGCAGCTATTAGATATAGTGGTCCGATCCGGACCAAACTTTCACAAATCGTGCATGGCTATGTCAAATAAATAAATGTTTAATTCGGTTGCAATAGCTTGGAAAACAAAACAAATTTCCATACAAAGACTTGTTTTCATATCGATCGTTTGTATGGCAGCTATATGATATAGTGGTCCGATCGGACCGGATCCAGACTTTCACAAATCGTGTATGGCTATGTCAAATGCACAAATGTTTAATTCTGTTGCAATAGCTTGGAAAACAAAAAAGTTTTTCATACAAAGACTTGTTTTCATATCGGTCGTTTGTATGACAGCTCTGTGATATAGTGGTATGATCCAAACCAAACTTTTACAAATTGTGAATGGCTATGTTAAATAAATAAATTTTCAATTCGGTTGCAATAACTTGGAAAACAAAAAAGTTTTCCATACAAAGACTTGTTTTCATATCGGTCGTTTGTATGACAGCTCTGTGATATAGTGGTCCGATCCGGACCAAACTTTTACAAATTATGTATGGCCATGTCGGATGAGTAAATGTTTAAGTCGGTTGCGATAGCTTGGTGAAGAAAAAAGTTTTCCATACAAAGACTTGTTATCATTTTCGCTCGTTTGTATGGCAGCTATTAGATATAGTGGTCCGATCCGGACCATACTTTCACAAATCGTGCATGGCTATGTCAAATGAATAAATGTTGAATTCGGTTGCAATAGCTGGGAAAACAAAAAAGTGTTCCATACAAAGACTTGTTTTCATATCGGTTGTTTGTATTACAGCTCTGTGATATAGTGGTCCGATCCGGACTAAACTTTTACAAATTATGTTTGGCTATGTCAAATAAATAAACGTTGAATTTGGGTGCAATAAAATGGAAAAAAAAAAATTTTCCATACAAAGACTTGTTTTCATATCGGTCGTTTGTATTGTAGGTATATGATATAGTGGTCCCATCCGGATCAAACTTTCACAAATCGTGTATGGCTATGTCAAATAAATAAATGTTTAATTCGGTTGCTATAGCTTGGAAAACAAAACAAATTTCCATATAAAGACTTGTTTTCATAACGGTCGTTTGTATGGCAGCTATATGATATAGTGGTCCGATCGGACCGGATCCGGACTTTCAAAAATCGTGTATGGCTATGCCAAATGCATAAATGTTTAATTCTGTTGCAATAGCTTGGAAAACAAAAAAGTTTTTCATACAAAGACTTGTTATCATATCGGTCGTTTGTATGACAGCTCTGTGATATAGTGGTATGATCCAAACCAAACTTTTACAAATTGTGAATGGCTATGTTAAATAAATAAATTTTCAATTCGGTTGCAATAACTTGGAAAACAAAAAAGTTTTCCATACAAAGACTTGTTTTCATATCCGTCGTTTGTATGACAGCTCTGTGATATAGTGGTCCGATCCGGACCAAACTTTTACAAATTATGTATGGCCATGTCGGATGAGTAAATGTTTAAGTCGGTTGCGATGGCTATGTCAAATGAATAAATGTTGAATTCGGTTGCAATAGCTTGGAAAACAAAAAAGTGTTCCATACAAAGACTTGTTTTCATATCGGTTGTTTGTATTACAGCTCTGTGATATAGTGGTCCGATCCGGACCAAACTTTTTTAAAAATCGTGTATGGCTATGCCAAATGCATAAATGTTTAATTCTGTTGCAATAGCTTGGAAAACAAAAAGTTTCCCATACAAAGACATGTTTTCATATCGGTCGTTTGTATCGCAGCTATATGATATAGTCGTCCGATCCGGACCAAACTTTCACAAATCGTGTATGGCTATGTCAAATAAATAAATGTTTCATTCGGTTGCAATAGCTTGGAAAACAAAACAAATTTCCATATAAAGACTTGTTTTCATATCGGTCGTTTGTATGGCAGCTATATGATATAGTGATCCGATCGGACCGGATCCGGACTTTCAAAAATCGTGTATGGCTATGCCAAATGCATAAATGTTTAATTCTGTTGCAATAGCTTGGAAAACAAAAAGTTTCCCATACAAAGACATGTTTTCATATCGGTCGTTTGTATTACAGCTCTGTGATATAGTGGTCCGATCCGGACCAAACTTTTACAAATTGTGTATGGCTATGTTAAATGTAAAAATATTCAATTCGGTTGCAAAAGCTTGGAAAACAAAAAAGTTTTCCATACAAAGACTTGTTTTCATATCGGTCGTTTGTATGACAGCTCTGTGATATAGTGGTCTGATCAGGACCAAACTTTTACAAATTGTGTACGGCTATGTCGGATAAATAAATATTCAAGTCGGTTGCGATAGCTTGTAGAAGAAAAAAGTTTTCCATACAAAGACTTGTTATCATTTTCGATCGTTTGTATGGCAGCTATTAGATATAGTGGTCCGATCCGGACCATACTTTCACAAATCGTGCATGGCTATGTCAAATAAATAAATGTTGAATTCGGTTGCAATAGCTTGGAAAACAAAAAAGTTTTTCATGCAAAGACTTGTTTTCATATCGGTCGTTTGTATCGCAGCTATATGATATAGTGGTCCGATCCGGACCAAACTTTCACAAATCGTGTAGGGCAATGCCAAATAAATAAATGTTTAATTCGTTTGCAATAGCTTGGAAAACAAAACAAATTTCCATATAAAGATTGTTTTCATATCGGTCGTTTGTATGGCAGCTATATGATATAGTGGTCCGATCGGACCGGATCCGGACTTTCAAAAATCGTGTATGGCTATGCCAAATGCATAAATGTTGAATTCGGTTGCAATGGCTTGGAAAACAAAAAAGTTTTTCATACAAAGACTTGTTTTCATATCGGTCGTTTGTATTACAGCTCTGTGATATAGTGGTCCGATCCGGACCAAACTTTTACAAATTGTGTATGGCTATGTTAAATGAATAAATGTTTAATTCGGTTGCAAAACCTTGGAAAACAAAAAAGTTTTCCATACAAAGACTTGTTTTCATATCGGTCGTTTGTATGACAGCTCTGTGATATAGTGGTCTGATCAGGACCAAACTTTTACAAATTGTGAACGGCTATGTCGGATGAATAAATGTTCAAGTCGGTTGCGATAGCTTGGAGAACAAAAAGTTTTCCATACAAAGACTTGTTTTCATATCGGTCGTTTGTATGACAGCTCTGTGATATAATAATCTGCTCCAGACCAAACTTCTACAAATCGTGTATGGCTATTTCAAATAAATAAATTCGGAATTCGGTTGCAATAAGTTGGAAAACAAAATAATTTTCAATACCAAGACTTGTTTTCATATCGGTCGTTTGTATGACAGCTCTGTGATATAGTGGTCCGATCCGGACCAAACTTTTACAAATCGTGTATGGCTATGTGAAATGAATAAATGTTCAAGTCGGTTGCGATAGCTTGGAGAACGAAAAAGTTTTCCATACAAAGACTTGTTTTCAAATCGGTCGTTTGTATTACAGCTCTGTGATACAGTGGTCCGATTCGGACCAAACTTTCACAAATCGTGTATGGCTATGTCATATAAATAAATGTAGAATTCAGTTGCAATAGTTGGAAAACAAAAAAGTTTCCCATACAAAGACTTGTTTTCATATCGGTCGTTTGTATGGCAGCTATATGAAATAGTGGTCCGATCGGACCAAACTTTCTACAAATCGTGTATGGGTATGTCAAATGTATACATGTTTAATTCCGTTGCAAAAGCTTGGAAAACAATAAAGTTTTCAATACAAAGGCTTGTTTCCATTTCCCCTCGTTTGTATGGCAGCTATTAGATATAGTGGTCCGATCCAGACCAAACTTTCACAAATCGTGTATGGCTATGTCAAATAAATAAATGTTTAATTCGGTTGCAATAGCTTGGAAAACAAAACAAATTTCCATACAAAGACTTGTTTTCATATCGGTTTGTATGGCAGCTATATGATATAGTGGTCCGATCGGACCGGATCCGGACTTTCACAAATCGTGTATGGCTATGTCAAATGCATAAATGTTTAATTCGGTTGCAATAGCTTGGAAAACAAAAAGTTTCCCATACAAAGACATCTTTTCATATCGGTCGTTTGTATGGCAGCTATATGATATAGGGGTCCGATCCGGACCAAACTTTCACAAATCGTGTATGGCTATGGTAATGGAATATTTAATGAAGTCGGTTGCAATAGATGGGAAAACAAAAAAGTTTTCAATACAAAGACTTGTTTCCATTTCCCCTCGTTTGTATGGCAGCTATTAGATATAGTGGTCCGATCCAGACCAAACTTTCACAAATCGTGTATGGCTATGTCAAATAAATAAATGTTTAATTCGGTTGCAATAGCTTGGAAAACAAAACAAATTTCTATACAAAGACTTGTTTTCATATCGGTCGTTTGTATTACAGCTCTGTGATATAGTGCTCCGATCCGGACCAAACTTTTACAAATTATGTATGGCTATGTTAAATGTATAAATTTTTAATTCGATTGCAAAAGCTTGGTAAACAAAAAGTTTCCCATACAAAGACATGTTTTCATATCGGTCGTTTGTATGGCAGCTATATGATATAGTGGTCCGATCCGGACCAAACTTTAACAAATCGTAGCCATACGGCTATGGTAAATGAATATTTAATGAAGTCGGTTGCAATAGATGGGAAAACAAAAAAGTTTTCAATACAAAGACTTGTTTCCATTTCCCCTCGTTTGTATGGCAGCTATTAGATATAGTGGTCCGATCCAGACCAAACTTTCACAACTCGTGTATGGCTATGTCAAATAAATAAATGTTTAATTCGGTTGCAATAGCTTGGAAAACAAAACAAATTTCTATACACAGACTTGTTTTCATATCGGTCGTTTGTATTACAGCTCTGTGATATAGTGCTCCGATCCGGACCAAAACTTTAACAAATTATGTATGGCTATGTTAAATGTCTAAATTTTTAATTCGGTTGCAAAAGCTTGGAAAACAAAAAAGTTTTCCATACAAAGACTTGTTTTCATATCGGTCGTTTGTATGACAGCTCTGTGATATAGTGCTCTGATCAGGAACAAACTTTTACAAATTGTGTACGGTTATGTGGAATGAATAAATGTTCAAGTCGGTTGCGGTAGCTTGGAGAAGAAAAAAGTTTTCCTTACAAAGACTTGTTTTCATATCGGTTGTTTGTATGGCAGCTATATGATATAGTGGTCCGATCCGAACCAAACGTTTACGAATTATGTATGACTATGTCAAATGAACAAATGTTTAATTCGGTTGCAATAGCTTGGAAAACAAAACAAATTTCCATACAAAGACTTGTTTTCATATCGGTCGTGTGTATGGCAGCTTTATATAGTGGTCCGATCCGGACCAAACTTTCACAAATCGTGTATGGTTTATTTCGCATAAATAAATGTTGAATTCGGTTGCAATAGCTTGGAAAACAAAAAAGTTTTCAATACAAAGAATTGTTTTCATATCGGTCGTTTGTATGGCAGCTATATGAAATAGTGGTCCGATCCGGGCCAAACTTTCACAAATCGTGCATGGCTATGTCAAATGAATAAATATTGAATTCTTTTGCAATATGTTGGAAAACAAAAAAATTTTCCATACAAAGATTTGTTTTCATTTTCGCTCGTTTGTATGGCAGCTATTAGATATAGTGGTCCGATCCGGACCAAACTTTTACAAATCGTGCATGGCTATGTCAAATAAATAAATGTTGAATTTGGTTGCAATAAAATGGAAAAAAAAATTTTTCCATACAAAGACTTGTTTTCATATCGGTCGTTTGTATTGTAGGTATATGATGTAGTGGTCCCATCCGGATCAAACTTTCACAAATCGTGTATGGCTATGTCAAATAAATAAATGTTTAATTCGGTTGCAATAGCTTGGAAAACAAAACAAATTTCCATACAAAGACTTGTTTTCATATCGGTCGTTTGTATGGCAGCTATATGATATAGTGGTCCGATCGGACCGGATCCGGACTTTCACAAATCGTGTATGGCTATGCATAATGCATAAATGTTTAATTCGGTTGCAATAGCTTGGAAAACAAAAAGTTTCCCATACAAAGACATCTTTTCATATCGGTCGATTGTATGGCAGCTATATGATATAGTGGTGCGATCCGGACCAAACTTTCACAAATCGTGTATGGCAACGCCAAATAAATAAATGTTGAATTCAGTTGCAATAGTTGGAAAACAAAAAAGTTTCCCATACAAAGACTTGTTTTCATATCGGTCGTTTGTATTACAGCTCTGTGATATAGTGGTCCGATCCGGACCAAACTTTTACAAATTGTGTATGGCTATGTTAAACAAATAACTTTTCAATTCGGTTGCAAAACCTTGGAAAACAAAAAAGTTTTCCATACAAAGACTTGTTTTCATATCGGTCGTTTGTATGACAGCTCTGTGATATAGTGGTCTGATCAGGACCAAACTTTTACAAATTGTGTACGGCTATGTCGGATGAATAATGGTTCAAGTCGGTTGCCATAGCTTGGAGAACAAAAAAGTTTTCCATACAAAGACTTGTTTTCATATCGGTCGTTTGTATGACAGCTCTGTGATATAGTAATCTGCTCCAGACCAAACTTCTACAAATCGTGTATGGCTATGTCAAATAAATAAATTCGGAATTCGGTTGCAATAAGTTGGAAAACAAAATAATTTTCCATACAAAGACTTGTTTTCATATCGGTCGTTTGTATGACAGTTCTGTGATATAGTGGTCCGATCCGGACCAAACTTTTACAAATCGTGTATGGCTATGTGAAATGAATAAATGTTCAAGTCGGTTGCGATAGCTTGGAGAACGAAAAAGTTTTCCATACAAAGACTTGTTTTCAAATCGGTCGTTTGTATTATAGCTCTGTGATACAGTGGTCCGATTCGGACCAAACTTTCACAAATCTTGTATGGCTATGTTTAATAAATAAATGTAGAATTCAGTTGCAATAGTTGGAAAACAAAAAAGTTTCCCATACAAAGACTTGTTTTCATATCGGTCGTTTGTATGGCAGCTATATGAAATAGTGGTCCGATCCGGACCAAACTTTCACAAATCGTGTATGGGTATGTGAAATGCATACATGTTTAATTCCGTTGCAAAAGCTTGGAAAACAATAAAGTTTTCAATACAAAGACTTGTTTCCATTTCCCCTCGTTTGTATGGCAGCTATTAGATATAGTGGTCCGATCAGACCAAACTTTCACAAATCGTGTATGGCTATGTCAAATAAATAAATGTTTAATTCGGTTGCAATAGCTTTGCAAAACAAAACAAATTTCCATACAAAGACTTGTTTTCATATCGGTCGTTTGTATGGCAGCTATTTGATATAGTGGTCCGATCGGACCGGATCCGGACTTTCACAAATCGTGTATGGCTATGTCAAATGCATAAATGTTTAATTCGGTTGCAATAGCTTGGAAAACAAAAAGTTTCCCATACAAAGGACATCTTTTCATATCGGTCGTTTGTATGGCAGCTATATGATATAGGGGTCCGATCCGGACCAAATTTTCACATATCGTGTATGGCAATGCCAAATAAATAAATGTTGAATTCAGTTGCAATAGTTGGAAAACAAAAAAAGTTTCCCATACAAAGACTTGTTTTCATATCGGTCGTTTGTATTACAGCTCTGTGATATAGTGCTCTGATCCGGACCAAACTTTGACACATTATGTACGGCTTTGTCGGATGAATATCGTTCAAGTCGGTTGCAATAACTTGGAGAACAAAAAAGTTTTCCATACAAAGACTTGTTTTCATATCGGTCGTTTGTATTACAGCTCTGTGATATAGTGGTCCGATCCGGACCAAACTTTACAAATTGTGTATGGCTACGTCAAATGAATAAACGTTCAAGTCGGTTGCGATAGCTTGGAGAACAAAAAAGTTTTCCATACAAAGACTTGCTTTATATCGGTCGTTTGTATGACAGCTCTATGATATAGTGGTCCGATCCGGACCAAACTTTTACAAATCGTGTATGGATATGTCAAATAACTACATTCTGAATACGGTTGTAATAAGTTGCAAAACAAAAAAATTTTCCATACAAAGATTTGTTTTCATTTTCGCTCGTTTGTATGGCAGCTATTAGATATAGTGGTCCGATCCGGACCAAACTTTCACAAATCGTGCATGGCTATGTCAAATAAATAAATGTTGAGATTGGTTGCAATAAAATGGAAAAAAAAATTTTTCCATACAAAGACTTGTTTTCATATCGGTCGTTTGTATTGTAGGTATATGATGTAGTGGTCCCATCCGGATCAAACTTTCACAAATCGTGTATGGCTATATCAAATAAATAAATGTTTAATTCGGTTGCAATAGCTTGGAAAACAAAACAAATTTCCATACAAAGACTTGTTTTCATATCGGTCGTTTGTATGGCAGCTATATGATATAGTGGTCCGATCGGACCGGATCCGGACTTTCACAAATCGTGTATGGCTATGCATAATGCATAAATGTTTAATTCGGTTGCAATAGCTTGGAAAACAAAAAGTTTCCCATACAAAGACATCTTTTCATATCGGTCGATTGTATGGCAGCTATATGATATAGTGGTGCGATCCGGACCAAACTTTCGCAAATCGTGTATGGCAACGCCAAATAAATAAATGTTGAATTCAGTTGCAATAGTTGGAAAACAAAAAAGTTTCCCATACAAAGACTTGTTTTCATATCGGTCGTTTGTATTACAGCTCTGTGATATAGTGGTCCGATCCGGACCAAACTTTTACAAATTGTGTATGGCTATGTTAAACAAATAACTTTTCAATTCGGTTGCAAAACCTTGGAAAACAAAAAGTTTTCCATACAAAGACTTGTTTTCATATCGGTCGTTTGTATGACAGCTCTGTGATATAGTGGTCTGATCAGGACCAAACTTTTACAAATTGTGTACGGCTATGTCGGATGAATAATGGTTCAAGTCGGTTGCCATAGCTTGGAGAACAAAAAAGTTTTCCATACAAAGACTTGTTTTCATATCGGTCGTTTGTATTGACAGCTCTGTGATATAGTAATCTGCTCCAGACCAAACTTCTACAAATCGTGTATGGCTATGTCAAATAAATAAATTCGGAATTCGGTTGCAATAAGTTGGAAAACAAAATAATTTTCCATACAAAGACTTGTTTTCATATCGGTCGTTTGTATGACAGTTCTATGATATAGTGGTCCGATCCGGACCAAACTTTTACAAATCGTGTATGGCTATGTGAAATGAATAAATGTTCAAGTCGGTTGCGATAGCTTGGAGAACGAAAAAGTTTTCCATACAAAGACTTGTTTTTCAAATCGGTCGTTTGTATTATAGCTCTGTGATACAGTGGTCCGATTCGGACCAAACTTTCACAAATCTTGTATGGCTATGTTTAATAAATAAATGTAGAATTCAGTTGCAATAGTTGGAAAACAAAAAGTTTCCCATACAAAGACTTGTTTTCATATCGGTCGTTTGTATGGCAGCTATATGAAATAGTGGTCCGATCCGGACCAAACTTTCACAAATCGTGTATGGGTATGTGAAATGCATACATGTTTAATTCCGTTGCAAAAGCTTGGAAAACAATAAAGTTTTCAATACAAAGACTTGTTTCCATTTCCCCTCGTTTGTATGGCAGCTATTAGATATAGTGGTCCGATCCAGACCAAACTTTCACAAATCGTGTATGGCTATGTCAAATAAATAAATGTTTAATTCGGTTGCAATAGCTTGCAAAACAAAACAAATTTCCATACAAAGACTTGTTTTCATATCGGTCGTTTGTATGGCAGCTATTTGATATAGTGGTCCGATCGGACCGGATCCGGACTTTCACAAATCGTGTATGGCTATGTCAAATGCATAAATGTTTAATTCGGTTGCAATAGCTTGGAAAACAAAAAGTTTCCCATACAAAGACATCTTTTCATATCGGTCGTTTGTATGGCAGCTATATGATATAGGGGTCCGATCCGGACCAAATTTTCACATATCGTGTATGGCAATGCCAAATAAATAAATGTTGAATTCAGTTGCAATAGTTGGAAAACAAAAAAGTTTCCCATACAAAGACTTGTTTTCATATCGGTCGTTTGTATTACAGCTCTGTGATATAGTGCTCTGATCCGGACCAAACTTTGACACATTATGTACGGCTTTGTCGGATGAATATATGTTCAAGTCGGTTGCGATAGCTTGGAGAACAAAAAAGTTTTCCATACAAAGACTTGTTTTCATATCGGTCGTTTGTATTACAGCTCTGTGATATAGTGGTCCGATCCGGACCAAACTTTTACAAATTGTGTATGGCTACGTCAAATGAATAAACGTTCAAGTCGGTTGCGATAGCTTGGAGAACAAAAAAGTTTTCCATACAAAGACTTGCTTTATATCGGTCGTTTGTATGACAGCTCTGTGATATAGTGGTCCGATCCGGACCAAACTTTTACAAATCGTGTATGGATATGTCAAATAACTACATTCTGAATACGGTTGTAATAAGTTGCAAAACAAAAAAATTTTCCATACAAAGATTTGTTTTCATTTTCGCTCGTTTGTATGGCAGCTATTAGATATAGTGGTCCGATCCGGACCAAACTTTCACAAATCGTGCATGGCTATGTCAAATAAATAAATGTTGAGATTGGTTGCAATAAAATGGAAAAAAAAAATTTTTCCATACAAAGACTTGTTTTAATATCGGTCGTTTGTATTGTAGGTATATGATATAGTGGTCCCATCCGGATCCGGACTTTCAAAAATCGTGTATGGCTATGCCAAATGCATAAATGTTTAATTCTGTTGCAATAGCTTGGAAAACAAAAGTTTCCCATACAAAGACATGTTTTCATATCGGTCGTTTGTATGGCAGCTATATGATATAGTGGTCCGATCCGGACCAAACTTTTACAAATCGTGTATGGCTATTTCAAATAAATAAATTCGGAATTCGGTTGCAATAAGTTGGAAAACAAAATAATTTTCCATACAAAGACTTGTTTTCATATCGGTCGTTTGTATGACAGTTCTGTGATATAGTGGTCCGATCCGGACCAAACTTTTACAAATGGTGTATGGCTTTGTGAAATGAATAAATGTTCAAGTCGGTTGCGATAGCTTGGAGAACGAAAAAGTTTTCCATACAAAGACTTGTTTTCAAATCGGTCGTTTGTATTATAGCTCTGTGATACAGTGGTCCGATTCGGACCAAACTTTTACAAATCGTGTATAGCTATTTCAAATAAATAAATTCGGAATTCGGTTGCAATAAGTTGGAAAACAAAATAATTTTCCATACAAAGACTTGTTTTCATATCGGTCGTTTGTATGACAGTTCTGTGATATAGTGGTCCGATCCGGACCAAACTTTCACAAATCGTGTATGGCTATGTTAAATGAATAAATTTTCAATTCGGTTGCAATAGCTTGGAAAACAAAAAAGTTTTCAATACAAAGACTTGTTTTCATATCGGTCGTTTGTATGACAGTTCTGTGATATAGTGGTCCGATCCGGACCAAACTTTTACAAATCGTGTATGGCTATGTGAAATGAATAAATGTTCAAGTCGGTTGCGATAGCTTGGAGAACGAAAAAAGTTTTCCATACAAAGACTTGTTTTCAAATCGGTCGTTTGTATTATAGCTCTGTGATACAGTGGTCCGATTCGGACCAAACTTTTACAAATCTTGTATGGCTATGTTAAATAAATAAATGTAGAATTCAGTTGCAATAGTTGGAAAACAAAAAAGTTTCCCATACAAAGACTTGTTTTCATATCGGTCGTTTGTATGGCAGCTATATGAAATAGTGGTCCGATCCGGACCAAACTTTCACAAATTGTGAAAGGCTATGTTAAATGAATAAATTTTCAATTCGGTTGCAATAGCTTGGAAAACAAAAAAAAGTTTTCAATACAAAGACTTGTTTTCATATCGGTCGTTTGTATGACAGCTCTGTGATATAGTGTCCGATCCGGACCAAACTTTTACAAATTGTGTATGGCTATGTCAAATGAATAAATGTTTAAGTCGGTTGCGATAGCTTGGAGAACGAAAAAGTTTTCCATACAAAGACTTGTTTTCATATCGGTCGTTTGTATGGCAGCTATATGAAATAGTGGTCCGATCCGGACCAAACTTTCACAAATCGTGTATGGCTATTTCAAATAAATAAATTCGGAATTCGGTTGCAATAAGTTGGAAACAAAATAATTTTCCATACAAAGACTTGTTTTCATATCGGTCGTTTGTATGACAGTTCTGTGATATAAAGGTCCGATCCGGACCAAACTTTTACAAATTGTGAAAGGCTATGTTAAATGAATAAATTTTCAATTCGGTTGCAATAGCTTGGAAAACAAAAAAGTTTTCAATACAAAGACTTGTTTTCAAATTGGTCGTTTGTATTACAGCTCTGTGATACAGTGGTCCGATTCGGACCAAACTTTCACAAATCGTGTATGGCTATGTCAAATAAATAAATGTAGAATTCAGTTGCAATAGTTGGAAAACAAAAAAGTTTCCCATACAAAGACTTGTTTTCATATCGGTCGTTTGTATGGCAGCTATATGAAATAGTGGTCCGATCCGGACCAAACTTTCACAAATCGTGTATGGGTATGTCAAATGTATACATGTTTAATTCCGTTGCAAAAGCTTTGAAAACAATAAAGTTTTCAATACAAAGACTTGTTTCCATTTCCCCTCGTTTGTATGGCAGCTATTAGATATAGTGGTGCGATCCAGACCAAACTTTCACAAATCGTGTATGGCTATGTCAAATAAATAAATGTTTAATTCGGTTGCAATAGCTTGGAAAACAAAACAAATTTCCATACAAAGACTTGTTTTCATATCGGTCGTTTGTATGGCAGCTATATGATATAGTGGTCCGATCGGACCGGATCCGGACTTTCACAAATCGTGTATGGCTCTGTCAAATGCATAAATGTTTAATTCGGTTGCAATAGCTTGGAAAACAAAAAGTTTCCCATACAAAGACATCTTTTCATATCGGTCGTTTGTATGGCAGCTATATGATATAGTGGTCCGATCCGGACCAAACTTTCACAAATCGTGTATGGCTATAGTAAATGAATTATCGTTGAATTCGGTTGCAATAGATGGGAAAACAAAAAAGTTTTAAATACAAAGACTTGTTTTAATTTTTGCTCGTTTGTATGGCAGCTATTAGATATAGTTGTACGATCCGGACCAAACTTTCACAAATCGTGTATGGCAATGCCAAATAAATAAATGTTGAATTCAGTTGCAATAGTTGGAAAACAAAAAAGTTTTCCATACAAAGACTTGTTTTCATATCGGTCGTTTGTATGGCAGCTTTATGATATAGTAGTCCGATCCGGACCAAACTTGTACAAATCGTGTATGGCTACGTCAAATAAATACATGTTTAATTCAGTTGCAATAACTTCGAAAAACAAAAGTTTTCCATACAAAGACTTGTTTTCATATCGGTTGTTTGTATGGCAGCTATATGATATAGTGGTCCGATCCGAACCAAACGTTTACGAATTGTGTATGGCTATGTCAAATGAACAAATGTTTAATTCGGTTGCAATAGCTTGGAAAACAAAACAAATTTCCATACAAAGACTTGTTTTCATATCGGTCGTTTGTATGGCAGCTTTATATAGTGGTCCGATCCGGACCAAACTTTCACAAATCGTGTATGGTTTATTTCGCATAAATAGACGTTGAATTCGGTTGCAATAGCTTGGAAAACAAAAAAGTTTTCAATACAAAGACTTGTTTTCATATCGGTCGTTTGTATGGCAGCTATATGAAATAGTGGTCCGATCCGGACCAAACTTTCACAAATCGTGTATGGGTATGTCAAATGTATACATGTTTAATTCCGTTGCAAAAGCTTTGAAAACAATAAAGTTTTCAATACAAAGACTTGTTTTCATATCGCTAGTTTGTATGGCAGCTATTAGATATAGTGGTCCGATCCGGACCAAACTTTCACAAATCGTGCATGGCCATGTCAAATAAATAAATGTTGAGATTGGTTGCAATAAAATGGAAAAAAAAAATTTTTCCATACAAAGACTTGTTTTCATATCGGTCGTTTGTATTGTAGGTATATGATATAGTGGTCCCATCCGGATCCGGACTTTCAAGAATCGTGTATGGCTATGCCAAATGCATAAATGTTTAATTCTGTTGCAATAGCTTGGAAAACAAAAAGTTTCCCATACAAAGACATGTTTTCATATCGGTCGTTTGTATGGCAGCTATATGATATAGTGGTCCGATCCGGACCAAACTTTTACAAATCGTGTATGGCAATGCCAAATAAATAAATGTTGAATTTAGTTGCAATAGTTGGAAAACAAAAAAGTTTTCCATACAAAGACTTGTTTTCATATCGGTCGTTTGTATGACAGCTCTGTGATATAGTTATCTGCTCCAGACCAAACTTCTACAAATCGTGTATGGCTATTTCAAATAAATAAATTCGGAATTCGGTTGCAATAAGTTGGAAAACAAAATAATTTTCCATACAAAGACTTGTTTTCATATCGGTCGTTTGTATGACAGTTCTGTGATATAGTGTCCGATCCGGACCAAACTTGTACAAATTGTGAAAGGCTATGTTAAATGAATAAATTTTCAATTCGGTTGCAATAGCTTGGAAAACAAAAAAGTTTTCAATACAAAGACTTGTTTTCATATCGGTCGTTTGTATGACACCTCTGTGATATAGTGTCCGATCCGGACCAAACTTTTACAAATTGTGTATGGCTATGTCACATGAATAAATGTAGAATTCAGTTGCAATAGTTGGAAAACAAAAAAGTTTCCCATACAAAGACTTGTTTTCATATCGATCGTTTGTATGGCAGCTATATGAAATAGTGGTCCGATCCGGACCAAACTTTCACAAATCGTGTATGGGTATGTCAAATGTATACATGTTTAATTCCGTTGCAAAAGCTTTGAAAACAATAAAGTTTTCAATACAAAGACTTGTTTCCATTTCCCCTCGTTTGTATAGCAGCTATTAGATATAGTGGTCCGATTCAGACCAAACTTTCACAAATCGTGTATGGCTATGTCAAATAAATAAATGTAGAATTCAGTTGCAAAAGTGGGAAAACAAAAAAGTTTCCCATACAAAGACTTGTTTTCATATCGGTCGTTTGTGTGGCAGCTATATGAAATAGTGGTCCGATCGGGACCAAACTTTCACAAATCGTGTATGGCAATGCCAAATAAATAAATGTTGAATTCAGTTGCAATAGTTGGAAAACAAAAAAGTTTCCCATACAAAGACTTGTTTTCATATCGGTCGTTTGTATTACAGCTCTGTGATATAGTGGTCCGATCCGGACCAAACTTTTACAAATTCTGTACGGCTATGTCGGATGAATAAATGTTCAAGTCGGTTGCGATAGCTTGAGAAAAAAAAAGTTTTCCATACAAAGATTTGTTTTAATCGGTCGTTTGTATGAAAGCTCTGTGATATAGTGGTCCGATCCGGACCAAACTTTCACAAATCGTGTATGGCTATGTCAAATAACTACATTCTGAATACGGTTGTAATAAGTTGCAAAACAAAAAAATTTTCCATACAAAGACTTGTTTTCATATCGGTCGTTTGTGTTACAGCTGTGTGATATAGTGGTCCGATCCAGAGTAAACTTTTACAAATTGTGTACGGCTATGTCAAATGAATAAATGTTTAAAACGGTTGCGATTTATTGGAGAACGAAAAAGTTTTCCATACAAAGACTTGTTTTCATATGGGTCGTTTGTATTACAGCTCTGTGATATAGTGGTCCGATTCGGACCAAACTTTCACAAATCGTGTATGGCTATGTCAAATAAATAAATGTAGAATTCAGTTGCAATAGTTGGAAAACAAAAAGTTTTCCATACAAAGACTTGTTTTCATATCGGTCGTTTGTATGACAGCTCTGTGATATAGTGGTCTAATCCAGACCAAGCTTTTACAAATCGTGTATGGTAAAGACTTATAAATAAATGTTTAATTCGGTTGCAATAGCTTGGAAAACAAAACAAATTTCCATACAAAGACTTGTTTTCATATCGGTTGTTTGTATGGCAGCTATATGATATAGTGGTCCGATCCGGACCAAACTTCTACAAATCGTGTATGGCTATTTCAAATAAATAAATTCGGAATTCGGTTGCAATAAGTTGGAAAACAAAATAATTTTCCATACAAAGACTTGTTTTCATATCGGTCGTTTGTATTACAGTTCTGTGATATAGTGGTCCGATCCGGACCAAACTTTTACAAATTGTGCATGGCTATGTCAAATAAATAAATGTTTAAGTCGGTTGCGATAGCTTGGAGAAAAAAAAAGTTTTCCATACAAAGATTTGTTTTAATCGGTCGTTTGTATTACAGCTCTGTGATACAGTGGTCCGATTCGGAACAAACTTTCACAAATCGTGTATGGCTATATCAAATAAATAAATGTAGAATTCAGTTGCAATAGTTGGAAAACAAAAAAGGTTTCCCATACAAAGACTTGTTTTCATATCGATCGTTTGTATGGCAGCTATATGAAATAGTGGTCCGATCCGGACCAAACTTGTACAAATCGTGTATGGCTACGTCAAATAAATACATGTTTAATTCAGTTGCAATAACTTCGAAAACAAAAGTTTTCCATACAAAGACTTGTTTTCATATCGGTCGTTTGTATGACAGCTCTGTGATATAGTGGTCTAATCCAGACCAAACTTTTACAAATCGTGTATGGCTAAGTCTAATGAATAAATGTTGAATTCGGTTGCAATAGCTTGGAAAACAAAACAAATTTCCATACAAAGACTTGTTTTCATATCGGTTGTTTGTATGGCAGCTATATGATATAGTAATCCGATCCGGACCAAACCTTTACGAATTATGTACGGCTATTTCAAATGAACAAATGTTCAATTCGGTTGCAATAGCTTGGAAAACAAAACAAATTTCCATACAAAAACTTGTTTTCATATTGGTCGTTTGTATGGCATCTATATGATATAGTGGTCCGATCCGGACCAAACTTTCACAAATCGTGTATGGTTAATTTCGCATGAATAAACGTTGAATTCGGTTGCGATAGCTTGGAGTACGAAAAAGTTTTCCATACAAAGACTTGTTTTCAAATCGGTCGTTTGTATTACAGCTCTGTGATACAGTGGTCCGATTCGGACCAAACTTTCACAAATCGTGTATGGCTATGTCAAATAAATAAATGTAGAATTCAGTTGCAATAGTGGGAAAACAAAAAAGTTTCCCATACAAAGACTTGTTTTCATATCGGTCGTTTGTATGGCAGCTATATGAAATAGTGGTCCGATCGGGACCAAACTTTCACAAATCGTGTATGGCAATGCCAAATAAATAAATGTTGAATTCAGTTGCAATAGTTGGAAAACAAAAAAGTTTCCCATACAAAGACTTGTTTTCATATCGGTCGTTTGTATTACAGCTCTAGGATATAGTGGCCCGATCCGGACCAAACTTTTACAAATTCTGAAAGGCTATGTCGGATGAATAAATGTTTAAGTCGGTTGCGATAGCTTGGAGAACAAAAAAGTTTTCCATACAAAGACTTGTTTTCATATCGATCGTTTGTATGGCAGCTATATGAAATAGTGGTCCGATCCGGACCAAACTTTCACAAATCGTGTATGGGTATGTCAAATGTATACATGTTTAATTCCGTTGCAAAAGCTTTGAAAACAATAAAGTTTTCAATACAAAGACTTGTTTCCATTTCCCCTCGTTTGTATGGCAGCTATTAGATATAGTGGTCCGATCCAGACCAAACTTTCACAAATCGTGTATGGCTATGTCAAATAAATAAATGTAGAATTCAGTTGCAAAAGTGGGAAAACAAAAAAGTTTCCCATACAAAGACTTGTTTTCATATCGGTCGTTTGTATGACAGCTCTGTGATATAGTGGTCTAATCCAGACCAAGCTTTTACAAATCGTGTATGGCAAAGACTTATAAATAAATGTTTAATTCGGTTGCAATAGCTTGGAAAACAAAACAAATTTCCATATAAAGACTTGTTTTCATATCGGTCGTTTGTGTGGCAGCTATATGAAATAGTGGTCCGATCGGGACCAAACTTTCACAAATCGTGTATGGCAATGCCAAATAAATAAATGTTGAATTCAGTTGCAATAGTTGGAAAACAAAAAAGTTTTCCATACAAAGACTTGTTTTCATATCGGTCGTTTGTATGACAGCTCTGTGATATAGTGGTCTAATCCAGACCAAGCTTTTACAAATCGTGTATGGCAAAGACTTATAAATAAATGTTTAATTCGGTTGCAATAGCTTGGAAAACAAAACAAATTTCCATATAAAGACTTGTTTTCATATCGGTTGTTTGTATGGCAGCTATATGATATAGTGGTCCGATCCGGACCAAACTTCTACAAATCGTGTATGGCTATTTCAAATAAATAAATTCGGAATTCGGTTGCAATAAGTTGGAAAACAAAATAATTTTCCATACAAAGACTTGTTTTCATATCGGTCGTTTGTATTACAGTTCTGTGATATAGTGGTCCGATCCGGACCAAACTTTTACAAATTGTGCATGGCTATGTCAAATAAATAAATGTTTAAGTCGGTTGCGATAGCTTGGAGAACGAAAAAGTTTTCCATACAAAGACTTGTTTTCAAATCGGTCGTTTGTATTACAGCTCTGTGATACAGTGGTCCGATTCGGACCAAACTTTCACAAATCGTGTATGGCTATGTCAAATAAATAAATGTAGAATTCAGTTGCAATAGTTGGAAAACAAAAAAAGTTTCCCATACAAAGACTTGTTTTCATATCGATCGTTTGTATGGCAGCTATATGAAATAGTGGTCCGATCCGGACCAAACTTTCACAAATCGTGTATGGGTATGTCAAATGTATACATGTTTAATTCCGTTGCAAAAGTTTTGAAAACAATAAAGTTTTCAATACAAAGACTTGTTTCCATTTCCCCTCGTTTGTATGGCAGCTATTAGATATAGTGGTCCGATCCAGACCAAACTTTCACAAATCGTGTATGGCTATGTCAAATAAATAAATGTTTAATTCGGTTGCAATAGCTTGAAAACAAAACAAATTTCCATACAAAGACTTGTTATCATATCGGTCGTTTGTATGGCAGCTATATGATATAGTGGTCCGATCGGACCGGATCCGGACTTTCACAAATCGTGTATGGCTCTGTCAAATGCATAAATGTTTAATTCGGTTGCAATAGCTTGAAAAACAAAAAGTTTCCCATACAAAGACATCTTTTCATATCGGTCGTTTGTATGGCAGCTATATGATACAGTGGTCCGATCCGGACCAAACTTTCACAAATCGTGTATGGCTATGGTAAATGAATTATCGTTGAATTCGGTTGCAATAGATGGGAAAACAAAAAAGTTTTAAATACAAAGACTTGTTTTCATTTTTGCTCGTTTGTATGGCAGCTATTAGATATAGTTGTACGATCCGGACCAAACTTTCACAAATCGTGTATGGCAATGCCAAATAAATAAATGTTGAATTCAGTTGCAATAGTTGGAAAAACAAAAAAGTTTTCCATACAAAGACTTGTTTTCATATCAGTCGTTTGTATGGCAGCTTTATGATATAGTAGTCCGATCCGGACCAAACTTGTACAAATCGTGTATGGCTACGTCAAATAAATACATGTTTAATTCAGTTGCAATAACTTCGAAAACAAAAGTTTTCCATACAAAGACTTGTTTTCATATCGGTCGTTTGTATGACAGCTCTGTGATATAGTGGTCTAATCCAGACCAAACTTTTACAAATCGTGTATGGCTAAGTCTAATGAATAAATGTTGAATTCGGTTGCAATAGCTTGGAAAACAAAACAAATTTCCATACAAAGACTTGTTTTCATATCGGTTGTTTGTATGGCAGCTATATGATATAGTAATCCGATCCGGACCAAACTTTTACGAATTATGTACGGCTATTTCAAATGAACAAATGTTCAATTCGGTTGCAATAGCTTGGAAAACAAAACAAATTTCCATACAAAGACTTGTTTTCATATTGGTCGTTTGTATGGCATCTATATGATATAGTGGTCCGATCCGGACCAAACTTTCACAAATCGTGTATGGTTAATTTCGCATGAATAAACGTTGAATTCGGTTGCGATAGCTTGGAGTACGAAAAAGTTTTCCATACAAAGACTTGTTTTCAAATCGGTCGTTTGTATTACAGCTTTGTGATACAGTGGTCCGATTCGGACCAAACTTTCACAAATCGTGTATGGCTATGTCAAATAAATAAATGTAGAATTCAGTTGCAATAGTGGGAAAACAAAAAAAGTTTCCCATACAAAGACTTGTTTTCATATCGGTCGTTTGTATGGCAGCTATATGAAATAGTGGTCCGATCGGGACCAAACTTTCACAAATCGTGTATGGCAATGCCAAATAAATAAATGTTGAATTCAGTTGCAATAGTTGGAAAACAAAAAAGTTTCCCATACAAAGACTTGTTTTCATATCGGTCGTTTGTATTACAGCTCTGTGATATAGTGGCCCGATCCGGACCAAACTTTACAAATTCTGAACGGCTATGTCGGATGAATAAATGTTTAAGTCGGTTGCGATAGCTTGGAGAACAAAAAAGTTTTCCATACAAAGACTTGTTTTCATATCGGTCGTTTGTATTACAGCTGTGTGATATAGTGGTCCTATCCGGACCAAACTTTTACAAATTGTGTATGGCTGTGCCAAATGAATAAATGTTCAAGTCGGTTGCGATAGCTTGGAGAAAAAAAAAGTTTTCCATACAAAGATTTGTTTTAATCGGTCGTTTGTATGAAAGCTCTGTGATATAGTGGTCCGATCCGGACCAAACTTTCACAAATCGTGTATGGCTATGTCAAATAACTACATTCTGAATACGGTTGTAATAAGTTGCAAAACAAAAAAATTTTCCATACAAAGACTTGTTTTCATATCGGTCGTTTGTGTTACAGCTGTGTGATATAGTGGTCCGATCCAGAGTAAACTTTTACAAATTGTGTACGGCTATGTCAAATGAATAAATGTTTAAAACGGTTGCGATTTATTGGAGAACGAAAAGTTTTCCATACAAAGACTTGTTTTCATATGGGTCGTTTGTATTACAGCTCTGTGATATAGTGGTCCGATTCGGACCAAACTTTCACAAATCGTGTATGGCTATGTCAAATAAATAAATGTAGAATTCAGTTGCAATAGTTGGAAAACAAAAAAGTTTTCCATACAAAGACTTGTTTTCATATCGGTCGTTTGTATGACAGCTCTGTGATATAGTGGTCTAATCCAGACCAAGCTTTTACAAATCGTGTATGGCAAAGACTTATAAATAAATGTTTAATTCGGTTGCAATAGCTTGGAAAACAAAACAAATTTCCATATAAAGACTTGTTTTCATATCGGTTGTTTGTATGGCAGCTATATGATATAGTGGTCCGATCCGGACCAAACTTCTACAAATCGTGTATGGCTATTTCAAATAAATAAATTCGGAATTCGGTTGCAATAAGTTGGAAAACAAAATAATTTTCCATACAAAGACTTGTTTTCATATCGGTCGTTTGTATTACAGTTCTGTGATATAGTGGTCCGATCCGGACCAAACTTTTACAAATTGTGCATGGCTATGTTAAATGAAAAAATTTTCAATTCGGTTGCAATAGCTTGGAAAACAAAACAAATTTCCATACAAAGACTTGATTCCATATCGGTCGTTTGTATTGCAGCTATATGATATAGTGGTCCGATCCGGACCAAACTTTCACAATTTGTGTATGGCTATGTCAAATAAATATATGTTTAATATGGTTGCAATAGCTTGGAAAACAAAACAAATTTCCATATAAAGACTTGTTTTCATAGCGGTCGTTTGTATGGCAGCTATATGATATAGTGGTCCGATCGGACCGGATCCGGACTTTCACAAATCGTGTATGGGTATGTCAAATGCACAAATGTTTAATTGTGTTGCAATAGCTTGGAAAACATAAAGTTTCCCACACAAAGACATGTTTTCATATCGGTCGTTTGTATGGCAGCTATATGATATAGTGGTCCGATCCGGACCAAACTTTCACAAATCGTGTATGGAAATGCCGAATAAATAAATGTTGAATTCAGTTGCAATAGTTGGAAAACAAAAAAGTTTCCCATACAAAGACTTGTTTTCATATCGGTCGTTTGTATTACAGCTCTGTGATATAGTGGTCCGATCCGGACCAAACTTTCACAAATCGTGTATGGTATATTTCGCATGAATAAACGTTGAATTCGGTTGCGATAGCTTGGAAAACAAAACAAATTTCCATACAAAGACTTGTTTTGAAATCGGTCGTTTGTATTACAGCTCTGTGATACAGTGGTCCGATTCGGACCAAACTTTCACAAATCGTGTATGGCTATGTCAAATAAATAAATGTAGAATTCAGTTGCAATAGTTGGAAAACAAAAAGTTTCCCATACAAAGACTTGTTTTCATATCGGTCGTTTGTATGGCAGCTATATGAAATAGTGGTCCGATCCGGACCAAACTTTCACAAATCGTGTATGGGTATGTCAAATGTATACATGTTTAATTCCGTTGCAATAGCTTGGAAAACAAAAAAGTTTTCAATACAAAGACTTGTTTTCATTTTGGCTCGTTTGTATGGCAGCTATTAGATATAGTTGTCCAATCCGGACCAAACTTTCACAAATCGTGAATGGCTATGTCAAATAAATAAATGTTGAATTCGGTTGCAATAAGTTGGAAAACAAAAAAATTTTCCATACAAAGACTTGTTTTCATATCGGTCGTTTGTATTAGAGCTCTGTGATATAGTGGTCCGATCCGACCAAACTTCCACATATCGTGTATGGTTTTTGTCAAATGAATAAATGTTGAATTCGGTTGCAAAAGCTTGGAAAAACAATAAAGTTTTCAATACAAAGATTTGTTTCCATTTCCCCTCGTTTGTATGGCAGCTATAGATATAGTGGTCCGATCCAGACCAAACTTTCACAAATCGTGTATGGCTATGTCAAATAAATAAATGTTTAATGCGGTTGCAATAGCTTGGAAAACAAAACAAATATCCATACAAAGACTTGTTTTCATATCGGTCGTTTGTATGGCAGCTATATGATATAGTGGTCCGATCGGACCGGCTCCGGACTTTTACAAATCGTGTATGGCTATGTCAAATGCATAAATGTTTAATTCGGTTGCAATAGCTTGGAAAACAAAAAAGTTTCCCATACAAAGACTTGTTTTCATATCGGTCGTTTGTATGGCAGCTATTTGATATAGTGGTCTAATCCAGACCAAGCTTTTACAAATCGTGTATGGCAAAGACTTATAAATAAATGTTTAATTCGGTTGCAATAGCTTGGAAAACAAAACAAATTTCCATATAAAGACTTGTTTTCATATCGGTTGTTTGTATGGCAGCTATATGACATAGTGGTCCGATCCGGACCAAACTTCTACAAATCGTGTATGGCTATTTCAAATAAATAAATTCGGAATTCGGTTGCAATAAGTTGGAAAACAAAATAATTTTCCATACAAAGACTTGTTTTCATATCGGTCGTTTGTATTACAGTTCTGTGATATAGTGGTCCGATCCAGACCAAACTTTTACAAATTGTGCATGGCTATGTTAAATGAAAAAATTTTCAATTCGGTTGCAATAGCTTGGAAAACAAAACAAATTTCCATACAAAGACTTGATTCCATATCGGTCGTTTGTATTGCAGCTATATGATATAGTGGTCCGATCCGGACCAAACTTTCACAATTTGTGTATGGCTATGTCAAATAAATATATGTTTAATATGCTTGCAATAGCTTGGAAAACAAAACAAATTTCCATATAAAGACTTGTTTTCATAGCGGTCGTTTGTATGGCAGCTATATGATATAGTGGTCCGATCGGACCGGATCCGGACTTTCACAAATCGTGTATGGGTATGTCAAATGCACAAATGTTTAATTGTGTTGCAATAGCTTGGAAAACATAAAGTTTCCCACATAAAGACATGTTTTCATATCGGTCGTTTGTATGGCAGCTATATGATATAGTGGTCCGATCCGGACCAAACTTTCACAAATCGTGTATGGAAATGCCGAATAAATAAATGTTGAATTCAGTTGCAATAGTTGGAAAACAAAAAAGTTTCCCATACAAAGACTTGTTTTCATATCGGTCGTTTGTATTACAGCTCTGTGATATAGTGGTCCGATCCGGACCAAACTTTCACAAATCGTGTATGGTATATTTCGCATGAATAAACGTTGAATTCGGTTGCGATAGCTTGGAAAACAAAACAAATTTCCATACAAAGACTTGTTTTGAAATCGGTCGTTTGTATTACAGCTCTGTGATACAGTGGTCCGATTCGGACCAAACTTTCACAAATCGTGTATGGCTATGTCAAATAAATAAATGTAGAATTCAGTTGCAATAGTTGGAAAACAAAAAGTTTCCCATACAAAGACTTGTTTTCATATCGGTCGTTTGTATGGCAGCTATATGAAATAGTGGTCCGATCCGGACCAAACTTTCACAAATCGTGTATGGGTATGTCAAATGTATACATGTTTAATTCCGTTGCAATAGCTTGGAAAACAAAAAAGTTTTCAATACAAAGACTTGTTTTCATTTTGGCTCGTTTGTATGGCAGCTATTAGATATAGTTGTCCAATCCGGACCAAACTTTCACAAATCGTGAATGGCTATGTCAAATAAATAAATGTTGAATTCGGTTGCAATAAGTTGGAAAACAAAAAAATTTTCCATACAAAGACTTGTTTTCATATCGGTCGTTTGTATTAGAGCTCTGTGATATAGTGGTCCGATCCGGACCAAACTTCCACATATCGTGTATGGTTTTTGTCAAATGAATAAATGTTGAATTCGGTTGCAAAAGCTTGGAAAACAATAAAGTTTTCAATACAAAGATTTGTTTCCATTTCCCCTCGTTTGTATGGCAGCTATAGATATAGTGGTCCGATCCAGACCAAACTTTCACAAATCGTGTATGGCTATGTCAAATAAATAAATGTTTAATGCGGTTGCAATAGCTTGGAAAACAAAACAAATATCCATACAAAGACTTGTTTTCATATCGGTCGTTTGTATGGCAGCTATATGATATAGTGGTCCGATCGGACCGGCTCCGGACTTTTTACAAATCGTGTATGGCTATGTCAAATGCATAAATGTTTAATTCGGTTGCAATAGCTTGGAAAACAAAAAGTTTCCCATACAAAGACTTGTTTTCATATCGGTCGTTTGTATGGCAGCTATTTGATATAGTGGTCTAATCCAGACTCAAGCTTTTACAAATCGTGTATGGCAAAGACTTATAAATAAATGTTTAATTCGGTTGCAATAGCTTGGAAAACAAAACAAATTTCCATATAAAGACTTGTTTTCATATCGGTTGTTTGTATGGCAGCTATATGACATAGTGGTCCGATCCGGACCAAACTTCTACAAATCGTGTATGGCTATTTCAAATAAATAAATTCGGAATTCGGTTGCAATAAGTTGGAAAACAAAATAATTTTCCATACAAAGACTTGTTTTCATATCGGTCGTTTGTATTACAGTTCTGTGATATAGTGGTCCGATCCGGACCAAACTTTTACAAATTGTGCATGGCTATGTTAAATGAAAAAATTTTCAATTCGGTTGCAATAGCTTGGAAAACAAAACAAATTTCCATACAAAGACTTGATTCCATATCGGTCGTTTGTATTGCAGCTATATGATATAGTGGTCCGATCCGGACCAAACTTTCACAATTTGTGTATGGCTATGTCAAATAAATATATGTTTAATATACTTGCAATAGCTTGGAAAACAAAACAAATTTCCATATAAAGACTTGTTTTCATAGCGGTCGTTTGTATGGCAGCTATATGATATAGTGGTCCGATCGGACCGGATCCGGACTTTCACAAATCGTGTATGGGTATGTCAAATGTACAAATGTTTAATTGTGTTGCAATAGCTTGGAAAACATAAAGTTTCCCACACAAAGACATGTTTTCATATCGGTCGTTTGTATGGCAGCTATATGATATAGTGGTCCGATCCGGACCAAACTTTCACAAATCGTGTATGGAAATGCCGAATAAATAAATGTTGAATTCAGTTGCAATAGTTGGAAAACAAAAAAGTTTCCCATACAAAGACTTGTTTTCATATCGGTCGTTTGTATTACAGCTCTGTGATATAGTGGTCCGATCCGGACCAAACTTTCACAAATCGTGTATGGTATATTTCGCATGAATAAACGTTGAATTCGGTTGCGATAGCTTGGAAAACAAAACAAATTTCCATACAAAGACTTGTTTTGAAATCGGTCGTTTGTATTACAGCTCTGTTATACAGTGGTCCGATTCGGACCAAACTTTCACAAATCGTGTATGGCTATGTCAAATAAATAAATGTAGAATTCAGTTGCAATAGTTGGAAAACAAAAAAGTTTCCCATACAAAGACTTGTTTTCATATCGGTCGTTTGTATGGCAGCTATATGAAATAGTGGTCCGATCCGGACCAAACTTTCACAAATCGTGTATGCGTATGTCAAATGTATACATGTTTAATTCCGTTGCAATAGCTTGGAAAACAAAAAAGTTTTCAATACAAAGACTTGTTTTCATTTTTTGCTCGTTTGTATTACAGCTCTGTGATATAGTGGTCCGATCCGGACCAAACTTTCACAAATCGTGTATGGTTTATTTCGCATGAATAAACTTCGAATTCGGTTGCGATAACTTGAATAACGAAAAAGTTTTCCATACAAAGACTTGTTTTGAAATCGGTCGTTTGTATTACAGCTCTGTGATACAGTGGTCCGATTCAGACCAAACTTTCACAAATCGTGTAAGGCTATGTCAAATAAATAAATGTAGAATTCAGTTGCAATATTTGGAACACAAAAAAGTTTCCCACACAAAGACTTGTTTTCATATCGGTCGTTTGTATGGCAGCTATATGAAATAGTGGTCCGATCCGGACCAAACTTTCACAAATCGTGTATGGGTATGTCAAATGTATACATGTTTAATTCCGTTGCAATAGCTTGGAAAACAAAAAAGTTTTCAATACAAAGACTTGTTTTCATTTTGGCTCGTTTGTATGGCAGCTATTAGATATAGTTGTCCGATCCGGACCAAACTTTCTACAAATCGTGAATGGCTATGTCAAATAAATAAATGTTGAATTCGGTTGCAATAAGTTGGAAAACAAAAAATTTTCCATACAAAGATTTGTTTTCATATCGGTCGTTTGTATTAGAGCTCTGTGATATAGTGGTCCGATCCGGACCAAACTTCCACATATCGTGTATGGTTTTTGTCAAATGAATAAATGTTGAATTCGGTTGCAAAAGCTTGGAAAACAATAAAGTTTTCAATACAAAGACTTGTTTCCATTTCCCCTCGTTTGTATGGCAGCTATAGATATAGTGGTCCGATCCAGACCAAACTTTCACAAATCGTGTATGGCTATGTCAAGTACATAAATGTTTAATTCGGTTGCAATAGCTTGGAAAACAAAACAAATATCCATACAAAGACTTGTTTTCATATCGGTCGTTTGTATGGCAGCTATATGATATAGTGGTCCGATCGGACCGGCTCCGGACTTTTACAAATCGTGTATGGCTATGTCAAATGCATAAATGTTTAATTCGGTTGCAATAGCTTGGAAAACAAAAAGTTTCCCATACAAAGACTTGTTTTCATATCGGTCGTTTGTATGGCAGCTATTTGATATAGTGGTCTAATCCAGACCAAGCTTTTACAAATCGTGTATGGCAAAGACTTATAAATAAATGTTTAATTCGGTTGCAATAGCTTGGAAAACAAAACAAATTTCCATATAAAGACTTGTCTTCATATCGGTTGTTTGTATGGCAGCTATATGATATAGTGGTCCGATCCGGACCAAACTTCTACAAATCGTGTATGGCTATTTCAAATAAATAATATCGGAATTCGGTTGCAATAAGTTGGAAAACAAAATAATTTTTCCATACAAAGACTTGTTTTCATATCGGTCGTTTGTATTACAGTTCTGTGATATAGTGGTCCGATCCGGACCAAACTTTTACAAATTGTGCATGGCTATGTTAAATGAATAAATTTTCAATTCGGTTGCAATAGCTTGGAAAACAAAACAAATTTCCATACAAAGACTTGATTCCTTATCGGTCGTTTGTATTGCAGCTATATGATATAGTGGTCCGATCCGGACCAAACTTTCACAATTTGTGTATGGCTATGTCAAATAAATAAATGTTTAATATGGTTGCAATAGCTTGGAAAACAAAACAAATTTCCATATAAAGACTTGTTTTCATATCGGTCGTTTGTATGGCAGCTATATGATATAGTGGTCCGATCGGACCGGATCCGGACTTTCACAAATCGTGTATGGGTATGTCAAATGCACAAATGTTTAATTCTGTTGCAATAGCTTGGAAAACTAAAAGCTTCTCACACAAAGACATGTTTTCATATCGTTCGTTTGTATGGCAGCTATATGATATAGTGGTCCGATCCGGACCAAACTTTCTACAAATCGTGTATGGAAATGCCGAATAAATAAATGTTGAATTCAGTTGCAATAGTTGGAAAACAAAAAAGTTTCCCATACAAAGACTTGTTTTCATATCGGTCGTTTGTATTACAGCTCTGTGATATAGTGGTCCGATCCGGACCAAACTTTCACAAATCGTGTATGGTATATTTCGCATGAATAAACGTTGAATTCGGTTGCGGTAGCTTGGAAAACAAAACAAATTTCCATACAAAGACTTGTTTTGAAATCGGTCGTTTGTATTACAGCTCTGTGATACAGTGGTCCGATTCGGACCAAACTTTCACAAATCGTGTATGGCTATGTCAAATAAATAAATGTAGAATTCAGTTGCAATAGTTGGAAAACAAAAAAGTTTCCCACACAAAGACTTGTTTTCATATCGGTCGTTTGTATGGCAGCTATATGAAATAGTGGTCCGATCGGGACCAAACTTTCACAAATCGTGTATGCGTATGTCAAATGTATACATGTTTAATTCCGTTGCAATAGCTTGGAAAACAAAAAAGTTTTCAATACAAACACTTGTTTTCATTTTTGCTCGTTTGTATTACAGCTCTGTGATATAGTGGTCCGATCCGGACCAAACTTTCACATATCGTGTATGGTTTTTGTCAAATGAATAAATGTTGAATTCGGTTGCAAAAGCTTGGAAAACAATAAAGTTTTCAATACAAAGACTTGTTTCCATTTCCCCTCGTTTGTATGGCAGCTATAGATATAGTGGTCCGATCCAGACCAAACTTTTACGAATTATGTACAGCTATTTCAAATAAATAAATGTTTAATTCGGTTGCAATAGCTTGGAAAACAAAACAAATATCCATACAAAGACTTGTTTTCATATCGGTCGTTTGTATGGCAGCTATATGATATAGTGGTCCGATCGGACCGGATCCGGACTTTCACAAATCGTGTATGGCTATGTCAAATGCATAAATGTTTAATTCGGTTGCAATAGTTTGGAAAACAAAAAGTTTCCCATACAAAGACTTGTTTTGAAATCGGTCGTTTGTATTACAGCTCTGTGATACAGTGGTCCGATTCGGACCAAACTTTCACAAATCGTGTAAGGCTATGTCAAATAAATAAATGTAGAATTCAGTTGCAATAGTTGGAAAACAAAAAAGTTTCCCACACAAAGACTTGTTTTCATATCGGTCGTTTGTATGGCAGCTATATGAAATAGTGGTCCGATCCGGACCAAACTTTCACAAATCGTGTATGGGTATGTCAAATGTATACATGTTTAATTCCGTTGAAATAGCTTGGAAAACAAAAAAGTTTTCAATACAAAGACTTGTTTTCATTTTGGCTCGTTTGTATGGCAGCTATTAGATATAGTGTCCGATCCGGACCAAATTTTCACAAATCGTGAATGGCTATGTCAAATAAATAAATGTTGAATTCGGTTGCAATAAGTTGGAAAACAAAACAAATATCCATACAAAGACTTGTTTTCATATCGGTCGTTTGTATGGCAGCTATATGATATAGTGGTCCGATCGGACCGGATCCGGACTTTCACAAATCGTGTATGGCTATGTCAAATGCATAAATGTTTAATTCGGTTGCAATAGCTTGGAAAACAAAAAGTTTCCCATACAAAGACTTGTTTTCATATCGGTCGTTTGTATGGCAGCTATTTGATATAGTGGTCCGATCGGACTGGATCCGGACTTTCACAAATCGTGAATGGCTATGTCAAATAAATAAATGTTGAATTCGGTTGCAATAAGTTGGAAAACAAAACAAATATCCATACAAAGACTTGTTTTCATATCGGTCGTTTGTATGGCAGCTATATGATATAGTGGTCCGATCGGACCGGATCCGGACTTACACAAATCGTGTATGGCTATGTCAAATGCATAAATGTTTAATTCGGTTGCAATAGCTTGGAAAACAAAAAGTTTCCCATACAAAGACTTGTTTTCATATCGGTCGTTTGTATGGCAGCTATATGAAATAGTGGTCCGATCCGGACCAAACTTTCACAAATCGTGTATGGGTATGTCAAATGTATACATGTTTAATTCCGTTGCAATAGCTTGGAAAACAAAAAAGTTTTCAATACAAAGACTTGTTTTCATTTTGGCTCGTTTGTATGGCAGCTATTAGATATAGTGTCCGATCCGGACCAAACTTTCACAAATCGTGAATGGCTATGTCAAATAAATAAATGTTGAATTCGGTTGCAATAAGTTGGAAAACAAAACAAATATCCATACAAAGACTTGTTTTCATATCGGTCGTTTGTATGGCAGCTATATGATATAGTGGTCCGATCGGACCGGATCCGGACTTTCACAAATCGTGTATGGCTATGTCAAATGCATAAATGTTTAATTCGGTTGCAATAGCTTCGAAAACAAAAAAGTTTTCCACACAAAGACTTGTTTTTATATCGCTTGTTTGTATGGCAGCTATATGATATAGTGGTCCGATCCCGACCAAACTTTTACGAATTATGTACGGCTATTTCAAATAAACAAATGTTCAATTCGGTTGCAATAGCTTGGAAAACAAAACAAATTTCCATACAGAGACTTGTTTTCATATCGGTCGTTTGTATGGCAGCTATATGATATAGTGGTCCGATCCGGACCAAACTTTTACGAATTATGTACGGCTATTTCAAATAAACAAATGTTCAATTCGGTTGCAATAGCTTGGAAAACAAAACAAATTTCCATACAAAGACTTGTTTTCATATCGGTCGTTTGTATGGCAGCTATATGATATAGTGGTCCGATCCGGACCAAACTTTCACAAATCGTGTATGGTTTATTTCGCATGATTAAACGTTGAATTCGGTTGCAATAGCTTGGAAAACAAAAAAAATTTTCCATACAAAGACTTGTTTTCATTGTCGCTCCTTTGTATGGCAGCTATTAGATATAGTGGTCCGATCCGGACCGAACTTTCACAAATCGTGCATGGCTATGTCAAATAAATAAATGTTGAATTTGGTTGCAATAAAATGGAAAAAAAAATTTTTCCATACAAAGACTTGTTTTCATATCGGTCGTTTGTATGACAGCTCTGTGATGTAGTGGTCTGATCCGGACCAAACTTCTACAAATCATGTATGGCTATTTCAACTAAATAAATTCGGAATTCGGTTACAATAAGTTGGAAAACAAAATAATTTTTCATACAAAGACTTGTTTTCATATCGGTCGTTTGTATTACAGTTCTGTGATATAGTGGTTCGATCCGGACCAAACTTTTACAAATTGTGAATGGCTATTTTAAATGAATAAATTTTTAATTTGGTTGCAATAGCTTGGAAAACAAAAAAGTTTTTTATACAAAGACTTGTTTTCATATCGGTCGTTTGTATGGCAGCTATATGATATAG
Source organism: Drosophila merina (assembly GCA_035047645.1). Classification (NCBI taxonomy): domain Eukaryota; kingdom Metazoa; phylum Arthropoda; class Insecta; order Diptera; family Drosophilidae; genus Drosophila; species Drosophila merina. The sequence continues at coordinate 446,702 of JAWNPH010000014.1, read as the reverse complement.
TGGTCCGATCCGAACCAAACTTTAACAAATTGTGTATGGCTATGTCGGATGAATAAATGTTCAAAATTGTTGCGATAGCTTGGAGAACAAAAAAGTTTTCAGTACAAAGACTTGTTTTCATTTTCGCTCGTTTGTATGGCAGCTATTAGATATAGTGGTCCGATCCGGACCAAACTTTCACAAATCGTGCATGAGTATATCAAATAAATAAATGTTTAATTCGGTTGCAATAGCTGGGAAAACAAAACAAATTTCCATATAAAGACTTGTTTTCATATCGGTCGTTTGTATGACAGCTCTGTGATATAGTGGACCAATGCAGACCAAACTTTTACAAATCGTGTATGGCTATCTCCAATGAATAAATGTTGAATTCGGTTGCAATAGCTTGGAAAACAATACAAATTTTCATACAAACACTTGTTTTCATATCGGTTGTTTGTATGGCAGCTATATGATTTAGTGGTCCGATCCGGACCAAACTTTTACGAATTGTGTATGGCTATGTCAAATGAACAAATGTTTAATTCGGTTGCAATAGCTTGGAAAACAAAACAAATTTCCATACAAAGACTTGTTTTCATTTTCGCTCGTTTGTATGGCAGCTATTAGATATAGTGGTCCGATCCGGACCAAACTTTCACAAATCGTGCATGGCTATGTCAAATGAATAAATGTTGAATTCGGTTGCAATAAGTTGGAAAACAAAAAAATTTTCCATACAAAGACTTGTTTTCATTTTCGCTCGTTTGCATGGCAGCTATTAGATATAGTGGTCCGATCCGGACCAAACTTTCACAAATCGTGCATAGCTATGTCAAATGCACAAATGTTTAATTCTGTTGCAATAGCTTGGAAAACAAAACAAATTTCCATATAAAGACTTGTTTTCATATCGGTTGTTTGTATGGCAGCTATATGATATAGTGGTCCGATCCGGACCAAACTTCTACAAATCGTGTATGGCTATTTCATCTAAATAAATTCGGAATTCGGTTGCAATAAGTTGGAAAACAAAATAATTTTCCATACAAAGACTTGTTTTCATATCGGTCGTTTGTATGACAGCTCTGTGATATAGTGGACCAATGCAGACCAAACTTTTACAAATCGTGTATGGCTATGTCAAATGCATAAATGTTTAATTCGGTTGCAATAGCTTGGAAAACAAAAAGTTTCCCATACAAAGACTTGTTTTGAAATCGGTCGTTTGTATTACAGCTCTGTGATACAGTGGTCCGATTCGGACCAAACTTTCACAAATCGTGTAAGGCTATGTCAAATAAATAAATGTAGAATTCAGTTGCAATAGTTGGAAAACAAAATAATTTTCCATACAAAGACTTGTTTTCATATCGGTCGTTTGTATGACAGCTCTGTGATATAGTGGACCAATGCAGACCAAACTTTTACAAATCGTGTATGGGTATGTCAAATGTATACATCTTTAATTCCGTTGAAATAGCTTGGAAAACAAAAAAGTTTTCCATACAAAGACTTGTTTTCATTTTGGCTCGTTTGTATGGCAGCTATTAGATATAGTGTCCGATCCGGACCAAATTTTCACAAATCGTGAATGGCTATGTCAAATAAATAAATGTTGAATTCGGTTGCAATAAGTTGGAAAACAAAACAAATATCCATACAAAGACTTGTTTTCATATCGGTCGTTTGTATGGCAGCTATATGATATAGTGGTCCGATCGGACCGGATCCGGACTTTCACAAATCGTGTATGGCTATGTCAAATGCATAAATGTTTAATTCGGTTGCAATAGCTTGGAAAACAAAAAGTTTCCCATACAAAGACTTGTTTTCATATCGGTCGTTTGTATGGCAGCTATTTGATATAGTGGTCCGATCGGACTGGATCCGGACTTTCACAAATCGTGAATGGCTATGTCAAATAAATAAATGTTGAATTCGGATGCAATAAGTTGGCAAAAAAAACAAATATCCATACAAAGACTTGTTTTCATATCGGTCGTTTGTATGGCAGCTATATGATATAGTGGTCCGATCGGACCGGATCCGGACTTTTACAAATCGTGTATGGCTATGTCAAATGCATAAATGTTTAATTCGGTTGCAATAGCTTGGAAAACAAAAAGTTTCCCATACAAAGACTTGTTTTCATATCGGTCGTTTGTATGGCAGCTATATGAAATAGTGGTCCGATCCGGACCAAACTTTCACAAATCGTGTATGGGTATGTCAAATGTATACATGTTTAATTCCGTTGCAATAGCTTGGAAAACAAAAAAGTTTTCAATACAAAGACTTGTTTTCATTTTGGCTCGTTTGTATGGCAGCTATTAGATATAGTGTCCGATCCGGACCAAACTTTCACAAATCGTGAATGGCTATGTCAAATAAATAAATGTTGAATTCGGTTGCAATAAGTTGGAAAACAAAACAAATATCCATACAAAGACTTGTTTTCATATCGGTCGTTTGTATGGCAGCTATATGATATAATGGTCCGATCGGACCGGATCCGGACTTTCACAAATCGTGTATGGCTATGTCAAATGCATAAATGTTTAATTCGGTTGCAATAGCTTCGAAAACAAAAAAAGTTTTCCACACAAAGACTTGTTTTTATATCGCTTGTTTGTATGGCAGCTATATGATATAGTGGTCCGATCCCGACCAAACTTTTACGAATTATGTACGGCTATTTCAAATAAACAAATGTTCAATTCGGTTGCAATAGCTTGGAAAACAAAACAAATTTCCATACAGAGACTTGTTTTCATATCGGTCGTTTGTATGGCAGCTATATGATATAGTGGTCCGATCCGGACCAAACTTTTACGAATTATGTACGGCTATTTCAAATAAACAAATGTTCAATTCGGTTGCAATAGCTTGGAAAACAAAACAAATTTCCATACAAAGACTTGTTTTCATATCGGTCGTTTGTATGGCAGCTATATGATATAGTGGTCCGATCCGGACCAAACTTTCACAAATCGTGTATGGTTTATTTCGCATGATTAAACGTTGAATTCGGTTGCAATAGCTTGGAAAACAAACAAATTTTCCATACAAAGACTTGTTTTCATTGTCGCTCCTTTGTATGGCAGCTATTAGATATAGTGGTCCGATCCGGACCGAACTTTCACAAATCGTGCATGGCTATGTCAAATAAATAAATGTTGAATTTGGTTGCAATAAAATGGAAAAAAAAAAATTTTCCATACAAAGACTTGTTTTCATATCGGTCGTTTGTATGACAGCTCTGTGATCCGGACCAAACTTCTACAAATCATGTATGGCTATTTCAACTAAATAAATTCGGAATTCGGTTACAATAAGTTGGAAAACAAAATAATTTTTCATACAAAGACTTGTTTTCATATCGGTCGTTTGTATTACAGTTCTGTGATATAGTGGTTCGATCCGGACCAAACTTTTACAAATTGTGAATGGCTATTTTAAATGAATAAATTTTCAATTTGGTTGCAATAGCTTGGAAAACAAAAAAGTTTTTTATACAAAGACTTGTTTTCATATCGGTCGTTTGTATGGCAGCTATATGATATAGTGGTCCGATCCGAACCAAACTTTAACAAATTGTGTATGGCTATGTCGGATGAATAAATGTTCAAAATTGTTGCGATAGCTTGGAGAACAAAAAAGTTTTCAGTACAAAGACTTGTTTTCATTTTCGCTCGTTTGTATGGCAGCTATTAGATATAGTGGTCCGATCCGGACCAAACTTTCACAAATCGTGCATGAGTTATCAAATAAATAAATGTTTAATTCGGTTGCAATAGCTGGGAAAACAAAACAAATTTCCATATATAGACTTGTTTTCATATCGGTCGTTTGTATGACAGCTCTGTGATATAGTGGACCAATGCAGACCAAACTTTTACAAATCGTGTATGGCTATCTCCAATGAATAAATGTTGAATTCGGTTGCAATAGCTTGGAAAACAATACAAATTTTCATACAAACACTTGTTTTCATATCGGTCGTTTGTATGGCAGCTATATGAAATAGTGGTCCGATCCGGACCAAACTTTCACAAATCGTGTATGGGTATGTCAAATGTATACATGTTTAATTCCGTTGCAATAGCTTGGAAAACAAAAAAGTTTTCAATACAAAGACTTGTTTTCATTTTGGCTCGTTTGTATGGCAGCTATGAGATATAGTGTCCGATCCGGACCAAACTTTCACAAATCGTGAATGGCTATGTCAAATAAATAAATGTTGAATTCGGTTGCAATAAGTTCGAAAACAAAACAAATATCCATACAAAGACTTGTTTTCATATCGGTCGTTTGTATGGCAGCTATATGATATAGTGGTCCGATCGGACCGGATCCGGACTTTCACAAATCGTGTATGGCTATGTCAAATGCATAAATGTTTAATTCGGTTGCAATAGCTTCGAAAACAAAAAAGTTTTCCACACAAAGACTTGTTTTTATATCGCTTGTTTGTATGGCAGCTATATGATATAGTGGTCCGATCCCGACCAAACTTTTACGAATTATGTACGGCTATTTCAAATAAACAAATGTTCAATTCGGTTGCAATAGCTTGGAAAACAAAACAAATTTCCATACAGAGACTTGTTTTCATATCGGTCGTTTGTATGGCAGCTATATGATATAGTGGTCCGATCCGGACCAAACTTTTACGAATTATGTACGGCTATTTCAAATAAACAAATGTTCAATTCGGTTGCAATAGCTTGGAAAACAAAACAAATTTCCATACAAAGACTTGTTTTCATATCGGTCGTTTGTATGGCAGCTATATGATATAGTGGTCCGATCCGGACCAAACTTTCACAAATCGTGTATGGTTTATTTCGCATGATTAAACGTTGAATTCGGTTGCAATAGCTTGGAAAACAAACAAATTTTCCATACAAAGACTTGTTTTCATTGTCGCTCCTTTGTATGGCAGCTATTAGATATAGTGGTCCGATCCGGACCGAACTTTCACAAATCGTGCATGGCTATGTCAAATAAATAAATGTTGAATTTGGTTGCAATAAAATGGAAAAAAAAAAATTTTCCATACAAAGACTTGTTTTCATATCGGTCGTTTGTATGACAGCTCTGTGATCCGGACCAAACTTCTACAAATCATGTATGGCTATTTCAACTAAATAAATTCGGAATTCGGTTACAATAAGTTGGAAAACAAAATAATTTTTCATACAAAGACTTGTTTTCATATCGGTCGTTTGTATTACAGTTCTGTGATATAGTGGTTCGATCCGGACCAAACTTTTACAAATTGTGAATGGCTATTTTAAATGAATAAATTTTCAATTTGGTTGCAATAGCTTGGAAAACAAAAAAGTTTTTTATACAAAGACTTGTTTTCATATCGGTCGTTTGTATGGCAGCTATATGATATAGTGGTCCGATCCGAACCAAACTTTAACAAATTGTGTATGGCTATGTCGGATGAATAAATGTTCAAAATTGTTGCGATAGCTTGGAGAACAAAAAAGTTTTCAGTACAAAGACTTGTTTTCATTTTCGCTCGTTTGTATGGCAGCTATTAGATATAGTGGTCCGATCCGGACCAAACTTTCACAAATCGTGCATGAGTTATCAAATAAATAAATGTTTAATTCGGTTGCAATAGCTGGGAAAACAAAACAAATTTCCATATATAGACTTGTTTTCATATCGGTCGTTTGTATGACAGCTCTGTGATATAGTGGACCAATGCAGACCAAACTTTTACAAATCGTGTATGGCTATCTCCAATGAATAAATGTTGAATTCGGTTGCAATAGCTTGGAAAACAATACAAATTTTCATACAAACACTTGTTTTCATATCGGTTGTTTGTATGGCAGCTATATGATTTAGTGGTCCGATCCGGACCAAACTTTTACGAATTGTGTATGGCTATGTCAAATGAACAAATGTTTAATTCGGTTGCAATAGCTTGGAAAACAAAACAAATTTCCATACAAAGACTTGTTTTCATTTTCGCTCGTTTGTATGGCAGCTATTAGATATAGTGGTCCGATCCGGACCAAACTTTCACAAATCGTGCATGGCTATGTCAAATGAATAAATGTTGAATTCGGTTGCAATAAGTTGGAAAACAAAAAAATTTTCCATACAAAGACTTGTTTTCATTTTCGCTCGTTTGCATGGCAGCTATTAGATATAGTGGTCCGATCCGGACCAAACTTTCACAAATCGTGCATGGCTATGTCAAATAAATAAAAGTTTAATTCGGTTGCAATAGCTTGGAAAACAAAACAAATTTCCATATAAAGACTTGTTTTCATATCGGTTGTTTGTATGGCAGCTATATGATATAGTGGTCCGATCCGGACCAAACTTCTACAAATCGTGTATGGCTATTTCATCTAAATAAATTCGGAATTCGGTTGCAATAAGTTGGAAAACAAAATAATTTTCCATACAAAGACTTGTTTTCATATCGGTCGTTTGTATGACAGCTCTGTGATATAGTGGACCAATGCAGACCAAACTTTTACAAATCGTGTATGGCTATCTCCAATGAATAAATGTTGAATTCGGTTCCAATAGCTTGGAAAACAAAACAAATTTTCATACAAACACTTGTTTTCATATCGGTTGTTTGTATGGCAGCTATATGATATAGTGGTCCGATCCGGACCAAACTTCTACAAATCGTGTATGGCTATTTCATCTAAACAAATTCGGAATTCGGTTGCAATAAGTTGAAAAACAAAATAATTTTCCATACAAAGACTTGTTTTCATATCGGTCGTTTGTATTACAGCTCTGTGATATAGTGGTCCGATCCGGACCAAAGTTTTACAAATTGTGTTTGGCTAAGTCAAATGAATAAAAGTTTAATTCGGTTGCAATAGCTTGGAAAACAAAACAAATTTCCATATAAAGACTTGTTTTCATATCGGTTGTTTGTATGGCAGCTATATGATATAGAGGTCCGATCCGGACCAAACTTCTACAAATCGTGTATGGCTATTTCATCTAAATAAATTCGGAATTCGGTTGCAATAAGTTGGAAAACAAAATAATTTTCCATACAAAGACTTGTTTTCATATCGGTCGTTTGTATTACAGCTCTGTGATATAGTGGTCCGATCCGGAAAAAAGTTTTACAAATTGTGTATGGCTAAGTCGAATGAATAAATGTTTAAGTCCGTTGCGATAGCTTGGAGAACAAAAAAGTTTTCAGTACAAAGACATGTTTTCATTTTCGCTCGTTTGTATGGCAACTATTAGATATAGTGGTCCGATCCGGACCAAACTTTCACAAATCGTGCACGGCTATGTCAAATAAATAAACGTTTAATTCGGTTGCAATAGCTTGGAAAACAAAACAAATTTCCATATAAAGACTTGTTTTCATATCGGTCGTTTGTATTGTAGGTATATGATATAGTGGTCCCATCCGGATCAAACTTTCACAAATCGTGTATGGCTATGTCAAATAAATAAATGTTTAATTCTGTTGCAATAGCTTGGAAAACAAAAAGTTTCCCACACAAAGACATGTTTTCATATCGGTCGTTTGTATGGCAGCTATAAGATATAGTGGTCCGATCCGGACCAAACTTTCACAAATCGTGTATGGCAATGCCGAATAAATAAATGTTGAATTCAGTTGCAATAGTTGGAAAACAAAAAAATTTCCCATACAAAGACTTGTTTTCATATCGGTCGTTTGTATTACAGCTCTGTGATATAGTGGTCCGATCCGGACCAAACTTTTACAAATTGTGTGTGGCTATGTTAAATAAATAAATTTTTAATTCGGTCGCAAAAGCTTGGAAAACAAAAAAGTTTTCCATACAAAGACTTGTTTTCATATCGGTCGTTTGTATGATAGCTCTGTGATATAGTGGTCCGATCCGGACCAAACTTCTACAAATCGTGTATGGCTATTTCAAATAAATAAATTCGGAATTCGGTTGCAATAAAATATAAAACAAAATAATTTTCCACACAAAGACTTGTTTTCATATCGGTCGTTTGTATTACAGTTCTGTGATATAGTGGTCCGATCCGGACCAAACTTTTACAAATTGTGAATGGCTATGTTAAATGAACATATGTTCAATTCGGTTGCAATAGCTTGGAAAACAAAAAAGTTTTCCATACAAAGACTTGTTTTCATATCGATCGTTTGTATGACAGCTCTGTGATATAGTGGTCCGATCCGGACCAAAGTTTTACAAATTGTGTATGGCTAGGTCGGATGAATAAATGTTCAAGTCCGTTGCGATAGCTTGGAGAACAAAAAAGTTTTCAGTACAAAGACATGTTTTCATTTTCGCTCGTTTGTATGGCAACTATTAGATATAGTGGTCCGATCCGGACCAAACTTTCACAAATCGTGCACGGCTATGTCAAATAAATAAATGTTTAATTCGGTTGCAATAGCTTGGAAAACAAAACAAATTTCTATATAAAGACTTGTTTTCATATCGGTCGTTTGTATTGTAGGTATATGATATAGTGGTCCCATCCGGATCAAACTTTCACAAATCGTGTATGGCTATGTCAAACAAATAAAAGTTTAATTCGGTTGCAATAGCTTGAAAAACAAAACAAATTTCCATATAAAGACTTGTTTTCATATCGGTCGTTTGTATGGCAGCTATATGATATAGTGGTCCGATCGGACCAAACTTTTACGAATTATGTATGGCTATGTCAAATGAACAAATGTTCAATTCGGTTGCAATAGCTTGGAAAACAAAACAAATTTCCATATAAAGACTTGTTTTCATATCGGTTGTTTGTATGGCAGCTATATGATATAGTGGTCCTATCCGGACCAAACTTTTACGAATTGTGTATGGCTATGTAAAATGAACAAATGTTTAATTCGGTTGCAATAGCTTGGAAAACAAAACAAATTTCCATATAAAGACTTGTTTTCATATCGGTCGTTTGTATGGCAGCTATATGATATAGTGGTCCTATCCGGACCAAACTTTTACGAATTGTGTATGGCTATGTCAAATAAATAAATGTTTAATTCGATTGCAATAAGTTGGAAAACAAAATAATTTTCCATACAAAGACTTGTTTTCATATCGGTCGTTTGTATTACAGTTCTGTGATATAGTAGTCCGATCCCGACCAAACTTTTACAAATTGTGAATGGCTATTTTATATGAATAAATTTTCAATTCGGTTGCAATAGCTTGGAAAACAAAAAAATTTTCCATACAAAGACTTGTTTTCCTATCGGTCGTTTGTATGACAGCTCTGTGATATAGTGGTCTGATCCGGACCAAACTTCTACAAATCATGTATGGCTATTTCAACTAAATAAATTCGGAATTCGGTTACAATAAGTTGGAAAACAAAATAATTTTTCATACAAAGACTTGTTTTCATATCGGTCGTTTGTATTACAGTTCTGTGATATAGTGGTTCGATCCGGACCAAACTTTTACAAATTGTGAATGGCTATTTTAAATGAATAAATTTTCAATTCGGTTGCAATAGCTTGGAAAACAAAAAGTTTTTTATACAAAGACTTGTTTTCATATCGGTCGTTTGTATGGCAGCTATATGATATAGTGGTCCGATCCGAACCAAACTTTAACGAATTGTGTATGGCTATGTCGGATGAATAAATGTTCAAAATTGTTGCGATAGCTTGGAGAACAAAAAAGTTTTCAGTACAAAGACTTGTTTTCATTTTCGCTCGTTTGTATGGCAGCTATTAGATATAGTGGTCCGATCCGGACCAAACTTTCACAAATCGTGCATGAGTATATCAAATAAATAAATGTTTAATTCGGTTGCAATAGCTGGGAAAACAAAACAAATTTCCATATAAAGACTTGTTTTCATATCGGTCGTTTGTATGACAGCTCTGTGATATAGTGGACCAATGCAGACCAAACTTTTACAAATCGTGTATGGCTGTCTCCAATGAATAAATGTTGAATTCGGTTGCAATAGCTTGGAAAACAAAACAAATTTTCATACAAACACTTGTTTTCATATCGGTTGTTTGTATGGCAGCTATATGATATAGTGGTCCGATCCGGACCAAACTTTCACAAATCGTGTATGGCTATGTCAAATGAACAAATGTTTAATTCGGTTGCAATAGCTTGGAAAACAAAACAAATTTCCATACAAAGACTTGTTTTCATTTTCGCTCGTTTGTATGGCAGCTATTAGATATAGTGGTCCGATCCGGACCAAACTTTCACAAATCGTGCATGGCTATGTCAAATGAATAAATGTTGAATTCGGTTGCAATAAGTTGGAAAACAAAAAAATTTTCCATACAAAGACTTGTTTTCATTTTCGCTCGTTTGCATGGCAGCTATTAGATTTAGTGGTCCGATCCGGACCAAACTTTCACAAATCGTGCATGGCTATGTCAAATAAATAAAAGTTTAATTCGGTTGCAATAGCTTGGAAAACAAAACAAATTTCCATATAAAGACTTGTTTTCATATCGGTTGTTTGTATGGCAGCTATATGATATAGTGGTCCGATCCGGACCAAACTTCTACAAATCGTGTATGGCTATTTCATCTAAATAAATTCGGAATTCGGTTGCAATAAGTTGGAAAACAAAATAATTTTCCATACAAAGACTTGTTTTCATATCGGTCGTTTGTATTACAGCTCTGTGATATAGTGGTCCGATCCGGAACAAAGTTTTACAAATTGTGTATGGCTAAGTCGAATGAATAAATGTTTAAGTCCGTTGCGATAGCTTGGAGAACAAAAAAGTTTTCAGTACAAAGACATGTTTTCATTTTCGCTCGTTTGTATGGCAACTATTAGATATAGTGGTCCGATCCGGACCAAACTTTAACAAATCGTGCACGGCTATGTCAAATAAATAAATGTTTAATTCGGTTGCAATAGCTTGGAAAACAAAACAAATTTCCATATAAAGACTTGTTTTCATATCGGTCGTTTGTATTGTAGGTATATGATATAGTGGTCCCATCCGGATCAAACTTTCACAAATCGTGCACGGCTATGTCAAATAAATAAATGTTTAATTCGGTTGCAATAGCTTGGAAAACCAAAAAAATTTCCATACAAAGACTTGTTTTTATATCGGTCGTTTGTATGGCAGCTATATGATATAGTGGTCCGATCGGACCAAACTTTTACGAATTGTGTATGGCTATGTCAAATGAATAAATGTTGAATTCGGTTGCAATAAGTTGGAAAACAAAAAAATTTTCCATGCAAAGACATGTTTTCATTTTCGCTCGTTTGTATGGCAGCTATTAGATATAGTGGTCCGATCCGGACCAAACTTTCACAAATCGTGCATGGCCATGTCAAATAATTAAATGTTTATTTCGGTTGCAATAGCTTGGAAAGCAAAACAAATTTCCATATAAAGACTTGTTTTCATATCGGTTGTTTGTATGGCAGCTATATGATATAGTGGTCCGATCCGGACCAAACTTTCACAAATCGTGTATGGCTATGTCAAATAATTAAATGTTTATTTCGGTTGCAATAGCTTGGAAAGCAAAACAAATTTCCATATAAAGACTTGTTTTCATATCGGTTGTTTGTATGGCAGCTATATGATATAGTGGTCCGATCCGGACCAAACTTTCAAAAATCGTGTACGGCTATGTCAGATAAATAAATGTTTAATACAGTTGCAATAGCTTGGAAAACAAAACAAATTTCCATATGAAGACTTGTTTTCATATCGGTCATATCGGCAATAGCTTGGAAAACAAAAAATTTTCCATACAAAGACATGCTTTCATTTTCGCTCGTTTGTATGGCAGCTATTAGATATAGTGGTCCGATCCGGACCAAACTTTTACAAATCGTGCATGGCTATGTCAAATAAATAAATGTTTATTTCGGTTGCAATAGCTTGGAAAGCAAAACAAATTTCCATATAAAGACTTGTTTTCATTTCGGTTGTTTGTATGGCAGCTATATGATATAGTGGTCCGATCCGAACCAAACTTTTACGAATTGTGTATGGCTATGTCAAAAGAACAAATGTTTAATTCGGTTGCAATAGCTTGGAAAACAAAACAAATTTCCATACAAAGACTTGTTTTCATATCGGTCGTTTGTATGGCAGCTATATGATATAGTGGTCCGATCCGGACCAAACTTTCAAAAATCGTGTACGGCTATGTTAAATAAATAAATGTTTAATACAGTTGCAATAGCTTGGAAAACAAAACAAATTTCCATATGAAGACTTGTTTTCATATCGGTCGTTTGTATGGCAGCTATTAGATATAGTGGTCCGATCCGGAACGAACTTTCACAAATCGTGTATGACTATGTCAAATAAATAAATTTTTAATTCGGTTGCAATAGCTTGGAAAACAAAACAAATTTCCCATACAAAGACTTGTTTTCATATCGGTTGTATGTATGGCAGCTATATGATATAGTGGTCCGATCGGACCAAACTTTTACAAATTGTGTATGGCTATGTCAAAAGCACAAATGTTTAATTCGGTTGCAATAGCTTGGAAAACAAAACAAATTTCCATACAAAGACTTGTTTTCATATCGGTCGTTTGTATGGCAGCTATATGATATAGTGGTCCGATCCGGACCAAACTTTCAAAAATCGTGTATGGCTATGTCAAATAAATAAATGTTTAATTCGGTTGCAATAGCTTGGAAAACAAAAAAAGTTTCCCATACAAAGACTTGTTTTCATATCGGTCGTTTGTATGACAGCTCTGTGATATAGTGGTCCGATCAGGACCAAACTTTTACAAATTGTGTATGGCTAAGTCGCATAAATAAATGTTTAAGTCGGTTGCGATAGCTTGGAGAACAAAAAAGTTTTCCATACAAAGACTTGTTTTCATATCGGTCGTTTGTATGACAGCTCTGTGCTATAGTGGTCCGATCCGGACCAAACTTTCACAAATCGTGTATGGCAATGCCGAATAAATAAATATTGCATTCAGTTGCAATAGTTGGAAAACAAAAAAGTTTCCCATACAAAGACTTGTTTTCATATCGGTCGTTTGTATGACAGCTCTGTGATATAGTGGTCCGATCAGGACCAAACTTTTACAAATTGTGTATGGCTAAGTCGCATAAATAAATGTTTAAGTCGGTTGCGATAGCTTGGAGAACAAAAAAGTTTTCCATACAAAGACTTGTTTTCATATCGGTCGTTTGTATGACAGCTCTGTGCTATAGTGGTCCGATCCGGACCAAACTTTCACAAATCGTGTATGGCGATGCCGAATAAATAAATATTGCATTCAGTTGCAATAGTTGGAAAACAAAAAAGTTTCCCATACAAAGACTTGTTTTCATATCGGTCGTTTGTATGACAGCTCTGTGATATAGTGGTCCGATCAGGACCAAACTTTTACAAATTGTGATAGGCTATGTCGGATGATTAAATTTTCAAGTCGGTTGCGATAGCTTGGAGAACAAAAAAGTTTTCCATACAAAGACTTGTTTTCATATTGGTCGTTTGTATGACAGCTCTGTGATATAGTGGTCCGATCAGGACCAAACTTTTACAAATTGTGATAGGCTATGTCGGATGAATAAATTTTCAAGTCGGTTGCGATAGCTTGGAGAACAAAAAAGTTTTCCATACAAAGACTTGTTTTCATATTGGTCGTTTGTATGACAGCTCTGTGATATAGTGGTTTGATCCGGACCAAACTTATACAAATCGTGTATGGCTATGTCAAATAAATAAATGTTTAATTCGGTTGCAATAAGTTGGAAAACAAAATAATTTTCCATACAAAGACTTGTTTTCATATCGGTCGTTTGTATTACAGTTCTGTGATATAGTGGTCCGATCCCGACCAAACTTTTACAAATTGTGAATGGCTGTGTTATATGAATAAATTTTTAATTCGGTTGCAATAGCTTGGAAAACAAAAAAGTTTTCCATACAAAGACTTGACAGCTCTGTGTAATAGTGGTCCGATCCGGACCAAAGTTTTACAAATTGTGTATAGCTAAGTTGGATGAATAAATGTTTAAGTCGAATGCGATAGCTTGGAGAACAAAAAAGTTTTCAGTACAAAGACTTGTTTTCATTTTCGCGCGTTTGTATGGCAGCTGTTAGATATAGTGGTCCGATCCGGACCAAACTTTCACAAATCGTGCATGGCTATGTCAAATAAATAAATATTTAATTCGGTTGCAATAGCTTGGAAAACAAAACAAATTTCCATATAAAGACTTGTTTTCATATCGGTCGTTTGTATGGCAGCTATATGATATAGTGGTCCGATCGGACCAAACTTTTACGAATTGTGTATGGCTATGTCAAATGAACAAATGTTCAATTCGGAAGACAAATTTCCATATAAAGACTTGTTTTCATATCGGTCGTTTGTATGGCAGCTATATGATATAGTGGTCCGATCCGGACCAAACTTTCACAAATCGTGTATGGTTTATTTCGTATGAATAAACGATGAATTCGGTTGCAATAGCTTGGAAAACAAAAAAAGTTTTCAATACAAAGACTTGTTTTCATTTTCGCTCGTTTGTATGGCAGCTTTTAGATATAGTGGTCCGATCCGGACCAAACTTTCACAAATCGTGCATGGCTATGTCAAATAGATAAATGTTGAATTTGGTTGCAATAAAATAGAAAAAAAAAATTTTCCATACAGAGACTTGTTTTCATATCGGTCGTTTGTATTGTAGGTATATGATATAGTGGTCCCATCCGGATCAAACTTTCACAAATCGTGTATGACTATGTCAAATAAATAAATGTTTAATTCGGTTGCAATAGCTTGGAAAACCAAAAAAAATTTCCATACAAAGACTTGTTTTTATATCGGTCGTTTGTATGGCAGCTATATGATATAGTGGTCCGATCCGGACCAAACTTTCACAAATCGTGTATGGTTTATTTTGCATGAATAAACGTTGAATTCGGTTGCAATAGCTTGGAAAACAAAAAGTTTTCAATACAAAGACTTGTTTTCATTTTCGCTCGTTTGTATGGCAGCTATTAGATATAGTGGTCCGATCCGGACCAAACTTTCACAAATCGTGCACGGCTATGTCAAATGAATAAATGTTGAATTCGGTTGCAATAAGTTGGAAAACAAAAAAATTTTCCATACAAAGACATGTTTTCATTTTCGCTCGTTTGTATGGCAGCTATTAGATATAGTAGTCCGATCCGGACCAAACTTTCACAAATCGTGCAAGGCTATGTCAAATAAATAAATGTTTAATTCGGTTGCAATAGCTTGGAAAGCAAAACAAATTTCCATATAAAGACTTGTTTTCATATCGGTTGTTTGTATGGCAGCTATATGATATAGTGGTCCGATCCGGACCAAACTTTTACGAATTGTGTATGGCTATGTCAAAAGAACAAATGTTTAATTCGGTTGCAATAGCTTGGAAAACAAAACAAATTTCCATACAAAGACTTGTTTTCATATCGGTTGTTTGTATGGCAGCTATATGATATAGTGGTCCGATCCGGACCAAACTTTTACGAATTGTGTATGGCTATGTCAAAAGAACAAATGTTTAATTCGGTTGCAATAGCTTGGAAAACAAAACAAATTTCCATACAAAGACTTGTTTTCATATCGGTCGTTTGTATGGCAGCTATATGATATAGTGGTCCGATCCGGACCAAACTTTCAAAAATCGTGTACGGCTAAGTGAAATAAATAAATGTTTAATACAGTTGCAATAGCTTGGAAAACAAAAAAATTTTCCATACAAAGACATGCTTTCATTTTCGCTCGTTTGTATGGCAGCTATTAGATATAGTGGTCCGATCCGGACCAAACTTTCACAAATCGTGCATGGCTATGTCAAATAAATAAATGTTTATTTCGGTTGCAATAGCTTGGAAAGCAAAACAAATTTCCATATAAAGACTTGTTTTCATTTCGGTTGTTTGTATGGCAGCTATATGATATAGTGGTCCGATCCGAACCAAACTTTTACGAATTGTGTATGGCTATGTCAAAAGAACAAATGTTTAATTCGGTTGCAATAGCTTGGAAAACAAAACAAATTTCCATACAAAGACTTGTTTTCATATCGGTCGTTTGTATGGCAGCTATATGATATAGTGGTCCGATCCGGACCAAACTTTCAAAAATCGTGTACGGCTATGTTAAATAAATAAATGTTTAATACAGTTGCAATAGCTTGGAAAACAAAACAAATTTCCATATGAAGACTTGTTTTCATATCGGTCGTTTGTATGGCAGCTATTAGATATAGTGGTCCGATCCGGAACGAACTTTCACAAATCGTGTATGACTATGTCAAATAAATAAATTTTTAATTCGGTTGCAATAGCTTGGAAAACAAAACAAATTTCCCATACAAAGACTTGTTTTCATATCGGTTGTATGTATGGCAGCTATATGATATAGTGGTCCGATCGGACCAAACTTTTACAAATTGTGTATGGCTATGTCAAAAGCACAAATGTTTAATTCGGTTGCAATAGCTTGGAAAACAAACAAATTTCCATACAAAGACTTGTTTTCATATCGGTCGTTTGTATGGCAGCTATATGATATAGTGGTCCGATCCGGACCAAACTTTCAAAAATCGTGTATGGCTATGTCAAATAAATAAATGTTTAATTCGGTTGCAATAGCTTGGAAAACAAAAAAGTTTCCCATACAAAGACTTGTTTTCATATCGGTCGTTTGTATGACAGCTCTGTGATATAGTGGTCCGATCAGGACCAAACTTTTACAAATTGTGTATGGCTAAGTCGCATAAATAAATGTTTAAGTCGGTTGCGATAGCTTGGAGAACAAAAAAGTTTTCCATACAAAGACTTGTTTTCATATCGGTCGTTTGTATGACAGCTCTAGTGCTATAGTGGTCCGATCCGGACCAAACTTTCACAAATCGTGTATGGCAATGCCGAATAAATAAATATTGCATTCAGTTGCAATAGTTGGAAAACAAAAAAGTTTCCCATACAAAGACTTGTTTTCATATCGGTCGTTTGTATGACAGCTCTGTGATATAGTGGTCCGATCAGGACCAAACTTTTACAAATTGTGTATGGCTAAGTCGCATAAATAAATGTTTAAGTCGGTTGCGATAGCTTGGAGAACAAAAAAGTTTTCCATACAAAGACTTGTTTTCATATCGGTCGTTTGTATGACAGCTCTGTGCTATAGTGGTCCGATCCGGACCAAACTTTCACAAATCGTGTATGGCGATGCCGAATAAATAAATATTGCATTCAGTTGCAATAGTTGGAAAACAAAAAAGTTTCCCATACAAAGACTTGTTTTCATATCGGTCGTTTGTATGACAGCTCTGTGATATAGTGGTCCGATCAGGACCAAACTTTTACAAATTGTGATAGGCTATGTCGGATGATTAAATTTTCAAGTCGGTTGCGATAGCTTGGAGAACAAAAAAGTTTTCCATACAAAGACTTGTTTTCATATTGGTCGTTTGTATGACAGCTCTGTGATATAGTGGTCCGATCAGGACCAAACTTTTACAAATTGTGATAGGCTATGTCGGATGAATAAATTTTCAAGTCGGTTGCGATAGCTTGGAGAACAAAAAAGTTTTCCATACAAAGACTTGTTTTCATATTGGTCGTTTGTATGACAGCTCTGTGATATAGTGGTTTGATCCGGACCAAACTTATACAAATCGTGTATGGCTATGTCAAATAAATAAATGTTTAATTCGGTTGCAATAAGTTGGAAAACAAAATAATTTTCCATACAAAGACTTGTTTTCATATCGGTCGTTTGTATTACAGTTCTGTGATATAGTGGTCCGATCCCGACCAAACTTTTACAAATTGTGAATGGCTGTGTTATATGAATAAATTTTTAATTCGGTTGCAATAGCTTGGAAAACAAAAAGTTTTCCATACAAAGACTTGTTTTCATATCGGTCGTTTGTATGACAGCTCTGTGATATAGTGGTCCGATCCGGACCAAAGTTTTGCAAATTGTGTATAGCTAAGTTGGATGAATAAATGTTTAAGTCGGTTGAGATAGCTTTGAGAACAAAAAAGTTTGTAGTACAAAGACTTGTTTTCATTTTCGCGCGTTTGTATGGCAGCTATTAGATATAGTGGTCCGATCCGGACCAAACTTTCACAAATCGTGCATGGCTATGTCAAATGAATAAATTTTGAATTCGGTTGCAATAAGTTAGAAAACAAAAAAATTTTCCATACAAAGACTTGTTTTCATATCGGTCGTTTGTATGGCAGCTATATGATATAGTGGTCCGATCCGGACCAAACTTTCACAAATCGGGTATGGCTATGTCAAATGAATAAATTTTGAATTCGGTTGCAATAGCTTGGAAACCAAAACAAATTTTCATACAAACACTTGTTTTCATATCGGTTGTTTGTATGGCAGCTATATGATATGGTGGTCCGATCCGGACCAAACTTTTACGAATTGTGTATTGCTATGTCAAATAAACAAATGTTTAATTCGGTTGCAATAGCTTGGAAAACAAAACAAATTTCCATACAAAGACTTGTTTTCATATCGGTTGTTTGTATGGCAGCTATATGATTTAGTGGTCCGATCCGGACCAAACTTTTACGAATTGTGTATGGCTACGTCAAATGAACAAATGTTCAATTCGGTTGCAATAGCTTGGAAAACAAAACAAATTTCCATACAAAGACTTGTTTTCATATTGGTCGTTTGTATAGCAGCTATATGATATATGATATATGAGTGGTCCGATCCGGACCAAACTTTCACAAATCGTGTATGGTTTATTTCGCATGAATAAACGTTGAATTCGGTTGCAATAGCTTGGAAAACAAAAAAGTGTTCAATACAAAGACTTGCTTTCATTTTCGCTCGTTTGTATGGCAGCAATTAGATATAGTGGTCCGATCCGGACCAAACTTTCACAAATCGTGCATGGCTATGTCAATTAAATAAATGTTGAATTTGGTTGCAATAAAATGGAACAAAAAAAATTTTCCATACAGAGACTTGTTTTCATATCGGTCGTTTGTATTGTAGGTATATGATATAGTGGTCCCATCCGGATCAAACTTTCACAAATCGTGTATGGCTATGTCAAATAAATAAATGTTTAATTCGGTTGCAATAGCTTGGAAAACAAAACAAATTTCCATACAAAGACTTGTTTTCATATCGGTCGTTTGTATGGCAGCTATATGATATAGTGGTCCGCTCCGGACCAAAGTTTTACAAATCGTGTACGGTTTTTTCGCATGAATAAACGTTGAATTCGGTTGCAATAGCTGGAAAAAAAAAGTTATCAATACAAAGACTTGTTTTCATTTTCGCTCGTTTGTATGGCAGCTATTAGATATAGTGGTCCGATCCGGACCAAACTTTCACAAATCGTGCATGGCTATGTCAAATAAATAAATGTTGAATTTGGTAGCAATAAAATAGAAAAAAAAAATTTTCCATACAAAGACTTGTTTTCATTTTCGCTCGTTTGTATGGCAGCTACTAGATATAGTGGTCTGATCCGGAACAAACTTTCACAAATCGTGCATGGCTATGTCAAATAAATAAATGTTTAATTCGGTTGCAATAGTTGGAAAACAAAACAAATTTCCATATAAAGACTTGTTTTCATATCGGTTGTTTGTATGGCAGCTATATGATTTAGTGGTCCGATCCGGACCAAACTTTTACGAATTGTGTATGGCTACGTCAAATGAACAAATGTTCAATTCGGTTGCAATAGCTTGGAAAACAAAACAAATTTCCATACAAAGACTTGTTTTCATATCGGTCGTTTGTATGGCAGCTATATGATTTAGTGGTCCGATCCGACCAAACTTTTACGAATTGTGTATGGCTATGTCAAATGAACATATGTTCAATTCGGTTGCAATAGCTTGGAAAACAAAACAAATTTTCATACAAACACTTGTTTTCATATCGGTTGTTTGTATGGCAGCTATATGATATAGTGGTCCGATCCGGACCAAACTTTTACGAATTGTGTATGGCTATGTCAAATGAACATATGTTCAATTCGGTTGCAATAGCTTGGAAAACAAAACAAATTTTCATACAAACACTTGTTTTCATATCGGTTGTTTGTATGGCAGCTATATGATATAGTGGTCCGATTCGGACCAAACTTTTACGAATTGTGTATGGCTATGTCAAATGAACAAATGTTCAATTCGGTTGCAATAGCTTGGAAAACAAAACAAATTTCCATACAAAGACTTGTTTTCATATCGGTCGTTTGTATGGCAGCTATATGATATAGTGGTCCGATCCGGACCAAACTTTCACAAATCGTGTACGACTATGTCGGATGAATAAATGTTCAAGCCGGTTGCGATAAATTGGAGAACAAAAAAGTTTTCCATACAAAGACTTGTTTACATATCGGTCGTTTGTATGACAGCTCTGTGATTTAATGGTCTGATCCGGACCAAACTTCTACAAATCGTTTATGGCTATTTCATCTAAATAAATTCGGAATTCGGTTGCAATAATTTGGAAAACAAAATTATTTTCTCATACAAAGACTTGTTTTCATATCGGTCGTTTGTATGACAGTTCTGTGATATAGTGGTTCGATCCGGACCAAACTTTTACAAATTGTGAATGGCTATTTTAAATAAATAAATTTTCAATTCGGTTGCAATAGCTTGGAAAACAAAAAAGTTTTTTATACAAAGACTTGTTTTCATATCGGTCGTTTGTATGGCAGCTATATGATATAGTGGTCCGATCCGAACCAAACTTTAACAAATGGTGTATGGCTATGTCGGATGAATAAATGTTCAAGCCGGTTGCGATAAATTGGAGAACAAAAAAGTTTTCAGTACAAAGACTTGTTTTCATTTTCGCTCGTTTGTATGGCAGCTATTAGATATAGTGGTCCGATCCGGACCAAACTTTCACAAATCGTGCATGGCTATGTCAAATAAAAAAAATGTTTAATTCGGTTGCAATAGCTGGGAAAACAAAACAAATTTCCATATAAAGACTTGTTTTCATATCGGTCGTTTGTATGACAGCTCTGTGATATAGTGGACTTATGCAGACCAAACTTTTATCTATCTCCAATGAATAAATGTTGAATTCGGTTGCAATAGCTTGGAAAACAAAACAAATTTTCATACAAACACTTGTTTTCATATCGGTTGTTTGTATGGCAGCTATATGATATAGTGGTCCGATCCGGACCAAACTTTTACGAATTGTGTATGGCTATGTCAAATGAACATATGTTCAATTCGGTTGCAATAGCTTGGAAAACAAAACAAATTTTCATACAAACACTTGTTTTCATATCGGTTGTTTGTATGGCAGCTATATGATATAGTGGTCCGATCCGGACCAAACTTTTCAAAATTGTGTATGGCTATGTCAAATGAACAAATGTTTAATTCGGTTGCAATAGCTTTGGAAAACAAAACAAATTTCCATACAAAGACTTGTTTTCATATGGGTCGTTTGTATGGCAGCTATATGATATAGTGGTCCGATCCGGACCAAACTTTCACAAATCGTGCATGGCTATGTCAAATAAATAAATATTGAATTCGGTTGCAATAAGTTGGAAAACAAAAAAAATTTCCATACATTTCCATACATTGTTTTCATTTTTGCTCGTTTGTATGGCAGCTATTAGATATAGTGGTCCGATCCGGACCAAACTTTCACAAATCGTGCATGGCTATGTCAAATAATTAAAAATTTAATTCGGTTGCAATAGCTTGGAAAACAAAACAAATTTCCATATAAAGACTTGTTTTAATATCGGTTGTTTGTATGGCAGCTATATGATATAGTGGTCCGATCCGAACCAACCTTCTACAAATCGTGTATGGCTATGTCAAATGAACAAATGTTCAATTCGGAAGACAAATTGTGAATGGCTATTTCAAATAAAAAAATTTGGAATTCGGTTGCAATAAAATGGAAAACAAAAAAGTTTTCCATACAAAGACTTGTTTTCATATCGGTCGTTGGTATGACAGCTCTGTGATATAGTGGTCCGATCCGGACCAAAGTTTTACAAATTGTGTATGGCTAAGTCGGATGAATAAATGTTCAAGTCCGTTGCGATAGCTTGGAGAACAAAAAAGTTTTCATTACAAAGACATGTTTTCATTTTCGATCGTTTGTATGGCAGCTATTAGATATAGTGGTCCGATCCGGAACAAACTTTCACAAATCGTGCACGGCTATGTCAAATAAATAAATGTTGAATTTGGTTGCAATAAAATGGAAAAAAACAAATTTTCCATACAAAGATTTGTTTTTATATCGGTCGTTTGTATTGTAGGTATATGATATAGTGGTCCCATCCGGATCAAACTTTCACAAATCGTGTATGGCTATGTCAAATAAATAAATGTTTAATTCGGTTGCAATAGCTTGGAAAACAAAACAAATTTCCATACAAAGACTTGTTTTCATATCGGTCGTTTGTATGGCAGCCATATGATATAGTGGTCCGATCCGGACCAAACTTTCACAAATCGTGTATGGTTTATTTCGCATGAATAAACGTTGAATTCGGTTGCAATAGCTTGGAAACCAAAAAGTTTTCAATACAAAGACTTGTTTTCATTTTCGCTTGTTTGTATGGCAGCTATTAGATATAGTGGTCCGATCCGGACCAAACTTTCACAAATCGTGCATGGCTATGTCAAATAAATAAATGTTGAATTTGGTTGCAATAAAATGGAAAAATAAAAATTTTCCATACAAAGACTTGTTTTTATATCGGTCGTTTGTATTGTAGGTATATGATATAGTGGTCCCATCCGGATCCGGATTTTCACAAATCGTGTATGGCTATGTCAAATATATAAATGTTTAATTCGGTTGCAATAACTTGGAAAACAAAACAAATTTTCATACAAAGACTTGTTTTCATATCGGTCGTTTGTATGGCAGCTATATGATATAGTGGTCCGATCCGGACCAAACTTTCACAAATCGTGCATGGCTATGTCAAATGAATAAATGTTGAATTCGGTTGCAATAAGTTGGAAAACAAAACAAATTTCCATATAAAGACTTGTTTTCATATCGGTTGTTTGTATGGCAGCTATATGATATAGTGGTCCGATCCGGACCAAACTTTCGCAAATTGTGTACGACTATGTCAAATAAATAAATGTTTAATACAGTTGCAATAGCTTGGAAAACAAAACAAATTTCCATATAAAGACTTGTTTTCATATCGGTTGTTTGTATGGCAGCTATATGATATAGTGGTCCGATCGGACCAAACTTTCACAAATCGTGCATGGCTATGTCAAATGAATAAATGTTGAATTCGGTTGCAATAAGTTGGAAAACAAAACAAATTTCCATACAAAGACTTGTTTTCATATCGGTCGTTTGTATGGCAGCTATATGATATAGTGGTCCGATCCGGACCAAACTTTCACAAATCGTGTATGGTTTATTTCGCATGAATAAACGTTGAATTCGGTTGCAATAGCTTCGAAAACAAAAAAGTTTTCAATACAAAGACTTGTTTTCATTTTCGCTCGTTTGTATGGCAGCTATTAGATATAGTGGTCCGATCCGGACCAAACTTTCACAAATCGTGCATGGCTATGTCAAATGAATAAATGTTGAATTCGGTTGCAATAAGTTGGAAAACAAAAAAATTTCCATATAAAGACTTGTTTTCATATCGGTTGTTTGTGTGGCAGCTATATGATATAGTGGTCTGATCCGAAACAAACTTTCACAAATTGTGTATGACTATGTCAAATAAATAAATGTTTAATACAGTTGCAATAGCTTGGAAAACAAAACAAATTTCCATATAAAGACTTGTTTTCATATCGGTCGTTTGTATGGCAGCTATATGACATAGTGGTCCGATCCGGACCAAACTTTCACAAATTGTGTGTGGCTATGTTAAATGAATAAATTTTCAATTCGTTTGCAAAAGCTTGGAAAACAAAAAAGTTTTCCATACAAAGACTTGTTTTCATATCGGTCGTTGGTATGACAGCTCTGTGATATAGTGGTCCGATCCGGACCAAACTTTTACAAATTGTGTATGGCTATGTCAAATGAACAAATGTTTAATTCGGTTGCAATAAATTGGAAAACAAAAAAATTTTCCTTACAAAGACTTGTTTTCATTTTCGCTCGTTTGTATGGCAGCTATTAGATATAGTGGTCCGATCCGGAACAAACTTTCACAAATCGTGCATGGCTATGTCAAATAAATAAATGTTTAATTCGGTTGCAATAGCTTGGAAAACAAAACAGATTTCCATATAAAGACTTGTTTTCATATCAGTTGTTTGTATGGCAGCTATATGATATAGTGGTCCGATCCGGACCAAACTTTTACAAATTGTGTATGACTATGTCAAATAAATAAATGTTTAATACAGTTGCAATAGCTTGGAAAACAAAACAAATTTCCATATAAAGACTTGTTTTCATATCGGTCGTTTGTATCACAGCTCTGTGATATAGTGGTCCGATCCGGACCAAACTTTTCAAAATTGTGTGTGGCTATGTTAAACAAATAAATTTTGAATTCGTTTGCAAAAGCTTTGAAAACAAAAAAGTTTTCCATACAAAGACTTGTTTTCATATCGGTCGTTTGTATGACAGCTCTGTGATATAGTGGTCCGATCAGGACCAAACTTTTACAAATTGTGAATGGCTATTTTAAATGAATAAATTTGCAATTCGGTTGCAATAAGTTGGAAAACAAAAAGTTTTCCATACAAAGACTTGTTTTCATATCGGTCGTTGGTATGACAGCTCTGTGATATAGTGGTCCGATCCGGACCAGAGTTTTACAAATTGTGTATGGCTAAGTCGGATGAATAAGTGTTGAAGTCGGTTGCGATAGCTTGGAGAACAAAAAAGTTTTCCATACAAAGACTTGTTTACATATCGGTCGTTTGTATGACAGCTCTGTGATATAATGGTCTGATCCGGACCAAACTTCTACAAATCGTGTATGGCTATTTCATCTAAATAAATTCGGAATTCGGTTGCAATAAGTTGGAAAACAAAATTATTTTCTCATACAAAGACTTGTTTTCATATCGGTCGTTTGTATGACAGTTCTGTGATATAGTGGTTTGATCCGGACCAAACTTTTACAAATTGTGAATGGCTATTTTAAATGAATAAATTTTCAATTCGGTTGCAATAAATTGGAAAACAAAAAAGTTTTCCATACAAAGACTTGTTTTCATATCGGTCGTTGATATGACAGCTCTGTGATATAGTGGTCCGATCCGGACCAGAGTTTTACAAATTGTGTATGGCTAAGTCGGATGAATAAATGTTCAAGTCCGTTGCGATAGCTTGGAGAACAAAAAAGTTTTCAGTACAAAGACATGTTTTCATTTTCGCTCGTTTGTATGGCAGCTATTAGATATAGTGGTCCGATCCGGAACAAACTTTCACAAATCGTGCACGGCTATGTCAAATAAATAAATGTTGAATTCGGTTGCAATAGCTTGGAAAACAAAACAAATTTCCATATAAAGACTTGTTTTCATATAGGTCGTTTGTATGGCAGCTATATGATATAGTGGTCCGATCGGACCAAACTTTTACGAATTGTGTATGGCTATGTCAAATGAACAAATGTTTAATTCGGTTGCAATAGCTTGGAAAACAAAACAAATTTCCATATAAAGACTTGTTTTCATATCGGTTGTTTGTATGGCAGCTATATGATATAGTGGTCCGATCGGACCAAACTTTCACAAATCGTGCATGGCTATGTCAAAAGAATAAATGTTGAATTCGGTTGCAATAAGTTGGAAAACAAAACAAATTTCCATACAAAGACTTGTTTTCATATCGGTCGTTTGTATGGCAGCTATATGATATAGTGGTCCGATCCGGACCAAACTTTCACAAATCGTGTATGGTTTATTTCGCATGAATAAACGTTGAATTCGGTTGCAATAGCTTCGAAAACAAAAAAGTTTTCAATACAAAGACTTGTTTTCATTTTCGCTCGTTTGTATGGCAGCTATTAGATATAGTGGTCCGATCCGGACCAAACTTTCACAAATCGTGCATGGCTATGTCAAATGAATAAATGTTGAATTCGGTTGCAATAAGTTGGAAAACAAAAAAATTTCCATATAAAGACTTGTTTTCATATCGGTTGTTTGTGTGGCAGCTATATGATATAGTGGTCTGATCCGAAACAAACTTTCACAAATTGTGTATGACTATGTCAAATAAATAAATGTTTAATACAGTTGCAATAGCTTGGAAAACAAAACAAATTTCCATATAAAGACTTGTTTTCATATCGGTCGTTTGTATGGCAGCTATATGACATAGTGGTCCGATCCGGACCAAACTTTCACAAATTGTGTGTGGCTATGTTAAATGAATAAATTTTCAATTCGTTTGCAAAAGCTTGGAAAACAAAAAAGTTTTCCATACAAAGACTTGTTTTCATATCGGTCGTTGGTATGACAGCTCTGTGATATAGTGGTCCGATCCGGACCAAACTTTTACAAATTGTGTATGGCTATGTCAAATGAACAAATGTTTAATTCGGTTGCAATAAATTGGAAAACAAAAAAATTTTCCTTACAAAGACTTGTTTTCATTTTCGCTCGTTTGTATGGCAGCTATTAGATATAGTGGTCCGATCCGGAACAAACTTTCACAAATCGTGCATGGCTATGTCAAATAAATAAATGTTTAATTCGGTTGCAATAGCTTGGAAAACAAAACAGATTTCCATATAAAGACTTGTTTTCATATCAGTTGTTTGTATGGCAGCTATATGATATAGTGGTCCGATCCGGACCAAACTTTTACAAATTGTGTATGACTATGTCAAATAAATAAATGTTTAATACAGTTGCAATAGCTTGGAAAACAAAACAAATTTCCATATAAAGACTTGTTTTCATATCGGTCGTTTGTATCACAGCTCTGTGATATAGTGGTCCGATCCGGACCAAACTTTTCAAAATTGTGTGTGGCTATGTTAAACAAATAAATTTTGAATTCGTTTGCAAAAGCTTTGAAAACAAAAAAGTTTTCCATACAAAGACTTGTTTTCATATCGGTCGTTTGTATGACAGCTCTGTGATATAGTGGTCCGATCAGGACCAAACTTTTACAAATTGTGAATGGCTATTTTAAATGAATAAATTTGCAATTCGGTTGCAATAAGTTGGAAAACAAAAAAAGTTTTCCATACAAAGACTTGTTTTCATATCGGTCGTTGGTATGACAGCTCTGTGATATAGTGGTCCGATCCGGACCAGAGTTTTACAAATTGTGTATGGCTAAGTCGGATGAATAAGTGTTGAAGTCGGTTGCGATAGCTTGGAGAACAAAAAAGTTTTCCATACAAAGACTTGTTTACATATCGGTCGTTTGTATGACAGCTCTGTGATATAATGGTCTGATCCGGACCAAACTTCTACAAATCGTGTATGGCTATTTCATCTAAATAAATTCGGAATTCGGTTGCAATAAGTTGGAAAACAAAATTATTTTCTCATACAAAGACTTGTTTTCATATCGGTCGTTTGTATGACAGTTCTGTGATATAGTGGTTTGATCCGGACCAAACTTTTACAAATTGTGAATGGCTATTTTAAATGAATAAATTTTCAATTCGGTTGCAATAAATTGGAAAACAAAAAGTTTTCCATACAAAGACTTGTTTTCATATCGGTCGTTGATATGACAGCTCTGTGATATAGTGGTCCGATCCGGACCAGAGTTTTACAAATTGTGTATGGCTAAGTCGGATGAATAAATGTTCAAGTCCGTTGCGATAGCTTGGAGAACAAAAAAGTTTTCAGTACAAAGACATGTTTTCATTTTCGCTCGTTTGTATGGCAGCTATTAGATATAGTGGTCCGATCCGGAACAAACTTTCACAAATCGTGCACGGCTATGTCAAATAAATAAATGTTGAATTCGGTTGCAATAGCTTGGAAAACAAAACAAATTTCCATATAAAGACTTGTTTTCATATAGGTCGTTTGTATGGCAGCTATATGATATAGTGGTCCGATCGGACCAAACTTTTACGAATTGTGTATGGCTATGTCAAATGAACAAATGTTTAATTCGGTTGCAATAGCTTGGAAAACAAAACAAATTTCCATATAAAGACTTGTTTTCATATCGGTTGTTTGTATGGCAGCTATATGATATAGTGGTCCGATCCGGACCAACCTTCTACAAATCGTGTATGGCTATTTCAAATAAATAAATTCGGAATTCGGTTGCAATAAAATATAAAACAAAAAAGTTTTCCATACAAAGACTTGTTTTCATATCGGTCGTTGGTATGACAGCTCTGTGATATAGTGGTCCGATCCGGACCAAACTTTACAAATCGTGCATGGCTACGTCAAATAAATAAATGTTGAATTTGGTTGCAATAAAATGGAAAAAAAAAAATTTTCCATACAAAGACTTGTTTTTATATCGGTCGTTTGTATAGTAGGTATATGATATAGTGGTCCCATCCGGATCAAACTTTCACAAATCGTGTATGGCTATGTCAAATAAATAAATGTTTAATTCGGTTGCAATAGCTTGGAAAACAAAACAAATTTCCATACAAAGACTAGTTTTCATATCGGTCGTTTGTATGGCAGCTATATGATATAGTGGTCCGATCCGGACCAAACTTTCACAAATCGTGTATGGCTATGTCGGATGAATAAATGTTCAAGCCGGTTGCGATAACTTGGAGAACAAAAAAGTTTTCAGTACAAAGACTTGTTTTCATTTTCGCTCGTTTGTATGGCAGCGATTAGATATAGTGGTCCGATCCGGACCAAACTTTCACAAATCGTGCATGGCTATGTCAAATAAATAAATGTTTAATTCGGTTGCAATAGCTGGGAAAACAAAACAAATTTCCATATAAAGACTTGTTTTCATATCGGTCGTTTGTATGACAGCTCTGTGATATAGTGGACTAATGCAGACCAAACTTTTATCTATCTCCAATGAATAAATGTTGAATTCGGTTGCAATAGCTTGGAAAACAAAACAAATTTCCATATAAAGACTTGTTTTCATATCGGTTGTTTGTATGGCAGCTATATGATATAGTGGTCCGATCCGGACCAACCTTCTACAAATCGTGTATGGCTATTTCAAATAAATAAATTCGGAATTTGGTTGCAATAAAATGGAAAACAAAAAAGTTTTCCATACAAAGACTTGTTTTCATATCGGTCGTTGGTATGACAGCTCTGTGATATAGTGGTCCGATCCGGACCAAAGTTTTACAAATTGTGTATGGCTAAGTCGGATGAATAAATGTTCAAGTCCGTTGCGATAGCTTGGAGAACAAAAAAGTTTTCAGTACAAAGACATGTTTTCATTTTCGCTCGTTTGTATGGCAGCTATTAGATATAGTGGTCCGATCCGGAACAAACTTTCACAAATCGTGCACGCCTATGTCAAATAAATAAATGTTTAATTCGGTTGCAATAGCTTGGAAAACAAAACAAATTTCCATATAAAGACTTGTTTTCATATCGGTCGTTTGTATTGTAGGTATATGATATAGTGGTCCCATCCGGATCAAACTTTCACAAATCATGTATGGCTATGTCAAATAATTAAATGTTTAATTCGGTTGCAATAGCTTGGAAAACAAAACAAATTTCCATATAAAGACTTGTTTTCATATCGGTCGTTTGTATGGCAGCTATATGATGTAGTGGTCCGATCGGACCAAACTTTTTCGAATTGTGTATGGCTATGTCAAATGAACAAATGTTCAATTCGGTTGCAATAGCTTGGAGAACAAAAAGTTTTCAGTACAAAGACTTGTTTTCATTTTCGCTCGTTTGTATGGCAACTATTAGATATAGTGGTCCGATATGGACCAAACTTTCACAAATCGTGTATGGCTATGTCGGATGAATAAATGTTCAAGCCGGTTGCGATAACTTGGAGAACAAAAAAGTTTTCAGTACAAAGACTTGTTTTCATTTTCGCTCGTTTGTGTGGCAGCTATTAGATATAGTGGTCCGATCCGGACCAAACTTTCACAAATCGTGCATGGCTATGTCAAATAAATAAATGTTTAATTCGGTTGCAATAGCTGGGAAAACAAAACAAATTTCCATATAAAGACTTGTTTTCATATCGGTCGTTTGTATGACAGCTCTGTGATATAGTGGACTAATGCAGACCAAACTTTTATCTATCTCCAATGAATAAATGTTGAATTCGGTTGCAATAGCTTGGAAAACAAAACAAATTTTCATACAAACACTTGTTTTCATATGGGTCGTTTGTATGGCAGCTATATGATATAGTGGTCCGATCCGGACCAAACTTTCACAAATCGTGCATGGCTATGTCAAATGAATAAATGTTGTATGTTCCATATAAAGACTTGTTTTCATATCGGTCGTTTGTATTGTAGGTATATGATATAGTAGTCCCATCCGGATCAAACTTTCACAAATCGTGTATGGCTATGTCAAATAAATAAATGTTTAATTCGGTTGCAATAGCTTGGAAAACAAAACAAATTTCCATACAAAGACTTGTTTTCATATCGGTCGTTTGTATGGCAGCTATATGATATAGTGGTCCGATCCGGACCAAACTTTCACAAATCGTGTATGGCTATGTCGGATGAATAAATGTTCAAGCCGGTTGCGATAACTTGGAGAACAAAAAAGTTTTCAGTACAAAGACTTGTTTTCATTTTCGCTCGTTTGTATGGCAGCTATTAGATATAGTGGTCCGATCCGGACCAAACTTTCACAAATCGTGCATGGCTATGTCAAATAAATAAATGTTTAATTCGGTTGCAATAGCTGGGAAAACAAAACAAATTTCCATATAAAGACTTGTTTTCATATCGGTCGTTTGTATGACAGCTCTGTGATATAGTGGACTAATGCAGACCAAACTTTTATCTATCTCCAATGAATAAATGTTGAATTCGGTTGCAATAGCTTGGAAAACAAAAAAAATTTTCATACAAACACTTGTTTTCATATCGGTTGTTTGTATGGCAGCTATATGATATAGTGGTCCGATCCGGACCAAACTTTTACGAATTGTGTATGGCTATGTCAAATGAACAAATGTTTAATTCGATTGCAATAGCTTGGAAAACAAAACAAATTTCCATACAAAGACTTGTTTTCATATGGGTCGTTTGTATGGCAGCTATATGATATAGTGGTCCGATCCGGACCAAACTTTCACAAATCGTGCATGGCTATGTCAAATGAATAAATGTTGAATTCGGTTGCAATAAGTTGGAAAACAAAAAATTTTCCATACAAAGACTTGTTTTCATTTTCGCTCGTTTGTATGGCAGCTATTAGATATAGTGGTCCGATCCGGACCAAACTTTCACAAATCGTGCATGGCTATGTCAAATAATTAAAAGTTTAATTCAGTTGCAATAGCTTGGAAAACAAAACAAATTTCCATATAAAGACTTGTTTTCATATCGGTTGTTTGTATGGCAGCTATATGATATAGTGGTCCGCTCCGGACCAACCTTCTACAAATCGTGTATGACTATTTCAAATAAATAAATTCGGAATTCGGTTGCAATAAAATGGAAAACAAAAAAGTTTTCCATACAAAGACTTGTTTTCATATCGGTCGTTGGTATGACAGCTCTGTGATATAGTGGTCCGATCCGGACCAAAGTTTTACAAATTGTGTATGGCTAAGTCAGACGAATAAATGTTCAAGTCCGTTGCGATAGCTTGGAGAACAAAAAAGTTTTCAGTACAAAGACATGTTTTCATTTTCGCTCGTTTGTATGGCAGCTATTAGATATAGTGGTCCGATCCGGAACAAACTTTCACAAATCGTGCACGCCTATGTCAAATAAATAAATGTTTAATTCGGTTGCAATAGCTTGGAAAACAAAACAAATTTCCATATAAAGACTTGTTTTCATATCGGTCGTTTGTATTGTAGGTATATGATATAGTGGTCCCATCCGGATCAAACTTTCACAAATCATGTATGGCTATGTCAAATAATTAAATGTTTAATTCGGTTGCAATAGCTTGGAAAACAAAACAAATTTCCATATAAAGACTTGTTTTCATATCGGTCGTTTGTATTGTAGGTATATTATATAGTGGTCCCATCCGGATCAAACTTTCACAAATCATGTATGGCTATGTCAAATAATTAAATGTTTAATTCGGTTGCAATAGCTTGGAAAACAAAACAAATTTCCATATAAAGACTTGTTTTCATATCGGTCGTTTGTATGACAGCTCTGTGATATAGTGGACTAATGCAGACCAAACTTTTATCTATCTCCAATGAATAAATGTTGAATTCGGTTGCAATAGCTTGGAAAACAAAACAAATTTTCATACAAACACTTGTTTTCATATCGGTTGTTTGTATGGCAGCTATATGATATAGTGGTCCTATCCGGACCAAACTTTTACAAATCGTGTATGGCTATGTCAAATGAATAAATTTTGAATTCGGTTGCAATAGCTTGGAAAACAAAACAAATTTTTATACAAACACTTGTTTTCATATCGGTTGTTTGTATGGCAGCTATATGATATAGTGGTCCTATCCGGACCAAACTTTTACGAATTGTGTATGGCTATGTCAAATAAACAAATGTTTAATTCGGTTGCAATAGCTTGGAAAACAAAACAAATTTTCATACAAACACTTGTTTTCATATCGGTTGTTTGTATGGCAGCTATATGATATAGTGGTCCGATCCGGACCAACCTTCTACAAATCGTGTATGGCTATTTCATATAAATAAATTCGGAATTCGGTTGCAATAAAATGGAAAACAAAAAAGTTTTCCATACAAAGACTTGTTTTCATATCGGTCGTTGGTATGACAGCTCTGTGATATAGTGGTCCGATCCGGAACAAACTTTCACAAATCGTGCACGGCTATGTCAAATAAATAAATGTTTAATTCGGTTGCAATAGCTTGGAAAACAAAACAAATTTCCATATAAAGATTTGTTTTCATATCGGTCGTTTGTATTGTAGGTATATGATATAGTGGTCCCATCCAGATCAAACTTTCACAAATCGTGTAT
Source organism: Drosophila merina (assembly GCA_035047645.1). Lineage (NCBI taxonomy): Eukaryota > Metazoa > Arthropoda > Insecta > Diptera > Drosophilidae > Drosophila > Drosophila merina. The sequence goes on along the minus strand of JAWNPH010000014.1, from coordinate 413,707 downwards.
GGCTATGTCAAATAAATAAATGTTTAATTCGGTTGCAATAGCTTGGAAAACAAAACAAATTTCCATATAAAGACTTGTTTTTATATCGGTCGTTTGTATGGCAGCTATATGATATAGTGGTCCGATCGGACCAAACTTTTACGAATTGTGTATGGCTATGTCAAATGAACAAATGTTTAATTCGGTTGCAATAGCTTGAAAACAAAACAAATTTCCATACAAAGACTTGTTTTCATATCGGTCGTTTGTATGGCAGCTATATGATATAGTGGTCTGATCCGGACCAAACTTTCACAAATCGTGTATGGTTTATTTCGCATGAATAAACGTTGAATTCGGTTGCAATAGCTTGGAAAACAAAAAAGTTTTCAATACAAAGACTTGTTTTCATTTTCGCGCGTTTGTATGTCAGCTATTAGATATAGTGGTCCGATCCGGACAAAACTTTCACAAATCGTGCATGGCTATGTCAAATAAATAAATGTTGAATTTGGTTGCAATAAAATGAAAAAAAAAAATCCATACAAAGACTTGTTTTTATATCGGTCGTTTGTATTGTAGGTATATGATATAGTGGTCCCATCCGGATCAAACTTTCACAAATCGTGTATGGCTATGTCAAATAAATAAATGTTTAATTCGGTTGCAATAGCTTGGAAAACAAAACAAATTTCCATATAAAGACTTGTTTTCATATCGGTTGTTTGTATGGCAGCTATATGATATAGTGGTCCTATCCGGACCAAACTTTTACGAATTGTGTATGGCTATGTCAAATGAACAAATGTTTAATTCGGTTGCAATAGCTTGGAAAACAAAACAAATTTCCATACAAAGACTTGTTTTCATATCGGTCGTTTGTATGGCAGCTATATGATATAGTGGTCCGATCCGGACCAAACTTTCACAAATCGTGTATGGTTTATTTTGCATGAATAAACGATGAATTCGGTTGCAATAGCTTGGAAAAAAAAAAGTTTTCAATACAAAGACTTGTTTTCATTTTCGCTCGTTTGTATGGCAGCTATTAGATATAGTGGTCCAATCCGACCAAACTTTCACAAATCGTGCATGGCTATGTCAAATAAATAAATGTTGAATTTGGTTGCAATAAAATGAAAAAAAAAAAAAAATCCATACAAAGACTTGTTTTCATATCGGTCGTTTGTATTGTAGGTATATGATATAAGTGGTCCCTTCCGGATCAAACTTTCACAAATCGTGTATGGCTATGTCAAATAAATAAATGTTTAATTCGGTTGCAATAGCTTGGAAAACAAAACAAATTTCCATACAAAGACTTGTTTTCATATCGGTCGTTTGTATGGCAGCTATATGATATAGTGGTCCGATCCGGACCAAACTTTCACAAATCGTGCATGGCTATGTCAAATAAATAAATGTTTAATTCGGTTGCAATAGCTGGGAAAACAAAACAAATTTCCATATAAAGACTTGTTTTCATATCGGTCGTTTGTATGACAGCTCTGTGATATAGTGGACTAATGCAGACCAAACTTTTATCTATCTCCAATGAATAAATGTTGAATTCGGTTGCAATAGCTTGGAAAACAAAACAAATTTTCATACAAACACTTGTTTTCATATCGGTTGTTTGTATGGCAGCTATATGATATAGTGGTCCTATCCGGACCAAACTTTTACAAATCGTGTATGGCTATGTCAAATGAATAAATTTTGAATTCGGTTGCAATAGCTTGGAAAACAAAACAAATTTTTATACAAACACTTGTTTTCATATCGGTTGTTTGTATGGCAGCTATATGAGATAGTGGGTCCTATCCGGACCAAACTTTTACGAATTGTGTATGGCTATGTCAAATGAACAAATGTTTAATTCGGTTGCAATAGCTTGGAAAACAAAACAAATTTTCATACAAACACTTGTTTTCATATTGGTTGTTTGTATGGCAGCTATATGATATAGTGGTCCGATCCGGACCAACCTTCTACAAATCGTGTATGGCTATTTCATATAAATAAATTCGGAATTCGGTTGCAATAAAATGGAAAACAAAAAAGTTTTCCATACAAAGACTTGTTTTCATATCGGTCGTTGGTATGACAGCTCTGTGATATAGTGGTCCGATCCGGAACAAACTTTCACAAATCGTGCACGGCTATGTCAAATAAATAAATGTTTAATTCGGTTGCAATAGCTTGGAAAACAAAACAAATTTCCATATAAAGATTTGTTTTCATATCGGTCGTTTGTATTGTAGGTATATGATATAGTGGTCCCATCCAGATCAAACTTTCACAAATCGTGTATGGCTATGTCAAATAAATAAATGTTTAATTCGGTTGCAATAGCTTGGAAAACAAAACAAATTTCCATATAAAGACTTGTTTTTATATCGGTCGTTCGTATGGCAGCTATATGATATAGTGGTCCGATCGGACCAAACTTTTACGAATTGTGTATGGCTATGTCAAATGAACAAATGTTTAATTCGGTTGCAATAGCTTGGAAAACAAAACAAATTTCCATACAAAGACTTGTTTTCATATCGGTCGTTTGTATGGCAGCTATTTGATATAGTGGTCTGATCCGGACCAAACTTTCACAAATCGTGTATGGTTTATTTCGCATGAATAAACGTTGAATTCGGTTGCAATAGCTTGGAAAACAAAAAGTTTTCAATACAAAGACTTGTTTTCATTTTCGCGCGTTTGTATGTCAGCTATTAGATATAGTGGTCCGATCCGGACAAAACTTTCACAAATCGTGCATGGCTATGTCAAATAAATAAATGTTGAATTTGGTTGCAATAAAATGAAAAAAAAAAAAATCCATACAAAGACTTGTTTTTATATCGGTCGTTTGTATTGTAGGTATATGATATAGTGGTCCCATCCGGATCAAACTTTCACAAATCGTGTATGGCTATGTCAAATAAATAAATGTTTAATTCGGTTGCAATAGCTTGGAAAACAAAACAAATTTCCATATAAAGACTTGTTTTCATATCGGTCGTTTGTATGGCAGCTATATGATATAGTGGTCCGATCGGACCAAACTTTTACGAATTGTGTATGGCTATGTCAAATGAACAAATGTTCAATTCGGTTGCAATAGCTTGGAAAACAAAACAAATTTTTATACAAACACTTGTTTTCATATCGGTTGTTTGTATGGCAGCTATATGATATAGTGGTCCTATCCGGACCAAACTTTTACGAATTGTGTATGGCTATATCAAATGAACAAATGTTTAATTCGGTTGCAATAGCTTGGAAAACAAAACAAATTTCCATACAAAGACTTGTTTTCATATCGGTCGTTTGTATGGCAGCTATATGATATAGTGGTCCGATCCGGACCAAACTTTCACAAATCGTGTATGGTTTATTTTGCATGAATAAACGATGAATTCGGTTGCAATAGCTTGGAAAAAAAAAGTTTTCAATACAAAGACTTGTTTTCATTTTCGCTCGTTTGTATGGCAGCTATTAGATATAGTGGTCCAATCCGACCAAACTTTCACAAATCGTGCATGGCTATGTCAAATAAATAAATGTTGAATTTGGTTGCAATAAAATGAAAAAAAAAAAATCCATACAAAGACTTGTTTTTATATCGGTCGTTTGTATTGTAGGTATATGATATAGTGGTCCCATCCGGATCAAACTTTCACAAATCGTGTATGGCTATGTCAAATAAATAAATGTTTAATTCGGTTGCAATAGCTTGGAAAACAAAACAAATTTCCATACAAAGACTTGTTTTCATATCGGTCGTTTGTATGGCTGCTATATGATATAGTGGTCCGATCCGGACCAAACTTTCACAAATCGTGTATGGTTTATTTCGCATGAATAAACGATGAATTCGGTTGCAATAGCTTGGAAAAAAAAGTTTTCAATACAAAGACTTGTTTTCATTTTCGCTCGTTTGTATGGCAGCTATTAGATATAGTGGTCCAATCCGACCAAACTTTCACAAATCGTGCATGGCTATGTCAAATAAATAAATGTTTAATTCGGTTGCAATAGCTTGGAAAACAAAACAAATTTCCATATAAAGACTTGTTTTCATATCGGTCGTTTGTATTGTAGGTATATGATTTAGTGGTCCCATCCGGATCAAACTTTCACAAATCGTGTATGGCTATGTCAAATAAATAAATGTTTAATTCGGTTGCAATAGCTTGGAAAACAAAACAAATTTCCATATAAAGACTTGTTTTCATATCGGTCGTTTGTATGGCAGCTATATGATATAGTGGTCCGATCGGACAAAACTTTTACGAATTGTGTATGGCTATGTCAAATGAACAAATGTTCAATTCGGTTGCAATAGCTTGGAAAACAAAACAAATTTTTATACAAACACTTGTTTTCATATCGGTTGTTTGTATGGCAGGTATATGATATAGTGGTCCGATCGGACCAAACTTTTACGAATTGTGTATGGCTATGTCAAATGAACAAATGTTTAATTCGGTTGCAATAGCTTGGAAAACAAAACAAATTTCCATACAAAGACTTGTTTTCATATCGGTCGTTTGTATGGCAGCTATATGATATAGTGGTCCGATCGGACCAAACTTTTACGAATTGTGTATGGCTATGTCAAATGAACAAATGTTCAATTCGGTTGCAATAGCTTGGAAAACAAAACAAATTTTTATACAAACACTTGTTTTCATATCGGTTGTTTGTATGGCAGCTATATGATATAGTGGTCCTATCCGGACCAAACTTTTACGAATTGTGTATGGCTATGTCAAATGAACAAATGTTTAATTCGGTTGCAATAGCTTGGAAAACAAAACAAATTTCCATACAAAGACTTGTTTTCATATCGGTCGTTTGTATGGCAGCTATATGATATAGTGGTCCGATCGGACCAAACTTTTACGAATTGTGTATGGCTATGTCAAATGAACAAATGTTCAATTCGGTTGCAATAGCTTGGAAAACAAAACAAATTTTTATACAAACACTTGTTTTCATATCGGTTGTTTGTATGGCAGCTATATGATATAGTGGTCCTATCCGGACCAAACTTTTACGAATTGTGTATGGCTATGTCAAATGAACAAATGTTTAATTCGGTTGCAATAGCTTGGAAAACAAAACAAATTTCCATACAAAGACTTGTTTTCATATCGGTCGTTTGTATGGCAGCTATATGATATAGTGGTCCTATCCGGACCAAACTTTTACGAATTGTGTATGGCTATGTCAAATGAACAAATGTTTAATTCGGTTGCAATAGCTTGGAAAACAAAACAAATTTCCATACAAAGACTTGTTTTTATATCGGTCGTTTGTATTGTAGGTATATGATATAGTGGTCCCATCCGGATCAAACTTTCACAAATCGTGTATGGCTATGTCAAATAAATAAATGTTTAATTCGGTTGCAATAGCTTGGAAAACAAAACAAATTTCCATATAAAGACTTGTTTTCATATCGGTCGTTTGTATGGCAGCTATATGATATAGTGGTCCGATCGGACCAAACTTTTACGAATTGTGTATGGCTATGTCAAATGAACAAATGTTCAATTCGGTTGCAATAGCTTGGAAAACAAAACAAATTTTTATACAAACACTTGTTTTCATATCGGTTGTTTGTATGGCAGCTATATGATATAGTGGTCCTATCCGGACCAAACTTTTACGAATTGTGTATGGCTATGTCAAATGAACAAATGTTTAATTCGGTTGCAATAGCTTGGAAAACAAAACAAATTTCCATACAAAGACTTGTTTTCATATCGGTCGTTTGTATGGCAGCTATATGATATAGTGGTCCGATCCGGACCAAACTTTCACAAATCGTGTATGGTTTATTTTGCATGAATAAACGATGAATTCGGTTGCAATAGCTTGGAAAAAAAAAAGTTTTCAATACAAAGACTTGTTTTCATTTTCGCTCGTTTGTATGGCAGCTATTAGATATAGTGGTCCAATCCGACCAAACTTTCACAAATCGTGCATGGCTATGTCAAATAAATAAATGTTTAATTTGGTTGCAATAAAATGAAAAAAAAAAAAAATCCATACAAAGACTTGTTTTTATATCGGTCGTTTGTATTGTAGGTATATGATATAGTGGTCCCATCCGGATCAAACTTTCACAAATCGTGTATGGCTATGTCAAATAAATAAATGTTTAATTCGGTTGCAATAGCTTGGAAAACAAAACAAATTTCCATACAAAGACTTGTTTTCATATCGGTCGTTTGTATGGCTGCTATATGATATAGTGGTCCGATCCGGACCAAACTTTCACAAATCGTGTATGGTTTATTTCGCATGAATAAACGATGAATTCGGTTGCAATAGCTTGGAAAAAAAAAAAGTTTTCAATACAAAGACTTGTTTTCATTTTCGCTCGTTTGTATGGCAGCTATTAGATATAGTGGTCCAATCCGACCAAACTTTCACAAATCGTGCATGGCTATGTCAAATAAATAAATGTTTAATTCGGTTGCAATAGCTTGGAAAACAAAACAAATTTCCATATAAAGACTTGTTTTCATATCGGTCGTTTGTATTGTAGGTATATGATTTAGTGGTCCCATCCGGATCAAACTTTCACAAATCGTGTATGGCTATGTCAAAAAAATAAATGTTTAATTCGGTTGCAATAGCTTGGAAAACAAAACAAATTTCCATATAAAGACTTGTTTTCATATCGGTCGTTTGTATGGCAGCTATATGATATAGTGGTCCGATCGGACAAAACTTTTACGAATTGTGTATGGCTATGTCAAATGAACAAATGTTCAATTCGGTTGCAATAGCTTGGAAAACAAAACAAATTTTTATACAAACACTTGTTTTCATATCGGTTGTTTGTATGGCAGGTATATGATATAGTGGTCCGATCGGACCAAACTTTTACGAATTGTGTATGGCTATGTCAAATGAACAAATGTTTAATTCGGTTGCAATAGCTTGGAAAACAAAACAAATTTCCATACAAAGACTTGTTTTCATATCGGTCGTTTGTATGGCAGCTATATGATATAGTGGTCCGATCGGACCAAACTTTTACGAATTGTGTATGGCTATGTCAAATGAACAAATGTTCAATTCGGTTGCAATAGCTTGGAAAACAAAACAAATTTTTATACAAACACTTGTTTTCATATCGGTTGTTTGTATGGCAGCTATATGATATAGTGGTCCTATCCGGACCAAACTTTTACGAATTGTGTATGGCTATGTCAAATGAACAAATGTTTAATTCGGTTGCAATAGCTTGGAAAACAAAACAAATTTCCATACAAAGACTTGTTTTCATATCGGTCGTTTGTATGGCAGCTATATGATATAGTGGTCCGATCGGACCAAACTTTTACGAATTGTGTATGGCTATGTCAAATGAACAAATGTTCAATTCGGTTGCAATAGCTTGGAAAACAAAACAAATTTTTATACAAACACTTGTTTTCATATCGGTTGTTTGTATGGCAGCTATATGATATAGTGGTCCTATCCGGACCAAACTTTTACGAATTGTGTATGGCTATGTCAAATGAACAAATGTTTAATTCGGTTGCAATAGCTTGGAAAACAAAACAAATTTCCATACAAAGACTTGTTTTTATATCGGTCGTTTGTATTGTAGGTATATGATATAGTGGTCCCATCCGGATCAAACTTTCACAAATCGGGTATGGCTATGTCAAATAAATAAATGTTTAATTCGGTTGCAATAGCTTGGAAAACAAAACAAATTTCCATACAAAGACTTGTTTTCATATCGGTCGTTTGTATTGTAGGTATATGATATAGTGGTCCCATCCGGATCAAACTTTCACAAATCGTGTATAGCTATGTCAAATAAATAAATGTTTAATTCGGTTGCAATAGCTTGGAAAACAAAACAAATTTCCATACAAAGACTTGTTTTCATATCGGTCGTTTGTATGGCAGCTATATGATATAGTGGTCCGATCGGACCAAACTTTTACGAATTGTGTATGGCTATGTCAAATGAACAAATGTTCAATTCGGTTGCAATAGCTTGGAAAACAAAACAAATTTTTATACAAACACTTGTTTTCATATCGGTTGTTTGTATGGCAGCTATATGATATAGTGGTCCTATCCGGACCAAACTTTTACGAATTGTGTATGGCTATGTCAAATGAACAAATGTTTAATTCGGTTGCAATAGCTTGGAAAACAAAACAAATTTCCATACAAAGACTTGTTTTTATATCGGTCGTTTGTATTGTATGTATATGATATAGTGGTCCCATCCGGATCAAACTTTCACAAATCGGGTATGGCTATGTCAAATAAATAAATGTTTAATTCGGTTGCAATAGCTTGAAAAACAAAACAAATTTCCATATAAAGACTTGTTTTCATATCGGTCGTTTGTATGGCAGCTATATGATATAGTGGTCCGATCGGACCAAACTTTTACGAATTGTGTATGGCTATGTCAAATGAACAAATGTTCAATTCGGTTGCAATAGCTTGGAAAACAAAACAAATTTTTATACAAACACTTGTTTTCATATCGGTTGTTTGTATGGCAGCTTTATGATATAGTGGTCCTATCCGGACCAAACTTTTACGAATTGTGTATGGCAATGTCAAATGAACAAATGTTTAATTCGGTTGCAATAGCTTGGAAAACAAAACAAATTTCCATACAAAGACTTGTTTTCATATCGGTCGTTTGTATGGCAGCTATATGATATAGTGGTCCGATCCGGACCAAACTTTCACAAATCGTGTATGGTTTATTTCGCATGAATAAACGATGAATTCGGTTGCAATAGCTTGGAAAAAAAAAGTTTTCAATACAAAGACTTGTTTTCATTTTCGCTCGTTTGTATGGCAGCTATTAGATATAGTGGTCCAATCCGACCAAACTTTCACAAATCGTGCATGCCTATGTCAAATAAATAAATGTTTAATTCGGTTGCAATAGCTTGGAAAACAAAACAAATTTCCATATAAAGACTTGTTTTCATATCGGTCGTTTGTATTGTAGGTATATGATATAGTGGTCCCATCCGGATCAAACTTTCACAAATCGTGTATGGCTATGTCAAATAAATAAATGTTTAATTCGGTTGCAATAGCTTGAAAAACAAAACAAATTTCCATATAAAGACTTGTTTTCATATCGGTCGTTTGTATGGCAGCTATATGATATAGTGGTCCGATCGGACCAAACTTTTACGAATTGTGTATGGCTATGTCAAATGAACAAATGTTCAATTCGGTTGCAATAGCTTGGAAAACAAAACAAATTTTTATACAAACACTTGTTTTCATATCGGTTGTTTGTATGGCAGCTATATGATATAGTGGTCCTATCCGGACCAAACTTTTACGAATTGTGTATGGCAATGTCAAATGAACAAATGTTTAATTCGGTTGCAATAGCTTGGAAAACAATACAAATTTCCATACAAAGACTTGTTTTCATATCGGTCGTTTGTATGGCAGCTATATGATATAGTGGTCCGATCCGGACCAAACTTTCACAAATCGTGTATGGTTTATTTCGCATGAATAAACGATGAATTCGGTTGCAATAGCTTGGAAAAAAAAAAGTTTTCAATACAAAGACTTGTTTTCATTTTCGCTCGTTTGTATGGCAGCTATTAGATATAGTGGTCCAATCCGACCAAACTTTCACAAATCGTGCATGGCTATGTCAAATAAATAAATGTTTAATTTGGTTGCAATAAAATGGAAAAAAAAAATTTTCCATACAGAGACTTGTTTTCATATCGGTCGTTTGTATTGTAGGTATATGATATAGTGGTCCCATCCGGATCAAACTTTCACAAATCGTGTATAGCTATGTCAAATAAATAAATGTTTAATTCGGTTGCAATAGCTTGGAAAACAAAACAAATTTCCATACAAAGACTTGTTTTCATATCGGTCGTTTGTATGGCAGCTATATGATATAGTGGTCCGATCGGACCAAACTTTTACGAATTGTGTATGGCTATGTCAAATGAACAAATGTTTAATTCGGTTGCAATAGCTTGGAAAACAAAACAAATTTCCATACAAAGACTTGTTTTTATATCGGTCGTTTGTATTGTATGTATATGATATAGTGGTCCCATCCGGATCAAACTTTCACAAATCGGGTATGGCTATGTCAAATAAATAAATGTTTAATTCGGTTGCAATAGCTTGGAAAACAAAACAAATTTCCATACAAAGACTTGTTTTCATATCGGTCGTTTGTATGGCAGCTATATGATATAGTGGTCCGATCCGGACCAAACCTTCACAAATCGTGTATGGTTTATTTCGCATGAATAAACGATAAATTCGGTTGCACTAGCTTGGAAAAAAAAAAGTTTTCAATACAAAGACTTGTTTTCATTTTCGCTCGTTTGTATGGCAGCTATTAGATATAGTGGTCCAATCCGACCAAACTTTCACAAATCGTGCATGGCTATGTCAAATAAATAAATGTTTAATTCGGTTGCAATAGCTTGGAAAACAAAACAAATTTCCATATAAAGACTTGTTTTCATATCGGTCGTTTGTATTGTAGGTATATGATATAGTGGTCCCATCCGGATCAAACTTTCACAAATCGTGTATGGCTATGTCAAATAAATAAATGTTTAATTCGGTTGCAATAGCTTGAAAAACAAAACAAATTTCCATATAAAGACTTGTTTTCATATCGGTCGTTTGTATGGCAGCTATATGATATAGTGGTCCGATCGGACCAAACTTTTACGAATTGTGTATGGCTATGTCAAATGAACAAATGTTCAATTCGGTTGCAATAGCTTGGAAAACAAAACAAATTTTTATACAAACACTTGTTTTCATATCGGTTGTTTGTATGGCAGCTATATGATATAGTGGTCCTATCCGGACCAAACTTTTACGAATTGTGTATGGCAATGTCAAATGAACAAATGTTTAATTCGGTTGCAATAGCTTGGAAAACAAAACAAATTTCCATACAAAGACTTGTTTTCATATCGGTCGTTTGTATGGCAGCTATATGATATAGTGGTCCGATCCGGACCAAACTTTCACAAATCGTGTATGGTTTATTTCGCATGAATAAACGATGAATTCGGTTGCAATAGCTTGGAAAAAAAAAGTTTTCAATACAAAGACTTGTTTTCATTTTCGCTCGTTTGTATGGCAGCTATTAGATATAGTGGTCCAATCCGACCAAACTTTCACAAATCGTGCATGGCTATGTCAAATAAATAAATGTTGAATTCGGTTGCAATAAGTTGGAAAACAAAAAAATTTTCCATACAAAGACTTGTTTTCATTTTCGCTCGTTTGTATGGCAGCTATTAGATATAGTGGTCCGATCCGGACCAAACTTTCACAAATCGTGCATGGCTATGTCAAATAAATAAATGTTTAATTCGGTTGCAATAGCTTGGAAAACAAAACAAATTTCCATACAAAGACTTGTTTTCATATCGGTCGTTTGTATGGCAGCTATATGATATAGAGGTCCGATCCGGACCAAACTTTCACAAATCGTGTACGGTTTATTTCGCATGAATAAACGTTGAATTCGGATGCAATAGCTTGGAAAACAAAAAAGTTTTCAATACAAAGACTTGTTTTCATTTTCGCTCGTTTGTATGGCAGCTATTAGATATAGTGGTCCGATTCGGACCAAACTTTCACAAATCGTGCAGGGCTATGTCAAATGAATAAATGTTGAATTCGGTTGCAATAAGTTGGAAAACAAAAAAATTTTCCATACAAAGACTTGTTTTCATTTTCGCTCGTTTGTATGGCAGCTATTAGATATAGTGGTCCGATCCGGACCAAACTTTCACAAATCGTGCATGGCTATGTCAAATAAATAAATGTTTAATTCGGTTGCAATAGCTTGGAAAACAAAACAAATTTCCATATAAAGACTTGTTTTCATATCGGTTGTTTGTATGGCAGCTATATGATATAGTGGTCCGATCCGGACCAAACTTTAACGAATTGTGTATGGCTATGTCAAATGAAGAAATGTTTAATTCGGTTGCAATAGCTTGGAAAACAAAACAAATTTCCATACAAAGACTTGTTTTCATATCGGTCGTTTGTATGGCAGCTATATGATATCGTGTATGGCTATGTCAAATAAATAAATGTTTAATACAGTTGCAATAGCTTGGAAAACAAAACAAATTTCCATATGAAGACTTGTTTTCATTTTCGCTCGTTTGTATGGCAGCTATTAGAGATAGTGGTCCGATCCGGACCAAACTTTCACAAATCGTGCATGGCTATGTCAAATAATTAAATGTTTAATTCGGTTGCAATAGCTTGGAAAACAAAACAAATTTCCATATAAAGACTTGTTTTCATATCGGTCGTTTGTATGGCAGCTATATGATATAGTGGTCCGATCGGACAAAACTTTTACGAATTGTGTATGGCTATGTCAAATGAACAAATGTTCAATTCGGTTGCAATAGCTTGGAAAACAAAACAAATTTTTATACAAACACTTGTTTTCATATCGGTTGTTTGTATGGCAGGTATATGATATAGTGGTCCTATCCGGACCAAACTTTTACGAATTGTGTATGGCTATGTCAAATGAACAAATGTTTAATTCGGTTGCAATAGCTTGGAAAACAAAACAAATTTCCATACAAAGACTTGTTTTCATATCGGTCGTTTGTATGGCAGCTATATGATATAGTGGTCCGATCGGACCAAACTTTTACGAATTGTGTATGGCTATGTCAAATGAACAAATGTTCAATTCGGTTGCAATAGCTTGGAAAACAAAACAAATTTTTATACAAACACTTGTTTTCATATCGGTTGTTTGTATGGCAGCTATATGATATAGTGGTCCTATCCGGACCAAACTTTTACGAATTGTGTATGGCTATGTCAAATGAATAAATGTTTAATACAGTTGCAATAGCTTGAAAAACAAAACAAATTTCCATATGAAGACTTGTTTTCATATCGGTCGTTTGTATGGCAGCTATATGATATAGTGGTCCGATCCGGACCAAACTTTCACAAATCGTGTATGGTTTATTTCGCATGAATAAACGATGAATTCGGTTGCAATAGCTTGGAAAAAAAAAAGTTTTCAATACAAAGACTTGTTTTCATTTTCGCTCGTTTGTATGGCAGCTATTAGATATAGTGGTCCAATCCGACCAAACTTTCACAAATCGTGCATGGCTATGTCAAATAAATAAATGTTGAATTTGGTTGCAATAAAATGAAAAAAAAAAAAAAATCCATACAAAGACTTGTTTTTATATCGGTCGTTTGTATTGTAGGTATATGATATAGTGGTCCCATCCGGATCAAACTTCCACAAATCGTGTATAGCTATGTCAAATAAATAAATGTTTAATTCGGTTGCAATAGCTTGGAAAACAAAACAAATTTCCATACAAAGACTTGTTTTCATATCGGTCGTTTGTATGGCAGCTATATGATATAGTGGTCCGATCCGGACCAAACTTTCACAAATCGTGTATGGTTTATTTCGCATGAATAAACGTTGAATTCGGATGCAATAGCTTGGAAAACAAAAAAGTTTTCAATACCAAGACTTGTTTTCATTTTCGCTCGTTTGTATGGCAGCTATTAGATATAGTGGTCCGATCCGGACCAAACTTTCACAAATCGTGCAGGGCTATGTCAAATGAATAAATGTTGAATTCGGTTGCAATAAGTTGGAAAACAAAAAAATTTTCCATACAAAGACTTGTTTTCATTTTCGCTCGTTTGTATGGCAGCTATTAGATATAGTGGTCCGATCCGGACCAAACTTTCACAAATCGTGCATGGCTATGTCAAATAAATAAACGTTTAATTCGGTTGCAATAGCTTGGAAAACAAAACAAATTTCCATATAAAGACTTGTTTTCATATCGGTTGTTTGTATGGCAGCTATATGATATAGTGGTCCGATCCGGACCAAACTTTAACGAATTGTGTATGGCTATGTCAAATGAACAAATGTTTAATTCGGTTGCAATAGCTTGGAAAACAAAACAAATTTCCATACAAAGACTTGTTTTCATATCGGTCGTTTGTATGGCAGCTATATGATATCGTGTATGGCTATGTCAAATAAATAAATGTTTAATACAGTTGCAATAGCTTGGAAAACAAAACAAATTTCCATATGAAGACTTGTTTTCATTTTCGCTCGTTTGTATGGCAGCTATTAGAGATAGTGGTCCGATCCGGACCAAACTTTCACAAATCGTGCATGGCTATGTCAAATAATTAAATGTTTAATTCGGTTGCAATAGCTTGGAAAACAAAACAAATTTCCATATAAAGACTTGTTTTCATATCGGTTGTTTGTATGGCAGCTATATGATATAGTAGTCCAATCCGGACCAAACTTTCACAAATCGTGTATGGCTATGTCAAATGAATAAATGTTTAATACAGTTGCAATAGCTTGGAAAACAAAACAAATTTCCATATGAAGACTTGTTTTCATATCGGTCGTTTGTATGGCAGCTATTAGATATAGTGGTCCGATCCAGACCAAACTTTCACAAATCGTGCATAGCTATGTCAAATAAATAAATGTTTAATACAGTTGCAATAGCTTGGAAAACAAAACAAATTTCCATATAAAGACTTGTTTTCATATCGGTTGTTTGTATGGCAGCTATATGATATAGTGGTCCGATCCGGACCAAACTTTCACAAATCGTGTAAGGCTATGTCAAATAAATAAATGTTTAATACAGTTGCAATAGCTTGGAAAACAAAACAAATTTCCATATAAAGACTTGTTTTCTTATCGGTTGTTTGTATGGCAGCTATATGATATAGTGGTCCGATCCGGACCAAACTTTAACGAATTGTGTATGGCTATGTCAAATGAACAAATGTTTATTTCGGTTGCAATAGCTTGGAAAACAAAACAAATTTCCATACAAAGACTTGTTTTCATATCGGTCGTTTGTATGGCAGCTATATGATATAGTGGTCCGATCCGGACCAAACTTTTACGAATTGTGTATGGCTATTTCAAATAAACAAATGTTTAATTCGGTTGCAATAGCTTGGAAAACAAAACAAATTTCCATACAAAGACTTGATTTCATATTGGTCGTTTGTATGGCAGCTATATGATATAGTGGTCCGATCCGGACCAAACTTTCACAAATCGTGTATGGCTATGTCAGGTGAATAAATGTTCAAGTCAGTTGCAATAGCTTGGAAAACAAAACAAATTTCCATATAAACCCTTGTTTTCATATCGGTCGTTTGTATGGCAGCTATATGATATAGTGGTCCGATCGGACCGGATCCGGACTTTCACAAATCGTGTATGGCTATGTCAAATGCACAAATGTTTAATTCTGTTGCAATAGCTTGGAAAACAAAAAGTTTCCCATACAAAGACATGTTTTCATATCGGTCGTTTGTATGGCAGCTATATGATATAGTGGTCCGATCCGGACCAAACTTTCACAAATCGTGCATGGCTATGTCAAATAAATAAATGTTGAAATCAGTTGCAATAGTTGGAAAACAAAAAAAGTTTCCCATACAAAGACTCATATCGGTCGTTTGTATTACAGCTCTGTGATATAGTGGTCCGATCCGGACCAAACTTTTACAAATTGTGTGTGGCTATGTTAAATGAATAAATTTTCAATTCGGTTGCAAAAGCTTGGAAAACAAAAAAAGTTTTCCATACAAAGACTTGTTTTCACATCGGTCGTTTGTATGACAGCTCTGTGATATAGTGGTCCGATCAGGACCAAACTTTTACAAATTGTGACAGGCTATGTCGGATGAATAAATGTTTAAGTCGGTTGCGATAGCTTGGAGAACAAAAAAGTTTCCCATACAAAGATTTGTTTTCATATCGGTCGTTTGTATGACAGCTCTGTGATATAGTGGTCCGATCAGGACTAAACTTTTACAAATTGTGTATGGCTAAATCGCATGAATAAATGTTCAAGTCGGTTGCGATAGCTTGGAGAACAAAAAAGTTTTCCGTACAAAGACTTGTTTTCATATTGGTCGTTTGTATGACAGCTCTGTGATATAGTAGTCCGATCCGGACCAAACTTCTACAAATCGTGTATGGCTTTGTTAAATGAATAAATTTTCAATTCGGTTGCAATAGCTTGGAAAACAAAAAAGTTTTCCATACAAAGACTTGTTTTCATATCGGTCGTTTGTATGACAGCTCTGTGATATAGTGGTCCGATCCCGACCAAACTTTTACAAATTGTGAGTGGCTGTGTTAAATGAATAAATTTTCAATTCGGTTGCAATAGCTTGGAAAACAAAAAAGTTTTCCATACAAAGACTTGTTTTCATATCGGTCGTTTGTATGACAGCTCTGTGATATAGTGGTCGGATCGGGACCAAAGTTTCACAAATTGTGTATAGCTAAGTTGGATGAATAAATGTTCAAGTCGGTTGCGATACCTTGGAGAACAAAAAAGTTTTCAGTACAAACACTTGTTTTCATTTTCGCTCGTTTGTATGGCAGCTATTAGATACAGTGGTCCGATCCGGACCAAACTTTCACAAATCGTGCATGGCTATGTCAAATGAATAAATGTTGAATTCGGTTGCATGAAGTTGGAAAACAAAAAAATTTTCCATACAAAGACTTGTTTTCATTTTCGCTCGTTTGTATGGCAGCTGTTAGATGTAGTGGTCCGATCCAGACCAAACTTTCACAAATCGTGCATGGCTATGTCAAATAAATAAATGTTTAATTCGGTTGCAATAGCTTGGAAAACAAAACAAATTTCCATATAAAGACTTGTTTTCATATCGGTCGTTTGTATGACAGCTCTGTGATAAAGTGCTCTAATCCAGACCAAACTTTTACAAATCGTGTATGGCTATGTCAAATGAATAAATGTTGAATTCGGTTGCAATAGCTTGGAAAACAAAACAAATTTTCATACAAACACTTGTTTTCATATCGGTTGTTTGTATGGCAGCTATATGATATAGTGGTCCGATCCGGACCAAACTTTTACAAATCGTGTACGGTTTATTCGCATGAATAAACGTTGAATTTGGTTGCAATAGCTTGGAAAAAAAAATATGATATAGTGGTCCGATCCGGACCAAACTTTTACGAATTGTGTATGGCTATGTCAAATGAACAAATGTTTAATTCGGTTGCAATAGCTTGGAAAACAAAACAAGTTTCTATACAAAGACTTGTTTTCATATCGGTCGTTTGTATGGCAGCTATATGATATAGTGGTCCGATCCGGACCAAACTTTCACAAATCGTGTATGGTTTATTTCGCATGAATAGACGTTGAATTCGGTTGCAATAGCTTGGAAAACAAAAAAGTTTTCAATACAAAGACTTGTTTTCATTTTCGCTCGTTTGTATGGCAGCTATTAGATATAGTGGTCCGATCCGACCAAACTTTCACAAATCGTGCATGGCTATGTCAAATAAATAAATGTTTAATTCGGTTGCAATAGCTTGGAAAACAAAACAAATTTCCATACAAAGACTTGTTTTCATATCGATCGTTTGTATGGCAGCTATATGATATAGTGGTCCGATCGGACCGGATCCGGACTTTCACAAATCGTGTATGGCTATGTCAAATGCACAAATGTTTAATTCTGTTGCAATAGCTTGGAAAAACAAAAGTTTCCCATACAAAGACTTGTTTTCATATCGGTTGTTTGTATGGCAGCTATATGATATAGTGGTCCGATCCGGACCAAACTTTTACGAATTGTGTATGGCTATGTCAAATGAACAAATGTTTAATTCGGTTGCAATAGCTTGGAAAACAAAACAAGTTTCCATACAAAGACTTGTTTTCATATCGGTCGTTTGTATGGCAGCTATATGATATAGTGGTCCGATCCGGACCAAACTTTCACAAATCGTGTATTGTTTATTTCGCATGAATAGACGTTGAATTCGGTTGCAATAGCTTGGAAAACAAAAAAGTTTTCAATACAAAGACTTGTTTTCATTTTCGCTCGTTTGTATGGCAGCTATTAGATATAGTGGTCCGATCCGGACCAAACTTTTACAAATCGTGCATGGCTATGTCAAATAAATAAATGTTGAATTTGGTTGCAATAAAATGGAAAAAAAAATTTTCCATACAGAGACTTGTTTTCATATCGGACGTTTGTATGGCAGCTATATGATATAGTGGTCCGATCGGACCGGATCCGGACTTTCACAAATCGTGTATGGCTATGTCAAATGCACAAATGTTTAATTCTGTTGCAATAGCTTGGAAAACAAAAGTTTCCCATACAAAGACTTGTTTTCATATCGGTTGTTTGTATGGCAGCTATATGATATAGTGGTCCGATCCGGACCAAACTTTTACGAATTGTGTATGGCTATGTCAAATGAACAAATGTTTAATTCGGTTGCAATAGCTTGGAAAACAACAAAGTTTTCAATACAAAGACTTGTTTTCATTTTCGCTCGTTTGTATGGCAGAACTTTCACAAATCGTGCATGGCTATGTCAAATAAATAAATGTTGAATTTGGTTGCAATAAAATGGAACAAAAAAAATTTTCCATACAGAGACGGTCGTTTGTATTGTAGGTATATGATATAGTGGTCCCATCCGGATCAAACTTTCACAAATCGTGTATGGCTGTGTCAAATATATAAATGTTTAATTCGGTTGCAATAGCTTGGAAAACAAAACAAATTTCCATACAAAGACTTGTTTTCATATCGGTCGTTTGTATGGCAGCTATATGATATAGTGGTCCGATCCGGACCAAACTTTCACAAATCGTGCATGGCTATTTCAAATAATTAAATGTTTAATTCGGTTGCAATAAGTTGGAAAACAAAAAAAATTTTCCATACAAGGACTTGTTTTCATTTTCGCTCGTTTGTATGGCAGCTATTAGATATAGTGGTCCGATCCGGACCAAACTTTCACAAATCGTGCATGGCTATGTCAAATAAATAAATTTTGAATTTGGTTGCAATAAAATAGAAAAAAAAATTTTCCATACAAAGACTTGTTTTCATTTTCGCTCGTTTGTATGGCAGCTATTAGATATAGTGGTCCGATCCGGACCAAACTTTCACAAATCGTGCATGGCTATGTCAAATAAATAAATGTTTAATTCGGTTGCAATAGCTTGGAAAACAAAACAAATTTCCATACAAAGACTTGTTTTCATATCGATCGTTTGTATGGCAGCTATATGATATAGTGGTCCGATCGGACCGGATCCGGACTTTCACAAATCGTGTATGGCTATGTCAAATGCACAAATGTTTAATTCTGTTGCAATAGCTTGGAAAACAAAAGTTTCCCATACAAAGACTTGTTTTCATATCGGTTGTTTGTATGGCAGCTATATGATATAGTGGTCCGATCCGGACCAAACTTTTACGAATTGTGTATGGCTATGTCAAATGAACAAATGTTTAATTCGGTTGCAATAGCTTGGAAAACAAAACAAGTTTCCATACAAAGACTTGTTTTCATATCGGTCGTTTGTATGGCAGCTATATGATATAGTGGTCCGATCCGGACCAAACTTTCACAAATCGTGTATTGTTTATTTCGCATGAATAGACGTTGAATTCGGTTGCAATAGCTTGGAAAACAAAAAAGTTTTCAATACAAAGACTTGTTTTCATTTTCGCTCGTTTGTATGGCAGCTATTAGATATAGTGGTCCGATCCGGACCAAACTTTTACAAATCGTGCATGGCTATGTCAAATAAATAAATGTTGAATTTGGTTGCAATAAAATGGAAAAAAAAAATTTTCCATACAGAGACTTGTTTTCATATCGGACGTTTGTATGGCAGCTATATGATATAGTGGTCCGATCGGACCGGATCCGGACTTTCACAAATCGTGTATGGCTATGTCAAATGCACAAATGTTTAATTCTGTTGCAATAGCTTGGAAAACAAAAGTTTCCCATACAAAGACTTGTTTTCATATCGGTTGTTTGTATGGCAGCTATATGATATAGTGGTCCGATCCGGACCAAACTTTTACGAATTGTGTATGGCTATGTCAAATGAACAAATGTTTAATTCGGTTGCAATAGCTTGGAAAACAACAAAGTTTTCAATACAAAGACTTGTTTTCATTTTCGCTCGTTTGTATGGCAGAACTTTCACAAATCGTGCATGGCTATGTCAAATAAATAAATGTTGAATTTGGTTGCAATAAAATGGAACAAAAAAAAATTTTCCATACAGAGACGGTCGTTTGTATTGTAGGTATATGATATAGTGGTCCCATCCGGATCAAACTTTCACAAATCGTGTATGGCTGTGTCAAATATATAAATGTTTAATTCGGTTGCAATAGCTTGGAAAACAAAACAAATTTCCATACAAAGACTTGTTTTCATATCGGTCGTTTGTATGGCAGCTATATGATATAGTGGTCCGATCCGGACCAAACTTTCACAAATCGTGCATGGCTATTTCAAATAATTAAATGTTTAATTCGGTTGCAATAAGTTGGAAAACAAAAAAATTTTCCATACAAGGACTTGTTTTCATTTTCGCTCGTTTGTATGGCAGCTATTAGATATAGTGGTCCGATCCGGACCAAACTTTCACAAATCGTGCATGGCTATGTCAAATAAATAAATTTTGAATTTGGTTGCAATAAAATAGAAAAAAAAAATTTTCCATACAAAGACTTGTTTTCATTTTCGCTCGTTTGTATGGCAGCTATTAGATATAGTGGTCCGATCCGGACCAAACTTTCACAAATCGTGCATGGCTATGTTAAATGGATAAATTTTTTAATTCGGTTGCAATAGCTTGGAAAACAAAAAAGTTTTCCATACAAAGACTTGTTTTCATTTTCGCTCGTTTGTATGGCAGCTATTAGATATAGTGGTCCGATCCGGACCAAACTTTCACAAATCGTGCATGGCTAGGTTAAATGGATAAATTTTTAATTCGGTTGCAATAGCTTGGAAAACAAAAAAAGTTTTCCATACAAAGACTTGTTTTCATTTTCGCTCGTTTGTATGGCAGCTATTAGATATAGTGGTCCGATCCGGACCAAACTTTCACAAATCGTGCATGGCTATGTCAAATAAATAAATTTTGAATTCGGTTGCAATAAGTTGGTAAACAAAAAAATTTTCCATACAAAGACTTGTTTTCATTTTCGCTCGTTTGTATGGCAGCTATTAGATATAGTGGTCCGATCCGGACCAAACTTTCACAAATCGTGCATGGCTATGTCAAAAAAATTAAATGTTAAATTCGGTTGCAATAGCTTGGAAAACAAAACAAATTTCCATACAAAGACTTGTTTTCATATCGGTCGTTTGTATGGCAGCTATATGATATTCTGGTCCGATCCGGACCAAACTTTCACAAATCGTGCATGGCTATTTCAAATAATTAAATGTTTAATTCGGTTGCAATAAGTTGGAAAACAAAAAAATTTTCCATACAAAGACTTGTTTTCATTTTCGCTCGTTTGTATGGCAGCTATTAGATATAGTGGTCCGATCCGGACCAAACTTTCACAAATCGTGCATGGCTATGTCAAATAAATAAATTTTGAATTTGGTTGCAATAAAATAGAAAAAAAAAATTTTCCATACAAAGACTTGTTTTCATTTTCGCTCGTTTGTATGGCAGCTATTAGATATAGTGGTCCGATCCGGACCAAACTTTCACAAATCGTGCATGGCTAGGTTAAATGGATAAATTTTTAATTCGGTTGCAATAGCTTGGAAAACAAAAAAGTTTTCCATACAAAGACTTGTTTTCATTTTCGCTCGTTTGTATGGCAGCTATTAGATATAGTGGTCCGATCCGGACCAAACTTTCACAAATCGTGCATGGCTATGTCAAATAAATAAATTTTGAATTTGCTTCGCAATAAAATAGAAAAAAAAAATGTTCAATACAAAGACTTGTTTTCATTTTCGCTCGTTTGTATGGCAGCTATTAGATATAGTGGTCCGATCCGGACCAAAGTTTCACAAATCGTGCATGGCTATGTCAAATAAATAAATTTTGAATTTGGTTGCAATAAAATAGAAAAAAAAAATTTTCCATACAAAGACTTGTTTTCATTTTCGCTCGTTTGTATGGCAGCTATTAGATATAGTGGTCCGATCCGGACCAAACTTTCACAAATCGTGCATGGCTAGGTTAAATGGATAAATTTTTAATTCGGTTGCAATAGCTTGGAAAACAAAAAAGTTTCCATACAAAGACTTGTTTTCATTTTCGCTCGTTTGTATGGCAGCTATTAGATATAGTGGTCCGATCCGGACCAAACTTTCACAAATCGTGCATGGCTAGGTTAAATGGATAAATTTTTAATTCGGTTGCAATAGCTTGGAAAACAAAAAAGTTTTCCATACAAAGACTTGTTTTCATTTTCGCTCGTTTGTATGGCAGCTATTAGATATAGTGGTCCGATCCGGACCAAACTTTCACAAATCGTGCATGGCTATGTCAAATAAATAAATTTTGAATTCGGTTGCAATAAGTTGGTAAACAAAAAAAATTTTCCGTACAAAGACTTGTTTTCATTTTCGCTCGTTTGTATGGCAGCTATTAGATATAGTGGTCCGATCCGGACCAAACTTTCACAAATCGTGCATGGCTATGTCAAATAAATAAATTTTGAATTTGGTTGCAATAAAATAGAAAAAAAAAATTTTCAATACAAAGACTTGTTTTCATTTTCGCTCGTTTGTATGGCAGCTATTAGATATAGTGGTCCCATCCGAATCAAACTTTCACAAATCGTGTATGGCTGTGTCAAATATATAAATGTTTAATTCGGTTGCAATAGCTTGGAAAACAAAACAAATTTCCATACAAAGACTTGTTTTCATATCGGTCGTTTGTATGGCAGCTATATGATATAGTGGTCCGATCCGGACCAAACTTTCACAAATCGTGCATGGCTATTTCAAATAATTAAATGTTTAATTCGGTTGCAATAAGTTGGAAAACAAAAAAATTTTCCATACAAGGACTTGTTTTCATTTTCGCTCGTTTGTATGGCAGCTATTAGATATAGTGGTCCGATCCGGACCAAACTTTTACAAATCGTGCATGGCTATGTCAAATAAATAAATTTTGAATTTGGTTGCAATAAAATAGAAAAAAAAAATTTTCAATACAAAGACTTGTTTTCATTTTCGCTCGTTTGTATGGCAGCTATTAGATATAGTGGTCCGATCCGGACCAAACTTTTACAAATCGTGCATGGCTATGTCAAATAAATAAATGTTGAATTTGGTTGCAATAAAATGGAAAAAAAAATTTTCCATACAGAGACTTGTTTTCATATCGGACGTTTGTATTGTAGGTATATGATATAGTGGTCCCATCCGGATCAAACTTTCACAAATCGTGTATGGTTTATTTTGCATGAATAAACGTTGAATTCGGTTGCAATAGCTTGGAAAACAAAAAAAGTTTTCAATACAAAGACTTGTTTTCATATTGGTCATTTGTATGGCAGCTATTAGATATAGTGGTCCGATCCGGACCAAACTTTCACAAATCGTGCACGGCTATGTCAAATAAATAAATGTTTAATTCGGTTGCAATAGCTTGGAAAACAAAACAAATTTCCATACAAAGACTTGTTTTCATATCGATCGTTTGTATGGCAGCTATATGATATAGTGGTAAGATCGGACCGGATCCGGACTTTCACAAATCGTGTATGGCTATGTCAAATGCACAAATGTTTAATTCTGTTGCAATAGCTTGGAAAACAAAAGTTTCCCATACAAAGACTTGTTTTCATATCGGTTGTTTGTATGGCAGCTATATGATATAGTGGTCCGATCCGGACCAAACTTTTACGAATTGTGTATGGCTATGTCAAATGAACAAATGTTTAATTCGGTTGCAATAGCTTGGAAAACAAAAAAGTTTTCAATACAAAGACTTGTTTTCATTTTCGCTCGTTTGTATGGCAGAACTTTCACAAATCGTGCATGGCTATGTCAAATAAATAAATGTTGAATTTGGTTGCAATAAAATGGAACAAAAAAAATTTTCCATACAGAGACGGTTCGTTTGTATTGTAGGTATATGATATAGTGGTCCCATCCGGATCAAACTTTCACAAATCGTGTATGGCTGTGTCAAATATATAAATGTTTAATTCGGTTGCAATAGCTTGGAAAACAAAACAAATTTCCATACAAAGACTTGTTTTCATATCGGTCGTTTGTATGGCAGCTATATGATATAGTGGTCCGATCCGGACCAAACTTTCACAAATCGTGCATGGCTATTTCAAATAATTAAATGTTTAATTCGGTTGCAATAAGTTGGAAAACAAAAAATTTTCCATACAAGGACTTGTTTTCATTTTCGCTCGTTTGTATGGCAGCTATTAGATATAGTGGTCCGATCCGGACCAAACTTTCACAAATCGTGCATGGCTATGTCAAATAAATAAATTTTGAATTTGGTTGCAATAAAATAGAAAAAAAAAATTTTCCATACAAAGACTTGTTTTCATTTTCGCTCGTTTGTATGGCAGCTATTAGATATAGTGGTCCGATCCGGACCAAACTTTCACAAATCGTGCATGGCTATGTCAAATAAATAAATTTTGAATTCGGTTGCAATAAGTTGGTAAACAAAAAATTTTCCATACAAAGACTTGTTTTCATTTTCGCTCGTTTGTATGGCAGCTATTAGATATAGTGGTCCGATCCGGACCAAACTTTCACAAATCGTGCATGGCTATGTCAAAAAAATTAAATGTTAAATTCGGTTGCAATAGCTTGGAAAACAAAACAAATTTCCATACAAAGACTTGTTTTCATATCGGTCGTTTGTATGGCAGCTATATGATATGGTGGTCCGATCCAGACCAAACTTTCACAAATCGTGTATGGCTATGCTAAATGGATAAATTTTTAATTCGGTTGCAATAGCTTGGAAAACAAAAAAGTTTTCCATACAAAGACTTGTTTTCATTTTCGCTCGTTTGTATGGCAGCTATTAGATATAGTGGTCCGATCCGGACCAAACTTTCACAAATCGTGCATGGCTATGTCAAATAAATAAATGTTGAATTTGGTTGCAATAAAATGGAAAAAAAAATTTTCCATACAGAGACTTGTTTTCATATCGGACGTTTGTATTGTAGGTATATGATATAGTGGTCCCATCCGGATCAAACTTTCACAAATCGTGTATGGTTTATTTTGCATGAATAAACGTTGAATTCGGTTGCAATAGCTTGGAAAACAAAAAAGTTTTCAATACAAAGACTTGTTTTCATATTGGTCGTTTGTATGGCAGCTATTAGATATAGTGGTCCGATCCGGACCAAACTTTCACAAATCGTGCACGGCTATGTCAAATAAATAAATGTTTAATTCGGTTGCAACAGCTTGGAAAACAAAACAAATTTCCATACAAAGACTTGTTTTCATATCGATCGTTTGTATGGCAGCTATATGATATAGTGGTCCGATCGGACCGGATCCGGACTTTCACAAATCGTGTATGGCTATGTCAAATGCACAAATGTTTAATTCTGTTGCAATAGCTTGGAAAACAAAAGTTTCCCATACAAAGACTTGTTTTCATATCGGTTGTTTGTATGGCAGCTATATGATATAGTGGTCCGATCCGGACCAAACTTTTACGAATTGTGTATGGCTATGTCAAATGAACAAATGTTTAATTCGGTTGCAATAGCTTGGAAAACAAAAAAGTTTTCAATACAAAGACTTGTTTTCATTTTCGCTCGTTTGTATGGCAGAAATTAGATATAGTGGTCCGATCCGGACCAAACTTTCACAAATCGTGCATGGCTATGTCAAATAAATAAATGTTGAATTTGGTTGCAATAAAATGGAACAAAAAAAATTTTCCATACAGAGACGGTCGTTTGTATTGTAGGTATATGATATAGTGGTCCCATCCGGATCAAACTTTCACAAATCGTGTATGGCTGTGTCAAATATATAAATGTTTAATTCGGTTGCAATAGCTTGGAAAACAAAAACAAATTTCCATACAAAGACTTGTTTTCATATCGGTCGTTTGTATGGCAGCTATATGATATAGTGGTCCGATCCGGACCAAACTTTCACAAATCGTGCATGGCTATTTCAAATAAATAAATGTTTAATTCGGTTGCAATAAGTTGGAAAACAAAAAAATTTTCCATACAAAGACTTGTTTTCATTTTCGCTCGTTTGTATGGCAGCTATTAGATATAGTGGTCCGATCCGGACCAAACTTTCACAAATCGTGCATGGCTATGTCAAATAAATAAATTTTGAATTTGGTTGCAATAAAATAGAAAAAAAAATTTTCCATACAAAGACTTGTTTTCATTTTCGCTCGTTTGTATGGCAGCTATTAGATATAGTGGTCCGATCCGGACCAAACTTTCACAAATCGTGCATGGCTATGTTAAATGGATAAATTTTTAATTCGGTTGCAATAGCTTGGAAAACAAAAAAGTTTTCCATACAAAGACTTGTTTTCATTTTCGCTCGTTTGTATGGCAGCTATTAGATATAGTGGTCCGATCCGGACCAAACTTTCACAAATCGTGCATGGCTATGTCAAATAAATAAATGTTGAATTCGGTTGCAATAAGTTGGAAAACAAAAAAATTTTCCATACAAAGACTTGTTTTCATTTTCGCTCGTTTGTATGGCAGCTATTAGATATAGTGGTCCGATCCGGACCAAACTTTCACAAATCGTGCATGGCTATGTTAAATGGATAAATTTTTAATTCGGTTGCAATAGCTTGGAAAACAAAAAAGTTTTCCATACAAAGACTTGTTTTCATATCGGTCGTTTGTATGGCAGCTATATGATATAGTGATACCGATCCGGATCAAACTTTCACAAATCGTGTATGACTATGTCAAATAAATAAGTGTTTAATACAGTTGCAATAGCTTGGAAAACAAAACAAATTTCCATACAAAGACTTGTTTTCATATCGGTCGTTTGTATGGCAGCTATATGATATAGTGGTCCGATCGGACCGGATCCGGACTTTCACAAATCGTGTATGGCTATGTCAAATGCACAAATGTTTAATTCTGTTGCAATAGCTTGGAAAACAAAAAGTTTCCCGTACAAAGACATGTTTTCATATCGGTCGTTTGTATGGCAGCTATATGATATAGTGGTCCGATGCGGCCCAAACTTTCACGAATCGTGTATGGCAATGCCAAATAAATAAATGTTGCATTCAGTTGCAATAGTTGGAAAACAAAAAAGTTTCCCATACAAAGACATGTTTTCATTTCGGTCGTTTGTATGGCAGCTATATGATATAGTGGTCCGATCCGGACCAAACTTTCATAAATCGTGTATTGCAATGCCGAATAAATAAATGTTGAATTCAGTTGCGATAGTTGGAAAACAAAAAAGTTTTCCATACAAAGACTTGTTTACATATCGGTCGTTTGTATGACAGCTCCGTGATATAGTAGTCCGATCCGGACCAAACTTTTACAAATTGTGAATGGCTAAGTCGGATGAATAAATTTTCAATTCGGTTGCAATAGCTTGGAAAACAAAAAGTTTCCCATACAAAGACATGTTTTCATATCGGTCGTTTGTATGGCAACTATATGATATAGTGGTCCGATCCGGCCAAAACTTTCACAAATCGTGTATGGCAATGCCAAATAAATAAATGTTGCATTCAGTTGCAATAGTTGGAAAACAAAAAAGTTTCCCATACAAAGACATGTTTTCATATCGGTCATTTGTATGGCAGCTATATGATATGGTGGTCCGATCCGGACCAAACTTTCACAAATCGTGCATGGCTATGTCAAATAAATAAATGTTTAATTCGGTTGCAATAGCTTGGAAAACAAAACAAATTTCCATATAAAGACTTGTTTTCATATCGGTCGTTTGTATTGTAGGTATATGATATAGTGGTCCGATCCGGACCAAACTTTCACAAATCGTGTACGGTTTATTTCGCATGAACAGACGTTGAATTCGGTTGCAATAGCTTGGAAAACAAAAAAGTTTTCAATACAAAGACTTGTTTTCATTTTCGCTCGTTTGTATGGCAGCTATTAGATATAGTGGTCCGATCCGGACCAAACTTTCACAAATCGTGCATGGCTATGTCAAATAAATAAATGTTTAATTCGGTTGCAATAGCTTGGAAAACAAAACAAATTTCCATACAAAGACTTGTTTTCATATCGATCGTTTGTATGGCAGCTATATGATATAGTGGTCCGATCGGACCGGATCCGGACTTTCACAAATCGTGTATGGCTATGTCAAATGCACAAATGTTTAATTCTGTTGCAATAGCTTGGAAAACAAAAGTTTCCCATACAAAGACTTGTTTTCATATCGGTTGTTTGTATGGCAGCTATATGATATAGTGGTCCGATCCGGACCAAACTTTTACGAATTGTGTATGGCTAAGTCAAATGAACAAATGTTTAATTCGGTTGCAATAGCTTGGAAAACAAAAAAGTTTTCAATACAAAGACTTGTTTTCATTTTCGCTCGTTTGTATGGCAGAAATTAGATATAGTGGTCCGATCCGACCAAACTTTCACAAATCGTGCATGGCTATGTCAAATAAATAAATGTTGAATTTGGTTGCAATAAAATGGAACAAAAAAAATTTTCCATACAGAGACGGTCGTTTGTATTGTAGGTATATGATATAGTGGTCCCATCCGGATCAAACTTTCACAAATCGTGTATGGCTGTGTCAAATATATAAATGTTTAATTCGGTTGCAATAGCTTGGAAAACAAAACAAATTTCCATACAAAGACTTGTTTTCATATCGGTCGTTTGTATGGCAGCTATATGATATAGTGGTCCGATCCGGACCAAACTTTCACAAATCGTGCATGGCTATTTCAAATAAATAAATGTTTAATTCGGTTGCAATAAGTTGGAAAACAAAAAAATTTTCCATACAAAGACTTGTTTTCATTTTCGCTCGTTTGTATGGCAGCTATTAGATATAGTGGTCCGATCCGGACCAAACTTTCACAAATCGTGCATGGCTATGTCAAATAAATAAATTTTGAATTTGGTTGCAATAAAATAGAAAAAAAAAATTTTCCATACAAAGACTTGTTTTCATTTTCGCTCGTTTGTATGGCAGCTATTAGATATAGTGGTCCGATCCGGACCAAACTTTCACAAATCGTGCATGGCTATGTTAAATGGATAAATTTTTAATTCGGTTGCAATAGCTTGGAAAACAAAAAAGTTTTCCATACAAAGACTTGTTTTCATTTTCGCTCGTTTGTATGGCAGCTATTAGATATAGTGGTCCGATCCGGACCAAACTTTCACAAATCGTGCATGGCTATGTCAAATAAATAAATGTTGAATTCGGTTGCAATAAGTTGGAAAACAAAAAAATTTTCCATACAAAGACTTGTTTTTATTTTCGCTCGTTTGTATGGCAGCTATTAGATATAGTGGTCCGATCCGGACCAAACTTTCACAAATCGTGCATGGCTAGGTTAAATGGACAAATTTTTAATTCGCTTGCAATAGCTTGGAAAACAAAAAGTTTTCCATACAAAGACTTGTTTTCATTTTCGCTCGTTTGTATGGCAGCTATTAGATATAGTGGTCCGATCCGGACCAAACTTTCACAAATCGTGCATGGCTATGTCAAATAAATAAATTTTGAATTCGGTTGCAATAAGTTGGTAAACAAAAAAATTTTCCATACAAAGACTTGTTTTCATTTTCGCTCGTTTGTATGGCAGCTATTAGATATAGTGGTCCGATCCGGACCAAACTTTCACAAATCGTGCATGGCTATGTCAAAAAAATTAAATGTTAAATTCGGTTGCAATAGCTTGGAAAACAAAACAAATTTCCATACAAAGACTTGTTTTCATATCGGTCGTTTGTATGGCAGCTATATGATATAGTGATACCGATCCGGATCAAACTTTCACAAATCG
This sequence comes from Drosophila merina, assembly GCA_035047645.1. NCBI lineage: Eukaryota > Metazoa > Arthropoda > Insecta > Diptera > Drosophilidae > Drosophila > Drosophila merina. The sequence goes on along the minus strand of JAWNPH010000014.1, from coordinate 383,800 downwards.
TGTATGACTATGTCAAATAAATAAGTGTTTAATACAGTTGCAATAGCTTGGAAAACAAAACAAATTTCCATACAAAGACTTGTTTTCATATTGGTCGTTTGTATGGCAGCTATATGATATAGTGGTCCGATCGGACCGGATCCGGACTTTCACAAATCGTGTATGGCTATGTCAAATGCACAAATGTTTAATTCTGTTGCAATAGCTTGGAAAACAAAAAGTTTCCCGTACAAAGACATGTTTTCATATCGGTCGTTTGTATGGCAGCTATATGATATAGTGGTCCGATGCGGCCCAAACTTTCACGAATCGTGTATGGCAATGCCAAATAAATAAATGTTGCATTCAGTTGCAATAGTTGGAAAACAAAAAAGTTTCCCATACAAAGACATGTTTTCATTTCGGTCGTTTGTATGGCAGCTATATGATATAGTGGTCCGATCCGGACCAAACTTTCATAAATCGTGTATGGCAATGCCAAATAAATAAATGTTGAATTCAGTTGCGATAGTTGGAAAACAAAAAAGTTTTCCATACAAAGACTTGTTTACATATCGGTCGTTTGTATGACAGCTCCGTGATATAGTAGTCCGATCCGGACCAAACTTTTACAAATTGTGAATGGCTAAGTCGGATGAATAAATTTTCAATTCGGTTGCAATAGCTTGGAAAACAAAAAGTTTCCCATACAAAGACATGTTTTCATATCGGTCGTTTGTATGGCAACTATATGATATAGTGGTCCGATCCGGCCAAAACTTTCACAAATCGTGTATGGCAATGCCAAATAAATAAATGTTGCATTCAGTTGCAATTGTTGGAAAACAAAAAAGTTTCCCATACAAAGACATGTTTTCATATCGGTCATTTGTATGGCAGCTATATGATATGGTGGTCCGATCCGGACCAAACTTTCACAAATCGTGCATGGCTATGTCAAATAAATAAATGTTGAATTCGGTTGCAATAGCTTGGAAAACAAAACAAATTTCCATATAAAGACTTGTTTTCATATCGGTCGTTTGTATTGTAGGTATATGATATAGTGGTCCAATCCGGACCAAACTTTCACAAATCGTGTACGGTTTATTTCGCATGAATAGACGTTGAATTCGGTTGCAATAGCTTGGAAAACAAAAAAGTTTTCAATACAAAGACTTGTTTTCATTTTCGCTCGTTTGTATGGCAGCTATTAGATATAGTGGTCCGATCCGGACCAAACTTTCACAAATCGTGCATGGCTATGTCAAATAAATAAATTTTGAATTTGGTTGCAATAAAATAGAAAAAAAAATTTTCCATACAAAGACTTGTTTTCATTTTCGCTCGTTTGTATGGCAGCTATTAGATATAGTGGTCCGATCCGGACCAAACTTTCACAAATCGTGCATGGCTATGTTAAATGGATAAATTTTTAATTCGGTTGCAATAGCTTGGAAAACAAAAAAGTTTTCCATACAAAGACTTGTTTTCATTTTCGCTCGTTTGTATGGCAGCTATTAGATATAGTGGTCCGATCCGGACCAAACTTTCACAAATCGTGCATGGCTATGTCAAATAAATAAATGTTGAATTCGGTTGCAATAAGTTGGAAAACAAAAAAATTTTCCATACAAAGACTTGTTTTTATTTTCGCTCGTTTGTATGGCAGCTATTAGATATAGTGGTCCGATCCGGACCAAACTTTCACAAATCGTGCATGGCTAGGTTAAATGGACAAATTTTTAATTCGCTTGCAATAGCTTGGAAAACAAAAAAAGTTTTCCATACAAAGACTTGTTTTCATTTTCGCTCGTTTGTATGGCAGCTATTAGATATAGTGGTCCGATCCGGACCAAACTTTCACAAATCGTGCATGGCTATGTCAAATAAATAAATTTTGAATTCGGTTGCAATAAGTTGGTAAACAAAAAAATTTTCCATACAAAGACTTGTTTTCATTTTCGCTCGTTTGTATGGCAGCTATTAGATATAGTGGTCCGATCCGGACCAAACTTTCACAAATCGTGCATGGCTATGTCAAAAAAATTAAATGTTAAATTCGGTTGCAATAGCTTGGAAAACAAAACAAATTTCCATACAAAGACTTGTTTTCATATCGGTCGTTTGTATGGCAGCTATATGATATAGTGATACCGATCCGGATCAAACTTTCACAAATCGTGTATGACTATGTCAAATAAATAAGTGTTTAATACAGTTGCAATAGCTTGGAAAACAAAACAAATTTCCATACAAAGACTTGTTTTCATATCGGTCATTTGTATGGCAGCTATATGATATGGTGGTCCGATCCGGACCAAACTTTCACAAATCGTGCATGGCTATGTCAAATAAATAAATGTTTAATTCGGTTGCAATAGCTTGGAAAACAAAACAAATTTCCATATAAAGACTTGTTTTCATATCGGTCGTTTGTATTGTAGGTATATGATATAGTGGTCCGATCCGGACCAAACTTTCACAAATCGTGTACGGTTTATTTCGCATGAACAGACGTTGAATTCGGTTGCAATAGCTTGGAAAACAAAAAAGTTTTCAATACAAAGACTTGTTTTCATTTTCGCTCGTTTGTATGGCAGCTATTAGATATAGTGGTCCGATCCGGACCAAACTTTCACAAATCGTGCATGGCTATGTCAAATAAATAAATGTTTAATTCGGTTGCAATAGCTTGGAAAACAAAACAAATTTCCATACAAAGACTTGTTTTCATATCGATCGTTTGTATGGCAGCTATATGATATAGTGGTCCGATCGGACCGGATCCGGACTTTCACAAATCGTGTATGGCTATGTCAAATGCACAAATGTTTAATTCTGTTGCAATAGCTTGGAAAACAAAAAGTTTCCCATACAAAGACTTGTTTTCATATCGGTTGTTTGTATGGCAGCTATATGATATAGTGGTCCGATCCGGACCGAACTTTTACGAATTGTGTATGGCTAAGTCAAATGAACAAATGTTTAATTCGGTTGCAATAGCTTGGAAAACAAAAAAGTTTTCAATACAAAGACTTGTTTTCATTTTCGCTCGTTTGTATGGCAGAAATTAGATATAGTGGTCCGATCCGGACCAAACTTTCACAAATCGTGCATGGCTATGTCAAATAAATAAATGTTGAATTTGGTTGCAATAAAATGGAACAAAAAAAATTTTCCATACAGAGACGGTCGTTTGTATTGTAGGTATATGATATAGTGGTCCCATCCGGATCAAACTTTCACAAATCGTGTATGGCTGTGTCAAATATATAAATGTTTAATTCGGTTGCAATAGCTTGGAAAACAAAACAAATTTCCATACAAAGACTTGTTTTCATATCGGTCGTTTGTATGGCAGCTATATGATATAGTGGTCCGATCCGGACCAAACTTTCACAAATCGTGCATGGCTATTTCAAATAAATAAATGTTTAATTCGGTTGCAATAAGTTGGAAAACAAAAAAATTTTCCATACAAAGACTTGTTTTCATTTTCGCTCGTTTGTATGGCAGCTATTAGATATAGTGGTCCGATCCGGACCAAACTTTCACAAATCGTGCATGGCTATGTCAAATAAATAAATGTTGAATTTGGTTGCAATAAAATGGAACAAAAAAAATTTTCCATACAGAGACGGTCGTTTGTATTGTAGGTATATGATATAGTGGTCCCATCCGGATCAAACTTTCACAAATCGTGTATGGCTGTGTCAAATATATAAATGTTTAATTCGGTTGCAATAGCTTGGAAAACAAAACAAATTTCCATACAAAGACTTGTTTTCATATCGGTCGTTTGTATGGCAGCTATATGATATAGTGGTCCGATCCGGACCAAACTTTCACAAATCGTGCATGGCTATTTCAAATAAATAAATGTTTAATTCGGTTGCAATAAGTTGGAAAACAAAAAAATTTTCCATACAAAGACTTGTTTTCATTTTCGCTCGTTTGTAAGGCAGCTATTAGATATAGTGGTCCGATCCGGACCAAACTTTCACAAATCGTGCATGGCTATGTTAAATGGATAAATTTTTAATTCGGTTGCAATAGCTTGGAAAACAAAAAAGTTTTCCATACAAAGACTTGTTTTCATTTTCGCTCGTTTGTATGGCAGCTATTAGATATAGTGGTCCGATCCGGACCAAACTTTCACAAATCGTGCATGGCTATGTCAAATAAATAAATGTTGAATTCGGTTGCAATAAGTTGGAAAACAAAAAAATTTTCCATACAAAGACTTGTTTTTATTTTCGCTCGTTTGTATGGCAGCTATTAGATATAGTGGTCCGATCCGGACCAAACTTTCACAAATCGTGCATGGCTAGGTTAAATGGACAAATTTTTAATTCGCTTGCAATAGCTTGGAAAACAAAAAAGTTTTCCATACAAAGACTTGTTTTCATTTTCGCTCGTTTGTATGGCAGCTATTAGATATAGTGGTCCGATCCGGACCAAACTTTCACAAATCGTGCATGGCTATGTCAAAAAAATTAAATGTTAAATTCGGTTGCAATAGCTTGGAAAACAAAACAAATTTCCATACAAAGACTTGTTTTCATATCGGTCGTTTGTATGGCAGCTATATGATATAGTGATACCGATCCGGATCAAACTTTCACAAATCGTGTATGACTATGTCAAATAAATAAGTGTTTAATACAGTTGCAATAGCTTGGAAAACAAAACAAATTTCCATACAAAGACTTGTTTTCATATTGGTCGTTTGTATGGCAGCTATATGATATAGTGGTCCGATCGGACCGGATCCGGACTTTCACAAATCGTGTATGGCTATGTCAAATGCACAAATGTTTAATTCTGTTGCAATAGCTTGGAAAACAAAAAGTTTCCCGTACAAAGACATGTTTTCATATCGGTCGTTTGTATGGCAGCTATATGATATAGTGGTCCGATGCGGCCCAAACTTTCACGAATCGTGTATGGCAATGCCAAATAAATAAATGTTGCATTCAGTTGCAATAGTTGGAAAACAAAAAAGTTTCCCATACAAAGACATGTTTTCATTTCGGTCGTTTGTATGGCAGCTATATGATATAGTGGTCCGATCCGGACCAAACTTTCATAAATCGTGTATGGCAATGCCAAATAAATAAATGTTGAATTCAGTTGCGATAGTTGGAAAACAAAAAAGTTTTCCATACAAAGACTTGTTTACATATCGGTCGTTTGTATGACAGCTCCGTGATATAGTAGTCCGATCCGGACCAAACTTTTACAAATTGTGAATGGCTAAGTCGGATGAATAAATTTTCAATTCGGTTGCAATAGCTTGGAAAACAAAAAAGTTTCCCATACAAAGACATGTTTTCATATCGGTCGTTTGTATGGCAACTATATGATATAGTGGTCCGATCCGGCCAAAACTTTCACAAATCGTGTATGGCAATGCCAAATAAATAAATGTTGCATTCAGTTGCAATAGTTGGAAAACAAAAAAAGTTTCCCATACAAAGACATGTTTTCATATCGGTCATTTGTATGGCAGCTATATGATATGGTGGTCCGATCCGGACCAAACTTTCACAAATCGTGCATGGCTATGTCAAATAAATAAATGTTTAATTCGGTTGCAATAGCTTGGAAAACAAAACAAATTTCCATATAAAGACTTGTTTTCATATCGGTCGTTTGTATTGTAGGTATATGATATAGTGATCCAATCCGGACCAAACTTTCACAAATCGTGTACGGTTTATTTCGCATGAATAGACGTTGAATTCGGTTGCAATAGCTTGGAAAACAAAAAAGTTTTCAATACAAAGACTTGTTTTCATTTTCGCTCGTTTGTATGGCAGCTATTAGATATAGTGGTCCGATCCGGACCAAACTTTCACAAATCGTGCATGGCTATGTCAAATAAATAAATTTTGAATTTGGTTGCAATAAAATAGAAAAAAAAAATTTTCCATACAAAGACTTGTTTTCATTTTCGCTCGTTTGTATGGCAGCTATTAGATATAGTGGTCCGATCCGGACCAAACTTTCACGAATCGTGCATGGCTATGTTAAATGGATAAATTTTTAATTCGGTTGCAATAGCTTGGAAAACAAAAAAGTTTTCCATACAAAGACTTGTTTTCATTTTCGCTCGTTTGTATGGCAGCTATTAGATATAGTGGTCCGATCCGGACCAAACTTTCACAAATCGTGCATGGCTATGTCAAATAAATAAATGTTGAATTCGGTTGCAATAAGTTGGAAAACAAAAAAATTTTCCATACAAAGACTTGTTTTTATTTTCGCTCGTTTGTATGGCAGCTATTAGATATAGTGGTCCGATCCGGACCAAACTTTCACAAATCGTGCATGGCTAGGTTAAATGGACAAATTTTTAATTCGCTTGCAATAGCTTGGAAAACAAAAAAGTTTTCCATACAAAGACTTGTTTTCATTTTCGCTCGTTTGTATGGCAGCTATTAGATATAGTGGTCCGATCCGGACCAAACTTTCACAAATCGTGCATGGCTATGTCAAATAAATAAATTTTGAATTCGGTTGCAATAAGTTGGTAAACAAAAAAATTTTCCATACAAAGACTTGTTTTCATTTTCGCTCGTTTGTATGGCAGCTATTAGATATAGTGGTCCGATCCGACCAAACTTTCACAAATCGTGCATGGCTATGTCAAAAAAATTAAATGTTAAATTCGGTTGCAATAGCTTGGAAAACAAAACAAATTTCCATACAAAGACTTGTTTTCATATCGGTCGTTTGTATGGCAGCTATATGATATAGTGATACCGATCCGGATCAAACTTTCACAAATCGTGTATGACTATGTCAAATAAATAAGTGTTTAATACAGTTGCAATAGCTTGGAAAACAAAACAAATTTCCATACAAAGACTTGTTTTCATATTGGTCGTTTGTATGGCAGCTATATGATATAGTGGTCCGATCGGACCGGATCCGGACTTTCACAAATCGTGTATGGCTATGTCAAATGCACAAATGTTTAATTCTGTTGCAATAGCTTGGAAAACAAAAAGTTTCCCGTACAAAGACATGTTTTCATATCGGTCGTTTGTATGGCAGCTATATGATATAGTGGTCCGATGCGGCCCAAACTTTCACGAATCGTGTATGGCAATGCCAAATAAATAAATGTTGCATTCAGTTGCAATAGTTGGAAAACAAAAAAGTTTCCCATACAAAGACATGTTTTCATTTCGGTCGTTTGTATGGCAGCTATATGATATAGTGGTCCGATCCGGACCAAACTTTCATAAATCGTGTATGGCAATGCCAAATAAATAAATGTTGAATTCAGTTGCGATAGTTGGAAAACAAAAAAGTTTTCCATACAAAGACTTGTTTACATATCGGTCGTTTGTATGACAGCTCCGTGATATAGTAGTCCGATCCGGACCAAACTTTTACAAATTGTGAATGGCTAAGTCGGATGAATAAATTTTCAATTCGGTTGCAATAGCTTGGAAAACAAAAAGTTTCCCATACAAAGACATGTTTTCATATCGGTCGTTTGTATGGCAACTATATGATATAGTGGTCCGATCCGGCCAAAACTTTCACAAATCGTGTATGGCAATGCCAAATAAATAAATGTTGCATTCAGTTGCAATAGTTGGAAAACAAAAAAGTTTCCCATACAAAGACATGTTTTCATATCGGTCATTTGTATGGCAGCTATATGATATGGTGGTCCGATCCGGACCAAACTTTCACAAATCGTGCATGGCTATGTCAAATAAATAAATGTTTAATTCGGTTGCAATAGCTTGGAAAACAAAACAAATTTCCATATAAAGACTTGTTTTCATATCGGTCGTTTGTATTGTAGGTATATGATATAGTGGTCCGATCCGGACCAAACTTTCACAAATCGTGTACGGTTTATTTCGCATGAATAGACGTTGAATTCGGTTGCAATAGCTTGGAAAACAAAAAAGTTTTCAATACAAAGACTTGTTTTCATTTTCGCTCGTTTGTATGGCAGCTATTAGATATAGTGGTCCGATCCGGACCAAACTTTCACAAATCGTGCATGGCTATGTCAAATAAATAAATGTTTAATTCGGTTGCAATAGCTTGGAAAACAAAACAAATTTCCATACAAAGACTTGTTTTCATATCGATCGTTTGTATGGCAGCTATATGATATAGTGGTCCGATCGGACCGGATCCGGACTTTCACAAATCGTGTATGGCTATGTCAAATGCACAAATGTTTAATTCTGTTGCAATAGCTTGGAAAACAAAAGTTTCCCATACAAAGACTTGTTTTCATATCGGTTGTTTGTATGGCAGCTATATGATATAGTGGTCCGATCCGGACCAAACTTTTACGAATTGTGTATGGCTATGTCAAATGAACAAATGTTGAATTCGGTTGCAATAGCTTGGAAAACAAAAAAGTTTTCCATACAAAGACTTGTTTTCATTTTCGCTCGTTTGTATGGCAGCTATTAGATATAGTGGTCCGATCCGGACCAAACTTTCACAAATCGTGCATGGCTATGTCAAATAAATAAATTTTGAATTCGGTTGCAATAAGTTGGAAAACAAAAAAATTTTCCATACAAAGACTTGTTTTCATTTTCGCTCGTTTGTATGGCAGCTATTAGATATAGTGGTCCGATCCGGACCAAACTTTCACAAATCGTGCATGGCTATGTCAAATAAATAAATTTTGAATTTGGTTGCAATAAAATAGAAAAAAAAATTTTCCATACAAAGACTTGTTTTCATTTTCGCTCGTTTGTATGGCAGCTATTAGATATAGTGGTCCGATCCGGACCAAACTTTCACAAATCGTGCATGGCTATGTTAAATGGATAAATTTTTAATTCGGTTGCAATAGCTTATAAAACAAAAAAGTTTTCCATACAAAGACTTGTTTTCATTTTCGCTCGTTTGTATGGCAGCTATTAGATATAGTGGTCCGATCCGGACCAAACTTTCACAAATCGTGCATGGCTATGTCAAATAAATAAATGTTGAATTCGGTTGCAATAAGTTGGAAAACAAAAAAATTTTCCATACAAAGACTTGTTTTCATTTTCGCTCGTTTGTATGGCAGCTATTAGATATAGTGGTCCGATCCGGACCAAACTTTCACAAATCGTGCATGGCTAGGTTAAATGGACAAATTTTTAATTCGCTTGCAATAGCTTGGAAAACAAAAAAGTTTTCCATACAAAGACTTGTTTTAATTTTCGCTCGTTTGTATGGCTGCTATTAGATATAGTGGTCCGATCCGGACCAAACTTTCACAAATCGTGCATGGCTATGTCAAATAAATAAATTTTGAATTCGGTTGCAATAAGTTGGTAAACAAAAAAATTTTCCATACAAAGACTTGTTTTCATTTTCGCTCGTTTGTATGGCAGCTATTAGATATAGTGGTCCGATCCGGACCAAACTTTCACAAATCGTGCATGGCTATGTCAAAAAAATTAAATGTTAAATTCGGTTGCAATAGCTTGGAAAACAAAACAAATTTCCATACAAAAACTTGTTTTCATATCGGTCGTTTGTATGGCAGCTATATGATATAGTGATACCGATCCGGATCAAACTTTCACAAATCGTGTATGACTATGTCAAATAAATAAGTGTTTTATACAGTTGCAATAGCTTGGAAAACAAAACAAATTTCCATACAAAGACTTGTTTTCATATCGGTCGTTTGTATGGCAGCTATATGATATAGTGGTCCGATCGGACCGGATCCGGACTTTCACAAATCGTGTATGGCTATGTCAAATGCACAAATGTTTAATTCTGTTGCAATAGCTTGGAAAACAAAAAGTTTCCCGTACAAAGACATGTTTTCATATCGGTCGTTTGTATGGCAGCTATATGATATAGTGATACCGATCCGGATCAAACTTTCACAAATCGTGTATGACTATGTCAAATAAATAAGTGTTTAATACAGTTGCAATAGCTTGGAAAACAAAACAAATTTCCATACAAAGACTTGTTTTCATATCGGTCGTTTGTATGGCAGCTATATGATATAGTGGTCCGATCGGACCGGATCCGGACTTTCACAAATCGTGTATGGCTATGTCAAATGCACAAATGTTTAATTCTGTTGCAATAGCTTGGAAAACAAAAAAGTTTCCCGTACAAAGACTTGTTTTCATTTTCGCTCGTTTGTATGGCAGCTATTAGATATAGTGGTCCGATCCGGACCAAACTTTCACAAATCGTGCATGGCTATGTCAAATAAATAAATGTTTAATTCGGTTGCAATAGCTTGGAAAACAAAACAAATTTCCATACAAAGACTTGTTTTCATATCGATCGTTTGTATGGCAGCTATATGATATAGTGGTCCGATCGGACCGATCCGGACTTTCACAAATCGTGTATGGCTATGTCAAATGCACAAATGTTTAATTCTGTTGCAATAGCTTGGAAAACAAAAGTTTCCCATACAAAGACTTGTTTTCATATCGGTTGTTTGTATGGCAGCTATATGATATAGTGGTCCGATCCGGACCAAACTTTTACGAATTGTGTATGGCTATGTCAAATGAACAAATGTTGAATTCGGTTGCAATAGCTTGGAAAACAAAACAAGTTTCCATACAAAGACTTGTTTTCATATCGGTCGTTTGTATGGCAGCTATATGATATAGTGGTCCGATCCAGACCAAACTTTCACAAATCGTGTATGGCTATGTTAAATGGATAAATTTTTAATTCGGTTGCAATAGCTTGGAAAACAAAAAAGTTTTCTATACAAAGACTTGTTTTCATTTTCGCTCGTTTGTATGGCAGCTATTAGATATAGTGGTCCGATCCGGACCAAACTTTCACAAATCGTGCATGGCTATGTCAAATAAATAAATTTTGAATTTGGTTGCAATAAAATAGAAAAAAAAAATTTTCCATACAAAGACTTGTTTTCATTTTCGCTCGTTTGTATGGCAGCTATTAGATATAGTGGTCCGATCCGGACCAAACTTTCACAAATCGTGCATGGCTATGTCAAAAAAATTAAATAGTACATTCGGTTGCAATAGCTTGGAAAACAAAACAAATTTCCATACAAAGACTTGTTTTCATATCGGTCGTTTGTATGGCAGCTATATGATATAGTGGTCCGATCGGACCGGATCCGGACTTTCACAAATCGTGTATGGCTATGTCAAATGCACAAATGTTTAATTCTGTTGCAATAGCTTGGAAAACAAAAAGTTTCCCGTACAAAGACATGTTTTCATATCGGTCGTTTGTATGGCAGCTATATGATATAGTGGTCCGATGCGGCCCAAACTTTCACGAATCGTGTATGGCAATGCCAAATAAATAAATGTTGCATTCAGTTGCAATAGTTGGAAAACAAAAAAGTTTCCCATACAAAGACATGTTTTCATTTCGGTCGTTTGTATGGCAGCTATATGATATAGTGGTCCGATCCGGACCAAACTTTCATAAATCGTGTATGGCAATGCCAAATAAATAAATGTTGAATTCAGTTGCGATAGTTGGAAAACAAAAAAGTTTTCCATACAAAGACTTGTTTACATATCGGTCGTTTGTATGACAGCTCCGTGATATAGTAGTCCGATCCGGACCAAACTTTTACAAATTGTGAATGGCTAAGTCGGATGAATAAATTTTCAATTCGGTTGCAATAGCTTGGAAAACAAAAAAGTTTCCCATACAAAGACATGTTTTCATATCGGTCGTTTGTATGGCAACTATATGATATAGTGGTCCGATCCGGCCAAAACTTTCACAAATCGTGTATGGCAATGCCAAATAAATAAATGTTGCATTCAGTTGCAATAGTTGGAAAACAAAAAAGTTTCCCATACAAAGACATGTTTTCATATCGGTCATTTGTATGGCAGCTATATGATATGGTGGTCCGATCCGGACCAAACTTTCACAAATCGTGCATGGCTATGTCAAATAAATAAATGTTTAATTCGGTTGCAATAGCTTGGAAAACAAAACAAATTTCCATATAAAGACTTGTTTTCATATCGGTCGTTTGTATTGTAGGTATATGATATAGTGGTCCGATCCGGACCAAACTTTCACAAATCGTGTACGGTTTATTTCGCATGAATAGACGTTGAATTCGGTTGCAATAGCTTGGAAAACAAAAAAGTTTTCAATACAAAGACTTGTTTTCATTTTCGCTCGTTTGTATGGCAGCTATTAGATATAGTGGTCCGATCCGGACCAAACTTTCACAAATCGTGCATGGCTATGTCAAATAAATAAATGTTTAATTCGGTTGCAATAGCTTGGAAAACAAAACAAATTTCCATACAAAGACTTGTTTTCATATCGATCGTTTGTATGGCAGCTATATGATATAGTGGTCCGATCGGACCGGATCCGGACTTTCACAAATCGTGTATGGCTATGTCAAATGCACAAATGTTTAATTCTGTTGCAATAGCTTGGAAAACAAAAGTTTCCCATACAAAGACTTGTTTTCATATCGGTTGTTTGTATGGCAGCTATATGATATAGTGGTCCGATCCGGACCAAACTTTTACGAATTGTGTATGGCTATGTCAAATAAATAAATGTTGAATTCGGTTGCAATAGCTTGGAAAACAAAACAAGTTTCCATACAAAGACTTGTTTTCATATCGGTCGTTTGTATGGCAGCTATATGATATGGTGGTCCGATCCAGACCAAACTTTCACAAATTGTGTATGGCTATGTTAAATGGATAAATTTTTAATTCGGTTGCAATAGCTTGGAAAACAAAAAAGTTTTCCATACAAAGACTTGTTTTCATTTTCGCTCGTTTGTATGGCAGCTATATGATATAGTGGTCCGATCGGACCGGATCCGGACTTTCACAAATCGTGTATGGCTATGTCAAATGCACAAATGTTTAATTCTGTTGCAATAGCTTGGAAAACAAAAGTTTCCCATACAAAGACTTGTTTTCATATCGGTTGTTTGTATGGCAGCTATATGATATAGTGGTCCGATCCGGACCAAACTTTCACAAATCGTGCATGGCTATGTCAAAAAAATTAAATAGTAAATTCGGTTGCAATAGCTTGGAAAACAAAAACAAATTTCCATACAAAGACTTGTTTTCATATCGGTCGTTTGTATGGCAGCTATATGATATAGTGATCCGATCCGGATCAAACTTTCACAAATCGTGTATGACTATGTCAAATAAATAAGTGTTTAATACAGTTGCAATAGCTTGGAAAACAAAACAAATTTCCATACAAAGACTTGTTTTCATATCGGTCGTTTGTATGGCAGCTATATGATATAGTGGTCCGATCGGACCGAATCCGGACTTTCACAAATCGTGTATGGCTATGTCAAATGCACAAATGTTTAATTCTGTTGCAATAGCTTGGAAAACAAAAAGTTTCCCGTACAAAGACATGTTTTCATATCGGTCGTTTGTATGGCAGCTATATGATATAGTGGTCCGATGCGGCCCAAACTTTCACGAATCGTGTATGGCAATGCCAAATAAATAAATGTTGCATTCAGTTGCAATAGTTGGAAAACAAAAAAGTTTCCCATACAAAGACATGTTTTCATTTCGGTCGTTTGTATGGCAGCTATATGATATAGTGGTCCGATCCGGACCAAACTTTCATAAATCGTGTATGGCAATGCCAAATAAATAAATGTTGAATTCAGTTGCGATAGTTGGAAAACAAAAAAAGTTTTTCATACAAAGACTTGTTTACATATCGGTCGTTTGTATGACAGCTCCGTGATATAGTAGTCCGATCCGGACCAAACTTTTACAAATTGTGAATGGCTAAGTCGGATGAATAAATTTTCAATTCGGTTGCAATAGCTTGGAAAACAAAAAGTTTCCCATACAAAGACATGTTTTCATATCGGTCGTTTGTATGGCAACTATATGATATAGTGGTCCGATCCGGCCAAAACTTTCACAAATCGTGTATGGCAATGCCAAATAAATAAATGTTGCATTCAGTTGCAATAGTTGGAAAACAAAAAAGTTTCCCATACAAAGACATGTTTTCATATCGGTCATTTGTATGGCAGCTATATGATATGGTGGTCCGATCCGGACCAAACTTTCACAAATCGTGCATGGCTATGCCAAATAAATAAATGTTTAATTCGGTTGCAATAGCTTGGAAAACAAAACAAATTTCCATATAAAGACTTGTTTTCATATCGGTCGTTTGTATTGTAGGTATATGATATAGTGGTCCGATCCGGACCAAACTTTCACAAATCGTGTACGGTTTATTTCGCATGAATAGACGTTGAATTCGGTTGCAATAGCTTGGAAAACAAAAAAGTTTTCAATACAAAGACTTGTTTTCATTTTCGCTCGTTTGTATGGCAGCTATTAGATATAGTGGTCCGATCCGGACCAAACTTTCACAAATCGTGCATGGCTATGTCAAATAAATAAATGTTTAATTCGGTTGCAATAGCTTGGAAAACAAAACAAATTTCCATACAAAGACTTGTTTTCATATCGATCGTTTGTATGGCAGCTATATGATATAGTGGTCCGATCGGACCGGATCCGGACTTTCACAAATCGTGTATGGCTATGTCAAATGCACAAATGTTTAATTCTGTTGCAATAGCTTGGAAAACAAAAGTTTCCCATACAAAGACTTGTTTTCATATCGGTTGTTTGTATGGCAGCTATATGATATAGTGGTCCGATCCGGACCAAACTTTTACGAATTGTGTATGGCTATGTCAAATAAATAAATGTTGAATTCGGTTGCAATAGCTTGGAAAACAAAACAAGTTTCCATACAAAGACTTGTTTTCATATCGGTCGTTTGTATGGCAGCTATATGATATGGTGGTCCGATCCAGACCAAACTTTCACAAATTGTGTATGGCTATGTTAAATGAATAAATTTTTAATTCGGTTGCAATAGCTTGGAAAACAAAAAAGTTTTCCATACTAAGACTTGTTTTCATTTTCGCTCGTTTGTATGGCAGCTATTAGATATAGTTGTCCGATCCGGACCAAACTTTCACAAATCGTGCATGGCTATGTCACAAAAATAAATGTTTAATTCGGTTGCAATAGCTTGGAAAACAAAACAAATTTCCATATAAAGACTTGTTTTCATATCGGTCGTTTGTATGACAGCTCTGTGATATAGTGGTCCGATCCGGACCAAACTTTCACAAATTGTGTATGGCTAAGTCGGATGAATAAATGTTTAAGTCGGTTGCGATAGCTTGGAGAACAAAAAAGTTTTCAGTACATAGACTTGTGTTCATTTTCGCTCGTTTGTATGGCAGCTATTAGATATAGTGGTCCGATCCGGATCAAACTTTCACAAATCGTGCAAGGCTATGTCAAATAAATAAATGTTGAATTCGGTTGCAATAAGTTGGAAAACAAAAAAATTTTCCATACAAAGACTTGTTTTCATTTTCGCTCGTTTTTATGGCAACTATTAGATATAGTGGTCCGATCCGACCAAACTTTCACAAATCGTGCATGGCTATGTCAAATAAATAAATGTTAAATTCGGCTGCAATAGCTTGGAAAACAAAACAAATTTCCATATAAAGACTTGTTTTCATATCGGTCGTTTGTATTGTAGTTATATGATATAGTGGTCCCATCCGGATCAAACTTTCACAAATCGTGTATGGCTATGTCAAATAAATAAATGTTTAATTCGGTTGCAATAGCTTGGAAAACAAAACAAATTTCCATACAAAGACTTGTTTTCATATCGATCGTTTGTATGGCAGCTATATGATATAGTGGTCCGATCGGACCGGATCCGGACTTTCACAAATCGTGTATGGCTATGTCAAATGCACAAATGTTTAATTCTGTTGCAATAGCTTGGAAAACAAAAGTTTCCCATACAAAGACTTGTTTTCATATCGGTTGTTTGTATGGCAGCTATATGATATAGTGGTCCGATCCGGACCAAACTTTTACGAATTGTGTATGGCTATGGCAAATAAATAAATGTTGAATTCGGTTGCAATAGCTTGGAAAACAAAACAAGTTTCCATACAAAGACTTGTTTTCATATCGGTCGTTTGTATGGCAGCTATATGATATGGTGGTCCGATCCAGACCAAACTTTCACAAATTGTGTATGGCTATGTTAAATGGATAAATTTTTAATTCGGTTGCAATAGCTTGGAAAACAAAAAAGTTTTCCATACAAAGACTTGTTTTCATTTTCGCTCGTTTGTATGGCAGCTATATGATATAGTGGTCCGATCGGACCGGATCCGGACTTTCACAAATCGTGTATGGCTATGTCAAATGCACAAATGTTTAATTCTGTTGCAATAGCTTGGAAAACAAAAGTTTCCCATACAAAGACTTGTTTTCATATCGGTTGTTTGTATGGCAGCTATATGATATAGTGGTCCGATCCGGACCAAACTTTCACAAATCGTGCATGGCTATGTCAAAAAAATTAAATAGTAAATTCGGTTGCAATAGCTTGGAAAACAAAACAAATTTCCATACAAAGACTTGTTTTCATATCGGTCGTTTGTATGGCAGCTATATGATATAGTGATCCGATCCGGATCAAACTTTCACAAATCGTGTATGACTATGTCAAATAAATAAGTGTTTAATACAGTTGCAATAGCTTGGAAAACAAAACAAATTTCCATACAAAGACTTGTTTTCATATCGGTCGTTTGTATGGCAGCTATATGATATAGTGGTCCGATCGGACCGGATCCGGACTTTCACAAATCGTGTATGGCTATGTCAAATGCACAAATGTTTAATTCTGTTGCAATAGCTTGGAAAACAAAAGTTTCCCATACAAAGACTTGTTTTCATATCGGTTGTTTGTATGGCAGCTATATGATATAGTGGTCCGATCCGACCAAACTTTCACAAATCGTGCATGGCTATGTCAAAAAAATTAAATAGTAAATTCGGTTGCAATAGCTTGGAAAACAAAACAAATTTCCATACAAAGACTTGTTTTCATATCGGTCGTTTGTATGGCAGCTATATGATATAGTGATCCGATCCGGATCAAACTTTCACAAATCGTGTATGACTATGTCAAATAAATAAGTGTTTAATACAGTTGCAATAGCTTGGAAAACAAAACAAATTTCCATACAAAGACTTGTTTTCATATCGGTCGTTTGTATGGCAGCTATATGATATAGTGGTCCGATCGGACCGGATCCGGACTTTCACAAATCGTGTATGGCTATGTCAAATGCACAAATGTTTAATTCTGTTGCAATAGCTTGGAAAACAAAAAGTTTCCCGTACAAAGACATGTTTTCATATCGGTCGTTTGTATGGCAGCTATATGATATAGTGGTCCGATGCGGCCCAAACTTTCACGAATCGTGTATGGCAATGCCAAATAAATAAATGTTGCATTCAGTTGCAATAGTTGGAAAACAAAAAAGTTTCCCATACAAAGACATGTTTTCATTTCGGTCGTTTGTATGGCAGCTATATGATATAGTGGTCCGATCCGGACCAAACTTTCATAAATCGTGTATGGCAATGCCAAATAAATAAATGTTGAATTCAGTTGCGATAGTTGGAAAACAAAAAAGTTTTCCATACAAAGACTTGTTTACATATCGGTCGTTTGTATGACAGCTCCGTGATATAGTAGTCCGATCCGGACCAAACTTTTACAAATTGTGAATGGCTAAGTCGGATGAATAAATTTTCAATTCGGTTGCAATAGCTTGGAAAACAAAAAGTTTCCCATACAAAAGACATGTTTTCATATCGGTCGTTTGTATGGCAACTATATGATATAGTGGTCCGATCCGGCCAAAACTTTCACAAATCGTGTATGACAATGCCAAATAAATAAATGTTGCATTCAGTTGCAATAGTTGGAAAACAAAAAAGTTTCCCATACAAAGACATGTTTTCATATCGGTCATTTGTATGGCAGCTATATGATATGGTGGTCCGATCCGGACCAAACTTTCACAAATCGTGCATGGCTATGTCAAATAAATAAATGTTTAATTCGGTTGCAATAGCTTGGAAAACAAAACAAATTTCCATATAAAGACTTGTTTTCATATCGGTCGTTTGTATTGTAGGTATATGATATAGTGGTCCGATCCGGACCAAACTTTCACAAATCGTGTACGGTTTATTTCGCATGAATAGACGTTGAATTCGGTTGCAATAGCTTGGAAAACAAAAAAGTTTTCAATACAAAGACTTGTTTTCATTTTCGCTCGTTTGTATGGCAGCTATTAGATATAGTGGTCCGATCCGGACCAAACTTTCACAAATCGTGCATGGCTATGTCAAATAAATAAATGTTTAATTCGGTTGCAATAGCTTGGAAAACAAAACAAATTTCCATACAAAGACTTGTTTTCATATCGATCGTTTGTATGGCAGCTATATGATATAGTGGTCCGATCGGACCGGATCCGGACTTTCACAAATCGTGTATGGCTATGTCAAATGCACAAATGTTTAATTCTGTTGCAATAGCTTGGAAAACAAAAGTTTCCCGTACAAAGACATGTTTTCATATCGGTCGTTTGTATGGCAGCTATATGATATAGTGGTCCGATCCGGACCAAACTTTCACAAATCGTGTACGGTTTATTTCGCATGAATAGACGTTGAATTCGGTTGCAATAGCTTGGAAAACAAAAAAGTTTTCAATACAAAGACTTGTTTTCATTTTCGCTCGTTTGTATGGCAGCTATTAGATATAGTGGTCCCATCCGGATCAAACTTTCACAAATCGTGTATGGCTATGTCAAATAAATAAATGTTTAATTCGGTTGCAATAGCTTGAAAAACAAAACAAATTTCCATATAAAGACTTGTTTTCATATCGGTCGTTTGTATGGCAGCTATATGATATAGTGGTCCGATCGGACCAAACTTTTACGAATTGTGTATGGCTATGTCAAATGAACAAATGTTCAATTCGGTTGCAATAGCTTGGAAAACAAAACAAATTTTTATACAAACACTTGTTTTCATATCGGTTGTTTGTATGGCAGCTATATGATATAGTGGTCCTATCCGGACCAAACTTTTACGAATTGTGTATGGCAATGTCAAATGAACAAATGTTTAATTCGGTTGCAATAGCTTGGAAAACAAAACAAATTTCCATACAAAGACTTGTTTTCATATCGGTCGTTTGTATGGCAGCTATATGATATAGTGGTCCGATCCGGACCAAACTTTCACAAATCGTGTATGGTTTATTTCGCATGAATAAACGATGAATTCGGTTGCAATAGCTTGGAAAAAAAAAAGTTTTCAATACAAAGACTTGTTTTCATTTTCGCTCGTTTGTATGGCAGCTATTAGATATAGTGGTCCAATCCGACCAAACTTTCACAAATCGTGCATGGCTATGTCAAATAAATAAATGTTGAATTCGGTTGCAATAAGTTGGAAAACAAAAAAATTTTCCATACAAAGACTTGTTTTCATTTTCGCTCGTTTGTATGGCAGCTATTAGATATAGTGGTCCGATCCGGACCAAACTTTCACAAATCGTGCATGGCTATGTCAAATAAATAAATGTTTAATTCGGTTGCAATAGCTTGGAAAACAAAACAAATTTCCATACAAAGACTTGTTTTCATATCGGTCGTTTGTATGGCAGCTATATGATATAGAGGTCCGATCCGGACCAAACTTTCACAAATCGTGTACGGTTTATTTCGCATGAATAAACGTTGAATTCGGATGCAATAGCTTGGAAAACAAAAAAGTTTTCAATACAAAGACTTGTTTTCATTTTCGCTCGTTTGTATGGCAGCTATTAGATATAGTGGTCCGATTCGGACCAAACTTTCACAAATCGTGCAGGGCTATGTCAAATGAATAAATGTTGAATTCGGTTGCAATAAGTTGGAAAACAAAAAAATTTTCCATACAAAGACTTGTTTTCATTTTCGCTCGTTTGTATGGCAGCTATTAGATATAGTGGTCCGATCCGGACCAAACTTTCACAAATCGTGCATGGCTATGTCAAATAAATAAATGTTTAATTCGGTTGCAATAGCTTGGAAAACAAAACAAATTTCCATATAAAGACTTGTTTTCATCTCGGTTGTTTGTATGGCAGCTATATGATATAGTGGTCCGATCCGGACCAAACTTTAACGAATTGTGTATGGCTATGTCAAATGAACAAATGTTTAATTCGGTTGCAATAGCTTGGAAAACAAAACAAATTTCCATACAAAGACTTGTTTTCATATCGGTCGTTTGTATGGCAGCTATATGATATCGTGTATGGCTATGTCAAATAAATAAATGTTTAATACAGTTGCAATAGCTTGGAAAACAAAACAAATTTCCATATGAAGACTTGTTTTCATTTTCGCTCGTTTGTATGGCAGCTATTAGAGATAGTGGTCCGATCCGGACCAAACTTTCACAAATCGTGCATGGCTATGTCAAATAATTAAATGTTTAATTCGGTTGCAATAGCTTGGAAAACAAAACAAATTTCCATATAAAGACTTGTTTTCATATCGGTCGTTTGTATGGCAGCTATATGATATAGTGGTCCGATCGGACAAAACTTTTACGAATTGTGTATGGCTATGTCAAATGAACAAATGTTCAATTCGGTTGCAATAGCTTGGAAAACAAAACAAATTTTTATACAAACACTTGTTTTCATATCGGTTGTTTGTATGGCAGGTATATGATATAGTGGTCCTATCCGGACCAAACTTTTACGAATTGTGTATGGCTATGTCAAATGAACAAATGTTTAATTCGGTTGCAATAGCTTGGAAAACAAAACAAATTTCCATACAAAGACTTGTTTTCATATCGGTCGTTTGTATGGCAGCTATATGATATAGTGGTCCGATCGGACCAAACTTTTACGAATTGTGTATGGCTATGTCAAATGAACAAATGTTCAATTCGGTTGCAATAGCTTGGAAAACAAAACAAATTTTTATACAAACACTTGTTTTCATATCGGTTGTTTGTATGGCAGCTATATGATATAGTGGTCCTATCCGGACCAAACTTTTACGAATTGTGTATGGCTATGTCAAATGAATAAATGTTTAATACAGTTGCAATAGCTTGAAAAACAAAACAAATTTCCATATGAAGACTTGTTTTCATATCGGTCGTTTGTATGGCAGCTATATGATATAGTGGTCCGATCCGGACCAAACTTTCACAAATCGTGTATGGTTTATTTCGCATGAATAAACGATGAATTCGGTTGCAATAGCTTGGAAAAAAAAAGTTTTCAATACAAAGACTTGTTTTCATTTTCGCTCGTTTGTATGGCAGCTATTAGATATAGTGGTCCAATCCGACCAAACTTTCACAAATCGTGCATGGCTATGTCAAATAAATAAATGTTGAATTTGGTTGCAATAAAATGAAAAAAAAAAAAAATCCATACAAAGACTTGTTTTTATATCGGTCGTTTGTATTGTAGGTATATGATATAGTGGTCCCATCCGGATCAAACTTTCACAAATCGTGTATAGCTATGTCAAATAAATAAATGTTTAATTCGGTTGCAATAGCTTGGAAAACAAAACAAATTTCCATACAAAGACTTGTTTTCATATCGGTCGTTTGTATGGCAGCTATATGATATAGTGGTCCGATCCGGACCAAACTTTCACAAATCGTGTATGGTTTATTTCGCATGAATAAACGTTGAATTCGGATGCAATAGCTTGGAAAACAAAAAAGTTTTCAATACCAAGACTTGTTTTCATTTTCGCTCGTTTGTATGGCAGCTATTAGATATAGTGGTCCGATCCGACCAAACTTTCACAAATCGTGCAGGGCTATGTCAAATGAATAAATGTTGAATTCGGTTGCAATAAGTTGGAAAACAAAAAAATTTTCCATACAAAGACTTGTTTTCATTTTCGCTCGTTTGTATGGCAGCTATTAGATATAGTGGTCCGATCCGGACCAAACTTTCACAAATCGTGCATGGCTATGTCAAATAAATAAACGTTTAATTCGGTTGCAATAGCTTGGAAAACAAAACAAATTTCCATATAAAGACTTGTTTTCATATCGGTTGTTTGTATGGCAGCTATATGATATAGTGGTCCGATCCGGACCAAACTTTAACGAATTGTGTATGGCTATGTCAAATGAACAAATGTTTAATTCGGTTGCAATAGCTTGGAAAACAAAACAAATTTCCATACAAAGACTTGTTTTCATATCGGTCGTTTGTATGGCAGCTATATGATATCGTGTATGGCTATGTCAAATAAATAAATGTTTAATACAGTTGCAATAGCTTGGAAAACAAAACAAATTTCCATATGAAGACTTGTTTTCATTTTCGCTCGTTTGTATGGCAGCTATTAGAGATAGTGGTCCGATCCGGACCAAACTTTCACAAATCGTGCATGGCTATGTCAAATAATTAAATGTTTAATTCGGTTGCAATAGCTTGGAAAACAAAACAAATTTCCATATAAAGACTTGTTTTCATATCGGTTGTTTGTATGGCAGCTATATGATATAGTAGTCCAATCCGGACCAAACTTTCACAAATCGTGTATGGCTATGTCAAATGAATAAATGTTTAATACAGTTGCAATAGCTTGGAAAACAAAACAAATTTCCATATGAAGACTTGTTTTCATATCGGTCGTTTGTATGGCAGCTATTAGATATAGTGGTCCGATCCAGACCAAACTTTCACAAATCGTGCATAGCTATGTCAAATAAATAAATGTTTAATACAGTTGCAATAGCTTGGAAAACAAAACAAATTTCCATATAAAGACTTGTTTTCATATCGGTTGTTTGTATGGCAGCTATATGATATAGTGGTCCGATCCGGACCAAACTTTCACAAATCGTGTAAGGCTATGTCAAATAAATAAATGTTTAATACAGTTGCAATAGCTTGGAAAACAAAACAAATTTCCATATAAAGACTTGTTTTCTTATCGGTTGTTTGTATGGCAGCTATATGATATAGTGGTCCGATCCGGACCAAACTTTAACGAATTGTGTATGGCTATGTCAAATGAACAAATGTTTATTTCGGTTGCAATAGCTTGGAAAACAAAACAAATTTCCATACAAAGACTTGTTTTCATATCGGTCGTTTGTATGGCAGCTATATGATATAGTGGTCCGATCCGGACCAAACTTTTACGAATTGTGTATGGCTATTTCAAATAAACAAATGTTTAATTCGGTTGCAATAGCTTGGAAAACAAAACAAATTTCCATACAAAGACTTGATTTCATATTGGTCGTTTGTATGGCAGCTATATGATATAGTGGTCCGATCCGGACCAAACTTTCACAAATCGTGTATGGCTATGTCAGGTGAATAAATGTTCAAGTCAGTTGCAATAGCTTGGAAAACAAAACAAATTTCCATATAAACCCTTGTTTTCATATCGGTCGTTTGTATGGCAGCTATATGATATAGTGGTCCGATCGGACCGGATCCGGACTTTCACAAATCGTGTATGGCTATGTCAAATGCACAAATGTTTAATTCTGTTGCAATAGCTTGGAAAACAAAAAGTTTCCCATACAAAGACATGTTTTCATATCGGTCGTTTGTATGGCAGCTATATGATATAGTGGTCCGATCCGGACCAAACTTTCACAAATCGTGCATGGCTATGTCAAATAAATAAATGTTGAAATCAGTTGCAATAGTTGGAAAACAAAAAAGTTTCCCATACAAAGACTCATATCGGTCGTTTGTATTACAGCTCTGTGATATAGTGGTCCGATCCGGACCAAACTTTTACAAATTGTGGGTGGCAATGTTAAATGAATAAATTTTCAATTCGGTTGCAAAAGCTTGGAAAACAAAAAAAGTTTTCCATACAAAGACTTGTTTTCACATCGGTCGTTTGTATGACAGCTCTGTGATATAGTGGTCCGATCAGGACCAAACTTTTACAAATTGTGACAGGCTATGTCGGATGAATAAATGTTTAAGTCGGTTGCGATAGCTTGGAGAACAAAAAAGTTTCCCATACAAAGATTTGTTTTCATATCGGTCGTTTGTATGACAGCTCTGTGATATAGTGGTCCGATCAGGACTAAACTTTTACAAATTGTGTATGGCTAAATCGCATGAATAAATGTTCAAGTCGGTTGCGATAGCTTGGAGAACAAAAAAGTTTTCCGTACAAAGACTTGTTTTCATATTGGTCGTTTGTATGACAGCTCTGTGATATAGTAGTCCGATCCGGACCAAACTTCTACAAATCGTGTATGGCTTTGTTAAATGAATAAATTTTCAATTCGGTTGCAATAGCTTGGAAAACAAAAAAGTTTTCCATACAAAGACTTGTTTTCATATCGGTCGTTTGTATGACAGCTCTGTGATATAGTGGTCCGATCCCGACCAAACTTTTACAAATTGTGAGTGGCTGTGTTAAATGAATAAATTTTCAATTCGGTTGCAATAGCTTGGAAAACAAAAAGTTTTCCATACAAAGACTTGTTTTCATATCGGTCGTTTGTATGACAGCTCTGTGATATAGTGGTCGGATCGGGACCAAAGTTTCACAAATTGTGTATAGCTAAGTTGGATGAATAAATGTTCAAGTCGGTTGCGATACCTTGGAGAACAAAAAAGTTTTCAGTACAAACACTTGTTTTCATTTTCGCTCGTTTGTATGGCAGCTATTAGATACAGTGGTCCGATCCGGACCAAACTTTCACAAATCGTGCATGGCTATGTCAAATGAATAAATGTTGAATTCGGTTGCATGAAGTTGGAAAACAAAAAAATTTTCCATACAAAGACTTGTTTTCATTTTCGCTCGTTTGTATGGCAGCTGTTAGATGTAGTGGTCCGATCCAGACCAAACTTTCACAAATCGTGCATGGCTATGTCAAATAAATAAATGTTTAATTCGGTTGCAATAGCTTGGAAAACAAAACAAATTTCCATATAAAGACTTGTTTTCATATCGGTCGTTTGTATGACAGCTCTGTGATAAAGTGCTCTAATCCAGACCAAACTTTTACAAATCGTGTATGGCTATGTCAAATGAATAAATGTTGAATTCGGTTGCAATAGCTTGGAAAACAAAACAAATTTTCATACAAACACTTGTTTTCATATCGGTTGTTTGTATGGCAGCTATATGATATAGTGGTCCGATCCGGACCAAACTTTTACAAATCGTGTACGGTTTATTCGCATGAATAAACGTTGAATTTGGTTGCAATAGCTTGGAAAAAAAAATATGATATAGTGGTCCGATCCGGACCAAACTTTTACGAATTGTGTATGGCTATGTCAAATGAACAAATGTTTAATTCGGTTGCAATAGCTTGGAAAACAAAACAAGTTTCTATACAAAGACTTGTTTTCATATCGGTCGTTTGTATGGCAGCTATATGATATAGTGGTCCGATCCGGACCAAACTTTCACAAATCGTGTATGGTTTATTTCGCATGAATAGACGTTGAATTCGGTTGCAATAGCTTGGAAAACAAAAAAGTTTTCAATACAAAGACTTGTTTTCATTTTCGCTCGTTTGTATGGCAGCTATTAGATATAGTGGTCCGATCCGGACCAAACTTTCACAAATCGTGCATGGCTATGTCAAATAAATAAATGTTTAATTCGGTTGCAATAGCTTGGAAAACAAAACAAATTTCCATACAAAGACTTGTTTTCATATCGATCGTTTGTATGGCAGCTATATGATATAGTGGTCCGATCGGACCGGATCCGGACTTTCACAAATCGTGTATGGCTATGTCAAATGCACAAATGTTTAATTCTGTTGCAATAGCTTGGAAAACAAAAGTTTCCCATACAAAGACTTGTTTTCATATCGGTTGTTTGTATGGCAGCTATATGATATAGTGGTCCGATCCGGACCAAACTTTTACGAATTGTGTATGGCTATGTCAAATGAACAAATGTTTAATTCGGTTGCAATAGCTTGGAAAACAAAACAAGTTTCCATACAAAGACTTGTTTTCATATCGGTCGTTTGTATGGCAGCTATATGATATAGTGGTCCGATCCGGACCAAACTTTCACAAATCGTGTATTGTTTATTTCGCATGAATAGACGTTGAATTCGGTTGCAATAGCTTGGAAAACAAAAAAGTTTTCAATACAAAGACTTGTTTTCATTTTCGCTCGTTTGTATGGCAGCTATTAGATATAGTGGTCCGATCCGGACCAAACTTTTACAAATCGTGCATGGCTATGTCAAATAAATAAATGTTGAATTTGGTTGCAATAAAATGGAAAAAAAAAATTTTCCATACAGAGACTTGTTTTCATATCGGACGTTTGTATGGCAGCTATATGATATAGTGGTCCGATCGCACCGGATCCGGACTTTCACAAATCGTGTATGGCTATGTCAAATGCACAAATGTTTAATTCTGTTGCAATAGCTTGGAAAACAAAAGTTTCCCATACAAAGACTTGTTTTCATATCGGTTGTTTGTATGGCAGCTATATGATATAGTGGTCCGATCCGGACCAAACTTTTACGAATTGTGTATGGCTATGTCAAATGAACAAATGTTTAATTCGGTTGCAATAGCTTGGAAAACAACAAAGTTTTCAATACAAAGACTTGTTTTCATTTTCGCTCGTTTGTATGGCAGAACTTTCACAAATCGTGCATGGCTATGTCAAATAAATAAATGTTGAATTTGGTTGCAATAAAATGGAACAAAAAAAATTTTCCATACAGAGACGGTCGTTTGTATTGTAGGTATATGATATAGTGGTCCCATCTGGATCAAACTTTCACAAATCGTGTATGGCTGTGTCAAATATATAAATGTTTAATTCGGTTGCAATAGCTTGGAAAACAAAACAAATTTCCATACAAAGACTTGTTTTCATATCGGTCGTTTGTATGGCAGCTATATGATATAGTGGTCCGATCCGGACCAAACTTTCACAAATCGTGCATGGCTATTTCAAATAATTAAATGTTTAATTCGGTTGCAATAAGTTGGAAAACAAAAAAAATTTTCCATACAAGGACTTGTTTTCATTTTCGCTCGTTTGTATGGCAGCTATTAGACATAGTGGTCCGATCCGGACCAAACTTTCACAAATCGTGCATGGCTATGTCAAATAAATAAATTTTGAATTTGGTTGCAATAAAATAGAAAAAAAAATTTTCCATACAAAGACTTGTTTTCATTTTCGCTCGTTTGTATGGCAGCTATTAGATATAGTGGTCCGATCCGGACCAAACTTTCACAAATCGTGCATGGCTATGTTAAATGGATAAATTTTTAATTCGGTTGCAATAGCTTGGAAAACAAAAAAGTTTTCCATACAAAGACTTGTTTTCATTTTCGCTCGTTTGTATGGCAGCTATTAGATATAGTGGTCCGATCCGGACCAAACTTTCACAAATCGTGCATGGCTAGGTTAAATGGATAAATTTTTAATTCGGTTGCAATAGCTTGGAAAACAAAAAAGTTTTCCATACAAAGACTTGTTTTCATTTTCGCTCGTTTGTATGGCAGCTATTAGATATAGTGGTCCGATCCGGACCAAACTTTCACAAATCGTGCATGGCTATGTCAAATAAATAAATTTTGAATTCGGTTGCAATAAGTTGGTAAACAAAAAAATTTTCCATACAAAGACTTGTTTTCATTTTCGCTCGTTTGTATGGCAGCTATTAGATATAGTGGTCCGATCCGGACCAAACTTTCACAAATCGTGCATGGCTATGTCAAAAAAATTAAATGTTAAATTCGGTTGCAATAGCTTGGAAAACAAAACAAATTTCCATACAAAGACTTGTTTTCATATCGGTCGTTTGTATGGCAGCTATATGATATTCTGGTCCGATCCGGACCAAACTTTCACAAATCGTGCATGGCTATTTCAAATAATTAAATGTTTAATTCGGTTGCAATAAGTTGGAAAACAAAAAATTTTCCATACAAAGACTTGTTTTCATTTTCGCTCGTTTGTATGGCAGCTATTAGATATAGTGGTCCGATCCGGACCAAACTTTCACAAATCGTGCATGGCTATGTCAAATAAATAAATTTTGAATTTGGTTGCAATAAAATAGAAAAAAAAAATTTTCCATACAAAGACTTGTTTTCATTTTCGCTCGTTTGTATGGCAGCTATTAGATATAGTGGTCCGATCCGGACCAAACTTTCACAAATCGTGCATGGCTAGGTTAAATGGATAAATTTTTAATTCGGTTGCAATAGCTTGGAAAACAAAAAAGTTTTCCATACAAAGACTTGTTTTCATTTTCGCTCGTTTGTATGGCAGCTATTAGATATAGTGGTCCGATCCGACCAAACTTTCACAAATCGTGCATGGCTATGTCAAATAAATAAATTTTGAATTTGCTTGCAATAAAATAGAAAAAAAAATGTTCAATACAAAGACTTGTTTTCATTTTCGCTCGTTTGTATGGCAGCTATTAGATATAGTGGTCCGATCCGGACCAAACTTTCACAAATCGTGCATGGCTATGTCAAATAAATAAATTTTGAATTTGGTTGCAATAAAATAGAAAAAAAAATTTTCCATACAAAGACTTGTTTTCATTTTCGCTCGTTTGTATGGCAGCTATTAGATATAGTGGTCCGATCCGGACCAAACTTTCACAAATCGTGCATGGCTAGGTTAAATGGATAAATTTTTAATTCGGTTGCAATAGCTTGGAAAACAAAAAAGTTTCCATACAAAGACTTGTTTTCATTTTCGCTCGTTTGTATGGCAGCTATTAGATATAGTGGTCCGATCCGGACCAAACTTTCACAAATCGTGCATGGCTAGGTTAAATGGATAAATTTTTAATTCGGTTGCAATAGCTTGGAAAACAAAAAAGTTTTCCATACAAAGACTTGTTTTCATTTTCGCTCGTTTGTATGGCAGCTATTAGATATAGTGGTCCGATCCGGACCAAACTTTCACAAATCGTGCATGGCTATGTCAAATAAATAAATTTTGAATTCGGTTGCAATAAGTTGGTAAACAAAAAAAATTTTCCGTACAAAGACTTGTTTTCATTTTCGCTCGTTTGTATGGCAGCTATTAGATATAGTGGTCCGATCCGGACCAAACTTTCACAAATCGTGCATGGCTATGTCAAATAAATAAATTTTGAATTTGGTTGCAATAAAATAGAAAAAAAAATTTTCAATACAAAGACTTGTTTTCATTTTCGCTCGTTTGTATGGCAGCTATTAGATATAGTGGTCCCATCCGAATCAAACTTTCACAAATCGTGTATGGCTGTGTCAAATATATAAATGTTTAATTCGGTTGCAATAGCTTGGAAAACAAAACAAATTTCCATACAAAGACTTGTTTTCATATCGGTCGTTTGTATGGCAGCTATATGATATAGTGGTCCGATCCGGACCAAACTTTCACAAATCGTGCATGGCTATTTCAAATAATTAAATGTTTAATTCGGTTGCAATAAGTTGGAAAACAAAAAAATTTTCCATACAAGGACTTGTTTTCATTTTCGCTCGTTTGTATGGCAGCTATTAGATATAGTGGTCCGATCCGGACCAAACTTTTACAAATCGTGCATGGCTATGTCAAATAAATAAATTTTGAATTTGGTTGCAATAAAATAGAAAAAAAAAATTTTCAATACAAAGACTTGTTTTCATTTTCGCTCGTTTGTATGGCAGCTATTAGATATAGTGGTCCGATCCGGACCAAACTTTTACAAATCGTGCATGGCTATGTCAAATAAATAAATGTTGAATTTGGTTGCAATAAAATGGAAAAAAAAATTTTCCATACAGAGACTTGTTTTCATATCGGACGTTTGTATTGTAGGTATATGATATAGTGGTCCCATCCGGATCAAACTTTCACAAATCGTGTATGGTTTATTTTGCATGAATAAACGTTGAATTCGGTTGCAATAGCTTGGAAAACAAAAAAGTTTTCAATACAAAGACTTGTTTTCATTTTCGCTCGTTTGTATGGCAGCTATTAGATATAGTGGTCCGATCCGGACCAAACTTTCACAAATCGTGCATGGCTATGTCAAATAAATAAATTTTGAATTCGGTTGCAATAAGTTGGTAAACAAAAAAATTTTCCATACAAAGACTTGTTTTCATTTTCGCTCGTTTGTATGGCAGCTATTAGATATAGTGGTCCGATCCGGACCAAACTTTCACAAATCGTGCACGGCTATGTCAAATAAATAAATGTTTAATTCGGTTGCAATAGCTTGGAAAACAAAACAAATTTCCATACAAAGACTTGTTTTCATATCGATCGTTTGTATGGCAGCTATATGATATAGTGGTAAGATCGGACCGGATCCGGACTTTCACAAATCGTGTATGGCTATGTCAAATGCACAAATGTTTAATTCTGTTGCAATAGCTTGGAAAACAAAAGTTTCCCATACAAAGACTTGTTTTCATATCGGTTGTTTGTATGGCAGCTATATGATATAGTGGTCCGATCCGGACCAAACTTTTACGAATTGTGTATGGCTATGTCAAATGAACAAATGTTTAATTCGGTTGCAATAGCTTGGAAAACAAAAAAGTTTTCAATACAAAGACTTGTTTTCATTTTCGCTCGTTTGTATGGCAGAACTTTCACAAATCGTGCATGGCTATGTCAAATAAATAAATGTTGAATTTGGTTGCAATAAAATGGAACAAAAAAAATTTTCCATACAGAGACGGTCGTTTGTATTGTAGGTATATGATATAGTGGTCCCATCCGGATCAAACTTTCACAAATCGTGTATGGCTGTGTCAAATATATAAATGTTTAATTCGGTTGCAATAGCTTGGAAAACAAAACAAATTTCCATACAAAGACTTGTTTTCATATCGGTCGTTTGTATGGCAGCTATATGATATAGTGGTCCGATCCGGACCAAACTTTCACAAATCGTGCATGGCTATTTCAAATAATTAAATGTTTAATTCGGTTGCAATAAGTTGGAAAACAAAAAAATTTTCCATACAAGGACTTGTTTTCATTTTCGCTCGTTTGTATGGCAGCTATTAGATATAGTGGTCCGATCCGGACCAAACTTTCACAAATCGTGCATGGCTATGTCAAATAAATAAATTTTGAATTTGGTTGCAATAAAATAGAAAAAAAAAAATTTTCCATACAAAGACTTGTTTTCATTTTCGCTCGTTTGTATGGCAGCTATTAGATATAGTGGTCCGATCCGGACCAAACTTTCACAAATCGTGCATGGCTATGTCAAATAAATAAATTTTGAATTCGGTTGCAATAAGTTGGTAAACAAAAAAATTTTCCATACAAAGACTTGTTTTCATTTTCGCTCGTTTGTATGGCAGCTATTAGATATAGTGGTCCGATCCGGACCAAACTTTCACAAATCGTGCATGGCTATGTCAAAAAAATTAAATGTTAAATTCGGTTGCAATAGCTTGGAAAACAAAACAAATTTCCATACAAAGACTTGTTTTCATATCGGTCGTTTGTATCGCAGCTATATGATATAGTGGTCCGATCCGGACCAAACTTTCACAAATCGTGCATGGCTATTTCAAATAATTAAATGTTTAATTCGGTTGCAATAAGTTGGAAAACAAAAAAATTTTCCATACAAGGACTTGTTTTCATTTTCGCTCGTTTGTATGGCAGCTATTAGATATAGTGGTCCGATCCGGACCAAACTTTCACAAATCGTGCATGGCTATGTCAAATAAATAAATTTTGAATTTGGTTGCAATAAAATAGAAAAAAAAAATTTTCCATACAAAGACTTGTTTTCATTTTCGCTCGTTTGTATGGCAGCTATTAGATATAGTGGTCCGATCCGGACCAAACTTTCACAAATCGTGCATGGCTATGTCAAATAAATAAATTTTGAATTCGGTTGCAATAAGTTGGTAAACAAAAAAATTTTCCATACAAAGACTTGTTTTCATTTTCGCTCGTTTGTATGGCAGCTATTAGATATAGTGGTCCGATCCGGACCAAACTTTCACAAATCGTGCATGGCTATGTCAAAAAAATTAAATGTTAAATTCGGTTGCAATAGCTTGGAAAACAAAACAAATTTCCATACAAAGACTTGTTTTCATATCGGTCGTTTGTATCGCAGCTATATGATATAGTGGTCCGATCCGGACCAAACTTTCACAAATCGTGCATGGCTATTTCAAATAATTAAATGTTTAATTCGGTTGCAATAAGTTGGAAAACAAAAAAATTTTCCATACAAAGACTTGTTTTCATTTTCGCTCGTTTGTATGGCAGCTATTAGATATAGTGGTCCGATCCGGACCAAACTTTCACAAATCGTGCATGGCTATGTTAAATGGATAAATTTTTAATTCGGTTGCAATAGCTTGGAAAACAAAAAAGTTTTCCATACAAAGACTTGTTTTCATTTTCGCTCGTTTGTATGGCAGCTATTAGATATAGTGGTCCGATCCGGACCAAACTTTCACAAATCGTGTATGGTTTATTTCGCATGAATAAACGTTGAATTCGGTTGCAATAGCTTGGAAACCAAAAAAGTTTTCAATACAAAGACTTGTTTTCATTTTCGCTCGTTTGTATGGCAGCTATTAGATATAGTGGTCCGATCCGGACCAAACTTTCACAAATCGTGCATGGCTATGTCAAATAAATAAATTTTGAATTCGGTTGCAATAAGTTGGTAAACAAAAAAATTTTCCATACAAAGACTTGTTTTCATTTTCGCTCGTTTGTATGGCAGCTATTAGATATAGTGGTCCGATCCGGACCAAACTTTCACAAATCGTGCATGGCTATGTCAAAAAAATTAAATGTTAAATTCGGTTGCAATAGCTTGGAAAACAAAACAAATTTCCATACAAAGACTTGTTTTCATATCGGTCGTTTGTATGGCAGCTATATGATATAGTGATCCGATAGGGATCAAACTTTCACAAATCGTGTATGACTATGTCAAATAAATAAGTGTTTAATACAGTTGCAATAGCTTGGAAAACAAAACAAATTTCCATACAAAGACTTGTTTTCATATCGGTCGTTTGTATGGCAGCTATATGATATAGTGGTCCGATCGGACCGGATCCGGACTTTCACAAATCGTGTATGGCTATGTCAAATGCACAAATGTTTAATTCTGTTGCAATAGCTTGGAAAACAAAAAGTTTCCCGTACAAAGACATGTTTTCATATCGGTCGTTTGTATGGCAGCTATATGATATAGTGGTCCGATGCGGCCCAAACTTTCACGAATCGTGTATGGCAATGCCAAATAAATAAATGTTGCATTCAGTTGCAATAGTTGGAAAACAAAAAAGTTTCCCATACAAAGACATGTTTTCATTTCGGTCGTTTGTATGGCAGCTATATGATATAGTGGTCCGATCCGGACCAAACTTTCATAAATCGTGTATGGCAATGCCAAATAAATAAATGTTGAATTCAGTTGCGATAGTTGGAAAACAAAAAAGTTTTCCATACAAAGACTTGTTTACATATCGGTCGTTTGTATGACAGCTCCGTGATATAGTAGTCCGATCCGGACCAAACTTTTACAAATTGTGAATGGCTAAGTCGGATGAATAAATTTTCAATTCGGTTGCAATAGCTTGGAAAACAAAAAGTTTCCCATACAAAGACATGTTTTCATATCGGTCGTTTGTATGGCAACTATATGATATAGTGGTCCGATCCGGCCAAAACTTTCACAAATCGTGTATGGCAATGCCAAATAAATAAATGTTGCATTCAGTTGCAATAGTTGGAAAACAAAAAAGTTTCCCATACAAAGACATGTTTTCATATCGGTCATTTGTATGGCAGCTATATGATATGGTGGTCCGATCCGGACCAAACTTTCACAAATCGTGCATGGCTATGTCAAATAAATAAATGTTTAATTCGGTTGCAATAGCTTGGAAAACAAAACAAATTTCCATATAAAGACTTGTTTTCATATCGGTCGTTTGTATTGTAGGTATATGATATAGTGGTCCGATCCGGACCAAACTTTCACAAATCGTGTACGGTTTATTTCGCATGAATAGACGTTGAATTCGGTTGCAATAGCTTGGAAAACAAAAAAAGTTTTCAATACAAAGACTTGTTTTCATTTTCGCTCGTTTGTATGGCAGCTATTAGATATAGTGGTCCGATCCGGACCAAACTTTCACAAATCGTGCATGGCTATGTCAAATAAATAAATGTTTAATTCGGTTGCAATAGCTTGGAAAACAAAACAAATTTCCATACAAAGACTTGTTTTCATATCGATCGTTTGTATGGCAGCTATATGATATAGTGGTCCGATCGGACCGGATCCGGACTTTCACAAATCGTGTATGGCTATGTCAAATGCACAAATGTTTAATTCTGTTGCAATAGCTTGGAAAACAAAAGTTTCCCATACAAAGACTTGTTTTCATATCGGTTGTTTGTATGGCAGCTATATGATATAGTGGTCCGATCCGGACCAAACTTTTACGAATTGTGTATGGCTATGTCAAATGAACAAATGTTGAATTCGGTTGCAATAGCTTGGAAAACAAAACAAGTTTCCATACAAAGACTTGTTTTCATATCGGTCGTTTGTATGGCAGCTATATGATATGGTGGTCCGATCCAGACCAAACTTTCACAAATCGTGTATGGCTATGCTAAATGGATAAATTTTTAATTCGGTTGCAATAGCTTGGAAAACAAAAAAGTTTTCCATACAAAGACTTGTTTTCATTTTCGCTCGTTTGTATGGCAGCTATTAGATATAGTGGTCCGATCCGGACCAAACTTTCACAAATCGTGCATGGCTATGTCAAATAAATAAATTTTGAATTTGGTTGCAATAAAATAGAAAAAAAAAATTTTCCATACAAAGACTTGTTTTCATTTTTGCTCGTTTGTATGGCAGCTATTAGATATAGTGGTCCGATCCGGACCAAACTTTTACAAATCGTGCATGGCTATGTCAAATAAATAAATGTTGAATTTGGTTGCAATAAAATGGAAAAAAAAAATTTTCCATACAGAGACTTGTTTTCATATCGGACGTTTGTATTGTAGGTATATGATATAGTGGTCCCATCCGGATCAAACTTTCACAAATCGTGTATGGTTTATTTTGCATGAATAAACGTTGAATTCGGTTGCAATAGCTTGGAAAACAAAAAAGTTTTCAATACAAAGACTTGTTTTCATATTGGTCGTTTGTATGGCAGCTATTAGATATAGTGGTCCGATCCGGACCAAACTTTCACAAATCGTGCACGGCTATGTCAAATAAATAAATGTTTAATTCGGTTGCAACAGCTTGGAAAACAAAACAAATTTCCATACAAAGACTTGTTTTCATATCGATCGTTTGTATGGCAGCTATATGATATAGTGGTCCGATCGGACCGGATCCGGACTTTCACAAATCGTGTATGGCTATGTCAAATGCACAAATGTTTAATTCTGTTGCAATAGCTTGGAAAACAAAAGTTTCCCATACAAAGACTTGTTTTCATATCGGTTGTTTGTATGGCAGCTATATGATATAGTGGTCCGATCCGGACCAAACTTTTACGAATTGTGTATGGCTATGTCAAATGAACAAATGTTTAATTCGGTTGCAATAGCTTGGAAAACAAAAAGTTTTCAATACAAAGACTTGTTTTCATTTTCGCTCGTTTGTATGGCAGAAATTAGATATAGTGGTCCGATCCGGACCAAACTTTCACAAATCGTGCATGGCTATGTCAAATAAATAAATGTTGAATTTGGTTGCAATAAAATGGAACAAAAAAAATTTTCCATACAGAGACGGTCGTTTGTATTGTAGGTATATGATATAGTGGTCCCATCCGGATCAAACTTTCACAAATCGTGTATGGCTGTGTCAAATATATAAATGTTTAATTCGGTTGCAATAGCTTGGAAAACAAAACAAATTTCCATACAAAGACTTGTTTTCATATCGGTCGTTTGTATGGCAGCTATATGATATAGTGGTCCGATCCGGACCAAACTTTCACAAATCGTGCATGGCTATTTCAAATAAATAAATGTTTAATTCGGTTGCAATAAGTTGGAAAACAAAAAAATTTTCCATACAAAGACTTGTTTTTATTTTCGCTCGTTTGTATGGCAGCTATTAGATATAGTGGTCCGATCCGGACCAAACTTTCACAAATCGTGCATGGCTATGTCAAATAAATAAATTTTGAATTTGGTTGCAATAAAATAGAAAAAAAAAATTTTCCATACAAAGACTTGTTTTCATTTTCGCTCGTTTGTATGGCAGCTATTAGATATAGTGGTCCGATCCGGACCAAACTTTCACAAATCGTGCATGGCTATGTTAAATGGATAAATTTTTAATTCGGTTGCAATAGCTTGGAAAACAAAAAAGTTTTCCATACAAAGACTTGTTTTCATTTTCGCTCGTTTGTATGGCAGCTATTAGATATAGTGGTCCGATCCGGACCAAACTTTCACAAATCGTGCATGGCTATGTCAAATAAATAAATGTTGAATTCGGTTGCAATAAGTTGGAAAACAAAAAAATTTTCCATACAAAGACTTGTTTTCATTTTCGCTCGTTTGTATGGCAGCTATTAGATATAGTGGTCCGATCCGGACCAAACTTTCACAAATCGTGCATGGCTAGGTTAAATGGATAAATTTTTAATTCGGTTGCAATAGCTTGGAAAACAAAAAAGTTTTCCATACAAAGACTTGTTTTCATATCGGTCGTTTGTATGGCAGCTATATGATATAGTGATACCGATCCGGATCAAACTTTCACAAATCGTGTATGACTATGTCAAATAAATAAGTGTTTAATACAGTTGCAATAGCTTGGAAAACAAAACAAATTTCCATACAAAGACTTGTTTTCATATCGGTCGTTTGTATGGCAGCTATATGATATAGTGGTCCGATCGGACCGGATCCGGACTTTCACAAATCGTGTATGGCTATGTCAAATGCACAAATGTTTAATTCTGTTGCAATAGCTTGGAAAACAAAAAGTTTCCCGTACAAAGACATGTTTTCATATCGGTCGTTTGTATGGCAGCTATATGATATAGTGGTCCGATGCGGCCCAAACTTTCACGAATCGTGTATGGCAATGCCAAATAAATAAATGTTGCATTCAGTTGCAATAGTTGGAAAACAAAAAAGTTTCCCATACAAAGACATGTTTTCATTTCGGTCGTTTGTATGGCAGCTATATGATATAGTGGTCCGATCCGGACCAAACTTTCATAAATCGTGTATTGCAATGCCGAATAAATAAATGTTGAATTCAGTTGCGATAGTTGGAAAACAAAAAGTTTTCCATACAAAGACTTGTTTACATATCGGTCGTTTGTATGACAGCTCCGTGATATAGTAGTCCGATCCGGACCAAACTTTTACAAATTGTGAATGGCTAAGTCGGATGAACAAATTTTCAATTCGGTTGCAATAGCTTGGAAAACAAAAAGTTTCCCATACAAAGACATGTTTTCATATCGGTCGTTTGTATGGCAACTATATGATATAGTGGTCCGATCCGGCCAAAACTTTCACAAATCGTGTATGGCAATGCCAAATAAATAAATGTTGCATTCAGTTGCAATAGTTGGAAAACAAAAAAGTTTCCCATACAAAGACATGTTTTCATATCGGTCATTTGTATGGCAGCTATATGATATGGTGGTCCGATCCGGACCAAACTTTCACAAATCGTGCATGGCTATGTCAAATAAATAAATGTTTAATTCGGTTGCAATAGCTTGGAAAACAAAACAAATTTCCATATAAAGACTTGTTTTCATATCGGTCGTTTGTATTGTAGGTATATGATATAGTGGTCCGATCCGGACCAAACTTTCACAAATCGTGTACGGTTTATTTCGCATGAACAGACGTTGAATTCGGTTGCAATAGCTTTGAAAACAAAAAAGTTTTCAATACAAAGACTTGTTTTCATTTTCGCTCGTTTGTATGGCAGCTATTAGATATAGTGGTCCGATCCGGACCAAACTTTCACAAATCGTGCATGGCTATGTCAAATAAATAAATGTTTAATTCGGTTGCAATAGCTTGGAAAACAAAACAAATTTCCATACAAAGACTTGTTTTCATATCGATCGTTTGTATGGCAGCTATATGATATAGTGGTCCGATCGGACCGGATCCGGACTTTCACAAATCGTGTATGGCTATGTCAAATGCACAAATGTTTAATTCTGTTGCAATAGCTTGGAAAACAAAAGTTTCCCATACAAAGACTTGTTTTCATATCGGTTGTTTGTATGGCAGCTATATGATATAGTGGTCCGATCCGGACCAAACTTTTACGAATTGTGTATGGCTAAGTCAAATGAACAAATGTTTAATTCGGTTGCAATAGCTTGGAAAACAAAAAAGTTTTCAATACAAAGACTTGTTTTCATTTTCGCTCGTTTGTATGGCAGAAATTAGATATAGTGGTCCGATCCGGACCAAACTTTCACAAATCGTGCATGGCTATGTCAAATAAATAAATGTTGAATTTGGTTGCAATAAAATGGAACAAAAAAAATTTTCCATACAGAGACGGTCGTTTGTATTGTAGGTATATGATATAGTGGTCCCATCCGGATCAAACTTTCACAAATCGTGTATGGCTGTGTCAAATATATAAATGTTTAATTCGGTTGCAATAGCTTGGAAAACAAAACAAATTTCCATACAAAGACTTGTTTTCATATCGGTCGTTTGTATGGCAGCTATATGATATAGTGGTCCGATCCGGACCAAACTTTCACAAATCGTGCATGGCTATTTCAAATAAATAAATGTTTAATTCGGTTGCAATAAGTTGGAAAACAAAAAAATTTTCCATACAAAGACTTGTTTTCATTTTCGCTCGTTTGTATGGCAGCTATTAGATATAGTGGTCCGATCCGGACCAAACTTTCACAAATCGTGCATGGCTATGTCAAATAAATAAATTTTGAATTTGGTTGCAATAAAATAGAAAAAAAAAATTTTCCATACAAAGACTTGTTTTCATTTTCGCTCGTTTGTATGGCAGCTATTAGATATAGTGGTCCGATCCGGACCAAACTTTCACAAATCGTGCATGGCTATGTTAAATGGATAAATTTTTAATTCGGTTGCAATAGCTTGGAAAACAAAAAAGTTTTCCATACAAAGACTTGTTTTCATTTTCGCTCGTTTGTATGGCAGCTATTAGATATAGTGGTCCGATCCGGACCAAACTTTCACAAATCGTGCATGGCTATGTCAAATAAATAAATGTTGAATTCGGTTGCAATAAGTTGGAAAACAAAAAAATTTTCCATACAAAGACTTGTTTTTATTTTCGCTCGTTTGTATGGCAGCTATTAGATATAGTGGTCCGATCCGGACCAAACTTTCACAAATCGTGCATGGCTAGGTTAAATGGACAAATTTTTAATTCGCTTGCAATAGCTTGGAAAACAAAAAAGTTTTCCATACAAAGACTTGTTTTCATTTTCGCTCGTTTGTATGGCAGCTATTAGATATAGTGGTCCGATCCGGACCAAACTTTCACAAATCGTGCATGGCTATGTCAAATAAATAAATTTTGAATTCGGTTGCAATAAGTTGGTAAACAAAAAAATTTTCCATACAAAGACTTGTTTTCATTTTCGCTCGTTTGTATGGCAGCTATTAGATATAGTGGTCCGATCCGGACCAAACTTTCACAAATCGTGCATGGCTATGTCAAAAAAATTAAATGTTAAATTCGGTTGCAATAGCTTGGAAAACAAAACAAATTTCCATACAAAGACTTGTTTTCATATCGGTCGTTTGTATGGCAGCTATATGATATAGTGATACCGATCCGGATCAAACTTTCACAAATCGTGTATGACTATGTCAAATAATTAAGTGTTTAATACAGTTGCAATAGCTTGGAAAACAAAACAAATTTCCATACAAAGACTTGTTTTCATATTGGTCGTTTGTATGGCAGCTATATGATATAGTGGTCCGATCGGACCGGATCCGGACTTTCACAAATCGTGTATGGCTATGTCAAATGCACAAATGTTTAATTCTGTTGCAATAGCTTGGAAAACAAAAAGTTTCCCGT
Source organism: Drosophila merina (assembly GCA_035047645.1). Classification (NCBI taxonomy): domain Eukaryota; kingdom Metazoa; phylum Arthropoda; class Insecta; order Diptera; family Drosophilidae; genus Drosophila; species Drosophila merina. The sequence continues at coordinate 343,805 of JAWNPH010000014.1, read as the reverse complement.
ACAAAGACATGTTTTCATATCGGTCGTTTGTATGGCAGCTATATGATATAGTGGTCCGATGCGGCCCAAACTTTCACGAATCGTGTATGGCAATGCCAAATAAATAAATGTTGCATTCAGTTGCAATAGTTGGAAAACAAAAAAGTTTCCCATACAAAGACATGTTTTCATTTCGGTCGTTTGTATGGCAGCTATATGATATAGTGGTCCGATCCGGACCAAACTTTCATAAATCGTGTATGGCAATGCCAAATAAATAAATGTTGAATTCAGTTGCGATAGTTGGAAAACAAAAAAGTTTTCCATACAAAGACTTGTTTACATATCGGTCGTTTGTATGACAGCTCCGTGATATAGTAGTCCGATCCGGACCAAACTTTTACAAATTGTGAATGGCTAAGTCGGATGAATAAATTTTCAATTCGGTTGCAATAGCTTGGAAAACAAAAAGTTTCCCATACAAAGACATGTTTTCATATCGGTCGTTTGTATGGCAACTATATGATATAGTGGTCCGATCCGGCCAAAACTTTCACAAATCGTGTATGGCAATGCCAAATAAATAAATGTTGCATTCAGTTGCAATAGTTGGAAAACAAAAAAGTTTCCCATACAAAGACATGTTTTCATATCGGTCATTTGTATGGCAGCTATATGATATGGTGGTCCGATCCGGACCAAACTTTCACAAATCGTGCATGGCTATGTCAAATAAATAAATGTTTAATTCGGTTGCAATAGCTTGGAAAACAAAACAAATTTCCATATAAAGACTTGTTTTCATATCGGTCGTTTGTATTGTAGGTATATGATATAGTGGTCCAATCCGGACCAAACTTTCACAAATCGTGTACGGTTTATTTCGCATGAATAGACGTTGAATTCGGTTGCAATAGCTTGGAAAACAAAAAAGTTTTCAATACAAAGACTTGTTTTCATTTTCGCTCGTTTGTATGGCAGCTATTAGATATAGTGGTCCGATCCGGACCAAACTTTCACAAATCGTGCATGGCTATGTCAAATAAATAAATTTTGAATTTGGTTGCAATAAAATAGAAAAAAAAATTTTCCATACAAAGACTTGTTTTCATTTTCGCTCGTTTGTATGGCAGCTATTAGATATAGTGGTCCGATCCGGACCAAACTTTCACGAATCGTGCATGGCTATGTTAAATGGATAAATTTTTAATTCGGTTGCAATAGCTTGGAAAACAAAAAAGTTTTCCATACAAAGACTTGTTTTCATTTTCGCTCGTTTGTATGGCAGCTATTAGATATAGTGGTCCGATCCGGACCAAACTTTCACAAATCGTGCATGGCTATGTCAAATAAATAAATGTTGAATTCGGTTGCAATAAGTTGGAAAACAAAAAAATTTTCCATACAAAGACTTGTTTTTATTTTCGCTCGTTTGTATGGCAGCTATTAGATATAGTGGTCCGATCCGGACCAAACTTTCACAAATCGTGCATGGCTAGGTTAAATGGACAAATTTTTAATTCGCTTGCAATAGCTTGGAAAACAAAAAAGTTTTCCATACAAAGACTTGTTTTCATTTTCGCTCGTTTGTATGGCAGCTATTAGATATAGTGGTCCGATCCGGACCAAACTTTCACAAATCGTGCATGGCTATGTCAAATAAATAAATTTTGAATTCGGTTGCAATAAGTTGGTAAACAAAAAAATTTTCCATACAAAGACTTGTTTTCATTTTCGCTCGTTTGTATGGCAGCTATTAGATATAGTGGTCCGATCCGGACCAAACTTTCACAAATCGTGCATGGCTATGTCAAAAAAATTAAATGTTAAATTCGGTTGCAATAGCTTGGAAAACAAAACAAATTTCCATACAAAGACTTGTTTTCATATCGGTCGTTTGTATGGCAGCTATATGATATAGTGATACCGATCCGGATCAAACTTTCACAAATCGTGTATGACTATGTCAAATAAATAAGTGTTTAATACAGTTGCATTAGCTTGGAAAACAAAACAAATTTCCATACAAAGACTTGTTTTCATATCGGTCATTTGTATGGCAGCTATATGATATGGTGGTCCGATCCGGACCAAACTTTCACAAATCGTGCATGGCTATGTCAAATAAATAAATGTTTAATTCGGTTGCAATAGCTTGGAAAACAAAACAAATTTCCATATAAAGACTTGTTTTCATATCGGTCGTTTGTATTGTAGGTATATGATATAGTGGTCCGATCCGGACCAAACTTTCACAAATCGTGTACGGTTTATTTCGCATGAACAGACGTTGAATTCGGTTGCAATAGCTTGGAAAACAAAAAAGTTTTCAATACAAAGACTTGTTTTCATTTTCGCTCGTTTGTATGGCAGCTATTAGATATAGTGGTCCGATCCGGACCAAACTTTCACAAATCGTGCATGGCTATGTCAAATAAATAAATGTTTAATTCGGTTGCAATAGCTTGGAAAACAAAACAAATTTCCATACAAAGACTTGTTTTCATATCGATCGTTTGTATGGCAGCTATATGATATAGTGGTCCGATCGGACCGGATCCGGACTTTCACAAATCGTGTATGGCTATGTCAAATGCACAAATGTTTAATTCTGTTGCAATAGCTTGGAAAACAAAAGTTTCCCATACAAAGACTTGTTTTCATATCGGTTGTTTGTATGGCAGCTATATGATATAGTGGTCCGATCCGGACCAAACTTTTACGAATTGTGTATGGCTAAGTCAAATGAACAAATGTTTAATTCGGTTGCAATAGCTTGGAAAACAAAAAAGTTTTCAATACAAAGACTTGTTTTCATTTTCGCTCGTTTGTATGGCAGAAATTAGATATAGTGGTCCGATCCGGACCAAACTTTCACAAATCGTGCATGGCTATGTCAAATAAATAAATGTTGAATTTGGTTGCAATAAAATGGAACAAAAAAAATTTTCCATACAGAGACGGTCGTTTGTATTGTAGGTATATGATATAGTGGTCCCATCCGGATCAAACTTTCACAAATCGTGTATGGCTGTGTCAAATATATAAATGTTTAATTCGGTTGCAATAGCTTGGAAAACAAAACAAATTTCCATACAAAGACTTGTTTTCATATCGGTCGTTTGTATGGCAGCTATTAGATATAGTGGTCCGATCCGGACCAAACTTTCACAAATCGTGCATGGCTATGTCAAATAAATAAATTTTGAATTTGGTTGCAATAAAATAGAAAAAAAAAATTTTCCATACAAAGACTTGTTTTCATTTTCGCTCGTTTGTATGGCAGCTATTAGATATAGTGGTCCGATCCGGACCAAACTTTCACAAATCGTGCATGGCTATGTTAAATGGATAAATTTTTAATTCGGTTGCAATAGCTTGGAAAACAAAAAAGTTTTCCATACAAAGACTTGTTTTCATTTTCGCTCGTTTGTATGGCAGCTATTAGATATAGTGGTCCGATCCGGACCAAACTTTCACAAATCGTGCATGGCTATGTCAAATAAATAAATGTTGAATTCGGTTGCAATAAGTTGGAAAACAAAAAATTTTCCATACAAAGACTTGTTTTTATTTTCGCTCGTTTGTATGGCAGCTATTAGATATAGTGGTCCGATCCGGACCAAACTTTCACAAATCGTGCATGGCTAGGTTAAATGGACAAATTTTTAATTCGCTTGCAATAGCTTGGAAAACAAAAAAGTTTTCCATACAAAGACTTGTTTTCATTTTCGCTCGTTTGTATGGCAGCTATTAGATATAGTGGTCCGATCCGGACCAAACTTTCACAAATCGTGCATGGCTATGTCAAATAAATAAATTTTGAATTCGGTTGCAATAAGTTGGTAAACAAAAAAATTTTCCATACAAAGACTTGTTTTCATTTTCGCTCGTTTGTATGGCAGCTATTAGATATAGTGGTCCGATCCGGACCAAACTTTCACAAATCGTGCATGGCTATGTCAAAAAAATTAAATGTTAAATTCGGTTGCAATAGCTTGGAAAACAAAACAAATTTCCATACAAAGACTTGTTTTCATATCGGTCGTTTGTATGGCAGCTATATGATATAGTGATACCGATCCGGATCAAACTTTCACAAATCGTGTATGACTATGTCAAATAAATAAGTGTTTAATACAGTTGCAATAGCTTGGAAAACAAAACAAATTTCCATACAAAGACTTGTTTTCATATTGGTCGTTTGTATGGCAGCTATATGATATAGTGGTCCGATCGGACCGGATCCGGACTTTCACAAATCGTGTATGGCTATGTCAAATGCACAAATGTTTAATTCTGTTGCAATAGCTTGGAAAACAAAAAGTTTCCCGTACAAAGACATGTTTTCATATCGGTCGTTTGTATGGCAGCTATATGATATAGTGGTCCGATGCGGCCCAAACTTTCACGAATCGTGTATGGCAATGCCAAATAAATAAATGTTGCATTCAGTTGCAATAGTTGGAAAACAAAAAAGTTTCCCATACAAAGACATGTTTTCATTTCGGTCGTTTGTATGGCAGCTATATGATATAGTGGTCCGATCCGGACCAAACTTTCATAAATCGTGTATGGCAATGCCAAATAAATAAATGTTGAATTCAGTTGCGATAGTTGGAAAACAAAAAAGTTTTCCATACAAAGACTTGTTTACATATCGGTCGTTTGTATGACAGCTCCGTGATATAGTAGTCCGATCCGGACCAAACTTTTACAAATTGTGAATGGCTAAGTCGGATGAATAAATTTTCAATTCGGTTGCAATAGCTTGGAAAACAAAAAGTTTCCCATACAAAGACATGTTTTCATATCGGTCGTTTGTATGGCAACTATATGATATAGTGGTCCGATCCGGCCAAAACTTTCACAAATCGTGTATGGCAATGCCAAATAAATAAATGTTGCATTCAGTTGCAATAGTTGGAAAACAAAAAAGTTTCCCATACAAAGACATGTTTTCATATCGGTCATTTGTATGGCAGCTATATGATATGGTGGTCCGATCCGGACCAAACTTTCACAAATCGTGCATGGCTATGTCAAATAAATAAATGTTTAATTCGGTTGCAATAGCTTGGAAAACAAAACAAATTTCCATATAAAGACTTGTTTTCATATCGGTCGTTTGTATTGTAGGTATATGATATAGTGATCCAATCCGGACCAAACTTTCACAAATCGTGTACGGTTTATTTCGCATGAATAGACGTTGAATTCGGTTGCAATAGCTTGGAAAACAAAAAAGTTTTCAATACAAAGACTTGTTTTCATTTTCGCTCGTTTGTATGGCAGCTATTAGATATAGTGGTCCGATCCGGACCAAACTTTCACAAATCGTGCATGGCTATGTCAAATAAATAAATTTTGAATTTGGTTGCAATAAAATAGAAAAAAAAAATTTTCCATACAAAGACTTGTTTTCATTTTCGCTCGTTTGTATGGCAGCTATTAGATATAGTGGTCCGATCCGGACCAAACTTTCACGAATCGTGCATGGCTATGTTAAATGGATAAATTTTTAATTCGGTTGCAATAGCTTGGAAAACAAAAAAGTTTTCCATACAAAGACTTGTTTTCATTTTCGCTCGTTTGTATGGCAGCTATTAGATATAGTGGTCCGATCCGGACCAAACTTTCACAAATCGTGCATGGCTATGTCAAATAAATAAATGTTGAATTCGGTTGCAATAAGTTGGAAAACAAAAAAATTTTCCATACAAAGACTTGTTTTTATTTTCGCTCGTTTGTATGGCAGCTATTAGATATAGTGGTCCGATCCGGACCAAACTTTCACAAATCGTGCATGGCTAGGTTAAATGGACAAATTTTTAATTCGCTTGCAATAGCTTGGAAAACAAAAAAGTTTTCCATACAAAGACTTGTTTTCATTTTCGCTCGTTTGTATGGCAGCTATATGATATAGTGGTCCGATCCGGACCAAACTTTCACAAATCGTGCATGGCTATGTCAAATAAATAAATTTTGAATTCGGTTGCAATAAGTTGGTAAACAAAAAAATTTTCCATACAAAGACTTGTTTTCATTTTCGCTCGTTTGTATGGCAGCTATTAGATATAGTGGTCCGATCCGGACCAAACTTTCACAAATCGTGCATGGCTATGTCAAAAAAATTAAATGTTAAATTCGGTTGCAATAGCTTGGAAAACAAAACAAATTTCCATACAAAGACTTGTTTTCATATCGGTCGTTTGTATGGCAGCTATATGATATAGTGATACCGATCCGGATCAAACTTTCACAAATCGTGTATGACTATGTCAAATAAATAAGTGTTTAATACAGTTGCAATAGCTTGGAAAACAAAACAAATTTCCATACAAAGACTTGTTTTCATATTGGTCGTTTGTATGGCAGCTATATGATATAGTGGTCCGATCGGACCGGATCCGGACTTTCACAAATCGTGTATGGCTATGTCAAATGCACAAATGTTTAATTCTGTTGCAATAGCTTGGAAAACAAAAAGTTTCCCGTACAAAGACATGTTTTCATATCGGTCGTTTGTATGGCAGCTATATGATATAGTGGTCCGATGCGGCCCAAACTTTCACGAATCGTGTATGGCAATGCCAAATAAATAAATGTTGCATTCAGTTGCAATAGTTGGAAAACAAAAAAGTTTCCCATACAAAGACATGTTTTCATATCGGTCATTTGTATGGCAGCTATATGATATGGTGGTCCGATCCGGACCAAACTTTCACAAATCGTGCATGGCTATGTCAAATAAATAAATGTTTAATTCGGTTGCAATAGCTTGGAAAACAAAACAAATTTCCATATAAAGACTTGTTTTCATATCGGTCGTTTGTATTGTAGGTATATGATATAGTGGTCCGATCCGGACCAAACTTTCACAAATCGTGTACGGTTTATTTCGCATGAATAGACGTTGAATTCGGTTGCAATAGCTTGGAAAACAAAAAAGTTTTCAATACAAAGACTTGTTTTCATTTTCGCTCGTTTGTATGGCAGCTATTAGATATAGTGGTCCGATCCGGACCAAACTTTCACAAATCGTGCATGGCTATGTCAAATAAATAAATGTTTAATTCGGTTGCAATAGCTTGGAAAACAAAACAAATTTCCATACAAAGACTTGTTTTCATTTTCGCTCGTTTGTATGGCAGCTATTAGATATAGTGGTCCGATCCAGACCAAACTTTCACAAATCGTGTATGGCTATGTTAAATGGATAAATTTTTAATTCGGTTGCAATAGCTTGGAAAACAAAAAAGTTTTCCATACAAAGACTTGTTTTCATTTTCGCTCGTTTGTATGGCAGCTATTAGATATAGTGGTCCGATCCGGACCAAACTTTCACAAATCGTGCATGGCTATGTCAAATAAATAAATTTTGAATTTGGTTGCAATAAAATAGAAAAAAAAATTTTCCATACAAAGACTTGTTTTCATTTTCGCTCGTTTGTATGGCAGCTATTAGATATAGTGGTCCGATCGGACCGGATCCGGACTTTCACAAATCGTGTATGGCTATGTCAAATGCACAAATGTTTAATTCTGTTGCAATAGCTTGGAAAACAAAAGTTTCCCATACAAAGACTTGTTTTCATATCGGTTGTTTGTATGGCAGCTATATGATATAGTGGTCCGATCCGGACCAAACTTTTACGAATTGTGTATGGCTATGTCAAATGAACAAATGTTGAATTCGGTTGCAATAGCTTGGAAAACAAAACAAGTTTCCATACAAAGACTTGTTTTCATTTTCGCTCGTTTGTATGGCAGCTATTAGATATAGTGGTCCGATCCAGACCAAACTTTCACAAATCGTGTATGGCTATGTTAAATGGATAAATTTTTAATTCGGTTGCAATAGCTTGGAAAACAAAAAAGTTTTCCATACAAAGACTTGTTTTCATTTTCGCTCGTTTGTATGGCAGCTATTAGATATAGTGGTCCGATCCGGACCAAACTTTCACAAATCGTGCATGGCTATGTCAAATAAATAAATTTTGAATTTGGTTGCAATAAAATAGAAAAAAAAAATTTTCCATACAAAGACTTGTTTTCATTTTCGCTCGTTTGTATGGCAGCTATTAGATATAGTGGTCCGATCCGGACCAAACTTTCACAAATCGTGCATGGCTATGTTAAATGGATAAATTTTTAATTCGGTTGCAATAGCTTGGAAAACAAAAAAGTTTTCCATACAAAGACTTGTTTTCATTTTCGCTCGTTTGTATGGCAGCTATTAGATATAGTGGTCCGATCCGGACCAAACTTTCACAAATCGTGCATGGCTATGTCAAATAAATAAATGTTGAATTCGGTTGCAATAAGTTGGAAAACAAAAAAATTTTCCATACAAAGACTTGTTTTTATTTTCGCTCGTTTGTATGGCAGCTATTAGATATAGTGGTCCGATCCGGACCAAACTTTCACAAATCGTGCATGGCTAGGTTAAATGGACAAATTTTTAATTCGCTTGCAATAGCTTGGAAAACAAAAAAGTTTTCCATACAAAGACTTGTTTTAATTTTCGCTCGTTTGTATGGCTGCTAGATATAGTGGTCCGATCCGGACCAAACTTTCACAAATCGTGCATGGCTATGTCAAATAAATAAATTTTGAATTCGGTTGCAATAAGTTGGTAAACAAAAAAATTTTCCATACAAAGACTTGTTTTCATTTTCGCTCGTTTGTATGGCAGCTATTAGATATAGTGGTCCGATCCGGACCAAACTTTCACAAATCGTGCATGGCTATGTCAAAAAAATTAAATGTTAAATTCGGTTGCAATAGCTTGGAAAACAAAACAAATTTCCATACAAAAACTTGTTTTCATATCGGTCGTTTGTATGGCAGCTATATGATATAGTGATACCGATCCGGATCAAACTTTCACAAATCGTGTATGACTATGTCAAATAAATAAGTGTTTTATACAGTTGCAATAGCTTGGAAAACAAAACAAATTTCCATACAAAGACTTGTTTTCATATCGGTCGTTTGTATGGCAGCTATATGATATAGTGGTCCGATCGGACCGGATCCGGACTTTCACAAATCGTGTATGGCTATGTCAAATGCACAAATGTTTAATTCTGTTGCAATAGCTTGGAAAACAAAAAGTTTCCCGTACAAAGACATGTTTTCATATCGGTCGTTTGTATGGCAGCTATATGATATAGTGATACCGATCCGGATCAAACTTTCACAAATCGTGTATGACTATGTCAAATAAATAAGTGTTTAATACAGTTGCAATAGCTTGGAAAACAAAACAAATTTCCATACAAAGACTTGTTTTCATATCGGTCGTTTGTATGGCAGCTATATGATATAGTGGTCCGATCGGACCGGATCCGGACTTTCACAAATCGTGTATGGCTATGTCAAATGCACAAATGTTTAATTCTGTTGCAATAGCTTGGAAAACAAAAAGTTTCCCGTACAAAGACTTGTTTTCATTTTCGCTCGTTTGTATGGCAGCTATTAGATATAGTGGTCCGATCCGGACCAAACTTTCACAAATCGTGCATGGCTATGTCAAATAAATAAATGTTTAATTCGGTTGCAATAGCTTGGAAAACAAAACAAATTTCCATACAAAGACTTGTTTTCATATCGATCGTTTGTATGGCAGCTATATGATATAGTGGTCCGATCGGACCGGATCCGGACTTTCACAAATCGTGTATGGCTATGTCAAATGCACAAATGTTTAATTCTGTTGCAATAGCTTGGAAAACAAAAGTTTCCCATACAAAGACTTGTTTTCATATCGGTTGTTTGTATGGCAGCTATATGATATAGTGGTCCGATCCGGACCAAACTTTTACGAATTGTGTATGGCTATGTCAAATGAACAAATGTTGAATTCGGTTGCAATAGCTTGGAAAACAAAACAAGTTTCCATACAAAGACTTGTTTTCATATCGGTCGTTTGTATGGCAGCTATATGATATAGTGGTCCGATCCAGACCAAACTTTCACAAATCGTGTATGGCTATGTTAAATGGATAAATTTTTAATTCGGTTGCAATAGCTTGGAAAACAAAAAAGTTTTCTATACAAAGACTTGTTTTCATTTTCGCTCGTTTGTATGGCAGCTATTAGATATAGTGGTCCGATCCGGACCAAACTTTCACAAATCGTGCATGGCTATGTCAAATAAATAAATTTTGAATTTGGTTGCAATAAAATAGAAAAAAAAAATTTTCCATACAAAGACTTGTTTTCATTTTCGCTCGTTTGTATGGCAGCTATTAGATATAGTGGTCCGATCCGGACCAAACTTTCACAAATCGTGCATGGCTATGTCAAAAAAATTAAATAGTACATTCGGTTGCAATAGCTTGGAAAACAAAACAAATTTCCATACAAAGACTTGTTTTCATATCGGTCGTTTGTATGGCAGCTATATGATATAGTGGTCCGATCGGACCGGATCCGGACTTTCACAAATCGTGTATGGCTATGTCAAATGCACAAATGTTTAATTCTGTTGCAATAGCTTGGAAAACAAAAAGTTTCCCGTACAAAGACATGTTTTCATATCGGTCGTTTGTATGGCAGCTATATGATATAGTGGTCCGATGCGGCCCAAACTTTCACGAATCGTGTATGGCAATGCCAAATAAATAAATGTTGCATTCAGTTGCAATAGTTGGAAAACAAAAAAGTTTCCCATACAAAGACATGTTTTCATTTCGGTCGTTTGTATGGCAGCTATATGATATAGTGGTCCGATCCGGACCAAACTTTCATAAATCGTGTATGGCAATGCCAAATAAATAAATGTTGAATTCAGTTGCGATAGTTGGAAAACAAAAAAGTTTTCCATACAAAGACTTGTTTACATATCGGTCGTTTGTATGACAGCTCCGTGATATAGTAGTCCGATCCGGACCAAACTTTTACAAATTGTGAATGGCTAAGTCGGATGAATAAATTTTCAATTCGGTTGCAATAGCTTGGAAAACAAAAAGTTTCCCATACAAAGACATGTTTTCATATCGGTCGTTTGTATGGCAACTATATGATATAGTGGTCCGATCCGGCCAAAACTTTCACAAATCGTGTATGGCAATGCCAAATAAATAAATGTTGCATTCAGTTGCAATAGTTGGAAAACAAAAAAGTTTCCCATACAAAGACATGTTTTCATATCGGTCATTTGTATGGCAGCTATATGATATGGTGGTCCGATCCGGACCAAACTTTCACAAATCGTGCATGGCTATGTCAAATAAATAAATGTTTAATTCGGTTGCAATAGCTTGGAAAACAAAACAAATTTCCATATAAAGACTTGTTTTCATATCGGTCGTTTGTATTGTAGGTATATGATATAGTGGTCCGATCCGGACCAAACTTTCACAAATCGTGTACGGTTTATTTCGCATGAATAGACGTTGAATTCGGTTGCAATAGCTTGGAAAACAAAAAAGTTTTCAATACAAAGACTTGTTTTCATTTTCGCTCGTTTGTATGGCAGCTATTAGATATAGTGGTCCGATCCGGACCAAACTTTCACAAATCGTGCATGGCTATGTCAAATAAATAAATGTTTAATTCGGTTGCAATAGCTTGGAAAACAAAACAAATTTCCATACAAAGACTTGTTTTCATATCGATCGTTTGTATGGCAGCTATATGATATAGTGGTCCGATCGGACCGGATCCGGACTTTCACAAATCGTGTATGGCTATGTCAAATGCACAAATGTTTAATTCTGTTGCAATAGCTTGGAAAACAAAAGTTTCCCATACAAAGACTTGTTTTCATATCGGTTGTTTGTATGGCAGCTATATGATATAGTGGTCCGATCCGGACCAAACTTTTACGAATTGTGTATGGCTATGTCAAATAAATAAATGTTGAATTCGGTTGCAATAGCTTGGAAAACAAAACAAGTTTCCATACAAAGACTTGTTTTCATATCGGTCGTTTGTATGGCAGCTATATGATATGGTGGTCCGATCCAGACCAAACTTTCACAAATTGTGTATGGCTATGTTAAATGGATAAATTTTTAATTCGGTTGCAATAGCTTGGAAAACAAAAAAGTTTTCCATACAAAGACTTGTTTTCATTTTCGCTCGTTTGTATGGCAGCTATATGATATAGTGGTCCGATCGGACCGGATCCGGACTTTCACAAATCGTGTATGGCTATGTCAAATGCACAAATGTTTAATTCTGTTGCAATAGCTTGGAAAACAAAAGTTTCCCATACAAAGACTTGTTTTCATATCGGTTGTTTGTATGGCAGCTATATGATATAGTGGTCCGATCCGGACCAAACTTTCACAAATCGTGCATGGCTATGTCAAAAAAATTAAATAGTAAATTCGGTTGCAATAGCTTGGAAAACAAAACAAATTTCCATACAAAGACTTGTTTTCATATCGGTCGTTTGTATGGCAGCTATATGATATAGTGATCCGATCCGGATCAAACTTTCACAAATCGTGTATGACTATGTCAAATAAATAAGTGTTTAATACAGTTGCAATAGCTTGGAAAACAAAACAAATTTCCATACAAAGACTTGTTTTCATATCGGTCGTTTGTATGGCAGCTATATGATATAGTGGTCCGATCGGACCGGATCCGGACTTTCACAAATCGTGTATGGCTATGTCAAATGCACAAATGTTTAATTCTGTTGCAATAGCTTGGAAAACAAAAAGTTTCCCGTACAAAGACATGTTTTCATATCGGTCGTTTGTATGGCAGCTATATGATATAGTGGTCCGATGCGGCCCAAACTTTCACGAATCGTGTATGGCAATGCCAAATAAATAAATGTTGCATTCAGTTGCAATAGTTGGAAAACAAAAAAGTTTCCCATACAAAGACATGTTTTCATTTCGGTCGTTTGTATGGCAGCTATATGATATAGTGGTCCGATCCGGACCAAACTTTCATAAATCGTGTATGGCAATGCCAAATAAATAATTGTTGAATTCAGTTGCGATAGTTGGAAAACAAAAAAGTTTTCCATACAAAGACTTGTTTACATATCGGTCGTTTGTATGACAGCTCCGTGATATAGTAGTCCGATCCGGACCAAACTTTTACAAATTGTGAATGGCTAAGTCGGATGAATAAATTTTCAATTCGGTTGCAATAGCTTGGAAAACAAAAAGTTTCCCATACAAAGACATGTTTTCATATCGGTCGTTTGTATGGCAACTATATGATATAGTGGTCCGATCCGGCCAAAACTTTCACAAATCGTGTATGGCAATGCCAAATAAATAAATGTTGCATTCAGTTGCAATAGTTGGAAAACAAAAAAGTTTCCCATACAAAGACATGTTTTCATATCGGTCATTTGTATGGCAGCTATATGATATGGTGGTCCGATCCGGACCAAACTTTCACAAATCGTGCATGGCTATGCCAAATAAATAAATGTTTAATTCGGTTGCAATAGCTTGGAAAACAAAACAAATTTCCATATAAAGACTTGTTTTCATATCGGTCGTTTGTATTGTAGGTATATGATATAGTGGTCCGATCCGGACCAAACTTTCACAAATCGTGTACGGTTTATTTCGCATGAATAGACGTTGAATTCGGTTGCAATAGCTTGGAAAACAAAAAAGTTTTCAATACAAAGACTTGTTTTCATTTTCGCTCGTTTGTATGGCAGCTATTAGATATAGTGGTCCGATCCGGACCAAACTTTCACAAATCGTGCATGGCTATGTCAAATAAATAAATGTTTAATTCGGTTGCAATAGCTTGGAAAACAAAACAAATTTCCATACAAAGACTTGTTTTCATATCGATCGTTTGTATGGCAGCTATATGATATAGTGGTCCGATCGGACCGGATCCGGACTTTCACAAATCGTGTATGGCTATGTCAAATGCACAAATGTTTAATTCTGTTGCAATAGCTTGGAAAACAAAAGTTTCCCATACAAAGACTTGTTTTCATATCGGTTGTTTGTATGGCAGCTATATGATATAGTGGTCCGATCCGGACCAAACTTTTACGAATTGTGTATGGCTATGTCAAATAAATAAATGTTGAATTCGGTTGCAATAGCTTGGAAAACAAAACAAGTTTCCATACAAAGACTTGTTTTCATATCGGTCGTTTGTATGGCAGCTATATGATATGGTGGTCCGATCCAGACCAAACTTTCACAAATTGTGTATGGCTATGTTAAATGAATAAATTTTTAATTCGGTTGCAATAGCTTGGAAAACAAAAAAGTTTTCCATACTAAGACTTGTTTTCATTTTCGCTCGTTTGTATGGCAGCTATTAGATATAGTTGTCCGATCCGGACCAAACTTTCACAAATCGTGCATGGCTATGTCACAAAAATAAATGTTTAATTCGGTTGCAATAGCTTGGAAAACAAAACAAATTTCCATATAAAGACTTGTTTTCATATCGGTCGTTTGTATGACAGCTCTGTGATATAGTGGTCCGATCCGGACCAAACTTTCACAAATTGTGTATGGCTAAGTCGGATGAATAAATGTTTAAGTCGGTTGCGATAGCTTGGAGAACAAAAAAGTTTTCAGTACATAGACTTGTGTTCATTTTCGCTCGTTTGTATGGCAGCTATTAGATATAGTGGTCCGATCCGGATCAAACTTTCACAAATCGTGCAAGGCTATGTCAAATAAATAAATGTTGAATTCGGTTGCAATAAGTTGGAAAACAAAAAAATTTTCCATACAAAGACTTGTTTTCATTTTCGCTCGTTTTTATGGCAACTATTAGATATAGTGGTCCGATCCGGACCAAACTTTCACAAATCGTGCATGGCTATGTCAAATAAATAAATGTTAAATTCGGCTGCAATAGCTTGGAAAACAAAACAAATTTCCATATAAAGACTTGTTTTCATATCGGTCGTTTGTATTGTAGTTATATGATATAGTGGTCCCATCCGGATCAAACTTTCACAAATCGTGTATGGCTATGTCAAATAAATAAATGTTTAATTCGGTTGCAATAGCTTGGAAAACAAAACAAATTTCCATACAAAGACTTGTTTTCATATCGATCGTTTGTATGGCAGCTATATGATATAGTGGTCCGATCGGACCGGATCCGGACTTTCACAAATCGTGTATGGCTATGTCAAATGCACAAATGTTTAATTCTGTTGCAATAGCTTGGAAAACAAAAGTTTCCCATACAAAGACTTGTTTTCATATCGGTTGTTTGTATGGCAGCTATATGATATAGTGGTCCGATCCGGACCAAACTTTTACGAATTGTGTATGGCTATGGCAAATAAATAAATGTTGAATTCGGTTGCAATAGCTTGGAAAACAAAACAAGTTTCCATACAAAGACTTGTTTTCATATCGGTCGTTTGTATGGCAGCTATATGATATGGTGGTCCGATCCAGACCAAACTTTCACAAATTGTGTATGGCTAGTTAAATGGATAAATTTTTAATTCGGTTGCAATAGCTTGGAAAACAAAAAAGTTTTCCATACAAAGACTTGTTTTCATTTTCGCTCGTTTGTATGGCAGCTATATGATATAGTGGTCCGATCGGACCGGATCCGGACTTTCACAAATCGTGTATGGCTATGTCAAATGCACAAATGTTTAATTCTGTTGCAATAGCTTGGAAAACAAAAGTTTCCCATACAAAGACTTGTTTTCATATCGGTTGTTTGTATGGCAGCTATATGATATAGTGGTCCGATCCGGACCAAACTTTCACAAATCGTGCATGGCTATGTCAAAAAAATTAAATAGTAAATTCGGTTGCAATAGCTTGGAAAACAAAACAAATTTCCATACAAAGACTTGTTTTCATATCGGTCGTTTGTATGGCAGCTATATGATATAGTGATCCGATCCGGATCAAACTTTCACAAATCGTGTATGACTATGTCAAATAAATAAGTGTTTAATACAGTTGCAATAGCTTGGAAAACAAAACAAATTTCCATACAAAGACTTGTTTTCATATCGGTCGTTTGTATGGCAGCTATATGATATAGTGGTCCGATCGGACCGGATCCGGACTTTCACAAATCGTGTATGGCTATGTCAAATGCACAAATGTTTAATTCTGTTGCAATAGCTTGGAAAACAAAAAGTTTCCCGTACAAAGACATGTTTTCATATCGGTCGTTTGT
Source organism: Drosophila merina (assembly GCA_035047645.1). Taxonomy (NCBI): domain Eukaryota; kingdom Metazoa; phylum Arthropoda; class Insecta; order Diptera; family Drosophilidae; genus Drosophila; species Drosophila merina. The sequence continues at coordinate 327,698 of JAWNPH010000014.1, read as the reverse complement.
ATGGCAGCTATATGATATAGTGGTCCGATGCGGCCCAAACTTTCATAAATCGTGTATGGCAATGCCAAATAAATAAATGTTGAATTCAGTTGCGATAGTTGGAAAACAAAAAAGTTTTCCATACAAAGACTTGTTTACATATCGGTCGTTTGTATGACAGCTCCGTGATATAGTAGTCCGATCCGGACCAAACTTTTACAAATTGTGAATGGCTAAGTCGGATGAATAAATTTTCAATTCGGTTGCAATAGCTTGGAAAACAAAAAGTTTCCCATACAAAGACATGTTTTCATATCGGTCGTTTGTATGGCAACTATATGATATAGTGGTCCGATCCGGCCAAAACTTTCACAAATCGTGTATGGCAATGCCAAATAAATAAATGTTGCATTCAGTTGCAATAGTTGGAAAACAAAAAAGTTTCCCATACAAAGACATGTTTTCATATCGGTCATTTGTATGGCAGCTATATGATATGGTGGTCCGATCCGGACCAAACTTTCACAAATCGTGCATGGCTATGTCAAATAAATAAATGTTTAATTCGGTTGCAATAGCTTGGAAAACAAAACAAATTTCCATATAAAGACTTGTTTTCATATCGGTCGTTTGTATTGTAGGTATATGATATAGTGGTCCGATCCGGACCAAACTTTCACAAATCGTGTACGGTTTATTTCGCATGAATAGACGTTGAATTCGGTTGCAATAGCTTGGAAAACAAAAAAGTTTTCAATACAAAGACTTGTTTTCATTTTCGCTCGTTTGTATGGCAGCTATTAGATATAGTGGTCCGATCGGACCAAACTTTCACAAATCGTGCATGGCTATGTCAAATAAATAAATGTTTAATTCGGTTGCAATAGCTTGGAAAACAAAACAAATTTCCATACAAAGACTTGTTTTCATATCGATCGTTTGTATGGCAGCTATATGATATAGTGGTCCGATCGGACCGGATCCGGACTTTCACAAATCGTGTATGGCTATGTCAAATGCACAAATGTTTAATTCTGTTGCAATAGCTTGGAAAACAAAAGTTTCCCATACAAAGACTTGTTTTCATATCGGTTGTTTGTATGGCAGCTATATGATATAGTGGTCCGATCCGGACCAAACTTTTACGAATTGTGTATGGCTATGTCAAATAAATAAATGTTGAATTCGGTTGCAATAGCTTGGAAAACAAAACAAGTTTCCATACAAAGACTTGTTTTCATATCGGTCGTTTGTATGGCAGCTATATGATATGGTGGTCCGATCCAGACCAAACTTTCACAAATTGTGTATGGCTATGTTAAATGGATAAATTTTTAATTCGGTTGCAATAGCTTGGAAAACAAAAAAGTTTTCCATACAAAGACTTGTTTTCATTTTCGCTCGTTTGTATGGCAGCTATTAGATATAGTGGTCCAATCCGGACCAAACTTTCACAAATCGTGCATGGCTATGTCAAAAAAATAAATGTTTAATTCGGTTGCAATAGCTTGGAAAACAAAACAAATTTCCATATAAAGACTTGTTTTCATATCGGTCGTTTGTATGACAGCTCTGTGATATAGTGGTCCGATCCGGACCAAACTTTCACAAATTGTGTATGGCTAAGTCGGATGAATAAATGTTCAAGTCGGTTGCGATAGCTTGGAGAACAAAAAAGTTTTCAGTACATAGACTTGTGTTCATTTTCGCTCGTTTGTATGGCAGCTATTAGATATAGTGGTCCGATCCGGATCAAACTTTCACAAATCGTGCAAGGCTATGTCAAATAAATAAATGTTGAATTCGGTTGCAATAAGTTGGAAAACAAAAAAATTTTCCATACAAAGACTTGTTTTCATTTTCGCTCGTTTTTATGGCAACTATTAGATATAGTGGTCCGATCCGGACCAAACTTTCACAAATCGTGCATGGCTATGTCAAATAAATAAATGTTAAATTCGGCTGCAATAGCTTGGAAAACAAAACAAATTTCCATATAAAGACTTGTTTTCATATCGGTCGTTTGTATTGTAGTTATATGATATAGTGGTCCCATCCGGATCAAACTTTCACAAATCGTGTATGGCTATGTCAAATAAATAAATGTTTAATTCGGTTGCAATAGCTTGGAAAACAAAACAAATTTCCATATAAAGACTTGTTTTCATATCGGTCGTTTGTATGGCAGCTATATGATATAGTGGTCCGATCGGACCGGATCCGGCTTTCACAAATCGTGTATGGCTATGTCAAATGCACAAATGTTTAATTCTGTTGCAATAGCTTGGAAAACAAAAAGTTTCCCATACAAAGACATGCTTTCATATCGGTCGTTTGTATGGCAGCTATATGACATAGTGGTCCGATCCGGCCCAAACTTTCACAAATCGTGTATGGCAATGCCAAATAAATAAATGTTGCATTCAGTTGCAATAGTTGGAAAACAAAAAAGTTTCCCATACAAAGACATGTTTTCATTTCGGTCGTTTGTATGGCAGCTATATGATATAGTGGTCCGATCCGGACCAAACTTTCACAAATCGTGTATGGCAATGCCAAATAAATAAATGTTGAATTCAGTTGCAATAGTTGGAAAACAAAAAAGTTTTCCATACAAAGACTTGTTTACATATCGGTCGTTTGTATGACAGCTCCGTGATATAGTAGTCCGATCCGGACCAAACTTTTACAAATTGTGAATGGCTAAGTCGGATAAATAAACTTTCAATTCGGTTGCAATAGCTTGGAAAACAAAAAGTTTCCCATACAAAGACATGTTTTCATATTGGTCGTTTGTATGGCAGCTATATGATACAGTGGTCCGATCCGGCCCAAACTTTCACAAATCGTGTATGGCAATGCCAAATAAATAAATGTTGCATTCAGTTGCAATAGTTGGAAAACAAAAAAGTTTCCCATACAAAGACATGTTTTCATATTGGTCGTTTGTATGGCAGCTATATGATACAGTGGTCCGATCCGGCCCAAACTTTCACAAATCGTGTATGGCAATGCCAAATAAATAAATGTTGCATTCAGTTGCAATAGTTGGAAAATAAAAAAGTCTCCCATACAAAGACATGTTTTCATATCGGTCATTTGTATGGCAGCTATATGATATGGTGGTCCGATCCGGACCAAACTTTCACAAATCGTGCATGGCTATGTCAAATAAATAAATGTTTAATTCGGTTGCAATAGCTTGGAAAACAAAACAAATTTCCATATAAAGACTTGTTTTCATATCGGTCGTTTGTATGGCAGCTATATGATATAGTGGTCCGATCGGACCAAACTTTTACGAATTGTGTATGGCTATGTCAAATGAATAAATGTTTAATACGGTTGCAATAGCTTGGAAAACAAAACAAATTTCCATATAAAGACTTGTTTTCATATCGGTCGTTTGTATGATCCGATCCGGACCAAACTTTTACAAATCGTGCATGGCTATGTCAAATAAATAAATGTTGAATTTGGTTGCAATAAAATGGAAAAAAAAAATTTTCCATACAGAGACTTGTTTTCATATCGGACGTTTGTATTGTAGGTATATGATATAGTGGTCCCATCCGGATCAACCTTTCACAAATCGTGTATAATTTATTTTGCATGAATAAACGTTGAATTCGGTTGCAATAGCTTGGAAAACAAAAAAGTTTTCAATACAAAGACTTGTTTTCATTTTCGCTCGTTTGTATGGCAGCTATTAGATATAGTGGTCCGATCCGGACCAAACTTTCACAAATCGTGCATGGCTATGTCAAATAAATAAATGTTTAATTCGGTTGCAATAGCTTGGAAAACAAAACAAATTTCCATACAAAGACTTGTTTTCATATCGATCGTTTGTATGGCAGCTATATGATATAGTGGTCCGATCGGACCGGATCCGGACTTTCACAAATCGTGTATGGCTATGTCAAATGCACAAATGTTTAATTCTGTTGCAATAGCTTGGAAAACAAAAGCTTCCCATACAAAGACTTGTTTTCATATCGGTTGTTTGTATGGCAGCTATATGATATAGTGGTCCGATCCGGACCAAACTTTAACGAATTGTGTATGGCTATGTCAAATGAACAAATGTTTAATTCGGTTGCAATAGCTTGGAAAACAAAACAAGTTTCCATACAAAGACTTGTTTTCATATCGGTCGTTTGTATGGCAGCTATATGATATAGTGGCCCGATCCGGACCAAACTTTCACAAATCGTGTATGGTTTATTTCGCATGAATAAACGTTGAATTCGGTTGCAATAGCTTGGAAAACAAAAAAGTTTTCAATACAAAGACTTGTTTTCATTTTCGTTCGTTTGTATGGCAGCTATTAGATATAGTGGTCCGATCCGGACCAAACTTTTACAAATCGTGCATGGCTATGTCAAATAAATAAATGTTGAATTTGGTTGCAATAAAATGGAAAAAAAAATTTTCCATACAGAGACTTGTTTTCATATCGGACGTTTGTATGGCAGCTATATGATATAGTGGTCCCATCCGGATCAAACTTTCACAAATCGTGTATGGTTTATTTTGCATGAATAAACGTTGAATTCGGTTGCAACAGCTTGGAAAACAAAAAAGTTTTAAATACAAAGACTTGTTTTCATATTGGTCGTTTGTATGGCAGCTATTAGATATAGTGGTCCGATCCGGATCAAACTTTCACAAATCGTGCATGGCTATGTCAAATAAATAAATGTTTAATTCGGTTGCAATAGCTTGGAAAACAAAACAAATTTCCATACAAAGACTTGTTTTCATATCGATCGTTTGTATGGCAGCTATATGATATAGTGGTCCGATCGGACCGGATCCGGACTTTCACAAATCGTGTATGGCTATGTCAAATGCACAAATGTTTAATTCTGTTGCAATAGCTTGGAAAACAAAAGTTTCCCATACAAAGACTTGTTTTCATATCGGTTGTTTGTATGGCAGCTATATGATATAGTGGTCCGATCCGGACCAAACTTTTACGAATTGTGTATGGCTATGTCAAATGAACAAATGTTTAATTCGGTTGCAATAGCTTGGAAAACAAAACAAGTTTCCATACAAAGACTTGTTTTCATATCGGTCGTTTGTATGGCAGCTAAATGATATAGTGGTCCAATCCGGACCAAACTTTCTACAAATCGTGTATGGTTTATTTCGCATGAATAGACGTTGAATTCGGTTGCAATAGCTTGGAAAACAAAAAAGTTTTCAATACAAAGACTTGTTTTCATTTTCGCTCGTTTGTATGGCAGCTATTAGATATAGTGGTCCGATCCGGACCAAACTTTTACAAATCGTGCATGGCTATGTCAAATAAATAAATGTTGAATTTGGTTGCAATAAAATGGAAAAAAAAATTTTCCATACAGAGACTTGTTTTCATATCGGACGTTTGTATGGCAGCTATATGATATAGTGGTCCCATCCGGATCAAACTTTCACAAATCGTGTATGGTTTATTTTGCATGAATAAACGTTGAATTCGGTTGCAACAGCTTGGAAAACAAAAAAGTTTTAAATACAAAGACTTGTTTTCATATTGGTCGTTTGTATGGCAGCTATTAGATATAGTGGTCCGATCCGGATCAAACTTTCACAAATCGTGCATGGCTATGTCAAATAAATAAATGTTTAATTCGGTTGCAATAGCTTGGAAAACAAAACAAATTTCCATACAAAGACTTGTTTTCATATCGATCGTTTGTATGGCAGCTATATGATATAGTGGTCCGATCGGACCGGATCCGGACTTTCACAAATCGTGTATGGCTATGTCAAATGCACAAATGTTTAATTCTGTTGCAATAGCTTGGAAAACAAAAGTTTCCCATACAAAGACTTGTTTTCATATCGGTTGTTTGTATGGCAGCTATATGATATAGTGGTCCGATCCGGACCAAACTTTTACGAATTGTGTATGGCTATGTCAAATGAACAAATGTTTAATTCGGTTGCAATAGCTTGGAAAACAAAACAAGTTTCCATACAAAGACTTGTTTTCATATCGGTCGTTTGTATGGCAGCTATATGATATAGTGGTCCGATCCGGACCAAACTTTCACAAATCGTGTATGGTTTATTTCGCATGAATAAACGTTGAATTCGGTTGCAATAGCTTGGAAAACAAAAAAGTTTTCAATACAAAGACTTGTTTTCATATTGGTCGTTTGTATGGCAGCTATTAGATATAGTGGTCCGATCCGGACCAAACTTTCACAAATCGTGCATGGCTATGTCAAGTAAATAAATGTTGAATTCGGTTGCAATAGCTTGGAAAACAAAAAAGTTTTCAATACAAAGACTTGTTTTCATTTTCGCTCGTTTGTATGGCAGCTATTAGATATAGTGGTCCGATCCGGACCAAACTTTCACAAATCGTGCATGGCTATGTCAAATAAATAAATGTTGAATTCGGTTGCAATAGCTTGGAAAACAAAACAAATTTCCATACAAAGACTTGTTTTCATATCGATCGTTTGTATGGCAGCTATATGATATAGTGGTCCGATCGGACCGGATCCGGACTTTCACAAATCGTGTATGGCTATGTCAAATGCACAAATGTTTAATTCTGTTGCAATAGCTTGGAAAACAAAAGCTTCCCATACAAAGACTTGTTTTCATATCGGTTGTTTGTATGGCAGCTATATGATATAGTGGTCCGATCCGGACCAAACTTTTACGAATTGTGTATGGCTATGTCAAATGAACAAATGTTTAATTCGGTTGCAATAGCTTGGAAAACAAAACAAGTTTCCATACAAAGACTTGTTTTCATATCGGTCGTTTGTATGGCAGCTATATGATATAGTGGTCCGATCCGGACCAAACTTTTACAAATCGTGCATGGCTATGTCAAATAAATAAATGTTGAATTTGGTTGCAATAAAATGGAAAAAAAAATTTTCCATACAGAGACTTGTTTTCATATCGGACGTTTGTATGGCAGCTATATGATATAGTGGTCCCATCCGGATCAAACTTTCACAAATCGTGTATGGTTTATTTTGCATGAATAAACGTTGAATTCGGTTGCAACAGCTTGGAAAACAAAAAAGTTTTCAATACAAAGACTTGTTTTCATATTGATCGTTTGTATGGCAGCTATTAGATATAGTGGTCCGATCCGGACCAAACTTTCACAAATCGTGCATGGCTATGTCAAATAAATAAATGTTTAATTCGGTTGCAATAGCTTGGAAAACAAAACAAATTTCCATACAAAGACTTGTTTTCATATCGATCGTTTGTATGGCAGCTATATGATATAGTGGTCCGATCGGACCGGATCCGGACTTTCACAAATCGTGTATGGCTATGTCAAATGCACAAATGTTTAATTCTGTTGCAATAGCTTGGAAAACAAAAGTTTCCCATACAAAGACTTGTTTTCATATCGGTTGTTTGTATGGCAGCTATATGATATAGTGGTCCGATCCGGACCAAACTTTTACGAATTGTGTATGGCTATGTCAAATGAACAAATGTTTAATTCGGTTGCAATAGCTTGGAAAACAAAACAAGTTTCCATACAAAGACTTGTTTTCATATCGGACGTTTGTATTGTAGGTATATGATATAGTGGTCCCATCCGGATCAAACTTTCACAAATCGTGTATGGTTTATTTTGCATGAATAAACGTTGAATTCGGTTGCAATAGCTTGGAAAACAAAAAAGTTTTCAATACAAAGACTTGTTTTCATATTGGTCGTTTGTATGGCAGCTATTAGATATAGTGGTCCGATCCGGACCAAACTTTCACAAATCGTGCATGGCTATGTCAAATAAATAAATGTTGAATTCGGTTGCAATAGCTTGGAAAACAAAACAAATTTCCATACAAAGACTTGTTTTCATATCGGACGTTTGTATTGTAGGTATATGATATAGTGGTCCCATCCGGATCAAACTTTCACAAATCGTATATGGTTTATTTTGCATGAATAAACGTTGAATTCGGTTGCAATAGCTTGGAAAACAAAAAAGTTTTCAATACAAAGACTTGTTTTCATATTGGTCGTTTGTATGGCAGCTAGTAGATATAGTGGTCCGATCCGGACCAAACTTTCACAAATCGTGCATGGCTATGTCAAATAAATAAATGTTTAATTCTGTTGCAATAGCTTGGAAAACAAAAGTTTCCCATACAAAGACTTGTTTTCATATCGGTTGTTTGTATGGCAGCTATATGATATAGTGGTCCGATCCGGACCAAACTTTTACGAATTGTGTATGGCTATGTCAAATGAACAAATGTTTAATTCGGTTGCAATAGCTTGGAAAACAAAACAAGTTTCCATACAAAGACTTGTTTTCATATCGGTCGTTTGTATGGCAGCTAAATGATATAGTGGTCCAATCCGGACCAAACTTTCACAAATCGTGTATGGTTTATTTCGCATGAATAGACGTTGAATTCGGTTGCAATAGCTTGGAAAACAAAAAAGTTTTCAATACAAAGACTTGTTTTCATTTTCGCTCGTTTGTATGGCAGCTATTAGATATAGTGGTCCGATCCGGACCAAACTTTTACAAATCGTGCATGGCTATGTCAAATAAATAAATGTTGAATTTGGTTGCAATAAAATGGAAAAAAAAATTTTCCATACAGAGACTTGTTTTCATATCGGACGTTTGTATGGCAGCTATATGATATAGTGGTCCCATCCGGATCAAACTTTCACAAATCGTGTATGGTTTATTTTGCATGAATAAACGTTGAATTCGGTTGCAACAGCTTGGAAAACAAAAAAGTTTTCAATACAAAGACTTGTTTTCATATTGGTCGTTTGTATGGCAGCTATTAGATATAGTGGTCCGATCCGGACCAAACTTTCACAAATCGTGCATGGCTATGTCAAATAAATAAATGTTTAATTCGGTTGCAATAGCTTGGAAAACAAAACAAATTTCCATACAAAGACTTGTTTTTATATCGATCGTTTGTATGGCAGCTATATGATATAGTGGTCCGATCGGACCGGATCCGGACTTTCACAAATCGTGTATGGCTATGTCAAATGCACAAATGTTTAATTCTGTTGCAATAGCTTGGAAAACAAAAGTTTCCCATACAAAGACTTGTTTTCATATCGGTTGTTTGTATGGCAGCTATATGATATAGTGGTCCGATCCGGACCAAACTTTTACGAATTGTGTATGGCTATGTCAAATGAACAAATGTTTAATTCGGTTGCAATAGCTTGGAAAACAAAACAAGTTTCCATACAAAGACTTGTTTTCATATCGGTTGTTTGTATGGCAGCTATATGATATAGTGGTCCGATCCGGACCAAACTTTTACGAATTGTGTATGGCTATGTCAAATGAACAAATGTTTAATTCGGTTGCAATAGCTTGGAAAACAAAACAAGTTTCCATACAAAGACTTGTTTTCATATCGGTCGTTTGTATGGCAGCTATATGATATAGTGGTCCGATCCGGACCAAACTTTCACAAATCGTGTATGGTTTATTTCGCATGAATAAACGTTGAATTCGGTTGCAATAGCTTGGAAAACAAAAAAGTTTTCAATACAAAGACTTGTTTTCATTTTCGCTCGTTTGTATGGCAGCTATTAGATATAGTGGTCCGATCCGGACCAAACTTTCACAAATCGTGCATGGCTATGTCAAATAAATAAATTTTGAATTCGGTTGCAATAGCTTGGAAAACAAAACAAATTTCCATACAAAGACTTGTTTTCATATCGATCGTTTGTATGGCAGCTATATGATATAGTGGTCCGATCGGACCGGATCCGGACTTTCACAAATCGTGTATGGCTATGTCAAATGCACAAATGTTTAATTCTGTTGCAATAGCTTGGAAAACAAAAGTTTCCCATACAAAGACTTGTTTTCATATCGGTTGTTTGTATGGCAGCTATATGATATAGTGGTCCGATCCGGACCAAACTTTAACGAATTGTGTATGGCTATGTCAAATGAACAAATGTTTAATTCGGTTGCAATAGCTTGGAAAACAAAACAAGTTTCCATACAAAGACTTGTTTTCATATCGGTCGTTTGTATGGCAGCTATATGATATAGTGGTCCGATCCGGACCAAACTTTCACAAATCGTGTATGGTTTATTTCGCATGAATAGACGTTAAATTCGGTTGCAATATCTTGGAAAACAAAAAAGTTTTCAATACAAAGACTTGTTTTCATTTTCGCTCGTTTGTATGGCAGCTATATGATATAGTGGTCCGATCCGGACCAAACTTTTACGAATTGTGTATGGCTATGTCAAATGAACAAATGTTTAATTCGGTTGCAATAGCTTGGAAAACAAAACAAGTTTCCATACAGAGACTTGTTTTCATATCGGACGTTTGTATTGTAGGTATATGATATAGTGGTCCCATCCGGATCAAACTTTCACAAATCGTGTATGGTTTATTTTGCATGAATAAACGTTGAATTCGGTTGCAACAGCTTGGAAAACAAAAAAGTTTTCAATACAAAGACTTGTTTTCATATTGGTCGTTTGTATGGCAGCTATTAGATATAGTGGTCCGATCCGGACCAAACTTTCACAAATCGTGCATGGCTATGTCAAATAAATAAATGTTTAATTCGGTTGCAATAGCTTGGAAAACAAAACAAATTTCCATACAAAGACTTGTTTTCATATCGATCGTTTGTATGGCAGCTATATGATATAGTGGTCCGATCGGACCGGATCCGGACTTTCACAAATCGTGTATGGCTATGTCAAATGCACAAATGTTTAATTCTGTTGCAATAGCTTGGAAAACAAAAGTTTCCCATACAAAGACTTGTTTTCATATCGGTTGTTTGTATGGCAGCTATATGATATAGTGGTCCGATCCGGACCAAACTTTTACGAATTGTGTATGGCTATGTCAAATGAACAAATGTTTAATTCGGTTGCAATAGCTTGGAAAACAAAACAAGTTTCCATACAAAGACTTGTTTTCATATCGGTCGTTTGTATGGCAGCTATATGATATAGTGGTCCGATCCGGACCAAACTTTCACAAATCGTGTATGGTTTATTTCGCATGAATAAACGTTGAATTCGGTTGCAATAGCTTGGAAAACAAAAAAGTTTTCAATACAAAGACTTGTTTTCATTTTCGCTCGTTTGTATGGCAGCTATTAGATATAGTGGTCCGATCCGGACCAAACTTTCCGTACTTTCACAAATCGTGTATGGCTATGTCAAATGCACAAATGTTTAATTCTGTTGCAATAGCTTGGAAAACAAAAGTTTCCCATACAAAGACATGTTTTCATATCGGTCGTTTGTATGGCAGCTATATGATATAGTGGTCCGATCCAGACCAAACTTTCACAAATCGTGTGTGGCTATGTTAAATGGATAAATTTTTAATTCGGTTGCAATAGCTTGGAAAACAAAAAAGTTTTCCATACAAAGACTTGTTTTCATTTTCGCTCGTTTGTATGGCAGCTATTAGATATAGTGGTCCGATCCGGACCAAACTTTCACAAATCGTGCATGGCTATGTCAAATAAATAAATGTTTAATTCGGTTGCAATAGCTTGGAAAACAAAACAAATTTCCATATAAAGACTTGTTTTCATATCGGTCGTTTGTATGACAGCTCTGTGATATAGTGGTCCGATCCGGACCAAACTTTCACAAATTTTGTATGGATAAGTTGGATGAATAAATGTTCAAGTCGGTTGCGATAGCCTGGAGAACAAAAAAGTTTTCAGTACATAGACTTGTGTTCATTTTCGCTCGTTTGTATGGCAGCTATTAGATATAGTGGTCCGATCCGGACCAAACTTTCACAAATCGTGCATGGCTATGTCAAATGAATAAATGTTGAATTCGGTTGCAATAAGTTAAAAAACAAAAAAATTTTCCATAAAAAGACTTGTTTTCATTTTCGCTCGTTTTTATGGCAGCTATTAGATATAGTGGTCCGATCCGGACCAAACTTTCACAAATCGTGCATGGCTATGTCAAATAAATAAATGTTAAATTCGGCTGCAATAGCTTGGAAAACAAAACAAATTTCCTTTTAAAGACTTGTTTTCATATCGGTCGTTTGTATTGTAGGTATATGATATAGTGGTCCCATCCGGATCAAACTTTCACAAATCGTGTATGGCTATGTCAAATAAATAAATGTTTAATTCGGTTGCAATAGCTTGGAAAACAAAACAAATTTCCATATAAAGACTTGTTTTCATATCGGTCGTTTGTATGGCAGCTATATGATATAGTGGTCCGATCGGACCAAACTTTTACGAATTGTGTATGGCTATGTCAAATGAATAAATGTTGAATTCGGTTGCAATAGCTTGGAAAACAAAACAAATTTTCATACAAACACTTGTTTTCATATCGGTTGTTTGTATGGCAGCTATATGATATTGTGTTCCGATCCGGACCAAACTTTTACGAATTGTGTATGGCTATGTCAAATGAATAAATGTTGAATTCGGTTGCAATAGCTTGGAAAACAAAACAGTTTTCCATACAAAGACTTGTTTTCATATCGGTCGTTTGTATGGCAGCTATTAGATATAGTGGTCCGATCCGGACCAAACTTTCACAAATCGTGCATGGCTATGTCAAATGAATAAATGTTGAATTCGGTTGCAATAGCTTGGAAAACAAAACAGTTTTCCATACAAAGACTTGTTTTCATTTCGGTCGTTTGTATGGCAGCTATATGATATAGTGATCCGATCCGGACCAAACTTTCACAAATCGTGTATGACTATGTCAAATAAATAAACGTTTAATACAGTTGCAATAGTTTGAAAAACAAAATAAATTTCCATATAAAGACTTGTTTTCATATCGGTCGTTTGTATGGCAGCTATATGATATAGTGGTCCGATCGGACCGGATCCGGACTTTCACAAATCGTGTATGGCTATGTCAAATGCACAAATGTTTAATTCTGTTGCAATGGCTTGGAAAACAAAAAGTTTCCCACACAAAGACATGTTTTCATATCGGTCGTTTGTATGGCAGCTATATGATATAGTGCTCCGATCCGGCCCAAACTTTCACAAATCGTGTATGGCAATGCCAAATAAATAAATGTTGCATTTAGTTGCAATAGTTGGAAAACAAAAAAGTTTCCCATACAAAGACATGTTTTCATTTCGGTCTTTTGTATGGCAGCTATATGATATAGTGGTCCGATCCGGACCAAACTTTCACAAATCGTGTATGGCAATGCCAAATAAATAAATGTTGAATTCTGTTGCAATAGTTGGAAAACAAAAAAGTTTTCCATACAAAGACTTGTTTACATATCGGTCGTTTGTATGACAGCTCCGTGATGTAGTAGTCCGATCCGGACCAAACTTTTACAAATTGTGAATGGCTAAGTCGGATGAACAAATTTTCAATTCGGTTGCAATAGCTTGGAAAACAAAAAGTTTCCCATACAAAGACATGTTTGCATATCGGTCGTTTGTATGGCAGCTATATGATATAGTGGTCCAATCCGGCCCAAACTTTCACAAATCGTGTATGGCAATGCCAAATAAATAAATGTTGCATTCAGTTGCAATAGTTGGAAAACAAAAAAGTTTCCCATTCAAAGACATGTTTTCATATCGGTCGTTTGTATGGCAGCTATATGATATGGTGGTCCGATCCGGACCAAACTTTCACAAATCGTGCATGGCTATGTCAAATAAATAAATGTTTAATTCGGTTGCAATAGCTTGGAAAACAAAACAAATTTCTATAAAAAGACTTGTTTTCATATCGGTCGTTTGTATTGTAGGTATATGATATAGTGGTCCCATCCGGATCAAACTTTCACAAATCGTGTATGGCTATGTCAAATAAATAAATGTTGAATTCGGTTGCAATAAGTTGGAAAACAAAACAAATTTCCATATAAAGACTTGTTTTCATATCGGTCGTTTGTATGGCAGCTATATGATATAGTGGTCCGATCGGACCAAACTTTTACGAATTGTGTATGGCTATGTCAAATGAATAAATGTTTAATACGGTTGCAATAGCTTGGGAAACAAAACAAATTTCCATATAAAGACTTGTTTTCATATCGGTCGTTTGTATGACAGCTCTGTGATATAGTGGTCTAATCCAGACCAAACTTTTACAAATCGTGTATGGCTATGTCCAATGAATAAATGGTGAATTAGGTGGCAATAGCTTGGAAAACAAAACAAATTTTCATACAAACATTTGTTTTCATATCGGTTGTTTGTATAGCAGCTATATGATATAGTAATCCGATCCGGACAAAACTTTCACAAATCGTGTATGGTTTATTTCGCATGAATAGACGTTGAATTCGGTTGCAATAGCTTGGAAAACAAAAAAGTTTTCAATACAAAGACTTGTTTTCATTTTCGCTCGTTTGTATGGCAGCTATTAGATATAGTGGTCCGATCCGGACCAAACTTTTACAAATCGTGCATGGCTATGTCAAATAAATGAATGTTGAATTTGGTTGCAATAGCTTGGAAAACAAAACAAATTTCCATACAAAGACTTGTTTTCATATCGATCGTTTGTATGGCAGCTATATGATATAGTGGTCCGATCGGACCGGATCCGGACTTTCACAAATCGTATATGGCTATGTCAAATGCACAAATGTTTAATTCTGTTGCAATAGCTTGGAAAACAAAAGTTTCCCATATAAAGACTTGTTTTCATATCCGTTGTTTGTATGGCAGCTATATGATATAGTGGTCCGATCCGGACCAAACTTTCACAAATCGTGTATGGTTTATTTCGCATGAATAAACGTTGAATTCGGTTGCAATAGCTTGGAAAACAAAAAAGTTTTCAATACAAAGACTTGTTTTCATTTTCGCTCGTTTGTATGGCAGCTATTAGATATAGTGGTCCGATCCGGACCAAACTTTCACAAATCGTGCATGGCTATGTCAAATAAATAAATGTTTAATTCGGTTGCAATAGCTTGGAAAACAAAACAAATTTCCATACAAAGACTTGTTTTCATATCGATCGTTTGTGTGGCAGCTATATGATATAGTGGTCCGATCGGACCGGATCCGGACTTTCACAAATCGTGTATGGCTATGTCAAATGCACAAATGTTTAATTCTGTTGCAATAGCTTGGAAAACAAAAGTTTCCCATACAAAGACTTGTTTTCATATCGAACGTTTGTATTGTAGGTATATGATATAGTGGTCCCATCCGGATCAAACTTTCACAAATCGTGTACGGTTTATTTTGCATGAATAAACGTTGAATTCGGTTGCAATAGCTTGGAAAACAAAAAAGTTTTCAATACAAAGACTTGTTTTCATTTTCGCTCGTTTGTATGGCAGCTATTAGATATAGTGGTCCGATCCGGACCAAACTTTCACAAATCGTGCATGGCTATGTCAAATAAATAAATGTTTAATTCGGTTGCAATAGCTTGGAAAACAAAACAAATTTCCATACAAAGACTTGTTTTCATATCGATCGTTTGTGTGGCAGCTATATGATATAGTGATCCGATCGGACCGGATCCGGACTTTCACAAATCGTGTATGGCTATGTCAAATGCACAAATGTTTAATTCTGTTGCAATAGCTTGGAAAACAAAAGTTTCCCATACAAAGACTTGTTTTCATATCGGACGTTTGTATTGTAGGTATATGATATAGTGGTCCCATCCGGATCAAACTTTCACAAATCGTGTATGGTTTATTTTGCATGAATAAACGTTGAATTCGGTTGCAATAGCTTGGAAAACAAAAAAGTTTTCAATACAAAGACTTGTTTTCATTTTCGCTCGTTTGTATGGCAGCTATTAGATATAGTGGTCCGATCCGGACCAAACTTTCACAAATCGTGCATGGCTATGTCAAATAAATAAATGTTTAATTCGGTTGCAATAGCTTGGAAAACAAAACAAATTTCCATACAAAGACTTGTTTTCATATCGATCGTTTGTATGGCAGCTATATGATATAGTGGTCCGATCGGACCGGATCCGGACTTTCACAAATCGTGTATGGCTATGTCAAATGCACAAATGTTTAATTCTGTTGCAATAGCTTGGAAAAAAAAAGTTTCCCATACAAAGACATGTTTTCATATCGGTCGTTTGTATGGCAGCTATATGATATAGTGGTCCGATCCGGACCAAACTTTCAAAAATCGTGTGGCTATGTTAAATGGATAAATTTTTAATTCGGTTGCAATAGCTTGGAAAACAAAATAGTTTTCCATACAAAGACTTGTTTTCATTTTCGCTCGTTTGTATGGCAGCTATTAGATATAGTGTTCCGATCCGGACCATACTTTCACAACTCGTGCATGGCTCTGTCAAATAAATAGATGTTTAATTCGGTTGCAATAGCTTGGAAAACAAAACAAATTTCCATATAAAGACTTGTTTTCATATCGGTCGTTTGTATGACAGCTCTGTGATATAGTGGTCCGACCCGGACCAAACTTTCACAAATTGTGTATGGCTATGTCAAAAGAATAAATGTTGAATTCGGTTGCAATAAGTTGGAAAACCAAAAAATTTTCCATACAAAGACTTGTTTTCATTTTCGCTCGTTTTTATGGCAGCTATTAGATATAGTGGTCCGATCCGGACCAAACTTTCACAAATCGTGCATGGCTATGTCAAATGAATAAATGTTGAATTCGGTTGCAATAAGTTGGAAAACCAAAAAATTTTCCATACAAAGACTTGTTTTCATTTTCGCTCGTTTTTATGGCAGCTATTAGATATAGTGGTCCGATCCGGACCAAATTTTCACAAATCGTGCATGGCTATGTCAAATAAATAAATGTTAAATTCGGCTGCAATAGCTTGGAAAACAAAACAAATTTCCATATAAAGACTTGTTTTCATATCGGTCGTTTGTATTGTAGGTATATGATATAGTGGTCCCATCCGGATCAAACTTTCACAAATCGTGTATGGCTATGTCAAATAAATAAATGTTTAATTCGGTTGCAATAGCTTGGAAAACAAAACAAATTTCCATATAAAGACTTGTTTTCATATCGGTCGTTTGTATGGCAGCTATATGATATAGTGGTCCGATCGGACCAAACTTTTTCGAATTGTGTATGGCTATGTCAAATGAATAAATGTTGAATTCGGTTGCAATAGCTTGGAAAACAAAACAAATTTTCATACAAACACTTGTTTTCATATCGGTTGTTTGTATGGCAGCTATATGATATAGTGGTCCGATCCGGACCAAACTTTTACGAATTGTGTATGGCTATGTCAAATGCGCAAATGTTTAATTCTGTTGCAATAGCTTGGAAACCAAAAAGTTTCCCATACAAAGACTTGTTTTCATATCGGTCGTTTGTATGGCAGCTTTATGATATAGTGGTCTGATCCGGCCCAAACTTTCACAAATCGTGTATGGTTTATTTCGCATGAATAAACGTTGAATTCGGTTGCAATAGCTTGGAAAACAAAAAAGTTTTCAATACAAAGACTTGTTTTCATTTTCGCTCGTTTGTATGGCAGCTATTAGATATAGTGGTCCGATCCGGACCAAACTTTCACAAATCGTGCATGGCTATGTCAAATGAATAAATGTTGAATTCGGTTGCAATAAGTTGGAAAACAAAAAAATTTTTCATACAAAGACTTGTTTGCATTTTCGCTCGTTTTTATGGCAGCTATTAGATATAGTGGTCCGATCCGGACCAAACTTTCACAAATCGTGCAAGGCTATGTCAAATGAATAAATGTTGAATTCGGTTGCAATAAGTTGGAAAACCAAAAAATTTTCCATACAAAGACTTGTTTTCATTTTCGCTCGTTTTTATGGCAGCTATTAGATATAGTGGTCCGATCCGGACCAAATTTTCACAAATCGTGCATGGCTATGTCAAATAAATAAATGTTAAATTCGGCTGCAATAGCTTGGAAAACAAAACAAATTTCCATATAAAGACTTGTTTTCATATCGGTCGTTTGTATTGTAGGTATATGATATAGTGGTCCCATCCGGATCAAACTTTCACAAATCGTGTATGGCTATGTCAAATAAATAAATGTTTAATTCGGTTGCAATAGCTTGGAAAACAAAACAAATTTCCATATAAAGACTTGTTTTCATATCGGTCGTTTGTATGGCAGCTATATGATATAGTGGTCCGATCGGACCAAACTTTTTCGAATTGTGTATGGCTATGTCAAATGAATAAATGTTGAATTCGGTTGCAATAGCTTGGAAAACAAAACAAATTTTCATACAAACACTTGTTTTCATATCGGTTGTTTGTATGGCAGCTATATGATATAGTGGTCCGATCCGGACCAAACTTTTACGAATTGTGTATGGCTATGTCAAATGCGCAAATGTTTAATTCTGTTGCAATAGCTTGGAAACCAAAAAGTTTCCCATACAAAGACTTGTTTTCATATCGGTCGTTTGTATGGCAGCTTTATGATATAGTGGTCTGATCCGGCCCAAACTTTCACAAATCGTGTATGGTTTATTTCGCATGAATAAACGTTGAATTCGGTTGCAATAGCTTGGAAAACAAAAAAGTTTTCAATACAAAGACTTGTTTTCATTTTCGCTCGTTTGTATGGCAGCTATTAGATATAGTGGTCCGATCCGGACCAAACTTTCACAAATCGTGCATGGCTATGTCAAATGAATAAATGTTGAATTCGGTTGCAATAAGTTGGAAAACAAAAAAATTTTTCATACAAAGACTTGTTTGCATTTTCGCTCGTTTGTATTAGATATAGTGGTCCGGACCAAACTTTCACAAATCGTGTATGGCAATGCCAAATACATAAATGTTGAATTCAGTTGCAATAGTTGGAAAACAAAAAAGTTTTCCATACAAAGACTTGTTTTCTTATCGGTCGTTTGTATGACAGCTCTGTGATATAGTGGTCCGATCCGGACCAAACTTTTACAAATTGTGTATCGCTAAGTCGGATGTATAAATGTTTAAGTCGGTTGCGATAGCTTGGAGAACAAAAAAGTTTCCCATACAAAGACTTGTTTTCATATCGGTCGTTTGTATGACAGCTCTGTGATATAGTGGTCCGATCAGGACCAAACTTTTACAAATTGTGATAGGCTATGTCGGATGAATAAATGTTCAAGTCGGTTGCGATAGCTTGGAGAACAAAAAAGTTTTCCATACAAGGACTTGTTTTCATATCGGTCGTTTGTATTACAACTTTGTGATATAGTGGTCTGATCTGGACTAAACTTCTACAAATCGTGTATGACTATTTCAATTAAATAAATTCGGAATTCGGTTAAAATAAGTTGGAAAACAAAATAATTTTCCATACAAAGACTTGTTTTCATATCGTTCGTTTGTATTACAGTTCTGTGATATAGTGGTCCGATCCGGACCAAACTTTTGCAAATTGTGAATGGCTATGTTAAATGAATAAATGTTCAAGTCAGTTGCGATAGCTTGGAGAACAAAAATTTTTCAGTACAAAGACTTGTTTTCATTTTCGCTCGTTTGTATGGCAGCTATTAGATATAGTGGTCCGATCCGGACCAAACTTTCACAAATCGTGCATGGCTATGTCAAATGAATAAAAGTTGAATTCAGTTTCAATAAGTTGGAAAACAAAAAATTTTCCATACAAAGACTTGTTTTCATTTTCGCTCGTTTGTATGACAGCTCTGTGATATAGTGGTCTAATCCAGACCAAACTTTTACAAATCGTGTTTGGCTATGTCCAATGAATAAATGTTGAATTCGGTTGCAATAGCTTGGAAAACAAAACAAATTTCCATATAAAGAGTTGTTTTCATATCGGTCGTTTGTATGACAGCTCTGTGATATAGTGGTCTAATCCAGACCAAACTTTTACAAATCGTGTATGGCTATGTCCAATGAATAAATATTGAATTCGGTTGCAATAGCTTGGAAAACAAAACAAATTTTCATACAAACACTTGTTTTCATATCGGTTGTTTGTATTGCAGCTATATGATATAGTGGTCCGATCCGAACCAAACTTTTACAAATTGTGTGGCTATCTCAAATGCACAAATGTTTAATTCTGTTGCAATAGCTTGGAAAAGAAAAAGTTTCCCATACAAAGACTTGTTTTCATATCGCTCGTTTGTATGGCAGCTATATGATACAGTGGTCAGATCCGGCCCAATATATGGTATGGTTTATTTCGCATGAATAAACGTTGAATTCGGTTGCAATAGCTTGGAAAACAAAAAAGTTTTCAATACAAAGACTTGTTTTCATTTTCGCTCGTTTGTATGGCAGCTATTAGATATAGTGGTCCGATCCGGACCAAACTTTCACAAATCGTGCATGGCTATGTCAAATGAATAAATGTTGAATTCGGTTGCAATAAATTGGAAAACAAAAAAAATTTCCATACAAAGACTTGTTTTCATTTTCGCTCGTTTGTATGGCAGCTATTAGATATAGTGGTCCGATCCGGACCAAACTTTCACAAATCGTGCATGGCTATGTCAAATAAATAAATGTTTAATTCGGTTGCAATAGCTTGGAAAACAAAACAAATTTCCATACAAAGACTTGTTTTCATATCGGTCGTTTGTATGGCAGCTATATGATATAGTGGTCCGATCGGACCAAATTTTTACGAATTGTGTATGGCTATGTCAAATGAATAAATGTTTAATACGGTTGCAATAGCTTGGAAAACAAAACAAATTTCCATATAAAGACTTGTTTTCATATCGGTTGTTCGTATGGCAGCTATATGATATTGTGGTCCGATCCGGACCAAACTTTTACGAATTGTGTATGGCTATGTCAAATGAACAAATGTTTGGTTGCAATAGCTTGGAAATCAAAACAAATTTCCATACAAAGACTTGTTTTCATATCGGTCGTTTGTATGCCAGCTATATGATATAGTGGTCCGATCCGGCCCACTATATGGTATGGTTTATTTCGCATGAATAAACGTTGAATTCGGTTGCAATAGCTGGGAAAACAAAAAAGTTTTCAATACAAAGACTTGTTTTCATTTTCGCTCGTTTGTATGGCAGCTATTAGATATAGTGGTCCGATCCGGACCAAACTTTCACAAATCGTGCATGGCTATGTCAAATAAATAAATGTTGAATTTGGTTGCAATAAAATGGAAAAAAAAAATTTTCCATACAGAGACTTGTTTTCATATCGGTCGTTTGTATTGTAGGTATATGATAAAGTGGTCCCATCCATATCAAACTTTCACAAATCGTGTATGGCTATGTCAAATAAATAAGTGTTTAATTCGGTTGCAATAGCTTGGAAAACAAAACAAATTTCCATACAAAGACTTGTTTTCATATCGGTCGTTTGTATGGCAGCTATATGATATAGTGGTCCGATCCGGACCAAACTTTCACAAATCGTGTATGGTTTATTTCGCATGAATAATCGTTAAATTCGGTTGCAATAAGTTGAAAAACAAAAAAATTTTCCATACAAAGACTTGTTTTCATTTTCGCTCGTTTGTATGGAAGCTATTAGATATAGTGGTCCGATCCGGACCAAACTTTCACAAATCGTTCATGGCTATGTCAAATAAATAAATGCTGAATTTGGTTGCAATAAAATGGAAAAATGAATAAATGTTTAATACGGTTGCAATAGCTTGGAAAACAAAACAAATTTCCATATAAAGACTTGTTTTCATATCGGTTGTTCGTATGGCAGCTATATGATATAGTGGTCCGATCCGGACCAAACTTTTACGAATTGTGTATGGCTATGTCAAATGAACAAATGTTCGGTTGCAATAGCTTGGAAATCAAAACAAATTTCCATACAAAGACTTGTTTTCATATCGGTCGTTTGTATGCCAGCTATATGATATAGTGGTCCGATCCGGCCCACTATATGGTATGGTTTATTTCGCATGAATAAACGTTGAATTCGGTTGCAATAGCTTGAAAACAAAAAAGTTTTCAATACAAAGACTTGTTTTCATTTTCGCTCGTTTGTATGGCAGCTATTAGATAAGTGGTCCGATCCGGACCAAACTTTCACAAATCGTGCATGGCTATGTCAAATAAATAAATGTTGAATTTGGTTGCAATAAAATGGAAAAAAAAATTTTTCCATACAGAGACTTGTTTTCATATCGGTCGTTTGTATTGTAGGTATATGATAAAGTGGTCCCATCCATATCAAACTTTCACAAATCGTGTATGGCTATGTCAAATAAATAAGTGTTTAATTCGGTTGCAATAGCTTGGAAAACAAAACAAATTTCCATACAAAGACTTGTTTTCATATCGGTCGTTTGTATGGCAGCTATATGATATAGTGGTCCGATCCGGACCAAACTTTCACAAATCGTGTATGGTTTATTTCGCATGAATAATCGTTGAATTCGGTTGCAATAAGTTGGAAAACAAAAAAATTTTCCATACAAAGACTTGTTTTCATTTTCGCTCGTTTGTATGGCAGCTATTAGATATAGTGGTCCGATCCGGACCAAACTTTCACAAATCGTGCATGGCTATGTCAAATAAATAAATGCTGAATTTGGTTGCAATAAAATGGAAAAAAAAATTTTCCATACAGAGACTTGTTTTCATATCGGTCGTTTGTATTGTAGGTATATGATATAGTGGTCCCATCCGGATCAAACTTTCACAAATCGTGTATGGCTTGTCAAATAAATAAATGTTTAATTCGGTTGCAATAGCTTTGAAAACAAAACAAATTTCCATATAAAGAGTTGTTTTCATATCGGTCGTTTGTATGGCAGCTATTAGATATAGTGGTCCGATCCGGACCAAACTTTCACAAATCGTGCATGGCTATGTCAAATAAATAAAGGTTGAATTTGGTTGCAATAAAATGGAAAAAAAAATTTTCCATACAGAGACTTGTTTTCATATCGGTCGTTTGTATTGTAGGTATATGATATAGGGGTCCGATCCGGATCAACCTTTTAAAAATCATGAACGGCTATGTCAAATAAATAAATGTTGAATTCGGTTGCGATAGCTTGGAAAACAAAACAAATTTCCATACAAAGACTTGTTTTCATATCGGTCGTTTGTATGGCAGCTATATGATATAGTGGTCCGATCCGGACCAAACTTTCACAAATCGTGTATGGTTTATTTCGCATGAATAATTGTTGAATTCGGTTGCAATAAGTTGGAAAACAAAAAATTTTTCCATACAAAGACTTGTTTTCATATCGGTCGTTTGTATTACAGTTCTGTGATATAGTGGTCCGATCCGGACCAAACTTTTGCAAATTGTGAATGGCTATGTTAAATGAATAAATGTTCAAGTCGGTTGCGATAGCTTGGAGAACAAAAAAGTTTTCAGTACAAAGACTTGCTTTCATTTTCGCTCGTTTGTATGGCAGCTGTTAGATATAGTGGTCCGATCCGGACCAAACTTTCACAAATCGTGCATGGCTATGTCAAATGAATAAAAGTTGAATTCAGTTTCAATAAGTTGGAAAACAAAAAAATTTTCCATACAAAGACTTGTTTTCATTTTCGCTCGTTTGTATGACAGCTCTGTGATATAGTGGTCTAATCCAGACCAAACTTTTACAAATCGTGTTTGGCTATGTCCAATGAATAAATGTTGAATTCGGTTGCAATAGCTTGGAAAACAAAACAAATTTCCATATAAAGACTTGTTTTCATATCGGTCGTTTGTATGACAGCTCTGTGATATAGTGGTCTAATCCAGACCAAACTTTTACAAATCGTGTATAGCTATGTCCAATGAATAAATATTGAATTCGGTTGCAATAGCTTGGAAAACAAAACAAATTTTCATACAAACACTTGTTTTCATATCGGTTGTTTGTATGGCAGCTATATGATATAGTGGTCCGATCGGACCAAACTTTTACGAATTGTGTATGGCTATGTCAAATGAATAAATGTTGAATTCAGTTGCAATAGCTTGGAAAACAAAAAAATTTTCATACAAACACTTGTTTTCATATCGGTTGTTTGTATTGCAGCTATATGATATAGTGGTCCGATCCGGACCAAACTTTTACAAATTGTGTGGCTATGTCAAATGCACAAATGTTTAATTCTGTTGCAATAGCTTGGAAAACAAAAAAGTTTCCCATACAAAGACTTGTTTTCATATCGCTCGTTTGTATGGCAGCTATATGATATAGTGGTCCGATCCGGAGCAAACTTTCACAAATCGTGCATGGCTATGTCAAATGAATAAATGTTGAATTCGGTTGCAATAAGTTGGAAAACAAAAAAGTTTTCAAAAAATTTTCCATACAAAGACTTGTTTTCATTTTCGCTCGTTTGTATGACAGCTCTGTGATATAGTGGTCTAATCCAGACCAAACTTTTACAAATCGTGTTTGGCTATGTCCAATGAATAAATGTTGAATTCGGTTGCAATAGCTTGGAAAACAAAACAAATTTCCATATAAAGACTTGTTTTCATATCGGTCGTTTGTATGACAGCTCTGTGATATAGTGGTCTAATCCGGACCAAACTTTTACAAATCGTGTATGGCTATGTCCAATGAATAAATATTGAATTCGGTTGCAATAGCTTGGAAAACAAAACAAACTTCCATACAAAGACTTGTTTTCATATCGGTCGTTTGTATGGCAGATACATGATATAGTGGTCCGATCCGGCCCACTATATGGTATGGTTTATTTTGCATGAATAAACGTTGAATTCGATTGCAATAGCTTGGAAAACAAAAAAGTTTTCAATACAAAGACTTGTTTTCATTTTCGCTCGTTTGTATGGCAGCTATTAGATATAGTGGTCCGATCCGGACCAAACTTTCACAAATCGTGCATGGCTATGTCAAATGAATAAATGTTAAATTCGGTTGCAATAAATTGGAAAACAAAAAAATTTCCATACAAAGACTTGTTTTCATTTTCGCTCGTTTGTATGCCAGCTATTAGATATAGTGGTCCGATCCGGACCAAACTTTCACAAATCGTGCATGGCTATGTCAAATAAATAAATGTTTAATTCGGTTGCAATAGCTTGGAAAACAAAACAAATTTCCATATAAAGACTTGTTTTCATATCGGTTGTTCGTATGGCAGCTATATGATATAGTGGTCCGATCCGGACCAAACTTTTACGAATTGTGTACGGCTATGTCAAATGAACAAATGTTCGGTTGCAATAGCTTGGAAATCAAAACAAATTTCCATACAAAGACTTGTTTTCATATCGGTTGTTCGTATGGCAGCTATATGATATAGTGGTCCGATCGGACCAAACTTTTACGAATTGTGTATGGCTATGTCAAATGAATAAATGTTTAATACGGTTGAAATAGCTTGGAAAACAAAACAAATTTCCATATAAAGACTTGTTTTCATATCGGTTGTTCGTATGGCAGCTATATGATATAGTGGTCCGATCCGGACCAAACTTTTACGAATTGTGTACGGCTATGTCAAATGAACAAATGTTCGGTTGCAATAGCTTGGAAATCAAAACAAATTTCCATACAAAGACTTGTTTTCATATCGGTCGTTTGTATGGCAGCTACATGATATAGTGGTCCGATCCGGCCCACTATATGGTATGGTTTATTTTGCATGAATAAACGTTGAATTCGGTTGCAATAGCTTGGAAAACAAAAAAGTTTTCAATACAAAGACTTGTTTTCATTTTCGCTCGTTTGTATGGCAGCTATTAGATATAGTGGTCCGATCCGGACCAAACTTTCACAAATCGTGCATGGCTATGTCAAATAAATAAATGTTTAATTCGGTTGCAATAGCTGGGAAAACAAAACAAATTTCCATATAAAGACTTGTTTTCATATCGGTTGTTTGTATGGCAGCTATATGATATAGTGGTCCGATCCGGACCAAACTTTTACGAATTGTGTATGGCTATGTCAAATAAATAAATGTTTGATTCGGTTGCAATAGCTTGGAAAACAAAACAAATTTCCATATAAAGACTTGTTTTCGTATCGGTCGTTTGTATGGCAGCTATATGATATAGTGGTCCGATCGGACCAAACTTTTACGAATTGTGTATGGCTATGCCAAATGAATAAATGTTTAATACGGTTGCAATAGCTTGGAAAACAAAACAAATTTCCATATAAAGACTTGTTTTCATATCGGTCGAGTGTATTGTAGGTATATGATATAGTGGTCCGATCCGGACCAAACTTTCACAAATCGTGCATGTCTATGTCAAATAAATAAATGTTGAATTTGGTTGCAATAAAATGGAAAAAAAAATTTTTCCATACAGAGACTTGTTTTCATATCGGTCGTTTACAAATACTTTTACAAATCGTGTATGGCTATGTCAAATAAATAAATATTGAATTCAGTTGCAATACTTGGAAAACAAAAAAGTTTTCCTTACAAAGACTTGCTTTCATATCGGTCGTTTTGTATGACAGCTCTGTGATATAGTGGTCCGATCGGAGCCAAACTTTTCCAAATTATGTACTGCTGTGTCAAATGAATAAATGTTGAATTGGGTTGCAATAACTTGGAGAACAAAAAAGTTTTCCATACAAAGACTTGTTTTCATATCGGTCGTTTTGTATGACAGCTCTGTGATATAGTGGTCCGATCGGGACCAAACTTTTGCAAATTATGTACTGCTGTGTCAAATAAGTAAATTTTGAATTGGGTTGCAATAACTTGGAGAACAAAAAAGTTTTCCATACAAAGACTTGCTTTCATATCGGTCGTTTGTATGGCAGCTATATGATATAGTGGTCCGATCGGGACCAAACTTTTACAAATCGTGTATGGCTGTGTCAAATAAATAAATGTTGAATTCGGTTGCAATAACTTGGAGAACAAAAAAGTTTTCCATACAAAGACTTGTTTTCATATCGGCCGTTTGTATGGCAGCTCTGTGATATAGTGCTCCGATCCGGAATAAACTTTCACAAATCGTGTATGGCTATTTCAAATAAATAAATATTGAATTCAGTTGCAATAGCTGGAAAACAAAACAATTTCCCATACAAAGACTTGTTTTCATATCGGTCGTTTGTAGGGCAGTTAAATGATATAGTGGTCCGATCCGGACCAAACTTTCACAAATCGTGTATGGCAATTTTAAATAAATAAAAATTGAAATCGGTTGCAATAAATTGGAAAACAAAAAAGTTTTCCTAACAAAGACTTGTTTTCATATCGCTTGTTTGTATGGCAGCTATATGATATAGTGGTCCGATCCGGGCAAAATTGTGTACTGCTGTGTCAAATGAATAAATGTTCAAGACGGTTGCGATAGCTTGGAGAACAAAAAAGTTTTCCATACAAAGACTTATTTTCATATCGGTCTTTTGTATGGCAGATATAAGATATAGTGGTCCGATCCGAAATAAACTTTCACAAATCGTGTATGGCTATTTCATATAATTAAATTTTCAAGGCGGTTGCGATAGCTTGGAGATCAATAAAGTTTTCCATACAAAGACTTGTTTTCATATCGGTCGTTTGTATGGCAGCTATATGATATAGTAATGCGATCCGGACCAAACTTTTACAAATCGTGTCTGGCTAAGTCCAATGAATAAATGTTCAAGTCGGTTGCGATAGCTTGGAGAACAAAAAAAGCTTTCCATACAAAGACTTGTTTTCATATCGGTCGTTTGTATGGCAGCTATATGATATAGTGGTCCGATCCGGACCAAACTTTCACAAAACGTGTATGGCTATGTCAAATAAATAAATAATGAATTCAGTTGCAATAGTTGGAAAACAAAAAAATTGCCCATACAAAGACTTGTTTTCATATCGGTCGTTTGTAGGGCAGCTATATGAAATAGTGGTCCGATCCGGACCAAACTTTAATAAATCCTGTATGGCTGTGTCAAATAAATTAATGTTGAATTGGGTTGCAATAACTTGGAGAACAAAACAGTTTTCCCTACAAAGACTTGTTTTCATATCGGCCTTTTGTATGACAGCTCTCTGATATAGTGGTCCGATCGGAACCAAACTTTTACAAATCGTGTATGGCTATGTCAAATAAATAAATATTGAATTCACTTGCAATAGTTGGAAAACAAAAAAATTTCGCATACAAAGACTTGTTTTCATATCGGCCGTTTGTATGACAGCTCTGTGATATAGTAGTCCGATCGGAACCAAACTTTTGCAAATAGTGTATGGCTATGTCAAATGAATAAATGTTGAATTCGGTTGCAATAGATTGAAAAACAAAAAAGTTTCCCATACAAAGACTTGTTTTCATATCGCTTGTTTGTATGGCAGCTATATGATATAGTGGTCCGATCCGCAATAAACTTTCACAAATCGTGTATGGCTACATCAAATAAATAAATGTTCAAGTCGGTTGCAATAGATTGAAAAACAAAAAAGTTTCCCATACAAAGACTTGTTTTCATATCGGTCGTTTGTAGGGCAGCTATATGATATAGTGCTCCGATCCGGAATAAACTTTCACAAATCGTGTATAGCTATTTCAAATAAATAAATATTGAATTCAGTTGCAATAGCTGGAAAACAAAACCATTTCCCATACAAAGACTTGTTTTCATATCGGTCGTTTGTAGGGCAGTTAAATGATATAGTGGTCCGATCCGGACCAAACTTTCACAAATCGTGTTTGGCAATTTTAAATGAATAAATATTGAAATCGGTTGCAATAAATTGGAAATCCCCTATGGCTGTGTCAAATAAATTAATGTTGAATTAGGTTGCAATAACTTGGAGAACAAAACAGTTTTCCCTATAAAGACTTGTTTTCATATCGGCCTTTTGTATGACAGCTCTGTGATATAGTGGTCCGATCGGAACCAAACTTTTACAAATTGTGTTTGGCTGTGTCAAATGAATAAATGTTCAAGTCGGTTGCGATAGCTTGGAGAACAAAAAAGTTTTCTATACAAAAACTTATTTTCATATCGGTCGTTTGTATGGCAGCTATATGATATAGTGGTCCGATCCGGACCAAACTTTTACAAATCGTGTATGGCTATGTCAAATAAATAAATATTGAATTCACTTGCAATAGTTGGAAAACAAAAAAATTTCCCATACAAAGACTTGTTTTCATATCGGCCGTTTGTATGACAGCTCTGTGATATAGTGGTCCGATCGGAACCAAACTTTTGCAAATAGTGTATGGCTATGTCAAATGAATAAATGTTGAATTCGGTTGCAATAGCTTGGAATACAAAACAGTGTTCCATACAAAGACTTGTTTTTATATCGCTTGTTTGTATGGCAGCTATATGATATAGTGGTCCGATCCGCAATAAACTTTCACAAATCGTGTATGGCTATATGAAATAAATAAATGTTCAAGTCGGTTGCAATAGATTGAAAAACAAAAAAGTATCCCATACAAAGACTAGTTTTCATATCGGTCGTTTGTAGGGCAGCTATATGATATAGTGGTCCGATCCGGACCAAACTTTAACAAATCCTGTATGGCTGTGTCAAATGAATAAATGTTGAAATGGATTGCAATAACTTGGAGAACAAAAAAGTTTTCCATACAAAGACTTGTTTTCATATCGGCCTTTTGTATGACAGCCCTGTGATATAGTGGTCCGATCGGAACCAAACTTTTACAAATTGTGTTTGGCTGTGTCAGAGAAATAAATTTTGAATTCGGTTGCAATAGCTTGGAAAACAAAAAAGTGTTCTATACAAAGACTTGTTTTCATATCGGTCGTTTGTATGTCAGCTATAAGATATAGTGGTCCGATCCGGAATAAACTTTCACAAATCGTGTATGGCAGTTTCATATAATTAAATTTTCAAGGCGGTTGCGATATCTTGGAGAACAAAAAAGTTTTCCATACAAAGACTTGTTTTCATATCGGTCGTTTGTATGGCAGATATAAGATATAGTGGTCCGATCCGAAACAAACGTTCACAAATCGTGTATGGCTATTTCATATAATTAAATTTTCAAGGCGGTTGCGATAGCTTGGAGAACAAAAAAGTTTTCCATACAAAGACTTGTTTTCATATCGGTCGTTTGTATGGCAGCTATATGATATAGTGGTCTGATCCGGATCAAACTTTCACAAATCGTGTATGGCTATATCAAATAAATAAATGTTCAAGTCGGTTGCAATAGATTGAAAAACAAAAAAGTGTGCCATACAAAGACTTGTTTTTATATCGGTCGTTTGTAGGGCAGCTATATCATATAGTGGTCCGATCCGGACAAAATTGTGTACTGCTGTGTCAAATGAATAAATGTTCAAGTCGGTTGCGATACCTTGGAGAACTAAAAAGTTTTCCATACAAAGACTTATTTTCATATCGGTCGTTTGTATGGCAGCTATATGATATAGTGGTCTGATGCGGACCAAACTTTTACAAATCGTGTATGGCTGTCACATAAATAAATGTTGAATTCGGTTGCAATAGATTGGAAAACAAAAAAGTTTTCCAAACAAAGACTTGTTTTCATATCGCTTGTTTTTATGGCAGCTATATAATATAGTGCTCCGATCCGGACAAACTTTCACAAATCGTGTATGGCTATGTCACATGAATAAATGCTCAAGAAGGTTGCGATAGCTTGGAGAACAAAAAAGTTTTCCATACAAACCCTTGTTTTCATATCGGTCGTTTGTATGGCAGCTATATGAGATATAGTGCTCCGATCCGGAACAAAATTTCACAAATCGTGTATGGCTATTTCAAATAAATAAATATTGAATTCAGTTGCAATAGTTGGAAAACAAAACAATTTCCCATACAAAGACTTGTTTTCATATCGGTCGTTTGTAGGGCAGCTAAATGATATAGTGGTCCGATCCGGACCAAACTTTCACAAATCGTGTATGGCTATTTTAAATGAATAAATATTAGAATCGGTTGCAATATATTGGAAAACAAAAAAGTTTTCCTAACAAAGACTTGTTTTCATATCGCTTGTTTGTATGGCAGCTATATCATATAGTGGTCCGATCCAGACAAAATTGTGTACTGCTGTGTCAAATGAATAAATGTTTAAGTCGGTTGCGATAGCTTGGAGAACAAAAAAGTTTTCCATACAAAGACTTATTTTCATATCGGCCGTTTGCATGACAGCTCTGTGATATAGTGGTCCGATCGGAACCAAACTTTTGCAAATAGTGTATGGCTGTGTCAAATGAATAAATGTTGAATTCGGTTGCAATAGCTTGGAAAACAAAAAAGTGTTCCATACAATGTTTTCATATCGGTCGTTTGTATGGCAGCTATATGATATAGTGGTCCGATCCGCAATAAACTTTCACAAATCGTGTATGGCTATATCAAATAAATAAATGTTCAAGACGGTTGCAATAGATTGAAAAACAAAAAAGTGTGCCATACAAAGACTTGTTTTCATATCGGTCGTTTGTATGGCAGCTATATGATATAGTTATCCGATCCGGACCAAACTTTAACAAATCCTGTATGGCTGTGTCAAATAAATAAATATTGAATTCAGTTGCAATAGTTGGAAAACAAAAAAGTTTTCCATACAAAGACTTGTTTTCATATCGGCCGTTTGTATGACAGCTCTGTGATATAGTGGTCCGATCGGGACCAAACTTTTGCAAATTGCGTATGGCTATGTCAAATGAATAAATGTTGAATTCGGTCGCAATAAATTGGAAAACAAAAAAGTTTCCCATACAAAGACTTGTTATCATATCGCTTGTTTGTATGGCAGCTATATGATATAGTGCTCTGATCCAGAATAAACTTTCACAAATCGTGTATGGCTATGTCAGGTGAATAAATGTTCAAGTCAGTTGCGATAGCTTGGAGAACAAAAAAGTTCTCCATACAAAGACTTCTTTTCATATCGGTCGTTTGTATGGCAGCTATATGATATAGTGGTCCGATCGGGACCAAACTTTTACAAATTGTGTATGGCTGTGTCAAATGAAAAAAATATTGAATTTGGTTGCAATAGATTGGAAAACAAAAAAGTTTTCCAAACAAAGACTTGTTTTCATATCGCTTGTTTGTATGGCAGCTATATCATATAGTGGTCCGATCCGTACAAAACTTTCACAAATCGTGTATGGCTATGTCAAATAAATAAATATCGAATTCAGTTGAATAGTTGGAAAACAAAAAAATTTCCCATACAAAGACTTCTTTTCAAATCGGTCGTTTGTAGGGCAGTTATATGATATAGTGGTCCGATCCGGACCGAACTTTCACAAATCGTGTATGGCTATGTCAAATGAATAAATGTTCAAGTCGGTTGCAATAGTTGGAAAACAAAAAAGTTTCCCATACAAAGAATTGTTTTCATATCGGTCGTTTGTAGGGCAGCTATATGATATAGTGGTCCAATCCGGACCAAACTTGTACAAATCGTGTATGGCTATGACAAATAAATAAATATTGAATTCCGTTGCAATAGTTGGAAAACAAAAAAGTTTTCCTAACAAAGACTCGTTTTCATATCGCTTGTTTGTATGGCAGCTATATGAGATATAGTGCTCCGATCCGGAATAAACTTTCACAAATCGTGTATGGCTATGTCAAATGAATAAATATTGAATTCAGTTGCAATAGTTTGAAAACAAAAAAATATCCCATACAAAGACTTCTTTTCATATCGGCCGTTTGTATGACAGCTCTGTGATATAGTGGTCCGATGGGGACCAAACTTTTACAAATCGTGTATGCCTGTGTCAGATGAATAAATATTGAATTCAGTTGCAATAGCTTGGAAAACAAAAAAGTGTTCCATACGAAGTTTTCATATCGGTCGTTTGTATGGCAGCTATATGATATAGTGGTCCGATCCGGACCAAACTTTAACAAATCCTGTATGGCTGTGTCAAATAAATAAATGTTGAATTGGGTTGCAATAACTTGGAGAACAAAAAAGTTTTCCATACAAAGACTTGTTTTCATATCGGCCGTTTGTATGACAGCTCTGTGATATAGTGGTCCGATCGGGACCAAACTTTTACATATTGTGTATGGCTGTGTCAAATGAATAAATGTTGAATTCGGTTGCAATAGCTTGGAAAACAAAAAAGTGTTCCATACAATGTTTTCATATCGGTCGTTTGTATGGCAGCTATATGATATAGTGGTCCGATCCGCAATAAACTTTCACAAATCGTGTATGGCTATATCAAATAAATAAATGTTCAAGTCAGTTGCGATAGCTTGGAGAACAAAAAAGTTTTCCTTACAAAGACTTGCTTTCAAATCGGTCGTTTCTATAGCAGCTATATGATATAGTGGTCCGATCCGGACCAAACTTCAACAAATCCTGTATGGCTTTGTCAAATAAATAAATGTTGAATTGGGTTGCAATAACTTGGAGAACAAAAAAGTTTTCCATACAAAGACTTGTTTTCTTATCGGTCGTTTTGTATGACAGCTCTGTGATATAGTGGTCCGATCGGGACCAAACTTTTACAAATCGTGTATGGCTATGTCAAATAAATAAATGTTGAATTCAGTTCCAATACTTGGAGAACAAAAAAGTTTTTCATACAAAGACTTGTTTTCATATCGGTCGTTTGTATGGGAGCTATATGATATAGTGGTCCGATCGGGACCAAACTTTTGCAAATTGTGTACTGCTGTGCCAAATGAATAAATGTTGAAATCGGTTGCAATAGCTTGGAAAACAAAAAAGTGTTCCATACAAAGACTTGTTTCATATCGGTCGTTTGTATCGCAGATATAAGATATAGTGTTCCGATCCGAAATATACTTTCACAAATGGTGTATTGCTATTTCATATAATTAAATTTTCAAGGCGGTTGCGATAGCTTGGAGAACAAAAAAAGCTTTCCATACAAAGACTTATTTTCATATCGGTCGTTTGTATGGCAGCTATATGATATAGTGGTCTGATCCGGACCAAACTTTTACAAATCGTGTATGGCTATGTCACATAAATAAATGTTGAATTCGGTTGCAATAGATTGGAAAACAAAAAAGTTTTCCAAACAAAGACTTGTTTTCATATCGCTTGTTTTTATGGCAGCTATATAATATAGTGCTCCGATCCGGACAAACTTTCACAAATCGTGTATGGCTATGTCACATGAATAAATGCTCAAGAAGGTTGCGATAGCTTGGAGAACAAAAAGTTTTCCATACAAACCCTTGTTTTCATATCGGTCGTTTGTATGGCAGCTATATGAGATATAGTGCTCCGATCCGGAACAAAATTTCACAAATCGTGTATGGCTATGTCAAATAAATAAATATTGAATTCAGTTGCAATAGTTGGAAAACAAAACAATTTCCCATACAAAGACTTGTTTTCATATCGGTCGTTTGTAGGGCAGCTAAATGATATAGTGGTCCGATCCGGACCAAACTTTCACAAATCGTGTATGGCTATTTTAAATGAATAAATATTAGAATCGGTTGCAATATATTGGAAAACAAAAAAGTTTTCCTAACAAAGACTTGTTTTCATATCGCTTGTTTGTATGGCAGCTATATCATATAGTGGTCCGATCCGGACAAAATTGTGTACTGCTGTGTCAAATGAATAAATGTTTAAGTCGGTTGCGATAGCTTGGAGAACAAAAAAGTTTTCCATACAAAGACTTATTTTCATATCGGCCGTTTGCATGACAGCTCTGTGATATAGTGGTCCGATCGGAACCAAACTTTTGCAAATAGTGTATGGCTGTGTCAAATGAATAAATGTTGAATTCGGTTGCAATAGCTTGGAAAACAAAAAAGTGTTCCATACAAATGTTTTCATATCGGTCGTTTGTATGGCAGCTATATGATATAGTGGTCCGATCCGCAATAAACTTTCACAAATCGTGTATGGCTATATCAAATAAATAAATGTTCAAGTCGGTTGCAATAGATTGAAAAACAAAAAAGTGTGCCATACAAAGACTTGTTTTCATATCGGTCGTTTGTATGGCAGCTATATGATATAGTAATCCGATCCGGACCAAACTTTAACAAATCCTGTATGGCTGTGTCAAATAAATAAATATTGAATTCAGTTGCAATAGTTGGAAAACAAAAAAGTTTTCCATACAAAGACTTGTTTTCATATCGGCCGTTTGTATGACAGCTCTGTGATATAGTGGTCCGATCGGGACCAAACTTTTGCAAATTGCGTATGGCTATGTCAAATGAATAAATGTTGAATTCGGTTGCAATAAATTGGAAAACAAAAAAGTTTCCCATACAAAGACTTGTTTTCATATCGCTTGTTTGTATGGCAGCTATATGATATAGTGCTCTGATCCGGAATAAACTTTCACAAATCGTGTATGGCTATGTCAGGTGAATAAATGTTCAAGTCAGTTGCGATAGCTTGGAGAACAAAAAAGTTTTCCATACAAAGACTTGGTTTCATATCGGTCGTTTGTATGGCAGCTATATGATATAGTGGTCCGATCGGGACCAAACTTTTACAAATTGTGTATGGCTGTGTCAAATGAAAAAAATATTGAATTTGATTGCAATAGATTGGAAAACAAAAAAGTTTTCCAAACAAAGACTTCTTTTCAAATCGGTCGTTTGTAGGGCAGCTATATGATATAGTGGTCCGATCCGGACCGAACTTTCACAAATCGTGTATGGCTATGTCAAATGAATAAATGTTCAAGTCGGTTGCAATAGTTGGAAAACAAAAAAGTTTCCCATACAAAGAATTGTTTTCATATCGGTCGTTTGTAGGGCAGCTATATGATATAGTGGTCCAATCCGGACCAAACTTGTACAAATCCTGTATGGCTGTGTCAAATAAATAAATATTGAATTCAGTTGCAATAGTTGGAAAACAAAAAAGTTTTCCATACAAAGACTTGTTTTCATATCGGCCGTTTGTATGACAGCTCTGTGATATAGTGGTCCGATCGGGACCAAACTTTTGCAAATTGCGTATGGCTATGTCAAATGAATAAATGTTGAATTCGGTTGCAATAGATTGGAAAACAAAAAAGTTTCCCATACAAAGACTTGTTTTCATATCGCTTGTTTGTATGGCAGCTATATGATATAGTGCTCTGATCCGGAATAAACTTTCACAAATCGTGTATGGCTATGTCAGGTGAATAAATGTTCAAGTCAGTTGCGATAGCTTGGAGAACAAAAAAGTTTTCCATACAAACCCTTGTTTTCATATCGCTTGTTTGTATGGCAGCTATATCATATAGTGGTCCGATCCGGACAAAACTTTCACAAATCGTGTATGGCTATGTCAAATAAATAAATATCGAATTCAGTTGCAATAGTTGGAAAACAAAAAAATTTCCCATACAAAGACTTCTTTTCAAATCGGTCGTTTGTAGGGCAGCTATATGATATAGTGGTCCGATCCGGACCGAACTTTCACAAATCGTGTATGGCTATGTCAAATGAATAAATGTTCAAGTCGGTTGCAATAGTTGGAAAACAAAAAAGTTTCCCATACAAAGAATTGTTTTCATATCGGTCGTTTGTAGGGCAGCTATATGATATAGTGGTCCAATCCGGACCAAACTTGTACAAATCGTGTATGGCTATGACAAATAAATAAATATTGAATTCAGTTGCAATAGTTGGAAAACAAAAAAATTTCCCATACAAAGACTTGTTTTCATATCGGTCGTTTGTAGGGCAGCTATATGATATAGTGGTCCGATGGGGACCAAACTTTTACAAATCGTGTATGCCTGTGTCAAATGAATAAATATTGAATTCAGTTGCAATAGCTTGGAAAACAAAAAAGTGTTCCATACGAAGACTTGTTTTCATATCGGTCGTTTGTATGGCAGCTATATGATATAGTGGTCCGATCCGGACCAAACTTTAACAAATCCTGTATGGCTATGTCAAATAAATAAATGTTGAATTGGGTTGCAATAACTTGGAGAACAAAAAAGTTTTCCATACAAAGACTTGTTTTCATATCGGCCGTTTGTATGACAGCTCTGTGATATAGTGGTCCGATCATGACCAAACTTTTACATATTGTGTATGGCTGTGTCAAATGAATAAATGTTGAATTCGGTTGCAATAGCTTGGAAAACAAAAAAGTGTTCCATACAAACTTGTTTTCATATCGGTCGTTTGTATGGCAGCTATATGATATAGTGGTCCGATCCGCAATAAACTTTCACAAATCGTGTATGGCTATGTCAAATAAATAAATGTTCAATTCGGTTGCGATAGCTTGGAGAACAAAAAAGTTTTCCTTACAAAGACTTGCTTTCAAATCGGTCGTTTCTATAGCAGCTATATGATATAGTGGTCCGATCCGGACCAAACTTCAACAAATCCTGTATGGCTATGTCAAATAAATAAATGTTGAATTCGGTTGCAATAACTTGGAGAACAAAAAAGTTTTCCATACAAAGACTTGTTTTCTTATCGGTCGTTTTGTATGACAGCTCTGTGATATAGTGGTCCGATCGGGACCAAACTTTTACAAATCGTGTATGGCTATGTCAAATAAATAAATGTTGAATTCGGTTCCAATAGCTTGGAAAACAAAAAAGTTTTCCATACAAAGACTTGTTTTCATATCGGTCGTTTGTATGGGAGCTATATGATATAGTGGTCCGATCCGGACCAAACTTTAACAAATCCTGTATGGCTGTGTCAAATAAATAAATGTTGAATTGGGTTGCAATAACTTGGAGAACAAAAAAGTTTTCCATACAAAGACTTGTTTTCATATCGGCCGTTTGTATGACAGCTCTGTGATATAGTGGTCCGATCGGGACCAAACTTTTGCAAATTGTGTACTGCTGTGCCAAATGAATAAATGTTGAAATCGGTTGCAATAGCTTGGAAAACAAAAAAGTGTTCCATACAAAGACTTGTTTTCATATCGGTCGTTTGTATGGCAGCTATATGATATAGTGGTCCGATCGGGACCAAACTTTTACAAATCGTGTATGGCTATGTCAAATAAATAAATGTTGAATTCAGTTCCAATAGCTTGAAGAACAAAAAAGTTTTCCATACAAAGACTTGTTTTCATATCGGTCGTTTGTATGGCAGCTATATGATATAGTGGTCCGATCCGGACCAAACTTTAACAAATCCTGTATGGCTGTGTCAAATAAATAAATGTTGAATTCGGTTGCAATAGCTTGGAAAACAAAAAAGTTTTCCATACAAAGACTTGTTTTCATATCGGTCGTTTGTATGACAGCTATATGATATACTTTGCCAATCGGGACCAAACTTTTACATATTATGTACGGCTATGTCTAATAAACAAATGTTGAATTCGGTTGCAATAGCTTGGAAAACAAAAAAGTTTTCCATTCAAAGACTTGTTTTCATATCGGTCGTTTGTATCGCAGCTATATGATATAGTGGTCCGATCCGAAATAAACTTTCACAAATCGTGTATTGCTATGTCAAATAAATAAATGTTCAATTCGGTTGCAATAGCTTGGAGAACAAAAAAAGCTTTCCATACAAAGACTTATTTTCATATCGGTCGTTTGTATGGCAGCTATATGATATAGTGGTCCGATCCGGACCAAACTTTTACAAATCGTGTATGGCTATGTCACATAAATAAATGTTGAATTCGGTTGCAATAGATTGGAAAACAAAAAAGTTTTCCATACAAAGACTTGTTTTCATATCGCTCGTTTTTATGGCAGCTATATAATATAGTGGTCCGATCCGGACAAACTTTCACAAATCGTGTATGGCTATGTCAAATGAATAAATGCTCAAGAAGGTTGCGATAGCTTGGAGAACAAAAAAGTTTTCCATACAAAGACTTGTTTTCATATAGGTCGTTTGTATGGCAGCTATATGAGATATAGTGCTCCGATCCGGAACAAAATTTCACAAATCGTGTATGGCTATGTCAAATAAATAAATGTTGAATTCAGTTGCAATAGTTGGAAAACAAAACAATTTTCCATACAAAGACTTGTTTTCATATCGGTCGTTTGTAGGGCAGCTATATGATATAGTGGTCCGATCCGGACCAAACTTTCACAAATCGTGTATGGCTATTTTAAATGAATAAATGTTAGAATCGGTTGCAATAGATTGGAAAACAAAAAAGTTTTCCAAACAAAGACTTGTTTTCATATCGCTTGTTTGTATGGCAGCTATATCATATAGTGGTCCGATCCGGACAAAATTGTGTACTGCTATGTCAAATGAATAAATGTTTAATTCGGTTGCGATAGCTTGGAGAACAAAAAAGTTTTCCATACAAAGACTTATTTTCATATCGGCCGTTTGCATGACAGCTCTGTGATATAGTGGTCCGATCCGAACCAAACTTTTGCAAATAGTGTATGGCTATGTCAAATGAATAAATGTTGAATTCGGTTGCAATAGCTTGGAAAACAAAAAAGTGTTCCATACAAAGACTTGTTTTCATAACGGTCGTTTGTATGGCAGCTATATGATATAGTGGTCCGATCCGCAATAAACTTTCACAAATCGTGTATGGCTATGTCAAATAAATAAATGTTCAATTCGGTTGCAATAGATTGAAAAACAAAAAAGTGTGCCATACAAAGACTTGTTTTCATATCGGTCGTTTGTATGGCAGCTATATGATATAGTAGTCCGATCCGGACCAAACTTTAACAAATCCTGTATGGCTGTGTCAAATAAATAAATATTGAATTCAGTTGCAATAGTTGGAAAACAAAAAAGTTTTCCATACAAAGACTTGTTTTCATATCGGCCGTTTGTATGACAGCTCTGTGATATAGTGGTCCGATCGGGACCAAACTTTTACAAATTGCGTATGGCTATGTCAAATGAATAAATGTTGAATTCGGTTGCAATAGATTGGAAAACAAAAAAGTTTCCCATACAAAGACTTGTTTTCATATCGCTTGTTTGTATGGCAGCTATATGATATAGTGCTCTGATCCGGAATAAACTTTCACAAATCGTGTATGGCTATGTCAAATGAATAAATGTTGAATTCAGTTGCGATAGCTTGGAGAACAAAAAGTTTTCAATACAAAGACTTGTTTTCATATCGGTCGTTTGTATGGCAGCTATATGATATAGTGGTCCGATCGGGACCAAACTTTTACAAATTGTGTATGGCTATGTCAAATGAAAAAAATGTTGAATTTGATTGCAATAGATTGGAAAACAAAAAAGTTTTCCATACAAAGACTTGTTTTCATATCGCTCGTTTGTATGGCAGCTATATCATATAGTGGTCCGATCCGGACAAAACTTTCACAAATCGTGTATGGCTATGTCAAATGAATAAATGTCGAATTCGGTTGCAATAGTTGGAAAACAAAAAAATTTCCCATACAAAGACTTGTTTTCAAATCGGTCGTTTGTAGGGCAGCTATATGATATAGGGGTCCGATCCGGACCGAACTTTCACAAATCGTGTATGGCTATGTCAAATGAATAAATGTTCAATTCGGTTGCAATAGTTGGAAAACAAAAAAGTTTCCCATACAAAGATTTGTTTTCATATCGGTCGTTTGTACGGCAGCTATATGATATAGTGGTCCGATCCGGACCAAACTTTTACAAATCGTGTATGGCTATGTCAAATAAATAAATGTTGAATTCGGTTGCAATAGTTGGAAAACAAAAAAATTTCCCATACAAAGACTTGTTTTCATATCGGTCGTTTGTAGGGCAGCTATATGATATAGTGGTCCGATCGGGACCAAACTTTTACAAATCGTGTATGCCTATGTCAAATGAATAAATGTTGAATTCGGTTGCAATAGCTTGGAAAACAAAAAAGTGTTCCATACGAAGACTTGTTTTCATATCGGTCGTTTGTATGGCAGCTATATGATATAGTGGTCCGATCCGGACCAAACTTTAACAAATCCTGTATGGCTATGTCAAATAAATAAATGTTGAATTGGGTTGCAATAACTTGGGGAACAAAAAAGTTT
This sequence comes from Drosophila merina, assembly GCA_035047645.1. Taxonomy (NCBI): domain Eukaryota; kingdom Metazoa; phylum Arthropoda; class Insecta; order Diptera; family Drosophilidae; genus Drosophila; species Drosophila merina. Next base: position 286,978 of record JAWNPH010000014.1, on the reverse strand, counting down.
TCCATACAAAGACTTGTTTTCATATCGGCCGTTTGTATGACAGCTCTATGATATAGTGGTCCGATCGGGACCAAACTTTTACAAATTGTGTATGGCTATGTCAAATGAATAAATGTTGAATTCGGTTGCAATAGCTTGGAGAACAAAAAAGTGTTCCATACAAAGACTTGTTTTCATATCGGTCGTTTGTATGGCAGCTATATGATATAGTGGTCCGATCCGCAATAAACTTTCACAAATCGTGTATGGCTATGTCAAATAAATAAATGTTCAATTCGGTTGCAATAGCTTGAAAAACAAAAAAGTTTTCCATAAAAAGACTTGTTTTCATATCGGTCGTTTGTATAGAAGCTGTATGATATAGTAGTCCGATCCGGACCAAACTTTAATAAATTATGTATGGTTATGTCAAATAAATAAACGTTGAATTCGGTTGCAATAGTTGGAAAACAAAAAAGTTTTCCATACAAAGACTTGTTTTCATATCGGCCGTTTGTATGGCAGCTATGTGATATAGTGGTCCGATCCGGACCAACCTTTTGCAAATTGCGTATGGCTATGTCAAATGAATAAATGTTGAATTCGGTTGCAATAGCTTGGAAAACAAAAAAGTTTCCCCTACAAAGACTTGTTTTCATATCGGTCGTTTGTATGGCAGCTATATGATATAGTGGTCCGATCCGGACTAAACTTTCACAAATCCTGTATGGCTATGTCAAATGAATAAATGTTGAATTCGGTTGCGATAGCTTGGAAAACAAAAAAGTTTTCCATACAAAGACTTGTTTTCATATCGGTCGTTTGTATGGCAGCTATATGATATAGTGGTCCGCTCCGGACCAAACTTTTACAAATCGTGTATGGCTATGTCAAATGAAAAAAATGTTGAATTTGATTGCAATAGCTTGGAAAACAAAAAAGTTTTCCATACAAAGACTTGTTTTCATATCGCTTGTTTGTATGGCAGCTATATGATATAGTGGTCCGATCCGGACCAAACTATCACAAATCGTGTATGGCTATGTCAAATAAATAAATGTTGAATTCGGTTGCAATAGTTGGAAAACAAAAAAATTTCCCATACAAAGACTTGTTTTCATATCGGTCGTTTGTAGGGCAGCTATATGATATAGTGGTCCGATCCGGACCAAACTTTCACAAATCGTGTATGGCTATGTCAAATGAATAAATGTTCAATTCGGTTGCAATAGTTGGAAAACAAAAAAGTTTCCCATACAAAGACTTGTTTTCATATCGGTCGTTTGTAGGGCAGCTATATGATATAGTGGTCCAATCCGGACCAAACTTCTACAAATCGTGTATGGCTATGTCAAATAAATAAATGTTGAATTCGGTTGCAATAGTTGGAAAACAAAAAAATTTCCCATACAAAGACTTGTTTTCATATCGGTCGTTTGTAGGGCAGCTATATGATATAGTGGTCCGATCCGGACCAAACTTTTACAAATCGTGTATGGCTATGTCAAATGAATAAATGTTGAATTCGGTTGCAATAGCTTGGAAAACAAAAAAGTGTTCCATACAAAGACTTGTTTTCATATCGGTCGTTTGTATGGCAGCTATATGATATAGTGGTCCGATCCGGACCAAACTTTAACAAATCCTGTATGGCTATGTCAAATAAATAAATGTTGAATTCGGTTGCAATAGCTTGGAGAACAAAAAAGTTTTCCATACAAAGACTTGTTTTCATATCGGCCGTTTGTATGACAGCTATGTGATATAGTGGTCCGATCCGGACCAAACTTTTACAAATCGTGTATGGCTATGTCAAATGAATAAATGTTGAATTCGGTTGCAATAGCTTGGAAAACAAAAAAGTTTTCCATACAAAGACTTGTTTTCATATCGGTCGTTTGTATGGCAGCTATATGATATAGTGGTCCGATCCGGAACAAACTTTCACAAATCGTGTATGGCTATGTCAAATAAATAAATGTTGAATTCGGTTGCAATAGCTTGGAAAACAAAAAAGTTTTCCATACAAAGACTTGTTTTCATATCGGTCGTTTGTATAGCAGCTATATGATATAGTGGTCCGATCCGGACCAAACTTCAACAAATCCTGTATGGCTATGTCAAATAAATAAATGTTGAATTCGGTTGCAATAACTTGGAAAACAAAAAAGTTTTCCATACAAAAACTTGTTTTCATATCGGTCGTTTTGTATGACAGCTATATGATATAGTGGTCCGATCGGGACCAAACTTTTACAAATCGTGTATGGCTATGTCAAATAAATAAATGTTGAATTCAGTTCCAATACTTGGAAAACAAAAAGTTTTCCATACAAAGACTTGTTTTCATATCGGTCGTTTGTATGGGAGCTATATGATATAGTGGTCCGATCCGGACCAAACTTTAACAAATCCTGTATGGCTATGTCAAATAAATAAATGTTGAATTCGGTTGCAATAGCTTGGAGAACAAAAAAGTTTTCCATACAAAGACTTGTTTTCATATCGGCCGTTTGTATGACAGCTCTGTGATATAGTGGTCCGATCGGGACCAAACTTTTGCAAATCGTGTACTGCTGTGTCAAATGAATAAATGTTGAATTCGGTTGCAATAGCTTGGAAAACAAAAAAGTGTTCCATACAAAGACTTGTTTTCATATCGGTCGTTTGTATGGCAGCTATATGATATAGTGGTCCGATCGGGACCAAACTTTTACAAATCGTGTATGGCTATGTCAAATAAATAAATGTTGAATTCGGTTCCAATAGCTTGAAGAACAAAAAAGTTTTCCATACAAAGACTTGTTTTCATATCGGTCGTTTGTATGGCAGCTATATGATATAGTGGTCCGATCCGGACCAAACTTTAACAAATCCTGTATGGCTATGTCAAATAAATAAATGTTGAATTGGGTTGCAATAACTTGGAGAACAAAAAAGTTTTCCATACAAAGACTTGTTTTCATATCGGCCGTTTGTATGACAGCTCTGTGATATAGTGGTCCGATCGGGACCAAACTTTTACAAATTGTGTATGGCTGTGTCAAATGAATAAATGTTGAATTCGGTTGCAATAGCTTGGAAAACAAAAAAGTGTTCCATACAAAGACTTGTTTTCATATAGGTCGTTTGTATCGCAGATATAAGATATAGTGGTCCGATCCGAAATAAACTTTCACAAATGGTGTATTGCTATGTCAAATAAATAAATTTTCAATTCGGTTGCGATAGCTTGGAGAACAAAAAAAGCTTTCCAAACAAAGACTTATTTTCATATCGGTCGTTTGTATGGCAGCTATATGATATAGTGGTCCGATCCGGACCAAACTTTTACAAATCGTGTATGGCTATGTCACATAAATAAATGTTGAATTCGGTTGCAATAGATTGGAAAACAAAAAAGTTTTCCAAACAAAGACTTGTTTTCATATCGCTCGTTTTTATGGCAGCTATATAATATAGTGCTCCGATCCGGACAAACTTTCACAAATCGTGTATGGCTATGTCACATGAATAAATGCTCAAGAAGGTTGCGATAGCTTGGAGAACAAAAAAGTTTTCCATACAAACCCTTGTTTTCATATAGGTCGTTTGTATGGCAGCTATATGAGATATAGTGCTCCGATCCGGAACAAAATTTCACAAATCGTGTATGGCTATTTCAAATAAATAAATATTGAATTCAGTTGCAATAGTTGGAAAACAAAACAATTTCCCATACAAAGACTTGTTTTCATATCGGTCGTTTGTAGGGCAGCTAAATGATATAGTGGTCCGATCCGGACCAAACTTTCACAAATCGTGTATGGCTATGTTAAATGAATAAATGTTAGAATCGGTTGCAATATATTGGAAAACAAAAAAGTTTTCCAAACAAAGACTTGTTTTCATATCGGTTGTTTGTATGGCAGCTATATGATATAGTGGTCCGATCCGGACAAAATTGTGTACTGCTATGTCAAATGAATAAATGTTTAAGTCGGTTGCGATAGCTTGGAAAACAAAAAAGTTTTCCATACAAAGACTTATTTTCATATCGGCCGTTTGCATGACAGCTCTGTGATATAGTGGTCCGATCGGAACCAAACTTTTGCAAATAGTGTATGGCTATGTCAAATGAATAAATGTTGAATTCGGTTGCAATAGCTTGGAAAACAAAAAAGTGTTCCATACAAAGACTTGTTTTCATATCGGTCGTTTGTATGGCAGCTATATGATATAGTAATCCGATCCGGACCAAACTTTAACAAATCCTGTATGGCTATGTCAAATAAATAAATGTTGAATTCGGTTGCAATAGTTGGAAAACAAAAAAGTTTTCCATACAAAGACTTGTTTTCATATCGGCCGTTTGTATGACAGCTCTGTGATATAGTGGTCCGATCGGGACCAAACTTTTGCAAATTGCGTATGGCTATGTCAAATTAATAAATGTTGAATTCGGTTGCAATAAATTGGAAAACAAAAAAGTTTCCCATACAAAGACTTGTTTTCATATCGCTTGTTTGTATGGCAGCTATATGATATAGTGCTCCGATCCGGAATAAACTTTCACAAATCGTGTATGGCTACGTCAGGTGAATAAATGTTTAAGTCAGTTGCGATAGCTTGGAGAACAAAAAAGTTTTCCATACAAAGACTTGGTTTCATATCGGTCGTTTGTATGGCAGCTATATGATATAGTGGTCCGATCGGGACCAAACTTTTACAAATTGTGTATGGCTGTGTCAAATGAAAAAAATATTGAATTTGATTGCAATAGATTGGAAAACAAAAAAGTTTTCCAAACAAAGACTTGTTTTCATATCGCTTGTTTGTATGGCAGCTATATCATATAGTGGTCCGATCCGGACAAAACTTTCACAAATCGTGTATGGCTATGTCAAATGAATAAATGTCGAATTAAGTTGCAATAGTTGGAAAACAAAAAAATTTCCCATACAAAGACTTCTTTTCAAATCGGTCGTTTGTAGGGCAGCTATATGATATAGTGGTCCGATCCGGACCGAACTTTCACAAATCGTGTATGGCTATGTCAAATGAATAAATGTTCAATTCGGTTGCAATAGTTGGAAAACAAAAAAGTTTCCCATACAAAGAATTGTTTTCATATCGGTCGTTTGTAGGGCAGCTATATGATATAGTGGTCCAATCCGGACCAAACTTGTACAAATCGTGTATGGCTATGACAAATAAATAAATGTTGAATTCGGTTGCAATAGTTGGAAAACAAAAAAATTTCCTATACAAAGACTTGTTTTCATATCGGTCGTTTGTAGGGCAGCTATATGATATAGTGGTCCGATCCGGACCAAACTTTTACAAATCGTGTATGCCTGTGTCAAATGAATAAATATTGAATTCAGTTGCAATAGCTTGGAAAACAAAAAAAGTGTTCCATACGAAGACTTGTTTTCATATCGGTCGTTTGTATGGCAGCTATATGATATAGTGGTCCGATCCGGACCAAACTTTAACAAATCCTGTATGGCTATGTCAAATAAATAAATGTTGAATTCGGTTGCAATAACTTGGAGAACAAAAAAGTTTTCCATACAAAGACTTGTTTTCATATCGGCCGTTTGTATGACAGCTCTGTGATATAGTGGTCCGATCGGGACCAAACTTTTACAAATTGTGTATGGCTATGTCAAATGAATAAATGTTGAATTCGGTTGCAATAGCTTGGAAAACAAAAAAGTGTTCCATACAAAGACTTGTTTTCATATCGGTCGTTTGTATGGCAGCTATATGATATAGTGGTCCGATCCGCAATAAACTTTCACAAATCGTGTATGGCTATGTCAAATAAATAAATGTTCAAGTCAGTTGCGATAGCTTGGAGAACAAAAAAGTTTTCCATACAAAGACTTGTTTTCAAATCGGTCGTTTCTATAGCAGCTATATGATATAGTGGTCCGATCCGGACCAAACTTCAACAAATCCTGTATGGCTATGTCAAATAAATAAATGTTGAATTCGGTTGCAATAACTTGGAGAACAAAAAAGTTTTCCATACAAAGACTTGTTTTCTTATCGGTCGTTTTGTATGACAGCTATATGATATAGTGGTCCGATCCGGACCAAACTTTTACAAATCGTGTATGGCTATGTCAAATAAATAAATGTTGAATTCAGTTGCAATAGCTTGGAAAACAAAAAACTTTTCCATACAAAGACTTGTTTTCATATCGGTCGTTTGTATGGCAGCTATATGATATAGTGGTCCGATCCGGACCAAACTTTTACAAATCCTGTATGGCTATGTCAAATAAATAAATGTTGAATTCGGTTGCAATAGCTTGGAAAACAAAAAAGTTTTCCATACAAAGACTTGTTTTCATATCGGCCGTTTGTATGACAGCTCTGTGATATAGTGGTCCGATCGGGACCAAACTTTTACAAATCGTGTACTGCTATGTCAAATGAATAAATGTTGAATTCGGTTGCAATAGCTTGGAAAACAAAAAAGTGTTCCATACAAAGACTTGTTTCATATCGGTCGTTTGTATGGCAGCTATATGATATAGTGGTCCGATCGGGACCAAACTTTTACAAATCGTGTATGGCTATGTCAAATAAATAAATGTTGAATTCAGTTCCAATAGCTTGAAGAACAAAAAAGTTTTCCATACAAAGACTTGTTTTCATATCGGTCGTTTGTATGGCAGCTATATGATATAGTGGTCCGATCCGGACCAAACTTTAACAAATCCTGTATGGCTGTGTCAAATAAATAAATGTTGAATTCGGTTGCAATAACTTGGAGAACAAAAAAGTTTTCCATACAAAGACTTGTTTTCATATCGGCCGTTTGTATGACAGCTCTATGATATAGTGGTCCGATCGGGACCAAACTTTTACAAATTGTGTATAGCTGTGTCAAATGAATAAATGTTGAATTCGGTTGCAATAGCTTGGAAAACAAAAAAGTGTTCCATACAAAGACTTGTTTTCATATCGGTCGTTTGTATCGCAGATATAAGATATAGTGGTCCGATCCGAAATAAGCTTTCACAAATCGTGTATTGCTATTTCATATAATTAAATTTTCAATTCGGTTGCGATAGCTTGGAGAACAAAAAAGCTTTCCATACAAAGACTTATTTTCATATCGGTCGTTTGTATGGCAGCTATATGATATAGTGGTCTGATCCGGACCAAACTTTTACAAATCGTGTATGGCTATGTCACATAAATAAATGTTGAATTCGGTTGCAATAGATTGGAAAACAAAAAAGTTTTCCAAACAAAGACTTGTTTTCATATCGCTCGTTTTTATGGCAGCTATATAATATAGTGCTCCGATCCGGACAAACTTTCACAAATCGTGTATGGCTATGTCACATGAATAAATGTTCAAGAAGGTTGCGATAGCTTGGAGAACAAAAAAGTTTTCCATACAAAGACTTGTTTTCATATCGGTCGTTTGTATGGCAGCTATATGAGATATAGTGCTCCGATCCGGAACAAAATTTCACAAATCGTGTATGGCTATGTCAAATAAATAAATATTGAATTCAGTTGCAATAGTTGGAAAACAAAACAATTTCCCATACAAAGACTTGTTTTCATATCGGTCGTTTGTAGGGCAGCTAAATGATATAGTGGTCCGATCCGGACCAAACTTTCACAAATCGTGTATGGCTATTTTAAATGAATAAATGTTAGAATCGGTTGCAATATATTGGAAAACAAAAAAGTTTTCCTAACAAAGACTTGTTTTCATATCGCTCGTTTGTATGGCAGCTATATCATATAGTGGTCCGATCCGGACAAAATTGTGTACTGCTGTGTCAAATGAATAAATGTTTAATTCGGTTGCGATAGCTTGGAGAACAAAAAAGTTTTCCATACAAAGACTTATTTTCATATCGGCCGTTTGCATGACAGCTCTGTGATATAGTGGTCCGATCGGAACCAAACTTTTGCAAATAGTGTATGGCTGTGTCAAATGAATAAATGTTGAATTCGGTTGCAATAGCTTGGAAAACAAAAAAGTGTTCCATACAAAGACTTGTTTTCATATCGGTCGTTTGTATGGCAGCTGTATGATATAGTGGTCCGATCCGCAATAAACTTTCACAAATCGTGTATGGCTATGTCAAATAAATAAATGTTCAATTCGGTTGCAATAGATTGAAAAACAAAAAAGTTTGCCATACAAAGACTTGTTTTCATATCGGTCGTTTGTATGGCAGCTATATGATATAGTGGTCCGATCCGGACCAAACTTTAACAAATCCTGTATGGCTATGTCAAATAAATAAATATTGAATTCAGTTGCAATAGTTGGAAAACAAAAAAGTTTTCCATACAAAGACTTGTTTTCATATCGGCCGTTTGTATGACAGCTCTGTGATATAGTGGTCCGATCGGGACCAAACTTTTGCAAATTGCGTATGGCTATGTCAAATGAATAAATGTTGAATTCGGTTGCAATAGATTGGAAAACAAAAAAGTTTCCCATACAAAGACTTGTTTTCATATCGGTCGTTTGTATGGCAGCTATATGATATAGTGCTCTGATCCGGAATAAACTTTCACAAATCGTGTATGGCTATGTCAGATGAATAAATGTTCAATTCAGTTGCGATAGCTTGGAGAACAAAAAAGTTTTCCATACAAAGACTTGGTTTCATATCGGTCGTTTGTATGGCAGCTATATGATATAGTGGTCCGATCGGGACCAAACTTTTACAAATTGTGTATGGCTATGTCAAATGAAAAAAATATTGAATTTGATTGCAATAGCTTGGAAAACAAAAAAGTTTTCCAAACAAAGACTTGTTTTCATATCGCTTGTTTGTATGGCAGCTATATCATATAGTGGTCCGATCCGGACCAAACTTTCACAAATCGTGTATGGCTATGTCAAATAAATAAATATCGAATTCGGTTGCAATAGTTGGAAAACAAAAAAATTTCCCATACAAAGACTTGTTTTCAAATCGGTCGTTTGTAGGGCAGCTATATGATATAGTGGTCCGATCCGGACCGAACTTTCACAAATCGTGTATGGCTATGTCAAATGAATAAATGTTCAATTCGGTTGCAATAGTTGGAAAACAAAAAAGTTTCCCATACAAAGAATTGTTTTCATATCGGTCGTTTGTAGGGCAGCTATATGATATAGTGGTCCAATCCGGACCAAACTTGTACAAATCGTGTATGGCTATGTCAAATAAATAAATGTTGAATTCAGTTGCAATAGTTGGAAAACAAAAAAATTTCCCATACAAAGACTTGTTTTCATATCGGTCGTTTGTAGGGCAGCTATATGATATAGTGGTCCGATCCGGACCAAACTTTCACAAATCGTGTATGGCTATGTCAAATGAATAAATGTTGAAATCGGTTGCAATAAATTGGAAAACAAAAAAGTTTTCCTAACAAAGACTTGTTTTCATATCGCTCGTTTGTATGGCAGCTATATCATATAGTGGTCCGATCCGGACAAAACTTTCACAAATCGTGTATGGCTATGTCAAATGAATAAATGTTGAATTCAGTTGCAATAGTTTGAAAACAAAAAAATTTCCCATACAAAGACTTGTTTTCATATCGGCCGTTTGTATGACAGCTATATGATATAGTGGTCCGATCGGGACCAAACTTTTACAAATCGTGTATGCCTATGTCAAATGAATAAATGTTGAATTCAGTTGCAATAGCTTGGAAAACAAAAAAGTGTTCCATACGAAGACTTGTTTTCATATCGGTCGTTGGTATGGCAGCTATATGATATAGTGGTCCGATCCGGACCAAACTTTAACAAATCCTGTATGGCTGTGTCAAATAAATAAATGTTGAATTGGGTTGCAATAGCTTGGAGAACAAAAAAGTTTTCCATACAAAGACTTGTTTTCATATCGGCCGTTTGTATGACAGCTCTATGATATAGTGATCCGATCGGGACCAAACTTTTGCAAATCGTGTACGGCTATGTCAAATGAATAAATGTTGAATTCGGTTGCAATAGCTTGGAAAACAAAAAAGTGTTCCATACAAAGACTTGTTTCATATCGGTCGTTTGTATGGCAGCTATATGATATAGTGGTCCGATCGGGACCAAACTTTTACAAATCGTGTATGGCTATGTCAAATAAATAAATGTTGAATTCAGTTCCAATACTTGAAGAACAAAAAAGTTTTCCATACAAAGACTTGTTTTCATATCGGTCGTTTGTATGGGAGCTATATGATATAGTGGTCCGATCCGGACCAAACTTTAACAAATCCTGTATGGCTGTGTCAAATAAATAAATGTTGAATTCGGTTGCAATAGCTTGGAGAACAAAAAAGTTTTCCATACAAAGACTTGTTTTCATATCGGCCGTTTGTATGGCAGCTCTATGATATAGTGGTCCGATCCGGACCAAACTTTTACAAATTGTGTATGGCTATGTCAAATGAATAAATGTTGAATTCGGTTGCAATAGCTTGGAAAACAAAAAAGTGTTCCATACAAAGACTTGTTTTCATATCGGTCGTTTGTATCGCAGATATATGATATAGTGGTCCGATCCGAAATAAACTTTCACAAATGGTGTATTGCTATTTCAAATAAATAAATTTTGAATTCGGTTGCGATAGCTTGGAGAACAAAAAAAGCTTTCCATACAAAGACTTGTTTTCATATCGGTCGTTTTTATGGCAGCTATATGATATAGTGATTCGATCCGGACCAAACGTTTACAAATCGTGTATGGCTAAGTCCAATGAATAAATGTTCAATTCGGTTGCGATAGCTTGGAGAACAAAAAAAGCTTTCCATACAAAGACTTGTTTTCATATCGCTCGTTTGTATGGCAGCTATATGATATAGTGGTCCGATCCGGACCAAACTTTCACAAAACGTGTATGGCTATGTCAAATGAATAAATGTTGAATTCAGTTGCAATAGTTGGAAAACAAAAAAATTTCCCATACAAAGACTTGTTTTCATATCGGTCGTTTGTATGGCAGCTATATGATATAGTGGTCCGATCCGGACCAAACTTAAACAAATCCTGTATGGCTATGTCAAATAAATAAATGTTGAATTCGGTTGCAATAGCTTGGAGAACAAAACAGTTTTCCATACAAAGACTTGTTTTCATATCGGCCGTTTGTATGGCAGCTCTGGGATATAGTGGTCCGATCGGAACCAAACTTTTACAAATTGTGTTTGACTATGTCAAATGAATAAATGTTGAATTCGGTTGCAATAGTTTGGAAAACAAAAAAGTGTTCCATACAAAGACTTGTTTTCATATCGGTCGTTTGTATGGCAGCTAAATGATATAGTGGTCCGATCCGGACCAAACTTTTACAAATCGTGTATGGCTATGTCAAATAAATAAATGTTGAATTCAGTTGCAATAGTTGGAAAACAAAAAAGTTTTCCATACAAAGACTTGTTTTCATATAGGTCGTTTGTATGGCAGCTATATGATATAGTGGTCTGATCCGGACCAAACTTTCACAAATCGTGTATGGCTATGTCGAATAAATAAATGTTGAATTCGGTTGCAATAGATTGGAAAACAAAAAAGTTTTCCAAACAAAGACTTGTTTTCATATCGCTTGTTTGTATGGCAGCTATATAATATAGTGCTCCGATCCGGACAAAACTTTCACAAATCGTGTATGTCTATGTCAAATGAATAAATGTTGAAGTCAGTTGCGATAGCTTGGAGAACAAAAAAGTTTTCCATACAAAGACTTGTTTTCATATCGGTCGTTTGTATGGCAGCTATATGATATAGTAGTCCGATCCGGACCAAACTTTTAGAAATTGTGTATGCCTGTGTTAAATGAATAAATGTTGAATTCGGTTGCAATAGCTTGGAAAACAAAAAAGTGTTCCATACGAAGACTTGTTTTCATATCGGTCGTTTGTATGGCAGCTATATGATATAGTGGTCCGATCCGAAATAAACTTTCACAAATCGTGTATGGCTGTTTCAAATAATTAAATTTTCAATTCGGTTGCGATAGCTTGGAGAACACAAAAAGCTTTCCATACAAAGACTTGTTTTCATATCGGTCGTTTTTAGGGCAGCTATATGATATAGTGGTTCGATCCGGACCGAACTTCAACAAATCCTGTATGGCTATGTCAAATAAATAAATGTTGAATTCGGTTGCAATAACTTGGAGAACAAAAAAGTTTTCCAAACAAAGACTTGTTTTCATATCGGTCGTTTGTATGGCAGCTATATGATATAGTGGTCCGATCCCGAAAAAACTTTTACAAATCGTGTATGGCTATGACAAATAAATAAATATTGAATTCAGTTGCAATAGTTGGAAAACAAAAAAATTTCCCATACAAAGACTTGTTTTCATATCGGTCGTTTGTAGGGCAGCTATATGATATAGTGGTCCGATACGGACCAAACTTTAACAAATTGTGTATGGCTATGACAAATAAATAAATATTGAATTCAGTTGCAATAGTTGGAAAACAAAAAAATTTCCCATACAAAGACTTGTTTTCATATCGGTCGTTTGTAGGGCAGCTATATGATATAGTGGTCCGATCCGGACCAAACTTTTACAAATCGTGTATGGCTATGACAAATAAATAAATGTTGAATTCAGTTGCAATAGTTGGAAAACAAAAAAATTTCCCATACAAAGACTTGTTTTCATATCGGCCGTTTGTAGGGCAGCTATATGATATAGTGGTCCGATACGGACCAAACTTTCACAAATCGTGTATGGCTATTTTCAATGAATAAATGTTGAAATCGGTTGCAATAAATTGGAAAACAAAAAAGTTTTCCAAACAAAGACTTGTTTTCATTATGCTTGTTTGTATGGCAGCTATATCATATAGTGCTCCGATCCGGACAAAACTTTCACAAATCGTGTATGGCTATGTCAAATGAATAAATGTTCAATTCGGTTGCGATAGCTTGGAGAACAAAAAAGTTTTCCATACAAAGACTTGTTTTCATATCGGTCGTTTGTATGGCAGCTATATGATATAGTGGTCCGATCCGGACCAAACTTTTACAAATCGTGTATGCCTGTGTCAGATGAATAAATATTGAATTCAGTTTCAATAGCTTGGAAAACAAAAAAGTGTTCCATACGAAGCTTGTTTTCATATCGGTCGTTTGTATGGCAGCTATATGATATAGTGGTCCGATCCGGACCAAACTTCAACAAATCCTGTATGGCTATGTCAAATAAATAAATATTGAATTCAGTTGCAATACTTGGAGAACAAAAAAGTTTTCCATACAAAGACTTGTTTTCTTATTGGTCGTTTATATGGGAGCTATATGATATAGTGGTCCGATCCGGACCAAACTTTAACAAATCCTGTATGGCTGTGTCGAATAAATAAATGTTGAATTGGGTTGCAATAACTTGGAGAACAAAAAAGTTTTCCATACAAAGACTTGTTTTCATATCGGCCGTTTGTATGACAGCTCAGTGATATAGTTGTCCGATCGGGACCAAACTTTTACATATTGTGTATGGCTGTGTCAAATGAATAAATGTTGAATTCGGTTGCAATAGTTTGGAAAACAAAAAAGTGTTCCATACAAAGACTTGTTTTCATATCGGTCGTTTGTATGGCAGCTAAAAGATATAGTGGTCCGATCGGGACCAAACTTTTACAAATGGTGTATGGCTATGTCAAATAAATAAATATTGAGTTCAGTTGCAATACTTGGAAAACAAAAAAGTTTTCCATACAAAGACTTGTTTTCATATAGGTCGTTTGTATGGCAGCTATATGATATAGTGGTCTGATCCGGACCAAACTTTCACAAATCATGTATGGCTAAGTCGAATAAATAAATGTTAAATTTGGTTGCAATAGATTGGAAAACAAAAAAGTTTTCCAAACAAAGACTTGTTTTCATATCGCTTGTTTGTATGGCAGCTATATAATATAGTGCTCCGATCCGGACAAAACTTTCACAAATCGTGTATGGCTATTTCATATAATTAAATTTTCAAGGCGGTTGCGATAGCTTGGAGAACAAAAAGAGCTTTCCATACAAAGACTTGTGTTCATATCGGTCGTTTGTATGGCAGCTATATGATATAGTAATTCGATCCGGACCAAACGTTTACAAATCGTGTATGGCTAAGTCCAATGAATAAATGTTCAAGTCGGTTGCGATAGCTTGGAGAACAAAAAAAGCTTTCCATACAAAGACTTGTTTTCATATCGCTCGTTTGTAGGGCAGCTATATGATATAGTGGTCCGATCCGGACCAAACTTTCACAAAACGTGTATGGCTATGACAAATAAATAAATATTGAATTCAGTTGCAATAGTTGGAAAACAAAAAAATTTCCCATACAAAGACTTGTTTTCATATCGGTCGTTTGTAGGGCAGCTATATGATATAGTGGTCCGATACGGACCAAACTTTTACAAATCGTGTATGGCTATGACAAATAAATAAATATTGAATTCAGTTGCAATAGTTGGAAAACAAAAAAATTTCCCATATAAAGACTTGTTTTCATATCGGCCGTTTGTAGGGCAGCTATATGATATAGTGGTCCGATACGGACCAAACTTTCACAAATCGTGTATGGCTATTTTAAATGAATGAATATTGAAATCGGTTGCAATAAATTGGAAAACAAAAAAGTTTTCCAAACAAAGACTTGTTTTCATTATGCTTGTTTGTATGGCAGCTATATTATATAGTGCTCCGATCCGGACAAAACTTTCACAAATCGTGTATGGCTATGTCAAATATATAAATGTTCAAGTCGGTTGCGATAGCTTGGAGAACAAAAAAGTTTTCCATACAAAGACTTGTTTTCATATCGGTCGTTTGTATGGCAGCTATATGATATAGTGGTCCGATCCGGACCAAACTTTTACAAATCGTGTATGCCTGTGTCAAATGAATAAATATTGAATTCAGTTGCAATAGCTTGGAAAACAAAAAAGTGTTCCATACGAAGTTGTTTTCATATCGGTCGTTTGTATGGCAGCTATATGATATAGTGGTCCGATCCGCAACAAACTTTCACAAATCGTGTATGGCTATGTCAAATAAATAAATGTTCAAGTCAGTTGCGATAGCTTGGAGAACAAAAAAGTTTTCCATACAAAGACTTGCTTTCAAATCGGTCGTTTGTATGGCAGCTATATGATATAGTGGTCCGATCCGAACCAAACTTCAGCAAATCCTGTATGGCTGTGTCAAATAAATAAATGTTGAATTGGGTTGCAATAGCTTGAAGAACAAAAAAGTTTTCCATACAAAGACTTGTTTTCTTATCGGTCGTTTTGTATGACAGCTCTATGATATAGTGGTCCGATCGGGACCAAACTTTTGCAAATTGTGTACTGCTGTGCCAAATGAATAAATGTTGAATTCGGTTGCAATAGCTTGGAAAACAAAAAAGTGTTCCATACAAAGACTTGTTTTCAAATCGGCCGTTTGTATGGCAGCTATATGATATAGTACTCCGATCGGGACCAAACTTTTACAAATCGTGTATGGCTATGTCAAATAAATAAATATTGAATTCAGTTGCAATACTTGGAGAACAAAAAAGTTTTCCATACAAAGACTTGTTTTCATATCGGTCGTTTGTATGGGAGCTTTATGATATAGTGGTCCGATCCGACCAAACTTTAACAAATCCTGTATGGCTGTGTCAAATAAATAAATGTTGAATTGGGTTGCAATAGCTTGGAGAACAAAAAAGTTTTCCATACAAAGACTTGTTTTCATATCGGCCGTTTATATGATATAGTGGTCCGATCCGGACCAAACTTTAACAAATCCTGTATGGCTGTGTCAAATAAATAAATGTTGAATTGGGTTGCAATAACTTGGAGAACAAAAAAGTTTTCCATACAAAGACTTGTTTTCATATCGGCCGTTTGTATGGCAGCTAAAAGATATAGTAGTCCGATCGGGACCAAACTTTTACAAATCGTGTATGGCTATGTCAAATAAATAAATATTGAGTTCAGTTGCAATACTTGGAAAACAAAAAAGTTTTCCATACAAAGACTTGTTTTCATATAGGTCGTTTGTATGGCAGCTATATGATATAGTGGTCTGATCCGGACCAAACTTTCACAAATCGTGTATGGCTATGTCAAATGAATAAATGTTAAATTCGGTTGCAATAGATTGGAAAACAAAAAAGTTTTCCAAACAAAGACTTGTTTTCATATCGCTTTTTTGTATGGCAGCTATATAATATAGTGCTCCGATCCGGACAAAACTTTCAGAAATCGTGTATGGCTATGTCAAATGAATAAATGTTCAAGTCGGTTTCGATAGCTTGGAGAACAAAAAGTTTTCCATACAAAGACTTGTTTTCAAATCGGTCGTTTGTATGGCAGCTATATGATATAGTGGTCCGATCGGGACCAAACTTTTACAAATCGTGTATGGCTATGTCAAATAAAAAAATATTGAATTCAGTTGCAATACTTGGAAAACAAAAAAGTTTTCCATACAAAGACTTGTTTTCATATAGGTCGTTTGTATGGCAGCTATATGATATAGTGGTCTGATCCGGACCAAACTTTCACAAATCATGTACGGCTAAGTCGAATAAATAAATGTTAAATTTGGTTGCAATAGATTGGAAAACAAAAAAGTTTTCCAAACAAAGACTTGTTTTCATATCGCTTGTTTGTATGGCAGCTATATAATATAGTGCTCCGATCCGGACAAAACTTTCACAAATCGTGTATGGCTATGTCAAATGAATAAATCTTCAAGTCGGTTGCGATAGCTTGGAGAACAAAAAAGTTTTCCATACAAAGACTTGTTTTCATATCGGTCGTTTGTATGGCAGCTATATGATATAGTGGTCCGATCCGGACCAAACTTTTACAAATCGTGTATGCCTGTGTCAGATGAATAAATATTGAATTCAGTTTCAATAGCTTGGAAAACAAAAAAGTGTTCCATACGAAGTTTTCATATCGGTCGTTTGTATGGCAGCTATATGATATAGTGGTCCGATCCGGACCAAACTTCAACAAATCCTGTATGGCTATATCAAATAAATAAATATTGAATTCAGTTGCAATACTTGGAGAACAAAAAAGTTTTCCATACAAAGACTTGTTTTCTTATTGGTCGTTTATATGGGAGCTATATGATATAGTGGTCCGATCCGGACCAAACTTTAACAAATCCTGTATGGCTGTGTCAAATAAATAAATGTTGAATTGGGTTGCAATAACTTGGAGAACAAAAAGTTTTCCATACAAAGACTTGTTTTCATATCGGCCGTTTGTATGACAGCTCTGTGATATAGTTGTCCGATCGGGACCAAACTTTTACATTTTGTGTATGGCTGTGTCAAATGAATAAATGTTGAATTCGGTTGTAATAGTTTGGAAAACAAAAAAGTGTTCCATACAAAGACTTGTTTTCATATCGGTCGTTTGTATGGCAGCTAAAAGATATAGTGGTCCGATCGGGACCAAACTTTTACAAATGGTGTATGGCTATGTCAAATAAATAAATATTGAGTTCAGTTGCAATACTTGGAAAACAAAAAAGTGTTCCAAACAAAGACTTGTTTTCATATCGGTCGTTTGTATCGCAGATATAATATATAGTGGTCCGATCCGAAATAAACTTTCACAAATCGTGTATGGCTATTTCATATAATTAAATTTTCAAGGCGGTTGCGATAGCTTGGAGAACAAAAAAAGCTTTCCATACAAAGACTTGTTTTCATATCGCTCGTTTGTAGGGCAGCTATATGATATAGTGGTCCGATCCGGACCAAACTTTCACAAAAAGTGTATGGCTATGACAAATAAATAAATATTGAATTCAGTTGCAATAGTTGGAAAACAAAAAAATTTCCCATACAAAGACTTGTTTTCATATCGGTCGTTTGTAGGGCAGCTATATGATATAGTGGTCCGATACGGACCAAACTTTTACAAATCGTGTATGGCTATGACAAATAAATAAATATTGAATTCAGTTGCAATAGTTGGAAAACAAAAAAATTTCCCATATAAAGACTTGTTTTCATATCGGCCGTTTGTAGGGCAGCTATATGATATAGTGGTCTGATACGGACCAAACTTTCACAAATCGTGTGTGGCTATTTTAAATGAATGAATATTGAAATCGGTTGCAATAAATTGGAAAACAAAAAAGTTTTCCAAACAAAGACTTGTTTTCATTATGCTTGTTTGTATGGCAGCTATATTATATAGTGCTCCGATCCGGACAAAACTTTCACAAATCGTGTATGGCTATGTCAAATATATAAATGTTCAAGTCGGTTGCGATAGCTTGTAGAACAAAAAAGTTTTCATACAAAGACTTGTTTTCATATCGGTCGTTTGTATGGCAGCTATATGATATAGTGGTCCGATCCGGACCAAACTTTTACAAATCGTGTATGCCTGTGTCAGATGAATAAATATTGAATTCAGTTGCAATAGCTTGGAAAACAAAAAAGTGTTCCATACGAAGTTTTCATATCGGTCGTTTGTATGGCAGCTATATGATATAGTGGTCCGATCCGCAATAAACTTTCACAAATCGTGTATGGCTATATCAAATAAATAAATGTTCAAGTCAGTTGCGATAGCTTGGAGAACAAAAAAGTTTTCCATACAAAGACTTGTTTTCAAATCGGCCGTTTGTATGGCAGCTATATGATATAGTACTCCGATCGGGACCAAACTTTTACAAATCGTGTATGGCTATGTCAAATAAATAAATATTGAATTCAGTTGCAATACTTGGAGAACAAAAAAGTTTTCCATACAAAGACTTGTTTTCATATCGGTCGTTTGTATGGGAGCTTTATGATATAGTGGTCCGATCCGGACCAAACTTTAACAAATCCTGTATGGCTGTGTCAAATAAATAAATGTTGAATTGGGTTGCAATAACTTGGAGAACAAAAAAGTTTTCCATACAAAGACTTGTTTTCATATCGGCCGTTTATATGATATAGTGGTCCGATCCGGACCAAACTTTAACAAATCCTGTATGGCTGTGTCAAATAAATAAATGTTGAATTGGGTTGCAATAACTTGGAGAACAAAAAAGTTTTCCATACAAAGACTTGTTTTCATATCGGCCGTTTGTATGGCAGCTAAAAGATATAGTAGTCCGATCGGGACCAAACTTTTACAAATCGTGTATGGCTATGTCAAATAAATAAATATTGAGTTCAGTTGCAATACTTGGAAAACAAAAAAGTTTTCCATACAAAGACTTGTTTTCATATATGTCGTTTGTATGGCAGCTATATGATATAGTGGTCCGATCCGGACCAAACTTTCACAAATCATGTATGGCTAAGTCGAATAAATAAATGTTAAATTCGGTTGCACTAGATTGGAAAACAAAAAAGTTTTCCAAACAAAGACTTGTTTTCATATCGCTTTTTTGTATGGCAGCTATATAATATAGTGCTCCGATCCGGACAAAACTTTCAGAAATCGTGTATGGCTATGTCAAATGAATAAATGTTCAAGTCGGTTTCGATAGCTTGGAGAACAAAAAAGTTTTCCATACAAAGACTTGTTTTCAAATCGGTCGTTTGTATGGCAGCTATATGATATAGTGGTCTGATCCGGACCAAACTTTCACAAATCATGTATGGCTAAGTTGAATAAATAAATGTTAAATTCGGTTGCAATAGATTGGAAAACAAAAAAGTTTTCCAAACAAAGACTTGTTTTCATATCGCTTGTTTGTATGGCAGCTATATAATATAGTGCTCCGATCCGGACAAAACTTTCACAAATCGTGTATGGCTATGTCAAATAAATAAACGTTCAAGTCGGTTCCGATAGCTTGGAGAACAAAAAAGTTTTCCATACAAAGACTTGTTTTCAAATCGGTCGTTTGTATGGCAGCTATATGATATAGTGGTCCGATCCGGACGAAACTTTTACAAATCGTGTATGCCTGTGTCAGATGTATAAATATTCAAGTCGGTTGCAATAGCTTTGAAAACAAAAAAGTGTTCCATACGAAGTTTTCATATCGGTCGTTTGTATGGCAGCTATATGATATAGTGGTCCGATCCGCAATAAACTTTCACAAATCGTGTATGGCTATATCAAATAAATAAATGTTCAAGTCAGTTGCGATAGCTTGGAGAACAAAAAAGTTTTCCATACAAAGACTTGTTTTCATATCGGTCATTTGTATGGCAGCTATAAGATATAGTGGTCCGATCAGGACCAAACTTTTACAAATCGTGTATGGCTATGTCAAATAAATAAATATTGAGTTCAGTTGCAATACTTGGAAAACAAAAAAGTTTTCCATACAAAGACTTGTTTTCATATAGGTCGTTTGTATGGCAGCTATATGATATAGTGGTCTGATCGTGACCAAACTTTCACAAATCATGTATGGCTATGTCGAATAAATAAATGTTGAATTCGGTTGCAATAGATTGGAAAACAAAAAAGTTTTCCAAACAAAGACTTGTTTTCATATCGCTTGTTTGACTGGCAGCTATATAATATAGTGCTCCGATCCGGACAAAACTTTCACAAATCGTGTATGGCTATGTCAAATGAATAAATGTTCAAGTCGGTTGCGATAGCTTGGAGAACAAAAAAGTTTTCCATACAAAGACTTGTTTTCATATCGGTCGTTTGTATGGCAGCTATATGATATAGTGGTCCGATCCGGACCAAACTTTTACAAATCGTGTATGCCTGTGTCAGATGAATAATTATTGAATTCGGTTGCAATAGCTTGGAAAACAAAAAAGTGTTCCATACGAAGTTTTCATATCGGTCGTTTGTATGGCAGCTATATGATATAGTGGTCCGATCCGCAATAAACTTTCACAAATCGTGTATGGCTATATCAAATAAATAAATGTTCAAGTCAGTTGCGATAGCTTGGAGAACAAAAAAGTTTTCCTTACAAAGACTTGCTTTCAAATCGGTCGTTTGTATGGCAGCTATATGATATAGTGCTCCGATCCGGACCAAACTTCAACAAATCCTGTATGGCTGTGTCAAATAAATAAATGTTGAATTGGGTTGCAATAACTTGGAGAACAAAAAAGTTTTCCATACAAAGACTTGTTTTCTTATCGGTCGTTTTGTATGACAGCTCTGTGATATAGTGGTCCGTTCGGGACCAAACTTTTGCAAATTGTGTACTGCTGTGCCAAATGAATAAATGTTGAATTCGGTTGCAATAGCTTGGAAAACAAAAAAGTTTTCCATACAAAGACTTGTTTTCATATCGGTCGTTTGTATGGCAGCTATAAGATATAGTGGTCCGATCGGGACCAAACTTTTACAAATCGTGTATGGCTATGTCAAATAAATATATATTGAATTCAGTTGCAATACTTGGAAAACAAAAAAGTTTCCCATACAAAGACTTGTTTTCATATCGGTCGTTTGTATGGGAGCTATATGATATAGTGGTCCGATCCGGACCAAACTTTAACAAATCCTGTATGGCTGTGTCAAATAAATAAATGTTGAATTGGGTTGCAATAACTTGGAGAACAAAAAAGTTTTCCATACAAAGACTTGTTTTCATATCGGCCGTTTGTATGACAGCTCTGTGATATAGTGGTCCGATCGGGACCAAACTTTCACATATTGTGTATGGCTGTGTCAAATAAATAAATGTTGAATTCGGTTGTAATAGCTTGGAAAACAAAAAAGTGTTCCATACAAAGACTTGTTTTCATATCGGTCGTTTGTATCGCAGATATAAGATATAGTGGTCCGATCCGAAATAAACTTTCACAAATCGTGTATGGCTATTTCATATAATTAAATTTTCAAGGCGGTTGCGATAGCTTGGAGAACAAAAAAAGCTTTCCAGACAAAGACTTGTTTTCATATCGGTCGTTTGTATGGCAGCTATATGATATAGTAATTCGATCCGGACTAAACGTTTACAAATCGTGTATGGCTAAGGCCAATGAATAAATGTTCAAGTCGGTTGCGATAGCTTGGAGAACAAAAAAAGCTTTCCATACAAAGACTTGTTTTCAAATCAGCCTTTTGTATGACAGCTCTGTGATATAGTGGTCCGATCGGAACCAAACTTTTACAAATTGTGTTTGGCTGTGTCAAATAAATAAATGTTGCATTCGGTTGCAATAGTTTGGAAAACAAAAAAGTGTTCCATACAAAGACTTGTTTTCATATCGGTCGTTTGTATGGCAGGTATAAGATATAGTGGTCCGATCGGGACCAAACTTTTACAAATCGTGTATGGCTATGTCAAATAAATAAATATTGAGTTCAGTTGCAATACTTGGAAAACAAAAAAGTTTTCCATACAAAGACTTGTTTTCATATAGGTCGTTTGTATGGCAGCTATATGATATAGTGGTCTGATCCGGACCAAACTTTTACAAAACGTGTATGGCTATGTGGAATAAATAAATGTTGAATTCGGTTGCAGTAGATTGAAAAACAAAAAAGTTTTCCAAACAAAGACTTGTTTTCATATCGCTTGTTTGTATGGCAGCTATATAATATAGTGCTCCGATCCGGACAAAACTTTAAGAAATCATGTATGGCTATGTCACATGAATAAATGCCTAAGAAGGTTGCGATAGCTTGGAGAACAAAAAAGTTTTCCATACAAAGACTTGTTTTCATATCGGTCGTTTGTAGGGCAGCTATATGATATAGTGGTCTGATCCGGACCAAACTTTCACAAATCATGTATGGGTATGTTGAATGAACAAATGTTAAATTCGGTTGCAATAGGTTAGAAAACAAAAAAGTTTCCCACACAAAGACTTGTTTTCATATAGGTCGTTTGTATGGCAGCTATATAATATAGTGCTCCGATCCGGACAAAACTTTAACAAATCGTGTATGGCTATGTCACATGAATAAATGCTCAAGAAGGTTGCGATAGCTTGGAGAACAAAAAAGTTTTCCATACAAAGACTTGTTTTCATATCGGTCGTTTGTAGGGCAGCTATATGGTATAGTGGTCCGATCCAGACCAAACTTTCACAAATCGTGTATGGCTATGTTAAATGGATAAATGTTAAATTCGGTTGCAATAGGTTAGAAAACAAAAAAGTTTCCCACACAAAGACTTGTTTTCATATCGGTCGTTTATATGGTAGCTATATGATATAGTGGTCCGATCCGGACCAAACTTACACAAATCGTGTATGGCTATGTCAAATGAATAAATGTTGAATTCGGTTGCAATAGCTTGAAAAACATAAAACGTTTCCATACAAAGACTTGTTTTCATATCGGTCGTTTGTATGGCAGCTATATGAGATAGTGGTCCGATCCGGACCACACTTTCACAAATCGTGTATGGCTATGTTAAATGAATAAATGTTGAATTCGGTTCCAATAGATTGGAAAACAAAAAAGTTTTTCAAACAAAGACTTGTTTTCATATCGCTTGTTTGTATGGCAGCTATATAATATAGTGCTCCGATCCGGACCAAACTTTTACAAATCGTGTATGCCTGTGTCAGATGAATAAATATTGAATTCGGTTGCAATAGCTTGGAAAACAAAAAAGTGTTCCATACGAAGTTTTCATATCGGTCGTTTGTATGGCAGCTATATGATATAGTGGTCCGATCCGCAATAAACTTTCACAAATCGTGTATGGCTATTTTAAAAAGACTTGCTTTCAAATCGGTCGTTTGTATGGCAGCTATATGATATAGTGGTCCGATCCGGACCAAACTTTTACAAATTGTGTTTGGCTGTGTCAAATGAATAAATGTTGAATTCGGTTGCAATAGTTTGGAAAACAAAAAAGTGTTCCATACAAAGACTTGTTTTCATATCGGTCGTTTGTATGGTAGCTATATGATATAGTGGTCCGATCCGGACCAAACTTACACAAATCGTGTATGGCTATGTCAAATGAATAAATGTTGAATTCGGTTGCAATACTTGGAAAACAAAAAAGTTTTCCATACAAAGACTTGTTTTCATATAGGTCGTTTGTATGGCAGCTATATGATATAGTGGTCTGATCCGGACCAAACTTTTACAAATCATGTATGGCTATGTCGAATAAATAAATGTTGAATTCGGTTGCAATAGATTGGAAAACAAAAAAGTTTTCCAAACAAAGACTTGTTTTCATATCGCTTGTTTGTATGGCAGCTATATATTATAGTGCTCCGATCCGGACAAAACTTTAACAAATCATGTATGGCTATGTCACATGAACAAATGCTCAAGAAGGTTGCGATAGCTTGGAGAACAAAAAAGTTTGCCATACAAAGACTTGTTTTCATATCGGTCGTTTGTAGGGCAGCTATATGATATAGTGGTCCGATACGGACCAAACTTTCACAAATCGTGTGCGGCTATTTTAAATGAATAAATATTAAAATCGGTTGCAATAAATTGGAAAACAAAAAAGTTTTCCAAACAAAGACTTGTTTTCATTATGCTTGTTTGTATGGCAGCTATATGATATAGTGGTCCGATACGAACCAAACTTTCACTAATCGTGTATAGCTATGTCAAATGAATAAATGTTGAGTTCAGTTGCAATACTTGGAAAACAAAAAAGTTTTCCATACAAAGACTTGTTTTCATATAGGTCGTTTGTATGGCAGCTATATGATATAGTGGTCTGATCCGGACCAAACTTTTACAAATCATGTACGCCTATGTCGAATAAATAAATGTTGAATTCGGTTGCAATAGATTGGAAAACAAAAAAGTTTTCCAAACAAAGACTTGTTTTCATATCGCTTGTTTGTATGGCAGCTATATAATATAGTGCTCCGATCCAGACAAAACTTTCACAAATCGTGTATGGCTATGTCAAATGAATAAATGTTCAAGTCGGTTGCGATATCTTGGAGAACAAAAAAGTTTTCCATACAAAGACTTGTTTTCATATCGGTCGTTTGTATGGCAGCTATATGATATAGTGGTCCGATACGGACCAAACTTTTACAAATCGTGTATGCCTGTGTCAGATGAATAAATATTGAATTCGGTTGCAATAGCTTGGAAAACAAAAAAGTGTTCCATACTAAGTTTTCATATCGGTCGTTTGTATGGCAGCTATATGATATAGTGGTCCGATCCGCAATAAACTTTCACAAATCGTGTATGGCTATATCAAATAAATAAATGTTTAATTCGGTTGCAATAGCTTGGAAAACAAAACAAATTTCCATATAAAGACTTGCTTTCAAATCGGTCGTTTGTATGGCAGTTGCGATAGCTTGGAGAACAAAAAAGTTTTCCTTACAAAGACTTGCTTTCAAATCGGTCGTTTGTATGGCAGCTATATGATATAGTGGTCCGATCCGGACCAAACTTCAACAAATCCTGTATGGCTGTGTGAAATGAATAAATTTTGAATTCGGTTGCAATAGCTTGGAAAACAAAAAAGTGTTCCATACAAAGACTGGTTTTCATATCGGTCGTTTGTATGGCAGCTATATGATATAGTGGTCCGATTGGGACCAAACTTTTACAAATCTTGTATGGCTATGTCAAATAAATAAATATGGAGTTCAGTTGCAATACTTGGAAAACAAAAAAGTTTTCCATACAAAGACTTGTTTTCATATAGGTCGTTTGTATGGCAGCTATATGATATAGTGGTCTGATCCGAACCAAACTTTCACAAATCCTGTATGGCTGTGCCAAATGAATAAATGTTGAATTCGGTTGCAATAGCTTGGAAAACAAAAAAGTTTTCCATACAAAGACTTGTTTTCATATCGGTCGTTTGTATGGCAGCTATATGATATAGTGGTCCGATCGGGACCAAACTTTTACAAATCGTGTATGGCTATGTCAAATAAATAAATATTGAATTCAGTTGCAATACTTGGAAAACAAAAAAGTTTCCCATACAAAGACTTGTTTTCATATCGGTCGTTTGTATGGCAGCTATATGATATAGTGGTCCGATTCGGACCAAACTTTCACAAAACGTGTATGGCTATGTCAAATAAATAAATATTGAATTCAGTTGCAATAGTTGGAAAACAAAAAAATTTCCCATACCAAGACTTGTTTTCATATCGGTCGTTTGTATGGCAGCTATATGAAATAGTGGTCCGATCCGGACCAAACTTAACAAATCCTGTATGGCTGTGTCAAATAAATAAATGTTGAATTGGGTTGCAATAACTTGGAGAACAAAACAGTTTTCCCTACAAATACTTGTTTTCAAATCAGCCTTTTGTATGACAGCTCTGTGATATAGTGGTCCGATCGGAACCAAACTTTTACAAATTGTGTTTGGCTGTGTCAAATAAATAAATGTTGAATTCGGTTGCAATAGCTTGGAAAACAAAAAAGTGTTCCATACAAAGACTTGTTTTCATATCGGTCGTTTGTATGGCAGCTATAAGATATAGGGGTCCGATTGGGACCAAACTTTTACAAATCTTGTATGGCTATGTCAAATAAATAAATATTGAGTTCAGTTGCAATACTTGGAAAACAAAAAAGTTTTCCATACAAAGACTTGTTTTCTTATAGGTCGTTTGTATGGCAGCTATATGATATAGTGGTCTGATCCGAACCAAACTTTCACAAATCATGTATGGCTATGTCGAATAAATAAATGTTGAATTCGGTTGCAATAGATTGGAAAACAAAAAAGTTTTCCAAACAAAGACTTGTTTTCATATCGCTTGTTTGTATGGCAGCTATGTAATATAGTGCTCCGATCCGGACAAAACTTTCACAAATCGTGTAATGCTATGTCACATAAATAAATGCTCAAGAAGGTTGCGATAGCTTGGAGAACAAAAAAGTTTTCCATACAAAGACTTGTTTTCATATCGGTCGTTTGTAGGGCAGCTATATGAAATAGTGGTCCGATCCGGACCAAACTTTAACAAATCCTGTATGGCTGTGTCAAATAAATAAATGTTGAATTAGGTTGCATTAACTTGGAGAACAAAACAGTTTTCCCTACAAAGACTTGTTTTCAAATCAGCCTTTTGTATGACAGCTCTATGATATAGTGGTCCGATCGGAACCAAACTTTTACAAATTGTGTTTGGCTGTATCAAATGAATAAATGTTGAATTCGGTTGCAATAGCTTGGAAAACAAAAAAGTGTTCCATACAAAGACTTGTTTTCATATCGGTCGTTTGTATGGCAGCTATAAGATATAGTGGTCCGATCGGGACCAAACTTTTACAAATCGTGTACGGCTATGTCAAATAAATAAATATTGAGTTCAGTTGCAATACTTGGAAAACAAAAAAGTTTTCCATACAAAGACTTGTTTTCATATAGGTCGTTTGTATGGGAGCTATATGATATAGTGGTCCGATCCGGACCAAACTTTAACAAATCCTGTATGGCTGTGTCAAATAAATAAATATTGAATTGGGTTGCAATAACTTGGAGAACAAAAAAGTTTTCCATACAAAGACTTGTTTTCATATCGGCCGTTTGTATGACAGCTCTGTGATATAGTGGTCCGATCGGGACCAAACTTTTAAATATTGTGTATGGCTGTGTGAAATGAATAAATTTTGAATTCGGTTGTAATAGCTTGGAAAACAAAAAAGTGTTCCATACAAAGACTTGTTTTCATATCGGTCGTTTGTATCGCAGATATAAGATATAGTGGTCCGATCCGAAATAAACTTTCACAAATCGTGTATGGCTATTTTATATAATTAAATTTTCAAGGCGGTTGCGATAGCTTGGAGAACAAAAAAGCTTTCCATACAAAGACTTGTGTTCATATCGGTCGTTTGTATGGCAGCTATATGATATAGTAATTCGATCCGGACCAAACGTTTACAAATCGTGTATGGCTAAGGCCAATGAATAAATGTTCAAGTCGGTTGCGATAGCTTGGAGAACAAAAAAGCTTTCCATACAAAGACTTGTTTTCATATCGGTCGTTTGTATGGCAGCTATATGATATAGTGGTCCGATCCGGACCAAACTTTAACAAATCCTGTATGGCTGTGTCAAATAAATAAATGTTGAATTGGGTTGCAATAACTTGGAGAACAAAACAGTTTTCCCTACAAAGACTTGTTTTCAAATCAGCCTTTTGTATGACAGCTCTGTGATATAGTGGTCCGATACGGACCAAACTTTCACAAATCGTGTGCGGCTATTTTAAATGAATAAATATTAAAATCGGTTGCAATAAATTGGAAAACAAAAAAGTTTTCCAAACATAGACTTGTTTTCATTATGCTTGTTTGTATGGCAGCTATATCATATAGTGGTCCGATACGAACCAAACTTTCACAAATCGTGTATGGCTATGTCAAATGAATAAATTTTCAAGTCGGTTGCAATAGTTGGAAAACAAAAAAGTTTCCCATACAAAGACTTGTTTTCATATCGGTCATTTGTAGGGCAGCTATATGATATAGTGGTCCGATCCGGTCCAAACTTTTACAAATCGTGTATGGCTATGACAACAAAATAAATATTGAATTCAGTTGCAATAGTTGGAAAACAAAAAAATTTCCCATACAAAGACTTGTTTTCATATCGATCGTTTGTATGGCAGCTATATGATATAGTGGTCCGATCCGGACCAAACTTTTACAAATCGTGTATGCCTGTGTCAGATGAATAAATGTTGAATTCGGTTGCAATAGCTTGGAAAACAAAAAAGTGTTCCATACGAAGTTTTCACATCGGTCGTTTGTATGGCAGCTATATGATATAGTGGTCCGATCCGCAATAAACTTTCACAAATCGTGTATGGCTATATTAAATAAATAAATGTTCAAGTCAGTTGCGATAGCTTGGAGAACAAAAAAGTTTTCCATACAAAGACTTGTTTTCATATCGGCCGTTTGTATGACAGCTCTGTGATATAGTGGTCCGATCGGGACCAAACTTTTACATGTTGTGTATGGCTGTGTCAAATGAATAAATGTTGAATTCGGTTGTAATAGCTTGGAAAACAAAAAAGTGTTCCATACAAAGACTTGTTTTCATATCGGTCGTTTGTATCACAGATATAAGATATAGTGGTCCGATCCGAAATAAACTTTCGCAAATCGTGTATGGCTATTTCATATAATTAAATTTTCAAGGCGGTTGCGATAGCTTGGAGAACAAAAAAAGCTTTCCATACAAAGACTTGTGTTCATATCGGTCGTTTGTATGGCAGCTATATGAAATAGTGGTCCGATCCGGACCAAACTTTAACAAATCCTGTATGGCTGTGTCAAATAAATAAATGTTGAATTGGGTTGCAATAACTTAGAGAACAAAACAGTTTTCCCTACAAAGACTTGTTTTCATATCAGCCTTTTGTACGACAGCTCTGTGATATAGTGGTCGGATCGGAACCAAACTTTTACAAATTGTGTTTGGCTGTGTCAAATGAATAAATGTTGAATTCGGTTGCAATACTTGGAAAACAAAAAAGTGTTCCATACAAAGACTTGTTTTCATATCGGTCGTTTGTATGGCAGCTATAAGATATAGTGGTCCGATCGGGACCAAACTTTTACAAATCGTGTATGGCTATGTCAAATAAATAAATATTGAGTTCAGTTGCAATACTTGGAAAACAAAAAAGTTTTCCATACAAAGACTTGTTTTCATATAGGTCGTTTGTATGGCAGCTATATGATATAGTTTTCTGATCCGGACCAAACTTTCACAAATCATGTACGGCTATGTCGAATAAATAAATGTTGAATTCGGTTGCAATAGATTGGAAAACAAAAAAGTTTTCCAAACAAAGACTTGTTTTCCTATCGCTTGTTTGTATGGCAGCTATATAATATAGTGCTCTGATCCGGACAAAACTTTCACAAATCGTGTATGGCTATGTCACATGAATAAATGCTCAAGAAGGTTGCGATAGCTTGGAGAACAAAAAAGTTTTCCATACAAAGACTTGTTTTCATATCGGTCGTTTGTATCGCAGATATAAGATATAGTGGTCCGATCCGAAATAAACTTTCACAAATCGTGTATGGCTATTTCATATAATTAAATATTCAAGGCGGTTGCGATAGCTTGGAGAACAAAAAAGCTTTCCATACAAAGACTTGTTTTCATATCGGTAGTTTGTATGGCAGCTATATGATATAGTGGTCCGATCGGGACCAAACTTTTACAAATCGTGTATGGCTATATCAAATTAATAAATATTGAATTCAGTTGCAATACTTGGAAAACAAAAAAGTTTCCCATACAAAGACTTGTGTTCATATCGGTCGTTTGTATGGCAGCTATATGAAATAGTGGTCCGATCCGGACCAAACTTTAACAAATCCTGTATGGCTGTGTCAAATAAATAAATGTTGAATTGGGTTGCAATAACTTAGAGAACAAAACAGTTTTCCCTACAAAGACTTGTTTTCATATCAGCCTTTTGTATGACAGCTCTGTGATATAGTGGTCGGATCGGAACCAAACTTTTACAAATTGTGTTTGGCTGTGTCAAATGAATAAATGTTGAATTCAGTTTCAATAGTTGGAAAACAAAAAAGTGTTCCATACAAAGACTTGTTTTCATATCGGTCGTTTGTATGGCAGCTATAAGATATAGTGTTCCGATCGGGACCAAACTTTTACAAATCGTGTATGGCTATGTCAAATAAATAAATATTGAGTTCAGTTGCAATACTTGGAAAACAAAAAAGTTTTCCATACAAAGACTTGTTTTCATATAGGTCGTTTGTATGGCAGCTATATGATATAGTTTTCTGATCCGGACCAAACTTTCACAAATCATGTACGGCTATGTCGAATAAATAAATGTTGAATTCGGTTGCAATAGATTGGAAAACAAAAAAGTTTTCCAAACAAAGACTTGTTTTCCTATCGCTTGTTTGTATGGCAGCTATATAATATAGTGCTCTGATCCGGACAAAACTTTCACAAATCGTGTATGGCTATGTCACATGAATAAATGCTCAAGAAGGTTGCGATAGCTTGGAGAACAAAAAAGTTTTCCATACAAAGACTTGTTTTCATATCGGTCGTTTGTATCGCAGATATAAGATATAGTGGTCCGATCCGAAATAAACTTTCACAAATCGTGTATGGCTATTTCATATAATTAAATTTTCAAGGCGGTTGCGATAGCTTGGAGAACAAAAAAAGCTTTCCATACAAAGACTTGTTTTCATATCGGTAGTTTGTATGGCAGCTATATGATATAGTGGTCCGATCGGGACCAAACTTTTACAAATCGTGTATGGCTATATCAAATTAATAAATATTGAATTCAGTTGCAATACTTGGAAAACAAAAAAGTTTCCCATACAAAGACTTGTGTTCATATCGGTCGTTTGTATGGCAGCTATATGAAATAGTGGTCCGATCCGGACCAAACTTTAACAAATCCTGTATGGCTGTGTCAAATAAATAAATGTTGAATTGGGTTGCAATAACTTAGAGAACAAAACAGTTTTCCCTACAAAGACTTGTTTTCATATCAGCCTTTTGTATGACAGCTCTGTGATATAGTGGTCGGATCGGAACCAAACTTTTACAAATTGTGTTTGGCTGTGTCAAATGAATAAATGTTGAATTCGGTTGCAATAGTTGGAAAACAAAAAAAGTGTTCCATACAAAGACTTGTTTTCATATCGGTCGTTTGTATGGCAGCTATAAGATATAGTGGTCCGATCGGGACCAAACTTTTACAAATCGTGTATGGCTATGTCGAATAAATAAATATTGAGTTCAGTTGCAATACTTGGAAAACAAAAAAGTTTTCCATACAAAGACTTGTTTTCATATAGGTCGTTTGTATGGCAGCTATATGATATAGTGGTCTGATCCGGACCAAACTTTCACAAATCATGTATGGCTATGTCAAATAAATAAATATTGAGTTCAGTTGCAATACTTGGAAAACAAAAAAGTTTTCCATACAAAGACTTGTTTTCATATAGGTCGTTTGTATGGCAGCTATATGATATAGTTTTCTGATCCGGACCAAACTTTCACAAATCATGTACGGCTATGTCAAATGAATAAATGTTGAATTCGGTTGCAATAGTTGGAAAACAAAAAAGTTTCCCATATAAAGACTTGTTTTCATATCGGTCATTTGTAGGGCAGCTATATGATATAGTGGTCCGATCCGGAATAAACTTTCACAAATCGTGTATGGCTATGTCAAATGAATAAATGTTCAAGTCGGTTGCAATAGTTGGAAAACAAAAAAGTTTCCCATACAAAGACTTGTTTTCATATCGGTCGTTTGTAGGGCAGCTATATGACATAGTAGTCCGTTCCGGACCAAACTTTTACAAATCGTGTATGGCTATGACAAATAAATAAATATTGAATTCAGTTGCAATAGTTGGAAAACAAAAAAATTTCCCATACAAAGACTTGTTTTCATATCGGTCGTTTGTATGGCAGCTATATGAAATAGTGGTCCGATCCGGACCAAACTTTAACAAATCCTGTATAGCTGTGTCAAATAAATAAATGTTGAATTGGGTTGCAATAACTTGGAGAACAAAACAGTTTCCCCACAAAGACTTGTTTTCATATCAGCCTTTTGTATGACAGCTCTGTGATATAGTGGTCCGATCGGGACCAAACTTTTGCATATTGTGTATGGCTGTGTCAAATGAATAAATGTTGAATTCGGTTGTAATAGGTTGGAAAACAAAAAAGTGTTCCATACAAAGACTTGTTTTCATATCGGTCGTTTGTATCGCAGATATAAGATATAGTGGTCCGATCCGAAATAAACTTTCACAAATCGTGTATGGCTATTTCATATAATTAAATTTTCAAGGCGGTTGCGATAGCTTGGAGAACAAAAAAAGCTTTCCCTACAAAGACTTGTTTTCATATCAGCCTTTTGTATGACAGCTCTGTGATATAGTGGTCGGATCGGAACCAAACTTTTACAAATTGTGTTTGGCTGTGTCAAATGAATAAATGTTGAATTCGGTTGCAATAGTTGGAAAACAAAAAAGTGTTCCATACAAAGACTTGTTTTCATATCGGTCGTTTGTATGGCAGCTATAAGATATAGTGGTCCGATCGGGACCAAACTTTTACAAATCGTGTATGGCTATGTCGAATAAATAAATATTGAGTTCAGTTGCAATACTTGGAAAACAAAAAAGTTTTCCATACAAAGACTTGTTTTCATATAGGTCGTTTGTATGGCAGCTATATGATATAGTGGTCTGATCCGGACCAAACTTTCACAAATCATGTATGGCTATGTCGAATAAATAAATGTTGAATTCGGTTGCAATAGATTGGAAAACAAAAAAGTTTTCCAAACAAAGACTTGTTTTCATATCGCTTGTTTGTATGGCAGCTATATAATTTAGTGCTCCGATCCGGACAAAACTTTCACAAATCGTGTATGGCTATGTCACATGAATAAATGCTCAAGAAGGTTGCGATAGCTTGGAGAACAAAAAAGTTTTCCATACAAAGACTTGTTTTCATATCGGTCATCTGTAGGGCAGCTATATGATATAGTGGTCCGATCCGGACCAAACTTTTACAAATCGTGTATGGCTATGACAACAAAATAAATATTGAATTCAGTTGCAATAGTTGGAAAACAAAAAATTTTCCCATACAAAGACTTGTGTTCATATCGGTCGTTTGTAGGGCAGCTATATGATATAGTGGTCCGATACGGACCAAACTTTCACAAATCGTGTGCGGCTATTTTAAATGAATAAATATTAAAATCGGTTGCAATAAATTGGAAAACAAAAAAGTTTTCCAAACAAAGACTTGTTTTCATTATGCTTGTTTGTATGGCAGCTATATCATATAGTGGTCCGATACGAACCAAACTTTCACAAATCGTGTATGGCTATTTCAAATAAATAAATATTGAAATCGGTTGCAATAAATGGGAAAACAAAAAAGTTTTCCAAACAAAGACTTGTTTTCATTATGCTTGTTTGTATGGCAGCTATATGATATAGTGCTCCGATCCGGACAAAACTTTCACAAATCGTGTATGGTTATGTCAAATGAATAAATTTTCAAGTCGGTTGCAATAGTTGGAAAACAAAAAAGTTTCCCATACAAAGACTTGTTTTCATATCGGTCATTTGTAGGGCAGCTATATGATATAGTGGTCCGATCCGAACCAAACTTTTACAAATCGTGTATGGCTATGACAACAAAATAAACATTGAATTCAGTTGCAATAGTTGGAAAACAAAAAAATTTCCCATACAAAGACTTGTTTTCATATCGGTCGTTTGTATGGCAGCTATATGATATAGTGGTCCGATCCGGACCAAACTTTTACAAATCGTGTATCCCTGTGTCAGATGAATAAATGTTGAATTCGGTTGCAATAGCTTGGAAAACAAAAAAGTGTTCCAAACGAAGTTTTCACATCGGTCGTTTGTATGGCAGCTATATGATATAGTGGTCCGATCCGCAATAAACTTTCACAAATCGTGTATGGCTATATTAAATAAATAAATGTTCAAGTCAGTTGCGATAGCTTGGAGAACAAAAAAGTTTTCCATACAAAGACTTGTTTTCATATCGGCCGTTTGTATGACAGCTCTGTGATATAGTGGTCCGATCGGGACCAAACTTTTACATTTTGTGTATGGCTGTGTCAAATGAATAAATGTTGAATTCGGTTGTAATAGCTTGGAAAACAAAAAAGTGTTCCATACAAAGACTTGTTTTCATATCGGTCGTTTGTATCGCAGATATAAGATATAGTGGTCCGATCCGAAATAAACTTTCACAAATCGTGTATGGCTATTTCATATATTTAAATTTTCAAGGCGGTTGCGATAGCTTGGAGAACAAAAAAAGCTTTCCATACAAAGACTTGTGTTCATATCGGTCGTTTGTATGGCAGCTATATGAAATAGTGGTCCGATCCGGACCAAACTTTAACAAATCCTGTATGGCTGTGTCAAATAAATAAATGTTGAATTGGGTTGCAATAACTTAGAGAACAAAACAGTTTTCCCTACAAAGACTTGTTTTCATATCAGCCTTTTGTATGACAGCTCTGTGATATAGTGGTCGGATCGGAACCAAACTTTTACAAATTGTGTTTGGCTGTGTCAAATGAATAAATGTTGAATTCAGTTTCAATAGTTGGAAAACAAAAAAGTGTTCCATACAAAGACTTGTTTTCATATCGGTCGTTTGTATGGCAGCTATAAGATATAGTGGTCCGATCGGGACCAAACTTTTACAAATCGTGTATGGCTATGTCAAATAAATAAATATTGAGTTCAGTTGCAATACTTGGAAAACAAAAAAGTTTTCCATACAAAGACTTGTTTTCATATAGGTCGTTTGTATGGCAGCTATATGATATAGTTTTCTGATCCGGACCAAACTTTCACAAATCATGTACGGCTATGTCGAATAAATAAATGTTGAATTCGGTTGCAATAGATTGGAAAACAAAAAAGTTTTCCAAACAAAGACTTGTTTTCCTATCGCTTGTTTGTATGGCAGCTATATAATATAGTGCTCTGATCCGGACAAAACTTTCACAAATCGTGTATGGCTATGTCACATGAATAAATGCTCAGGAAGGTTGCGATAGCTTGGAGAACAAAAAAGTTTTCCATACAAAGACTTGTTTTCATATCGGTCGTTTGTATCGCAGATATAAGATATAGTGGTCCGATCCGAAATAAACTTTCACAAATCGTGTATGGCTATTTCATATAATTAAATTTTCAAGGCGGTTGCGATAGCTTGGAGAACAAAAAAAGCTTTCCATACAAAGACTTGTTTTCATATCGGTCGTTTGTATGGCAGCTATATGATATAGTGGTCCGATCCGGACCAAACTTTCACAAAACGTGTATGGCTATGTCAAATAAATAAATATTGAATTCAGTTTCAATAGTTGGAAAACAAAAAAATTTCCCATACAAAGACTTGTTTTCATATCGGTCGTTTGTATGGCAGCTATATGAAATAGTGGTCCGATCCGGACCAACCTTTAACAAATCCTGTATGGCTGTGTCAAATAAATAAATGTTGAATTGGGTTGCAATAACTTGGAGAACAAAACAGTTTTCCCTACAAAGACTTGTTTTCATATCAGCCTTTTGTATGACAGCTCTGTGATATAGTGGCCCGATCGGAACCAAACTTTTACAAATTGTGTTTGGCTGTGTCAAATGAATAAATGTTGAATTCGGTTGCAATAGATTGGAAAACAAAAAAGTTTTCCAAACAAAGGCTTGTTTTCATATCGGTCGTTTGTATGGCAGCTATAAGATATAGTGGTCCGATCGGGACCAAACTTTTACAAATCGTGTATGGCTATGTCAAATAAATAAATATTGAGTTCAGTTGCAATACTTGGAAAACAAAAAAGTTTTCCATACAAAGACTTGTTTTCATATAGGTCGTTTGTATGGCAGCTATATGATATAGTTTTCTGATCCGGACCAAACTTTCACAAATCATGTACGGCTATGTCGAATAAATAAATGTTGAATTCGGTTGCAATAGATTGGAAAACAAAAAGTTTTCCAAACAAAGACTTGTTTTCCTATCGCTTGTTTGTATGGCAGCTATATAATATAGTGCTCTGATCCGGACAAAACTTTCACAAATCGTGTATGGCTATGTCACATGAATAAATGCTCAAGAAGGTTGCGATAGCTTGGAGAACAAAAAAGTTTTCCATACAAAGACTTGTTTTCATATCGGTCGTTTGTATCGCAGATATAAGATATAGTGGTCCGATCCGAAACAAACTTTCACAAATCGTGTATGGCTATTTCATATAATTAAATTTTCAAGGCGGTTGCGATAGCTTGGAGAACAAAAAAAGCTTTCCATACAAAGACTTGTTTTCATATCGGTAGTTTGTATGGCAGCTATATGATATAGTGGTCCGATCGGGACCAAACTTTTACAAATCGTGTATGGCTATATCAAATTAATAAATATTGAATTCAGTTGCAATACTTGGAAAAGAAAAAAGTTTCCCATACAAAGACTTGTTTTCATATCGGTCGTTTGTATGGGAGCTATATGATATAGTGGTCCGATCCGGACCAAACTTTAACAAATCCTGTATGGCTGTGTCAAATAAATAAATGTTGAATTGGGTTGCAATAACTTGGAGAACAAAACAGTTTTCCCTACAAAGACTTGTTTTCATATCAGCCTTTTGTATGACAGCTCTGTGATATAGTGGTCCGATCGGGACCAAACTTTTACATATTGTGTATGGCTGTGTCAAATGAATAAATGTTGAATTCGGTTGTAATAGGTTGGAAAACAAAAAAGTGTTCCATACAAAGACTTGTTTTCATATCGGTCGTTTGTATCGCAGATATAAGATATAGTGGTCCGATCCGAAATAAACTTTCACAAATCGTGTATGGCTATTTCATATAATTAAATTTTCAAGGCGGTTGCGATAGCTTGGAGAACAAAAAAAGCTTTCCATACAAAGACTTGTGTTCATATCGGTCGTTTGTATGCCAGCTATATGATATAGTAATTCGATCCGGACCAAACGTTTACAAATCGTGTATGGCTAAGGCCAATGAATAAATGTTCAAGTCGGTTGCGATAGCTTGGAGAACAAAAAAAGCTTTCCATACAAAGACTTGTTTTCATATCGGTCGTTTGTATGGCAGCTATATGATATAGTGGTCCGATCCGGACCAAACTTTCACAAAACGTGTATGGCTATGTCAAATAAATAAATATTGAATTCAGTTTCAATAGTTGGAAAACAAAAAAATTTCCCATACAAAGACTTGTTTTCATATCGGTCGTTTGTATGGCAGCTATATGAAATAGTGGTCCGATCCGGACCAACCTTTAACAAATTTTGTATGGCTGTGTCAAATAAATAAATGTTGAATTGGGTTGCAATAACTTGGAGAACAAAACAGTTTTCCCTACAAAGACTTGTTTTCATATCAGCCTTTTGTATGACAGCTCTGTGATATAGTGGCCCGATCGGAACCAAACTTTTACAAATTGTGTTTGGCTGTGTCAAATGAATAAATGTTGAATTCGGTTGCAATAGATTGGAAAACAAAAAAGTTTTCCAAACAAAGGCTTGTTTTCATATCGCTTGTTTTGTATGGCAGCTATTTAATATAGTGCTCCGATCCAGACAAAACTATCACAAATCGTGTACGGCTATGTCACATGAATAAATGCTCAAGAAGGTTGCGTTAGCTTGGAGAACAAAAAAGTTTTCCATACAAAGACTTGTTTTCATATCGGTCGTTTGTAGGGCAGCTATATGATATAGTGGTCCGATACGGACCAAACTTTCACAAATCGTGTGTGGCTATTTTAAATGAATAAATATTGAAATCGGTTGCAATAAATTGGAAAACAAAAAAGTTTTCCAAACAAAGACTTGTTTCATTATGCTTGTTTGTATGGCAGCTATATCATATAGTGCTCCGATCCGGACAAAACTTTCACAAATCGTGTATGGCTATGTCAAATGAATAAATGTTCAAGTCGGTTGCAATAGTTGGAAAACAAAAAAGTTTCCCATACAAAGACTTGTTTTCATATCGGTCATTTGTAGGGCAGCTATATGATATAGTGATCCGATCCGGAATAAACTTTCACAAATCGTGTATGGCTATGTCAAATGAATAAATGTTCAAGTCGGTTGCAATAGTTGGAAAACAAAAAAGTTTCCCATACAAAGACTTGTTTTCATATCGGTCGTTTGTAGGGCAGCTATATGACATAGTTGTCCGTTCCGGACCAAACTTTTACAAATCGTGTATGGCTATGACAAATAAATAAATATTGAATTCAGTTGCAATAGTTGGAAAACAAAAAAATTTCCCATACAAAGACTTGTTTTCATATCGGTCGTTTGTATGGCAGCTATATGAAATAGTGGTCCGATCCGGACCAAACTTTAACAAATCCTGTATAGCTGTGTCAAATAAATAAATGTTGAATTGGGTTGCAATAACTTGGAGAACAAAACAGTTTCCCTACAAAGACTTGTTTTCATATCAGCCTTTTGTATGACAGCTCTGTGATATAGTGGTCCGATCGGAACCAAACTTTCACAAATCGTGTATGGCTATGACAAATAAATAAATATTGAATTCAGTTGCAATAGTTGGAAAACAAAAAAGTTTTCCAAACAAAGACTTGTTTTCATATCGCTTGTTTTGTATGGCAGCTATATAATATAGTGCTCCGATCCAGACAAAACTTTCACAAATCGTGTATGGCTATGTCACATGAATAAATGCTCAAGAAGGTTGCGTTAGCTTGGAGAACAAAAAAGTTTTCCATACAAAGACTTGTTTTCATATCGGTCGTTTGTAGGGCAGCTATATGATATAGTGGTCCGATACGGACCAAACTTTCACAAATCGTGTGTGGCTATTTTAAATGAATAAATATTGAAATCGGTTGCAATAAATTGGAAAACAAAAAAGTTTTCCAAACAAAGACTTGTTTCATTATGCTTGTTTGTATGGCAGCTATATCATATAGTGCTCCGATCCGGACAAAACTTTCACAATTCGTGTATGGCTATGTCAAATGAATAAATGTTCAAGTCGGTTGCAATAGTTGGAAAACAAAAAAGTTTCCCATACAAAGACTTGTTTTCATATCGGTCATTTGTAGGGCAGCTATATGATATAGTGGTCCGATCCGGAATAAACTTTCACAAATCGTGTATGGCTATGTCAAATGAATAAATGTTCAAGTCGGTTGCAATAGTTGGAAAACAAAAAAGTTTCCCATACAAAGACTTGTTTTCATATCGGTCGTTTGTAGGGCAGCTATATGACATAGTAGTCCGTTCCGGACCAAACTGTTACAAATCGTGTATGGCTATGACAAATAAATAAATATTGAATTCAGTTGCAATAGTTGGAAAACAAAAAAATTTCCCATACAAAGACTTGTTTTCATATCGGTCGTTTGTATGGCAGCTATATGAAATAGTGGTCCCATCCGGACCAAACTTTAACAAATCCTGTATAGCTGTGTCAAATAAATAAATGTTGAATTGGGTTGCAATAACTTGGAGAACAAAACAGTTTCCCTACAAAGACTTGTTTTCATATCAGCCTTTTGTATGACAGCTCTGTGATATAGTGGTCCGATCGGAACCAAACTTTCACAAATCGTGTATGGCTATGACAAATAAATAAATATTGAATTCAGTTGCAATAGTTGGAAAACAAAAAAATTTCCCATACAAAGACTTGTTTTCATATCGCTTGTTTGTATGGCAGCTATATAATATAGTGCTCCGATCCGGACAGAACTTTCACAAATCGTGTATGGCTATGTCACATGAATAAATGCTCAAGAAGGTAGCGATAGCTTGGAGAACAAAAAAGTTTTCCATACAAAGACTTGTTTTCATATCGGTCGTTTGTAGGGCAGCTATATGATATCGAGGTCCGATCCGGACCAAACTTTTACAAATCGTGTACGGCTATTTCAAATGAATAAATATTGAAATCGGTTGCAATAAATTGGAAAACAAAAAAGTTTTCCAAACAAAGACTTGTTTTCATTATGCTTGTTTGTATGGCAGCTATATCATATAGTGCTCCGATCCGGACAAAACTTTCACAAATCGTGTATGGCTATGTCAAATGAATAAATGTTTAAGTCGGTTGCAATAGTTGGAAAACAAAAAAGTTTCCCATACAAAGACTTGTTTTCATATCGGTCATTTGTAGGGCAGCTATATGATATAGTGGTCCGATCCGGACCAAACTTTCACAAATCGTGTATGGCTATGACAAATAAATAAATATTGAATTCAGTTGCAATAGTTGGAAAACAAAAAAATTTCCCATACAAAGACTTGTTTTCATATCGCTTGTTTGTATGGCAGCTATATAATATAGTGCTCCGATCCGGACAAAACTATCACAAATCGTGTATGGCTATGTGATATAGTGGTCCGATCGGGACCAAACTTTTACATATTGTGTATGGCTGTGTCAAATGAATAAATGTTGAATTCGGTTGTAATAGGTTGGAAAACAAAAAAGTGTTCCATACAAAGACTTGTTTTCATATCGGTCGTTTGTATCGCAGATATAAGATATAGTGGTCCGATCCGAAATAAACTTTCACAAATCGTGTATGGCTATTTCATATAATTAAATTTTCAAGGCGGTTGCGATAGCTTGGAGAACAAAAAAAGCTTTCCATACAAAGACTTGTGTTCATATCGGTCGTTTGTATGCCAGCTATATGATATAGTAATTCGATCCGGACCAAACGTTTACAAATCGTGTATGGCTAAGGCCAATGAATAAATGTTCAAGTCGGTTGCGATAGCTTGGAGAACAAAAAAAGCTTTCCATACAAAGACTTGTTTTCATATCGGTCGTTTGTATGGCAGCTATATGATATAGTGGTCCGATCCGGACCAAACTTTCACAAAACGTGTATGGCTATGTCAAATAAATAAATATTGAATTCAGTTTCAATAGTTGGAAAACAAAAAAATTTCCCATACAAAGACTTGTTTTCATATCGGTCGTTTGTATGGCAGCTATATGAAATAGTGGTCCGATCCGGACCAACCTTTAACAAATTTTGTATGGCTGTGTCAAATAAATAAATGTTGAATTGGGTTGCAATAACTTGGAGAACAAAACAGTTTTCCCTACAAAGACTTGTTTTCATATCAGCCTTTTGTATGACAGCTCTGTGATATAGTGGCCCGATCGGAACCAAACTTTTACAAATTGTGTTTGGCTGTGTCAAATGAATAAATGTTGAATTCGGTTGCAATAGATTGGAAAACAAAAAAGTTTTCCAAACAAAGGCTTGTTTTCATATCGCTTGTTTTGTATGGCAGCTATTTAATATAGTGCTCCGATCCAGACAAAACTATCACAAATCGTGTACGGCTATGTCACATGAATAAATGCTCAAGAAGGTTGCGTTAGCTTGGAGAACAAAAAAGTTTTCCATACAAAGACTTGTTTTCATATCGGTCGTTTGTAGGGCAGCTATATGATATAGTGGTCCGATACGGACCAAACTTTCACAAATCGTGTGTGGCTATTTTAAATGAATAAATATTGAAATCGGTTGCAATAAATTGGAAAACAAAAAAGTTTTCCAAACAAAGACTTGTTTCATTATGCTTGTTTGTATGGCAGCTATATCATATAGTGCTCCGATCCGGACAAAACTTTCACAAATCGTGTATGGCTATGTCAAATGAATAAATGTTCAAGTCGGTTGCAATAGTTGGAAAACAAAAAAGTTTCCCATACAAAGACTTGTTTTCATATCGGTCATTTGTAGGGCAGCTATATGATATAGTGATCCGATCCGGAATAAACTTTCACAAATCGTGTATGGCTATGTCAAATGAATAAATGTTCAAGTCGGTTGCAATAGTTGGAAAACAAAAAAGTTTCCCATACAAAGACTTGTTTTCATATCGGTCGTTTGTAGGGCAGCTATATGACATAGTTGTCCGTTCCGGACCAAACTTTTACAAATCGTGTATGGCTATGACAAATAAATAAATATTGAATTCAGTTGCAATAGTTGGAAAACAAAAAAATTTCCCATACAAAGACTTGTTTTCATATCGGTCGTTTGTATGGCAGCTATATGAAATAGTGGTCCGATCCGGACCAAACTTTAACAAATCCTGTATAGCTGTGTCAAATAAATAAATGTTGAATTGGGTTGCAATAACTTGGAGAACAAAACAGTTTCCCTACAAAGACTTGTTTTCATATCAGCCTTTTGTATGACAGCTCTGTGATATAGTGGTCCGATCGGAACCAAACTTTCACAAATCGTGTATGGCTATGACAAATAAATAAATATTGAATTCAGTTGCAATAGTTGGAAAACAAAAAAGTTTTCCAAACAAAGACTTGTTTTCATATCGCTTGTTTTGTATGGCAGCTATATAATATAGTGCTCCGATCCAGACAAAACTTTCACAAATCGTGTATGGCTATGTCACATGAATAAATGCTCAAGAAGGTTGCGTTAGCTTGGAGAACAAAAAAGTTTTCCATACAAAGACTTGTTTTCATATCGGTCGTTTGTAGGGCAGCTATATGATATAGTGGTCCGATACGGACCAAACTTTCACAAATCGTGTGTGGCTATTTTAAATGAATAAATATTGAAATCGGTTGCAATAAATTGGAAAACAAAAAAGTTTTCCAAACAAAGACTTGTTTCATTATGCTTGTTTGTATGGCAGCTATATCATATAGTGCTCCGATCCGGACAAAACTTTCACAATTCGTGTATGGCTATGTCAAATGAATAAATGTTCAAGTCGGTTGCAATAGTTGGAAAACAAAAAAGTTTCCCATACAAAGACTTGTTTTCATATCGGTCATTTGTAGGGCAGCTATATGATATAGTGGTCCGATCCGGAATAAACTTTCACAAATCGTGTATGGCTATGTCAAATGAATAAATGTTCAAGTCGGTTGCAATAGTTGGAAAACAAAAAAGTTTCCCATACAAAGACTTGTTTTCATATCGGTCGTTTGTAGGGCAGCTATATGACATAGTAGTCCGTTCCGGACCAAACTGTTACAAATCGTGTATGGCTATGACAAATAAATAAATATTGAATTCAGTTGCAATAGTTGGAAAACAAAAAAATTTCCCATACAAAGACTTGTTTTCATATCGGTCGTTTGTATGGCAGCTATATGAAATAGTGGTCCCATCCGGACCAAACTTTAACAAATCCTGTATAGCTGTGTCAAATAAATAAATGTTGAATTGGGTTGCAATAACTTGGAGAACAAAACAGTTTCCCTACAAAGACTTGTTTTCATATCAGCCTTTTGTATGACAGCTCTGTGATATAGTGGTCCGATCGGAACCAAACTTTCACAAATCGTGTATGGCTATGACAAATAAATAAATATTGAATTCAGTTGCAATAGTTGGAAAACAAAAAAATTTCCCATACAAAGACTTGTTTTCATATCGCTTGTTTGTATGGCAGCTATATAATATAGTGCTCCGATCCGGACAGAACTTTCACAAATCGTGTATGGCTATGTCACATGAATAAATGCTCAAGAAGGTAGCGATAGCTTGGAGAACAAAAAAGTTTTCCATACAAAGACTTGTTTTCATATCGGTCGTTTGTAGGGCAGCTATATGATATCGAGGTCCGATCCGGACCAAACTTTTACAAATCGTGTACGGCTATTTCAAATGAATAAATATTGAAATCGGTTGCAATAAATTGGAAAACAAAAAAGTTTTCCAAACAAAGACTTGTTTTCATTATGCTTGTTTGTATGGCAGCTATATCATATAGTGCTCCGATCCGGACAAAACTTTCACAAATCGTGTATGGCTATGTCAAATGAATAAATGTTTAAGTCGGTTGCAATAGTTGGAAAACAAAAAAGTTTCCCATACAAAGACTTGTTTTCATATCGGTCATTTGTAGGGCAGCTATATGATATAGTGGTCCGATCCGGACCAAACTTTCACAAATCGTGTATGGCTATGACAAATAAATAAATATTGAATTCAGTTGCAATAGTTGGAAAACAAAAAAATTTCCCATACAAAGACTTGT
The DNA here is from genome assembly GCA_035047645.1 of Drosophila merina. Taxonomy (NCBI): domain Eukaryota; kingdom Metazoa; phylum Arthropoda; class Insecta; order Diptera; family Drosophilidae; genus Drosophila; species Drosophila merina. Next base: position 242,548 of record JAWNPH010000014.1, on the reverse strand, counting down.
TTTCATATCGCTTGTTTGTATGGCAGCTATATAATATAGTGCTCCGATCCGGACAAAACTATCACAAATCGTGTATGGCTATGTCACATGAATAAATGCTCAAGAAGGTTGCGATAGCTTGGAGATCAAAAAAGTTTTCCATACAAAGACTTGTTTTCATACCGGTCGTTTGTAGGGCAGCTATATGATATCGTGGTCCGATCCGGACCAAACTTTTACAAATCGTGTACGGCTATGTCAAATAAATAAATATTGAATTCAGTTGCAATAGTTGGAAAACAAAACAATTTCCCATACAAAGACTTGTTTTCATATCGGTCGTTTGTAGGGCAGCTAAATGATATAGTGGTCCGATCCGGACCAAACTTTCACAAATCGTGTATGGTTATTTTAAATGAATAAATATTGAAATCGGTTGCAATAAATTGGAAACCAAAAAATTTTTCCTAACAAAGACTTGTTTTCATATCGCTTGTTTGTATGGCAGCTATATCATATAGTGCTCCGATCCGGACAAAATTGTGTACTGCTGTGTCAAATGAATAAATGTTCAAGTCGGTTGCGATAGCTTGGAGAACAAAAAAGTTTACCATACAAAGAATTATTTTTATATCGGTCGTTTGTATGGCAGCTATATGATATAGTGGTCCGATCCGGACCAAACTTTTACAAATCGTGTATGTCTATGTCAAATAAATAAATATTGAATTCACTTGCAATAGTTGGAAAACAAAAAAATTTCCCATACAAAGACTTGTTTTCATATCGGCCGTTTGTATGACAGCTCTGTGATATAGTGGTCCGATCGGAACCAAACTTTTGCAAATAGTGTATGGCTTTGTCAAATGAATAAATGTTGAATTCGGTTGCAATAGTTGGAAAACAAAAAAGTGTTCCATACAAAGTTTTCATATCGGTCGTTTGTATGGCAGCTATATGATATAGTGGTCCGATCCGCAATAAACTTTCACAAATCGTGTATGGCTATATTAAATAAATAAATGTTCAAGTCGGTTGCAATAGATTGAAAAACAAAAAGGTTTCCCATACAAAGACTTGTTTTCATATCGGTCGTTTGTAGGGCAGCTATATGATATAGTGGTCCGATGCGGACCAAACTTTAACAAATCCTGTATGGCTGTGTCAAATGAATAAATGTTGAAATGGATTGCAATAACTTGGAGAACAAAAAGTTTTCCATACAAAGACTTGTTTTCATATCGGCCGTTTGTATGACAGCTCTGTGATATAGGGGTCCGATCGGGACCAAACTTTTGCAAATTGCGTATGGCTATGAAAAATGAATAAATGTTCAAGTCGGTTGCAATAGTTGGAAAACAAAAAAGTTTCCCATACAAAGACTTGTTTTCATGTCGGTCGTTTGTAGGGCAGCTATATGATATAGTGGTCCGACCCGAACCAAACTTTCACAAATCGTGTATGGCTATGACAAATAAATAAATATTGAATTCAGTTGCAATAGTTGGAAAACAAAAAAATTTCCCATACAAAGACTTTTTTTCATATCGGCCGTTTGTATGACAGCTCTGTGATATAGTGGTCCGATCGGGACCAAACTTTTGCAAATTGCGTATGGCTATGTCAAATGAATAAATGTTGAATTCGGTTGCAATAGCTTGGAATACAAAACAGTGTTCAATACAAAGACTTGTTTTCATATCGCTTGTTTGTATGGCAGCTATATGATATAGTGCTCCGATCCGGAATAAACTTTCACAAATCGTGTATGGCTATGTCAAATGAATAAATGTTCAAGTCGGTTGCAATAGTTGGAAAACAAAAAAGTTTCCCATACAAAGACTTGTGTTCATATCGGTCGTTTGTAGGGCAGCTATATGATATAGTGGTCCGATCCGGACCAAACTTTTACAAATCGTGTATGGCTATGACAAATAAATAAATATTGAATTCAGTTGCAATAGTTGGAAAACAAAAAAATTTCCCATGCAAAGACTTCTTTTCATGTCGGTCATTTGTAGGGCAGCTATATGATATAGTGGTCCGACCCGAACCAAACTTTCACAAATCGTGTATGGCTATTTCAAATAAATAAATTTTGAAATCAGTTGCAATAAATTGGAGAACAAAAAAGTTTTCCTAACAAAGACTTGTTTTCATATCGCTTGTTTGTATAGCAGCTATATCATATAGTGCTCCGATCCAGACAAAACTTTGACAAATCGTGTATGGCTATGTCAAATGAATAAATGATCAAGTCGGTTGCGATAGCTTGGAGAACAAAAAAGTTTTCCATACAAAGACTTGTTTTCATATCGGTCGTTTGTATGGCAGCTATATGATATAGTGGTCCGATCCGGACCAAACTTTTACAAATCGTGTATGGCTATGACAAATAAATAAATATTGAATTCAGTTGCAATAGTTGGAAAACAAAAAAATTTCCCATACAAAGACTTGTTTTCAAATCGGTCGTTTGTAGGGCAGCTATATGATATAGTGGTCCGATCCGGAATAAACTTTCACAAATCGTGTATGGCTATGACAAATAAATAAATATTGAATTCAGTTGCAATAGTTGGAAAACAAAAAAATTTCCCATACAAAGACTTGTTTTCATATCGGTCGTTTGTAGGGCAGCTATATGATATAGTGGTCCGATCCGGACAAAATTGTGTACTGCTGTGTCAAATGAATAAATGTTCAAGTCGGTTGCGATAACTTGGAGAACAAAAAAGTTTACCATACAAAGAATTATTTTTATATCGGTCGTTTGTAGGGCAGCTATATAATATAGTGGTCCGATCCGAACCAAACTTTCACAAATCGTGTATGGCTACTTCAAATGAATAAATATTGAAATCGGTTGCAATAAATTGAAAAACAAAAAAGTTTTCCTAACAAAGACTTGTTTTCATATCGCTTGTTTGTATGGCAGCTATATCATATAGTGCTCCGATCCGGACAAAACTTTCACAAATCGTGTATGGCTATGACAAATAAATAAATATCGAATTCAGTTGCAATAGTTGGAAAACAAAAAAATTTCCCATACAAAGACTTGTTTTCATATCGGTCGTTTGTATGGCAGCTATATGATATAGTGGTCCGATCCGGATCAAACTTTTACAAATCGTGTATGGCTATGACAAATAAATAAATATTGAATTCAGTTGCAATAGTTGGAAAACAAAAAAATTTCCCATACAAAGACTTGTTTTCAAATCGGTCGTTTGTAGGGCAGCTATATGATATAGTGGTCCGATCCGGAATAAACTTTCACAAATCGTGTATGGCTATGACAAATAAATAAATATTGAATTCAGTTGCAATAGTTGGAAAACAAAAAAATTTCCCATACAAAGACTTGTTTTCATATCGGTCGTTTGTAGGGCAGCTATATGATATAGTGGTCCGATCCGGACAAAATTGTGTACTGCTATGTCAAATGAATAAATGTTCAAGTCGGTTGCGATAGCTTGGAGAACAAAAAAATTTACCATACAAAGAATTATTTTTATATCGGTCGTTTGTAGGGCAGCTATATAATATAGTGGTCCGATCCGAACCAAACTTTCACAAATCGTGTATGGCTACTTCAAATGAATAAATATTGAAATCGGTTGCAATAAATTGGAAAACAAAAAAGTTTTCCTAACAAAGACTTGTTTTCATATCGCTTGTTTGTATGGGAGCTATATCATATAGTGCTCCGATCCTGACAAAACTTTCACAAATCGTGTATGGCTAAGTCAAATGAATAAATATTCAAGTCGGTTGCGATAGCTTGGAGAACAAAAAAGTTTTCCATACAAAGACTTGTTTTCATATCGGTCGTTTGTATGGCAGCTATATGATATAGTGGTCCGATCCGAACCAAACTTTTACAAATCATGTATGGCTATGACAAATAAATAAATATCGAATTCAGTTGCAATAGTTGGAAAACAAAAAAATTTCCCATACAAAGACTTGTTTTCATGTCGGTCGTTCGTAGGGCAGCTATATGATATAGTGGTCCGACCCGAACCAAACTTTTACAAATCGTGTATGGCTATGACAAATAAATGAATATTGAATTCAGTTGCAATAGTTGGAAAACAAAAAAATTTCCCATACAAAGACTTGTTTTCATATCGGCCGTTTGTATGACAGCTCTGTGATATAGTGGTCCGATCGGGACCAAACTTTTGCAAATTGCGTATGGCTATGTCAAATGAATAAATGTTGAATTCGGTTGCAATAGCTTGGAATACAAAACAGTGTTCAATACAAAGACTTGTTTTCATATTGCTTGTTTGTATGGCAGCTATATGATAGTGCGCCGATCCGGAATAAACTTTCACAAATCGTGTATGGCTATGTCAAATGAATAAATGTTCAAGTCGGTTGCAATAGTTGGAAAACAAAAAAGTTTCCCATACAAAGACTTGTTTTCATATCGGTCGTTTGTAGGGCAGCTATATGATATAGTGGTCCGATCCGGACCAAACTTTTACAAATCGTGTATGGCTATGACAAATAAATAAATATTGAATTCAGTTGCAATAGTTGGAAAACAAAAAAATTTCCCATGCAAAGACTTCTTTTCATGTCGGTCGTTTGTAGGGCAGCTGTATGATATAGTGGTCCGACCCGAACCAAACTTTCACAAATCGTGTATGGCTATGTCAAATGAATAAATGTTCAAGTCGGTTGCAATAGTTGGAAAACAAAAAAGTTTCCCATACAAAGACTTGTTTTCATATCGGTCGTTTGTAGGGCAGCTATATGATATAGTGGTCCGATCCGGACCAAACTTTTACAAATCGTGTATGGCTATGACAAATAAATGAATATTGAATTCAGTTGCAATAGTTGGAAAACAAAAAATTTCCCATACAAAGACTTGTTTTCATATCGGCCGTTTGTATGACAGCTCTGTGATATAGTGGTCCGATCGGGACCAAACTTTTGCAAATTGCGTATGGCTATGTCAAATGAATAAATGTTGAATTCGGTTGCAATAGCTTGGAATACAAAACAGTGTTCAATACAAAGACTTGTTTTCATATCGCTTGTTTGTATAGCAGCTATATCATATAGTGCTCCGATCCAGACAAAACTTTGACAAATCGTGTATGGCTATGTCAAATGAATAAATGATCAAGTCGGTTGCGATAGCTTGGAGAACAAAAAAGTTTTCCATACAAAGACTTGTTTTCATATCGGTCGTTTGTATGGCAGCTATATGATATAGTGGTCCGATCCGGACCAAACTTTTACAAATCGTGTATGGCTATGACAAATAAATAAATATTGAATTCAGTTGCAATAGTTGGAAAACAAAAAAATTTCCCATACAAAGACTTGTTTTCAAATCGGTCGTTTGTAGGGCAGCTATATGATATAGTGGTCCGATCCGGAATAAACTTTCACAAATCGTGTATGGCTATGACAAATAAATAAGTATTGAATTCAGTTGCAATAGTTGGAAAACAAAAAAATTTCCCATACAAAGACTTGTTTTCATATCGGTCGTTTGTAGGGCAGCTATATGATATAGTAGTCCGATCCGGACAAAATTGTGTACTGCTGTGTCAAATGAATAAATGTTCAAGTCGGTTGCGATAGCTTGGAGAACAAAAAAGTTTACCATACAAAGAATTATTTTTATATCGGTCGTTTGTAGGGCAGCTATATAATATAGTGGTCCGATCCGAACCAAACTTTCACAAATCGTGTATGGCTACTTCAAATAAATAAATATTAAAATCGGTTGCAATAAATTGGAAAACAAAAAAGTTTTCCTAACAAAGACTTGTTTTCATATCGCTTGTTTGTATGGCAGCTATATCATATAGTGCTCCGATCCGGACAAAATTTTCACAAATCGTGTACGGCTATGTCAAATGAATAAATATTCAAGTCGGTTGCGATAGCTTGGAGAACAAAAAAGTTTGCCATACAAAGACTTGTTTTCATATCGGTCGTTTGTATGGCAGCTATATGATATAGTGGTCCGATCCGGACCAAACTTTTACAAATCATGTATGGCTATGACAAATAAATAAATATCGAATTCAGTTGCAATAGTTGGAAAACAAGAAAATTTCCCATACAAAGACTTGTTTTCATGTCGGTCGTTTGTAGGGCAGCTATATGATATAGTGGTCCGACCCGAACCAAACTTTCACAAATCGTGTATGGCTATGACAAATAAATAAATATTGAATTCAGTTGCAATAGTTGGAAAACAAAAAAATTTCCCATACAAAGACTTGTTTTCATATCGGCCGTTTGTATGACAGCTCTGTGATATAGTGGTCCGATCGGGACCAAACTTTTGCAAATTGCGTATGGCTATGTCAAATGAATAAATGTTGAATTCGGTTGCAATAGCTTGGAATACAAAATAGTGTTCAATACAAAGACTTGTTTTCATATCGCTTGTTTGTATGGCAGCTATATGATAGTGCGCCGATCCGGAATAAACTTTCACAAATCGTGTATGGCTATTTCAAATAAATAAATATTGAATTCAGTTGCAATAGTGGGAAAACAAAAAAGATTTCCATACAAAGACTTTTTTCATATCGGTCGTTTGTATGGCACCTATATGATATAGTAGTCCGATCCGGACCAAACTCTCACAAATCGTTAATGGCTGTGTCAAAAGAATAAATGTTGAATTCGGTTGCAATACTTTGGAAAACAAAAAAGATTTCCATACAAAGACTTTTTTCATATCGGTCGTTTGTATGGTAGCTATATGATATAGTGGTCCAAACCGGACCAAACTTTAACAAATCCTGTATGGCTATGTCAAATAAATAAATTTTTAAGTCAGTTGCGATAGCTTGGAGAACAAAAAAGTTCTCCATACAAAGACTTGTTCTCATTTCGGTCGTTTGCATGGCAGCTATATGATATAGTCGTCCGATCCGAACCAAACTTCCACAAATCGTGTACGGCTATGTCAGATGAACAAATATTGAATTCGGTTGCAAAAGATTGGAAAACAAAAAAGTTTTCTAAACAAAGACTTGTTTTCATATCGGTCGGTAGCTATATGATATAGTGGTCTGATCCGGACCATAATTTCACAAATCGTGTCCGATCCGGTCGTGTATGGCTATGTCAAATAAATAAATATTGAATTCAGTTGCAATAGTGGAAAAACAAAAAAGTTTTCCATACAAAGAATTGTTTTCATATCGGTCGTTTGTATGGCAGCTATATGATATAGTGGTCCGATCCGAACCAAACTTTTAGAAATTTTGTATGGCAATGTCAACTAAATAAACGTTTAATTCGGTTGCAATACTTTGGAAAACAAAAAAGATTTCCACACAAAGACTTTTTTCATATCGGTCGTTTGTATGGTAGCTATATGATATAGTGGTCCAAACCGGACCAAACTTTAACAAATCCTGTATGGCTATGTCAAATAAATAAATTTTCAAGTCAGTTGCGATAGCTTGGAGAACAAAAAGTTCTCCATACAAAGACTTGTTTTCATTTCGGTCGTTTGCATGGCAGCTATATGATATAGTCGTCCGATCCGAACCAAACTTCCACAAATCGTGTACGGCTATGTCAGATGAACAAATATTGAATTCGGTTGCAAACGATTGGAAAACAAAAAAGTTTTCTAAACAAAGACTTGTTTTCATATCGGTCGGTAGCTATATGATATTGTGGTCTGATCCGGACCAAAATTTCACAAATCGTGTATGGCAATGTCAAATAAATAAATATTGAATTCAGTTGCAATAGCTTGGAAAACAAAAAAGTTTCCCATACAAAGACTTGTTTTCATATCGGTCGTTTGTATGGCAGCTATATGATATAGTGGTCCGATCCGAACCAAACTTTTAGAAATTTTGTATGGCAATGTCAACTAAATAAACGTTTAATTCGGTTGCAATACTTTGGAAAACAAAAAAGATTTCCACACAAAGACTTGTTGTCATATCGGTCGTTTGTATGGCAGCTATATGATATAGTGGTCCGATCCGGACCAAACTTTCACAAATCGTGTACGGCTATGTCAAATGAATAAATGTTCAAGTCGGTTGTGATAGCTTGGAGAACCAAAAAGTTTTCTATACAAAGACTTGTTATCATATCGGTCGTTTGTATGGCAGCTATATTATATAGTGGTCCGATCCGGACCAAACTTTTACAAATCGTGTATGGCTATGTCAAATAGATAAATATTGAATTCAGTTGCAATAGATTGGAAAACAAAAAAGTTTTCCATACAAAGACTTGTTTTCATATCGGTCGTTTGTAGGGCAGCTATATGATATAGTGGTCCGATCCGGAATAAACTTTCACAAATCGTGTATGGCTGTGTGAAATAAACAAAATATTGAAATGGGTTGCAATAGTTGGAAAACAAAAAAGTTTTCCGTACAAAGACTTGTTTTCATATCGGCCGTTTGTATGACAGGTCTGTGGTATAGTTGTCCGATCCGGACCAAACTTCCACAAATCGTGTACGGCTATGTCAAATAAATAAATATTGAATTCAGTTGCAATAGTTGGAAAACAAAAAAGTTTCCCATACAAAGACTTGTTTTCATATCGGTCGTTTGTATGGCAGCTATATGATATAGTGGCCCGATGCGAACCAAACTTTTACAAATTGTGTATGGCTATGTCAGATGAATAAAAGTTTTCCAAACAAAGACTTGTTTTCATATCGGCCGTTTGTATGACAGGTCTGTGATATAGTGGTCCGATCCGGAATAAACTTTCACAAATCGTGTACGTCTATGTCAAATAAATAAATGTTCAAGTCGGTTGCGATAGCTTGGAGAACAAAAAAGTTTTCCATACAAAGACTTGCTTTCATATCGGTCGTTTGTATGGCAGCTATATGATATAGTGGTCCGATCCGGACCAAACTTCTACAAATCTGGTACGGATATGTCGAATAAACAAATATTGAATTCGGTTGCAATAGATTGGAAAACAAAAAAGTTTTCCAAACAAAGACTTGCTTTCATATCGCTTGTTTGTATGGCAGCTATATCATTAAGTGGTCCGAGCCGGACCAAACTTTTACAAATCGTATATGGCCATGGCAAATAAATCAATATTGAATTCAGTTGCAATAGTTGGAAAAAAAAAAATTTCCCATACAAAGACTTGTTTTCTTAGCGGTTGTTTGTAGGGCAGCTATATGATATAGTGGTCCGATCCGGACCAAACTTTAACAAATTGTGTATGGCTGTGTCAAATAAATAAATGTTGAATTCGGTTGCAATAGCTTGGAAAACAAAAAAGTGTTCCATACAAAGACTTGTTTTCACATCGGTCGTTTTGTATGGCAGCTATATCAGCTATATGATATAGTGGTCCGATCCGGAATAAACTTTCACAAATCGTGTATGGCTATGTCAAATGAATAAATGTTCAAGTCGGTTGCGATAGCTTGGAAAACAAAAAAGTTTTCCAAACAAAGACTTGTTTTCATATCGCTTGTTTGTATGGCAGCTATATCATATAGTTGTCCGATCCGGACCAAACTTTTACAAATCGTGTATAGCTATGTCAAATAAATAAATATTGAATTCAGTTGCAATAGTTGGAAAACAAAAAAGTTTCCCATACAGAGACTTGTTTTCATATCGGTCGTTTGGATGGCAGCTATATGATATAGTGGTCCGATCTGGACCAAACTTGTACAAATCGTGTATGGTTATGTCAAATAAATAAATATTGAATTCAGTTGCAATAGTTGGAAAAAAAAAAATTTCCCATACAAAGACTTGTTTTCACATCGGTCGTTTGTATGGCAGCTATATCAGCTATATGATATAGTGGTCCGATCCGGAATAAACTTTCACAAATCGTTAATGGCTGTGTCAAATGAATAAATGTTGAATTCGGTTGCAATACTTTGGAAAACAAAAAAGATTTCCATACAAAGACTTTTTTCATATCGGTCGTTTGTATGGTAGCTATATGATATAGTAGTCCGATCCGGACCAAACTTTCACAAATCGTTAATGGCTGTGTCAAATGAATAAATGTTGAATTCGGTTGCAATACTTTGGAAAACAAAAAAGATTTCCATACAAAGACTTTTTTCATATCGGTCGTTTGTATGGTAGCTATATGATATAGTGGTCCAAACCGGACCAAACTTTAACAAATCCTGTATGGCTATGTCAAATAAATAAATTTTCTAGTCAGTTGCGATAGCTTGGAGAACAAAAAAGTTCTCCATACAAAGACTTGTTTTCATTTCGGTCGTTTGCATGGCAGCTATATGATATAGTGGTCCGATCCGGACCAAACTTCTACAAATCTGGTACGGATATGTGGAATAAACAAATATTGAATTCAGTTGCAATAGTTGGAAAACAAAAAAATTTCCCATACAAAGACTTGTTTTCATAGCGGTTGTTTGTAGGGCAGCTATATGATATAGTGGTCCGATCCGGACCAAACTTTAACAAATTGTTTATGGCTAAGGCAAATGAATAAATGTTGATTTCGGTTGTAATAGCTTCGAAAACAAAAAAAGTTTTCCATACAAAGACTTGTTTTCATATCGGTCGTTTGTATTGCAGGGATATGATATAGTGGTCCCATCCAGATCACACTTTCACAAATCGTGTACGGCTATGTCAAATAAATAAATGTTCAAGTTGGTTGCGATAGCTTGGAGAACCAAAAAGTTTTCCATGCAAAGACTTGTTTTCATATCGGTCGTTTGTATGGCAGCTATATGATATAGTGGTCCGATCCGAACCAAACTTCCACAAATAGTGTACGGCTATGTCAGATGAACAAATATTGAATTCGATTGCAAAAGATTGGAAAACAAAAAAGTTTTCTAAACAAAGACTTGTTTTCATATCGGTCGGTAGCTATATGATATAGTGGTCTGATCCGGACCAAACTTTAACAAATTGTGTATGGCTAAGTCAAATGAATAAATGTTTAATTCGGTTGCAATAGATTGGAAAACAAAAAAATTTATCATACAAAGACTTGTTTTCATATCGGCCGTTTGTATATGACAGCTCTGCGATAGTGTGGTCCGATCCGGACCAAACTTCTACAAATTTTGTATGGCTATGTCAAATGAATAAATGTTTAATTCGCTTGCAATAGCTTGGAAAACAAAAAAGTTTTCCATACAAAGACGTGTTTTCATATCGGTCGTTTGTGTTGCAGGTATATGATATAGTGGTCCCATCCGGATCAAACTTTCACAAATCAAGTATGGCTATGTCGCATGAATAAATGTTTAATTCGGTTGCAATAGATCGGAAAACAAAAAGGATTTCCATACAAAGACTTGTTTTCATATCGGTCGTTTGTATGGCAGCTATATCATATAGTGCTCCGCTCCGGACCAAACTTTCACAAATCGTGTATGGCTATGTCAAATGAATAAATGTTCAAGTCGGTTGCGATAGCTTGGAGAACCAAAAAGTTTTCCATACAAAGACTTGTTTTCATATCGGTCGTTTGTATGGCAGCTATATGATATAGTGTTCCGATCCGGACCAAACTTCTAAAAATTGTGCATGGCTAAGTCAAATAAATAAATGTTTAATTCTGTTGCAATAGCTTGGAAATCAAAAAGGATTTCCATACAAAGACTTGTTTTCATATCGGTCGTTTGTATGGCAGCTATATCATATAGTGCTCCGCTCCGGACCAAATTTTCACAAATCGTGTATGGCTATGTCAAATAAATAAATGTTCAAGTCGGTTGCGATAGCTTGGAGAACCAAAAAGTTTTCCATGCAAAGACTTGTTCTCATATCGGTCGTTTGTACGGCAGCTATATGATATAGTGTTCCGATCCGGACCAAACTTTTACAAATCGTGTATGGCTATGTCAAATAAATAAATATTGAATTCAGTTGCAATAGTGGGAAAACAAAAAAGTTTTCCATACAAAGACTTGTTTTCATATCGGTCGTTTGTATGGCAGCTATATGATATAGTGGTCCGATCCGAACCAAACTTTTACAAATTTCGTATGGCAATGTCAAATAAATAAACGTTTAATTCGGTTGCAATAGCTTGGAAAACAAAAAAGTTTTCCATACAAAGACTTGTTATCATATCGGTCTTTTGTATGGCACCTATATGATATAGTAGTCCGATCCGGACCAAACTTTCACAAATCGTTAATGGCTGTGTCAAATGAATAAATGTTGAATTCGGTTGCAATACTTTGGAAAACAAAAAAGATTTCCATACAAAGACTTTTTTCATATCGGTCGTTTGTATGGTAGCTATATGATATAGTGGTCCAAACCGGACCAAACTTTAACAAATCCTGTATGGCTATGTCAAATAAATAAATTTTCAAGTCAGTTGCGATAGCTTGGAGAACAAAAAAGTTCTCCATACAAAGACTTGTTTTCATTTCGGTCGTTTGCATGGCAGCTATATGATATAGTGGTCCGATCCGAACCAAACTTCCACAAATAGTGTACGGCTATGTCAAATGAACAAATATTGAATTCGGTTGCAAAAGATTGGAAAACAAAAAAGTTTTCTAAACAAAGACTTGTTTTCATATCGGTCGGTAGCTATATGATATAGTGGTCTGATCCGGACCAAAATTTCACAAATCGTGTCCGATCCGGTCGTGTATGGCTATGTCAAATAAATAAATATTGAATTCAGTTGCAATAGTGGAAAAACAAAAAAGTTTTCCATACAAAGAATTGTTTTCATATCGGTCGTTTGTATGGCAGCTATATGATATAGTGGTCCGATCCGAACCAAACTTTTAGAAATTTTGTATGGCAATGTCAACTAAATAAACGTTTAATTCGGTTGCAATACTTTGGAAAACAAAAAAGATTTCCACACAAAGACTTTTTTCATATCGGTCGTTTGTATGGTAGCTATATGATATAGTGGTCCAAACCGGACCAAACTTTAACAAATCCTGTATGGCTATGTCAAATAAATAAATTTTCAAGTCAGTTGCGATAGCTTGGAGAACAAAAAAGTTCTCCATACAAAGACTTGTTTTCATTTCGGTCGTTTGCATGGCAGCTATATGATATAGTCGTCCGATCCGAACCAAACTTCTACAAATCGTGTACGGCTATGTCAGATGAACAAATATTGAATTCGGTTGCAAACGATTGGAAAACAAAAAAGTTTTCTAAACAAAGACTTGTTTTCATATCGGTCGGTAGCTATATGATATTGTGGTCTGATCCGGACCAAAATTTCACAAATCGTGTATGGCAATGTCAAATAAATAAATATTGAATTCAGTTGCAATAGTTGGAAAACAAAAAAGTTTCCCATACAAAGACTTGTTTTCATATCGGTCGTTTGTATGGCAGCTATATGATATAGTGGTCCGATCCGAACCAAACTTTTAGAAATTTTGTATGGCAATGTCAACTAAATAAACGTTTAATTCGGTTGCAATACTTTGGAAAACAAAAAAGATTTCCACACAAAGACTTGTTGTCATATCGGTCGTTTGTATGGCAGCTATATGATATAGTGGTCCGATCCGGACCAAACTTTCACAAATCGTGTACGGCTATGTCAAATGAATAAATGTTCAAGTCGGTTGTGATAGCTTGGAGAACCAAAAAGTTTTCTATACAAAGACTTGTTATCATATCGGTCGTTTGTATGGCAGCTATATTATATAGTGGTCCGATCCGGACCAAACTTTTACAAATCGTGTATGGCTATGTCAAATAGATAAATATTGAATTCAGTTGCAATAGATTGGAAAACAAAAAAGTTTTCCATACAAAGACTTGTTTTCATATCGGTCGTTTGTAGGGCAGCTATATGATATAGTGGTCCGATCCGGAATAAACTTTCACAAATCGTGTATGGCTGTGTGAAATAAACAAAATATTGAAATGGGTTGCAATAGTTGGAAAACAAAAAAGTTTTCCGTACAAAGACTTGTTTTCATATCGGCCGTTTGTATGACAGGTCTGTGGTATAGTTGTCCGATCCGGACCAAACTTCCACAAATCGTGTACGGCTATGTCAAATAAATAAATATTGAATTCAGTTGCAATAGTTGGAAAACAAAAAAGTTTCCCATACAAAGACTTGTTTTCATATCGGTCGTTTGTATGGCAGCTATATGATATAGTGGCCCGATGCGAACCAAACTTTTACAAATTGTGTATGGCTATGTCAGATGAATAAAAGTTTTCCAAACAAAGACTTGTTTTCATATCGGCCGTTTGTATGACAGGTCTGTGATATAGTGGTCCGATCCGGAATAAACTTTCACAAATCGTGTACGTCTATGTCAAATAAATAAATGTTCAAGTCGGTTGCGATAGCTTGGAGAACAAAAAAGTTTTCCATACAAAGACTTGCTTTCATATCGGTCGTTTGTATGGCAGCTATATGATATAGTGGTCCGATCCGGACCAAACTTCTACAAATCTGGTACGGATATGTCGAATAAACAAATATTGAATTCGGTTGCAATAGATTGGAAAACAAAAAAGTTTTCCAAACAAAGACTTGCTTTCATATCGCTTGTTTGTATGGCAGCTATATCATTAAGTGGTCCGAGCCGGACCAAACTTTTACAAATCGTATATGGCCATGGCAAATAAATCAATATTGAATTCAGTTGCAATAGTTGGAAAAAAAAATTTCCCATACAAAGACTTGTTTTCTTAGCGGTTGTTTGTAGGGCAGCTATATGATATAGTGGTCCGATCCGGACCAAACTTTAACAAATTGTGTATGGCTGTGTCAAATAAATAAATGTTGAATTCGGTTGCAATAGCTTGGAAAACAAAAAAGTGTTCCATACAAAGACTTGTTTTCACATCGGTCGTTTTGTATGGCAGCTATATCAGCTATATGATATAGTGGTCCGATCCGGAATAAACTTTCACAAATCGTGTATGGCTATGTCAAATGAATAAATGTTCAAGTCGGTTGCGATAGCTTGGAAAACAAAAAAGTTTTCCAAACGAAGACTTGTTTTCATATCGCTTGTTTGTATGGCAGCTATATCATATAGTTGTCCGATCCGGACCAAACTTTTACAAATCGTGTATAGCTATGTCAAATAAATAAATATTGAATTCAGTTGCAATAGTTGGAAAACAAAAAAGTTTCCCATACAGAGACTTGTTTTCATATCGGTCGTTTGGATGGCAGCTATATGATATAGTGGTCCGATCTGGACCAAACTTGTACAAATCGTGTATGGTTATGTCAAATAAATAAATATTGAATTCAGTTGCAATAGTTGGAAAAAAAAAAAAATTTCCCATACAAAGACTTGTTTTCACATCGGTCGTTTGTATGGCAGCTATATCAGCTATATGATATAGTGGTCCGATCCGGAATAAACTTTCACAAATCGTTAATGGCTGTGTCAAATGAATAAATGTTGAATTCGGTTGCAATACTTTGGAAAACAAAAAAGATTTCCATACAAAGACTTTTTTCATATCGGTCGTTTGTATGGTAGCTATATGATATAGTAGTCCGATCCGGACCAAACTTTCACAAATCGTTAATGGCTGTGTCAAATGAATAAATGTTGAATTCGGTTGCAATACTTTGGAGAACAAAAAAGTTCTCCATACAAAGACTTGTTTTCATTTCGGTCGTTTGCATGGCAGCTATATGATATAGTGGTCCGATCCGGACCAAACTTCTACAAATCTGGTACGGATATGTGGAATAAACAAATATTGAATTCAGTTGCAATAGTTGGAAAACAAAAAAATTTCCCATACAAAGACTTGTTTTCATAGCGGTTGTTTGTAGGGCAGCTATATGATATAGTGGTCCGATCCGGACCAAACTTTAACAAATTGTTTATGGCTAAGGCAAATGAATAAATGTTGATTTCGGTTGTAATAGCTTCGAAAACAAAAAAGTTTTCCATACAAAGACTTGTTTTCATATCGGTCGTTTGTATTGCAGGGATATGATATAGTGGTCCCATCCAGATCACACTTTCACAAATCGTGTACGGCTATGTCAAATAAATAAATGTTCAAGTTGGTTGCGATAGCTTGGAGAACCAAAAAGTTTTCCATGCAAAGACTTGTTTTCATATCGGTCGTTTGTATGGCAGCTATATGATATAGTGGTCCGATCCGAACCAAACTTCCACAAATAGTGTACGGCTATGTCAGATGAACAAATATTGAATTCGATTGCAAAAGATTGGAAAACAAAAAAGTTTTCTAAACAAAGACTTGTTTTCATATCGGTCGGTAGCTATATGATATAGTGGTCTGATCCGGACCAAACTTTAACAAATTGTGTATGGCTAAGTCAAATGAATAAATGTTTAATTCGGTTGCAATAGATTGGAAAACAAAAAAATTTATCATACAAAGACTTGTTTTCATATCGGCCGTTTGTATATGACAGCTCTGCGATAGTGTGGTCCGATCCGGACCAAACTTCTACAAATTTTGTATGGCTATGTCAAATGAATAAATGTTTAATTCGCTTGCAATAGCTTGGAAAACAAAAAAGTTTTCCATACAAAGACTTGTTTTCATATCGGTCGTTTGTGTTGCAGGTATATGATATAGTGGTCCCATCCGGATCAAACTTTCACAAATCAAGTATGGCTATGTCGCATGAATAAATGTTTAATTCGGTTGCAATAGATCGGAAAACAAAAAGGATTTCCATACAAAGACTTGTTTTCATATCGGTCGTTTGTATGGCAGCTATATCATATAGTGCTCCGCTCCGGACCAAACTTTCACAAATCGTGTATGGCTATGTCAAATGAATAAATGTTCAAGTCGGTTGCGATAGCTTGGAGAACCAAAAAGTTTTCCATACAAAGACTTGTTTTCATATCGGTCGTTTGTATGGCAGCTATATGATATAGTGTTCCGATCCGGACCAAACTTCTAAAAATTGTGCATGGCTAAGTCAAATAAATAAATGTTTAATTCTGTTGCAATAGCTTGGAAATCAAAAAGGATTTCCATACAAAGACTTGTTTTCATATCGGTCGTTTGTATGGCAGCTATATCATATAGTGCTCCGCTCCGGACCAAATTTTCACAAATCGTGTATGGCTATGTCAAATAAATAAATGTTCAAGTCGGTTGCGATAGCTTGGAGAACCAAAAAGTTTTCCATGCAAAGACTTGTTTTCATATCGGTCGTTTGTACGGCAGCTATATGATATAGTGTTCCGATCCGGACCAAACTTTTACAAATCGTGTATGGCTATGTCAAATAAATAAATATTGAATTCAGTTGCAATAGTGGGAAAACAAAAAAGTTTTCCATACAAAGACTTGTTTTCATATCGGTCGTTTGTATGGCAGCTATATGATATAGTGGTCCGATCCGAACCAAACTTTTACAAATTTCGTATGGCAATGTCAAATAAATAAACGTTTAATTCGGTTGCAATAGCTTGGAAAACAAAAAAGTTTTCCATACAAAGACTTGTTATCATATCGGTCTTTTGTATGGCACCTATATGATATAGTAGTCCGATCCGGACCAAACTTTCACAAATCGTTAATGGCTGTGTCAAATGAATAAATGTTGAATTCGGTTGCAATACTTTGGAAAACAAAAAAGATTTCCATACAAAGACTTTTTTCATATCGGTCGTTTGTATGGTAGCTATATGATATAGTGGTCCAAACCGGACCAAACTTTAACAAATCCTGTATGGCTATGTCAAATAAATAAATTTTCAAGTCAGTTGCGATAGCTTGGAGAACAAAAAAGTTCTCCATACAAAGACTTGTTTTCATTTCGGTCGTTTGCATGGCAGCTATATGATATAGTGGTCCGATCCGAACCAAACTTCCACAAATAGTGTACGGCTATGTCAAATGAACAAATATTGAATTCGGTTGCAAAAGATTGGAAAACAAAAAAGTTTTCTAAACAAAGACTTGTTTTCATATCGGTCGGTAGCTATATGATATAGTGGTCTGATCCGGACCAAAATTTCACAAATCGTGAATGGCAATGTCAAATAAATAAATATTGAATTCAGTTGCAATAGTTGGAAAACAAAAAACTTTCCCATACAAAGACTTGTTGTTATATCGGTCGTTTGTATGGCAGCTAAATGATATAGTGGTCTGATCCGGACCAAAATTTCACAAATCGTGAATGGCAATGTCAAATAAATAAATATTGAATTCAGTTGCAATAGTTGGAAAACAAAAAAAATTCCCATACAAAGACTTGTTTTCACATCGGTCGTTTGTATGGCAGCTATATCAGCTATATGATATAGTGGTCCGATCCGGAATAAACTTTCACAAATCGTGTATGGCTATGTCAAATAAATAAATGTTCAAGTCGGTTGCGATAGCTTGGAGAACAAAAAAGTTTTCCATACAAAGACTTGCTTTCATATCGGTCGTTTGTATGGCAGCTATATGATATAGTGGTCCGATCCGGACCAAACTTCTACAAATCTCGTACGGATAAGTCGAATAAACAAATATTGAATTCGGTTGCAATAGATTGGAAAACAAAAAAGTTTTCCAAACAAAGACTTGTTTTCATATCGCTTGTTTGTATGGCAGCTATATCATATAGTGGTCCGAGCCGGACCAAACTTTTACAAATCGTATATGGCTATGGCAAATAAATCAATATTGAATTCAGTTGCAATAGTTGGAAAACAAAAAAATTTCCCATACAAAAACTTGATTTCATAGCGGTTGTTTGTAGGGCAGCTATATGATATAGTGGTCCGATCCGGACCAAACTTTAACAAATTGTGTATGGCTATGTCAAATGAATAAATGTTCAAGTCAGTTGCGATAGCTTGGAGAACAAAAAGTTTTCCATACAAAGACTTGCTTTCATATCGGTCGTTTGTATGGCAGCTATATGATATAGTGGTCCGATCCGGACCAAACTTCTACAAATCTGGTACGGATATGTCGAATAAACAAATATTGAATTCGGTTGCAATAGATTGGAAAACAAAAAAAGTTTTCCAAACAAAGACTTGCTTTCATATCGCTTGTTTGTATGGCAGCTATATCATTTAGTGGTCCGAGCCGGACCAAACTTTTACAAATCGTATATGGCCATGGCAAATAAATCAATATTGAATTCAGTTGCAATAGTTGGCAAACAAAAAAATTTCCCATTCAAAGACTTGTTTTCTTAGCGGTTGTTTGTAGGGCAGCTATATGATATAGTGGTCCGATCCGGACCAAACTTTAACAAATTGTGTATGGCTGTGTCAAATAAATAAATGTTGAATTCAGTTGCAATAGCTTGGAAAACAAAAAAGTGTTCCATACAAAGACTTGTTTTCACATCGGTCGTTTTGTATGGCAGCTATATCAGCTATATGATATAGTGGTCCGATCCGGAATAAACTTTCACAAATCGTGTATGGCTATGTCAAATAAATAAATGTTCAAGTCGGTAGCGATAGATGGAGAACAAAAAAGTTTTCCATACAAAGACTTGCTTTCATATCGGTCGTTTGTATGGCAGCTATATGATATAGTGGTCCGATCCGGACCAAACTTCTACAAATCTCGTACGGATAAGTCGAATAAACAAATATTGAATTCGGTTGCAATAGATTGGAAAACAAAAAAGTTTTCCAAACAAAGACTTGTTTTCATATCGCTTGTTTGTATGGCAGCTATATCATATAGTGGTCCGAGCCGGACCAAACTTTTACAAATCGTATATGGCTATGGCAAATAAATCAATATTGAATTCAGTTGCAATAGTTGGAAAACAAAAAAATTTCCCATACAAAAACTTGATTTCATAGCGGTTGTTTGTAGGGCAGCTATATGATATAGTGGTCCGATCCGGACCAAACTTTAACAAATTGTGTATGGCTGTGTCAAATAAATAAATGTTGAATTCAGTTGCAATAGCTTGGAAAACAAAAAAGTGTTCCATACAAAGACTTGTTTTCACATCGGTCGTTTTGTATGGCAGCTATATCAGCTATATGATATAGTGGTCCGATCCGGAATAAACTTTCACAAATCGTGTATGGCTATGTCAAATAAATAAATGTTCAAGTCGGTTGCTATAGCTTGGAAAACAAAAAAGTTTTCCAAACAAAGACTTGTTTTCATATCGGTCGTTTGGATGGCAGCTATATGATATAGTGGTCCGATCTGGACCAAACTTGTACAAATCGTGTATGGTTATGTCAAATAAATAAATATTGAATTCAGTTGCAATAGTTGGAAAAAAAAAAAAATTTCCCATACAAAGACTTGTTTTCACATCGGTCGTTTGTATGGCAGCTATATCAGCTATATGATATAGTGGTCCGATCCGGAATAAACTTTCACAAATCGTGTATGGCTATGTCAAATAAATAAATGTTCAAGTCGGTAGCGATAGATGGAGAACAAAAAAGTTTTCCATACAAAGACTTGCTTTCATATCGGTCGTTTGTATGGCAGCTATATGATATAGTGGTCCGATCCGGACCAAACTTCTACAAATCTGGTACGGATATGTGGAATAAACAAATTTTGAATTCGGTTGCAATAGATTGGAAAACAAAAAAGTTTTCCAAACAAAGACTTGTTTTCATATCGCTTGTTTGTATGGCAGCTATATCATATAGTGGTCCGAGCCGGACCAAACTTTTACAAATCGTATATGGCTATGGCAAATAAATCAATATTGAATTCAGTTGCAATAGTTGGAAAACAAAAAAATTTCCCATACAAAGACTTGTTTTCACAGCGGTTGTTTGTAGGGCAGCTATATGATATAGTGGTCCGATCCGGACCAAACTTTAACAAATTGTGTATGGCTAAGTCAAATGAATAAATGTTTAATTCGGTTGCAATAGATTGGAAAACAAAAAAATTTATCATACAAAGACTTGTTTTCATATCGGCTGTTTGTATATGACAGCTCTGCGATAGTGTGGTCCGATCCGGACCAAACTTCTACAAATTGTGTATGGCTATGTCAAATGAATAAATGTTTGATTCGGTTGCAATAGCTTGGAAAACAAAAAAGTTTTCTAAACAAAGACTTGTTTTCATATCGGTCGGTAGCTATATGATATAGTGGTCTGATCCGGACCAAACTTTAACAAATTGTGTATGGCTAAGTCAAATGAATAAATGTTTAATTCGGTTGCAATAAATTGGAAAACAAAAAAATTTATCATACAAAGACTTGTTTTCATATCGGCCGTTTGTATATGACAGCTCTGCGATAGTGTGGTCCGATCCGGACCAAACTTCTACAAATTGTGTATGGCTATGTCAAATGAATAAATGTTTAATTCGGTTGCAATAGCTTGGAAAACAAAAAAGTTTTCCATACAAAGACTTGTTTTCATATCGGTCGTTTGTGTTGCAGGTATATGATATAGTGGTCCCATCCGGATCAAACTTTCACAAATCAAGTATGGCTATGTCGCATGAATAAATGTTTAATTCGGTTGCAATAGATTGGAAAACAAAAAGGATTTCCATACAAAGACTTGTTTTCATATCGGTCGTTTGTATGGCAGCTATATCATATAGTCCTCCGCTCCGGACCAAACTTTCACAAATCGTGTATGGCTATGTCAAATGAATAAATGTTCAAGTCGGTTGCGATAGCTTGGAGAACCAAAAAGTTTTCCATACAAAGACTTGTTTTCATATCGGTCGTTTGTATGGGAGCTATATGATATAGTGGTCCGATCCGGACCAAACTTCTACAAATTGTGCATGGCTAAGTCAAATAAAAAAATGTTTAATTCTGTTGCAATAGCTTGGAAATCAAAAAGGATTTCCATACAAAGACTTGTTTTCATATCGGTCGTTTGTGTTGCAGGTATATGATATAGTGGTCCCATCCGGATCAAACTTTCACAAATCAAGTATGGCTATGTCGCATGAATAAATGTTTAATTCGGTTGCAATAGATTGGAAAACAAAAAGGATTTCCATACAAAGACTTGTTTTCATATCGGTCGTTTGTATGGCAGCTATATCATATAGTCCTCCGCTCCGGACCAAACTTTCACAAATCGTGTATGGCTATGTCAAATGAATAAATGTTCAAGTCGGTTGCGATAGCTTGGAGAACCAAAAGTTTTCCATACAAAGACTTGTTTTCATATCGGTCGTTTGTATGGGAGCTATATGATATAGTGGTCCGATCCGGACCAAACTTCTACAAATTGTGCATGGCTAAGTCAAATAAATAAATGTTTAATTCTGTTGCAAAGCTTGGAAATCAAAAAGGATTTCCATACAAAAGACTTGTTTTCATATCGGTCGTTTGTATGGCAGCTATATCATATAGTGCTCCGCTCCGGACCAAACTTTCACAAATCGTGTATGGCTATGTCAAATAAATAAATGTTCAAGTCGGTTGCGATAGCTTGGAGAACCAAAAAGTTTTCCATGCAAAGACTTGTTTTCATATCGGTCGTTTGTATGGCAGCTATATGATATAGTGTTCCGATCCGGACCAAACTTTTACAAATCGTGTATGGCTATGTTAAATAAATAAATATTGAATTCAGTTGCAATAGATTGGAAAACAAAAAAGTTTTCCAAACAAAGACTTGTTTTCATATCGCTTGTTTGTATGGCAGCTATATCATATAGTGGTCCGAGCCGGACCACCCTTTTACAAATCGTATATGGCTATGGCAAATAAATCAATATTGAATTCAGTTGCAATAGTTGGAAAACAAAAAAATTTCCCATACAAAGACTTGTTTTCATAGCGGTTGTTTGTAGGGCAGCTATATGATATAGTGGTCCGATACGGATCAAACTTTAAAAATTATGTATGGCTAAGTCAAATGAATAAATGTTGATTTCGGTTGCAATAGCTTGGAAAACAAAAAAGTTTTCCATACAAAGACTTGTTTTCATATCGGTCGTTTGTATTGCAGGGATATGATATAGTGGTCCCATCCAGATCACACTTTCACAAATCGTGTACGGCTATGTCAAATAAATAAATGTTCAAGTCGGTTGCGATAGCTTGGAGAACCAAAAAGTTTTCCATGCAAAGACTTGTTTTCATATCGGTCGTTTGTATGGCAGCTATATGATATAGTCGTCCGATCCGAACCAAACTTCCACAAATAGTGTACGGCTATGTCAGATGAACAAATATTGAATTCGGTTGCAAAAGATTGGAAAACAAAAAAGTTTTCTAAACAAAGACTTGTTTTCATATCGGTCGGTAGCAATATGATATAGTGGTCTGATCCGGACCAAACTTTAACAAATTGTGTATGGCTAAGTCAAATGAATAAATGTTTAATTCGGTTGCAATAGATTGGAAAACAAAAAAATTTATCATACAAAGACTTGTTTTCATATCGGCCGTTTGTATATGACAGCTCTGCGATAGTGTGGTCCGATTCGGACCAAACTTCTACAAATTGTGTATGGCTATGTCAAATGAATAAATGTTTAATTCGGTTGCAATAGCTTGGAAAACAAAAAAGTTTTCCATACAAAGACTTGTTTTCATATCGGTCGTTTGTGTTGCAGGTATATGATATAGTGGTCCCATCCGGATCAAACTTTCACAAATCTAGTATGGCTATGTCTCATGAATAAATGTTTAATTAGGTTGCAATAGATTGGAAAACAAAAAGGATTTCCATACAAAGACTTGTTTTCATATCGGTCGTTTGTATGGCAGCTATATCATATAGTGCTCCGTTCCGGACCAAACTTTCACAAATCGTGTATGGCTATGTCAAATGAATAAATGTTCAAGTCGGTTGCGATACCTTGGAGAACCAAAAAGTTTTCCATACAAAGACTTGTTTTCATATCGGTCGTTTGTATGGCAGCTATATGATATAGTGGTCCGATCCAGACCAAACTTCTACAAATTGTGCATGGCTAAGTCAAATAAATAAATGTTTAATTCTGTTGCAATAGCTTGGAAATCAAAAGGATTTCCATACAAAGACTTGTTTTCATATCGGTCGTTTGTATGGCAGCTATATCATATAGTGCTCCGCTCCGGACCAAACTTTCACAAATCGTGTATGGCTATGTCAAATAAATAAATGTTCAAGTCGGTTGCGATAGCTTGGAGAACCAAAAAGTTTTCCATGCAAAGACTTGTTTTCATATCGGTCGTTTGTATGGCAGCTATATGATATTGTGTTCCGATCCGGACCAAACTTTTACAAATCGTGTATGGCTATGTCAAATAAATAAATATTGAATTCAGTTGCAATAGTGGGAAAACAAAAAAGTTTTCCATACGAAGACTTGTTTTCATATCGGTCGTTTGTATGGCAGCTATATGATATAGTGGTCCGATCCGAACCAAACTTTTACAAATTTTGTATGGCGATGTCAAATGAATAAATGTTCAAGTCGGTTGTGATAGCTTGGAGAACCAAAAAGTTTTCTATACAAAGACTTGTTTTCATATCGGTCGTTTGTATGGCAGCTATATGATATAGTGGTCCGATCTGGACCAAACTTGTACAAATCGTGTATGGTTATGTCAAATAAATAAATATTGAATTCAGTTGCAATAGTTGCAAAACAAAAAAATTTCCCATACAAAGACTTGTTTTCACATCGGTCTTTTGTATGGCACCTATATGATATAGTAGTCCGATCCGGACCAAACTTTCACAAATCGTTAATGGCTGTGTCAAATGAATAAATTTTGAATTCGGTTGCAATACTTTGGAAAACAAAAAAGATTTCCATACAAAGACTTTTTTCATATCGGTCGTTTGTATGGTAGCTATATGATATAGTGGTCCAAACCGGACCAAACTTTAACAAATTCTGTATGGCTATGTCAAATAAATAAATTTTCAAGTCAGTTGCGATAGCTTGGAGAACAAAAAAGTTCTCCATACAAAGACTTGTTTTCATTTCGTTCGTTTGCATGGCAGCTATATGATATAGTCGTCCGATCCGAACCAAACTTCCACAAATAGTGTACGGCTATGTCAGATGAACAAATATTGAATTCGGTTGCAAAAGATTGGAAAACAAAAAAGTTTTCTAAACAAAGACTTGTTTTCATATCGGTCGGTAGCTATATGATGTAGTGGTCTGAGCCGGACCAAAATTTCACAAATCGTGAATGGCAATGTCAAATAAATAAATATTGAATTCAGTTGCAATAGTTGGAAAACAAAAAACTTTCCCATACAAAGACTTGTTGTCATATCGGTCGTTTGTATGGCAGCTATATGATATAGTGGTCCGATCCGGACCAAACTTTCACAAATCGTGTATGGCTATGTCAAATGAATAAATGTTCAAGTCGGTTGTGATAGCTTGGAGAACCAAAAAGTTTTCTATACAAAGACTTGTTTTCATATCGGTCGTTTGTATGGCAGCTATATGATATAGTGGTCCGATCTGGACCAAACTTGTACAAATCGTGTATGGTTATGTCAAATAAATAAATATTGAATTCAGTTGCAATAGTTGCAAAACAAAAAAATTTCCCATACAAAGACTTGTTTTCACATCGGTCGTTTGTATGGCAGCTATATCAGCTATATGATATAGTGGTCCGATCCGGAATAAACTTTCACAAGTCGTGTATGGCTATGTCAAATAAATAAATGTTCAAGTCGGTTGCGATAGCTTGGAAAACAAAAAGGATTTCCATACAAAGACTTGTTTTCATATCGCTTGTTTGTATGGCAGCTATATCATATAGTTGTCCGATCCGGACCAAACTTTTACAAATCGTGTATAGCTGTGTCAAATAAATAAATATTGAATTCAGTTGCAATAGTTGGAAAACAAAAAAGTTTCCCATACAGAGACTTGTTTTCATATCGGTCGTTTGGATGGCAGCTATATGATATAGTGGTCCGATCTGGACCAAACTTGTACAAATCGTGTATGGTTATGTCAAATAAATAAATATTGAATTCAGTTGCAATAGTTGCAAAACAAAAAAATTTCCCATACAAAGACTTGTTTTCACATCGGTCGTTTGTATGGCAGCTATATCAGCTATATGATATAGTGGTCCGATCCGGAATAAACTTTCACAAGTCGTGTATGGCTATGTCAAATAAATAAATGTTCAAGTCGGTTGCGATAGCTTGGAGAACAAAAAAGTTTTCCATACAAAGACTTGTTTTCATATCGGTCGTTTGTATGGCAGGCATATGATATAGTGGTCCGATCAAGACCAAACTTCTACAAATCTCGTACGGATAAGTCGAATAAACAAATATTGAATTCGGTTGCAATAGATTGGAAAACAAAAAAGTTTTCCAAACAAAGACTTGTTTTCATATCGCTTGTTTGTATGGCAGCTATATCATATAGTGGTCCGAGCCGGACCAAACTTTTACAAATCGTATATGGCTATGGCAAATAAATCAATATTGAATTCAGTTGCAATAGTTGGAAAACAAAAAAATTTCCCATACAAAAACTTGATTTCATAGCGGTTGTTTGTAGGGCAGCTATATGATATAGTGGTCCGATCCGGACCAAACTTTAACAAATTGTGTACGGCTATGTCAAATGAATAAATGTTGAATTCGGTTGCAATAGCTTGGAAAACAAAAAAGTTTTCCATACAAAGACTTGTTTTCATATCGGTCGTTTGTATTGCAGGGATATGATATAGTGGTCCCATCCAGATCAAACTTTCACAAATCAAGTACGGCTATATCACATGAATAAATGTTTTATTCGGTTGCAATAGATTGGAAAACAAAAGGATTTCCATACAAAGACTTGTTTTCATATCGGTCGTTTGTATGGTAGCTATATGATATAGTGGTCCGATCCGGACCAAACTTCTACAAATTGTGCATGGCTAAGTCAAATAAATAAATGTTTAATTCGGTTGCAATAGCTTGGAAAGCAAAAAAGTTTTCCATACAAAGACTTGTTTTCATATCGGTCGTTTGTGTCGCAGGTATATGATATAGTGGTCCCATCCGGATCAAACTTTCACAAATCAAGTACGGCTATGTCGCATGAATAAATGTTTAATTCGGTTGCAATAGATTGGAAAACAAAAAGGATTTCCATACAAAGACTTGTTTTCATATCGGCCGGTTGTATGGCAGCTTTATCAGCTATATGATATAGTGGTCCGATCCGGACCAAACTATTACAAATCGTGAATGGCTATGTCAAATAAATAAATATTGAATTCAGTTGCAATAGTTGGAAAACAAAAAAGTTTCCAATACAAAGACTTGTTGTCATATCGGTCGTTTGTATGTCAGCTATATGATATAGTGGTCCGATCCGGACCAAACTATTACAAATCGTGAATGGCTATGTCAAATAAATAAATATTGAATTCAGTTGCAATAGTTGGAAAACAAAAAAGTTCCCCATACAAAGACTTGTTGTCATATCGGTCGTTTGTATGGCAGCTATATGATATAGTGGTCCGATCCCGAATAAACTTTCACAAATGGTGTATGGCTGTGTGAAATAAATAAATATTGAATTGGGTTGCAATAACTTGGAGAACAAAAAAGTTTTCCATACAAAGACTTGTTTTCATATCGGCCGTTTGTATGACAGCTATGTGATATAGTGATTCGATCGGGACCAAACTTTCATAAATCAAGTACGGCTATGTCGAATGAATAAATGTTTAATTCGGTAGCAATAGATTGGAAAACAAAAAAGTTTTCCATACAAAGACTTCTTTTCATATCGGTCGTTTGTGTTACAGCTCTGTGATATAGTAGTCCGATCCAGACCAAACTTTTACAAATTTTGTATGGCTATGACAAAAAAAAAATAAATGTTTAATTCGGTTGCAATAGCTTGGAAAAGAAAAAAGTTTTCCATACAAAGACTTGCTTTCAAATCGGTCGTTTGTATGGCAGCTATATGATATAGTAGTCCGATCCGGACCAAACTTTCATAAATCAAGTACGGCTATGTCGAATGAATAAATGTTTAATTCGGTAGCAATAGATTGGAAAACAAAAAAGTTTTCCATACAAAGACTTCTTTTCATATCGGTCGTTTGTATTACAGCTCTGTGATATAGTAGTCGGATCCGGACCAAACTTTTACAAATTTTGTATGGCTATGACAAAAAAAAAAATAAATGTTTAATTCGGTTGCAATAGCTTGGAAAAGAAAAAAGTTTTCCATACAAAGACTTGTTATCATATCGGTCGTTTGTATGGCACCTATATGATATAGGAGGTCCGATCCCGACCAAACTTTCACAAATCGTTCATGGCTGTGTCAAATAAATAAATGTTGAATTCGGTTGCAATACTTTGGAAAACAAAAAAGATTTCCATACAAAGACTTGTTATCATATCGGTCGTTTGTATGGTAGCTATATGATATAGTGGTCCAATCCGGACCAAACTTTAACAAATCCTGTATGGCTATGTCAAATAAATAAATGTTCAAGTCAGTTGCGATAGCTTTGAGAACAAAAAAAGTTTTCCATACAAGACTTGTTTTCATATCGGTCGTTTGTATGGCAGCTATATGATATGTGGTCCGATCCGGACCAAACTTTCACAAATCGTGTATTGCTATGTCAAATAAATAAATATTGAATTCAGTTGCAATAGTTGGAAAACAAAAAAGTTTCCCATACAAAGAATTATTTTCATATCGGTCGTTTGTATGGCAGCTATATCATATACTGCTCCGCTCCGGACCAAACTTTCACAAATCGTGTACGGCTATGTCAAATGAACAAATATTGAATTCGGTTGGAATATATTGGAAAACAAAAAAGTTTTCCAAACAAAGACTTGTTTTCATATCGCTTGTTTGTATGGCAGCTATATGATATAGTGGTCCGATCCGGACCAAACTTTCACAAATCGTGTATTGCTATGTCAAATAAATAAATATTGAATTCAGTTGCAATAGTTGGAAAACAAAAAAGTTTCCCATACAAAGAATTATTTTCATATCGGTCGTTTGTATGGCAGCTATATCATATACTGCTCCGCCCGGACCAAACTTTCACAAATCGTGTATGGCTATGTCAAATAAATAAATATTGAATTCGGTTGCAATAGATTGGAAAACAAAAAAGTTCTCCATACAAAGACTTGTTTTCATATTGGTCGTTTGTATGGAAGCTATATGATAGGTGGTCCGATCCGGACCAAACTTCCACAAATCGTGTATGGCTATGTCAAATAAATAAATGTTCAAGTCGGTTGCGATAGCTTGGAGAACCAAAAAGTTTTCCATACAAAGACTTGTTTTCATATCGGTCGTTTGTAGGGCAGCTATATGATATAGTGTTCCGATCCGGACCAAACTTTTACAAATCGTGTATGGCTATGTCAAATAAATAAATATTGAATTCAGTTGCAATAGTTGGAAAACAAAAAAGTTTTCCATACAAAGACTTGTTTTCATATCGGTCTTTTGTATGGCAGCTATATGATATAGTGGTCCGATCCGAACCAAACTTTTACAAATTTTGTACGGCAATGTCAAATAAATAAATGTTTAATTCGGTTGCAATAGCTTAGAAAAGAAAAAAGTTTTCCATACAAAGACTTGTTATCATATCGGTCGTTTGTATGGCACCTATATGATATAGTAGTCCGATCCGGACCAAACTTTCACAAATCGTTAATGGCTGTGTCAAATGAATAAATGTTGAATTCGGTTGCAATACTTTGGAAAAAAAAAAAGATTTCCATACAAAGACTTTTTTCATATCGGTCGTTTGTATGGTAGCTATATGATATAGTGGTCCAAACCGGACCAAACTTTAACAAATCCTGTATGGCTATGTCAAATAAATAAATGTTTAAGTCAGTTGCGATAGCTTTGAGAACAAAAAAGTTCTCCATACAAAGACTTGTTTTCATTTCGGTCGTTTGCATGGCAGCTATATGATATAGTCGTCCGATCCGGACCAAACTTCCACAAATCGTGTACGGCTATGTCAGATGAACAAATGTTGAATTCGGTTGCAAAAGATTGGAAAACAAAAAAGTTTTCTAAACAAAGACTTGTTTTCATATCGGTCGGTAGCTATATGATATAGTGGTCTGATCCGGACCAAACTTTCACAAATCGTGTATGGCAATGTCAAATAAATAAATATTGAATTCAGTTGCAATAGTTGGAAAACAAAAAACTTTCGCATACAAAGACTTGTTGTCATATCGGTCGTTTGTAGGGCAGCAATATGATATAGTGGTCCGATCCGGACCAAACTTTAACAAATTGTTTATGGCTAAGTCAAATGAATAAATGTTGAATTCGGTTGCAATACTTTGGAAAACAAAAAAGATTTCCATACAAAGACTTTTTTCATATCGGTCGTTTGTATGGTAGCTATATGATATAGTGGTCCAAACCGGACCAAACTTTAACAAATCCTGTATGGCTATGTCAAATAAATAAATTTTCAAGTCAGTTGCGATAGCTTTGAGAACAAAAAAGTTCTCCATACAAAGACTTGTTTTCATTTCGGTCGTTTGCATGGCAGCTATATGATATAGTCGTCCGATCCGGACCAAACTTCCACAAATCGTGTACGGCTATGTCAGATGAACAAATATTGAATTCGGTTGCAAAAGATTGGAAAACAAAAAAGTTTTCTAAACAAAGACTTGTTTTCATATCGGTCGGTAGCTATATGATATAGTGGTCTGATCCGGACCAAACTTTCACAAATCGTGTATGGCAATGTCAAATAAATAAATATTGAATTCAGTTGCAATAGTTGGAAAACAAAAAACTTTCCCATATCGGTCGTTTGTAGGGCAGCAATATGATATAGTGGTCCGATCCGGACCAAACTTTAACAAATTGTTTATGGCTAAGTCAAATGAATAAAATGTTGAATTCGGTTGCAATACTTTGGAAAACAAAAAAGATTTCCATACAAAGACTTTTCATATCGGTCGTTTGTATGGTAGCTATATGATATAGTGGTCCAAACCGGACCAAACTTTAACAAATCCTGTATGGCTATGTCAAATAAATAAATTTTCAAGTCAGTTGCGATAGCTTTGAGAACAAAAAAGTTCTCCATACAAAGACTTGTTTTCATATCGCTTGTTTGTATGGCAGCTATATCATATAGTTGTCCGATCCGGACCAAACTTTTACAAATCGTGTATAGCTATGTCAAATAAATAAATATTGAATTCAGTTGCAATAGTTGGAAAACAAAAAAGTTTCCCATACAGAGACTTGTTTTCATAGCGGTTGTTTGTAGGGCAGCTATGATATAGTGGTCCGATCCGGACCAAACTTTAACAAATTGTGTATGGCTAAGTCAAATGAATAAATGTTGATTTCGGTTGCAATAGTTGGAAAACAAAAAAGTTTTCCATACAAAGACTTGTTTTCATATCGGTCGTTTGTATTGCAGGGATATGATATAGTGGTCCCATCCAGATCACACTTTCACAAATCGTGTACGGCTATGTCGGATGAATAAATGTTTAATTCGGTTGCAATAGATTGGAAAACAAAAAAATTTATCATACAAAGACTTGTTTTCATATCGGCCGTTTGTACAAATCGTGTATGGCTGTGTCAAATAAATAAATGTTGAATTCAGTTGCAATAGTTGCAAAACAAAAAAAATTTCCCATACAAAGACTTGTTTTCATATCGGTCGTTTGTAAGGCAGCAATATGATATAGTGGTCCGGTCCGGACCAAACTTAAACAAAGACTGTATGGCTTTGTCAAATAAATAAATGTTGAATTGGGTTGCAATAACTTGGAGAACAAAAAAGTTTTCCGTACAAAGACTTGTTTTCATATCGGCCGTTTGTATGACAGGTCTGTGATATATTGGTCCGATCCGGACCAAACTTCCACAAATCGTGTACGGCTATGTCAGATGAACAAATATTGAATTCGGTTGCAATATATTGGAAAACAAAAAAGTTTTCGATACAAAGACTTGTTTTCACATCTGTCGTTTGTATGGCAGCTATATCATATAGTTGTCCGATCCGAAACAAACTTTCACAAGTTGTGTATGGCTGTGTCAAATAAATAAATGTTGAATTCGGTTGCAATAGCTTGGAAAACAAAAAAGTGTTCCATACAAAGACTTGTTTTCACATCGGTCGTTTTTGTATGGCAGTTATATCAGCTATATGATATAGTGGTCCGATCCGGAATAAACTTTCACAAATCGTGTATGGCTATGTCAAATAAATAAATGTTCAAGTCGGTTGCAATAGCTTGGAAAACAAAAAAGTTTTCCAAACAAAGACTTGTTTCATATCGCTTGTTTGTATGGCAGCTATATCATATAGTTGTCCGATCCGGACCAAACTTTTACAAATCGTGTATAGCTATGTCAAATAAATAAATATTGAATTGAGTTGCAATAGTTGGAAAACAAAAAAGTTTCCCATACAGAGACTTGTTTTCATATCGGTCGTTTGGATGGCAGCTATATGATATAGTGGTCCGATCTGGACCAAACTTGTACAAATCGTGTATGGTTATGTCAAATAAATAAATATTGAATTCAGTTGCAATAGTTGCAAAACAAAAAAGTTTCCCATACAAAGACTTGTTTTCACATCTGTCGTTTGTATGGCAGCTATATCAGCTATATGATATAGTGGTCCGATCCGGAATAAACTTTCACAAATCGTGTATGGCTATGTCAAATAAATAAATGTTCAAGTCGGTTGCGATAGCTTGGAGAACAAAAAAGTTTTCCATACAAAGACTTGCTTTCATATCGGTCGTTTGTATGGCAGCTATATGATATAGTGGTCCGATCCGGACCAAACTTCTACAAATCGTTATGGCTATGTCAAATAAATAAATGTTCAAGTCGGTTGCGATAGCTTGGAGAACAAAAAAGTTTTCCATACAAAGACTTGCTTTCATATCGCTTGTTTGTATGGCAGCTATTTCATATAGTGGTCCGAGCCGGACCAAACTTTTACAAATCGTATATGGCCATGGCAAATAAATCAATATTGAATTCAGTTGCAATAGTTGGAAAACAAAAAAATTTCCCATACAAAGACTTGTTTTCTTAGCGGTTGTTTGTGGGGCAGCTATATGATATAGTGGTCCGATCCGGACCAAACTTTAACAAATTGTGTATGGCTGTGTCAAATAAATAAATGTTGAATTCGGTTGCAATAGCTTGGAAAACAAAAAAGTTTTCCATACAAAAACTTGATTTCATAGCGGTTGTTTGTAGGGCAGCTATATGATATAGTGGTCCGATCCGGACCAAACTTTAAAAAATTGTGTATGGCTATGTCAAATGAATAAATGTTGAATTCGGTTGCAATAGTTTGGAAAACAAAAAAGTTTTCCAAACAAAGACTTGTTTCATATCGCTTGTTTGTATGGCAGCTATATCATATAGTGGTCCGAGCCGGACCAAACTTTTACAAATCGTGTATGGCTATGTCAAATAAATAAATGTTCAAGTCGGTAGCGATAGCTTGGAGAACAAAAAAGTTTTCCATACAAAGACTTGCTTTCATATCGGTCGTTTGTATGGCAGCTATATGATATAGTGGTCCGATCCGGACCAAACTTCTACAAATCTGGTATGGATATGTGGAATAAACAAATATTGAATTCGGATGTAATAGATTGGAAAACAAAAAAGTTTTCCAAACAAAGACTTGTTTCATATCGCTTGTTTGTATGGCAGCTATATCATATAGTGGTCCGAGCCGGACCAAACTTTACAAATCGTATATGGCTATGGCAAATAAATCAATATTGAATTCAGTTGCAATAGTTGGAAAACAAAAAAATTTCCCATACAAAAACTTGATTTCATAGCGGTTGTTTGTAGGGTAGCTATATGATATAGTGGTCCGATCCGGACCAAACTTTAAAAAATTGTGTATGGCTAAGTCAAATGAATAAATGTTGAATTCGGTTGCAATAGCTTGGAAAACAAAAAAGTTTTCCATACAAAGACTTGTTTTCATATCGGTCGTTTGTATTGCAGGGATATGATATAGTGGTCCCATCCAGATCAAACTTTCACAAATCAAGTACGGCTATATCGCATGAATAAATGTTTTATTCGGTTGCAATAGATTGGAAAACAAAAAGGATTTCCATACAAAGACTTGTTTTCATATCGGTCGTTTGTATGGTAGCTATATGATATAGTGGTCCGATCCGGACCAAACTTCTACAAATTGTGCATGGCTAAGTCAAATAAATAAATGTTTAATTCGGTTGCAATAGCTTGGAAAGCAAAAAATTTTTCCATACAAAGACTTGTTATCATATCGGTCGTTTGTATGGCACCTATATGATATAGTGCTTTGATCCGGACCAAACTTTCACAAATCGTTAATGGCTGTGTCAAATGAATAAATGTTGAATTCGGTTGCAATACTTTGGAAAACAAAAAGGATTTCCATACAAAGACTTGTTTTCATATCGGTCGTTTTTATGGTAGCTATAGGATATAGTGGTCCAAACCGGACCAAACTTCCACAAATCGTGTACGGCTATGTCAAATGAACAAATATTGAATTCAGTTGCAATAGATTGGAAAACAAAAAACTTTTTAAACAAAGACTTGTTTTCATATCGCTTGTTTGTAGGACAGCTATATGATATAGTGGTCCGATCCCGACCAAGCTTTTACAAATCGTGTATGGCTACATCAGGAAAATAAATGTTTAGTTCGGTTGCGATAGTTTGGAAAACAAAAAAGTTTTCCAAACAAAGACTTGAATCTGATTGATCGTTAGTATGGCAGCTATATAATATAGTGGTCCGATCCGGACCAAACTTTTACTTTTCGTGTATGGCTATGTCAAATAATTAAATATTGAATTCAGTTGCAATAGTTGGAAAACAACAAAGTTTCCCATACAGAGACTTGTTTTCATATCGGTCGTTTGGAAGGCAGCTATATGATATAGTGGTCCGATCCGGACCAAACTTGTACAAATCGTGTATGGTTATGTCAAATAAATAAATATTGAATTCAGTTGCAATAGTTGCAAAATAAAAAAATTTCCCATACAAAGACTTGTTTTCATATCGCTTGTTTGTATGGCAGCTATAGTGATATAGTGGTCCGATCCGGACCAAACTTTTACAAATCGTGTATAGCTATGTCAAATAAATAAATATTGAATTCAGTTG
The DNA here is from genome assembly GCA_035047645.1 of Drosophila merina. Classification (NCBI taxonomy): domain Eukaryota; kingdom Metazoa; phylum Arthropoda; class Insecta; order Diptera; family Drosophilidae; genus Drosophila; species Drosophila merina. The sequence continues at coordinate 207,537 of JAWNPH010000014.1, read as the reverse complement.
CAATAGTTGGAAAATAAAAAAGTTTCCCATACAGAGACTTGTTTTTCATATCGGACGTTTGGAAGGCAGCTATATGATATAGTGGTCCGATCCGGACCAAACTTGTACAAATCGTGTATGGTTATGTCAAATAAATAAATATTGAATTCAGTTGCAATAGTTGCAAAACAAAAAAATTTCCCATACAAAGACTTGTTTTCATATCGGTCGTTTGTAGGGGAGCTATATGATATAGTGGTCCGATCTGGACCAAACTTTAACAAATCCTGTATGGCTGTGTCAAATTAATAAATATTGAATTGGGTTGCAATAACTTGGAGAACAAAAAGTTTTCCATACAAAGACTTGTTTTCATATCGGCCGTTTGTATGACAGCTTTGTGATATAGTGGTCCGATCGGGACCAAACTTTCACAAATTGTGTATGGCTGTGTCAAATGAATAAATGTTTAATTCGGTTGCAATAGCGTGGAAAACAAAAAAGTGCTCTATACAAAGACTTGTTTTCACATCGGTCGTTTGTATGGCAGCTATATCAGCTATATGATATAGTGGTCCGATCCGGAATAAACTTTCACAAATCGTGTATAGCTATGTCAAATAAATAAATGTTCAAGTCGGTTGCGATAGCTTGGAGAACAAAAAAGTTTTCCATACAAAGACTTGAATCTGATTGATCGTTAGTATGGCAGCTATATAATATAGTGGTCCGATCCGGACCAAACTTTTACAAATCGTGTATGGCTATGTCAAATAATTAAATATTGAATTCAGTTGCAATAGTTGGAAAACAAAAAAGTTTCCCATACAGAGACTTGTTTTCATATCGGTCGTTTGGAAAGCAGCTATATGATATAGTGGTCCGATCCGGACCAAACTTGTACAAATCGTGTATGGTTATGTCAAATAAATAAATGTGAATTCAGTTGCAATAGTTGCAAAATAAAAAAATTTCCCATACAAAGACTTGTTTTCTTATCGCTTGTTTGTATGGCAGCTATATCATATAGTGGTCCGATCCGGACCAAACTTTTACAAATCGTGTATAGCTATGTCAAATAAATAAATATTGAATTGGGTTGCAATAACTTGGAGAACAAAAAAGTTTTCCATACAAAGACTTGTTTTCATATCGGCCGTTTGTATGACAGCTCTGTGATATAGTGGTCCGATCGGGACCGAAACTTTCACAAATTGTGTATGGCTGTGTCAAATGAATAAATGTTTAATTCGGTTGCAATAGCTTCGGAAAACAAAAAGTGTTCCATACAAAGACTTGTTTTCACATCGGTCGTTTGTATGACAGCTTTATCAGCTATATGATATAGTGGTCCGATCCGGAATAAACTTTCACAAATCGTGTATGGCTATGTCAAATAAATAAAAGTTCAAGTCGGTTGCGATAGCTTGGAGAACAAAAAAGTTTTCCATACAAAGACTTGAATCTGATTGATCGTTAGTATGGCAGCTATATAATATAGTAGTCCGATCCGGACCAAACTTTTACAAATCGTGTATGGCTATGTCAAATAATTTAAATATTGAATTCAGTTGCAATAGTTGGAAAACAAAAAAGTTTCCCATACAGAGACTTGCTTTCATATCGGTCGTTTGTAGGGCAGCTATATGATATAGTGGTCCGATCCGGACCAAACTTCTACTAGAATCTGGTACGGATATGTCGAATAAACAAATATTGAATTCGGTTGCAATAGATTGGAAAACAAAAAAGTTTTCCAAACAAAGACTTGTTTTCATATCGCTTGTTTGTATGGCAGCTATATCATATAGTGGTCCGAGCCGGACCAAACTTTTACAAATCGTATATGGCTATGGCAAATAAATCAATGTTGAATTCAGTTGCAATAGTTGGAAAAGAAAAAAATTTCCCATACAACGACTTGTTTTCTATAGCTGTTGTTTGTAGGGCAGCTATATGATATAGTGGTCCGATCCGGACCAAACTTTAACAAATTGTGTATGGCTAAGTCAAATGCATAAATGTTGAATTCGGGTTGCAATAGCTTGGAAAACAAAAAAGTTGTCCATACAAAGACTTGTTTTCATATCGGTCGTTTGTATTGCAGGGATATGATATAGTGGTCCCATCCAGATCAAACTTTCACAAATCGTGTACGGCTATGTTCGGTTGCAATAGATTGGAAAAAAAAAAAGTTTTCATACAAAGACTTGTTTTCATATCGGCCGTTTGTATATGTACAGCTCTGCGATAGTGTGGTCCGATCCGGACCAAACTCTACAAATTGTGTATGGCTAAGTCAAATGAATAAATGTTTAATTCGGTTGCAATAGATTGGAAAACAAAAAGGATTTCCATACAAAGACTTGTTTTCATATCGGTCGTTTGTATTGCAGGGATATGATATAGTGCTCCCATCCAGATCAAACTTTCACAAATCGTGTACGGCTATGTCGGTTGCAATAGATTGGAAAACAAAAAGATTTTTCATACAAAGACTTGTTTTCATATCGGCCGTTTGTATATTACAGCTCTGCGATAGTGTGGTCCGATCCGGACCAAACTTCTACAAATTGTGTATGGGCTAAGTCAAATGAATAAATGTTTAATTCGGTTGCAATAGATTGGAAAACAAAAGGATTTCCATACAAAGACTTGTTTTCATATCGGTCGTTTGTATGGTAGCTATATGTATATAGTGGTCCCATCTGGACCAAACTTCTACAAATTGTCAAAGTCAAATAAATAAATGTTTAATTCGGTTGCAATAGCTTGGAAAACAAAAAAGTTTTCCATACAAAGACTTGTTTTCATATCGGTCGTTTGTATGGTAGCTATATGATATAGTGGTCCAAACCGGACCAAACTTCCACAAATCGTGTACGGCTATATCAAATGAACAAATATTGAATTCAGTTGCAATAGATTGGAAAACAAAAACTTTTCCAAACAAAGACTTGTTTTCATCTCGCTTGTTTGTAGGACAGCTTCTATGATATGAGTGGTCCGATCCCGACCAAGCTTTTACAAATCGTGTATGGCTACATCAGGAAAAATAAATGTTTAGTTCGGCTTGCAATAGGTTGGAGAACAAAAAAGTTTTCCATACAAAGATTTGAATCTGATTGACTCGTTAGTATGGCAGCTATATAATATAGTGGTCCGATCCGGACCAAACTTTTACAAATCGTGTATGGTTATATCACGATAAATAAATATTGAATTCAGTTGCAATAGTTGCAAAACAAAAAAGTTTGGATGGCAGCTATATGATATAGTGGTCCGATCCGGACCAAACTTGTACAAATCGTGTATGGTTATGTCAAATAAATAAATATTGAATTCAGTTGCAATAGTTGCAAAACAAAAAAATTTCCCATACAAAGACTTGTTTTCTATATCGGTCGTTTTGTGGGGAGCTATATGATATAGTGGTCCGATCCGGACCAAACTTTACAAATTGTGTATGGCTGTGTCAAATGAAAAAAAATGTTTAATTCGGTTGTAATAGATTGGAAAAACAAAAAGTGTTCAATACAAAGACTTGTTTTCACATCGGGGTCGTTTGTATGGCGGCTATATCAGCTATATGATATAGTGGTCCGATCCGGAATAAACTTTCACAAATCGTCTGTATGGCTATGTCAAATAAATAAATGTTCAAGTCGGTTGCGATAGCTTGGAGAACAAAAAAAGTTTTCCAAACAAAGACTTGTTTTCATATCGCTTGTTTGTATGGCAGCTATATCATATAGTGGTCCGAGCCGGACCAAACTTTTACAAATCGTATATGGCTATGGGAAATAAATCAATATTGAATTCAGTTCCAATAGTTGGAAAAGAAAAAAATTTCCCATACAAAGACTTGTTTTCATAGCTGTTGTTTGTAGGAGCAGCTTATATGATATAGTGGTCCGATCCGGACCAAACTTTAAGAAATAGTGTATGGCTATTGCTAAGTCAAATGAATAAATGTTGAATTCGGTTGCAGCTAGCTTGGAAAACAAAAAAGTTTTCCATACAAAGACTTGGTTTTCATATCGGTCGTTTGTATTGCAGGGATATGATATAGTGGTCCCATCTAGATCAAACTCTTCACAAATCGTGTACGGCTACAAATAAATAAATGTCGGTTATAAATAGATTGGAAAACAAAAAATTTTTCATACAAAGACTTGTTTTCATATCGGCCGTTTGTATAGCCACAGTCTCTAGTGATAGTGTGGTCCGATCTGGACCAAACTTCTACAAATTGTGTATGGCTAAGTCAAATGAATAAATGTTTAATTCGGTTTGCAATAGGTTGAAAAACAAAAAAAAGTTTCCATACAAAGACTTGTTTTCATATCGGTCGTTTGTATTGCAGGGATATGATATAGTGGTCCCCGATCTCAAGATCAAACTTTTCACAAATCGTGTACGGCTATGTCGGATGAATAAATGTTTAATTTTTTTGCAGGGATATGATATAGTGGTTCTATCCAGATCAAACTTTCACAAATCGTGTACGGCTATGTCGGTTGCAATAGATTGGAAAACAAAAAAATTTTTCATACAAAGACTTGTTTCATATCGGGCTGTTTGTATATTACAGTCTCAGCGATGGTATTGGTTCGATCCGGACCAAACTTCTACAAATTGTGTATGGCTAAGTCAAATGAATAAATGTTTAATTCGAAGTTGCAATAGATTGGAAAACAAAAAGGATTTCCATACAAAGACTTGTTTTCATATCGGTCGTTTTTTATGGTAGCTATATGATAAAGTGGTCCCATCCGGACCAAACTTCTACAAATTGTCAAAGTCAAATAAATAAATTGTTGAATTCGGTTGCAATAGCTTGGAAAACAAAAAAGTTTTCCATACAAAGACTTGTTTTCATAAAATCGGTCGTTTGTATGGTAGCTATATGATATATAGTGGTCCAAACCGGACCCCGAAACTTCCACAAAATCGTGTACGGCTGTATCAAATGAACAAATAGTTGAATTCGGTTGCAACAGATTGGGGAACAAAAAAACTTTTCCAAACAAAAGACTTGTTTTCATATCGGCTTGTTTGTAGGACAGCTATATGATATAGTGCTCCGATCCCGACCAAGCTTTTACAAATCGTGTATGGCTACATCAGGAAAATAAATGTTTAGTTCGGTTTGCGATAGCCATTTGGAGAACAAAAAAGTTTTCCATACAAAGATTTGAATCCTGATTGATCGTTAGTATGGAAGGCTATACTAATATAGTAGTCCGATCCGGACCAAACTTTTACAACTCGTGTGTATGGTTATGTCAACATAAATAAATATTGGAATTCAGACTGCAATAGTTGCAAACACAAAAGTTTGGATGGTAGACTATATGATATAGTGGTCCGGTCGGACCAAACTTGCACAAATCGTGTATGGTTATGTAAAATAAATAAATATTGAATTCAGTTGCAATAGTTGCAAAACAAAAAAAATTTTTCATGCGAAGGAACTTGTTTTCATATCGGTCAGTTTGTAGGGGAGCTATATACAGTAAGTGGTCCGATCCGGGACCAAACTTTCACAAATTGTGTATGGCTGTGTCAAACGAAAAATAAGTTTATATTCGGTTGCAATAGCTTGGAAAACAAAAAAAGTGTTCAGTCACAAAGACTTGTTTTCACATCGGTCGTTTGTATGTGTAGCTATATCAGCTATGATGATACGTAGTGGTCCGATCCGGAATAAACTTTCACAAATCGTGTATGGCTATGTCAAATGAATAAATGTTTAATTCGGTTGCAATAGCTTGAAAAAACAAAAAGTTTTCCATATGCGAAGACTTGTTTCTCATATCAACGTACGCTTCAGTAGCAATACAGCTCTACGATAGTGATGGTCCGATCCGGACCAAAGCTTCTACAAATTGTGTATGGCTAAGTCAAATGAATAAATGTTTAATTCGGTTGCAATAGCTTGAAAAACAAAAAAGTTTTCCATACAAAGACTTGTTTTCATATCGGTCGTTTGTATTGCAGGGATATGATATGAAGTGGTCCCATCCAGATCAAAAAGCTGCCACAAATCGTACGGCTATATCGGATAGAATAAATGTTTAATTCGGTTTGCAATAGATTGGAAAACAAAAATATTTTTCATGCAAAGACTTGTTTTCAAATCGGCCGTTTGTATTACAGCTTCTCCACGTGGATAGTGTGGTCCGATCCGGATCAAACTTCTACAAATTGTGTATGACTAAGTCAAATGAATAAATGTTTAATTCGTTGCATTAGCTTGAAAAACAAAAAGTTTTCCATACAAAGACTTGTTTTTCATATCGGTCGTTTGTATTACAGCTCTGTGATAGTGTAATCCGATCCGGACCAAACTTCTACAAATTTTGCATGGCTAAGTCAAATAAATAAATGTTTAATTCAGTTGCAATAGCTTGGAGAACAAAAAGTTTTCCATACAAATACTTGTTATCATATCGGTCGTTTGTATGGCACCTATATGATATAGTGGTCCGATCCGGACCAAACTTTCACAAATCGTTAATGGCTGTGACAAATGAATAAATGTTGAATTCGGTTGCAATACTTTGGAAAACAAAAACTTTCAAACAAAGACTTGTTTTCATATCGCTTGTTTGTAGGACTAAAGTTCTACAAATCGTTAATGGCTGTGTCAAATGAATAAATGTTTAATTCAGTTGCAATAGCTTGGAAAACAAAAAAGTTTTCCATACAAAGACTTGTTATCATATCGGTCGTTTGTAGGGCAGATTTATGATATAGTGGTCCGATCCGGAATAAACTTTCACAAATCGTGTATGGCTATGTCAAATAAATAAATGTTCAAGTCGGTTGCGATAGCTTGGAGAACAAAAAAGTTTTCCATACAAAGACTTGCTTTCATATCGGTCGTTTGTATGGCAGCTATATGATAAAGTGAACCGATCCGGACCAAACTTTTACAAATCGTGAACGGTTCTGTCGGATGAATAAATGTTTAATTCGGTTGCAATAGATTAGAAAACAAAAAAATTTTTCATATTACAAGACTTGTTTTCTATATCATGCCGTTTGTATTACAGCTCTGTGATAGTGTGGTCGATCCGGACCAAAGTTCTACAAATCGTTAATAGCTGTGTCAAATGAATAAATGTTTAATTCGGTTGCAATAGCTTGGAAAACAAAAAGTTTTCCATACAAGAGACTTGTTATCATATCGGTCGTTTGTATGGCACCTATATGATATAGTAGTCCTATCCGGACCAAACTTTCACAAATAGTTAATGGCTGTGTCAAATGAATAAATGTTGAATTCGGTTGCAATACTTTGGAAAACAAAAAAGATTTCCATACAAAGACTTGTTTTCATATCGGTCGTTTGTATGGCAGCTATATGATATAGTGGTCCAAACCGGACCAAACTTTAACAAATCGTGTATAGCTATGTCAAATGAATAAATGTTTAAGTCAGTTGCGATAGCTTGGAGAACAAAAAAGTGTTCGATACAAAGACTTGTTTTCATATCGGTCGTTTGTATGGCAGCTATATCAGCTAAATGATATAGAGGTCCGATCCGAAATAAACTCCCACAAGTCGTGTACGGCTATGTCAAATGAACAAATATTGAATTCAGTTGCAATAGATTGGAATACAAAAAAGTTTTCCAAACAAAGACTTGTTTTCATATCGCTTGTTTGTAGGGCAGCTATATGATATAGTGGACCGATCCCGACCAAGCTTTTACAAATCGTGTATGGCTACGTCAGGAAAATAAATGTTTAGTTCGGTTGCGATAGCTTGGAAAAAAAAGTTTTCCATACAAAGACTTGAATCTGATTGATCGTTAGTATGGCAGCTATATGATATAGTGGTCCGATCCGGAATAAACTTTCACAAATCGTGTATGGCTATGTCAAATAAATTAATATTGAATTCAATTGCAATAGTTGGAAAACTAAAAAATTTCCCATACAAAGATTTGTTTTCATATCGGTCGTTTGTAGGGCAGCTATATGATATAGTGCGCCGATCCGGACAGAAACTTTAACAAATGCTGTATGGCTGTGTTAAATAAATAAATTTCTGAATTAAAGGTTGCAATAACTTGGAGAACAAAAAAGTTTTCCATACAAAGACTTGTTTTCCATATCGGCCGTTTGTATGACAGCTCTAGTGATATGTGGTCCGATCGGGACCAAACTTTAACAAATCCTGTATGGCTGTGTCAAATAAATAAATTTTGAATTCGGTTGCAAGAGCTTGGAAAACAAAAAAGTGTTCCATACAAAGACTTGTTTTCACATCGGTCGTTTGTATGGCAGCTATATCAGCTATATGATATGTGGTCCGATCCGGAATAAACTTTCACAAATCGTGTATGGCTATGTCAAATAAATAGATGTTCAAGTCGGTTGCGATAGCTTGGAGAACAAAAAAGTTTTCCATACAAAGACTTGCTTTCATATCGGTCGTTTGTATGGCAGTTATATGATAAAGTGGTCCGATCTGAACCAAACTTTTACAAATCGTGTATGGCTATATCAAATAAATAAATATTTAATTCTGTTGCAATAGTTGGAAAACAAAAAAATTTCCCATACAAAGACTTGCTTTCATATCGGTCGTTTGTAGGGCAGCTATATGATATAGTGGTCCGATCCGGACCAAACTTTAACAAATCCTGTATGGCTGTGTCAAATAAATAACTGTTGAATTGGGTTGCAATAACTTGGAGAACATAAAAGTGGTCCGATCCGGAAAAAACTTTCACAAATCGTGTATGGCTATGTCGAATAAATAAATGTTCAAGTCGGTTGCGATAGCTTGGAGAACAAAAAAGTTTTCCATACAAAGACTTGTTTTCATATCGGTCGTTTGTATTGCAGGTATATGATATAGTGATCCCATCCGCATCAAACTTTCACAAATCGTGCAAGGCTATGTCAAATGAATAAATGTTGAATTCGGTTGCAATAAGTTGGAAAACAAAAAAATTTTTCATACAAAGACTTGTTTTCATATCGGTCGTTTGTGTTACAGCTCTGTGATATAGTGGTCCGATCCGCACGCAAACTTTTACAAATTGTGTAAGGCTATGTCAAATGAATAAATGTTGAATTCGGTTGCAATACTTTGGAAAACAAAAAAGTTTTCCTTACAAAGACTTGTTTTCATATCGGTCGTTTGTATGGCAGCTATATGTGATATGGGGGTCCGATCTAAACCAAACTTTCACAAATCGTGTATGGCTATTTCAGATGAATAAATGTTCAAGTCAGTTGCGATAGCTTGGAGAACAAAAAAGTTTTCCATACAAAGACTTGTTTTCATATCGGTCGTTTGTATTACAGCTCTGTGATATAGTGGTCCGCTCCAGACCAAACTTTCACAAATCGTGTATGGCTATGTCAAATAAATAAATGTTGAATTCGGTTGCAATAAGTTGGAAAGCAAAAAAATTTTTCACACAAAGACTTGTTTTCATATCGGTCGTTTGTATGGCAGCTATATGATATAGTGGTCCGATCCGGACCAAACTTCCACAAATCGTGTATGGCTATGTCAGATGAATAAATGTTTAAGTCGGTTTCAATAGATTTGAAAACAAAAAAGTTTTCCAAATAATGACTTGTTTTTATATCACTTGTTTGTATGACAAGCTATATCATATAGTGATCCGATCCGGAATAAACTTTCACAAATCTTGTATGGCTATGTCAAATAAATAAATGTTCAAGTCGGTTGCTATAGCTTGGAGAACAAAAAAGTTTTCCATACAAAGACTTGCTTTCTTATCGGTCGTTTGTATGGCAGCTATATGATACAGTGGTCCGATCTAAACCAAACTTTTACAAATCGTGTATGGCTGTGTCAAATAAATAAATGTTGAATTGGGTTGCAGTAACTTGGAGAGACAAAAAAGTGGTCCGATCCGGAAAAAACTTTCACAAATCGTGTATAGCTATGTCGAATAAATAAAATGTTCAAGTCGGAGTTTGCAGAATAGCTTGGAGAACAAAAAGTTTCCATACACAGAGCTTGTTTTCATATCAGTCGTTTGTATGCAGGTGCCATGATTATAGTGATCCATCCGCATCAAACTTTCACAAATCGTGCCCAAGGCTATGTCAAAATGAATAAATGTTGAATTCGGTTGCAATAGGTTGGAAAACAAAAAAATTTTCACACAAAGACTTGTTTTTATATCGCTTGTTTGTATTGCAGGTATATGATATAGTAGGTCCCATCGGATCAAACTTTCACAAATCGTGCAGGGCTATGTCAAATAAATAAATGTTGAATTCGGTTGCAAAAAGTTGGGAAAGCAAAAAGAATTTTTCATACAGAGACTTGTTTTCATATCGGTCGTTTGTATGGCAGCTCTGTGATATAGTGGTCCGCTCCGGACCAACTTTCACAAATCAGTGTATGGCTGTGTCAAATTAATAAATGTTCTGGAATTCGGTTGCAATAAGTTGGAAAGCAAAAAAATTTTTCACACAAAGAACTTGTTTTCATATCGGTCGTTTGTACTGGCAACTGTATGATATGAGTGGTCCGATCGGACCAAACTTCCACAAATCGTGTATGGCTATGTCAGATGAATAAATGTACAAGTCGGTTTCAATAGATTGGAAAACAAGAAAGTTTCTCAAACAAAGACTTGTTTTCATATCGGTTGTTTGTATGACAGCTATATCATATAGTGATCCGATCCGAGATAAACTTTCACAAATCGTAAGTATTGTGCATTTATGTCAAATAAATAAATGTTCAAAGTCGGTTGCAATAGCTGGAGAACAAAAAGTTTTCCATACAAAGACTTGCTTTCATATCGGTCGTTTGTATTGCAGGTATATGATATAGTGGTCCCATCTGGATCAAACTTTCACAAATCATGCAAGGCTATGTCAAATAAATAAATGTTGAATTCGGTTGCAATAAGTTGGAAAACAAAAAAAAATTTTTCATACAAAGACTTGTTTTCATATCGGTCGTTTTTGTATTGCAGGTATGTATTATGTGTAGTTCCCATCCGGATCAAACTTTCACAAATCGTGCAGGAGAGCTATCTGAAATGAATAAAGGTTGAATTCGGTTGTAATAGATTGGAAAACAAGAAGTTTTCCATACAAAGAACTTGTTTTTTTTCATATCGGTCGTTTGTATGGCATGGCGTATATGATATAGGGGTCCGATCTGGATGCCAAACTTTCACAAATCGTGTATGGCTATGTCAGATGAATAAATGTTCAAGTCGGTTGCAATAGATTGGAAAACAAAAAAGTTTTCCAAACAAAGACTTGTTTTTATATCGCTTGTTTGTATGACAGCTATATCATATAGTGATCCGATCCGGAATAAACTTTCACAAATCGTGTATGGCTATGTCAAATAAATAAATGTTCAAGTCGGTTGCGATAGCTTGGAAAACAAAAAAATTTTTCATACAAAGACTTGTTTTTATATCGCTTGTTTGTATTGCAGGTATATGATATAGTGGTCCCATCCGGATCAAACTTTCACAAATCGTGCAGGGCTATGTCAAATAAATAAATGTTCAATTCGGTTGCAAAAAGTTGGAAAGCAAAAAATTTTTCATACAAAGACTTGTTTTCATATCGGTCGTTTGTATGGCAGCTCTGTGATATAGTGGTCCGCTCCAGACCAAACTTCCACAAATCGTGTATAGCTATGTCAAATAAATAAAGATTGAATTCGGTTGCAATAGATTGGAAAACAAAAAGTTTTCCATACAAAGACTTGTTTTCTAATCGGTCGTTTATGGCAGCTATATGATATAGGGGTCCGATCTGAACCAAACTTTCACAAATCGTGTATGGCTATGTCAGATGAATAAATGTTCAAGTCGGTTGCAATAGATTGGAAAACAAAAAAGTTTTCCAAACAATGACTTGTTTTTATATCACTTGTTTGTATGACAGCTATATCATATAGTGATCCGATCCGGAATAAACTTTCACAAATCTTGTATGGCTATGTCAAATAAATAAATGTTCAAGTCGGTTGCGATAGCTAGGAGAACAAAAAAGTTTTCCATGCAAAGACTTGCTTTCTTATCGGTCGTTTGTATGGCAGCTATATGATACAGTGGTCCGATCTAAACCAAACTTTTACAAATCGTGTATGGCTGTGTCAAATGAATAAATGTTGAATTGGGTTGCAATAACTTGGAGAACAAAAAAGTTTTCCAAACAAAGACTTGTTTTTATTTCGCTTGTTTGTATGACAGCTATATCATATAGTGATCCGATCCGGACAAAACTGTCACAAATCGTGTATGACTATGTCAAATGAATAAGCGTTCAAGTCGGTTGCGACACTTTGGAGAACAAAAAAGTTTTCCATACAAAGACTTGTTTTAATATCGGTCGTTTGTATGGCAGCTATATGATATAGTGGTCCGATCGGGACCAAACTTCAAAAAATCTTGTATGGCTGTGTCAAATAAATAAATTTTGAATTCGGTTGCAATAGCTTGGAAAACAAAAAAGTGTTCCATACAAAAACTTGTTTTCACATCGGTCGTTTGTATGGCAGCTATATCAGCTATATGATATAGTGGTCCGATCCGGAATAAACTTTCACAAATCGTGTATGGCTATGTCAAATAAATAAATTTTCAAGTCGGTTGCGATAGCTTGGAGAACAAAAAAGTTTTCCATACAAAGACTTGCTTTCATATCAGTCGTTTGTATGGCAGCTATATGATAAAGTGGTCCGATCTGAACCAAACTTTTACAATTCGTGTATGGCTATGTCAAATAAATAAATATTGAATTCTGTTGCGAAAGCTTGGAAAACAAAAAAATTTCCCATACAAAGACTTGTTTTCATATCGGTCGTTTGTAGGGCAGCTATATGATATAGTGGTCCGATCCGGAACAAACTTTAACAAATCCTGTATGGCTGTGTCAAATAAATAAATGTTGAATTGGGTTGCAATAACTTGGAGAACAAAAAAGTGGTCCGATCCGGAAAAAACTTTCACAAATCGTGTATGGCTATGTCGAATAAATAAATGTTCAAGTCGGTTGCGATAGCTTGGAGAACAAAAAAGTTTTCCATACAAAGACTTGTTTTCATATCGGTCGTTTGTATTGCAGGTATATGATATAGTGATCCCATCCGCATCAAACTTTCACAAATCGTGCAAGGCTATGTCAAATGAATAAATGTTGAATTCGGTTGCAATAAGTTGGAAAACAAAAAAATTTTTCATACAAAGACTTGTTTTTATATCGCTTGTTTGTATTGCAGGTATATGATATAGTGGTCCCATCCGGATCAAACTTTCACAAATCGTGCAGGGCTATGTCAAATAAATAAATGTTGAATTCGGTTGCAATAAGTTGGAAAGCAAAAAAATTTTTCATACAAAGACTTGTTTTCATATCGGTCGTTTGTATGGCAGCTATATGATATAGTGGTCCGATCCGCACCAAACTTCCACAAATCGTGTATGGCTATATCAGATGAATAAATGTTCAAGTCGGTTTCAATAGATTGGAAAACAAAAAAGTTTTCCATACAAAAACTTGTTTTCACATCGGTCGTTTGTATGGCAGCTATATCAGCTATATGATATAGTGGTCCGATCCGGAATAAACTTTCACAAATCGTGTATGGCTATGTCAAATAAATAAATGTTCAAGTCGGTTGCGATAGCTTGGAGAACAAAAAAGTTTTCCATACAAAGACTTGTTTTCATATCGGTCGTTTGTATTGCAGGTATATTATATAGTGGTCCCATCCGAATCAAACTTTCACAAATCGTGCAAGGCTATGTCAAATAAATAAATGTTGAATTCGGTTGCAATAAGTTGGAAACCAAAAAAAATTTTTCATACAAAGACTTGTTTTCATATCGGTCGTTTGTGTTACAGCTCTGTGATATAGTGGTCCGATCCGCACCAAACTTTTACAAATTGTGTAAGGCTAGGTCAAATGAATAAATGTTGAATTCGGTTGCAATACTTTGGAAAACAAAAAAGTTTTCCATACAAAGACTTGTTTTCATATCGGTCGTTTGTATGGCAGCTATATGTGATATAGGGGTCCGATCTAAACCAAACTTTCACAAATCGTGTATGGCTATTTCAGATGAATAAATGTTCAAGTCAGTTGCGATAGCTTGGAGAACAAAAAAGTTTTCCATACAAAGACTTGTTTTCATATCGGTCGTTTGTATTACAGCTCTGTGATATAGTGGTCCGCTCCAGACCAAACTTTCACAAATCGTGTATGGCTATGTCAAATAAATAAATGTTCAAGTGAGTTGCGATAGCTTGGAGAACAAAAAAGTTTTCCATACAAAGACTTGTTTTCATATCGGTCGTTTGTATTGCAGGTATATGATATAGTGGTCCCATCCGGATCAAACTTTCACGAATCGTGCAAGGCTATGTCAAATAAATAAATGTTGAATTCGGTTGCAATAAGTTGGAAAGCAAAAAAATTTTTCATACAAAGACTTGTTTTCATATCGGTCGTTTGTATGGCAGCTATATGATATAGTGGTCCGATCCGGACCAAACTTCCACAAATCGTGTATGGCTATGTCAGATGAATAAATGTTTAAGTCGGTTTCAATAGATTGGAAAACAAAAAAGTTTTCCAAACAAAGACTTGTTTTTATATCGGTTGTTTGTATGACAGCTATATCATATAGTGATCCGATCCGGAATAAACTTTCACAAATCGTGTATGGCTATGTCAAATAAATAAATGTTCAAGTCGGTTGCGATAGCTTGGAGAACAAAAAAAGTTTTCCATACAAAGACTTGTTTTCATATCGGTCGTTTGTAGGGCAGCTATATGATATAGTGGTCCGATCCGGAACAAACTTTAACAAATCCTGTATGGCTGTGTCAAATAAATAAATGTTGAATTGGGTTGCAATAACTTGGAGAACAAAAAAAGTGGTCCGATCCGGAAAAAACTTTCACAAATCGTGTATGGCTATGTCGAATAAATAAATGTTCAAGTCGGTTGCGATAGCTTGGAGAACAAAAAAGTTTTCCATACAAAGACTTGTTTTCATATCGGTCGTTTGTATTGCAGGTATATGATATAGTGATCCCATCCGCATCAAACTTTCACAAATCGTGCAAGGCTATGTCAAATGAATAAATGTTGAATTCGGTTGCAATAAGTTGGAAAACAAAAAAATTTTTCATACAAAGACTTGTTTTTATATCGCTTGTTTGTATTGCAGGTATATGATATAGTGGTCCCATCCGGATCAAACTTTCACAAATCGTGCAGGGCTATGTCAAATAAATAAATGTTGAATTCGGTTGCAATAAGTTGGAAAGCAAAAAAATTTTTCATACAAAGACTTGTTTTCATATCGGTCGTTTGTATGGCAGCTATATGATATAGTGGTCCGATCCGCACCAAACTTCCACAAATCGTGTATGGCTATATCAGATGAATAAATGTTCAAGTCGGTTTCAATAGATTGGAAAACAAAAAAGTTTTCCATACAAAAACTTGTTTTCACATCGGTCGTTTGTATGGCAGCTATATCAGCTATATGATATAGTGGTCCGATCCGGAATAAACTTTCACAAATCGTGTATGGCTATGTCAAATAAATAAATGTTCAAGTCGGTTGCGATAGCTTGGAGAACAAAAAAGTTTTCCATACAAAGACTTGTTTTCATATCGGTCGTTTGTATTGCAGGTATATTATATAGTGGTCCCATCCGAATCAAACTTTCACAAATCGTGCAAGGCTATGTCAAATAAATAAATGTTGAATTCGGTTGCAATAAGTTGGAAACCAAAAAAATTTTTCATACAAAGACTTGTTTTCATATCGGTCGTTTGTGTTACAGCTCTGTGATATAGTGGTCCGATCCGCACCAAACTTTTACAAATTGTGTAAGGCTAGGTCAAATGAATAAATGTTGAATTCGGTTGCAATACTTTGGAAAACAAAAAAGTTTTCCTTACAAAGACTTGTTTTCATATCGGTCGTTTGTATGGCAGCTATATGTGATATAGGGGTCCGATCTAAACCAAACTTTCACAAATCGTGTATGGCTATTTCAGATGAATAAATGTTCAAGTCAGTTGCGATAGCTTGGAGAACAAAAAAGTTTTCCATACAAAGACTTGTTTTCATATCGGTCGTTTGTATTACAGCTCTGTGATATAGTGGTCCGCTCCAGACCAAACTTTCACAAATCGTGTATGGCTATGTCAAATAAATAAATGTTGAATTGGGTTGCGATAGCTTGGAGAACAAAAAAGTTTTCCATACAAAGACTTGTTTTCATATCGGTCGTTTGTATTGCAGGTATATGATATAGTGGTCCCATCCGGATCAATTTTTCACGAATCGTGCAAGGCTATGTCAAATAAATAAATGTTGAATTCGGTTGCAATAAGTTGGAAAGCAAAAAAATTTTTCATACAAAGACTTGTTTTCATATCGGTCGTTTGTATGGCAGCTATATGATATAGTGGTCCGATCCGGACCAAACTTCCACAAATCGTGTATGGCTATGTCAGATGAATAAATGTTTAAGTCGGTTTCAATAGATTGGAAAACAAAAAAGTTTTCCAAACAAAGACTTGTTTTTATATCGGTTGTTTGTATGACAGCTATATCATATAGTGATCCGATCCGGAATAAACTTTCACAAATCGTGTATGGCTATGTCAAATAAATAAATGTTCAAGTCGGTTGCGATAGCTTGGAGAACAAAAAAGTTTTCCATACAAAGACTTGCTTTCATATCGGTCGTTTGTATTGCAGGTATATGATATAGTGGTCCCATCCGGATCAAACTTTCACAAATCATGCAAGGCTATGTCAAATAAATAAATGTTGAATTCGGTTGCAATAAGTTGGAAAACAAAAAAATTTTTCATACAAAGACTTGTTTTTATATGGGTCGTTTCTATTGCAGGTATATGATATAGTGGTCCCATCCGGATCAAACTTTTACAAATCGTGCAGGGCTATCTGAAATGAATAAAGATTGAATTCGGTTGTAATAGATTGGAAAACAAAAAAGTTTTCCATACAAAGACTTGTTTTCATATCGGTCGTTTGTATGGCAGCTATATGATATAGGGGTCCGATCTGAACCAAACTTTCACAAATCGTGTATGGCTATGTCAGGTGAATAAATGTTCAAGTCGGTTGCAATAGATTGGAAAACAAAAAAGTTTTCCATACAAAGACTTGTTCTCATATCGGTCGTTTGTATTACAGTTCTGTGATATAGTGGTCCGATCCGGACTAAACTTTTACAAATTTTGTATGGCTATGTCAATTCGTTTGCAATAGCTTGGAAAAGAAAAAAGTTTTCCATACAAAGACTTGTTTTCATATCGGTCGTTTGTATGACACCTATACGATATAGTGGTCCGATCCGGACGAAACTTTCACAAATCGTGTATGGCTATGTCAAATAAATAAATGTTCAAGTCAGTTGCGATAGCTTGGAGAACAAAAAAGGTTTCCATACAAAGACTTGTTTTCATATCGTTCGTTTGTATTACAGCTCTGTGATATAGTAGTCCGCTCCGGACCAAACTGTTACAAATCGTGTATGGCTATGTCAAATAAATAAATGTTCAAGTCAGTTGCGATAGCTTGGAGAACAAAAAAGTTTTCCAAACAAGAACTTGTTTTCGTATCGCTTGTTTGTATGGCAGCTATATCATATAGTAGTCCGATCCTGACCACACTTTCACAAATCGTGTATGGCTATGTTATATAAATAAATTTTGAATTCAGTTGCAATAATTGGAAAGCAAAAAAGTTTCCCATACAAAGACTTGTTTTCATATCGGTCTTTGTATGACAGCTCTGTGATATAGTAGTCCGATCCGGACCAAACTTTCACAAATCATGTATGGCTATGCAAATGAATAAATGTTGAATTCGGTTGCGATAGCTTGAAAAACAAAAAAATTCCCATACAAAGACTTGTTTTTGTATCGGTGGTTTGTATGGCAGCTATATGATATAGTGGTCCGATCCGGACCAAAGTTTTACAAATTGTGTATGGCTATGTCAAATGAATAAATGTTTAAGTCGGTTGCGGTGGCTTGGAGAACAAAAAAGTTTTCCATACAAAGACTTGAAATCAGATTGAACGTTTGTATGGCAGCTATATGATATAGTGGTCCGATCCGACCGATTTTTAAACTTGTTCTGCGTGCAACAAAAATAATGATCTGATAAAAATTTCAAAACTTTAGCTTTAAAACTACTGTCGACTCGGCTGTTGATGGTGATCAAGAATATATAGTAAAATTGGTTGTAACATTTTTTTTTGTGTCGAATAAATGTCCCGTCAGCTGACTAAGGACAACGCTGAGAAGAATTTTTTAACAAAGGTTTTTATTGAACTTCTTTATTCGGATATCAGCTTAAGACTAAAAATCAAATGTACATTGGGTTGAGGAGAAGCCTCGGTATATTAACAATATTTGTATTTCGGTAGAGCCTTGCTCTTGGATTCTTAAGATTCTTAATATTAGGAAAAGATTCAAAGAGAGCAGTTAAATCTGCTTAGGTCAGGATTTAGGATGTTTACAAGAACGGCTAAGTGCGACCGCGAAAGAATTCTTTATTGGAAACGGATGCTGAGCAGCTGCGATACATTATGGAAATCGCTTAAGTGCATAACTGTTTATAGTTCTATGAAATAATTGAAGTGGCCGGTTTCGACCACCCAAATACGTCACTCCCCTTCCCTTAAAGAGAAGCCCATACTTGGGCTGGGATTTATGGATATAGAATGGGAATTGGAGTTTCTTCTATTTCTATTTGTTGTGGATGGTTTTGATTTTGATTTCTTCTTATTTTAAGTTTTGCATACAGCATCATGAATGGGTTAAATGTTACATATTTTGTATAGACTTTACTAGGTAAATTATTAAAACAATTACAATTACATAAAGTGTCGCATTATTTTCTGAAATTAACTTTAGAACATCTTTGTTTTATCAACTTTATCTTAGTTACAGTCAATGTTAGGTCAATTTCTAGACTTAATAAATTTTGTGAAATAGTAGTTTCAGTTAGCTTCCATGTAAGTATTACATTAGGTTCGACATATTGGATAATTTCCTTTTTGTTGTCTTGATTATAAATTTTATTATTGTTTTCAAAATATGATTGTTTCTCTGAATAGTCCAATTGAAATCCATTATGGTCGGGATAGGGAAGTACTTTAATTGTGTTAACAAGAGTATGGTTAATAGAAATGTGTTAGATAAGCAATAATGTTATCAGGTACCAGGTGCCTGTGAAATTGAGAGTTGATTATTTTTCTTTTGATTTTTGAATTGTGTTTTGTAGTAGTGCGTAACTCTATTTCTATTAGTGATTTTGTAATGGTCAGGGTCTGTCTGTTCTACATTTTTGGTTGGTTTAAATGGGTTTTCTAATTTGCCTTTCTGTAGTGGATCTTTTCTGTAATTAGTGTCAATATTAAATTCCTGTCGGTCTTCATTAATTTTATCTATTTTGTTCTCTTTAATTTTTTGAGTGTCTAATATTGGATGCCCAGCGTATAAGAAGATTTTAGCAGGTGTCTGTCCAGTAGTGTCATGTTTAATTTTATGGTTGTATGTGTAAAGGATTGTTTCTATCTTGCTTAATTTTACTTCTTCATCATCAGATGATTTGATTATACGAATTTTTTTGTTTATTGTTTTGTGCAATCTTTCGACGTCTGCCACACCGTTTTTTGCTGTATTGAGCTGTAATTCGATTTCTTCTTCTTCAAGCCATTGCTTTAAAGCTAAACTGGAGAAAGCTCCGTCTCTGTCTGCCTTAAGTAATTTGGGCTTACCTAATTGATTGAAAGTACGCATTAATGCGTTTCTGCATTCTATCCAGTCCTTAGTTTTAATTTGCTCAAGTGTAGCGAATTTAGAATAAAAATCAATGCAACTAATGTAATGTTTTCCCTCAGATAAATAAATATCTACCACAAATTTTTCTCGGCAATGATCCGGTTTAGGCGTGATTTTTAAAGGCATTTTGGTGTTTCTATGTTCTGTTTTGGCTAAATTGCATATGTTGCATTCGTTTATTATATTCTAAATTAGTAGTTGGCTATTTGAAAAGAAATGATTTTTCTTTAAATAATTTTGTCATTTTCTGTATACCAGGGTGTAAAAGTTTTTCATGTGATTGAAGTATGATTTCTTTGAATTCGGCGTATGAACCAACGTTCTTTAATAGGAAAAGACTGCGAATTACTTTTGTGTAGGTGGTATTAATAATTTCTATGTGTGCCCTTTGAATAATTTCAAAATCTACATCGTTCTCAATATAAATGGTAATGTTTCTATGGATGAAGTGATCGAGTAAAATTTGTTTTGCCTTTTCGAGTGTCATTACATCATATTGAATTGTGGTAATGGAGTTACCAAATATTGTTGAATGCTCCATTTTATTTTTATCAGATTTAATAAAGATTATTTGTTTTTTGAAATAATTTATTGGTTTTTCTGTTAAATGAATAAGGTTGCTATTGTCTTCTTCTGCACTATGTTGAGTAACTTCACTATGGTGATTTTCTTCAATTTTAATTCTTTATAATGCATCGGCGACTGAATTTGCCTTCCCTTTAATATAATCGATTTTAAATTGGTATTCGCTTAATCTGACTCTCCATCTTTCTAACTTAGCATTCGGTTCCTTTAAGTTATGAAGCCATCTAAGAGGTTGATGGTCACTAGCAATGAGAAATTGTCGCCCTAGTAAATAATGTCGAAAAGTTTTAGTGGCCCAAACTATGGCGAGTAATTCTTTTTCGATAGCACTGTAATTTAATTCGTGATCGTTAAGTGTTCTACTAATAAAAGATATAGGATGACCGTTTTGAGAAAGTACAGCCCCGAGGGCCAAGTTACTTGCGTCTGTGGTTAAAACAAATTTCTTTTCAAAATCAGGTAATTGTAAAATTGGGTCTCGAATTATCAAAGCCTTAAGTTTTTCGAATGCCTCTATATACTCAAGTTTTTGCGTATCTATCTTTGCTCCTTTTTTTAAGCAGCTGGTCATGGGTTTGGCTATGTCTGCGTAATTTGGAATAAATTTGCGATAATAACCTGTTAAACCGAGGAAAGCTCTAATCTCTTTTACTTTTGTCGGAATTGGGTATGAAACTATGGCTTTAACTTTAATAGGATTTGGTTTAATACCACCAGGAGTTACTATGTGACCAAGAAAGTTAGCTTCTTTTTTTAAGAACTCATATTTGTCTAGTTGCAATTTTAAATTTGCTTCTGCAAGCTTTGAAAAAACTAATTGTATTGAATTCAAATGTTCTGTAAGGGATGTTGAAAAAATTATAATATCATCCAGATACACCAAACAATGTTTGTTAAGCAATGGTCGAAGGATATTATTCATGCACCTTTGAAAAGTAGCGGGTGCATTCCTAAGGCCAAATGGTATTCGAAGATATTCGTAATGACCGCTTTTGGTGGAGAATGCAGTTTTAGGAATTGATTCCTCGTCCATTTCTATTTGGTGAAATCCTTTTGCCAGATCGATTGCTGTAAAATATTGGCATTTACCCAGTTTGCCAAGTATTTCGTCCATATTTGGAATTGGATATCTGTCAGGTATGGTTATTTCATTTAGCTTTCTATAATCAATTACTACCCTGTACTTCATTATGCCAAAAGCATCCGGTTTTTTTGGTACAACCCAAGTAGGACTATTGTATGGTGAATTACTTTCCCTAATTAATCCCTGATTTAGCAATTCCTGTACTTGGTTTTCTACTTCAATTTCATGTGTTTGCGCAAGTGGGTATTGTTTTGAATAAATTGGGGAGTTATGTGTTGTATTTAGTACGTGTTTAATGGTTTTTGTAAATGTTAATTTGTCTCCTTCCTTATATTCAAGATTTCTAAATTTATTTAATTAGACTTTTAACTTTAAAGTTTCCTCCTGATTTAGGTGATCTAATCGAAACTGTGAAAAATCTAATTTTTTTATTGATTCTTTTATTGATTCCTGATCTGAGTTTGCAATTGGTTCTGGTGTCCTTTGGATATAAAAATTTTGGTTTCCTTCCGAAGTAATTAATTCTGAAGTAATTAATTTGTATGTTTGATCAAAAAGGGTAACTGTATTATTTTTGTAATTAATAACTGATTGTGCATTTTTTAAGAATTTTCTGCCAATTGGCATATCGTAATTATTAAAAAATCTGTGCACATAAAATGGTTCGGTTTTTTTGAAAATACTATTTCTGGGTCACATAATCAAGTCGTTCAAGATAATAGGGCCATTTGATATTAAAACTATTTTGAATGGGAAGACAAAATATATTCTCATTAATCATATTAATTGTGGATCCTGTGTCTAGAAGGCATTTGTATGTGGAACCTTTGTATACTATTTTTATGTATTCGAGTTGTCCGGGGCAATTTTCGTTTAGTTCAGAATTATATAGATTTTTTCCGTTATTAATTTATACGGGTTGGACCTGTTCTTGCCCTTCATTAATGTACCCATGATTATGATATGGATTGTATTGATTTTGGTCATAGTACTGTTGCTCGTAATAATTTGGTTGGACTTGTTCGAATTCATGCGCGTCTTGGAATCTCATTTCGTCAATAGACATTTTAGTTTGTTCACTGTATGATGGTCTTAGTCGTTTAGTAATGGGGAAGTTAGAATTTTTAGATGTAGAGGGTTGTTGTAGTTGACGGTATGTATTTCCTCTAAAATGTGTTGTTTGGGGATTTTGGATTTTGTTGGGATGTTGTTGGAAAGGATTTTTTTGAATAATGGGTTGTGTGTTTATGTATTGGTTGGGTCTGAAATAATTAGGTGCGTGCCACATAGGTGGGTTAGTCATCTGCTGTGTATAGCTAGGTCTAAAGGGTTGCACGTATTGATTAAAATTAGGTTGGAAGGGTTCGGAATATTGTGGGTAACTTGGGCGATATTGAGTTTGAACATTTGCATTGAATTTATGTGCTTTCGAATTCTGATTCGAATTTGAGTTTTTACGGTATTCTGTGTTTTTATTAAATTCAAAGTTAATGTGTTCTTCATAAATTCCCTCATTTTGTGCAATGGTAATTAAGGATCTTAAGTCTGTAATATCGTGGTGAGCTAAAATAGTGAATAATTGTGTTGGTAATTTCCTTATCAGTAACTTAATAGAGTCCCTAATAGCCTGAATATAAATAAGGAAATCAGGTTGGTTACCTTCTAGGTGTAATTTCGGAATTAATAATTGCCGTCGTCTTTCCGCTTCTTCGCAGAATGCTCTTAGGTTTCCTCTGTATGGTGTTTCCCTGAAGTTCTCCAGAAGTTTGTAGTTTGGTGTTTGAGTTTTAAATTCCGCGATGAGTCTTGCTTTGAGGGTAGGCCAATCTTCGATGTTCGGAAGTCCCAAAGATCGTGTAACCTGTCCGTCCAAGTTCCTTTCGATCGCTCCCAGTAGAATCCTCTGTTGTCGAACATCATTCGTTTGGTAGAGCGAAATTACGTAATCTACTCTGCTGACGAAGGTGTGAAGGGTTTCTGGATCACCCTTGAATGGCATAATATCTTTAAGTTGCCAACGTGCTTCGGCAAGGTTGTTGTCGCTCAGCGCAACGATTTGGGGTGCAGCATTTTTGAAAATGTTGTGTTTTTTATTTTTTTGTTTTTAATTTTTTTTTTGTTTTGTTTTGGATGTAATGTTATTTTTTTTTGTTTTGTTTTGTTTTCTAGTTTCACTTACACTTTTTATACCCTTGAAAAAGGGTATTATAATTTTGTCCAGAAATGTGTAACGCATTAAAGGAAGCATCTCCGACCCCACAAAGTATATATATTCTTGATCAGCATCAACAGCCGAGTCGATATAGCCATGTCCGTCTGTCCGTCTGTCTGTCCGTCTGTCCGTCTGTTTCTATGCAAAAAAAAAACAGTAGTTTTAAAGCTAGCGTTTTGAAATTTTTACCACATTATTATTTTTGTTGCACGCAGATCAAGTTTAAGAATCGGTCGGATCGGACCACTATATCATATAGCTGCCATACAAACGACCGATATGAAAACAAGTCTTTGTATGGGAAACTTTTTTGTTTTCAAGGGTATACCATCTTCGGCAAGCCGAAGATAACTTTTCTCACTTGTTTTACTGTAAATTTTAAATTTTTGTTTTGTGTTATTATGTTGCTTTAATTTTATTTAAGTATAAAAGTTTTTTTTGTTTTTAACTTCACTTTCTTATAATTTTATAAGTTGGTTTTAAAACTTAGTTGCCTTTGGACTTAATGTTTTTGTTTCGTATTTCTCTTCCACTTTTATTTGAATAACCGAATTGGAATTATAATCCAAGTTGAAGAGTTTTCACGAATTTATTTTGGGAAATGTTTCGAGCACTGGATTATAAAATTTAACTTATTTTCCACTCGAAGGTTCTTTTTTCGGATACTTGTTGTATCCTACCGACTGCGCCAGTAAAATTGTTTGTGTTTTCGAGTCGAATAAATGATCCGTATTTGAACTAAGATCAACGCCGAAATAAATAAAAACTCCGATTGAACCGCTTTGTGTTTTTATTGATTGAATGTCGGCTTAAGACTAAAAATCAAATGTACATTGGGTTGAGGAGAAGCCTCGGTATTTTAACAATATTTGTATTTCGGGAGACCCTTGCTCTTGGATTCTTAAGATTAGGAAAATATTCAAAGAGAGCAGTCAAATCTGCTTGGGTCAGGAAGAAGTTTGTAGTTTTGTGTTTGAGTTTTAAATTCCGCGATGAGTCTTGCTTTGAGGGCCAATCTTCGATGTTCGGAAGTCCGAAAGATCGTGTAACCTGTCCGTCCAAGTTCCTTTCGATCGCTCCCAGTAGAATCCTCTGTTGTCGAACATCATTCGTTTGGTAGAGCGAAATTACGTAATCTACTCTGCTGACGAAGGTGTGAAGGGTTTCTGGATCACCCTTGAAAATTTTGTGTTTTTTATTTTTTTGTTTTTAATTTTTTATACCCTTGAAAAGGGTATTATAATTTTGTCCAGAAATGTGTAACGCATTAAAGGAAGCATCTCCGACCCCACAAAGTATATATATTCTTGATCAGCATTAACAGCCGAGTCGATATAGACAGTAGTTTTAAAGCTAAAGTTTTGAAATTTTTACAAAATCATTTTTTTTGTTGCACGCAGAACAAGTTTAAAAATCGGTCGGATCGGACCACTATATCATATAGCTGCCATACAAACGTTCAATCAGATTTCAAGTCTTTGTATGGAAATCTTTTTTTTTCTAAGCTATTGGAACCGAATTCAACATTTATTCATTTGACATAGCCATACACGATTTATAAAAGTCCGGATCCGGTTCGGATCGGACCACTATATCATATAGCTGCCATACAAACGACCGATATGAAAACAAGTCTTTGTATGGAATTTTTTTTTGTTTTCCAACTTATTGCAACTGAATTCAACATTTATTCATTTGACATAGCCATACACGATTTGTGAAAGGTTGGTCCGGATCGGACTACTATATCACAGAGCTGTCATACAAACGACCGATATGAAAACAAGTCTTTGTATGGAAATCTTTTTTGTTCTCCAAGCTATTGCAACCGAATTCAACATTTATTTATTTGACATAGCCATACACGATTTGTGAAAGTTAGGTCCGGATCGGACTACTATATCACAGAGCTACCATACAAACGACCGATATGAAAACAAGTCTTTGTATAGAAATCTTTTTTGTTTTCCAAGCTATCGCAACCGAATTCAACATTTATTTATTTGACATAGCCATACACGATTTGTGAAAGTTAGGTCCGGATCGGACTACTATATCACAGAGCTGTCATACAAACGACCGATATGAAAAGAAGTCTTTGTATGGAAATCTTTTTTGTTCTCCAAGCTATTGCAACCGAATTCAATATTTATTCATTTGACATAGCCATACACGATTTGTGAAAGTCCGGATCCGGTTTGGATCGGACCACTATATCAAATAGCTGCCATACAAACGACCGATATGAAAACAAGTCTTTGTATGGAAATCTTTTTTGTTTTCCAACTATTGCAACTGAATTCAATATTTATTTATTTGAAACAGCCATACACGATTTGTGAAAGTTTGGTCCGGATCGGACCACTATATCACATAGCTACCATATAAACGACCGATATGAAAACAAGTCTTTGTATGGAAATCTTTTCTGTTTTCCAAGCTATTGCAACCTAATTCAACATTTATTCATTTTACAAAGCCATACATGATATGTGAAAGTTTGGTCCGGATCGGACTACTATATCACAGAGCTGTCATACAAACGACCGATATGAAAACAAGTTTTTGTATGGAAATCTTTTTTTTTCTAAGCTATTGGAACCGAATTCAACATTTATTCATTTGACATAGCCATACACGATTTATAAAAGTCCGGATCCGGTTCGGATCGGACCACTATATCATATAGCTGCCATACAAACGACCGATATGAAAACAAGTCTTTGTATGGAATTTTTTTTTGTTTTCCAACTTATTGCAACTGAATTCAACATTTATTCATTTGACATAGCCATACACGATTTGTGAAAGGTTGGTCCGGATCGGACTACTATATCACAGAGCTGTCATACAAACGACCGATATGAAAACAAGTCTTTGTATGGAAATGTTTTTTGTTCTCCAAGCTATTGCAACCGAATTCAACATTTATTTATTTGACATAGCCATACACGATTTGTGAAAGTTAGGTCCGCATCGGACTACTATATCACAGAGCTACCATACAAACGACCGATATGAAAACAAGTCTTTGTATAGAAATCTTTTTTGTTTTCCAAGCTATCGCAACCGAATTCAACATTTATTTATTTGACATAGCCATACACGATTTGTGAAAGTTAGGTCCGGATCGGACTACTATATCACAGAGCTGTCATACAAACGACCGATATGAAAAGAAGTCTTTGTATGGAAATCTTTTTTGTTCTCCAAGCTATTGCAACCGAATTCAATATTTATTCATTTGACATATCCATACACGATTTGTGAAAGTCCGGATCCGGTTTGGATCGGACCACTATATCAAATAGCTGCCATACAAACGACCGATATGAAAACAAGTCTTTGTATGGAAATCTTTTTTGTTTTCCAACTATTGCAACTGAATTCAATATTTATTTAATTAAAAACAGCCATACACGATTTGTGAAAGTTTGGTCCGGATCGGACCACTATGTCACATAGCTACCATACAAACGACCGATATGAAAACAAGTCTTTGTATGGAAATCTTTTTTGTTTTCCAACTATTGCAACTGAATTCAATATTTATTTATTTGAAACAGCCATACACGATTTGTGAAAGTTTGGTCCGGATCGGACCACTATATCACATAGCTACCATATAAACGACCGATATGAAAACAAGTCTTTGTATGGAAATCTTTTCTGTTTTCCAAGCTATTGCAACTCTATTCAACATTTATTCATTTTACAAAGCCATACACGATATGTGAAAGTTTGGTCCGGATCGGACCACTATATCATATAGCTGCCATACAAACGACTGATATGAAAACAAGTCTTTGTATGGGAATTTTTTTTTGTTCTCCTAGCTATCGAAACCGACTTGAACATTAATTCATTTGACATAGCCATACACGATTTGTGAAAGTTTGGTCCGGATCGGACTACTATATCACAGAGCTGTCATACAAACGACCGATATGAAAACAAGTCTTTGTATGGAAATCTTTTTTGTTTTCCAAGCTATTGCAACCGAATTCAACATTTATTCATTTGACATAGCCATACACGATTTGTGAAAGTCCGGATCCGGTTTGGATCGGACCACTATATCATATAGCTGCCATACAAACGACCGATATGAAAACAAGTCTTTGTATAGAATTTTTTTTTGTTTTCCAACTTATTGCAACCGAATTCAACATTTATTCATTTGACATAGCCATACACGATTTGTGAAAGTTTGGTCCGGATCGGACTACTATATCATATAGCTGCCATACAAACGACCGATATGAAAACAAGTCTTTGTATGGAAATATTTTTTGTTCTCCAAGGTATTGCAACCGAATTCAAATTTATTCATTTGACACAGCCATACACGATTTGTGAAAGTTTGGTCCGGATCGGACCACTATATCATATAGCTGCCATACAAACGACAGATATGAAAACAAGTCTTTGTATGGGAATTTTTTTTTGTTCTCCTAGCTATCGAAACCGACTTGAACATTAATTCATTTGACGTAGCCATACACGATTTGAGAAAGTTTGGTCCGGATCGGACTACTATATCACAGAGCTGTCATACAAACGACCGATATGAAAACAAGTCTTTGTATGGAAATCGTTTTTGTTTTCCAAGCTATTGCAACCGAATTCAACATTTATTCATTTGACATAGCCATACACGATTTGTGAAAGTCCGGATCCGGTTTGGATCGGACCACTATATCATATAGCTGCCATACAAACGACCGATATGAAAACAAGTCTTTGTATAGAATTTTTTTTTGTTTTCCAACTTATTGCAACCGAATTCAACATTTATTCATTTGACATAGCCATACACGATTTGTGAAAGTTTGGTCCGGATCGGACCACTATATCATATAGCTGCCATACAAACGACCGATATGAAAACAAGTCTTTGTATGGAAATCTTTTTTGTTTTCCAACTATTGCAACTGAATTCAATATTTATTTAAATGAAACAGCCATACACGATTTGTGAAAGGTTGGTCCGGATCGGACCACTATATCACATAGCTACCATACAAACGACCGATATGAAAACAAGTCTTTGTATAGAAATCTTTTTTGTTTTTCAAGCTATCGCCACCGAATTCAACATTTATTCATTTGACATAGCCATACACGATTTGTGAAAGTTAGGTCCGGATCGGACTACTATATCACAGAGCTCTCATACAAACGACCGATATGAAAAGAAGTCTTTGTATGGAAATCTTTTTGTTCTCCAAGCTATTGCAACCGAAATCAATATTTATTCATTTGACATAGCCATACACGATTTGCGAAAGTCCGGATCCGGTTTGGATCGGACCACTATATCATATAGCTGCCATACAAACGACCGATATGAAAAGAAGTCTTTGTATGGAAATCTTCTTTGTTTTCCAACTATTGCAACTGAATTCAATATTTATTTAATTGAAACAGCCATACACGATTTGTGAAAGTTTGGTCCGGATCGGACCACTATATCACATAGCTACCATACAAACGACCGATATGAAAACAAGTCTTTGCATGAAAATCTTTTTTGTTTTCCAACTATTGCAACTGAATTCAATATTTATTTATTTGAAACAGCCATACACGATTTGTGAAAGTTTGGTCCGGATCGGACCACTATATCACATAGCTACCATACAAACGACCGATATGAAAAGAAGTCTTTGTATGGAAATCTTCTTTGTTTTCCAACTATTGCAACTGAATTCAATATTTATTTAATTGAAACAGCCATACACGATTTGTGAAAGTTTGGTCCGGATCGGACCACTATATCATATAGCTGCCATACAAACGACCGATATGAAAAGAAGTCTTTGTATGGAAATCTTTTTTGTTCTCCAAGCTATTGCAACCGAAATCAATATTTATTCATTTGACATAGCCATACACGATTTGTGAAAGTCCGGATCCGGTTTGGATCGGACCACTATATCATATAGCTGCCATACAAACGCCCGATATGAAAAGAAGTCTTTGTATGGAAATCTTCTTTGTTTTCCAACTATTGCAACTGAATTCAATATTTATTTAATTGAAACAGCCATACACGATTTGTGAAAGTTTGGTCCGGATCGGACCACTATATCATATAGCTGCCATACAAACGACCGATATGAAAACAAGTCTTTGTATGGAAATCTTTTCTGTTTTCCAAGCTAACGCAACCGAGTTCACCATGAAAGTTTGGTCCGGATCGGACTACTATA
Organism: Drosophila merina; assembly: GCA_035047645.1. Taxonomy (NCBI): domain Eukaryota; kingdom Metazoa; phylum Arthropoda; class Insecta; order Diptera; family Drosophilidae; genus Drosophila; species Drosophila merina. Next base: position 177,571 of record JAWNPH010000014.1, on the reverse strand, counting down.
TCACAGAGCTGTCATACAAACGACCGATATGAAAACAAGTCTTTGTATGGAAATCTTTTTTTTTTTCTAAGCTATTGGAACCGAATCAAACATTTATTCATTTGACATAGCCATACACGATTTATAAAAGTCCGGATCCGGTTCGGATCGGACCACTTTATCATATAGCTGCCATACAAACGACCGATATGAAAACAAGTCTTTGTATGGAATTTTTTTTTGTTTTCCAACTTATTGCAACCGAATTCAACATTTATTCGTTTGACATAGCAACACACGATTTGTGAAAGTTTGGTCCGGATCGGACCACTATATCATATAGCTGCCATACAAACCACCGATACAAAAACAAGTCTTTGTATGGGAATTTTTTTGTTTTCCAAGTTATTGCAACTGAATTAAACATTTATTCATTTGAAATAGCCAGACACAAGTTGTTAAAGTTTCGTCCGGATCAGACCCCTATATCACAGAGCTATCATACAAACGGCCGATATCAAAAACAAGTCTTTGTATGGGAAACTCTTTTGTTTTCCAACTATTGCAACTGAATTCAATATTTATTTATTTGAAATAGCCATACACGATTTGTGAAAGTTTGGTCCGGATCGGACTACTATATCACATAGGTACCATACAAACGACCGATATGAAAACAAGTCTTTTTTATGGGAAACTTTTTTGCTTTCCAATTATTGCAACTGAATTCAAATTTTATTTAATTAACATAGCCATACACGATTTGTGAATGTGTGGTCCGGATCGGACTACTATATGATATAGCTGCTATACAAAAGACCGATATGAAAACAAGTCTTTGTATGGAAATCTTTTTTGTTTTCCAACTATTGCAACTGAATTCAATATTTATTTATTTGAAACAGCCATACACGATTTGTGAAGGTTTGGTCCGGATCGGACCACTATATCACATTGCTACCATACAAACGACCGATATGAAAACAAGTCTTTGTATGGAAATCTTTTTTGTTTTCCAAGCTATCGCAATCCAATTCAACATATATTCTTTTGACATAGCCATACACGATTTGTGAGAGTTTGGTCCGGATCGGACCGCTATATCATATAGCTGTCATACAAACGACCGATATGAAAACAAGTCTTTGTATGGAAATCTTTTTTGTTTTTCAAGCTATTGCAACCGAATTCAACATTTATTCATTTGACATAGCCATACACGATTTATGAAAGTCCGGATCCGGTTCGGATCGGACCACTATATCATATAGCTGCCATACAAACGACCGATATGAAAACAAGTCTTTGTATGGAATTTTTTTTTGTTTTCCAACTTATTGCAACCGAATTCAACATTTATTCATTTGACATAGCCATACACGATTTGTGAAAGTTTGGTCCGGATCGGACCACTATATCATATATATATTATATGGAATTTTTTTTTGTTTTCCAACTTATTGCAACAGAATAAAACATTTATTCATTTGACATAGATATAGACGATTTGTAAAAGTTTGGTCCGGATCGGACTACTATATCACATAGGTACCATACAAACGACCGATATGAAAACAAGTCTTTGTATGGGAAACTTTTTTGCTTTCCAATTTTTGCAACTGAATTCAAATTTTATTTAATTAACATAGCCATACACGATTTGTGAATGTGTGGTCCGGATCGGACTACTATATGATATAGCTGCCATACAAACGACCGATATGAAAACAAGTCTTTGTATGGAAATCTTTTTGTTTTCCAACTATTGCAACTGAATTCAATATTTATTTATTTGAAAAAGCCATACACGATTTGTGAAAGTTTGGTCCGGATCGGACCACTATATCACATTGCTACCATACAAACGACCGATATGAAAACAAGTCTTTGTATGGAAATCTATTTTGTTTTCCAAGCTATCGCAATCCAATTCAACATATATTCTTTTGACATAGCCATACCCGATTTGTGAAAGTTTGGTCCGGATCGGACTACTATATCACAGAGCTGTCATACAAACGACCGATATGAAAACAAGTCTTTGTATGGAAATATTTTTTGTTTTTCAAGCTATTGCAACCGAATTCAATATTTATTCATTTGACATAGCCATACACGATTTATGAAAGTCCGGATCCGGTTCGGATCGGACCACTATATCATATAGCTGCCATACAAACGACCGATATGAAAACAAGTCTTTGTATGGAATTTTTTTTTGTTTTCCAATTTATTGCAACCGAATTCAACATTTATTCATTTGACATAGCCATACACGATTTGTGAAAGTTTGGTCCGGATCGGACCACTATATCATATATATATTATATGGAATTTTTTTTTGTTTTCCAACTTATTGCAACAGAATAAAACATTTATTCATTTGACATAGATATAGACGATTTGTAAAAGTTTGGTCCGGATCGGACCACTATATCATATAGCTGCCATACAAACCACCGATACAAAAACAAGTCTTTGTATGGGAATTTTTTTGTTCTCCAAGCTATTGCAACCGAATTAAACATTTATTCATTTGACATAGCCAGACACAAGTTGTTAAAGTTTGGTCCGGATCAGACCCCATATCACAGAGCTGTCATACAAACGGCCGATATGAAAAACAAGTCTTTGTATGGAAATCTTTTTTGTTTTCCAACTATTGCAACTGAATTCAATATTTATTTATTTAAAACACCCATACACGATTTGTGAAAGTCCGGATCCGGTTCGTATCGGACCACTATATCATATAGCTGCCATACAAACGACCGATATGAAAACAAGTCTTTGTATGGAATTTTTTTTTGTTTTCCAATTTTTTGCAACAGAATACAAGATTTATTCATTTGACATAGTAATACACGATTTGTGAAAGTTTGGTCTGGATCGGACCACTATATCATATAGCTGCCATACAAACGATCGATATGAACACAAGTTGTATGGAATTTTTTTTTGTTTTCCAACTTATTGCAACCGAATTCAACATTTATTCATTTGACATAGCCATACACGATTTGTGAAAGTTTGGTCCGGATCGGAACACTATATCATTTATCTGCTATACAAACGACCGATATGAAAACAAATCTTTGTATGGAATTTTTTGTTCTCCTAGCTATCGCAACCGACTTGAAAATTTATTCATTTGACATAGCCATACACGATTTGTGAAAGTTTGGTCCGGATCGGACTACTATATCACAGAGCTCTCATACAAACGACCGATATGAAAACAAGTCTTTGTATGGAAATCTTTTTTGTTCTCCAAGCTATTGCAACCGAATTCAACATTTATTCATTTGACATAGCCATACATGAATTGTGAAAGTTTGGTCCGGATCGGACTTCTATATCACAGAGCTGTCATACAAACGACCGATATGAAAACAAGTCTTTGTATGGAAATCTTTTTTTTTTTCTAAGCTATTGGAACCGAATTCAACATTTATTCATTTGACATAGCCATACACGATTTACGAAAGTCCGGATCCGGTTCGGATCGGACCACTATATCATATAGCTGCCATACAAACGACCGATATGAAAACAAGTCTTTGTATGGAAATATTTTTGTTTTTCAAGCTATTGCAACCGAATTCAACATTTATTCATTTGACATAGCCATACACGATTTATGAAAGTCCGGATCCGGTTCGGATCGGACCACTATATCATATAGCTGCCATACAAACGACCGATATGAAAACAAGTCTTTGTATGGAATTTTTTTGTTTTCCAACTTATTGCAACCGAATTCAACATTTATTCATTTGACATAGCCATACACGATTTGTGAAAGTTTGGTCCAGATCGGACCACTATATCATATATATATTATATGGAATTTTTTTTTGTTTTCCAACTTATTGCAACAGAATAAAACATTTATTCATTTGACATAGATATAAACGATTTGTAAAAGTTTGGTCCGGATCGGACCACTATATCATATAGCTGCCATACAAACCACCGATACAAAAACAAGTCTTTGTATGGGAATTTTTTTGTTCTCCAAGCTATTGCAACCGAATTAAACATTTATTCATTTGACATAGCCAGACACAAGTTGTTAAAGTTTGGTCCGGATCAGACCCCATATCACCGAGCTGTCATACAAACGGCCGATATGAAAAACAAGTCTTTGTATGGAAATCTTTTTTGTTTTCCCACTATTGCAACTGAATTCAATATTTATTTATTTAAAACACCCATACACGATTTGTGAAAGTCCGGATCCGGTTCGGATCGGACCACTATATCATATAGCTGCCATACAAACGACCGATATGAAAACAAGTCTTTGTATGGAATTTTTTTTTTGTTTTCCAACTTTTTGCAACAGAATACAACATTTATTCATTTGACATAGTAATACACGATTTGTGAAAGTTTGGTCTGGATCGGACCACTATATCATATAGCTGCCATACAAACGATCGATATGAACACAAGTCTTTGTATGGAATTTTTTTTTGTTTTCCAACTTATTGCAACCGAATTCAACATTTATTCATTTGACATAGCCATACACGATTTGTGAAAGTTTGGTCCGGATCGGAACACTATATCATTTATCTGCTATACAAACGACCGATATGAAAACAAATCTTTGTATGGAATTTTTTTTTGTTCTCCTAGCTATCGCAACCGACTTGAAAATTTATTCATTTGACATAGCCATACACGATTTGTGAAAGTTTGGTCCGGATCGGACTACTATATCACAGAGCTCTCATACAAACGACCGATATGAAAACAAGTCTTTGTATGGAAATCTTTTTTGTTCTCCAAGCTATTGCAACCGAATTCAACATTTATTCATTTGACATAGCCATACATGAATTGTGAAAGTTTGGTCCGGATCGGACTTCTATATCACAGAGCTGTCATACAAACGACCGATATGAAAACAAGTCTTTGTATGGAAATCTTTTTTTTTTCTAAGCTATTGGAACCGAATTCAACATTTATTCATTTGACATAGCCATACACGATTTATAAAAGTCCGGATCCGGTTCGGATCGGACCACTATATCATATAGCTGCCATACAAACGACCGATATGAAAACAAGTCTTTGTATAGAATTTTTTTTTGTTTTCCAACTTATTGCAACCGAATTCAACATTTATTCATGTGACATAGCCATACACGATTTGTGAAAGTTTGGTCCGGATCGGACCACTATATCATATAGCTGCCATACAAACCACCGATACAAAAACAAGTCTTTGTATGGGAATTTTTTTGTTTTCCAAGTTATTGCAACCGAATTAAACATTTGTTCATTTGAAATAGCCAGACACAAGTTGTTGAAGTTTGGTCCGGATCAGACCCCTATATCACAAAGCTGTCATACAAACGGCCGGTATGAAAAACAAGTCTTTGTATGGAAATCTTTTTTGTTTTCCAACTATTGCAACTGAATTCAATATTTATTTATTTGAAATAGCCATACACGATTTGTGAAAGTTTGGTCCGGATCGGACTACTATATCACATAGGTACCATACAAACGACCGATATGAAAACAAGTCTTTGTATGGGAAACTTTTTTGCTTTCCAATTATTGCAACTGAATTCAAATTTTATTTAATTAACATAGCCATACACGATTTGTGAATGTGTGGTCCGGATCGGACTACTATATGATATAGCTGCCATACAAACGACCGATATGAAAACAAGTCTTTAAATGGAAATCTTTTTTGTTTTCCAACTATTGCAACTGAATTCAATATTTATTTATTTGAAACAGCCATACCACTATATCACATTGCTACCATACAAACGACCGATATGAAAACAAGTCTTTGTATGGAAATCTTTTTTGTTTTCCAAGCTATCGCAACCAAATTCAACATATATTTTTCTGACATAGCCATACACGTTTTGTGAAAGTTTGGTCCGGATCGGACTACTATATCACAGAGCTGTCATACAAACGACCGATATGAAAACAAGTCTTTGTATGGAAATCTTTTTTGTTTTTCAAGCTATTGCAACCGAATTCAACATTTATTCATTTGACATAGCCATACACGATTTATGAAAGTCCGGATCCGGATCGGATCGGACCACTATATCATATAGCTCCCACACAAACGACCGATATGAAAACAAGTCTTTGTATGGAATTTTTTTTTGTTTTCCAACTTTTTGCAACAGAATACAACATTTATTTATTTGACATAGTGATACACGATTTGTGAAAGTTTGGTCCGGATCGGACTACTATATCATATAGCTGCCATACAAACGACCGATATGAAAACAAGTCTTTGTATGGAAATCTGTTTTGTTTTTGAAGCTATTGCAACCGAGTTCAACATTTATTCATTTCAAATAGCCATTCACGATTTATAAAAGCCTGGATCCGGTTCGGATCGGACCACTATATCATATAGCTGCCATACAAACGACCGATATGAAAACAAGTCTTTGTATGGAATTTTTTTTTGTTTTCCAACTTATTGCAACCGAATTCAACATTTATTCATTTGACATAGCCATACACGATTTGTAAAAGTTTGGTCCGGATCGGACCACTATATCATATAGCTGCCATACAAACGACCGATATGAAAACAAGTCTTTGTATGGAATTTTTTTGTTCTCCAAGCTATTGCAACCGAATTAAACATTCATTCATTTGACATAGCCAGACACAAGTTGTTAAAGTTTGGTCCGCATCAGACCCCATATCACAGAGCTGTCATACAAACGGCCGATATGAAAAACAAGTCTTTGTATGGAAATCTTTTTTGTTTTCCAACTATTGCAACTGAATTCAATATTTATTTATTTAAAACAGCCATACACGATTTGTGAAAGTTTGGTCCGGATCGGACCACTAGATCACATAGGTACCATACAAACGACCGATATGAAAACAAGTCTTTGTATGGAAATTTTTTTTGTTTTCCAAGCTATCGCAACCGAATTAAACACATATTCTTTTGACATAGCCATACACGTTTTGTGAAAGTTTGGTCCAGATCGGACTACTATATCACAGAGCTGTCATACAAACGACCGATATGAAAACAAGTCTTTGTATGGAAATCTTTTTCTTTTTCAAGCTATTGCAACCGAATTCAACATTTATTCATTTGACATAGCCATACACGATTTATGAAAGTCCGGATCCGGTTCGGATCGGACCACTATATCATATAGCTGCCATACAAACGACCGATATGAAAACAAGTCTTTGTATGGAATTTTTTTTTGTTTTCCAACTTTTTGCAACAGAATACAACATTTATTCATATGACATAGTGATACACGATCTGTGAAAGTTTGGTCCGGATCGGACTACTATATCACAGAGCTGTCATACAAACGACCGATATGAAAACAAGTCTTTGTATGGAAATCTTTTTTGTTTTTCAAGATATTGCAACCGAATTCAACATTTATTTATTTGACATAGCCATTCACGATTTATAAAAGCCTGGATCCGGTTCGGATCGGACCACTATATCATATAGCTGCCATACAAACGACCGATATGAAAACAAGTCTTTGTATGGAATTTTTTTTTGTTTTCCAACTTATTGCAACCGAATTCAACATTTATTCATTTGACATAGCCATACACGATTTGTGAAAGTTTGGTCCGGATCGGACCACTATATCATATAGCTGCCATACAAACGACCGATATGAAAACAAGTCTTTGTATGGAATTTTTTTTTGTTTTCCAACTTATTGCAACAGAATAAAACATTTATTTATTTGACATAGTTATAGACGATTTGTAAAAGTTTGGTCCGGATCGGACCACTATATCATATAGCTGCCATACAAACCACCGATACAAAAACAAGTCTTTGTATGGGAATTTTTTTGTTCTCCAAGCTATTGCAACCGAATTAAACATTTATTCATTTGACATAGCCAGACACAAGTTGTTAAAGTTTGGTCCGCATCAGACCCCATATCACAGAGCTGTCATACAAACGGCCGATATGAAAAACAAGTCTTTGTATGGAAATCTTTTTTGTTTTCCAACTATTGCAACTGAATTCAATATTTATTTATTTAAAACAGCCATACACGATTTGTGAAAGTTTGGTCCGGATCGGACCACTAGATCACATAGGTACCATACAAACGACCGATATGAAAACAAGTCTTTGTATGGAAATTTTTTTTGTTTTCCAAGCTATCGCAACCGAATTAAACATATATTCTTTTGACATAGCCATACACGTTTTGTGAAAGTTTGGTCCGGATCGGACTACTATATCACAGAGCTGTCATACAAACGACCGATATGAAAACAAGTCTTTGTATGGAAATTTTTTTTTGTTTTCCAAGCTATCGCAACCGAATTAAACACATATTCTTTTGACATAGCCATACACGTTTTGTGAAAGTTTGGTCCAGATCGGACTACCATATCACAGAGCTGTCATACAAACGACCGATATGAAAACAAGTCTTTGTATGGAAATCTTTTTTCTTTTTCAAGCTATTGCAACCGAATTCAACATTTATTCATTTGACATAGCCATACACGATTTATGAAAGTCCGGATCCGGTTCGGATCGGACCACTATATCATATAGCTGCCATACAAACGACCGATATGAAAACAAGTCTTTGTATGGAATTTTTTTTTGTTTTCCAACTTTTTGCAACAGAATACAACATTTATTCATATGACATAGTGATACACGATCTGTGAAAGTTTGGTCCGGATCGGACTACTATATCACAGAGCTGTCATACAAACGACCGATATGAAAACAAGTCTTTGTATGGAAATCTTTTTTGTTTTTCAAGATATTCCAACCGAATTCAACATTTATTTATTTGACATAGCCATTCACGATTTATAAAAGCCTGGATCCGGTTCGGATCGGACCACTATATCATATAGCTGCCATACAAACGACCGATATGAAAACAAGTCTTTGTATGGAATTTTTTTTTGTTTTCCAACTTATTGCAACCGAATTCAACATTTATTCATTTGACATAGCCATACACGATTTGTAAAAGTTTGGTCCGGATCGGACCACTATATCATATAGCTGCCATACAAACGACCGATATGAAAACAAGTCTTTGTATGGAATTTTTTTTTGTTTTCCAACTTATTGCAACAGACTAAAAAAATTTATTTATTTGACATAGTTATAGACGATTTGTAAAAGTTTGGTCCGGATCGGACCACTATATCATATAGCTGCCATACAAACCACCGATACAAAAACAAGTCTTTGTATGGGAATTTTTTTGTTCTCCAAGCTATTGCAACCGAATTAAACATTTATTCATTTGACATAGCCAGACACAAGTTGTTAAAGTTTGGTCCGCATCAGACCCCATATCACAGAGCTGTCATACAAACGGCCGATATGAAAAACAAGTCTTTGTATGGAAATCTTTTTTGTTTTCCAACTATTGCAACTGAATTCAATATTTATTTATTTAAAACAGCCATACACGATTTGTGAAAGTTTGGTCCGGATCGGACCACTAGATCACATAGGTACCATACAAACGACCGATATGAAAACAAGTCTTTGTATGGAAATTTTTTTGTTTTCCAAGCTATCGCAACCGAATTAAACATATATTCTTTTGACATAGCCATACACGTTTTGTGAAAGTTTGGTCCGGATCGGACTACTATATCACAGAGCTGTCATACAAACGACCGATATGAAAACAAGTCTTTGTATGGAAATCTTTTTTGTTTTCCAACTTATTGCAACCGAATTCAACATTTATTCATTTGACATAGCCATACACGATTTGTGAAAGTTTGGTCCGGATCGGACCACTATATCATATAGCTGCCATACAAACGACCGATATGAAAACAAGTCTTTGTATGGAATTTTTTTTTTGTTTTCCAACTTATTGCAACAGAATAAAACATTTATTTATTTGACATAGTTATAGACGATTTGTAAAAGTTTGGTCCGGATCGGACCACTATATCATATAGCTGCCATACAAACCACCGATACAAAAACAAGTCTTTGTATGGGAATTTTTTTGTTCTCCAAGCTATTGCAACCGAATTAAACATTTATTCATTTGACATAGCCAGACACAAGTTGTTAAAGTTTGGTCCGGATCAGACCCCATATCACAGAGCTGTCATACAAACGGCCGATATGAAAAACAAGTCTTTGTATGGAAATCTTTTTTGTTTTCCAACTATTGCAACTGAATTCAATATTTATTTATTTAAAACAGCCATACACGATTTGTGAAAGTTTGGTCCGGATCGGACCACTATATCACATAGGTACCATACAAACGACCGATATGAAAACAAGTCTTTGTATGGAAATTTTTTTGTTTTCCAAGCTATCGCAACCAAATTCAACATATATTTTTTTGACATAGCCATACACGTTTTGTGAAAGTTTGGTCCGGATCGGACTACTATATCACAGAGCTGTCATACAAACGACCGATATGAAAACAAGTCTTTGTATGGAAATCTTTTTTGTTTTTCAAGCTATTGCAACCGAATTCAACATTTATTCATTTGACATAGCCATACACGATTTACGAAAGTCCGGATCCGGTTCGGATCGGACCACTATATCATATAGCTGCCATACAAACGATCGATATGAAAACAAGTCTTTGTATGGAATTTTATTTTGTTTTCCAACTTATTGCAACCGAATTCAACATTTATTCATTTGACATAGCCATACACGATTTGTGAAAGTTTGGTCCGGATCGGAACACTATATCATTTATCTGATATACAAACGACCGATATGAAAACAAATCTTTGTATGGAATTTTTTTTGTTCTCCTAGCTATCGCAACCGACTTGAAAATTTATTCATTTGACATAGCCATACACGATTTGTGAAAGTTTGGTCCGGATCGGACTACTATATCACAGAGCTCTCATACAAACGACCGATATAAAAACAAGTCTTTGTATGGAAATCTTTTTTGTTCTCCAAGCTATTGCAACCGAATTCAACATTTATTCATTTGACATAGCCATACACGATTTGTAAAAGTTTGGTCCGGATCGGACTACTATATCACAGAGCTGTCATACAAACGACCGATATGAAAAGAAGTCTTTGTATGGAAATCTTTTTTTTTTCTAAGCTATTGGAACCGAATTCAACATTTATTCATTTGACATAGCCATACACGATTTATAAAAGTCCGGATCCGGTTCGGATCGGACCACTATATCATATAGCTGCCATACAAACGACCGATATGAAAACAAGTCTTTGTATGGAATTTTTTTTTGTTTTCCAACTTTTTGCAACAGAATACAACATTTATTCATATGACATAGTGATACACGATTTGTGAAAGTTTGGTCCGGATCGGACCACTATATCATATACCTGCCATACAAACCACCGATACAAAAACAAGTCTTTGTATGGGAACTTTTTTATTTTCCAAGCTATTGCAACCGAAATAAACATTTATTCATTTGAAATAGCCAGACACAAGTTGTTAAAGTTTGGTCCGGATCAGACCCCTATATCACAGAGCTGTCATACAAACGGCCGATATGAAAAACAAGTATTTGTATGGGAAACTCTTTTGTTTTCCAACTATTGCAACTGAATTCAATATTTATTTATTTGAAATAGCCATACACGATTTGTGAAAGTTTGGTCCGGATCGGACTACTATATCACATAGGTACCATACAAACGACCGATATGAAAACAAGTCTTTGTATGGGAAACTTTTTTGCTTTCCAATTATTGCAACTGAATTCAAATTTTATTTAACTAACATAGCCATACACGATTTGTGAATGAGTGGTCCGGATCGGACTACTATATGATATAGCTGCCATACAAACGACCGATATGAAAACAAGTCTTTGTATGGAAATCTTTTTTGTTTTCCAACTATTGCAACTGAATTCAATATTTATTTATTTGAAACAGCCATACACGATTTGTGAAAGTTTGGTCCGGATCGGACCACTATATCACATGGCTACCATACAAACGACCGATATGAAAACAAGTCTTTGTATGGAAATATTTTTTGTTTTCCAAGCTATCGCAATCGAATTCAACATATATTCATTTGACATAGCCATACACGATTTATGAAAGTCCGGATCCGGTTCGGATCGGACCACTATATCATATAGCTGCCATACAAACGACCGATATGAAAACAAGTCTTTGTATGGAATTTTTTTTGTTTTCCAATTTATTGCAACCGAATTCAACATTTATTCATTTGACATAGCCATACACGATTTGTGAAAGTTTGGTCCGGATCGGACCGCTATATCATATAGCTGCCATACAAACGACCGATATGAAAAACAAGTCTTTGTATGGAAATCTTTTTTGTTTTCCAACTATTGCAACTGAATTCAACATTTATTCATTTGACATAGCCATACACGATTTACGAAAGTCCGGATCCGGTTCGGATCGGACCACTATATCATATAGCTGCCATACAAACGATCGATATGAAAACAAGTCTTTGTATGGAATTTTTTTTTGTTTTCCAACTTATTGCAACCGAATTCAACATTTATTCATTTGACATAGCCATACACGATTTGTGAAAGTTTGGTCCGGATCGGAACACTATATCATTTATCTGATATACAAACGACCGATATGAAAACAAATCTTTGTATGGATTTTTTTTTGTTCTCCTAGCTATCGCAACCGACTTGAAAATTTATTCAATTGACATAGCCATACACGATTTGTGAAAGTTTGGTCCGGATCGGACTACTATATCACAGAGCTCTCATACAAACGACCGATATAAAAACAAGTCTTTGTATGGAAATCTTTTTTGTTCTCCAAGCTATTGCAACCGAATTCAACATTTATTCATTTGACATAGCCATACACGATTTGTAAAAGTTTGGTCCGGATCGGACTACTATATCACAGAGCTGTCATACAAACGACCGATATGAAAAGAAGTCTTTGTATGGAAATCTTTTTTTTTCTAAGCTATTGGAACCGAATTCAACATTTATTCATTTGACATAGCCATACACGATTTATAAAAGTCCGGATCCGGTTCGGATCGGACCACTATATCATATAGCTGCCATACAAACGACCGATATGAAAACAAGTCTTTGTATGGAATTTTTTTTTGTTTTCCAACTTTTTGCAACAGAATACAACATTTATTCATATGACATAGTGATACACGATTTGTGAAAGTTTGGTCCGGATCGGACCACTATATCATATACCTGCCATACAAACCACCGATACAAAAACAAGTCTTTGTATGGGAATTTTTTTATTTTCCAAGCTATTGCAACCGAAATAAACATTTATTCATTTGAAATAGCCAGACACAAGTTGTTAAAGTTTGGTCCGGATCAGACCCCTATATCACAGAGCTGTCATACAAACGGCCGATATGAAAAACAAGTCTTTGTATGGGAAACTCTTTTGTTTTCCAACTATTGCAACTGAATTCAATATTTATTTATTTGAAATAGCCATACACGATTTGTGAAAGTTTGGTCCGGATCGGACTACTATATCACATAGGTACCATACAAACGACCGATATGAAAACAAGTCTTTGTATGGGAAACTTTTTTGCTTTCCAATTATTGCAACTGAATTCAAATTTTATTTAACTAACATAGCCATACACGATTTGTGAATGAGTGGTCCGGATCGGACTACTATATGATATAGCTGCCATACAAACGACCGATATGAAAACAAGTCTTTGTATGGAAATCTTTTTTGTTTTCCAACTATTGCAACTGAATTCAATATTTATTTATTTGAAACAGCCATACACGATTTGTGAAAGTTTGGTCCGGATCGGACCACTATATCATATAGCTGCCATACAAACGACCGATATGAAAACAAGTCTTTGTATGGAATTTTTTTTTGTTTTCCAATTTATTGCAACCGAATTCAACATTTATTCATTTGACATAGCCATACACGATTTGTGAAAGTTTGGTCCGGATCGGACCGCTATATCATATAGCTGCCATACAAACGACCGATATGAAAAACAAGTCTTTGTATGGAAATCTTTTTTGTTTTCCAACTATTGCAACTGAATTCAACATTTATTCATTTGACATAGCCATACACGATTTACGAAAGTCCGGATCCGGTTCGGATCGGACCACTATATCATATAGCTGCCATACAAACGATCGATATGAAAACAAGTCTTTGTATGGAATTTTTTTTTGTTTTCCAACTTATTGCAACCGAATTCAACATTTATTCATTTGACATAGCCATACACGATTTGTGAAAGTTTGGTCCGGATCGGAACACTATATCATTTATCTGATATACAAACGACCGATATGAAAACAAATCTTTGTATGGATTTTTTTTGTTCTCCTAGCTATCGCAACCGACTTGAAAATTTATTCAATTGACATAGCCATACACGATTTGTGAAAGTTTGGTCCGGATCGGACTACTATATCACAGAGCTCTCATACAAACGACCGATATAAAAACAAGTCTTTGTATGGAAATCTTTTTTGTTCTCCAAGCTATTGCAACCGAATTCAATATTTATTCATTTGACATAGCCATACACGATTTGTGAAAGTTTGGTCCGGATCGGACTACTATATCACAGAGCTGTCATACAAACGACCGATATGAAAAGAAGTCTTTGTATGGAAATCTTTTTTTTTTTCTATGCTATTGGAACCGAATTCAACATTTATTCATTTGACAAAGCCATACACGATTTATAAAAGTCCGGATCCGGTTCGGATCGGACCACTATATTATATAGCTGCCATACAAACGACCGATATGAAAACAAGTCTTTGTATTGAATTTTTTTTGTTTTCCAACTTATTGCAACCGAATTCCACATTTATTCATTTGACATAGCCATACACGATTTGTGAAAGTTTGGTCCGGATCGGACCACTATATCATATAGCTGCCATACAAACCACCGATACAAAAACAAGTCTTTGTATGGGAATTTTTTTATTTTCCAAGCAATTGCAACCGAATTAAACATTTATTCATTTGAAATAGCCAGACACAAGTTGTTAAAATTTGATCCGGATCAGACCCCTATATCACAGAGCTGTCATACAAACGGCCGATATGAAAAACAAGTCTTTGTATGGGAAACTCTTTTGTTTTCCAACTATTGCAACTGAATTCAATATTTATTTATTTGAAATAGCCATACACGATTTGTGAAAGTTTGGTCCGGATCGGACTACTATATCACATAGGTACCATACAAACGACCGATATGAAAACAAGTCTTTGTATGGGAAACTTTTTGCTTTCCAATTATTGCAACTGAATTCAATATTTATTTATTTGAAACAGCCATACACGATTTGTGAAAGTTTGGTCCCGATCGGACCACTATATCACATGGCTACCATACAAACGACCGATATGAAAACAAGTCTTTGTATGGAATTTTTTTTGTTTTCCAACTTATTGCAACCGAATTCAACATTTATTTATTTGACATAGCCATACACGATTTGTGAAAGTTTGGTCCGGATCGGAACACTATATCATTTATCTGATATACAAACGACCGATATGAAAACAAATCTTTGTATGGAATTTTTTTTTGTTCTCCTAGCTATCGCAACCGACTTGAAAATTTATTCAATTGACATAGCCATACACGATTTGTGAAAGTTTGGTCCGGATCGGACTACTATATCACAGAGCTCTCATACAAACGACCGATATAAAAACAAGTCTTTGTATGGAAATCTTTTTTGTTCTCTAAGCTATTGCAACCGAATTCAACATTTATTCATTTGACATAACCATACACGATTTGTGAAAGTTTGGTCCGGATCGGACTACTATATCACAGAGCTGTCATACAAACGACCGATATGAAAAGAAGTCTTTGTATGGAAATCTTTTTTGTTTTCCAACTATTGCAACTGAATTCAATATTTATTTATTTGAAACAGCCATACACGAGTTATGAAAGTGTGGTCCGGATCGGACCACTATATCACATAGGTACCATACAAACGACCGATATGAAAACAAGTCTTTGTATGGAATTTTTTTTTTTCCAAGCTATCGCAACCGAATTCAACATATATTCTTTTGACATAGCCATACACGATTTGTGAAAGTTTGGTCCGGATCGGAATACTATATGATATAGCTGCCATACAAACGACCGATATGAAAACAAGTCTTTGTATGGAAATCTTTTTGTTTTCAAACTATTGCAACTGAATTCAATATTTATTTATTTGAAACAGCCATACACGATTTGTGAAAGTTTGGTCCCGATCGGACCACTATATCACATGGCTACCATACAAACGACCGATATGAAAACAAGTCTTTGTATGGAAATATTTTTTGTTTTCCAAGCTATCGCAATCGAATTCAACATATATTCATTTGACATAGCCATACACGATTTATGAAAGTCCGGATCCGGTTCGGATCGGACCACTATATCATATAGCTGCCATACAAACGACCGATATGAAAACAAGTCTTTGTATGGAATTTTTTTTGTTTTCCAATTTATTGCACCCGAATTCAACATTTATTCATTTGACATAGCCATACACGATTTGTGAAAGTTTGGTCCGGATCGGACCGCTATATCAAATAGCTGCCATACAAACGACCGATATGAAAACAAGTCTTTATATGGAATTTTTTTTTGTTTTCCAACTTATTGCAACAGAATACAACATTTATTCATTTGACATAGCCAGACACAAGTTGTTAAAGTTTGGTCCGGATCAGACCCCATATCACAGAGCGGTCATACAAACGGCCGATATGAAAAACAAGTCTTTGTATGGAAATCTTTTTTGTTTTCCAACTATTGCAACTGAATTCAATATTTATTTATTTGAAACAGCCATACACGAGTTTTGAAAGTGTGGTCCGGATCGGACCACTATATCACATAGGTACCATACAAACGACCGATATGAAAACAAGTCTTTGTATGGAATTTTTTTTTTTCCAAGCTATCGCAACCGAATTCAACATATATTCTTTTGACATAGCCATACACGATTTGTGAAAGTTTGGTCCGGATCGGACTACTATATCACAGAGCTGTCATACAAACGACCGATATTAAAACAAGTCTTTGTATGGAAATCTTTTTTGTTTTTCAAGCTATTGCAACCGAATTCAAAATTTATTCATTTGACATAGCCATACACGATTTACGAAAGTCCGGATCCGGTTCGGATCGGACCACTATATCATATAGCTGCCATACAAACGATCGATATGAAAACAAGTCTTTGTATGGAATTTTTTTTTGTTTTCCAACTTATTGCAACCGAATTCAACATTTA
Source organism: Drosophila merina (assembly GCA_035047645.1). Classification (NCBI taxonomy): domain Eukaryota; kingdom Metazoa; phylum Arthropoda; class Insecta; order Diptera; family Drosophilidae; genus Drosophila; species Drosophila merina. Next base: position 160,273 of record JAWNPH010000014.1, on the reverse strand, counting down.
TTCATTTGACATAGCCATACACGATTTGTGAGAGTTTGGTCCGGATCGGACCGCTATATCATATAGCTGCCATACAAACGACCGATATGAAAAACAAGTCTTTGTATGGAAATCTTTTTTGTTTTCCAACTATTGCAACTGAATTCAAAATTTATTCATTTGACAAAGCCATACACGATTTACGAAAGTCCGGATCCGGTTCGGATCGGACCACTATATCATATAGCTGCCATACAAACGATCGATATGAAAACAAGTCTTTGTATGGAATTTTTTTTTGTTTTCCAACTTATTGCAACCGAATTCAACATTTTTTTCATTTGACATAGCCATACACGATTTGTGAAAGTTTGGTCCGGATCGGAACACTATATAATTTATCTGATATACAAACGACCGATATGAAAACAAATCTTTGTATGGAATTTTTTTTTGTTCTCCTAGCTATCGCAACCGACTTGAAAATTTATTCAATTGACATAGCCATACACGATTTGTGAAAGTTTGGTCCGGATCGGACTACTATATCACAGAGCTCTCATACAAACGACCGATATAAAAACAAGTCTTTGTATGGAAATCTTTTTTGTTCTCCAAGCTATTGCAACCGAATTCAACATTTATTCATTTGACAGAGCCATACACGATTTGTGAAAGTTTGGTCCGGATCGGACTACTATATCACAGAGCTGCCATACAAACGACCGATATGAAAACAAGTCTTTGTATGGAATTTTTTTTTGTTTTCCAACTTATTGCAACCGAATTCCACATTTATTCAATTGACATAGCCATACACGATTTGTGAAAGTTTGGTCCGGATCGGACCACTATATCATATAGCTGCCATACAAACGACCGATATGAAAAACAAGTCTTTGTATGGAAATCTTTTTTGTTTTCCAACTATTGCAACTGAATTCAAAATTTATTCATTTGACATAGCCATACACGATTTATAAAAGTCCGGATCCGGTTCGGATCGGACCACTATATCCTATAGCTGCCATACAAACGATCGATATGAAAACAAGTCTTTGTATGGAATTTTTTTTGTTTTCCAACTTATTGCAACCGAATTCAACATTTATTCATTTGACATAGCCATACACGATTTGTGAGAGTTTGGTCCGGATCGGACCGCTATATCATATAGCTGCCATACAAACGACCGATATGAAAAACAAGTCTTTGTATGGAAATCTTTTTTGTTTTCCAACTATTGCAACTGAATTCAAAATTTATTCATTTGACATAGCCATACACGATTTATAAAAGTCCGGATCCGGTTCGGATCGGACCACTATATCATATAGCTGCCATACAAACGACCGATATGAAAACAAGTCTTTGTATGGAATTTTTTTTTGTTTTCCAACTTATTGCAACCGAATTCCACATTTATTCAATTGACATAGCCATACACGATTTGTGAAAGTTTGGTCCGGATCGGACCACTATATCATATAGCTGCCATACAAACCACCGATACAAAAACAAGTCTTTGTATGGGAATTTTTTTATTTTCCAAGCAATTGCAACCGAATTAAACATTTATTCATTTGAAATAGCCAGACACAAGTTGTTAAAGTTTGATCCGGATCAGACCCCTATATCACAGAGCTGTCATACAAACGGCCGATATAAAAAACAAGTCTTTGTAAGGAAATCTTTTTGTTTTCCAACTATTGCAACTGAATTCAATATTTATTTATTTGAAACAGCCATACACGAGTTTTGAAAGTGTGGTCCGGATCGGACCACTATATCACATAGGTACCATACAAACGACCGATATGAAAACAAGTCTTTGTATGGAATTTTTTTTTTTTCCAAGCTATCGCAACCGAATTCAACATATATTCTTTTGACAAAGCCATACACGATTTGTGAAAGTTTGGTCCGGATCGGACTACTATATCACAGAGCTGTCATACAAACGACCGATATTAAAACAAGTCTTTGTATGGAAATCTTTTTTGTTTTCCAACTATTGCAACTGAATTCAATATTTATTTATTTGAAATAGCCATACACGATTTGTGAAAGTTTGGTCCGGATCGGACTTCTATATCACATAGGTACCATACAAACGACCGATATGAAAACAAGTCTTTGTATGGGAAACTTTTTTGCTTTCCAATTATTGCAACTGAATTCAAATTTTATTTAACTAACATAGCCATACACGATTTGTGAATGTGTGGTCCGGATCGGACTACTATATGATATAGCTGCCATACAAACGACCGATATGAAAACAAGTCTTTGTATGGAAATCTTTTTTGTTTTCCAACTATTGCAACTGAATTCAATATTTATTTATTTGAAACAGCCATACACGATTTGTGAAAGTTTGGTCCGGATCGGACCACTATATCACATGGCTACCATACAAACGACCGATATGAAAACAAGTCTTTGTATGGAAATATTTTTTGTTTTCCAAGCTATCGCAATCGAATTCAACATATATTCATTTGACATAGCCATACACGATTTATGAAAGTCCGGATCCGGTTCGGATCGGACCACTATATCATATAGCTGCCATACAAACGACCGATATGAAAACAAGTCTTTGTATGGAATTTTTTTTTGTTTTCCAATTTATTGCAACCGAATTCAACATTTATTCATTTGACATAGCCATACACGATTTGTGAAAGTTTGGTCCGGATCGGACCGCTATATCATATAGCTGCCATACAAACGACCGATATGAAAACAAGTCTTTATATGGAATTTTTTTTTGTTTTCCAACTTATTGCAACAGAATACAACATTTATTCATTTGACATAGCCACACACAAGTTGTTAAAGTTTGGTCCGGATCAGACCCCATATCACAGAGCGGTCATACAAACGGCCGATATGAAAAACAAGTCTTTGTATGGAAATCTTTTTTGTTTTCCAACTATTGCAACTGAATTCAATATTTATTTATTTGAAACAGCCATACACGAGTTTTGAAAGTGTGGTCCGGATCGGACCACTATATCACATAGGTACCATACAAACGACCGATATTAAAACAAGTCTTTGTATGGAAATCTTTTTTGTTTTCCAACTTATTGCAACCGAATTCCACATTTATTCAATTGACATAGCCATACACGATTTGTGAAAGTTTGGTCCGGATCGGACCACTATATCATATAGCTGCCATACAAACCACCGATACAAAAACAAGTCTTTGTATATGGAATTTTTTTTTGTTTTCCAACTTATTGCAACAGAATACAACATTTATTCATTTGACATAGCCAGAACAAATGTTGTTAAAGTTTGGTCCGGATCAGACCCCATATCACAGAGCGGTCATACAAACGGCCGATATGAAAAACAAGTCTTTGTATGGAAATCTTTTTTGTTTTCCAACTATTGCAACTGAATTCAATATTTATTTATTTGAAACAGCCATACACGAGTTTTGAAAGTGTGGTCCGGATCGGACCACTATATCACATAGGTACCATACAAACGACCGATATGAAAACAAGTCTTTGTATGGAATTTTTTTTTTCCAAGCTATCGCAACCGAATTCAACATGTATTCTTTTGACATAGCCATACACGATTTGTGAAAGTTTGGTCCGGATCGGACTACTATATCACAGAGCTGTCATACAAACGACCGATATTAAAACAAGTCTTTGTATGGAAATCTTTTTTGTTTTTCAAGCTATTGCAACCGAATTCAACATTTATTCATTTGACATAGCCATACACGATTTACGAAAGTCCGGATCCGTTTCGGATCGGACCACTATATCATATAGCTGCCATACAAACGATCGATATGAAAACAAGTCTTTGTATGGAATTTTTTTTTGTTTTCCAACTTATTGCAACCGAATTCAACATTTATTCATTTGACATAGCCATACACGATTTACGAAAGTCCGGATCCGGTTCGGATCGGACCACTATATCATATAGCTGCCATACAAACGATCGATATGAAAACAAGTCTTTGTATGGAATTTTTTTTTGTTTTCCAACTTATTGCAACCGAATTCAACATTTATTCATTTGACATAGCCATACACGATTTGTGAGAGTTTGGTCCGGATCGGACCGCTATATCATATAGCTGCCATACAAACGACCGATATGAAAAACAAGTCTTTGTATGGAAATCTTTTTTGTTTTCCAACTATTGCAACTGAATTCAAAATTTATTCATTTGACATAGCCATACACGATTTACGAAAGTCCGGATCCGGTTCGGATCGGACCACTATATCATATAGCTGCCATACAAACGATCGATATGAAAACAAGTCTTTGTATGGAATTTTTTTTTGTTTTCCAACTTATTGCAACCGAATTCAACATTTTTTCATTTGACATAGCCATACACGATTTGTGAAAGTTTGGTCCGGATCGGAACACTATATAATTTATCTGATATACAAACGACCGATATGAAAACAAATCTTTGTATGGAATTTTTTTGTTCTCCTAGCTATCGCAACCGACTTGAAAATTTATTCAATTGACATAGCCATACACGATTTGTGAAAGTTTGGTCCGGATCGGACTACTATATCACAGAGCTCTCATACAAACGACCGATATAAAAACAAGTCTTTGTATGGAAATCTTTTTTGTTCTCCAAGCTATTGCAACCGAAGTCAACATTTATTCATTTGACAGAGCCATACACGATTTGTGAAAGTTTGGTCCGGATCGGACTACTATATCACAGAGCTGTCATACAAACGACCGATATGAAAAGAAGTCTTTGTATGGAAATCTTTTTTTTTTTCTAAGCTATTGGAACCGAATTCAACATTTATTCATTTGACATAGCCATACACGATTTATAAAAGTCCGGATCCGGTTCGGATCGGACCACTATATCATATAGCTGCCATACAAACGACCGATATGAAAACAAGTCTTTGTATGGAATTTTTTTTTGTTTTCCAACTTATTGCAACCGAATTCCACATTTATTCAATTGACATAGCCATACACGATTTGTGAAAGTTTGGTCCGGATCGGACCACTATATCATATAGCTGCCATACAAACCACCGATACAAAAACAAGTCTTTGTATGGGAATTTTTTTTATTTTCCAAGCAATTGCAACCGAATTAAACATTTATTCATTTGAAATAGCCAGACACAAGTTGTTAAAGTTTGATCCGGATCAGACCCCTATATCACAGAGCTGTCATACAAACGGCCGATATAAAAAACAAGTCTTTGTATGGAAATCTTTTTTGTTTTCCAACTATTGCAACTGAATTCAATATTTATTTATTTGAAACAGCCATACACGAGTTTTGAAAGTGTGGTCCGGATCGGACCACTATATCACATAGGTACCATACAAACGACCGATATGAAAACAAGTCTTTGTATGGAATTTTTTTTTTTTCCAAGCTATCGCAACCGAATTCAACATATATTCTTTTGACATAGCCATACACGATTTGTGAAAGTTTGGTCCGGATCGGACTACTATATCACAGAGCTGTCATACAAACGACCGATATTAAAACAAGTCTTTGTATGGAAATCTTTTTTGTTTTCCAACTATTGCAACTGAATTCAATATTTATTTATTTGAAATAGCCATACACGATTTGTGAAAGTTTGGTCCGGATCGGACTTCTATATCACATAGGTACCATACAAACGACCGATATGAAAACAAGTCTTTGTATGGGAAACTTTTTGCTTTCCAATTATTGCAACTGAATTCAAATTTTATTTAACTAACATAGCCATACACGATTTGTGAATGTGTGGTCCGGATCGGACTACTATATGATATAGCTGCCATACAAACGACCGATATGAAAACAAGTCTTTGTATGGAAATCTTTTTTGTTTTCCAACTATTGCAACTGAATTCAATATTTATTTATTTGAAACAGCCATACACGATTTGTGAAAGTTTGGTCCGGATCGGACCACTATATCACATGGCTACCATACAAACGACCGATATGAAAACAAGTCTTTGTATGGAAATATTTTTGTTTTCCAAGCTATCGCAATCGAATTCAACATATATTCATTTGACATAGCCATACACGATTTATGAAAGTCCGGATCCGGTTCGGATCGGACCACTATATCATATAGCTGCCATACAAACGACCGATATGAAAACAAGTCTTTGTATGGAATTTTTTTGTTTTCCAATTTATTGCAACCGAATTCAACATTTATTCATTTGACATAGCCATACACGATTTGTGAAAGTTTGGTCCGGATCGGACCGCTATATCATATAGCTGCCATACAAACGACCGATATGAAAACAAGTCTTTATATGGAATTTTTTTTTGTTTTCCAACTTATTGCAACAGAATACAACATTTATTCATTTGTCATAGCCACACACAAGTTGTTAAAGTTTGGTCCGGATCAGACCCCATATCACAGAGCGGTCATACAAACGGCCGATATGAAAAACAAGTCTTTGTATGGAAATCTTTTTTGTTTTCCAACTATTGCAACTGAATTCAATATTTATTTATTTGAAACAGCCATACACGAGTTTTGAAAGTGTGGTCCGGATCGGACCACTATATCACATAGGTACCATACAAACGACCGATATTAAAACAAGTCTTTGTATGGAAATCTTTTTTGTTTTTCAAGCTATTGCAACCGAATTCAACATTTATTCATTTGACATAGCCATACACGATTTGTGAAAGTTTGGTCCGGATCGGACCACTATATCACATTGCTACCATACAAACGACCGATATGAAAACTAGTCTTTGTATCGAAATTTTTTTGTTTTCCAACTTATTGCAACAGAATTCAACATTTATTCATTTGACATAGTTATACACGATTTGTAAAAGTTTGGTCCGGATCCGACCACTATATCATATAGCTGCCATACAAACCACCGATACAAAAACAAGTCTTTGTATGGGAATTTTTTTGTTCTCCAAGGTATTGCAACCGAATTAAACATTTATTCATTTGACATAGCCAGACCCAAGTTGTTAAAAATTGGTCCGGATCAGACCCCTATATCACAGCGCTGTCATACAAACCGCCGATATGAAAAACAAGTCTTTGTATGGAAATCTTTTTTGTTTTCCAACTATTGCAACTGAATTCAATATTTATATATTTGAAACAGCCATACACGATATGTGAAAGTTTGGTCCGGATCGGACTACTATATCACAGAGCTGTCATACAAACGACCGATATGAAAACAAGTCTTTGTATGGAAATCTTTTTTGTTCTCCAAGCTATCGCAACCGAAATCAACATTTATTCATTTGACATAGCCATACACGATTTGTGAAAGTTTGGTCCGGATCGGACTACTATATCACAGAGCTGTCATACAAACGACCGATATGAAAAGAAGTCTTTGTATGGAAATCTTTTTGTTCTCCAAGCTATTGCAACCGAATTCAACATTTATTCATTTGACATAGCCATACACGATTTGTGAAAGTCCGGATCCGGTTTGGATCGGACCACTAAATCATATAGCTGCCAAACAAACGACCGATATGAAAACAAGTGTTTGTATGGAAATCTTTTTTGTTTTCCAAGCTATCGCAATCGAATTCAACATTTATTCATTTGACATAGCCATACACGATTTGTGAAAGTTTGGTCCGGATCGGACCACTATATCATATAGCTGCCATACAAACGACCGATATGAAAACAAGTCTTTGTATGGAAATCTTTTTTGTTTTCCAACTATTGCAACTGAATTCAATATTTATTTATTTGAAACAGCCATACACGATTTGTGAAAGTTTGGTCCGGATCGGACCACTATATCACATTGCTACCATACAAACGACCGATATGAAAACAAGTCTTTGTATCGAAATTTTTTTGTTTTCCAACTTATTGCAACAGAATAAAACATTTATACATTTGACATAGTTATACACGATTTGTAAAAGTTTGGTCCGGATCCGACCACTATATCATATAGCTGCCATACAAACCACCGATACAAAAACAAGTCTTTGTATGGGAATTTTTTTGTTCTCCAAGCTATTGCAACCGAATCAAACATTTATTCATTTGACATAGCCAGACACAAGTTGTTAAAGTTTGGTGCGGATCAGACCCCTATATCACAGAGCTGTCATACAAACCGCCGATATGAAAAACAAGTCTTTGTATGGGAAACTCTTTTGTTTTCCAACTATTGCAACTGAATTCAATATTTATTTATTTCAAATAGCCATACACGATTTGTGAAAGTTTGGTCCGGATCGGACCACTATATCACATAGGTACCATACAAACGACCGATATGAAAACAAGTCTTTGTATGGGAAACTTTTTTGCTTTCCAATTATTGCAACTGAATACAAATTTTATTTAATTAACATAGCCATACACGATTTGTGAATGTGTGGTCCGGATCGGACTACTATATGATATAGCTGCCATACAAACGACCGACATGAAAACAAGTCTTTGTATGGAAATCTTTTTTGTTTTCCAACTATTCCAACTGAATTCAATATTTATTTATTTGAAACAGCCATACACGATTTATGAAAGTTTGGCCCGGATCGGACCACTATATCACATAGGTGCCATACAAACGACCGATATGAAAACAAGTCTTTGTATGGAATTTTTTTTTGTTTTCCAACCTATTCCAACCGAATTCAACATTTATTCATATGACATAGTGATACACGATTTGTGAAAGTTTGGTCCGGATCGGACCGCTATATCATATAGCTGCAATACAAACGACCGATATGAAAACAAGTCTTTATATGGAATTTGTTTTTGTTTTCCAACTTATTGCAACAGAATACAACACTTTTTCATTTGACATAGTTATACACGATTTGTAAAAGTTTGGTCCGGATCGGACCACTATATCATATAGCTGCCATACAAACGACCGATATGAAAACAAGTCTTTGTATGGAATTTTTTTTTGTTCTCCTAGCTATCGAAACCGACTTGAACATTTATTCATTTGACATAGCCATACACGATTTGTGAAAGTCCGGATCCGGTTCGGATCGGACCACTATATCATATAGCTGCCATACAAACGACCGATATGAAAACAAGTCTTTGTATGGAAATCTTTTTGTTTTCCAACTATTGCAACTGAATTTAATATTTATTTATTTGAAACAGCCATACACGATTTGTGAAAGTTTGGTCCGGATCGGACCACTATATTACATAGCTACCATACAAACGACCGATATGAAAACAAGTCTTTGTATGGAAATCTTTTTTGTTTTCCAACTATTGCAACTGAATTCAATATTTATTTATTTGAAACAGCATACACGATTTGTGAAAGTTTGGTCCGGATCGGACCACTATATCACATAGCTACCATACAGACGACCGATATGAAAACAAGTCTTTGTATGGGAAACTTTTTTGCTTTCCAATTATTGCAACTGAATTCAATATTTATTTATTTGAAACAGCCATACACGATTTGTAAAAGTTTGGTCCGGATCGGACCACTATATCATATAGCTGCCATACAAACGACCGATATGAAAACAAGTCTTTGTATGGAATTTTTTTTTGTTCTCCTAGCTATCGAAACCGACTTGAACATTTATTCATTTGACATAGCCATACACGATTTGTGAAAGTCCGGATCCGGTTCGGATCGGACCACTATATCATATAGCTGCCATACAAACGACCGATATGAAAACAAGTCTTTGTATGGAAATCTTTTTTGTTTTCCAACTATTGCAACTGAATTTAATATTTATTTATTTGAAACAGTCATACACGATTTGTGAAAGTTTGGTCCGGATCGGACCACTATATCACATAGGTACCATACAAACGACCGACATGAAAACAAGTCTTTGTATGGAAATCTTTTTTGTTTTCCAACTATTCCAACTGAATTCAATATTTATTTATTTGAAACAGCCATACACGATTTGTGAAAGTTTGGTCCGGATCGGACCACTATATCATATGGCTGCCATACAAACCACCGATACAAAAACAAGTCTTTGTATGGGAATTTTTTTGTTCTCCAAGCTATTGCAACCGAATTAAACATTTATTCATTTGACATAGCCAGACACAAGTTGTTAAAGTTTGGTCCGGATCAGACCCCTATATCGCAGAGCTGTCATACAAACCGCCGATATGAAAAACAAGTCTTTGTATGGGAAACTCTTTTGTTTTCCAACTATTGCAACTGAATTCAATATTTATTTATTTCAAATAGCCATACACGATTTGTGAAAGTTTGGTCCGGATCGGACCACTATATCACATAGGTACCATACAAACGACCGATATGAAAACAAGTCTTTGTATGGGAAACTTTTTTGCTTTCCAATTATTGCAACTGAATACAAATTTTATTTAATTAACATAGCCATACACGATTTGTGAATGTGTGGTCCGGATCGGACTACCATATGATATAGCTGCCATACAAACGACCGACATGAAAACAAGTCTTTGTATGGAAATCTTTTTTGTTTTCCAACTATTGCAACTGAATTCAATATTTTTTTTTTTTGAAACAGCCATACACGATTTATGAAAGTTTGGCCCGGATCGGACCACTATATCACATAGGTACCATACAAACGACCGATATGAAAACAAGTCTTTGTATGGAAATCTTTTGTTTTTCAAGCTATTGCAACCGAATTCAACATTTATTCATTTGACATAGCCATACACGATTTGTGAAAGTCTGGTCCGGATCGGAACACTATAGCTGCCATACAAACGACCGATATGAAAACAAGTCTTTGTATGGAATTTTTTTTTGTTCTCCTAGCTATCGAAACCGACTTGAACATTTATTCATTTGATATAGCCATACACGATTTGTGAAAGTCCGGATCCGGTTCGGATCGGACCACTATATCATATAGCTGCCATACAAACGACCGATATGAAAACAAGTCTTTATATGGAATTTTTTTTTGTTTTCCAACTTATTGCAACAGAATAAAACATTTATTCATTTGACATAGTTATAGACGATTTGTAAAAGTTTGAGCCAGATCGGACCACTATATCATATAGCTACCATACAAACCACCGATACAAAAACAAGTCTTTGTATGGGAATTTTTTTGTTCTCCAAGCTATTGCAACCGAATTAAACATTTATTCATTTGACATAGCCAGACACAAGTTGTGAAAGTTTGGTCCGGATCAGACCACTATATCACATAGCTACCATACAAACGACCGATATGAAAACAAGTCTTTGTATGGAAACTTTTTGTTTTCCAAGCTATCGCAACCGAATTCAATATTTATTTTTTTGACATAGCCATACACGATTTGTGAAAGTTTGGTCCGGATCGGAATACTATATCACAGAGCTGTCATACAAACGACCGATATGAAAAGAAGTCTTTGTATGGAAATCTTTATTGTTTTCCAAGCTATTGCAACCGAATTCAACATTTATTCATTTGACATAGCCATACACGATTTATGAAAGTCCGGATCCGGTTCGGATCGGACCACTATATCACATAGCTACCATACAAACGACCGATATGAAAACAAGTCTTTGTATGGAAATTTTTTTTGTTTTCCAAGCTATCGCAACCGAATTCAATATTTATTCTTTTGACATAGCCATACACGATTTGTGAAAGTTTGGTCCGGATCGGAATACTATATCACAGAGCTGTCATACAAACGACCGATATGAAAAGAAGTCTTTGTATGGAAATCTTTTTGTTTTCCAAGCTATTGCAACCGAATTCAACATTTATTCATTTGACATAGCCATACACGATTTATGAAAGTCCGGATCCGGTTCGGATCGGACCACTATATCATATAGCTGCCATACAAACGATCGATATGAAAACAAGTCTTTGTATGGAATTTTTTTTTGTTTTCCAAGCTATCGCAACCGAATTCAATATTTATTTTTTTGACATAGCCATACACGATTTGTGAAAGTTTGGTCCGGATCGGAATACTATATCACAGAGCTGTCATACAAACGACCGATATGAAAAGAAGTCTTTGTATGGAAATCTTTTTTGTTTTCCAAGCTATTGCAACCGAATTCAACATTTATTCATTTGACATAGCCATACACGATTTATGAAAGTCCGGATCCGGTTCGGATCGGACCACTATATCATATAGCTGCCATACAAACGATCGATATGAAAACAAGTCTTTGTATGGAATTTTTTTTTGTTTTCCAACTTCTTGCAACCGAATTCAACATTTATTCATTTGACATAGCCATACACGATTTGTGAAAGTTTGGTCCGGATCGGACTACTATATCACAGAGCTGTCATACAAACGACCGATATGAAAAGAAGTCTTTGTATGGAAATCTTTTTTGTTCTCCAAGCTATTGCAACCGAATTCAACATTTATTCATTTGACATAGCCATACACAATTTGTGAAAGTCCGGATCCGGTTTGGATCGGACCACTATATCATATAGCTGCCAAACAAACGACCGATATGAAAACAAGTCTTTGTATGGAAATCTTTTTTGTTTTCCAAGCTATCGCAAGCGAATTCATCATGTATTCATTTGACATAGCCATACACGATTTGTGAAAGTTTGGTCCGGATCGGACCACTATATCATATAGCTGCCATACAAACGACCGATATGAAAACAAGTCTTTGTATGGAAATCTTTTTTTGTTTTCCAACTATTGCAACTGAATTCAATATTTATTTATTTGAAACAGCCATACACGATTTGTGAAAGTTTGGTCCGGATCGGACCACTATATCACATTGCTACCATACAAACGACCGATATGAAAACAAGTCTTTGTATCGAAATTTTTTTGTTTTCCAACTTATTGCAACAGAATAAAACATTTATTCATTTGACATAGTTATACACGATTTGTAAAAGTTTGGTCGAAATCCGACCACTATATCATATAGCTGTCATACAAACCGCCGATATGAAAAACAAGTCTTTGTATGGGAAACTTTTGTTTTCCAACTATTGCAACTGAATTCAATATTTATTTATTTCAAATAGCCATACACGATTTGTGAAAGTTTGGTCCGGATCGGACCACTATATCACATAGGTACCATACAAACGACCGATATGAAAACAAGTCTTTGTATGGGAAACTTTTTGCTTTCCAATTATTGCAACTGAATACAAATTTTATTTAATTAACATAGCCATACACGATTTGTGAATGTGTGGTCCGGATCGGACTACTATATGATATAGCTGCCATACAAACGACCGACATGAAAACAAGTCTTTGTATGGAAATCTTTTTTGTTTTCCAACTATTCCAACTGAATTCAATATTTATTTATTTGAAACAGCCATACACGATTTATGAAAGTTTGGTCCGGATCGGACCACTACTTTGTATGGAAATCTTTTCTGTTTTCCAAGCTATCGCAACCGAATTCAACATTTATTCATTTGACATAGCCATACACGATTTGTGAAAGTTTGGTCCGGAGCGGACTACTATATCACAGAGCTGTCATACAAACGACCGATATGAAAAGAAGTCTTTGTATGGAAATCTTTTTTGTTTTCCAACTATTGCAACTGAATTCAATATTTATTTAATTGAAACAGCCATACACGAATTGTGAAAGTTTGGTCCGAAACGGACCACTATATCACATAGCTACCATACAAACGACCGATATGAAAACAAGTCTTTGTATGGAATTTTTTTTTGTTCTCCTAGCTATTGCAACCGACTTGAAAATTTATTCATTTGACATAGCCAGACACAAGTTGTTTAAGTTTGGTCTGGATCAGACCCCTATATCACAGAGCTGTCATACAAACGGCCGATATGAAAAACAAGTCTTTGTATGGGAAATTCTTTTGTTTTCCAACTATTGCAACTGAATTCAACATATATTCTTTTGACATAGCCATACACGATTTGTGAAAGTTTGGTCCGGATCGGACTACTATATCACATAGGTACCATACAAACGACCGATATGAAAACAAGTCTTTGTATGGAAATCTTTTTTGTTTTCCAACTATTGCAACTGAATTCAATATTTATTTAATTGAAACAGCCATACACGATTTGTGAAAGTTTGGTCCGGATCGGACTACTATATCACAGAGCTCTCATACAAACGACCGATATGAAAACAAGTCTTTGTATGGAAATCTTTTTTGTTTTCCAAGCTATTGCAACCGAATTCAACATTTATTCATTTGACATAGCCATACACGATTTATGAAAGACCGGATCCGGTTCGGATCGGACCACTATATCATATAGCTGCCATACAAACGACCGATATGAAAACAAGTCTTTGTATGGAAATCTTTTTGTTTTTCAACTATTGCAACTGAATTCAATTTTTATTTATTTGAAACAGCCATACACGATTTGTGAAAGTTTGTTCCGGATCGGACCACTATATCACATAGCTACCATACAAACGACCGATATGAAAACAAGTCTCTGTATGGAAATCTTTTTTGTTTTCCAAGCTATCGCAACCGAATTCAACATTTATTCATTTGACATAGCCATACACGATTTGTGAAAGTTTGGTCCGGAGCGGACTACTATATCACAGAGCTGTCATACAAACGACCGATATGAAAAGAAGTCTTTGTATGGAAATCTTTTTTGTTCCCCAAGCTATTGCAACCGAATTCAACATTTATTCATTTGACATAGCCATACACGATTTGTGAAAGTCCGGATCCGGTTTCGATCGGACCACTATATCATATAGCTGCCATACAAACGACCGATATGAAAACAAGTCTTTGTATGGAAATCTTTTTTGTTTTTCAACTATTGCAACTGAATTCAATTTTTATTTATTTGAAACAGCCATACACGATTTGTGAAAGTTTGTTCCGGATCGGACCACTATATCACATAGCTACCATACAAACGACCGATATGAAAACAAGTCTTTGTATGGAAATCTTTTTTGTTTTTCAACTATTGCAACTGAATTCAATTTTTATTTATTTGAAACAGCCATACACGATTTGTGAAAGTTTGGCCCGGATTGGACCGCTATATCATATAGCTGCCATACAAACGACCGATATGAAAACAAGTCTTTATATAAAATTTTTTTTTGTTTTCCAACTTATTGCAACAGAATACAATATTTATTGATTTGACATAGTTATACACGATTTGTAAAAGTTTGGTCCGGATCGGAAAACTATATCATATAGCTGCCATACATACGACCGATATGAAAACAAGTCTTTGTGTGGGAAACTTTTTTGTTTTCCAATTATTGCAACTGAATACAAATTTTATTTAATTAACATAGCCATACACGATTTGTGAATGTGTGGTCCGGATCGGACTACTATATGATATAGCTGCCATACAAACGACCGATATGAAAACAATTCTTTGTATGGAAATCTTTTTTGTTTTCCAACTATTGCAACTGAATTCAATATTTATTTATTTGAAACAGCCATACACGATTTGTGAAAGTTTGTTCCGGATCGGACCACTATATCACATAGCTACCATACAAACGACCGATATGAAAACAAGTCTTTGTATGGAAATCTTTTCTGTTTTCCAAGCTATCGCAACCGAATTCAAAATTTATTCATTTCACATATCCATACACGATATGTGAAAGTTTGGTCCGGATCGGACTACTATATCACAGAGCTGTCATACAAACGACCGATATGAAAAACAAGTCTTTGTATGGGAAACTCTTTTGTTTTCCAACTATTGCAACAGAATAAAACATTTATTCATTTGACATAGTTATACACGATTTGTTAAAGTTTGGTCCGGATCCGACCACTATATCATATAGCTGCCATACAAACCACCGATACAAAAACAAGTCTTTGTATGGGAATTTTTTTGTTCTCCAAGCTATTGCAACCGAATTAAACATTTATTCATTTGACATATCCAGACACAAGTTGTTTAAGTTTGGTCCGGATCAGACCCCTATATCACAGAGCTGTCATACAAACGGCCGATATGAAAAACAAGTCTTTGTATGGGAAATTCTTTTTGTTTTCCAACTATTGCAACTGAATTCAACATATATTCTTTTGACATAGCCATACACGATTTGTGAAAGTTTGGTCGGATCGGACTACTATATCACAGAGCTGTCATACAAACGACCGATATGAAAACAAGACTTTGTATGCGAAATCTTTTTGTTTTTCAATCATTGCAACCGAATTCAACGTTTATTCATCTGACATAGCCATGCACAATTTATGAAAGTCCGGATCCGGTTCGGATCGGACCACTATATCATATAGCTGCCATACAAACGACCGATATGAAAACAAGTCTTTGTATGGAATTTTTTTTGTTTTCCAACTTATTGCAACCGAATTCAACATTTATTCATTTGACATAGCCATACACGATTTGTGAAAGTTTGGCTCGGATTGGACCGCTATATCATATAGCTGCCATACAAACGACCGATATGAAAACAAGTCTTTATATAAAATTTTTTTGTTTTCCAACTTATTGCAACAGAATACAATATTTATTGATTTGACATAGTTATACACGATTTGTAAAAGTTTGGTCCGGATCGGAAAACTATATCATATAGCTGCCATACAAACGACCGATATGAAAACAAGTCTTTGTGTGGGAAACTTTTTTGCTTTCCAATTATTGCAACTGAATACAAATTTTATTTAATTAACATAGCCATACACGATTTGTGAATGTGTGGTCCGGATCGGACTACTATATGATATAGCTGCCATACAAACGACCGATATGAAAACGATTCTTTGTATGGAAATCTTTTTTGTTTTCCAACTATTGCAACTGAATTCAATATTTATTTATTTGAAACAGCCATACACGATTTGTGAAAGTTTGGTCCGGATCGGACCATATCATATAGCTGCCATACAAACGACCGATATGAAAACAAGTCTTTATATGGAATTTTTTTTTGTTTTCCAACTTATTGCAACAGAATACAACATTTATTCTTTTGACATAGTTATACACGATTTGTAAAAGTTTGGTCCGGATCGGACTACTATATCACATAGGTACCATACAAACGACCGATATGAAAACAAGTCTTTGTATGGAAATTTTTTTTGTTTTCCAAGCTATCGCAATCGAATTCAACACATGTTCTTTTGACATAGCCATACACGATTTGTGAAAGTTTGGTCCGGATCGGACTACTATATCACAGAGCTGTCATACAAACGACCGATATGAAAACAAGTCTTTGTATGGAAATCTTTTTTGTTTTCCAACTATTGCAACTGAATTCAATATTTATTTATTTGAAACAGCCATACACGATTTGTGAAAGTTTGGTCCGGATCGGACCACTATATCACATTGCTGCCATACAAACGACCGATATGAAAAAACAAGTCTTTGTGTGGGAAACTTTTTTGCTTTCCAATTATTGCAACTGAATTCAAATTTTATTTAATTAACATAGCCATACACGATTTGTGAATGTGTGGTCCGGATCGGACTACTATATGATATAGCTGCCATACAAACGACCGATATGAAAACAAGTCTTTGTATGGAAATCTTTTTGTTTTCCAACTATTGCAACTGAATTCAATATTTATTTATTTGAAACAGCCATACACGATTTGTGAAAGTTTGGTCCGGATCGGACCACTATATCACATTGCTACCATACAAACGACCGATATGAAAACAAGTCTTTGTATGGAAATTTTTTTTGTTTTCCAAGCTATCGCAATCGAATTCAACACATGTTCTTTTGACATAGCCATACACGATTTGTGAAAGTTTGGTCGGATCGGACTACTATATCACAGAGCTGTCATACAAACGACCGATATGAAAACAAGTCTTTGTATGGAAATCTTTTTTGTTTTTCAAGCTATTGCAACCGAATTCAACATTTATTCATTTGACATAGCCATACACGATTTATGAAAGTCCGGCTCCGGTTCGGATCGGACCACTATATCATATAGCTGCCATACAAACGACCGATATGAAAAAAAGTCTTTGAATGGAAATTTTTTTGTTTTCCAACTTATTGCAACCGAATTCAACATTTATTCATTTGACATAGCCATACACGAATTGTGAAAGTTTGGTCCGGATCGGACCGCTATATCATATAGCTGCCATACAAACGACCGATATGAAAACAAGTCTTTATATGGAATTTGTTCACACTATAAACTTGTGCGTACATTTAATGAGTTCAATTCGGGTGTTTGAATCTAACTGACTCGCTACTGCGAGGGCTTCGCCTTTTATTCATTCTTACATAGGTTCTTATCATCTAATTATATCATGCAGCGCTTGTAAGACGCCGCAGTCTGCGTTTCTAAATGCAGCTGAGTTTTATTCTTAAATCTATGTTTGAGGCCTATGACTGCGCTAATCACCTCCCGCGTGGTCACATCTCTTGACACTTCGGCAATAGGCCGCTGCAATTGTACTTATCTTGTAGTTGCCACTCATGCTGTCCTGTGACATGTTTATTGCAGCCCATAAATAGAATATGTTTATAGTTTGCCTACTTATCATGTCTTAACACATATTTAGACATTCTCCGGGGGGAAAAATGTACGGCCAGTAGTCGTCTCTCATTTATGCGTTGCCTCCGGATATAAATGACCAATATAATTATGATAATCGTTGTCAACCCTAGAGCCGAGTGTCCGCTTGCAGTGTGAAAGATCAAGTCATCAATGTGTACCTTGTTATTTTTCAGAGTATTGATGCGCATTTGAAGATTTTGCAGTTCATTAGTGTTGTTGATAATCAAGTGCTTCAGCGGGACCACGTTCCATGTCTCCTTGTCATCTATAATTCGTAAACTGGGGAAGATAGACATTTCAGAAGCTGTCAAAATTATCTTATGAGGAGTAATTATTGTTGTATCCCCTAATATCGCTGTGCATCCTGCAAGTAGTTGTATAATGCCTTGATTGGGCAGTCTTATAACTTGATGCTGTTCGTTGCATCTTATATTAGCTGTTGTATTCCGAAACAGTCTAAATAGCCAACGATTGGATCCACTTATCTCTTTGATGAACGAATTGCCTTGAAATTCCATCATTTCGCATGAGTGTGCATTGCTTGGTTTCAATGGTGATATTTCGCAAGAGTGATCATCCGTGTTTTTCCATGCCCAATTACTTTCGCAAAGCCATGTTGTCGAATCCTCTTGTCTGCATTGGTTAATTTCCATTTCAGACATTAGGTGATATGCGTTTATGTCTGTATTCAACGCAAAATATTTAGAATTCAATTTCGGAATAAGCTTCGTTCCGTTTATCCACAGTGGTATTGGGATTACTTCAAAAAGATCCGTTTCCTGATTGTTGTATATCGGCAATTTTGCTTCAATGAATAGTACATTATCCTTAAACATAGCTTGTGCCTTCATCAGTTTATAGATCAGTGGTAATTGTGTAACTGAATTTCCACCCGGTAGCATTTGTTGTCGTCCTAATTTTTGCTTAACTTTCTCGAGCTCCTCCAACATTTTGTTAGGCGCAATTAGTGTAGGATGAATTCTTCCTTCACTAATGTCCGTTATCATTGAGATCGCTGTTGCTTGTAGGCTTTCTGCCTCTTCAATCCAGTTTCGCACTTGATTTGATAACATAAGGAATTTAATTGACTCCTTATATACCATAAAGTGCTCCTTCATGGTTTCTGCAATAATATTAACTTGTTGGGTCAGTTTTCCCAAATTCCGGTTTGCTTCTATCGTAGTTGCTCTTACTAATTCTTCCGTTGCATTGATGACCGAGGTCTGATTGTCAACATATTCCCTTAGATGTTTTTCATTTTTTATGATTGTTTGCATATTTTCCTGGATCCTTTTTGCATTTCCGATATCAAAGAACAGTATAAACCTTTTCTTTCGGTTGGTACGGTGCCGTAGTATTTTGTCTTTTTCTTTGATGTTGTCAATTTTTGTCCGTATTGTCGTGCCGAAGGAATCGCAGTAGTACTTGAAGTCTCCCATTCTTTCGCAAACCAAGCGGGATTTTTCCAGGAAGTCCTCTGATTGTTTTATGACATCAAAATAGGCTTGCATGTCATAATAAAACAATAATTGCCAACTGGATGTAGCGACTTCAATTTTACCAATTTTGTTCACCATAACTGCAGCTTTTGCGTCGATGTCGTAAATTTTCCCAAGCTCTTTGGCCTGTTTTTCGAGGTTCCGAATTTTCTGTCGCAGTTGTAGCTTGCAATATCAATAAACAGCATAGCACAGTAGCTATGCTTCCAGTGCCATTCCTTTTCTCTCTTGGAACTCGCTGCCTAAGCTTCTTGTCCTTGCGTAGCTGCATTGACTCCGTTATAGATGGCGTTGCAGCTCCAGCTGGTTTTGCTTCGCTAACAGGAAGTTGACAGATCTTGTTTAGCGATCTTTTTACTTCTCCATCGTTTGTTTTGACTGTGACTACCCGGACTTTATCATCTTGTCCTTTAGTCGTACTAATGATTCTTCCCATTGGCCATCTTGCAGGGTGAGTGTTCTCATGTTTTATAAGAACCAGCTGTCCCTCCTTCAGATTTGGCTTTTCTTGGCGCCATTTGGTTCGCTGTTGCAATGACACCAGATACTCCTCCTTCCATTTCTTCCAAAAATCACCTCTGATGCGTTGAATAAGCTTCCATCTATCCAAAGAGCTGATTGTCTTACTTTCGGCAAAATGTTCAGGAGCTCCAATTAGAGGTCTTCCCACCAGAAAATGACCCGGCGTTAATATGTCCTCACCATTTATTTCGCTCCTTACAGTGACTAATGGACGCGAGTTTAGCACTGCTTCGATTTGACATAGCAGCGATGCAAATTCTTCATATGTAAAGCTGTTTTCACCAATAACTCGTTTAAGGTGATGCTTCACTGATTTTACACCGGCTTCCCATAAACCTCCCATATGGGGGCTTCCCGGGGGAATAAAGTGCCACTTGATGCCTTCTGTTTCCAGTGTAGGTGCTAACTCATTATTGTTTTTAATGGCAGCTACAAATTCTTTGTCCAATACTCTTGAAGCTCCCACGAAGTTTGTTCCATTATCTGAGTATAGGTTCTCACTCTTGCCTCGTCTTGCAAAGAACCGTCGAAGAGCCTCCAGGAATTTGTCTGACGAAAGATCGCTAACAGCTTCCAGATGTATCGCTTTTGTTGCCATACAAACAAATACACAAATGTATCCTTTATACGTTTTTTGACCTCTTCCCTTGGAGCAGCGAATCTGGAACGGTCCGGCGTAGTCGATTCCAGTATTTTGAAACGAGTAATTAGCCGTTACTCGATAAACTGGTAAATTTCCCATCAGTTGACTGGACATCTCTTGCTTGTATCGTATGCATACAATACATTCCCTTAAATATTTCTTTAAGGAATTTTGTATGCCAAATATCCAGAACTCCCTCTGAATATAAGTTCTCATAATGTTAATTCCGCCATGCAGAGTTTTCGTATGCGCATCCTTTGCAATTAACCAAGTCAAATGTGACTTATCTAGTATAATTGGATGTTTTACATTATAGGGTATCATTGCGTTTTGTAGTCGTCCACCAACTCGAAGTACGCCATCACTATCCAAAAACGGATTTAGCGCCTGTAACTTACTCTTGGGGTCTAATGGTCTTTTGTTTTTGAGTAGTCTGACTTCGTGTCCAAAATCCAGCTGTTGTTGTATCTTTACCACGGCAATTTTCGCTAGCTTTAATTCCTCCACCGTAAGATGTGAAGGCTGTTGCGACTTTCCTCTTAGGTTTGTTATGAAGCGCAATATATACGCCATTACTCTAAAAAGTTTGTCGATCGATGAATACTTCGATAAAAGATGATTTTGCAGATATTCGGATTTTATCAATGTGGATACCACAACAATTTCCGATACCTTTTGAGTGGGCCAGTGTTGTGCATCCATAGCTAGCCAATTCGGCCCTCTCCACCAAATTTCACAGATTTTAAGAGCTTGCGGTGATATCCCTCTTGAAGCCACGTCTGCTGGATTTTCTTCAGATTTAACGTAATTCCATTTGACATTGGGAATTAGTTTATTGATTTCTTCAACTCTAGTTCTGACGAACTTATCTTTGCTGCGCTTGTTCTGTATCCAAGCGATAGTAATTTGCGAATCACTCCATGCATGCATTGTGATCTCATTGCTCCATATAGCCTGCACCTTAGCTAATAACTTTGCTAATAAATGCGCAGCACATAATTCCAACTTTGGAATTGTTTTCCTGTTTTTTATAGGATTTACTTTGCTTTTTGCTGCTAGCAAAGTCACTCTGCCGTCTACTTTTGTATACACAGCCGCTGCATATGCTTTCTCTGATGCATCGCAGAATCCGTGTAGCTCCATAATACCTTTGAAGCATCCAGTCCAGCGTGAAATGCTAATTTCTTCTAAATATGATAGACCTTTAGCATATTCCATCCACCAGTTAGCTAAGTTGGATTCCAATTCAACGTCCCAAGTCATCGGTAACTTCCACAGTTCCTGAATGAAACATTTGCCTTGAATCGTTACAGGTGCCAACCATCCTAGTGGGTCGAAAATTCTGGACAACTGTGATAACACTAACCGCTTTGTTATACGTGTTAGCATTGGGTTTTCTGCCGAAAACGTAAATGTATCCTTTTTCGGATCCCATTGAAGTCCTAAGGTTTTGATCGATTCATTCTCCTCAATGCAGATTTTCTCCGTAGCACGGTCGTCCTGAATATCGGCTAAAATCCGATTGTCATTTGCAACCCATTTTCGCAGATGCATGCCGGCTTTCTCCATCACTTGCCTCAATTTTCTTTGAAGTTCATAGCACTCGTTGACTGTGTCTCCACCAGTTATGAGGTCATCCATATAAAAGTCGTCTCTAATTGTTTCTGCTAAGACGCTATCCTCTTGGCAAAAGCGATCTGCCAACTCTCGTAGACATCGTACTGCTAAGAAAGGTGCTGCCGATGTGCCATAAGTTACGGTTGTTAACTTAAACTCACTGATCGGTAATTTTGGATCATCTCTCCATAGGATATATTGGTATTCTTGGTCTTTTTCAGCAACCTTTATTTGGCGATACATTTTTTCAATGTCAGCTACCACAACATATTGCCACTTGCGCCATTTAATTAGAATATCGAATATATCCTTTTGAATCTTAGGACCAGCTATAATAACGTCATTTAGGCTTAGTCCATTTGTCGTCTTTGCGGATGCGTCAAACACTACTCGTAGCTTCGTAGTTAAGCTTCCAGGCCTGATGATTGCTTGATGGGGTAAATAGTATTTACCTTGACCCGTTGTCTTTACAGATTCCATATGTCCCATTTTAAGGTATTCTTTCATGAATTCGTTGTATGCAGCCCAGTTCTTTGGGTTTCTTTGAAACTTCTTTTCCATTTGCATAAGCCTTGCCATTGCCTGTTTGCGAGAGTCTCCCAGCTTTGCCTCTTTGTGGAATGGAATTGAAACTACAAATCTGCCTTCCTCGTTGATGACAGTTGTTTCTTGGAATTTTCTTTCGCATTCTGCATTGTCTGTAATCGTCTCCTCGGCTTCATCTTCCAATTCCCAAAAGCGTTCCAGGTCCTTTAGATTTATCGTTGTAGTGGCACTTATAATTTTTTGCTTTGCTGCCCGAGTTATATTTCCGGACACAATCCATCCAAATCTGGTTTTTTGTCCCAAGATTCCATTTACGGTTTTTATTTTCTCCATCATAATCAGGGGAATTAGATCCACACCTATCACCATGTCAATTCTGCTTGGCTCGTTGAATCGTGGATCTGCTAGCCTGTAGCCCTTCCACTCTTTGTTGATATCAATATCAAACTTTTTGCTGGGAAGGGCTCTATGGAGTGTTGGTAAAACCAATGCTTCCGTTGATGTTTTGAAGCTGCTTGGAATTTTTGGTTTGATCGTCAGGTGGACGCTATTTTTTGATAATTGAGTAGTCTGGGAGATACCTTCTACCTCTACAGTACTCCTTACTCTGGGAATCCTTAATATTTGTGCTGCCTCCTCTGAAATCAGCGTCTTCTGGGATCCACCGTCAATAAGCGCCCTCAACTCGTTGTAACCTCCAGCTTTGTTTTTAACTAAAACCACAGCTGTAGCCAATAGTGTGTCTTGGCCTTGCTTGAGGCTATTGCTGTTGATACTGCGTTTTGTGTCTTCATGAAGAAGGCTGTTGTGTCCTTTGGAGCATCGATTGCATGTAATTTCCTTTCTGCAGTCGATAGCATTATGCTTTCCAAAGCATCTAAAGCACATGCTGTTCTTTTGAACGAACTCTTTTCTTTTTTCGATTGATTGTGCTCTGAATTTGAGACACTTTATCATATCGTGGCCATCCTTAGAGCAAAAGGCACACGATCTAACTTGCACTTTTCTTGTAGCAAGCTGAGCGGTATTTTTGGTAATGGCATTTACTGAGTTGTATTGTTGCTCAATAAACTCCAGTACGTCTTGTAAGGACTGTATAGCTCTTGCCTTTTTTACATGCTGTTCATACAGCTGCAAGGCTTCTGGCGAAAATTTCCGCAGTAGAATTTCTGCTAAAATTACGTCAGCCGAGCTTTCTATTTTTCCTTTCTCCTTTATGATGAATATGCTCTCGGTCGCAGTATCCAAAAACTTCCTTAAATTTTTCTCATCATGGGGCAGCAAGCACTCCAGTTCCATTAATTTGTTGAAGTGTTGGGAGAATATTTTTCTGCTATTCTCATAGCGTTTGCAGATAAGCTCCCATGCTGCTGAATAGCTAGCCGCTGATCCCGTTATCAAATGGCTAACCACCATTTGAGCTTCTCCTTTTAAGCAGGCTCTTAAATATCCTAGCTTTCTTGTGTTGCTGAGATCCTTCCTGCTGTCTATTAGCTCAGAGAACAGCTCGTAAAATGTTGGCCATTCCTTCGCATTTCCATTGAATGTTGGAAGGTCCACTTTTGGGAGTTCTGGCACGTCATAGTTGGAACTTTTGAACTGTTCCAACTTCATTTGAAGTACCATCTCTAATGCGGCAACTTCCGATTGCAGAATGTCTGCCTCATCTTGATCAAAGGCAGTTCTGTCATACTTGTTTTCAAGCAGTTTTAGTGTGTCCGTCACGTTGGACCAATGACTTTTCATCATTGCCAGCTGCTTGACTAGTTCAATCTCACTTGAACTATCTAGGGTTTCGTAGATTAGGCTCATCTGTTGCCTTACCCTGTCCGCTCTTCTATCCACCAGTTGAACCAGATTATCAACTGGACTGGAGCTTCGAGCTGATGCGGTATCAGATAATTTTGATCCGCTTGGTAGATTTATTTCTTCAAGTGTTTCTACCTTTAACTGTGACTCCTTGTAGGCCTTGATAGCATCCATAGTTTTAATAAATATTTTGTCATTAAAATATTGATGATCGCCAACTCCCAATTTTACCAGCGCATTGTTGTTAGTAGTGAATCGGACTACCAATACTTCTATTGCTGGTATAGATGCCTTTTCCTTGATGGCTTGCAGTATTTTGTTCTGCAGCTCTCCTTGGTCTTGCATCAATTTCACAGATCTTTCCGACAACATCTTGGGAAAACAATCACTGTGACTTTTTTGTGCTTTCTGCTTGTATTCTTTGGCGTGATCCGTTGGAGGATTTTTTGATTGGTCGCCCAGTTGACCTAGCTGTGCCTCGACTCACAGCTGATTTGATCAGCCAAAGAAAAGCAAGAGCACAATGTTTCACCTTATAGTCCTAGTACTTTAAGGCGTGGTCTTTTATTCTGTGTTTCTTACCACTGGTGGGGGAAACAACAGAATCACTCGAATAACCTTGCTCTTTTTACTTCGAAGCGCTGGTTTTTTATTCTGTGTTTCTTACCACTGGTGGGGGAAACAACAGAATTTCTCGAAGGACCAAAATGTTCACACTATAAACTTGTGCGTACATTTAATGAGTTCAATTCGGGTGTTTGAATCTAACTGACTCGCTACTGCGAGGGCTTCGCCTTTTATTCATTCTTACATAGGTTCTTATCATCTAATTATATCATGCAGCGCTTGTAAGACGCCGCAGTCTGCGTTTCTAAATGCAGCTGAGTTTTATTCTTAAATCTATGTTTGAGGCCTATGACTGCGCTAATCACCTCCCGCGTGGTCACATCTCTTGACACTTCGGCAATAGGCCGCTGCAATTGTACTTATCTGTAGTTGCCACTCATGCTGTCCTGTGACATGTTTATTGCAGCCCATAAATAGAATATGTTTATAGTTTGCCTACTTATCATGTCTTAACACATATTTAGACAAATTTTTTTTTTGTTTTCCAACTTATTGCAACAGAATAAAACATTTATTCATTTGACATAGTTATAGACGATTTGTAAAAGTTTGGTCCGGATCCGACCACTATATCATATAGCTGCCATACAAACCACCGATACAAAAACAAGTCTTTGTATGGGAATTTTTTTGTTCTCCAAGCTATTGCAACCGAATTAAACATTTATTCATTTGACATAGCCAGACACAAGTTGTTAAAGTTTGGTCCGGATCAGACCCCATATCACACAGCTGTCATACAAACGGCCGATATGAAAAACAAGTCTTTGTATGGAAATCTTTTTTGTTTTCCAACTATTGCAACTGAATTCAATATTTATTTATTTAAAACAGCCATACACGATTTGTGAAAGTTTGGTCTGGATCGGACCACTATATCACATAGGTACCATACAAACGGCCGATATGAAAACAAGTCTTTGTATGGAAATTTTTTTTGTTTTCCAAGCTATCGCAACCGAATTCAACACATGTTCTTTTGACATAGCCATACACGATTTGTGAAAGTTTGGTCCGGATCGGACCACTATATCACAGAGCTGTCATACAAACGACCGATATGAAAACAAGTCTTTGTATGGAAATCTTTTTTGTTTTTGAAGCTATTGCAACCGAATTCAACATTTATTAATTTGACATAGCCATACACGATTTGTGAAAGTCCGGATCCGGTTCGGATCGGACCACTATATCATATAGCTGCCATACAAACGACCGATATGAAAACAAGTCTTTGTATGGAATTTTTGTTTGTTTTTCAACTTATTGCAACCGAATTCAACATTTATTCATTTGACATGGTTATACACGATTTGTGAAAGTTTGGTCCGGATCGGACTACTATATCATATAGCTGCCATACAAACGACCGATATGAAAATAAGTCTTTGTATGGAAATCTTTTTGTTTTTGAAGCTATTGCAACCGAATTCAAATTTTATTTAACTAACATAGCCATACACGATTTGTGAATGTGTGGTCCGGATCGGACTACTATATGATATAGCTGCCATACAAACGACCGATATGAAAACAAGTCTTTGTATGGAAATCTTTTTTGTTTTTCAAGCTATTGCAACCGAATTCAACATTCATTGATTTGACATAGCCATACACGATTTATGAAAGTCCGGATCCGGTTCGGATCGGACCACTATATCATATAGCTGCCATACAAACGACCGATATGAAAACAAGTCTTTGTATGGAATTTTTGTTTGTTTTCCAACTTATTGCAACCGAATTCAACATTTATTCATTTGACATGGTTATACACGATTTGTGAAAGTTTGGTCCGGATCGGACTACTATATCATATAGCTGTCATACAAACGACCGATATGAAAACAAGTCTTTATATGGAATTTTTTTTTGTTTTCCAACTTTTTGCAACAGAATACAATATTTATTCATTTGACATAGTTATACACGATTTGTGAAAGTTTGGTCCGGATCGGACTACTATATCATATAGCTGCCATACAAACGACCGATATGAAAACAAGTCTTTGTATGGAAATCTTTTTTGTTTTTGAAGCTATTGCAACCGAATTCAAATTTTATTTAATTAACATAGCCATACACGATTTGTGAAAGTTTGGTCCGGATCGGACTACTATATCACAGAGCTGTCATACAAACGACCGATATGAAAACAAGTCTTTGTATGGAAATCTTTTTTGTTTTCCAACTATTGCAACTGAATTCAATATTTATTTATTTGAAACAGCCATACACGATTTGTGAAAGTTTGGTCCGGATCGGACCACTATATCACATTGCTGCCATACAAACGACCGATATGAAAACAAGTCTTTGTGTGGGAAACTTTTTTGCTTTCCAATTATTGCAACTGAATTCAAATTTTATTTAATTAACATAGCCATACACGATTTGTGAATGTGTGGTCCGGATCGGACTACTATATGATATAGCTGCCATACAAACGACCGATATGAAAACAATTCTTTGTATGGAAATCTTTTTTTGTTTTCCAACTATTGCAACTGAATTCAATATTTATTTATTTGAAACAGCCATACACGATTTGTGAAAGTTTGGTCCGGATCGGACCATATCATATAGCTGCCATACAAACGACCGATATGAAAACAAGTCTTTATATGGAATTTTTTTTTGTTTTCCAACTTATTGCAACAGAATACAACATTTATTCTTTTGACATAGTTATACACGATTTGTAAAAGTTTGGTCCGGATCGGACTACTATATCACATAGGTACCATACAAAACAAGTCTTTGTGTGGGAAACTTTTTGCTTTCCAATTATTGCAACTGAATTCAAATTTTATTTAATTAACATAGCCATACACGATTTGTGAATGTGTGGTCCGGATCGGACTACTATATGATATAGCTGCCATACAAACGACCGATATGAAAACAAGTCTTTGTATGGAAATCTTTTTTGTTTTCCAACTATTGCAACTGAATTCAATATTTATTTATTTGAAACAGCCATACACGATTTGTGAAAGTTTGGTCCGGATCGGACCACTATATCACATTGCTACCATACAAACGACCGATATGAAAACAAGTCTTTGTATGGAAATTTTTTTTGTTTTCCAAGCTATCGCAATCGAATTCAACACATGTTCTTTTGACATAGCCATACACGATTTGTGAAAGTTTGGTCCGGATCGGACTACTATATCACAGAGCTGTCATACAAACGACCGATATGAAAACGACCGGTATGGAAATCTTTTTGTTTTTCAAGCTATTGCAACCGAATTCAACATTTATTCATTTGACATAGCCATACACGATTTATGAAAGTCCGGCTCCGGTTCGGATCGGACCACTATATCATATAGCTGCCATACAAACGACCGATATGAAAAAAAGTCTTTGAATGGAAATTTTTTTTGTTTTCCAACTTATTGCAACCGAATTCAACATTTATTCATTTGACATAGCCATACACGAATTGTGAAAGTTTGGTCCGGATCGGACCGCTATATCATATAGCTGCCATACAAACGACCGATATGAAAACAAGTCTTTATATGGAATTTTTTTTTTGTTTTCCAACTTATTGCAACAGAATAAAACATTTATTCATTTGACATAGTTATAGACGATTTGTAAAAGTTTGGTCCGGATCCGACCACTATATCATATAGCTGCCATACAAACCACCGATACAAAAACAAGTCTTTGTATGGGAATTTTTTTTTGTTCTCCAAGCTATTGCAACCGAATTAAACATTTATTCATTTGACATAGCCAGACACAAGTTGTTAA
The DNA here is from genome assembly GCA_035047645.1 of Drosophila merina. NCBI lineage: Eukaryota > Metazoa > Arthropoda > Insecta > Diptera > Drosophilidae > Drosophila > Drosophila merina. Next base: position 130,725 of record JAWNPH010000014.1, on the reverse strand, counting down.
AGTTTGGTCCGGATCAGACCCCATATCACAGAGCTGTCATACAAACGGCCGATATGAAAAACAAGTCTTTGTATGGAAATCTTTTTTGTTTTCCAACTATTGCAACTGAATTCAATATTTATTTATTTAAAACAGCCATACACGATTTGTGAAAGTTTGGTCTGGATCGGACCACTATATCACATAGGTACCATACAAACGGCCGATATGAAAACAAGTCTTTGTATGGAAATTTTTTTTGTTTTCCAAGCTATCGCAACCGAATTCAACACATGTTCTTTTGACATAGCCATACACGATTCGTGAAAGTTTGGTCCGGATCGGACCACTATATCACAGAGCTGTCATACAAACGACCGATATGAAAACAAGTCTTTGTATGGAAATCTTTTTTGTTTTTGAAGCTATTGCAACCGAATTCAACATTTATTAATTTGACATAGCCATACACGATTTGTGAAAGTCCGGATCCGGTTCGGATCGGACCACTATATCATATAGCTGCCATACAAACGACCGATATGAAAACAAGTCTTTGTATGGAATTTTTGTTTGTTTTCCAACTTATTGCAACCGAATTCAACATTTATTCATTTGACATGGTTATACACGATTTGTGAAAGTTTGGTCCGGATCGGACTACTATATCATATAGCTGCCATACAAACGACCGATATGAAAATAAGTCTTTGTATGGAAATCTTTTTTGTTTTTGAAGCTATTGCAACCGAATTCAAATTTTATTTAACTAACATAGCCATACACGATTTGTGAATGTGTGGTCCGGATCGGACTACTATATGATATAGCTGCCATACAAACGACCGATATGAAAACAAGTCTTTGTATGGAAATCTTTTTGTTTTTCAAGCTATTGCAACCGAATTCAACATTCATTGATTTGACATAGCCATACACGATTTATGAAAAGTCCGGATCCGGTTCGGATCGGACCACTATATCATATAGCTGCCATACAAACGACCGATATGAAAACAAGTCTTTGTATGGAATTTTTGTTTGTTTTCCAACTTATTGCAACCGAATTCAACATTTATTCATTTGACATGGTTATACACGATTTGTGAAAGTTTGGTCCGGATCGGACTACTATATCATATAGCTGTCATACAAACGACCGATATGAAAACAAGTCTTTATATGGAATTTTTTTTTGTTTTCCAACTTTTTGCAACAGAATACAATATTTATTCATTTGACATAGTTTTTCACGATTTGTGAAAGTTTGGTCCGGATCGGATTACTATATCATATAGCTGCCATACAAACGACCGATATGAAAACAAGTCTTTGTATGGAAATCTTTTTTGTTTTTGAAGCTATTGCAACCGAATTCAAATTTTATTTAATTAACATAGCCATACACGATTTGTGAATGAGTGGTCCGGATCGGACTACTATATGATATAGCTGCCATACAAACGACCGATATGAAAACAAGTCTTTGTATGGAAATCTTTTTTGTTTTCCAACTATTGCAACTGAATTCAATATTTATTTATTTGAAACAGCCATACACGATTTTTGAAAGTTTGGTCCGGATCGGACCACTATATCACATTGCTGCCATACAAACGACCGATATGAAAACAAGTCTTTGTGTGGGAAACTTTTTGCTTTCCAATTATTGCAACTGAATTCAACATTTATTCATTTGAAATAGCCATACACGATTTGTGAAATTCCGGATCCGGTTTGGATCGGACCACTATATCATATAGCTGCCATACAAACAACCGATATGAAAACAAGTCTTTGTATGGAATTTTTTTTTGTTTTCCAACTTATTGCAACCGAATTCAACATTTATTCATTTGACATAGCCATACACGATTTGTGAAAGTTTGGTCCGGATCGGACCCTATCATATAGTTGCCATACAAACGACCGATATGAAAACAAGTCTTTGTATGGAATTTTTTTTTGTTCTCCTAGCTATCGAAACCGACTTGAACATTTATTCATTTGACATAGCCATACACGATTTGTGAAAGTTTGGTCCGGATCAGACTACTAAATCACAGAGCTGCCATACAAACGACCGATATGAAAACAAGTCTTCGTATGGAATTTTTTTTTGTTTTCCAACTTATTGCAACCGAATTCAACATTTATTCATTTGACATAGCCATACACGATTTGTGAAAGTTTGGTCCGGATCGGACCATATCATATAGCTGCTATACAAACGACCGATATGAAAACAAGTCTTTGTATGGAAATCTTTTTTGTTTTCCACGCTATTGCAACCGAATTCAACATTTATTCATTTGACATAGCCATACACGATTTATGAAAGTCCGGATCCGGTTCGGATCGGACCACTATATCATATAGCTGCCATACAAACGATCGATATGAAAACAAGTCTTTGTATGGAATTTTTTTTTGTTTTCCAACTTATTGCAACCGAATTCAACATTTATTCATTTGACATAGCCATACACGATTTGTGAAAGTTTGGTCGGATCGGACCACTATATCATATTGCTACCATACAAACGACCGATATGAAAACAAGTCTTTGTATCGAAATTTTTTTTGTTTTCCAACTTATTGCAACAGAATAAAACATTTAACATTTGACATAGTTATACACGATTTTTAAAAGTTTGGTCCGGATCCGACGACTATATCATATAGCTGCCATACAAACCACCGATACAAAAACAAGTCTTTGTATGGGAATTTTTTTGTTCTCCAAGCTATTGCAACCGAATTAAACATTTATTCATTTGACATAGCCAGACACAAGTTGTTAAAGTTTGGTCCGGATCAGACCCCTATATCACAGAGCTGTCATACAAACCGCCCATATGAAAAACAAGTCTTTGTATGGGAAACTCTTTTGTTTTCCAACTATTGCAACTGAATTCAATATTTATTTATTTGAAATAGCCATACACGATTTGTGAAAGTTTGGTCCGGATCGGACCACTATATCACATAGGTACCATACAAACGACCGATATGAAAACAAGTCTTTGTATGGGAAACCGTTTTGCTTTCCAATTATTGCAACTGAATTCAAATTTTATTTAATTAACATAGCCATACACGATTTGTGAATGTGTGGTCCGGATCGGGCTACTATATGATATAGCTGCCATACAAACGACCGACATGAAAACAAGTCTTTGTATGGAAATCTTTTTTGTTTTCCAACTATTGCAACTGAATTCAATATTTATTTATTTGAAACAGCCATACACGATTTTTGAAAGTTTGGTCCGGATCGGACCACTATATCACATAGGTACCATACAAACGACCGATATGAAAAGAAGTCTTTGTATGGAATTTTTTTTTTCCAAGCTATCGCAACCGAATTCAACATATATTCTTTTGACATAGCCATACACGATTTGTGAAAGTTTGGTCCGGATCGGACTACTATATCACAGAGCTGTCATACAAACGACCGATATTAAAACAAGTCTTTGTATGGAAATCTTTTTTGTTTTTCAAGCTATTGCAACCGAATTCAACATTTATTCATTTGACATAGCCATACACGATTTATGAAAGTCCGGATCCGGTTCGGATCGGACCACTTTATCATATAGCTGCCATACAAACGACCGATATTAAAACAAGTCTTTGTATGCAATTTTTTTTTGTTTTCCAACTTATTGCAACCGAATTCAACATTTATTCATTTGACATAGCCATACACGATTTGTGAAAGTTTGGTCCGGATCGGACCACTATATCATACTATATAGCTGCCTTACAAACGACCGATATGAAAACAAGTCTTTGTATGGAATTTTTTTTGTTTTCCAACTTATTGCAACCGAATTCAACATTTATTTATTTGACATAGCCATACACGATTTGTGAAAGTTTGGTCCGGATCGGACCACTATAACATATAGCTGCCATACAAACGACCGATATGAAAACAAGTCTTTGTATGGAATTTTTTTTTGTTCTCCTAGCTATCGCAACCGACTTGAAAATTTATTCATTTGACATAGCCATACACGATTTGTGAAAGTTTGGTCCGGATCGGACTACTATATCACAGAGCTCTCATACAAACGACCGATATGAAAACAAGTCTTTGTATGGAAATCTTTTTTGTTTTCCAAGCTATTGCAACAGAATAAAACATTTATTCATTTGACATAGTTATACACGATTGTTTAAAGTTTGGTCCGGATCCGACCACTATATCATATAGCTGCCATACAAACCACCGATACAAAAACAAGTCTTTGTATGGGAATTTTTTGTTCTCCAAGCTATTGCAACCGAATTAAACATTTATTCATTTGACATAGACAGACACAAGTTGTTTAAGTTTGGTCCGGATCAGACCCCTATATCACAGAGCTGTCATACAAACGGCCGATATGAAAAACAAGTCTTTGTATGGGAAATTCTTTTGTTTTCCAACTATTGCAACTGAATTCAACATATTATCATTTGACATAGCCATACACGATTTGTGAAAGTTTGGTCCGGATCGGACTACTATATCACAGAGCTGTCATACAAACGACCGATATGAAAACAAGACTTTGTATGGAAATCTTTTTGTTTTTCAATCATTGCAACCGAATTCAACATTTATTCATCTGACATAGCCATGCACAATTTATGAAAGTCCGGATCCGGTTCGGATCGGACCACTATATCATATAGCTGCCATACAAACGACCGATATGAAAAGAAGTCTTTGTATGGAATTTTTTTTTTGTTTTCCAACTTATTCCAACCGAATTCAATATTTATTCATTTGACATAGCCATACACGATTTGTGAAAGTTTGGTCCGGATCGGACCGCTATATCATATAGCTGCCATACAAACGACCGATATGAAAACAAGTCTTTATATGGAATTTTTTTTTGTTTTCCAACTTATTGCAACAGAATACAACATTTATTGATTTGACATAGTTATACATGATTTGTAAAAGTTTGGTCCGGATCGGACCACTATATCATATAGCTGCCATACAAACGACCGATATGAAAACAAGTCTTTGTATGGGAAGCTTTTTTGCTTTCCAATTATTGCAACTGAATTCAAATTTTATTTAATTAACATAGCCATACACGATTTGTGAATGTGTGGTCCGGATCGGACTACTATATGATATAGCTGCCATACAAACGACCGATATGAAAACAAGTCTTTGTATGGAAATCTTTTTTGTTTTCCAACTATTGCAACTGAATTCAATATTTATTTATTTGAAACAGCCGTACACGATTTTTGAAAGTTTGGTCCGGATCGGACCACTATATCACATTGCTGCCATACAAACGACCGATATGAAAACAAGTCTGTGTGTGGGAAACTTTTTTGCTTTCCAATTATTGCAACTGAATTCAAATTTTATTTAATTAACATAGCCATACACGATTTGTAAATGTGTGGTCCGGATCGGACTACTATATGATATAGCTGTCATACAAACGACCGATATGAAAAGAAGTCTTTGTATGGATTTGTTTTTTGTTTTCCAACTATTGCAACTGAATTCGATATTTATTTATTTGAAATAGGCATACACGATTTGTGAAAGTTTGGTCCGGATCGGACCACTATATCACATAGCTACCACACAAACGACCGATATAAAAACAAGTCTTTGTATGGAAATCTTTTTTGTTTTCGAACTATTGCAACAGAATTCAATATTTATTTATTTGAAACAGCCATACACGATTTGTGAAAGTTTGGTCCGGATCGGACCATATCATATAGCTGCCATACAAACGACCGATTTTTTTTTTTTTTTTTTTTTTTTTAATTTCCTTTAAATTACATTCTGTTTTTTATAAAGAATAACAATGAGTAATGGTTGAAGAAAGGAAAAAAGGTAGCGGCCCTTCCCATTGCAAGGGTACGCTAATATTTTAATATTTTAATATTTTACTAATACGCTAATGTTTTAATATTTTACTAATAATTTAATTCCGTTGGAGTTTTACGTTTTAGTCTTCTCGGTCCCAGCTCTCTCATCGGTATTTGTCTCAGGTTTGGGTTTTGGTGGTTAAGTAGTTGATTTGTGTGTTTTTTGCTGCTTTTTTTAATAGTTTCGTTGACTGTCTCTATGTTTAGATCTTTATGTATATCTTCATTTCTAATATACCATTCGGCATTTGTAATTGTTCTTAGCATTTTCGATTGCGTTCGCTGAATTAGCTGTAAGTGGGATTTACTGGCAGTTCCCCAGATTTCTATGCCGTACGTCCATATTGGTTTTATTATCGCCTTGTATATTGAAATTTTGTAATGTAGTTTTAGTTTAGAGTGTTTTCCTATTAGCCAGTTAAGTTGTCGAAATTTGTTTTTTATTTCATTTCGTTTATTTAGGATGTGCTGCTTCCATGTCAGTTTTGCGTCGATAGTTAGTCCAAGGTACTTGGCATATGGGCGTAACAATATTTGATTGTTGTTAATTTTAATTGCGAAGTTTTTGGGTTGTCGTTTTGTGTATATTACTTGTTGAGTTTTGTCTTTATTTATTTCGATGCCCCATCTCTCAAACCAGGATACTGTTTGTGTCATGATTTGTTGTAGCGTACTTGCAGCTGTTTTTTCACACGCGCTTGACGACATTAATACAGTATCATCTGCAAACGTAGCAATCATTGATCCAGGGATAGTTGGCTCTGGAATATCGGAGGTGTAGATCAAGTATAAGATGGGCCCAAGCACACTACCTTGGGGAACACCCGCTGACACTGGCATAATATCTGAGCATTCATTGTCATATTTGATATAGAAATATCTGTCCGTTATATAGCTATGTAGGATGGTATACAGGTTGTCTGGTAGTATATTTCTTAGCTTATGCAGCAGTCCTTTGTGCCATACTTTGTCAAATGCTTTAGCAATGTCCAAGTACACGGCATAGCAAAACTTCTTTTCGTCAAAATCTGTTGTTATTTTATTAATTACTCGATGGACCTGTTGGACAGTCGAGTGCTGCTTCCGGAAGCCGAATTGGTGAGGAGGTATTATATTTTTCTGTTTTAGGGTTGGCTCGATTTTATTTAATAGGACTCTTTCGAATACTTTTGAGAGGACAGGTAATAGCGTGATTGGTCTGTACGAACTTACAGTATTGGCGTTTTTATTCGGTTTCGGAATTGCTTTAATTTGGCCTATCTTCCAAGTTATGGGAAAGTATTGTAGTCGCAGGATTCCGTTAAACAGGTTTCTAATGTAGATGATTATAGCGTCTGGTAGTTCTTTCAGGATTTTTCCTCCGATTAAGTCATATCCGGGGGCTTTCTTGTTTTTAATTTGTTTTATGTGCGATTTAATTTCTGCCTTTGTTATAGTTTTAATTGCACAATTTGGGTTGGTGATTTGTGTTGGAAGCTCAGCGTTGCCGTTGTCCATGTCATTTGTAAATGATGTTTTAAAGTGTTCAGCCAGAGTGTCTGCTTTTTCTTTGTTTGATCTCGCCCATGTGTTATTGTTTCTTTTTATAGGCGGCTTGTGTATAGTTGAGTTCGTCAATTTTTTGGTCGCTTTCCACAGAGAATAATTTGTCGATAAGGAGGTTCCGAGGTTGCTAAGGTAGTATTGTAGCCGGTTATCTTTGTCTGCCCTGAGAATTCTCTTGAGTTCGTCTGTTGCTTTATTAAGTTTGTGTTTATCTTCTGGATGCCTAGTCCTTTGCCATATCTTCCTAAGGTTGCGCTTTTGTCTGATTTTTTCTTTAATAAAGGCGGGAGTTTTCTTTGATGTAGTCATTTTTATAGATGGTGTCGATTGCGTTGCTGCATTTATGATGTTGTCATTTAAATATGCTATTGCGGAGTCCAGTTCGTTGTTTGTCTTTAGAGAGATATTTATTTCCATGTTCTGTTCCAAAATCTCGCGAAACATATTCCAGTTTGTTTTGTGGTTAAATAAAGGGAGGTCATTGTTGTTTTCTTCTACTCCACCACCTGTAGTGTAATTAATATTGGGGAGTGGTCGGAGGAGAGGTCTAGGCATGATTTTATTGTTAGGTTATCGCAATTTATATTTCTTGTAATACAGAAGTCAATTAAGTCCGGTAGCTTGTTTGTGTCAGTTGGCCAATAAGTCGGCTCGCCTGTGCTTAGGGCATGGCTATTATTGCTTCTTATTGCGTCATACAGTTGTCTTCCCTTTGCAGTGGTAAGTCTGGACCCCCATGTTATGTGTTTGGCATTATAGTCACCTCCTGCCAGATACCGATTTCCCAGTGATTTTAGAAAATCGAGGTATTGGTCTTTTGTGTTGTTAAATTTAGGTGGGCAATAAACTGCAGATATATTTATTGGACCCGTTGTGTCTGAGGTCGATATGGTAGTAGCCTGTATGTAGTCCTTTTTGAATCCATTAAGCTCTATGCACTTTATGCTTTTTTTAATTATTACTGCAGTACCACCATGGGCCTTACCGTCCGGGTGATTAGTAGAGAATATATTATAGTTTGGTATGTTTATATATGTTTTGTCAGTTGAGTGCGTTTCGGAAATGAGCATGACGTCAATTAGTTTTTCATTTAGGAAAGTTTTTAATTCAAGTATATGGCGTGAAAGTCCGTTAGCATTCCAGATGGCGATTGTTAGGTGTTTATTTGTCAAGTTTAGATGCTAGAATCGTGATTATGTTCAGCATATTTGCCATTTGGGCTATTAATTGTTTCATCAATTGTTTTAGTTCGTCAAAATCATTTTGTGCGGTTTGGCTTAGTTGCGTTGGAGCAGGCTGTATATTAGGTACGCTGGCAGTTTGGATTGCTGAGTTGGTTTGATGGCTAGTTACTTGGTTTCTATTTAAGACTTCGGCATAGGATATTTCTGGTGTCTTTAAGCTTTCTACGTTATTTGTTGTACTGTATTGTGTCGTTTGATTATTTGTTTCTGTTGCCGGTATTTCTTTTTTCCGGAGAGTTGGGTATTTTTGGATTTGTAGTGCTTTGTACACCATACAACCTTTATAGTTTGCAGTGTGGTTTTCACTGCATAGTGCACATTTAATACTTGTTCGGTCCGATCTTGTATTAATAGTGCAGGATGATGAGCTGTGTTTTCCAGCGCATTTTACACAAGTTGGGTCTTTGGTGCAGTAATTTTTGGTATGGCCATATTTTTGGCAGTTTGTACATTGGGGAAGTGTTCGCTTTGGTCGCGGTGGCTCAAAAATTACTTTGCAATGAAGAAGGTGCTCAATTTTATAGATGTCTTTATTATTTTCTTTCATTTTGAGTTCAATAGAGAATAGAGGCAATGGTTGTTTGGTGTCGTAGCGCTGGATGTTGTGTAAATTTATAACTTCATGTCCTTGCTGGGCTAGTTCATTTATAATATCGTCTTTGTCTGTAGCATGATGGACGTTACGAAGGATTACCTTAAATCCCCCTCTGGTCTTTTGGTCTGAAGGTGTAGTATTTGGTCGATTTATCTTTTAATAGTCCTAATATGTTCTGATAGTGAGTAGTTTCTAGTGGCTGTATTTTTATTTCATTAGTTGACAGTGCTTTAAGTTCATATCGTGTTTCTTTCAATGAGTTTAAAGCAGTAGTTAGTGCGTATATGTTTTCAACATTTTGAACATATATGGGGGGCGGTTTTGCTTTTTTGCGCTCAATTTGCATTTGTGCATTTATGGTTGCATTTGTCCCATTGTCAGTTTGGTTTTCGTCTTCATCATCTTGTGCTAGTAACTCAAAGCGGTTGCTTGAGTTTGGCTCGGCTAGCCAGTACTCTTTGAGTGTTTTTTGAGTGGCGGTTTGGGTTTTATTCTTCTGTTTCTTGTTGCCATTTAAAAGATCTTTGGAACCATTTGGAGACTGATTTTCTCGGTGACGTTTTAAGTTTTGTTGTTTTGGGAGAGAGGATTGAAATTTGTTTATTGTTGTTGGAGCGGGTATTGAGGTTGTGGGTGTTTTAATATTCGCTGAGGAAGAGCGTATCGGCATTGAAGCATAGCAAACTGTAGTTGTTGTTGCTATAGTTGCTGTAGTTGTGGTATTTGTGTCTGAGGTTGTTGAAAGCGGAAGAGTTGAGAGTGGGAGAGCTGAGAGCGTAACTGCTGTGAGCGGGAGCGTTGAGTGTGTGTTCATTAATATCTCGGAAGTTGTTGATGGTATACGCGCGGGTAAATTTGGCGCGCATTCTGGTCTTCGTTGCTGAGAGTAACAAACGACCGATATGAAAACAAGTCTTTATATGGAATTTTTTTTTGTTTTCCAACTTATTGCAACAGAATACAACATTTATTCATTTGACATAGTTATACACGATTTGTAAAAGTTTGGTCCGGATCGGAAAACTATATCATATAGCTGCCATACAAACGACCGATATGAAAACAAGTCTTTGTGTGAGAAACTTTTTTGCTTTCCAATTATTGCAACTGAATACAAATTTTATTTAATTAACATAGCAATACACGATTTGTGAATGTGTGGTCCGGATCGGACTACTATATGATATAGCTGCCATACAAACGACCGATATGAAAACAATTCTTTGTATGGAAATCTTTTTTGTTTTCCAACTATTGCAACCGAATTCAACATTTATTCATTTGACATAGCCATACACGATTTGTGAAAGTTTGGTCCGGATCGGACCACTATATCACATAGCTACCATACAAACGACCGATATAAAAACAAGTCTTTGTATGGAAATCTTTTTGTTTTCGAACTATTGCAACTGAATTCAATATTTATTTATTTGAAACAGCCATACACGATTTGTGAAAGTTTGGTCCGGATCGGACCACTATGTCACATTGCTACCATACAAACGACCGATATGAAAACAAGTCTTTGTATGGAAATTTTTTTTGTTTTCCAAGCTATTGCAACCGAATTCAACATTTATTCATTTGACATAGCCATACACGATTTGTGAAATTCCGGATCCGGTTTGGATCGGTCCACTATATCATATAGCTGCCATACAAACGACCGATATGAAAACAAGTCTTTGTATGGAATTTTTTTTTGTTTTCCAACTTATTGCAACTGAATTCAATATTTATTTATTTGAAATAGCCATACACGATTTGTGAAAGTTTGGTCCGGATCGGACCCCTATATCATACTATATAGCTGCCATACAAACGACCGATATGAAAACAAGTCTTTGTATGGAATTTGTTTTGTTTTCCAACTTATTGCAACCGAATTCAACATTTATTTATTTGACATAGCCATACACGATTTGTGAAAGTTTGGTCCGGATCGGACCACTATATCATATAGCTGCCATACAAACGACCGATATGAAAACAAGTCTTTGTATGGAATTTTTTTTTGTTCTCCTAGCTATCGCAACCGACTTGAAAATTTATTCATTTGACATAGCCATACACGATTTGTGAAAGTTTGGTCCGGATCGGACTACTATATCACAGAGCTGTCATACAAACGACCGATATGAAAACAAGACTTTGTATGGAAATCTTTTTTGTTTTTCAATCATTGCAACCGAATTCAACATTTATTCATCTGACATAGCCGTGCACAATTTATGAAAGTCCGGATCCGGTTCGGATCGGACCACTATATCATATAGCTGCCATACAAACGACCGATATGAAAACAAGTCTTTGTATGGAATTTTTTTTTGTTTTCCAACTTATTGCAACCGAATTCAACATTTATTCATTTGACATAGCCATACTCGATTTGTGAAAGTTTGGTCCAGATCGGACCGCTATATCATATAGCTGCCATACAAACGACCGATATGAAAACAAGTCTTTATATGGAATTTTTTTTTGTTTTCCAACTTATTGCAACAGAATACAACATTTATTGATTTGACATAGTTATACACGATTTGTAAAAGTTTGGTCCGGATCGGACTACTATATCATATAGCTGCCATACAAACGACCGATTTTTTGCTTTCCAATTATTGCAACTGAATTCAAATTTTATTTAATTAACATAGCCATACACGATTTGTGAATGTGTGGTTCGGATCGGACTACTATAAGATATAGCTGCCATACAAACGACCGATATGAAAACAAGTCTTTGTATGGAAATCTTTTTTGTTTTCCAACTATTGCAACTGAATTCAATATTTATTTATTTGAAACAGCCATACACGATTTTTGAAAGTTTGGTCCGGATCGGACCACTATATCACATTGCTGCCATACAAACGACCGATATGAAAACAAGTCTTTGTGTGGGAAACTTTTTTGCTTTCCAATTATTGCAACTGAATTCAAATTTTATTTAATTAACATAGCCATACACGATTTGTAAATGTGTGGTCCGGATCGGACTACTATATCACAGAGCTGTCATACAAACGACCGATATGAAAACAAGACTTTGTATGGAAATCTTTTTTGTTTTTCAATCATTGCAACCGAATTCAACATTTATTCATCTGACATAGCCGTGCACAATTTATGAAAGTCCGGATCCGGTTCGGATCGGACCACTATATCATATAGCTGCCATACAAACGACCGATATGAAAACAAGTCTTTGTATGGAATTTTTTTTTGTTTTCCAACTTATTGCAACCGAATTCAACATTTATTCATTTGACATAGCCATACTCGATTTGTGAAAGTTTGGTCCAGATCGGACCGCTATATCATATAGCTGCCATACAAACGACCGATATGAAAACAAGTCTTTATATGGAATTTTTTTTTGTTTTCCAACTTATTGCAACAGAATACAACATTTATTGATTTGACATAGTTATACACGATTTGTAAAAGTTTGGTCCGGATCGGACCACTATATCATATAGCTGCCATACAAACGACCGATTTTTTGCTTTCCAATTATTGCAACTGAATACAAATTTTATTTAATTAACATAGCCATACACGATTTGTGAATGTGTGGTTCGGATCGGACTACTATATGATATAGCTGCCATACAAACGACCGATATGAAAACAAGTCTTTGTATGGAAATCTTTTTTGTTTTCCAACTATTGCAACTGAATTCAATATTTATTTATTTGAAACAGCCATACACGATTTTTGAAAGTTTGGTCCGGATCGGACCACTATATCACATTGCTGCCATACAAACGACCGATATGAAAACAAGTCTTTGTGTGGGAAACTTTTTTGCTTTCCAATTATTGCAACTGAATTCAAATTTTATTTAATTAACATAGCCATACACGATTTGTAAATGTGTGGTCCGGATCGGACTACTATATGATATAGCTGTCATACAAACGACCGATATGAAGAGAAGTCTTTGTATGGATTTGGTTTTTGTTTTCCAACTAATGCAACTGAATTCAATATTTATTTATTTGAAATAGCCATACACGATTTGTGAAAGTTTGGTCCGGATCGGACCACTATATCACATAGCTACCATACAAACGACCGATATAAAAACAAGTCTTTGTATGGAAATCTTTTTTGTTTTCGAACTATTGCAACTGAATTCAATATTTATTTATTTGAAACAGCCATACACGATTTGTGAAAGTTTGGTCCGGATCGGACCATATCATATAGCTGCCATACAAACGACCGATATGAAAACAAGTCTTTATATGGAATTTTTTTTTGTTTTCCAACTTATTGCAACAGAATACAACATTTATTCATTTGACATAGTTATACACGATTTGTAAAAGTTTGGTCAGGATCGGAAAACTATATCATATAGCTGCCATACAAACGACCGATATGAAAACAAGTCTTTGTGTGGGAAACTTTTTTGCTTTCCAATTATTGCAACTGAATACAAATTTTATTTAATTAACATAGCCATACACGATTTGTGAATGTGTGGTCCGGATCGGACTACTATATGATATAGCTGCCATACAAACGACCGATATGAAAACAATTCTTTGTATGGAAATCTTTTTTGTTTTCCAACTATTGCAACCGAATTCAACATTTATTCATTTGACATAGCCATACACGATTTGTGAAAGTTTGGTCCGGATCGGACCACTATATCATATAGCTACCATACAAACGACCGCTATAAAAACAAGTCTTTGTATGGAAATCTTTTTTGTTTTCCAACTATTGCAACTGAATTCAATATTTATTTATTTGAAACAGCCATACACGATTTGTGAAAGTTTGGTTCGGATCGGACCACTATATCACATTGCTACCATACAAACGACCGATATGAAAACAAGGCTTTGTATGGAAATCTTTTTTGTTTTCCAACTATTGCAACCGAATTCAACATTTATTCATTTGACATAGCCATACACGATTTGTGAAAGTTTGGTCCGGATCGGACCACTATATCATATAGCTACCATACAAACGACCGCTGTAAAAACAAGTCTTTGTATGGAAATCTTTTTTGTTTTCCAAGCTATTGCAACCGAATTCAACATTTATTCATTTGACATAGCCATACACGATTTGTGAAATTCCGGATCCGGTTTGGATCGGTCCACTATATCATATAGCTGCCACACAAACGACCGGTATGAAAACAAGTCTTTGTATGGAATTTTTTTTGTTTTCCAACTTATTGCAACCGAATTCAACGTTTATTCATTTTACATAGCCATACACGATTTGTGAAAGTTTGGTCCGGATCGGACCACTATATCATATAGCTGCCATACAAACGACCGATATGAAAACAAGTCTTTGTATGGAATTTTTTTTGTTCTCCTAGCTATCGCAACCGACTTGAAAATTTATTCATTTGACATAGCCATACACGATTTATGAAAGTCCGGATCCGGTTCGGATCGGACCACTATATCATATAGCTGCCATACAAACGACCGATATGAAAACAAGTCTTTGTATGAAAATCTTTTTTGTTTTCCAACTATTGCAACTGAATTCAATATTTATTTATTTGAAATAGCCATACACGATTTGTGAAAGTTTGGTCCGGATCGGACCACTATATCACATAGCTGCCATACAAACCACCGATACAAAAACAAGTCTTTGAATGGGATATTTTTTTGTTTTCCAAGCTATTGCAACCGAATTCAACATTTATTCATTTGACATAGCCAGACACAAGTTGTTAAAGTTTGGTCCGGATCAGACCCCCATATCACAGAGCTGTCATACAAACGGCCGATATGAAAAACAAGTCTTTGTATGGAAAACTTTTTTGCTTTCCAATTATTGCAACTGAATTCAATATTTATTTATTTGAAATAGCCATACACGATTTGTGAAAGTTTGGTCCGGATCGGACCACTATATCACATAGCTGCCATACAAACCACCGATACAAAAACAAGTCTTTGAATGGGATATTTTTTTGTTTTCCTATCTATTGCAACCGAATTCAACATTTATTCATCTGGCAAAGCCATACACGATTAGTCAAAGTCCGGACCCGGTTCGGATCGGACCACTATATCATATAGCTGCCATACAAACGACCGATATGAAAACAAGTCTTTGTATGAAAATCTTTTTTGTTTTCCAACTATTGCAACTGAATTCAATATTTATTTATTTGAAATAGCCATACACGACTTGTGAAAGTTTGGTCCGGATCGGACCACTATATCACATAGCTACCATACAAACGACCGATATGAAAGCAAGTCTTTGTATGGAAATCTTTTTTGTTTTCCAACTATTGCAACTGAATTCAATATTTATTTATTTGAAACAGCTATACACGATTTGAGAAAGTTTGGTCCGGATCGGACCACTATATCACATTGCTACCATACAAACGACCGATATGAAAACAAGTCTTTGTATGAAAATCTTTTTTGTTTTCCAAGCTATCGCAACCGAATTCAACATTTATTCATTTGACATAGCCATACACGATTAGTGAAAGTCCGGATCCGGTTCGGATCGGACCACTATATCATGTAGCCGCCATACAAACGACCGATATGAAAACAAGTCTTTGTATGGAATTTTTTTTTGTTTTCCAACTTATTGCATCTGAATTCAACATTTATTCATTTGACATAGCCATACAAAATTTGTAAAAGTTTGGTCCGGATCGGACCACTATATCATATAGCTGCCATACAAACCACCGATACAAAAACAAGTCTTTGTATGGGAATTTTTTTTTGTTTTCCAAGCTAATGCAACCGAATTAAACATTTATTTATTTGACATAGCCATACACAAGTTGTTAAAGTTTAGTCCGGATCAGACCACTATATCACAGAGCTGTCATACAAACGGCCGATATGAAAAACAAGTCTTTGTATGGGAAACTTTTTTGTTTTCCAACTATTGCAACTGAATTCAATATTTATTTATTTGAAATAGCCATACACGATTTGTGAAATTCCGGATCCGGTTTGGATCGGACCACTATATCATATATCTGCCATACAAACGACCGATATGAAAACAAGCTGATATAAAGATATGAAATTTTTTTTTGTTTTCCAACTTATTGCAACCGAATACAATATTTATTTATTTGAAATAGCCATACACGATTTGTAAAAGTTTGGTCCGGATCGGACCACTATATCATATTGCTGCCATACAAACGACCGATATGAAAACAAGTCTTTGTATGCAAATCTTTTTTGTTTTCCAACTATTGCAACTGAATTCAATATTTATTTATTTGAAATAGCCATACACGATTTGTAAAAGTTTGGTCCGGATCGGACCACTATATCACATAGCTGCCATACAAACCACCGATACAAAAACAAGTCTTTGAATGGGATATTTTTTTGTTTTCCAAGCTATTGCAACCGAATTCAACATATATTGATTTGACATAGCCAGACACAAGTTGTTAAAGTTTGGTCCGGATCAGACCCCTATATCACAGGGCTGTCATACAAACGGCCGATATGAAAACAAGTCTTTGTATGAAAATCTTTTTTGTTTTCCAACTATTGCAACTGAATTCAATATTTATTTATTTGAAATAGCCATACACGATTTGTGAAAGTTTGGTCCGGATCGGACCACTATATCACATAGCTACCATACAAACGACCGATATGAAAACAAGTCTTTGTATGGAAATCTTTTTTGTTTTCCAACTATTGCAACTGAATTCAATATTTATTTATTTGAAAGAGCCATACACGATTTGAGAAAGTTTGGTCCGGATCGGACCACTATATCACATTGCTACCATACAAACGACCGATATGAAAACAAGTCTTTGTATGAAAATCTTTTTTGTTTTCCAAGCTATCGCAACCGAATTCAACATTTATTCATTTGACATAGCCATACACGATTTGTGAAAGTCCGGATCCGGTTCGGATCGGACCACTATATCATATAGCCGCCATACAAACGACCGATATGAAAACAAGTCTTTGTATGGAATTTTTTTTTGTTTTCCAACTTATTGCAACCGAATTCAAAATTTATTCATTTGACATAGCCATACACGATTTGTAAAAGTTTGGTCCGGATCGGACCACTATATCATATAGCTGCCATACAAACGACCGATATGATATCTTTATATGGAATTTTTTTTTGTTTTCCAACTTATTGCATCTGAATTCAACATTTATTCATTTGACATAGCCATACAAAATTTGTAAAAGTTTGGTCCGGATCGGACCACTATATCATATAGCTGCCATACAAACCACCGATACAAAAACAAGTCTTTGTATGGGAATTTTTTTTGTTTTCCAAGCTAATGCAACCGAATTAAACATTTATTTATTTGACATAGCCATACACAAGTTGTTAAAGTTTAGTCCGGATCAGACCACTATATCACAGAGCTGTCATACAAACGGCCGATATGAAAAACAAGTCTTTGTATGGGAAACTTTTTTGTTTTCCAACTATTGCAACTGAATTCAATATTTATTTATTTGAAATAGCCATACACGATTTGTGAAATTCCGGATCCGGTTTGGATCGGACCACTATATCATATATCTGCCATACAAACGACCGATATGAAAACAAGCTGATATAAAGATATGAAATTTTTTTTTGTTTTCCAACTTATTGCAACCGAATACAATATTTATTTATTTGAAATAGCCATACACGATTTGTAAAAGTTTGGTCCGGATCGGACCACTATATCATATAGCTGCCATACAAACGACCGATATGAAAACAAGTCTTTGTATGAAAATCTTTTTTGTTTTCCAACTATCGCAACTGAATTCAATATTTATTTATTTGAAATAGCCATACACGATTTGTAAAAGTTTGGTCCGGATCGGACCACTATATCACATAGCTGCCATACAAACCACCGATACAAAAACAAGTCGTTGAATGGGATATTTTTTTGTTTTCCAAGCTATTGCAACCGAATTCAACATTTATTCATTTGACATAGCCAGACACAAGTTGTTAAAGTTTGGTCCGGATCAGACCCCTATATCACTGGGCTGTCATACAAACGGCCGATATGAAAACAAGTCTTTGTATGAAAATCTTTTTTGTTTTCCAAGCTATCGCAACCGAATTCAACATTTATTCATTTGACATAGCCATACACGATTTGTGAAAGTCCGGATCCGGTCCGGATCGGACCACTATATCATATAGCTGCCATACAAACGACCGATATGATATCTTTATATGGAATTTTTTTTTGTTTTCCAACTTATTGCATCTGAATTCAAAATTTATTCATTTGACATAGCCATACACGATTTGTAAAAGTTTGGTCCGGATCGGACCACTATATCATATAGCTGCCATACAAACGACCGATATGATATCTTTATATGGAATTTTTTTTTGTTTTCCAACTTATTGCATCTGAATTCAACATTTATTCATTTGACATAGCCATACAAAATTTGTAAAAGTTTGGTCCGGATCGGACCACTATATCATATAGCTGCCATACAAACCACCGATACAAAAACAAGTCTTTGTATGGGAATTTTTTTTGTTTTCCAAGCTAATGCAACCGAATTAAACATTTATTTATTTGACATAGCCATACACAAGTTGTTCAAGTTTAGTCCGGATCAGACCACTATATCACAGAGCTGTCATACAAACGGCCGATATGAAAAACAAGTCTTTGTATGGGAAACTTTTTTGTTTTCCAACTATTGCAACTGAATTCAAGATTTATTTATTTGAAATAGCCATACACGATTTGTGAAAGTTTGGTCCGGATCGGACCACTATATCACATAGCTACCATACAAACGACCGATATGAAAAACAAGTCTTTGTATGGGAAACTTTTTTGCTTTCCAATTATTGCAACTGAATTCAAAATTTATATATTTACTATAGCCATACACGATTTGTGAAAGTGTGGTCCGGATCGGACTACTATATAATATAGCTGCCATGCAAACAAGCGATATGAAAACAAGTTCTTCTTTGGAAAACTTTTATGTTTTGCAATCTATTGCAACCGAATTCAAAATTTATTCATCTGGCATAGCCATACACGATTTGTGAAAGTTTGGTCCGGATCGGACCCCTATAACATATAGCTACCATACAAACGACCGATATGAAAACAAGTCTTTGTATGGAAATCTTTTTTGGTTTCCAAGCTATTGCAACCGAATTCAACATTTATTCATTTGACATAGCCACACACGATTTATGAAAGTCCGGATCCGGTTCGGATCGGACCACTATATCATATAGCTGCCATACAAACGACCGATATGAAAACAAGTCTTTGTATGGAATTTTTTTTTGTTTTCCAACTTATTGCAACCGAATTCAACATTTATTCATTTGAAATAACCATACAAAATTTGTAAAAGTTTGGTCCGGATCGGACCACTATATCATATAGCTGCCATACAAACCACCCATACAAAAATAAGTCTTTGTATGGAAATCTTTTTTGGTTTCCAAGCTATTGCAACCGAATTCAACATTTGTTCATTTGACATAGCCATACACGATTTGTGAAAGTTTGGTCCGGATCGGACCACTATATCACAGAGCTGTCATACAAACGACCGATATGAAAACAAGTCTTTGTATGGGAAACTTTTTTGCTTTCCAATTATTGTTTATTTATTTAACATAGCCATACACGATTTGTGAAAGTGTGGTCCGGATCGGACTACTATATGATATAGCTGCCATACAAACAACCGATATGAAAACAAGTTCTTGTTTGGAAAACTTATTTATTTTCCAATCTATTGCAACCGAATTCAAAATTTATTCATCTGGCATAGCCATACACGATTTGTGAAAGTTTGGTCCGGATCGGACCACTATAACATATAGCTACCATACAAACGACCGATATTAAAACAAGTCTTTGTATGGGAAACTTTTTTGCTTTCCAATTATTGCAACTGAATTCAAAATTTATATATTTACTATAGCCATACACGATTTGTGAAAGTGTGGTCCGGATCGGACTACTATATAATATAGCTGCCATACAAACAAGCGATTTGAAAACAAGTCTTTGTTTGGAAAACTTTTTTGTTTTCCAATCTATTGCAACCGAATTTAAAATTTATTCATCTGGCATAGCCATACACGATTTGTGAAAGTTTGGTCCGGATCGAACCACTATAACATATAGCTACCATACAAACGACCGATATGAAAACAAGTCTTTGTATGGAAATCTTTTGTTTTCCAAGCTATTGCAACCGAATTCAACATTTATTCATTTGACATAGCCACACACGATTTCTGAAAGTCTGGATGCGGTTCGGATCGGACCACTATATCATATACCTGCCATACAAACGACCGATATTAAAACAAGTCTTTGTATGGAATTTTTTTTGTTTTCCAACTTATTGCAACCGAATTCAACATTTATTCATTTGACATAGCCATACACGATTTGTGAAAGTTTGGTCCGGATCGGACCTTTATATCATATAGCTGTCATACAAACGACCGATGTGAAAACAAGTCTTTGTATGGAAAACTTTTTTGTTTTCAAGGGTATACTCTCTTCGGCAAGCCGAAAATAACTTTTCTCACTTGTTTTCTATAAATTTGTATACCAATAAAATATTGTATTTCAATTTAATCTGTCATTTGAAACTTATTTAAAAGATATGTTTTGAATTTAGACATTCTTTCGGAGTCCCTGGTAGAAATACAATATTTTATTGGTATACAAATTTATAGAAAACAAGTGCGAAAAGTTATCTTCGGCTTGCCGAAGATAGTATACCCTTGAAAACAAAAAAGTTTTCCATATAAAGACTTGTTTTCATAACGGTCGTTTGTATGACAGCTATATGATATAAAGGTCCGATCCGGACCAAACTTTCACAAATCGCGTATGGCTATGTCAAATTAATAAATGTTGAATTCGGTTGCAATAAGTTGGAAAACAAAAAAAATTTCCATACAAAGACTTGTTTTCATATCGGTCGTTTGTATGGCAGCTATATGATATAGTCGTCCGATCCGGACCAAACTTTAACAAATCATGTATGGCTATGTCAAATAAATAAATCTTGCATTCGGTTGCAATAGGTTGGAAAATAAAAATGTTTTCCATACAAAGACTTGTTTTCATATCGGTCGTTTGTATGACAGCTATATGATATAGTGGTCCGATCCGACCGATTCTTAAACTTGATCTGCGTTCAACAAAAATAATGATCTGGTTAAAATTTCAAAACACTAGCTTTAAAACTACTGTCTATTTTTTGCATAGAAACAGACGGACAGACGGTATGAGCTATATGATATAGTGATCCGATCCGGATCAAACTTTCACAAATCATGTATGGCTATGTCAAATGGATAAATGTTGAATTCGGTTGCGATAGCTTGGAGAACAAAAAAGTTTTCCATACAAAGACTTGTTTTCATATCGGTCGTTTGTATGGCAGCTATATGATATAGTAGTCCGATCCAGACCAAACTTTTACAAATTGTGTTTGGCTATGTCAAATAAATAAATGTTAAATTCCGTTGCAAAAGATTGGAAAACAAAAAAGTTTTCCAAACAAAGACTTGTTTTCATATCGCTTGTTTTTATGGCAGCTATATCATATAGTACTCCGATCCGGACCAAACTTTCACAAATCGTGTATGGCTATGTCAAATGAATAAATGTTGAATTGGGTTGCAATAAGTTGGAAAACAAAAAAAAATTCCATACAAAGACTTGTTGTCATATCGGTCGTTTGTATAACAGCTATATGATATAGTGGTCCGATCCGACCGATTCTTAAACTTGACCTGCGTTCAACAAAAATAATGATCTGGTAAAAATTTCAAAACGCTAGCTTTAAAACTACTGTCTATTTTTTGCATAGAAACAGACGGACAGACGGACAGACGGACATGGCTATATCGACTCGGCGGTTGATGCTGATCAAGAATATATATACTTTGTGGGGTCGGAGATGCTTCCTTTAATGCGTTACACATTTCTGGACAAAATTATAATACCCTTTTTCAAGGGTATAAAAAGATCAAATTTGTCTCAGTGAATCTGCATATATCAAAAATATTTTTAAACAAGTGAGAAAAGTTATCTTCGGATTGCCGAACATGGTATACCCTTGAAAACAAAAAAAGTTTTCCATACATAGACATGTTTTCAAATCTGTCGTTTGTATGGCAGCTATATGATATAGTGGTCCGATCCGACCGATTCTTAAACTTGATCTGCGTGCAACAAAAATAATGATCTGGTAAAAATTTCAAAACGCTAGCTTTAAAACTACTGTCTATTTTTTGCATAGAAACAGACGGACAGATGGACATGGCTATATCGACTCGGCGGTTGATGCTGATTAATAATATATAAGTTAACACAAGCCAACGTACTAGAACAGTTGGCTCAGTGTGCGAAATATGATATAAAAACGTCAAAAGTGCTGACCCGGCATTGGGCCGGAAACTTGTGCGCAGACGGCAATCACACCATATTTGCGTGGCCGCTGCGATTCTTTTGTTAGCTTTAAAAATCATTTTATACTTTAGTTCGTTTTGAAGCCTCATTGAATAAAGAGCACAAGCTCGTATGAGAACAACTCCGGCAACAACCGTTATTCTTTTATTAAAATAAAACTGACTGAGTCCCTAGGCCAGCAGTTAAGAAGGGCAGTCCCCCTTCCATCATAATCTTCTTAATTGGCGCTCAACTAGTGGTAGAAACCACCACCCACCACCACCATCACCAACACCGGCCACACAGCGAGAAAATTTACGACAGCGGCGCGGGAAAAGTGAAGGGAATTAGTGATCAAACAAACACACACACACCAGAAAAAATCATGTGAGTGGGAACCGATGCTAAACGCATTTTAAGTCCGCACAGAAACGTTTTTTTTTTTAAAAAAAAAATTTAATTTAAATTTAAAAATTTAAAACAAAAAAGGAAACATTCTTTTAAATTTTAAAGTTTTTATTTAACTTTAATTTAAATAAAAAGTATAAAATATAGTAATAAAATAAATTAATAATTCATTAATCCAGCAAATACACTGAAACATGGTCTCGTGTCAATGGGAAAAAAACAAAAAAATATAATTATTCTTCATAACAGCGCATACGTTCGCTTTTTATTTGTTATTGTTGTTTTTTGTTTCCGTTCGACGTAAGCGCGATATTCGACGCTGCAGACTTTGTCTTCATTTTTTTTTTGTTTGTTTGTCTTTGGTCAACTGCTACCCACACAGGCAGCTTTTGCATACCTAAGCGAATTGGACTGCTCATGCAGCCCACATTCTCACAGTATAGGAATAATAAACCGTACTCTACAGACTCAGAGTCTGATAACGAAGAGCAAGCTTCCCCTCTGAGACGCGTAACCGCGAATCCCCCTGAAATGGCGATAGACCCAGAACAGCTCAAAGCTGTAATACAGGCAGTTGTGGCCAATACTTTGGCGGACGAAGCTGCCAGAAATGAACTCGCGCGAAATGAAATGCGTCAGAAAATTCAGGAGCTGTCCAGCCAGTTGGCAACAACGCATGTCGCGTCCACCTCAGTGGCCCCCGTAATAAGAACTTACGAGCCCATAGACATTACTAGTAATTCCCCATGTAGCATGACTTTAGATGCCGTTAAATATTTGCCTGAATTCTCGGGATCACAGGAATCGTATGTTTCCTGGCGACAAGCGGCGATTGCTGCGTATCGCATATTTAAGGATTTCAACGGCACCTCTCGCCATTACGAGGCAGTAACAATTATTAGGAACAAAGTTAGGGGCGCGGCCAATAACGTTTTATCCTCGTTTGGCTCTGTACTCGATTTCACTTACAGTGGCAAGCGTCCAATGCATGTCATTGAACAGGACATGAGTACTTTAAGACAGGGGAACATGACCCTGTTACAGTATTATGATGAGGTCGAGAAAAAACTCACCCTACTTACAGATAAAGCTCATATGTCTCACGAGCCATCGGCGGCAAAGACATTGTGCGAAAAGCTCCGAGAGGACGCCTTGCGTATTTTCATCTCGGGACTTAAACGTAACCTCACTGATGTGCTTTTCGCAAAGATTGCAAACCTGCTGCAAAAATGCAGGGTCGTCAACATGACAGCTACGACCACCAAGACCCACAACATTATAATACCAAAAACCCACATTTTAATAGGCAGCATAAGGCACAGGTGCACGCCGACCCGCCAAAAAGTGCCAAAAATTACAAAGGCAACGGCACACCAGAGCCTATGGAGGTCGATCCATCATTTTCTAAATTGCTGCAGCCGACCCAGGCAAATGCCTACCAGAACAGGAGACCAGCCACCTCTGAGCGCACAGGCGCTGTGAGGAAACAACAAAAAATCAACTTGATGCCGCCTCCAAAGCGGCATCAAAAATAGACGATGATGCCATTGCCGAGTATGATTCTGACTACGTCAATTTTTTAGGGGAAAATCCCTGTTACCCGTCATCGGACGACGAGTAGCGGGGGTACCGATGAATTTCCTTCTAGACACCGGCGCGTCAAAAAATTTTATCCGACCTCGCAAAGAGCTAAAGGATATCCGCCCGGTGAACTCTCCTTTCGAAATTCACTCTATCCACGGCACCACCACCGTTACAGAAAAATGCTTCGTCTCTATTTTTAATTTAAAAGCGACCTTTTTCATTCTACCAGATCTTACAATATTCAACGGGATAATCGGGGCCGATCTGTTAACACAGGCCGGTGCATCACTTTGCCTTGCCTCCGCCCAACTCAAGTGGGGTAAGGAAGTTGAGAAGATTTCATTCCATAAATGCTCTGACGTCAACTTCACTAACGTGGAGTGCACGGATGCACCACCTTTGGTGAAGAAGGCATTTCTTGGAATGATAAAAAGCCGCAAAAACGCCTTCGCAGATCCCAACGAGGCCCTGCCATATAACACATCGGTAGTAGCCACGATTAGGACGACTAGCGAAGAGCCCATTTACGCAAAATTATATCCATACCCCATGGGGGCAGCAGATTTCGTCAACAACGAAATTCAAGACCTGCTTAAAAATGGTATAATTCAGAAGTCGGTGTCTACTTATAACAACCCAATATGGGTGGTTGATAAAAAAGGAACCGACGAGGCCGGCAATCAGAATAGACGATTGGTCATAGGCTTTCGTAAACTAAACGAAAGAACTATCCCAGACAAATACCCGATGCCAGATATCTCCATGATACTGGGCAACTTGGGCAAGGCCAAATTCTTCACGACACTGGACCTCAAGTCCGGGTATCACCAGATCGTCTTAGCGGAAAATGACCGCGAAAAAACTTCCTTCTCCGTAAACGGAGGGAAGTACGAATTCAAAAGACTTCCCTTTGGCTTGAGAAATGCTGCCAGCATCTTCCAAAGAGCCATTGATGACATTCTCAGAGAGCAAATCGGCAAGACTAGCTATGTCTACGTCGACGATGTAATAATCTTCTCAGAAAATGAGAATGCTCATGTCAAGCACGTGGATTGGGTTTTAAAAACCATAAGTGATGCAAATATGAGAGTCTCAGTAAAAAAGTCAACCTTTTTTAAAAAAAGAGTTAACTTTCTCGGCTTTATAGTTACCAGCGATGGCACTACCACCGACCCAGAAAAGGTCAGGGCCATAAAAGAGTTCCCTGAACCAAAAACAGTATTTGAAGTTAGATCGTTCCTAGGTCTCGCGAGCTTTTACAGACGCTTCATTAAGGACTTTGCAGCCATAGCAAGGCCTATTTCGGATATCTTAAAGGGCGAAAATGGAAGTGTAAGCAGACATAGATCGCGACACATCCAAGTACAATTCGATGAGGCGCAAAAAAATTCTTTCGAAAAACTGCGGAACATTTTGGCATCCGAAGATGTTATGCTCAGATACCCGGATTACAAGAAGCCATTCCATCTAACGACGGATGCTTCAGCCTACGGTATTGGCGCAGTGCTTTCACAGGAGAACCGTCCTATTACAATGATCTCGAGGACATTAAAGGATAGGGAAATGAACTACGCCACAAACGAAAGGGAATTATTAGCCATCGTTTGGGCGTTGGCCAAGCTGCGACACTATTTGTATGCGGTGAAAGATATCGGTCGTTTGTATAACAGCTATATGATATAGTTGTCCGATCCGACCGATTTTTAAACTTGATCTGCGTGCAACAAAAATAATGATCTGGTAAAAATTTCAAAACGCTAGCTTTAAAACTACTGTCTATTTTTTGCATAGAAACAGACGGACAGACGGACAGACGGACATGGCTATATCGACTCGGCGGTTGATGCTGATCAAGAATATATATACTTTGTGAGGTCGGAGATGCTTCCTTTAATGCGTTACACATTTCTGGACAAAATTATAATACCCTTTTTCAAGGTTATAAAAAGATCAAATTTGTCTCAGTGAATCTGCATATATCAAAAATATTTTTAAACAAGTGAGAAAAGTTATCTTCGGATTGCCGAACATGGTATACCCTTGAAAACAAAAAAAGTTTTCCATACATAGACATGTTTTCAAATCTGTCGTTTGTATGGCAGCTATATGATATAGTGGTCCGATCCGACTGATTCTTAAACTTGATCTGCGTGCAACAAAAATAATGATCTGGTAAAAATTTCAAAACGCTAGCTTTAAAACTACTGTCTATTTTTTGCATAGAAACAGACGGACAGACGGACAGACGGACATGGCTATATCGACTCGGCGGTTGATGCTGATCAAGAATATATATACTTTGTGGGGTCGGAGATGCTTCCTTTAATGCGTTACACATTTCTGGACAAAATTATAATACCCTTTTTCAAGGTTATAACAAGTTAGAAAAGTTATCTTCGGCTTGCCGAAGATGGTATACCCTTGAAAACAAAAAGTTTTCCCTACAAAGACTTTTTTTCATATCGGTCGTTTGTATGGCAGCTATATGATATAGTGGGCCGATCCGGACCAAACTTTCACAAATCATGTATGCCTATGTCAAATGGATAAATATTGAATTCGGTTGCAATAGCTTGGAAAACAAAAAAGTTTTCTATACAAAGACTTGTTTTCATATCGGTCGTTTGTATGGCAGTTATATGATATAGCAATCTGATCCGGATTAAACTCTCACAAATCATGTATGGCTATTTCAAATGGATAAATGTTGAATTCGGTTGCAATAGCTTGGAAAACAAAAAAGTTTTCCATACAAAGACTTGTTTTCATATCGGTCGTTTGTATGGCAGCTATATGATATAGTGGTCCGATCCGACCGATTCTTAAACTTGATCTGCGTGCAACAAAAATAATGATCTGGTAAAAATTTCAAAACGCTAGCTTTAAAACTACTGTCTATTTTTTGCATAGAAACAGACGGACAGACGGACAGACGGACAGACGGACAGAGGGACAGACGGACAGACGGACATGGCTATATCGACTCGGCTGTTGATGCTGATCAAGAATATATATACTTTGTGGGGTCGGAGATGCTTCCTTTAATGCGTTACACATTTCTGGACAAAATTATAATACCCTTTTTCAAGGGTATAAAAAGATCAAATTTGTCCCAGTGAATCTGCATATATCAAAAATATTTTTAAACAAGTGAGAAAAGTTATCTTCGGATTGCCGAACATGGTATACCCTTGAAAACAAAAAAAGTTTTCCATACATAGACATGTTTTCAAATCTGTCGTTTGTATGGCAGCTATATGATATAGTGGTCCGATCCGACCGATTCTTAAATTTGATCTGCGTGCAACAAAAATAATGATCTGGTAAAAATTTCAAAACGCTAGCTTTAAAACTACTGTCTATTTTTTGCATAGAAACAGACGGACAGATGGACATGGCTATATCGACTCGGCGGTTGATGCTGATCAATAATATATAAGTTAACACAAGCCAACGTACTAGAACAGTTGGCTCAGTGTGCGAAATATGATATAAAAACGTCAAAAGTGCTGACCCGGCATTGGGCCGGAAACTTGTGCGCAGACGGCAATCACACCATATTTGCGTGGCCGCTGCGATTCTTTTGTTAGCTTTAAAAATCATTTTATACTTTAGTTCGTTTTGAAGCCTCATTGAATAAAGAGCACAAGCTCTTTCATGAATTTCTTCCCAAAGGCCAAAGTGATTTACTGCGACAACGAGCCATCGTTAAAATCGCACACGATCACGGCCATGCTAGACAACCATTTCGGCGTCCGCATCACGAATGAGCCACCCCTTCACAGTGTATCAAACGGGCAAGTGGAGCGTTTTCGCAACTAGAGCTCGCCAGGTGCCTAAAAATTGACAAATGCTTAAGTGATACCGTTGAAATAATCTTGGTAGCAACTACCAGATATAACAAATCAATCCATTCGGTCACCGATAAGAGGCCAGTCGACGTAATACAAGAATACACGGACGACACACAAGAACGGATTGCTGACAAAATTAAGAGGGCCCAGGACGCGCTAAGGTCTAGGGAGAATGCTTCTCGACAAAACAAAGTCTTCGAAGTGGGCGAAAAGGTTTTGGCCAAAACTAATAGAAGGCTTGGCAATAAACTCACTCCCTTGTGTGAGGAAAAAGCCATACAGGCAGACCTGGGGACCACGGTCCTCATTGAGGGGAGGGTGGTTCACAAGGACAATTTAAAATGACTCTCTCGCTTAATTTAAAATTTTTTTATTATCACCAGCCACTTGGCAAACTTCCATTTAGTAGACATTAAGTCCGTTGCCAAAGGCGCGATGTTTTAGTTTTAGGATAAAAGTAATTGGTGATGGGCTAAACCTCAACGAACAAGAAAAGCGACTAAAAAAATACATTTCCACAGGTGCAGAGTTTTCATCCTCCTCTCACTGGCATTGGTGTCAGCGCACATCACTAACTACTCACAAACAAGGTATATCCCCATCATAGATGGAGAGATCCTGGTGTGGGAAATCTTTCTGTCTATCTGTCTATGTGTCTGTCTATCTGTCTGTCTATCTGTCTGTCTATCTGTCTGTCTATCTGTCTGTCTATCTGTCTGTCTATCTATCTGTCTGTCTATCTGTCTGTCTATCTATCTGTCTGTCTATCTGTCTGTCTGTCTATCTGTCTGTCTATCTGTCTGTCTATCTGTCTGTCTGTCTGTCTGTCTGTCTGTCGGCAAATCTTTCGGAATACATGCGCATAATAGAAGAAACAAGCAGCATGAACGAGATGTTTCCACAGTCTCATATGAGGAGATTGCTAGAAGTGGATACCTCGCACCTTCGAGATACGCTGGATTCGTTGAAAGTCCACCATAGAATCGCAAGGAGTTTAGATTTTCTAGGCTCAATGCTAAAGGTAGTAGCGGGGACGCCGGATGCCGGCGATTTAGAAAGAATTAGATTTACAGAGTGGCAGTTGACCCAATCAAACAATAGGCAAATCAAAATTAATACCAGAATACAAAATCGAATTAACCAATTAACAACAACTGCAAATCAAATCCTACAAACTCATAAAAATACCCAAATTGACACCGGCCATTTATACGAGATACTGCTGGATAGGAATAGAATACTAATGATGGAGTTACAGAATTTAATGTTGGCTGTAACACTGGCGAAAAATAATATTGTCAGTCCAAATATCCTAGATCATGCAGACTTAAAATCAGTTTGGCTGAAAGAGCCCACAGATACCCCCATAGGGGATCTTATGTCCGCATCGTCCGTAAAAATACTACAATCCTCCAACATGATACACTTTATTATTAAGTTTCGCAAAGTAAAATTATCTTGCAAGAAGGTCACTATTTTCCCGGTCACTTGCAAAGGAGTTATGCTGCGGATAACCGACAACATGGTGGCAAAGTGTGGAGAAGAAGTCCATACAATCAAAGATTGCACCCCACCGGGGGCTACCTTTTGCCAACTATCAACGGAAAGCTCGTGCGCCAGGGAACTACACGCAGGCGTCCTAGCGCATTGCGAGTCGCAACCAAGCGACCTACACCCGCTTACCTGCGTGGGTGAGGGAATCGTCATCATCAATGACCGGCCAGCCTGGGTCACGGTGGACAACGGAACAGAAGTCTACCTACGTGGCACACATCTCATCACCTTCAATGATCGCGTCGTGATAAACGACACCACCTTCATAAATCACGACAAGGCCCAAACAAGAGCTCCAGGGGTAGCGAGTTCCCCATCATTGAATATCACCGCCAACAGAGATATTCTGAGTCTCCCCTATCTTCACCAGCTGAGTGAACGTAACTTGGAGTTCATCAAAGAGTTCGGGAGAGAGATTGATACTAACCATTCACATCGCATAATATTTATCGCAGCAGCGATTTGTT
Organism: Drosophila merina; assembly: GCA_035047645.1. Lineage (NCBI taxonomy): Eukaryota > Metazoa > Arthropoda > Insecta > Diptera > Drosophilidae > Drosophila > Drosophila merina. The sequence continues at coordinate 100,122 of JAWNPH010000014.1, read as the reverse complement.
GTGCAATGATTTGTATCGGCATCCAACTAAACGGGATGATCGCCGAGTTAGGACCAACCGAGGTCGGCCCTTTTTCGAGGGTATAAAAAGATCAAATTTGTCTCAGTCAATCTGCATATATTAAAAATATTTTTAAACAAGTAAGAAAAGTTATCTTCGGATTGCCGAACATGGTATACCCTTGAAAACAAAAAAGTTTTCCATACAAAGACTTGTTTTCATATCGGTCGTTTGTATGGCAGCTATATGATATAGTGGTCCGATCCGACCGATTCTTAAACTTGATCTGCGTGCAACAAAAATAATGATCTGGTAAAAATTTCAAAACGCTAGCTTTAAAACTACTGTCTATTTTTTGCATAGAAACAGAGGGACAGACGGACAGACGGACATGGCAATATCGACTCAGCGGTTGATGCTGATCAAGAATATATATACTTTGTGGGGTCGGAGATGCTTCCTTTAATGCGTTACACATTTCTGGACAAAATTATAATACCCTTTTTCAAGGTTATAAAAAGATCAAATTTGTCTCAGTGAATCTGCATATATCAAAAATATTTTTAAACAAGTGAGAAAAGTTATCTTCGGATTGCCGAACATGGTATACCCTTAAAAACAAAAAAAGTTTTCCATACAAAGACTTGTTTTCAAATCGGTCGTTTGTATGTATTGAAATATTAAAATATTATGTATGTTAATTTGGCAACAACCATATTCTAAAATTTGGTCACACTGATCTGAATCAGTTTTTTTCTTTTTTCTGGAAACTTTTTTTCTTCTCTTGTTAACTTCCGAACGACTCACAACGATGTCACGCTTATGTTAAATAAAACAATTATTAAACTTTAACTAAATCGCCTCGCGTTTTACTCCACAATTTCCTATAGGTTATGGGCCCAGGAGTAGTAAAGACTTTAATAATTGTGTGTGATCAAGTGGAAAATAATTACTGTCTGTAATCAGCTTGTCGATTTTTTATTTACATGAGCGGACAAGGGTTGTGTGCGATCGACAAATTGGACGGCGAAAATTACGCAGGATGGTCGGTGCAAATGAAGAGTGTATTGGTGCACTCAGGTATGTGGTCGTTAGTGTGCGGAAGACGCGTGAAGCAAGAAAGTGACACAATTGAACAAGGAGCCCAATTCGACGAACTAGAAAAATTATAGAAGAGGTAGAGAGACAAAGAGTGAGTTCGGACGAAACGGAATTTTGTGTGCAGCAAGCATTTGTGTCGCGCTCCAGTGGAAAGGGAGAAAGAATAAAAAAAAAATATTACTTGCAGGAGAAAATTATATATTTTCGGATGGCGTCGGTACGGTGGTCGTTAAAACAAAGAATGGTTTCGTTAATTTGAAAAATGTGCTTTACGTAAAAAACTTGCAAAGTAATTTCATATCGGTAGCGAAAGCCGTTGAAAAAGGGTATAAAGTAATTTTTCACAAGCAAAGTGCGTACATAAAGAACGGTCAAAATGAAGAAGTGTTACAGGCAAGAATCTGGAAATCTTTTTGTTGTTGATACTTCGAACAATCGGTGCATGTACTTGTGTGCAAATGATGAATTGTGGAAGTAGCATTGGTTATGGTCATTTGAACATGGTGAGCTTAAAAAAGATGGCAAGTAACAATATGGTCAATGGCTTAAAGTCAATCAAAAATGTTGTGGACATAGACCGAATTGCATGTGAAACCTGTGCTAAAGGTAAAATCTGTGTGAAACCATTCCCAGAAATGGCAGAAAATCGTGCGGACAAAGTGCTAGGGCTAGTGCATTCGGACACTTGCGGGCCAATGAACAAAGTATCTGCCTGTGGAGCAAGATATTTCGTAACATTTATTGATGACTATTCGCGTTATATGTTCGTATATTTTTTAAAGACCAGTGATGAATTACTGGGATTGCTTCCCGCGTTTAAAGACTTTGTCGCGTTCGCAGAAACACAGACCGGTGAAAAACTTAAAGCAATTCGCAGCGATAACGGTCGCGAATATATAAGCCACGAGTTTCAGAAGTTCCTACTGAAAACGGTATTAAGCGGCAATTGACAGTACCGTACACTCCGCAGCAAAACGGGGTGGCTGAGCGCGCTAACCGGACACTTGAGGAAATGGCAAGGAGCATGCTAATACATTCAGGAGTGAATGAGTTCCTGTGGGGAGAGGCAGTTAGGACTGCAGCATATCTACGCAACAGATCGGAGACAAGGGCGCATTAAATAAGAAACATGCAGGAAAGTTCAAGCCAAAAGGCATTAAATGCATGATTATAGGGTATTCAACAACAGCGAAGGCCTACAGATTAATGCGCATTGGATCGAACCAGGTAATCGAAAGTAGAGACGTCGTTTTTCTAGAGGAAACTATAGGGTATCCGAAGAATGGAAACAGCGAGAACAAGACGGCACTTATTGAGGAAATTGGAGGTGATTGTTCGCAGATTTTGGCAGTGGACAACAACAAAGAAGATGCTGAGGTGCTCGAGGAAGAGCAAATTGACAGCGAGATTAATGAAGCTGATAGTTCTGATGTTTACGAGAGTGCGAAGAGCGATGATACCGAAGAACGGAAAATTCGTGGTCCTGGTCGTCCTAAGAAGATAAAAACTGGAAAGCCCGGGCGTCCACGATAAAAAATACAACTTGTTGAATATGATGAAGGTTCAAGATGTCAGAAGACATCAGAAGACATCAGATAGATGTATCGACAGCTAGTAAGCTGTAAGTATAAAGTAAGTATATAAGCTAGTAAGTATAAATAGCGAATTGAGCGAAGAAGTCTATATGAAACAACCCGATGCATTTGATAATAAACATCATGGAAAAGTTTTGAGACTAAAGAAGTCACTTTACGGACTAAAACAGAGCGGTAGAGAGTGGAACGCCAAGCGCAATGAAGTCTTGCAAAAAAATGCACTTATAGGATCACTAACGTATTTGGCAATTACAACCAGGCCAGATATAATGCATTCAGTTGCAAAACTGGCTCAAAGAAATGTGAACCCACATAAGGAGCATGAAGTCGCTGCCAAGCGTATACTAAGGTATTTGAAGGGCACCTCAAACTTAAAGCTTCATTATCACGCAACAGGTAAACCGATTCATGGCTACTTCGACGCAGATTGGGCAAATGACACTTCGGATCGTAAATCCTACAGTGGATATGTCTTCATAAACGCAGCTGGTCCAATATCCTGGGAGTCCAAGAAGCAAAGTCTGGTGGCATTATCCAGCACGGAGGCCGAATATGTTGCCTTGTCCATTGCAGCAAGAGAAGCAGTATTTTTAAAAAAGTTTCTGAAGGAAATGGGTTTTTTGATAGATCACTCAATTTTAATTTTTTGCGATAATCAGAGTGCTTTATGTTTAGCTAAGAATCCAGTATTACATAATAGAAGTAAGCATATCGACATAAAGTACCACTATGATAGAGAACTTTATTCCAAAAAGGAAATTGATGTAAAATAGATATGTACAAATGACATGTTATCAGATATATTAACAAAAAATCTACAGAAAAACAAGCATTTAAAATGTATAACTGAAATGAATTGTTTCTGAATATGTTGTTGAGAAGGAGTATTGAAATATTAAAATATTATTTAAGTTAACACCAGCTGGAAGCGGGGCCTTCCTTACCTCACCGCGCGGGGCCTTTCTTACCTCACCGCGCGGGGCCTTCCTTACCTCGCCGCGCGGGGCCTTTCTTGCCTCACCGCACGGGGCCTTCCTTGCCTCGCCGCGCGGGGCCTTTCTTGCCTCGCCGCGCGGGGCGCTTTCTTACCTCACCGCGCGGGGCCTTTCTTACCTCGCCGCGCGGGGCGCTTTCTTACCTCACCTGAACTGGCTGAACTGCTCAACAATCTGCAAGCGGGGCCTTTATGCGGAGTTGCTGGGATTGCACTCAGGATTGCACTCAGAGCAGCAGTCCCGTTGCTCGTGTTCGGCACTGATGCGGGCCGACCGACGGCTCGACGCTCGTGGCGCGGGAGCCGGGTGGCACTTGCAGAGAAGAATCGGAGCTGAGCGGATCATATCTAACTTCATCTTGTCAAGAGGAATAAAGGAAAACCACAAGCGAATACTTGCATCATTTGTATCATTTCATGTGGAACAACATTTAATTGGGTAATATCTAACCTTGTGCCGATCTGGGGTCATTTCCCCAGGTCGTCGACACGTAAGTTGTATGTTAATTTGGCAACAACCATATTCTAAAATTTGGTCACACTGATCTGAATCAGTTCTTTTTCTTTTTTCTGGAAACTTCTTTCTTCTGTTGTTAACTTCCGAACGACTCACAACGACGTCACGCTTATGTTAAATAAAACAATTATTAAACTTTAACTAAATCGCCTTGCGTTTTACTCCACAATTTCCAATAGTATGGCAGCTATATGATATAGTGGTCCGATCCGATCGATTCTTAAAATTAATCTGCGTGCAACAAAAATAATGATCTGGTAAAAATTTCAAAACGCTAGCTTTAAAACTACTGTCTATTTTTAGCATAGAAACAGACGGACAGACGGACATGGCTATATCGACTCGGCTTTTGATGCTGATCAAGAATATATATACTTTGTGGGGTCGGAGATGCTTCCTTTAATGCGTTACACATTTCTGGACAAAATTATAATACCCTTTTTCAAGGGTATAAAAAGTTATGGAAGATTGTAATGCAGATGGGACTCCTCTTCTAAGTAAATAAAATTATGACGGTTTGCAAGCAGAAGAATCATATGAAGCAACATGTAGGAATTTGATTGGATGTTGAATGTATGTAATGTTATGTACACGACCGGATTTAAGTACATCAGTAAGTATCTTAAGTCGATATACCAACAATTATAATAGAGAATTATGATTTAAGGGGTTGCATCCACCAAATTTTTTATTTTTTTTAATGGCTTAAATCATGCTTAAACTATCCTAGAATCAAAATCTGCAACGCCCAAGTACAAATCTAAACTCAAAATTCATTTAAATAAATTTTTACCTTATAACTTTTAGGCTCCTTGTATAGCATTTAAAAACTTTAAACGCGTTTTTCTCGGAACCATCTTTTCAAAATTGGCAACAGAACTGAAAAAGCTTACATCCGATTGACTTCCAATTTTAACTGTTTCTTCTTAATTAGATTATCTAGTGAATACAGATAATCAAACCAAAACAATTCCTAGTCGAACCATTATCATGTTTATATAATTGAATATTGTTAAATTTTTGTTTGATTGAACTTATTTGGTTTTACTGGGTTTTCCCAATTCTTTGCAGCAAATGCAAATGTAAATATGTACATAAGTCATATACAAAGTTTTGCATAAGTGAGAGTGATGATCAAGAAGATCTTGGAAAGAGAGAACGCGCTCTCTTACTGTCCTCTCTCACTTAGTTGTTGGTGCCTCTCATTTTTATTTTCTAGAGTAATCTTTAATTCGTCTGCAGACAGCGAGAGCGTGTGGTTGCATCGGTTGTATTGAATATAAAGGAATATTGAAAGAAAGAAAATAAAGGTGTTTTATTGCTTTGGCTGATGCGCTGGCTGACGATATACTTGAGCGTATCTCGTTGTATTAAAATATTTCGGAATGAAAACATTCAAAAAGACTTAAACAATCCACCAGTCACAAATACAATCTCGAAACTCAATGAAAAATACAGATCCTACTCTACAATTCTGTGGTGGAACCTATCTGGACCTATGGCTCACAACTATGGGGAAATGCCAGCAACAAATGCAACTTCGTAGTCTTAGTCCCTCAATTTCAACGCATATGGGAAGACTCCCGGAAACAGAATCGATGACGAGGAACGGGTTAGTGTGCACCAGCGTTTAAAATATTGACCGAAACTACACTCGCCATAACGTCCGCTAAAGGAAGGAAGATGAAGCGGTGGCAAAAAAAAATTTCTTGAATTCTTTATGTCGGTATAACAATTGACGGAGTCAACGCTCTGCAGAATAGTGGCACCAAACGGAACCCTGTAAGAGATTTACCCTATCTTTTCGAAAAAAGATTCTTTAAATTAAAAAGTAAGATAATCTAATGCTCTACAGGCGCTATGTCGAGGCAGTTAGAATGTTTGACGACTATCCATGGCGGCTAGCAACTCTGTTTTAAATTTATGTACTGGTGAGGGGTACATCATAACACATATGCATATGTCAGTATAGGTCGTTTAAGGGGCGAACTTATTTAATCGCAAGGGCCCGGGTATTTATTGTTCCCCAAAATTCTCGATACGAGTCCCTGACAGGAAAAAGGTAATACTTTTTCTGGAACCCTTCGGTCGCACTTATTGAAGAAAACTAAAAACTGCCAACATTAACAAGCACCTTCAGTTTAGGCTAAGCGTGTGAGCCATAAGGCGTGAGAAATTCAGCTGCAGAACACACTTGAGTTACGCCTATCATTGACCATTGGATGTATTTGTAGTTCTTGCAATGCTCCTAGCTGATCTTCACTCCAAAATCAACAATTCTGTATATTTACGCACTCATTAAGACAAAAATGAGTTTCGTCGCTGAATGGAAAAAGTACGCGAATGAACTTCCTTAACAAAGCACGCATTTTGATAATAAAATTCAATAATTTGCAAGATTGGTTTGTTTCTAAGATGATTATAGACTAAAATAAAGATGTTTGACAATGAAACAAAATACTAAAAAACAACAAACTGCGAAGGCTTACACGGGCATCCGGCCGTACTCCTGCAGTACCCAATAAATGCAAGATCAGCGTCTGGAACGCTTATGTGGGAGCGACGATGGCAGAGGCAGCAACGGAGTTGGCAACGACGCTAGCAGTGGGGGGTATAACTACCATCAAATTTGTACTTTTAATTTATATCAGATTTTTGTCAAAATAAAGACGGACCTCCGGTCCGGACTACCTGCTTGTGAAAATAAATAACAAACGTTTTATTTAACTGGCGTCCAACCTTAAAAGGGTCCTGCCGCAGAAAAAAATCCTTCGTCGTAACAAAAATCCTGTAAGTGCACCCCATAGGCTGCCCTGATTACGATACGCGAAAACGCAAACCTGGAGGAGCACTCCATAGGCTGCCCCGGTTGGCGAACGGAAAAAAAGCAACAAGTCTGTAAGAGCACTCAATTGGCTGCCAAGATCACCGTGGGACGGATCCTGCAAAGAAAGGACTCGCTTACATCGGCATGAAGGCTATCGACGCAGACGACTGGACGGGAGTGTTACGAAAGTACCCCAGTAGCCCCCAGGAGCAAAAAGGAAGAATACCAAATAATAAAGACGGACCTCCGGTCCGGACTACCTTCTTGTGTAAATAAATAACATACGTTTTATTAAACTGGCGCCCAACGTTAAAAGGTTCCTGCCGCGAAAAAAAATGCTTCGACGCTAACGGAAAAAAAACAACAAATCTGTAAGAGCACCCAATTGGCTGCCAAGATCACCGTGGGACGGATCCCGCAAAGAAAGGACTCACTTACATCGGCATGAAGGCTATCGCCGCAGACGACTGGACGGGAGTGTTACGAAGGTACCCCAGTAGCTCCCAGGAGCAAAAAGGAAGAATACCAAATAATCGGTCCAGGATGTATTTTATACTGTAAATTAATTAAGTTAAGAAATAAGAAAAAAATATTTGAAAAACATACAAAATCTATACGAGAGTTTATACCCCTATCCCTTATTTTGAACAAAATTACTTGCATGGAAATGGGAAAAGAATCAATAGATCCTTTTGCCAAATCCTACAGAGACATGGCACTTGACACCTTCGTTCTCATCGGCGACTTGCCCAAACTGTTGGGAACCAAAGAGCCCGCAGATCTCCCGTCAGCACTGCAGCTATGCGAGAAGTTAGAAAACCAAAACTTTAAGAACAATTACGCAAATAATAAACCCATTCAATAAAATTTAAAGGGCCTGGTAGAGGACCACCCCTACCGAGAAAATCCCTACCACAATTCTCAAATGCAGGTCGACAACCATTCATTCCAGAGACTTCTCTCTTGGATTCTGACCGATACGGACGTGTTTCCACATACGCTGCGCGAAATCTCATAAAGACATAGACAGCCCAGCTAGAACAAGTTTATATCGCACAGAGCCACATCGTGGAAATGTGTAGTTGTTCGGCAGAGCGAACCAACACCAAGCAAAATATAATTTCCCATTTTGTTCTTTCTCGTTTGCACTATTTGCGGTGGGAGGCCCAGCTGTTAAATCAGCCAGTAGAGCTGACAACTCATCGCAGACCAACAGTGCTGCCAGATCTGGAGATCGGGAACTAAATGGACAGAGCAGCGGGGGCCTCGCCCCCACCGATGATGACCCATTCATGAGGAGCTCCAGAATGTCGAGGTCCCCAACAAAAGGAGCAGGAATTGCGGTGAAAGAAGCAGGAACCCCTGCACCGGTGGTTGTGTTGGAGGATATACCGACTAGCCGCCGCAGTGCCGCAGCGCTGGAAAACTCGGCCCCTGTACCCAGCAGCGCTGCAATACGAGTAACCTGAAGGCAATGGACGTTATCAGCGTGCCGTCGCACAGGAACGGAAGGAAAGCACCAACGGGATCGCCTATAAGGCCCTTAGACCTAGCCGCGGGATTCCAAATTGAAGACCTACGGAGCATCCTCGTCAGGATGGGAAACAAAATTAACGCGATACTATCCGCGTTCGAAATTCGGCGCCATGTCGTTATAGATGACAAGCGCGTATTACTCGAACTCTCGGCTCTAAAGAAAAGGGCGATCGAGCTTCACGAAGGCATCGCTAAAGAGAATCGTTCTACGACCGTTGCTACCCAACCCGAGCCCCAAAAGCCTAGAAAAAAGGCTACGCCAACAGAGCAATTTCCAAAGGGACAGATGCACAAAGTTTAGGTGCCTAAAGCACAGGCACCCAAGCTGGGCAACTACTCCGCGGTTATCATAGAAGGTATGCCTAAACCCAATGCCGCGCAGCTATGTATCCGTCGCCAAGGATGCTAGCACTGGAGGCGAGTGGAACAAGGTTAAGCCTAAACGCCTGAAGAAGACGCCAGAGGCACTTATACTGAAGAAGACTGGAGAGGCCTCGTATGTGGAAATGGTCCGCAAACTAAAAGCGGAACCGAACCTCAGCAAACTGGGCAAGTCCGCAGAACCCAGCAAGGGGAACTACTGCTGGAAGCCTCTGACAGCGTCCCCAAATTTAAGACCGAACGTTTACACAAAGAACATCACTATTCAGCAGTGGATTAGAGGAGGCCACGACAGCAGATGATCTCTTCAGCTGCCTGGTCACACAATTTCAAGGCATTTTGCTGAAACCAGAGGACATCAGAGGCCTCCGTATGATGCGGGATGGGACTCAGGTGCTCAAGGTGCCGCATCATCCAGGACGTCCGGCCCACGAGATGTAACAAGTGCCTGGGCTACGGTCATCGAGCAACGACCTGCAAGGCGATCGATCGGTCAGACTGCTGCCTGCGATGCGGCGAACAAGTGCACAAGGCAAAGAGATGTTTTGCACCACCGAATTGCCTATTATGCAGCGACGAAGTGGACAAAAACCACCCGACTGGCTGTTTTGCATGCCCGACATACAGAGCCAGCCTTAAAGAAGCGAACTCCCAGCATAATGCATGAGCAAATTAAGATTATTCAGCTCAATGTTAACCATTGCGCAGCTGCTCAGAGCATCCTGGCTCAAACTGCGGCGAAGCGCAAGGTAGCATCATGCTTTTGAGCGAACCCTATTCCCCTGTCCGTGGCAACTCCACAATGATACTAGACGAGACCGGTAAAGCAGCTATCAAGTGTTGCAGCAACCTGCACATACCGGAATTGGCGGCATCGGCGATGCGCGGAATTGCATATGCGAGACGCTGAGGGACCACGCACTGATTTCCTTCTGCATCCTACCGAAGGGCACGACTTGGAGGCGGCAGAGAAGATCAGTAGGGCAAGCCAGGGACTCGAGGAAGATCGATGAAGATATGCTGGCATACCAAATCCCTTCTCTTCGAATCTCAAATGGACACGCAGATTCAATGGCGGCCGACCTCATGAAGATGCCTGAGGCAACGTGTGATGCAACCATGCCAAGGAGGAAAAAAGAGCAGCGCAATCCCCCAGTATACTTGTGCAGCGTTACCTTAAGAAAATTACGCTCGGAATGCGTAAGAGCAAGGAGAAGGGCGCAACGAGCCAGAGGCAGCACTCAACACGCAGAACTCATGGAGGCTTTGAGAAGCAAACGCTCTGAGTTTAGGCACGGCATATTGGCTGCCAAATCGCGGGCCTATAAGGAACTACTAGATACCGTTGATAGAGATCCCTGGGGACTTGCCTACAAACTAGTAGCTAACAAGCTAAGGAAGAGAGAGGCAAGTCCAACTGACCCTGTCCTGGCTACCATCGTAGCTGAATTATTCCCAAGGCAGACCACTATATGGCGGCATACAGCAGTAGCAAATACCCAAAATCGATTGTCCCAAAAAAATGGACGCATGTGGACAGAGAAAACACAGAATGGTAATTGACTATAGGAAATTGAACTTGGTTACCATTCCAGACAGATACCCCATACCGGACATTAACAACGTACTTGCCCAACTAGGACAGAATAAGTTTTTCTCAGTCATTGACCTCAAAAGCGGCTTTCACCAAATTCCACTAAGGAAATCCGATATAGAAAAAATGGCATTCTCAGTTAACCAGGGAAAATACGAGTTTACCAGACTACTGTTTGGCCTCAAAAATGCTCCTTCAATTTTTCATCGGACGCTGGAGGATGTCCTTAGAGAACGTATTTCAAAAAATGTCTCAAGCAGAACGCTAATCCACCTTGACGAAAACGCTAGGGAACCATTCAATAAGCTAAAACAAACTCTATCTTCCAAAGAAGTAATTCTGACTTATCCAGATTAATTCCAATTGACCAAAGAAGCTTCCAATTATGCCATAGGAGCCGTATTAGCTCAGGAGGACAAACTAAGGTTTTTTTTAGAACCTTAAGTTAGGCAGAAGAAAGATACGCACCGAACAAAATTTCGAAATTTTTTGTATGGTCCAACTAAAAAAATGTTTTTTAAAATCAAATAAATTTGTACTAAATACAAATGCTATTTTTGGGAAAAACATCCTACAAATTTTAAATTTTTTTCCTACATATCACAGACACACTATTACAGAACCAATATTAAATTCAGACAATTTGCTAAAAATTCTAAAAGAAAGGCTCAATCCGTCCGCCATAAATACCGACGAGAAAACCTTTGGGAAACTTCAAGAAATTTATCCACTTTTTAATAATTACAAAACCAGATTCTCTTATAAAATAGTTAATCCATATTATTGAAATAGAGGAATATGAAACATTCTACATTCACAATTCTACTCCTCATAACAGAGGAAATCAGAGTTTCTAAAAACCTAATCAATAGCTTGAAAGTCAGGAATATCAGGAAAAGACATATAGATCTAATAGGTAGTGCTTGGAAATAGCCGGCTGGATCCACAAATTCTCTAATAAAATAGTTAATCCATATTAGGACATAGAAGAATATGAAAATACCATTGATAAAATTAACCACACAGCCTTAATGAAATTAAAAACTTACGACACAATTCTACTCTTCATAACAGAGGAAATTAGGATTTCTAAAAACCTAATCAATAGCTTGAAAGTCAGGAGTATCAGGAAAAGACATATAGATCTAATAGGTAGAGCTTGGAAATGGCCGGCTGGATCCCCAGATAGCAGAGATTTCTTATCTTAATAGGCTTATTATTGACAAAATAAATAAAATCACTCTGGCCAATAGAAATTTAATAAACAGCCTAAAATATGAAGGAGCCGCTCAAAGGGATACTAGCATTACATTAATTTCTCAAATCCAAATGCTTAAAGAAGAAATTTCTTATCTTAATCAGGCCATACAGTGAGCAAAAGCAGACAATAGAAACCCTCAAATACTAGGAGACCAGGAAATCAATGAAGTTAAAAGAATGTTAGATCAGAATCAATTACCTTACACAAACTTTGAGGAAGCCATGCACATAGCAGAAGTAAACATAGCAAGTAACGAACCAATGTTAATCTATATTGTAAAAATCCCTTTAAGCGATACCAAGCTATGCGTAGAAATTCTAATTAAACCAATAAAAATTGATCAATATGTCAACAAAATAGAAACCGAAAATGTAATTAGATATACAGACAAAATATTCGCAAAAACTAAAAATGTAATAACTATAATGAAATAACGATTTGTAAACATAGAAATATGATAGACATTAGTAATTCATCTTGACTACCAAATCTTCTAAAAAGTCGCTCTGCAACCTGCATTAGAATCAACAACCAACACATCCCCACAATTGATGAAATCGCACCCGGAGTTATCCTACTCAACAAATTCAGCGGCTAGATCTCAGTCAACGAAACAACGTCATCGCTTAATGGGTCATTTGTCATTAACTTCAGCAATACCACCATAGAAAATGATGAACAAGTACACCATCAACCTATGCCGGCAATCCTCCAAACCGAGATGACAATTAAAAACCTAAAAGAGAAACTATCACTAGAATTAGTCAAGGAACTTAATGCCAATTATACTAAAACCATGGAGCTGTTTAAAAAAACCTCCCACACAGCCCATACTAATGGGTTGCGTCATAATCACCAGAATCGTCGTAATAACGATCCGCATTTTGATTAGGTTACAAAATTGCTTATCAACCGAACCACCGATGACAAACCGATCAACGACCGCAGCGAGTGGGGACACTCGATTTCAAAGGCGGAGGAGATAGCACATAAAAAAAGAAATCGCAACAACAAACTGCGAAGGCTTACACGCGCATCCGGCCGTGCACCTGCAATAGCCAATAAATGCAAAATCAGCGTTTGGAACGCTTCCGTGGGAACGACGATGGCAGAGGCAGCAACGGAGTTGGCAACGACGCTAGCAGTGGCAGCGACGGTGCTGGGGGGTATACATACCACCAAATATGTACTCCAAATTTAGATCCGATTTTTGTCAAAATAAAGACGGACCTCCGCTCCGAACTACCTTCTTGTGAAAATAAATAACAAACGTTACATACATGTAAAGTGGCATCACACTGATAACTTGCCATCCCACTAAAAATAGAAATTGTTGAAAACTCAACGAGAAGCGTGGCAACGCTGAGAAGAGGAAAAACTCAGTTGATCGTGGACAATAGTGAATGAAAGTTGTAAAAGCAGAGTTAATCGGGAAAAGCGATTAAAGCAGCGTCGGCAGTTGAGCGAAATTGATCATTTTGAGTTTAAAATTAGTTACTAGTATAAGCATTTGGATTGAATCATTAATAAACATATTACATTAATTAACATCTTACTTACATATCCACTTGTGTATTAAACATAAGTTTCTTATTTCACAAATTCTTTTATTTATGAAGATCTACGCATGTGCATTTTGAACGTTCTCGTCCTCAAATAATGTAAACAAACAATATCCCAAGCGAGCGATCACGCTCTAAAATTATGTAAACAACATACAGCTCAATTCAGGTTTTGTGAATAATAATTTAGTCTTAAGCTGATATCTGAATAAAGAAGTTAAATAAAAGCCTTCCTCAAATTATTCTCCTCAGTGTTGTCCTTAGTCAACTATCGTGACATTTATTCCATTCAATAAAAATATAATAACTATTTCACCAAATATCTCCGACCTTAACCAGGGTTCTGTAGGGAAAATAATATGCAATGCAAGGAAGGATCCAATCAGAGAAGCCCACGAAGGGGTAGTTGAAAAGAATGCAATGACATCAAAACCTCAGCTGGAATATTCGAAATACCATTCATGCTCTTAGACCCGCTATCCAAAGAAGAGAGACACAAGGAAAAAATGGAGCTAATCAGTAATTCCAACAACTTGCTACTTTTATATTAACAAATGTTGATATAACAGCTCATGGAACAGTTCATAAATGTAACGGAATACAGCTACAAGCTTTCTCTGTAACGACGATCACCTTTCACCATTGTTGCAGTAGACAGTGCCAAACAGTAAACAAAGTAAAATGTAGAATGACATCATTGCCAAGCTGCACAACAAATACGGACGCCATTTTTAGGTTAACAATACCACAAGTATCTCCGAAACTGATCGGTGCATCATTGCAATACCAATATGAGACAAAATATAGTAAAGTCTTGTAGCGGAACCGATTCTTAGTCTCTTGTGATAATACAAACTTAGATTTAAGCTCTACTTACCAATTTCTGCTTACATATCTCCTCTATTTTGGATTGCTAATCGGAATATCCGTGGCATCAATCTTACTCTGACTTTGGACTACATTTAGGGTGGCCAATTATAAATAAAATAAAATACAACACGAAAGTGGACCTTAGTGGCATGTAATTTAAATTAACTGATTGTTGATTCCCATTGGACTTTCTCGCCGCCGTAAAGCCTTTAACACATCTAGAACAACTAGACCCAAAGACGGCGATTGATCCTGGCTCGATCCCCAGCACGTACTGCCGGTCGTCGTGATGTTCCATTGGCTCTGGTGAACACATGTTCGAGAGGCTCTTACCCAATCGACCCAGGGAGAAGGTCGAGAAGGAAGAGAAGAGTGCACAAATGCATTGTGGCTCTGAAAGGTGAGGATTGATGATTTATAGAACTGCAAGGTAAAAAAATTCCATATAGGCTCATGCTTGGCATATGTTGATCTACAAGCTCAGGAATGGAGGACTAAAATTTCTAGTCCGTCAATTAGAAATGTTGAATGTTTTAGGCGTATTAGTAAATAGAAACTGGAGTGCACGAGTTACCTCCGGGGAGTCAACCGGTAGGTTGACCGCCGTCTATATTCTTTGACTTAAAAAAGCTAACATGAATATATATATTTGTTTTTTTGTTTTTTTTTTTTTTTTTTTTTTTTTAACATCTTTATTTAATATTATTCAGGAACATCTAATTAAAGCTTTAACCTAAATGTTTTCTTAAGTAGATCATCTCTTAATTATAAATTATAATTTGTTTTCATCTTATTATGTAGGAATAGGTCAAATTGCGAATAGTGAGGTTTCAAGTATATAATATATTCATCTTAGAAGCAGCCCAAAATGTCTTCTTTTGAGCCTGCGAATTGGAATAGGCCCCTGTAATCTCCGGGCGAGACGATTACGGTGGGCAGTTAGTCGGTCGTTGTATCTGCTTGAGAAAAACGAGATTTGGTCTTCAACAAGGCTCAGGTTTAAGTCATTGTGAAGCGTTTGGCCGCTAACGAACCACTCACAATGTTTTACAATGTTGTGCTTCTTAGAAATAAACTATTTGATACAGCATGAATGTAAATGCATGTGCTGCCCTGTCTACGAGAGAAGAATGTGGTGTCAGCTTTTTTGACGGATGTCGGTGTTTATGTCACAACATTATCCGCTGGTATAAGGCCGCTGATGTTTATGTTGCAACTATGTCCGTTGGTATAACAAAGTTTCCCGGTTCAATATCTTCAATGTGTGTGAGCGTGGTGGCTTAGGGAGAGGGGTGGTGTATGGTACCGATGGGTCGGTAACTCACACGACAGAGTGCCGTGGAGATAACCAGGAAGCACAAGTAGGCCTTTTTTATGTTTTGAACGATTTATATTTATTGCCGCTAAATGTATTTTGTAGGAAATTATTTGTATGAAACTACTTTTCGAATTGACGAATTTAAGAACCAATATATGCTTTGCTATGATGATTCAAAGCTCGCCAGATGCAGAAGGGTGAGAAAGACCAAGTTGATGACCGAATATGTAAGACAGGGTCGTAGGTTAATTGATCGACTGGATCGATGTGCAGCGCTAACGAGTGCACGGCACGAACCCCAGGTAGGGAATAAGAGCACAACTTCAGGCGCTAAGTTAATGAAGGCCAAATTTCCAGTTGACAGCATAACCAGACAGATAGTATGGGTATATCGAATATATGAAATGGTTCGATAGTATTAAGGCTGATACCCAGATGGGCCCTAGTTGTCAGTTTCGTAGAGAAATTTTTTCACTTGTAAATGTAATTTTACCAAATCAAAACTTACTATATTTGTTGAGCTGCAACCGAAAGAACTGGTAGTTCAATGCGATTAAATTCATCAAAGCATCCCCATGATCCAGATTGTGCAAGACCCTTATAAATTCGACCTAAACCACGAAAATCCATTTGATCGGAGCAATTAAATACAACTACCAATTTTCCCAAAGCGCGACCCATATCCTTTGTCGTTTCTGTTTTACCAGTTCCAGCGGGGCCAGCAGGTGCTCCCCCCATGCACATTCCAACGGCTTGAGCTAGGGTAATGTAGCACCGATCTGTAAGAGGAGTGATTGCTAAACGCTCAGTGACGCCAAGATACTCATTTTGATATATAAAATTAACATCAGTTATTCCGACTATGACATCGTCATTGTCTTCGTTGTAATAAAAAGCGAGCCTGCTTTTGCCACTCGAAATCTCCAGCTGATTTTATGCGTTGGGTACATAAATCGTCAAAAATATCGCGCTGATGTACATGAATTGTCACCATAGTTTCAAAGCGAATTCTATCTAGTGATGTTAGATCCTTAACAGTTAAATCGATAAAAAAGTTTAAAAGAACTAAAAATTTATTATTGGTACGTTTCATGATAGTTTTATCAGTTCGACATTTACGTAAAGCATATTCTGAGTCTTTTGTCCATAAAAGTTGAACTCCAACTACTCCAGCTTGCCCGCAGTAACTTGAAAATTCCTCAGCAAAATTAAATTCTGGGTCATTTAAGCTAACAGACATGCCTGCAAGTATTGTTCGAATTGTATCTTGCATTTCTTTTAGAAGTCTACCAAGCCAGATCTCCACGCTTCCAATGCATTGCACATTGTTTTCAAATTTTACTTTCTCACGATTCATCGAATTCATTGATTCAATAATATCAATAGTCTTCTCTTGAAAGTCGACGGTTGCGATAGCATCAAATATACTTAAAAGATGTGGCTGTATGGATGTTGGATCGGAAGCCTGGCCAAGAATTTCCAGTAAAACTGGGTCTGAAACAAAGAAAAATCGAGGAAAGAGTAATCTTTTAGATTCTAAGTAACCAGTTAAGCTTTTCTGACATGTTTCCAGTTGATCCAATAGCCAAGTAAGTGTAGTTGCTAGGGATTCGTCTCCCGTACAGCAATCAACCGCATTTGGAATTTCGCGGGCACGCATCATAATTTTAACGTAACTTTTGTCAATGTTTGTAAATCGCTTAGCTTCCATTGGTAGTTGTTTAGATATATCTCCACCAACAAAAACGGCTTCTAAATAAATCCACAGATTTTGTACCATAAGCCATTTTTCTAATATATCTCCGGTATTTACTAACTTTGAAAGCCATAATTGAATTTCTTTTTTAAAGGGTGCATTGTATCGGTTCGATACAAGGGAGTTCATTATCATTAAACTGTCTTCTAATGACGATATTATTTCCATGGTCTCTCCACCTTTTAGAACGAGATCGCCTCTATTTTTAAATTGTCCCAGCTGCAAGTTTACAGAGGACCAATCGAATATAATTTGCTTTAGTTTTGCTTCTATATCTAACTCCTTGCTAGCTCCCACACATATATCCTCAACATCTTCTTTAAACTTAAGGATTGGAGCTTCAAGTAACTTTCCTAGAGTAAATTTAGGGTTAGTAGGATCAAAGTCAGTGTTAAAAAGCGCATTTAAGCGAATCCAATGCCTTTCTTTCATTGCTTTATTTGTCATTAGCTCAAGTAAAGGACATGTCTCATTAAAGTCATCAATTTTAGTTTTTAAATCTATAAATGCGGGCCATGATTGCATTCCCTTAGGTAGTTTTCTGCAGCGAAGCTGAAAGTCTGCAAGCTCAGCACTAATTTTTTCAATATTGACATCCGTCCAAGGCATTTCATAATAATCCGATATAGTTTTCAAGACTTGAATATATAATGAATAGAGTCGATTAAGATAATTAAATTCCCTTTTACGCTGATGAAGTAATGGATACTCGGTGATGGGTAGTCCAAACAGCTTTTCGCCGCTACTATACATTTCGTACTTTCTCCATAATTCATCAAATCGATTTTGAAAAAGAAAGACTCTGTCACTTGCTTCTTTAGCCGAAATGCCTTCAACCATTGGTCCATTGGCCTCAAAATCTCGATTAAATTCATCAAACTCTTGAACAAAGGATGCAATACCATCATTAAGTTCTCTTAGAAGGGGTTCTTCCATTTCCGATATGCGGTCTGACACTTTTTTAGCCTACTTAGAGAAATTTAAAATTATTTTAGTAGAAAGCTATAAAAAAGTTAATCATACATTTTCCAGCATTTTGTTAAACATAAGTTGTAACCCTTCAACTTTATCGTAATCCTCCTGGGGAACATATATATTGAATTGGGAAAAAAGAGAATATGTATCAGTTATCAACTGAAGGCTTAAGTCCATTCTGAAAGAAAGTAACATTATTAAAAAAAATAAAAGGTAAAACATTTTAACAATTAAATTTATATGCTTATTTAAAAGTAGAGCAAATACATTTTTACAAAGGAAACTTTTAACTGGAAATTCGGCCCTAACACCCCTAACAACCCCTAACTAACAGATGATTACATTTTGCCGTTCTTGATATGTTCTCAGCCCCATCGCGAGACTAGAGTTATTCTATTATACTAGCAGTTCATGGGTTTGAGAGGTGAGAGCGGCCTGTCAAAGGGCAGGACCTATGTAAAAATAATTGGTCCTTTATAGCGATGTTATTTGAGTATATTCGTTATTAACTAAAACAAAATCTGCAAGATTATATCTGGTGGGCATAAATTTCTTTTTATACCCTTGCAGTTGGTATTATAATTTTGTCCAGAAATGTGTAACGCATTAAAGGAAGCATCTACGACCCCGCAAAGTATATATATTCTTGATCAGCATCAACAGCCGAGTCGATATAGCCATGTCCGTCTGTCCGTTTGTTTCTATGCAAAAAAATAGACAGTAGTTTTAAAGCAAGCGTTTTGAAATTTTGACCAGATCATTATTATTGTTGCACGCAGATGAAGTTTAAAAATCGGTCGGATCGGATCACTATATTATATAGCTGCCATACAAACGACCGATATGAAAACAAGTCTTTGTATGGAAAACTTTTTTGTTTTCCAAGCTAATGCAACCGAATTCAACATTTATTCATTTGACATAGCCATACCAATAATTTTGCGATTTTGTAAAGATCTGCAAGGGTACCATCTTCGGCAAACCGAAGATAACTTTTCTCCCTGGTTTTTACTGCTTTTTGACAACAGAGAATCGTAGCTATAGCATCCGCTTATAAAGGGTTATCCATTTTACGGTTTCAAAAGTAACCGTCAATATATCACATAAAACATTTTTTTTTACTCGTATTTTTATAATATATTATTATAAAGTGTTCGAGAATTAATGTGTTCTAAACTACGGTCTTCTTTTCAAGAGATGGGCTGCTAGGAGAACACCAGAAAATATATTTTTATCACTCCTCAACTCAACGCCATCATCGGTTGATTTTCTTACTCTTGCAAATCTCTTACGTGGTGATATTTGATATCTATGCTTGCACCGAGCATGAAAGGTGGAGTTCTTCGTAAGGCTCAGTGCACTTTGGTTATCGCTGTATATCATCATTGGAGAAACATCACCAAAATCCATTTCGTCAATAAGTTTCGTAATATGTGCAGCCTCTTTAGCTGCCAATGAAAGCGCCACGTACTCCGCCTCTGTGCTACTGAGTGCTACAACAGACTGCTTATTGGATTCCCAAGTGAATGCGGCACCAGCAGCGAAGAACGACCAGCCACTGTACGACTTCCAATCACTTTTATCATTAGCCCAATCCGCGTCGATATAACCGTGGATGGACTGACTGTTGCGTTTATAGTGCAACTTTAGCTCTGTGGTGCCCATCAAATATCGTAATAATCGTTGTGCTAGTTTTGCAACGGAATACAGAATATCTGGTCGTGTTTTCATCGCCAGATACATCAGTGAAGCGATCTAATGATTGATGCGCCGTCTGGTTCACTCGTTGACAGGTTTCGTCATCGCATTTTACCTGAAAGCCTGCCTATAATGATAATGCGTTTCCCTTACAGTCATGCATACCGTGCTCATTGAGAAGACTGTCAATAAATTGTTTGTGGCCAATATGAATGCTGCCAAGTTCACTTTCGGGCTCAAATTCCATGCCAAGCAAATGAGTTAGAGCGCCGCCATCGAGCACATTGAATTCGTACTGAGTTCGAACTAGTCCACTATTAAATCAAAGTGACTTGTTGACTACAGCGAATCGAACTCATGCATCGAACTTCTCGCCTCGCTGACATCACAAAGCTCTGTTTTTACAACTTAACTTCACTACTGTCGACGATCTGGCTTTTATTTTTCTCACCATCCTTCTCGTTGAGTTTTCACCAGACATCAGTGTAATACCACTTTACATAAATAATCCGTCTTTATTTCGTACTTTTAAAGACACATTCTGTCCGTCTATTACACGCGCTTATTCTTTTCGAATTGTACCATCCCGTAAATCCATTTTTGCTTTCGGTACGGATATAAAATCACCATGCAAGTCTTTTACTTATAAAACGTAAATCAAATTAAAAAATTTCTTTTGCCAGTACAACCGTAGAGTACCGCGAACCACCTGCTTCCACGTAATTATCTCCAACCAGCATAATTTTTGCATTGTGCTCACGAAACTCTATAAACATCGAGCGTTCACAACACAAGTGCATTGTTGCACCACTGTACAAACACCACATGTCCCTTTCTAACTCATTCACCGCAGTAATAGGCAAAAATGGATATGCTTTTTCTTTTGTTCTGGCTTAGCAGTCTTCTCTTTCTCTTTACAATTTGGCGAAATGTGCCCGCGACGACCGCACGAACAATAGGCAACATTCGATTTGCTTTTCTGCTGCACATTTGAACGACCGTTAGAATAGTCAAACTGCTTTTCCGAGTAATCGTCACTTGCTTTCCTTTTTTCGACTTCTTCAAGCTGTTTTATTACGGTAGGCAATGTATCGCGCGACGCCAAGGGGACAAAAAAGTTCTCGAACCCGTCACTCAAACTGAGGGTGTTATGATAGGGCCTGTCCTTACCCTTGAGAACGACTTGGAGACCCTTGCTTCTTTTTAGTTGGGACATGTAGTAGTTTTTGTTATTTTTGCTTAAGTAATGTGTAAGAGTTCTAAAGTTCTCTTCAGTTTTTACCTGGACATTGGTTTCGTGAATGCTGGCCTTTTTTTGGATATTATGTGGAAATTGTCTTTTCCAACAAGTTAAATTATATTGTTAACCAGAACATCGACCTCTTCTCTCGGATGTATATAGGTGAGGGCTTTGGTTTCTTTTTGTCCCCTTCGTCAGTGCTGCAGGGTAGATCCATATCAATATCTGCCAGTATTCCAAATCTGGGTCTAAGTTCGCTGATTGATTTTTATTTTATTTATCTTTGGCTCATTGTTGGTATTGCCGGTGAACAAGAACGAACTCTCTCTTTCGATGTTGGCTTAAGTTCATGTCTTGGGTTGGGGGTGATTGACCGTGGCCGATCGACGTTTGCATTTAATTCGTGCACTTCCGCGGGTTGCGAAGACACATATGAGAAATACGCGTTCTTTCGTATCAATGAGAGCCGATGTTTGTCTTGCTCTTTTTGACGTTGGGAGCAAATGTCGATTTGACTCATTGGAAGTTTGCACAACTATTTTAATGAGCGATTATACATCGCAATGAGCGTCTCTTCGCTACTTTTTTATGGTAAATTATTGGTAGTTATTTACTTTTCACAGAAAATAAACAGGTCGGCACTGTTCGAGTATTCTCGCCCTCGCTGTGTTATAAGAATTATAAGAAGCAGTTTAATAATTTTGTGAACACTAAGCGTAAGCATGTATCTTCTCTTCCCCTTCATTTCGTTTGAAAATGTATCTGCGACTACTGATCAGGTCATTGCGATCTACTCGCAACTTTCTTTCAAGCAACGTACTCATTTCCTACAATTAGGGATCAGCCTTATTCATACAATATTCAATCAGCTAATCTTATTTTCAGACCAACTTTTTCCGAAAGCGGATCTTTTGAGGGTAAAACCGATGCTGGGGGTCGTTTTTCTCCATAACCTTATTAATGGTAATGTACACAGCCAGCATCTAGTAACACAACTAACATAGTCCCCTATTCCTAAGTTGTTGTAGATCTACATATTCCCAGCATGAGCCTTTCAGGGTTTTAATGTTCTGACTACAATGACTTATACTCTATTACTTCACTGTGCACGTCCACTTCTATCAGATGCTTAATTCTCACCAACCTTTCAGAGCAACAAACGCACTCCACTTCTTTCTCGTAATCTTTTTATACTTTATTCTCTCGGGTCTGGAGCCGTACGATAAACGACAGCGCCTTACTCTCCGGCATACACCAAAAATATAACTGAGCGGCCCTACAAGCTGACAGACAACGGGACCAACTGGGCAAGGTACGCGAAATATGTTTGTACACCAACTCATACGATATTCACCGAGGAGTATGTTGTGTAGTACACATACAAATTGAATATCTACTGTACCAAGAATACTTAGTAAATACAACGTAACACTTTATTGCAGTGTTTACATAAACAGAGCTCCGGTCTTTAACCCAAGTGGCCGGAATATGATTCGATCGGCACGTTTACAGAAAGTGCAAGTTCCAGCATTCTGTTACACTCTCCGACCACTTGACCGAACTCAAGTATATGCATATACCCTTGCGCTCCAGCTTTAGAGAGCATAAATACATATATAACACATATATACAAAAGGAATATACACAATCGTCTCTCAATTTTAAAAGCAACTAAATCCCTACCTAGAAAGACAGAATACAATACAATCGCACCAATTTGGCTTTCGCAAAAATTATGGAACGATCGAACAGGTCAACCGCATCACAAAACAAATTCGTACCGCTTTCGAGCACCGGGAATACTGCTCAGCGATATTTTTAGATGTTGCACAAACATTTGACCGAGTCTGGCTGGAAGGACTATTGCACAAGATAATGATACTGCTTCCCCAGAACACACACAAAATGCTCGAATCATATCTCTTCAAAAGAGTATTCTCAACCAGGTGTAACAGTTCGACTTCAAATGGCCGCGTTATTAATGCCGAAGTCCCCCAAGGTAGTGTGTTGGGCCCCGTTCTGTACACATTATACACAGCAGACATACCTACAAACCATCAGCTCAGTACCTCTACATTTGCTGACAACACCGAAATACTTAGCCGATCTAGAGCAAAGATTCAGCAAAGGAAACAAAACAACTTGCCTGCCATCTTATAATAGTGGAAAGATGGTTTGCGGACTGGCGCATCAAAAAAAAACGAGACCAAAAGCAGACATGTAATCTTCCATTGAACAGACAAACATGCCAACCCTTTGCCTTCAACAGTACGTTAATCCCACAAGACACCTGACCTGGCGGCGACATATTGAATCCAAAAGGACTCATATGAAGCTTAAAGCAGCCAATCTTTACTGGCTTATAAACTGCAACTCTCCCCTAAGTCTGGAATACAAAGAACTCCTCTACAATACAGTGCTGAAACCCATCGGGACATACGACTGTGAACTATGGGGAAACGCTTCAAAAACCAACATAGAAATTATTCGTCAACGATTCTGCGAACTATCACTGGGGCACCATGGTACCTACGCTGCGAAAGCATCCACAGAGACCTCCATATAAATATTGTCAACGAGGAAATTCAGATTAAAACAAGTGAGAAAAGGTATCTTCGGCTTGCCGAATATGGTATACCCCTGAAAACAAAAAAGTTTTCCATACAAAGACTTGTTTTCATATCGGTCGTTTGTATGGCAGCAATATAATATAGTGGTCCGATCCGACCGATTCTTAAACTTGATCTGCGTGCAACAAAAATAATAATCTGGTAAAAATTTCAAAACGCTAACTTTGAAACTACTGTCTGTTTTTTGCATAGGAACAGACGGACAGACGGAGTGACGGACATGGCTATATCGACTCGGCTGTTGATGGTGATCAAGAATATATATACTTTGTGGGGTCGGAGATGCTTCTACAAGCTGTTCTATTAAGCTGTTTTCCTTTTGGATTCACAAGCCGCGATCCCTAGTGAGTATGTTTAGCATTGTAGTCGCCTGCTGCAATGAAGTGTGGTCCCTAGTGTATGGAAGAAATCCAGGAATTGATCTTCCAATATTGTGAAACGGGGAGGGCAGTATACGGCCGCTACTGTAAGGTGAGTGTTGTCCTCCAGCTGTATATTGATAGATGTGGCCTGAATATGAATTTCAGCAAACTCTTTGTAAAAGTCATATGTGCTTCATATGGTTCCTAATTAGAATGCCGGTCCCAGGGTGTGCTCTACCATCGGGATGATTTGTACCATAGAAGTGGAAATCTCTTATTCGAAAATTGTATTTGCTTGTAAGATGATTTACCGAAAGAAGCATTACTTCGATATTTTTCTCGTGTAGGAATTGAGCTAGCTCTAGTTTGCGCTGCGAAACGCCATTGGCGTTCCACGTAGCTATACGTAAGGTAGCCATTATTTACTTTGATTGTTGGGAGACAAGCATCAAAAGCTTTTGATTACGCATCATATCTTGAATGGTGGTTCGCATAAATGTCATGAATTCCATCATTCCGTGTTGTAAGGTTTGCATCATAGCTTCAGTTTTCGTTTCTTGCTGCTCAAATGGCCTATAGTTTTGTTGTGTGTCAAATTTTGTATGTTCTTCATGTGAGGTTTGGGAGTTTTGGGTTGGAGGCGTCATACCTAATTTTAAAACGTTTGCAAAACTTATCTTGTTAGTGCTTGTTATAGTCCATGGAGAAATACTTGTTGGTTTCGAAAAAAAGTACTTCTAGATTTGTTTCCGATGGTGTCAGCGTAGCTGTTCCTTGGTGTACCCGTGCCGTGTTCATTCTTTTGTGGGACGGGCTTTCAGCTCTTTGTAGATTGGACAGCCTCTGTAATTTGCCCCACAGTTACCGCACTTTTTCGCGCTTGCATTTTCTTTCTTAGCTTGGCAGTGTGTGGAAACGTGGAGATCTCCACAAACTACACACACTGGGCGACGTGTGCAATACGATCTCGTATGGCGTATTCTTCATACATTGTACAGGAGCGTTACGTTTATGCGGCTCCTCTACTGTACCGGTCCATTCCAGTCTGCGGGGCCGACACAACTTTTTTGTTTGCGTTCTGTTTTGCTAGTTGTGCATCAGTACCGTTTGGCTCTTGCGCTTTTGTTTTTGTTTTCGCTGACTCAGTAAGAGCGTGAGCGGGTGCAGCCAACGGCGAAGCAGATGTTAGATTGGGACGCGAAAATGGGCTTATTACACGCAGATACTATAAAATATAAAAATGTTTTTTTTTATGATAAAAAAAAATAAATTTTATAATTATAATTTTTGTTAAATATATAAAAACATATTAGCAAATAATTAATTCCACAAAAACTAGTAGCCTTTAACAACTGTACATGTTTATTAAGAGCGGGATAGAAGAGACAGGGAATGAAAAAAAGAGCGCAAACTAAGAGAGAGTAAGGTAAAAATAAGAATTGCAGAAAATGAAAGAGAGAGGGAATAGAAGTAGCGCACAGTACCTTACTTGCATAAATAAAGTTTGATATAGAAATTGAAATCTTACCAAATATGGTACTGTGCAGACGCGAAGGCGAAAGGAATCAAGCAAAGTATTTGATTTGGATAATTAATATCTTATACAAACACCAGTTTGTTTTACACAAGGCAATAATTTTTTATTCTAGGAGCGCAAGAAAAAAACAGGACCGTTCGCTAGGAAAGTGAAGTGTTAAGTGTCCAAAAATAAAAATTTGACATGAAAAATGGAAAAAGGAGAGGGACATACAAAATAAAATAAAGAGTAGCACATATCAACGCACTCATGTATCTAAGATTCAATATTACAATATTTATTTATAATAAATGTAGGTTGAGTTTTAAATGGTATGATGTGGAAATTTAAATACAAAGAAATTTAAATACAGAGACCATTTAACAAAGCTATTTTTTTTTTGTTTTTTTGTTTTTATACTGTGTGCGGCAGCACAACTTCCTTTTTAAAATGCGCGCCATTCAAATGGTTGATGTCATATCGGAGCGCTAGTGGTCCCGTTCAAGAGGGGCTACTGCAAAGTTTTGTCCCGATACGTTTCAGTCGCCATCATGCGTTGGAATAGTGAGGAGCGTGCCTTTGCCGTTGAGGCCTACTTTTCAAGCGGATGTTCGGTGTACAACACAGCGTGCATTTCGGATGCGCTTTAATTTAGCCCCGTTGGGTCACTACATTCAGGTAAACTGCAAGTGCGGCAAAACGAAGAACTGGAGTCCCTCGACCCGTTAGATCACCTGAGAACATTGAAGCAGTGAGAGCGTCAATCTCACTATGGCGTTGAAAAACAACGCTATGTAGAGAATTGCGTGACTTGGTAATGCCTTTAGTGTGCCGTTGCATATAGTATCGTGGTCAGGTGCTCTGCTGATATTTAAGCGACCAATAAGTTCGGATATCTCACTGGGGGCAAAGGCCTAATAGGCAGGTCAATTTAGAGCGCTTAAGACAGCCTGGCATGCGTTTCGCTTACTTGCTCCGAGCTTGCCAGCTCAAATGGCCCAGCAAAAGCCTCGGCTTGCTGCAAGTCCGTCCGACACCATGTTCCGTTGCTGTCTAGAAGCGGCGCCTTCATGGTGCACCTTCTTTTGATGGCGCGTGTGGCTTTCCAAAGTGAGTGCGTCGCGTCATTATCACTTCCAGTGTTCGCCAGTCTCGCATTGAACCATCCTGCTTTGTGATCTGCCAGTGCCCGTTGAAGTTCGCTCTGTGCTCTATTCCACGCTGTTTTGTCCATGGGTGTCGTGACCTCATCCACCTTGTGATTAGGCGTCTCTTTTTACGGATTAGAAGCTGGATCGCGTTGGTGATCGGGATACCTGATGCTGCGGACTTTCGGGGCGGAGTGTGTGCTGCCATTTTTGCTGCTGTCTTGACTTTGCTGGTGAACAATTTAACGGCATCTTCCAAGTAATCCCCGGAGTTGATCTCAATATCCAGGTGCAGAGATCTCTCAAGTTTCCCTTTGAAGAGTTTAAGGTTGCTTCGCTTGGTTATCAGCTTCTCCGACGTCGGGTATGCCATTGCGGCTGCGTCCAGCGTGATTTTTAGCGGTAGGTGGTCGGAGCTGAGCTCAACGACAGACCGTATATCAACGTGGATACCCAGGATGCCCCTTGTCACGGCAAAATCGATGAAGCCAGAAGAGCCTCGTTTGTTAGGCGGGTACCGTGTGGGGCCACCTGTGGCAAGACAGTTCACCTCAGTGCTCAGGGCAAGATTCGTTAGCGCACGACCTCGTTGGTTACACCTTCCTGCACCCCAAAGCCAGTGGGACGCGTTCCAGTCACACGCCACAATATACCTCGGGCAGTTATGGTCCAGAATTTCGGTAAACTTCTCCGTAGTCCATGCAAGTCTTGGTGGGCAGTAGACTGCACCAAAGTTAATGGTGCGAAGTACTGTTTATATGGCTGCAGACGCAAGTTGCACCTTGTCGTCTGTTATTGGGGTTAGGATAGCTGCTCCTCCTCCTTTTGCGTTGTCATCTCTTGGGTCGTTTGCGGGATAGGCATCAAAGCTGTATAGCCTAGGCGCGCCTGTCCCTTGGCAGTGAGCTAAGCAGCAGTATGTCGATTTCTTCTCGCCACACCATACAATCAAGTTTGTGCAGCTTTGTGGACACACCATTCGCGTTCCACACCGAGCAACTTGATAATTTACCCCTGCTGCTGTGTCTGTTCCTGCTGTTGCTTCAGCAACATCAATAATAGGTCCATCTGTTTCTCTTGGATAGAGCGTAGAGAATTGATGCTATCGTTGACCGTTTTCAGAATTTCCTCTATTGTGTTGCCGCTTGCCATTGGACGCAGAGCTGGATCGCGGCGACTTCTTGATCGAGTGCGGCTTCTTTCATGACGCTATCGTGCCTGATATTGGTTATGCTCCGTGGTTCTGCCCCTTGTTATGTCCGCGTAAGAGACACTACCCCTGGTGATGGCCACCTGGCCGCTCGGGGCAAGTTGGGGCACCGGACGCTCGTTGACTGATCTTCTAGCACCCATGCCGCGCATCCTGAGTAGCTTTCAGGGTGCCGCTCTCCAGAGTTGTAGCACGTACATAGTTCATTTCGAGGCCAAGTGCATCTACTTGCGGGGTGTTCTCATGCACATTTTACACAGACGTGGGCTTTTCGGCAGTATTTGGTCGAGTGGTCAAATTGCTATCATCGGTGACACAGCACATCAGATGTTCGTTTCCAGAGCGGTTCGATTGCAACCCTCATGTGGCACAGTATCTTGACATTTAATATGTCCTTGTTATTTGACGCAGTGGTCTCGCTTCTTGGCAGCCTGGTTCGCTGAGGCGCTGGGGCATGTGTGCGTCTAACATCTTGTGGCCAAGCTTTGCCAGCTCTTCATTGATGTGGACTACTTTCGACTTCTCATTACCGAAGACGGCCTGTGTTGATTT
Source organism: Drosophila merina (assembly GCA_035047645.1). NCBI lineage: Eukaryota > Metazoa > Arthropoda > Insecta > Diptera > Drosophilidae > Drosophila > Drosophila merina. The sequence continues at coordinate 71,479 of JAWNPH010000014.1, read as the reverse complement.
ATTAACGTCGTTGCTACGCGTCGCATTCTTCATCTATGTAACCATAGCAACAGCAACGGGACAGCTCTTTCTCTTTACATGTATTAAAAAAATTTTTTAAAATGTAATAACCAAAAATACACCCCAAAAAGAAGCCCGAAAGGAAGCCAACAGGCAGTTAAAGGGGCCTGTGCAACATCCAGCACCGGCAACGGCAATCGATTCAAAAGGTGCAAGACCAATGACAACGCAGAAGACATCAACAGCCAACACGAAAAGGACAAAGAGCAATCGTGTTTACAATTTACAATTAAAAATTTTTAAAATTTAAACAAAAATTGTGAAATTGTAACATGGAGCGTAAACAATTTAGCCCGATGAGAATTATAGACGTAACTATTCGTAAACTATTAACAATAATAATACAATAGAATTTATAAATTTATAAATATATAAATATATATATAAATAGGTTATATATATAGGTTATGATGAAAAGAAGAACAAGAACAACAAGAATGTTGTCTGTAAATATTAAGTCAATCGGAGCAAAACTCACAAAGATATAGCTTTGGAAGTAGGCGGGTTTCGAACGACTACCTGAGCTGTTTTATCAGGGTCTCTTCGCTACGAAAAACTTTAATAATTTATGAGGTAACCCTGTCGAGATTTTTTCGTTTTTGATTTTAATTTTTTTATTATTAACAACAATAGTCATGAATTTTGGCCATAAATTTCACTTTCACGGTATTTTCACTTTTAAGTCTTGTAAAAAGTTCAAAAATTAAAAAAAATGGAAAACTCGACAGGGATACCTAGAGTGACATAAAAATTGATGGAAAAACTTTGGTTATTTCATTTCATATGATCCAGTGCTGAGGTATAACGTGCACGGCAATATGTATTTTTTTTTTAGGCGCCTGCGAAGAATTTCTATTCGGTCAATTTTCAATATTTTTCATCCAATATTTTTTAAAATATAGTTTAATTACTACTCTTTAATGTACAATAATCAGAAATAAATTTACTTTCACCGTACGCCCAAAAAAAATCTGTAAAAACCTGTTTTTTTCTGCCTTCAAAACCCTAACCCCCCCTTAAACACTATATTATATTACTAGCTTAACCCTGCCACTCTTTCTTGTGGCACATTCTGATTACATGCATGATTGTGGAGATGTTTAAATTGATGTTTCTTAAAATGTTTTGTTTTCCAACATTGCTTGTATTACGGGTTTTACAACTGCATTTCGTACGTTAATGTATTCTTCGGAGTGGAGTTTGGCTTGATTCAAACGAAGGAATTGCAAACGTTCGGTTTTTTTTTTGCATATCTATAATACATTGGTGAAACAACTGAGGGCATTTTAATATATAATTCTCGTCGTTATATTCTCATTATATTATTATAATCGGGAACTATTCTAAGAGGTATTCTAAGATTTTTAATTTATTAAAATTAAGGGAGAATTCAGGGGATAAAGTATGAGATAAGAGGTTATAGTTTTTACAAATAGTGCGAAACGGATCGTGTTCAGCGTAGTTGAATCTGCAAATAGGTAACCATAGATGTCGGAAGAACCAAGTTTTCCTATTAGGGATGCAAAAATATAGTGGTTTATAAGGTGTTTGAAATCAACCATGCCATGGATAAGCATATGTAGAAACATGACCCCAGCACCTTGCATTTGGTTCGGAGCTCCTATAGAGGAGGTAACTTCAACAATTTAAGCCTGCAACGGTACGGCGGGAGCCGATTATCAGGATCCCAGTTTAAATTTTTTAGTGCAAATAACAGAAACTGCTTTTGCACCGACTCAATGCTATTTTGGTGAGAGGAATATTGAGGACTCCAAACGCGCGAGCAGTATTCAAGGATAGGACGAACTAGGGTGATATACAGGGATTTGGTGGTGAAAGGATCGTTAAATTCTTTAGACTATCGCTTAATAAAGGCTAACATTCCTGTGGCTTTTTTCACTGTCACAGAAATGTGATCATTAAACTTAAGTTTATGATCAAAAAGAATTCCAAGATCATTGATTGTGGTATCACGATCAAGTACGTGATTTCCGAGAGAGTAAGATACAATAAGCGGTACACTGTGATGGAATGTCATAAGTTGGCATTTGGAGCATTTTAGGAACAGAAGATTGCTTGAGTACCACGTGCTGGAAATGTTCCGAGAAGGAATAGCAAAACTTGACATCATCAGCAAATACATGTATAAGCGTGGAGGCATAACGAATCACATTGGGAAGATCTTTTACAAAGAGTATAAACAACAGTGGTCCTAGATGACTACCCTGCGGGACACCCGATGAGACATGGATGACCTTCGACTTGGTAGTTTTAAATAGGACACAGTGAGTTCGATTTGAAAAGTAGGAAGCAATCCACATAGGGATATTTGCGGAAAAGCAGTTTCCGTAGCAGAGTTTCCGTAGCAAAAGCTGATGATTAACTGAATCAAATGCTTTGCTAAAGTCAGTATAAATTACATCAGTTTGCAAGCGATGTTGAAAACCTCGGTTGATTATTGACGAAAATTCAAGTAGATTAGTTATTGTCTAGCGAAGCTTGACAAAACCATGCTCTTGCTCTTGCATGCATGTTGCAGATGCGATGTAATGAGTTTCTCGAGAAGCTTGGGATCGCAGAAAGCTTAGTAATGCCGCGGTAGTTCTCAATGCCTTAAAGCCTTTTTTATGAATTGGTATAAGGTATGATTCATTCCATAATTTAGATAGGGATGTTTGCTTCAAGGATAGGTTAAATAAAATAATGAGAGGTAATGAGAGGTAATTGTGTAAGGTTAACGATATGGATAGTTAGAGGAGGGATCAAATGAATCAGATGAGTAGGTTGATTAAAAAAATGACGCAAAAAAATTAGCAATACCGAGATGTGAAGAGTCGGAAGTATTATTATATGAGTGGGAATGGGGGAAACAATTGGATTTGCATTTAGAGTTTACAAAAGAGGAAAAAGAGCTTGGATCGTTGCGAAAATTGAGTTTGCATTTAGAAATATAATTTTTATATAGTTGATTGTTAAGGTCAACAAACTGGTTGCGTATTAGAAGGACATTAGAAAGATGTAACAAGGTTGGAGACTTTAATGACTTTTTGTAAACTCGAGATTTTCTATTTTTAAGGAGAGAGAGGTGCTTCATTAAACCATGGAGGTTTAGACGTTGATGGAGTCAATGTTTCAGGGATAGATTTATTTATGGCGATATGAATTACTTCATAAAAAGAGTCTGTAGCTTCCTCGATATTGCTGAAACTAGAAAGATAACTCCAGTCAATATTAGTCGGGTGATTTCTTAGGTCACAATAGTTGGTTTTTTTAAAGCATTTTTGGCGAGGTTGCTCGCTATTACTGGGGGGGACTTCAGGAGAGTCAATAATTACCGAAACTATTGCTATTGTGGCAGAGGAAGTAGTATTAGAGAAAATGAGGTCAAGCGACCTGCCACGGGAGTTTCTTATAGGGTTAAGTTGGAAAACGGCAGAGTCCGCTAAGCCATTAAGGAAGTCATTTTGGTTAGTGGGTAAAAGCGAGTTATCCTCATCCGAGTTGATCCATGAAATGAGGGGCAGATTGAAATCCCCCATAACTAGAATAAGATCAGCATAATTTAGCAGGGAAAAAAACGATTTTATGGCACGGCAATATGTATTTTTTTTTTAGGCGCCTGCGAAGAATTTCTATTCGGTCAATTTTCAATATTTTTCATCCAATATTTTTTAAAATATAGTTGAATTACTACTCTTTAATGTACAATAATCAGAAATAAATTTACTTTCACCGTACGCCCAAAAAAAATCTGTAAAAACCTGTTTTTTTCTGCCTTCAAAACCCTAACCCCCCTTAAACACTATATTATATTACTAGCTTAATCCTGCCACTCTTTCTTGTGGCACATTCTGATTACATGCATGATTGTGGAGATGTTTAAATTGATGTTTCTTAAAATGTTTTGTTTTCCAACATTGCTTGTATTACGGGTTTTACAACTGCATTTCGTACGTTAATGTATTCTTCGGAGTGGAGTTTGGCTTGATTCAAACGAAGGAATTGCAAACGTTCGGTTTTTTTTTTGCATATCTATAATACATTGGTGAAACAACTGAGGGCATTTTAATATATAATTCTCGTCGTTATATTCTCATTATATTATTATAATCGGGAACTATTCTAAGAGGTATTCTAAGATTTTTAATTTATTAAAATTAAGGGAGAATTCAGGGGATAAAGTATGAGATAAGAGGTTATAGTTTTTACAAATAGTGCGAAACGGATCGTGTTCAGCGTAGTTGAATCTGCAAATAGGTAACCATAGATGTCGGAAGAACCAAGTTTTCCTATTAGGGATGCAAAAATATAGTGGTTTATAAGGTGTTTGAAATCAACCATGCCATGGATAAGCATATGTAGAAACATGACCCCAGCACCTTGCATTTGGTTCGGAGCTCCTATAGAGGAGGTAACTTCAACAATTTAAGCCTGCAACGGTATGGCGGGAGCCGATTATCAGGATCCCAGTTTAAATTTTTTAGTGCAAATAACAGAAACTGCTTTTGCACCGACTCAATGCTATTTTGGTGAGAGGAATATTGAGGACTCCAAACGCGCGAGCAGTATTCAAGGATAGGACGAACTAGGGTGATATACAGGGATTTGGTGGTGAAAGGATCGTTAAATTCGTCAGACTATCGCTTAATAAAGGCTAACATTCCTGTGGCTTTTTTCACTGTCACAGAAATGTGATCATTAAACTTAAGTTTATGATCAAAAAGAATTCCAAGATCATTGATTGTGGTATCACGATCAAGTAAGTGATTTCCGAGAGAGTAAGATACAATAAGCGGTACACTGTGATGGAATGTCATAAGTTGGCATTTGGAGCATTTTAGGAACAGAAGATTGCTTGAGTACCACGTGCTGGAAATGTTCCGAGAAGGAATAGCAAAACTTGACATCATCAGCAAATACATGTATAAGCGTGGAGGCATAACGAATCACATTGGGAAGATCTTTTACAAAGAGTATAAACAACAGTGGTCCTAGATGACTACCCTGCGGGACACCCGATGAGACATGGATGACCTTCGACTTGGTAGTTTTAAATAGGACACAGTGAGTTCGATTTGAAAAGTAGGAAGCAATCCACATAGGGATATTTGCGGAAAAGCAGTTTCCGTAGCAGAGTTTCCGTAGCAAAAGCTGATGATTAACTGAATCAAATGCTTTGCTAAAGTCAGTATAAATTACATCAGTTTGCAAGCGATGTTGAAAACCTCGGTTGATTATTGACGAAAATTCAAGTAGATTAGTTATTGTCTAGCGAAGCTTGACAAAACCATGCTCTTGCTCTTGCATGCATGTTGCAGATGCGATGTAATGAGTTTCTCGAGAAGCTTGGGATCGCAGAAAGCTTAGTAATGCCGCGGTAGTTCTCAATGCCTTAAAGCCTTTTTTATGAATTGGTATAAGGTATGATTCATTCCATAATTTAGATAGGGATGTTTGCTTCAAGGATAGGTTAAATAAAATAATGAGAGGTAATGAGAGGTAATTGTGTAAGGTTAACGATATGGATAGTTAGAGGAGGGATCAAATGAATCAGATGAGTAGGTTGATTAAAAAAATGACGCAAAAAAATTAGCAATACCGAGATGTGAAGAGTCGGAAGTATTATTATATGAGTGGGAATGGGGGAAACAATTGGATTTGCATTTAGAGTTTACAAAAGAGGAAAAAAGAGCTTGGATCGTTGCGAAAATTGAGTTTGCATTTAGAAATATAATTTTTATATAGTTGATTGTTAAGGTCAACAAACTGGTTGCGTATTAGAAGGACATTAGAAAGATGTAACAAGGTTGGAGACTTTAATGACTTTTTGTAAACTCGAGATTTTCTATTTTTAAGGAGAGAGAGGTGCTTCATTAAACCATGGAGGTTTAGACGTTGATGGAGTCAATGTTTCAGGGATAGATTTATTTATGGCGATATGAATTACTTCATAAAAAGAATCTGTAGCTTCCTCGATATTGCTGAAACTAGAAAGATAACTCCAGTCAATATTAGTCGGGTGATTTCTTAGGTCACAATAGTTGGTTTTTTTAAAGCATTTTTGACGAGGTTGCTCGCTATTACTAGGGGGGACTTCAGGAGAGTCAATAATTACCGAAACTATTGCTATTGTGGCAGAGGAAGTAGTATTAGAGAAAATGAGGTCAAGCGACCTGCCACGGGAGTTTCTTATAGGGTTAAGTTGGAAAACGGCAGAGTCCGCTAAGCCATCAAGGAAGTCATTTTGGTTAGTGGTTAAAAGCGAGTTATCCTCATCCGAGTTGATCCATGAAATGAGAGGCAGATTGAAATCCCCCATAACTAGAATAGGATCAGCATAATTTAGCAGGGAAAAAAACGATTTTATGGCAGTTAGGTGGTGCATATAAATGATTGCATCACTCAGAGGAGGAATGTAGGAACCTTGCTTTAGCAAGGGAAGCATCTGGTTAAGTTATTTTAAATGAGGATATGCTTCGTTTATGTTTGAAATTAAATTTGGTCACAAAAATTTCTGACGGAGCTATACTAAGATTATTTGCAAGGTAACACCTAACGTCATCTGCAGTGGCGTCAGGCATAAGTCGCGCTACAAAGATGGATTTGCGGGGAGCCACAGCTCTCAGCGTAAGTCCAGAAGATCGCGATTCAGATGGTACACCCGTCAATGGCTTTGGTGATTTTACCTCGTGCGGCGGCATGCAGGCGTAGTGATGGAGCAGCAGGCTGGCTTGGTGATATGACGGTTAAAGATTTGTCAAGCATGGGACCAGGTGGAAGATTCCTACGTGCAGGTTTGGCACGCATACTTCATAGGAGCTATGATTTGAGTATAGATAGTCAACTTATTTCTCAGCGACAGTTTGCCCATGAGCCAGTAGTGCTTTGACGCCGCGGCCCGTATGCGTATTCTCAATTCACTCACTTGCTTCGAGAAAGTGAGCCGGCGGTCGAGTATGACTCCCAGGTATTTGGCTGAGTCAACCTGTTCCACAGGGGTGTCGTCAATGAGCACTGCTGGTGGAGTTCTCCGATTGAGGGTGTAGAAAACATTCGTGGACTTGTTGCCATTTATGCAAATATTCTATCTCCTAGCCCAATCGGAAAACCTTGTTGCGTAGTTCTGGATACCGTTGGCGGCCTCCTGCTGACACCTGTACCTGTACGTTATGCACACGTCGTCGGCAAATGTGGCCAGCATTGACGTTCCGTAGAGACTGTCGGCACGGCATGTCATGGCTGGGGTACTCCAGCTGCCGCATTATACTTGGTTGAGAGCGCAGAGTGGAACCGGACCGCAAATGTCCTACTTCTAAGGTACGACGCCAGGAGAAGGTAGTAAGGCGCAGGCAGGGTATTCTTGATTTTCAGTAGCAGACCACACAGTGGTGTGGTTCCGTGCTCCAGTGACCAGCACGGAATCCGAACTGGTGTTCTGGCATTATTCCCTAGGCATCTATAAACCTGTTTCTCAAACACCTTTGAAATCGATGAGAGGAGACTGATCGGCCGGTAGGATCCAGGGTCTTTCTCCAGCTTGCCAACTTTATGTGTCATAGAGATGATTCCCAACTTCCACTGAGGAGGAATGTACTGCAGCCTCACAATAGCATTGAAAAGCATTGCTTCGTAGCGGATCGCTCTGCTCGGAAGGGCCTTTAGAGTGACGTTACATATTGCATCATGGCCTGGTGCTTTTTTAGAGTTTTGCTGGGCGATAACATCAGCTATTTCAGCAGGATCGAACGGTTGGATCGGCATGTCCATTTGGAGAGCTTGAGACAGCTGATCGTGAGTCTCCTTAACCTGCTGCGGACTGGCGAGGTTAAAAGGTTGGAACCGCTCGGCCAGGTGCGCGGCAAACGCATCTGCTTGCTCCAAATAAGTTCATGGTACCCCGTTGCTGTTCACCAGTGGTGCTTTCCTTAGGCAACGTCTTTTGATCGTAATGGCTAACATGTCGTCGAACCATGCTGCTTTGTGTTCCATCAGTGCACGATGGAGGATAGACTTCGCCCTGTAAAAATCAGCTTTGTCCAGCGGGTGGCGCGATCTCATCCACCTGGAGCGTAAACGCCTCTTCTCTGCAATGAGCATCAGAATCTCTCTGGGGACTGGTATTCTGGCTGCTGCGGGTCTCAGTCCTGGGGTGTGAGTGACCAATCTTGCTGCTACTTGGATGTTGTGGGTGAGAGAGTGGATTGCAACTTCAATGTCCCGCTCGGAGTTCAGCGCCATGTCAAGGTTTAGTGACGACTCGAGGTGCTCTTCAAAACGTTCCATGTTACTGCGCCTGCTGATAAGCCGCTCGACTTTGGGATAAGCTGTAGCTGTTGTATCCAAAGTGATGAGAGGTAAGTGGTCAGAGCTGAGCTCGGCAAACGACCTGATATCTGAGTGTAAACCCAGGATACCTCTTGTCAGCGCAAAATCAATGTAGCCTGGAGACCCTCTACTACCAAAAGGGAACCTTGTGGTGCCACCTGTTGCTAGCGAGTTTACATCTGTGTTGAAGATTAGATTTGCCAGGGCATGACCTCTTTGGTTACACCTCCCTGCTCCCAAAAGCCAGTGGGACGCATTCCAGTCTGCTACAGCCTGCGCTACAATGAATTTATGCTGATGTTGCTCCAATGTGGATTTGAAGTTGTCTGTGGTCCAGACGAACTTCGGTGGGCAGTATACCGCGCCGAAGTTTATAATGCCGTCCCCAGTTTCTATAGTTGCATACGCAAGTTCCACCCTATCAGTGGCTACTGAAGGAAGAGGAAAATGAACCAGACTTGATTTAATCATAATCGCTGATACACCTTTGGCGTTACCCTCACCCGGGTCGTTTGCAGTAACCAGCTTGGGCTGGACTAGATCTGCAATGTGTTTCACTGATAAGCAAAACATCATCAATCTCGTACCGCCGCACAAAGCATTAAACTTCGGGCAGTTTCGCGGAGACGCCGTTGTCGTTCCATACTAAGATGCGTGTGACCAAATTGCTGGCATCGATGGCATTGGGTTGTCGTATTTCGCTTGCGAAGGGGCTCGATGACAACACTCATGTGGCATAAACCCTTAAGAGCCAGGATCTCCTTGTTGTTTGTCGCAGCAGCGATGTTCAAAGAGATTCAAACAAAAAAAAAAAAAACACAGAAACAAAAGATCACTCTTTTTTTTTGAATCAGCATTTGCTGCAAAGAATTGGGGAAACCCAGTAAAACCCACTTAGTTCAATCAAACCATACATTTTACAATATTCAATTAGATAAACATGGTAATGGTTAGACTAGGAATTGTTTTGGTTTGATTATGGATATATAAGTTAACAACTGAAAAGAGCACTCGATGCATCTGTTTCGGCAACTAAGTAGTTTTACATAAATAATACCCTAGCAACTAAGTAAATTTAGTCTTTAGTATAGTTTTTAGGCGATTCTGTTACGGTCACACTGTTGACATTTCACCAGTTCTGCTGAAGTTACGAAAGCTTACGCTTGACCAATAAATATTGCTCCGGATTTAGCCATAATAACCATGATATAAGTACGGAGCTACAAGGCCAGTGATCAGAATTCACTTCAGAATTCCAAGAATAGCAGCAAACGCCGCTGGACTACATCTCAGCCTGACACGCCTCCTACATCGACGCGGGACAGGAAAGACTTAATTGGCGCCCAATTTCATCAGACCAAACAATATTAACCTGACAGGCTAGTTAAGTTAAAAAACATGTAAGTTTGATGAGAGAACCCAGCGACATACCCTTGGGAGTTTATAATAAAAAATAAACAAAGGTAGACAAATTGTCTACCTCCATTCTACTTTCTCGCGCAACGTAATTGCGTTGCCTCTTAAGAGCCAATCAATTGTGCTCGACAAAAAAATATTTGTGTAGTGCCAACCATTAGTTAATGAGTTGGGCAAGTGAATAGAGAGTTATTAAAGTCGAATACGATAGTGATGACGGGTGGGATTTAGAAACACAAGGCTTTTGCCCTACAACAAATAACACTACAGATATGGACGCTGCCCAGCTACAGGCAATAATATCTGAATCTAGCCCAGCAAGAAGCTAACATAGGCTGACTCAGGTATTTCAAACACAATTAGTGGAGGTTAAACAACAGATGCAAAGCTTGCGTGAGCAAGCACCCCAAGTGGAAGCCCACAAAAGAATAACTATACACCCAAACATTCGATGTGAAGTCAAGCTTGACATTGCAAAAACCATACTAGATTTTATGGCGACAGTCAGCCCTAGACGCATATGAAATCTTCAAACCATATCATGGCAGCGAGGCACATTACCAAGCCGTTTCTATTATCAGAAATAAGATCAGGGGATCGGCAAGGCTACTAGTTGCCCATAACACAGTCGTAAATTTCGATGCCATAATTGCTCGATTGGACAGCACCTACGCGGACAAAACGTCGCTGCGTGTCCTTCGGCAGGGACTTGAGACAGTCCGGCAAGGAGAACTTAGCCTAATGCAGTATTACGACGAAGTAGAAAAACGGTTAACATTAATAACAAATAAGATCGTTATGACACACGAACCGGACAGTGCTATTCTATTCAATACTGACGTTAGAGGGGATGCCCTCCATGCGTTCATTGCAGAAAACCTTTGAGAGCCATAGTCCTACCGGCTCAACCCAAGGATTTTTGCTCAGTTTTAGCTTTAGCTAGGGAGTCCGAAGCAACCATAGAACTTACTACCTTTGCTGCCACGTATGCAGAGGCTTTGGAAGATAAGGCACTCGGAGCCACAAGGAAAAAATAGCAGGGCCAAAGATGGCCAGGGGAAAAACCCTCACTAATATAAAATACAAAATAAAGCCCAACAGGATAATTCGGCCCATAGCACAAGCAAATACCATAATCAGTAACCTGAACTTGGACAGATATGGATTAACTCAGATTAGACAAAAGACCTCTTCGTCAGCGGTCAACCCGCAAATACCAGAAGCGAGAATTTTCGAGGCCATAAAAGGCCAGGTTCCTTTTACGTATGACAGGCCAAAGGTATCAGAGAGTGCAAAATACCATGCAACAGGCTGACGATAAAAATGACAGCGAATATGAAAGCGCGGCCGCAACGGTCGTTACCGAAATAGATGATAATAATCAGATACATTTTTTAGGGAGCGCTCCCGGCTGCCGTTCATCGAACGCCAGCTGCAGGGGAGACAACTAAAAATACTAATCGACACAGGGGCGGCAAAGAACTACATCAGGCCCGCGAAGGAGCTTAAAAATGTGATGCCGGTCGATTCCCCTTTCACAGTTAGTTCCATTCATGGTTCTAACAGAGATCACCAGAAATGTTTGATGAACATTTTTGGAAAAACATCTGCGTTCTTTTTTTTAGACGCGCTAACACCATTCGATGGTATTATAGAATTTGACCTCCTAGCTCAAGTGGGAGCCAAACTCGACGCAGGGGAAGGTACAATAAATTATGGTTCTGTTTCTGAAAAGCTTTAGCATCATAATGGCGACAATGTAAATTTTACTAACGTAAATGACATCGCCGTACCAGAACCTGTAAAAGTTCAAATTCGAGACATGATCGCAAACAGATCTAAGGCATTTTCTGCCTCTAACGAGGCACAATTCGCACAAGCGACGAAAAGCCGGTATATTCCAAATTATACCCGCACCCCATGGGTGTATCTGAGTTTGTTAAGCGAGAAATCGCAGACTTACTGCAGAAAGGCATTATTAGAACCTGAAGGTCACCATACAACAATCCAACATGGGTTGTGGACGAAAAAGGCCATGACGAGCTGGGGAACAAAAATAAGCGTCTGGTTATAGACTTTAGGAAACTTAACGAAAAAACCATCACTGATAAGTACCCAATGCCAAATATCCCACAAACCCCCCTTACCCCCCCCCCCCCCCACCCCTTTTCGAATTGGAAGTGTGAATTTTGTCGAATACCGTTCGGATTGAAGAATGCGGGAAGCACCTTCCAAAGAGCGATCGACGACGTCGTACGAGAACAAATTGGCAAATCATGCTACGTTTACGTAGATGACATCATTATTTTTTTCCCAAAATGAGAAAGACCATGTTAGGCACATAGATTGGGTTTTAAAAAGCCTATGTGATGCCAACATGAAGGTGTCCAACGAAAAAGCACAATTTTTCAAGCAAAGTGTTTAGTATCTGGGTTTATTGTAAGCAATGGTGGTGCAAAAACCGACCCAGAAAAAGTAAAAGCCATAAAGGAGTACCCTGAACCGACCAATCTGTATGAGCTTAGGTCATTTTTAGGTCTGGCCAGTTGTTATCGATGCTTCGTTAAAGACTTTGCGGCAATCGCGAGGCCTTTGACAAGCTTGTTGAAAGGAGAAAATGGCTCTGTCAGCAAACACATGTCTAAGAAAACCCCTATTGACTTTGGTGACTTTCAGATAGATGCATTCGAGAGGCTAAAAAAATGTCTTGGCTTCTAAAGATGTAATTCTCAGATACCCTGATTTCAGGAAGCCATTAGATCTGACAACGGCTGTCGGTATCGATGCCGATCTATCGCAAGAAAAAAGACCTATTACAATAATCTCTATGACCCTCAAAGAAAGCGAGTCACATTATGCCACGAATAAAAGAGAGTTGTTGGCCATAGTGTGGTCTTTAGGCAAGTTACAGCACTATCTGTACGGCACTCGCGATATCAACATTTATACAGACCACCAGCCTTTGACATTTGCGGTGTCCGATCGCAATCCTAATCCGAAGATAAAAAGATGGAAGGCGTATATAGACCATCGTAACGCGAAAATCCGTTACAAGCCAATAAAGAAAATCATGTGGCCGATGCTCTCTGCAGGCAGAATATTAACGCATTACAAAATGAGCCTTAGTCAGACGCTGCGACTATTCACAGCGAACTTTCACTGACCTACACGGTCGAATTCAACATTTATTCATTTGACATAGCCATTCATGATTTGTGAAAGTTTGGTCGGGTTCGGACTACTATATCATATAGCTGCCATACAAACGACCTATATGAAAACAAGTCTTTGTATGGGAAACTTTTTCGTTTTCAAGGGTATATCATCTTTGGCAAGCCGAAGATAACTTTTCTAACTTGTTTTTTAACTGAACTCGGCTGATGTTCTTGTACGAATATGTTCTCCGGCCAAAAGCTGGGCGAACAGATCTTATCGAACATCGGTAAAGGTACACGTATCTTAATAGATGACGTAAGCCTTGAGTAAGTATATTTAAATTTCCTAATGTCCCCCCCTCTAACAACGGCCTTCGATTTGGCTTGGATATATGCCGAGATATCAATCTCTGACGTGTCAGGGGGCAGCCGTGAGATAAATATGTGTTTAGAGGGGAGAATCACCTGTAAGGTCTTTGGTGTTACGGTTGGCTAGACCGCGAAATCAGTCCGTACCGGGAGGCCGGACGATGGTTTACCCCTAGCAGTGGATTTTAAGGGGGTCGACCCTACTCGTGCGGGAGGAATCACTTGAAGTGATACCCTGGATGGTAATTCAGACGAGTTATGCTTCATTATGGAGTCAAATTCCGAAACCACATTTGTGTTTCCAACTCCTGCTCTTGGGGTTGTAAGAGTTATGAGCGGCTGCAAGGTCGTCGGCTGATCGGGATGAATAGCGATATCAGTGCATACGGAGTCCCTAATAGCGGTTTTTTTACGCTTTAGAGATTCATTTAGTAGCTGTAGGCTGCTAATTGGTAATCTAGCGCAGAGAGTTGGTCGTTGATTATACGGAAACCACCGATCAACTCTTTGAAACCGTTTTTAGTTTGCCGCATGAACGTTCGCATTTCTTTTTGAACCGCGCCACATCCACTGCAGCAAAAGTGGAAACCAGCGTTTCTAGAGATTGCATCCGAAATTGAGGCGGTGAAACCGGCACATTTCGTATGTACTACGTTTTCACACAGCCAACAGGGGACGCTAGGCTGGGACGCGGAAATCGGCTTATTGCACGGTTTTATAGCGCAGATGCTATAAAATTCCATTACTATATAACAATTTTTTTGATACAAACTAGAAATTTAAAATATATAAAAAAATATATTAAAAACAAAAAATTAATTTTTGACAAACTAGTAACCTTAGACTACTCTACTTGTTTAATAAGAGCGTGATACAACGGAGAGGTAATGGAAAAAAAGAGCGCAAACTAGGAGATAGGGAGCTATTGCAAAAGTAGAAATTGCAGTAAACATAAGAAAAGGGAATAGAAATAAATAGGGCACAGTACCTTACTTGGGTTAATAATAAAATAATTTAAACACAACAAATACGGTACCGCGCAGACGCGAGTGCGAATGGAATGGTTGTAAGTATTAGATTTAAATAATTAATTTCTTAACAAACGCCGGTTTGTCTGTTACAAGAAAATAACAAAATCGAATGATCGCAAGAAAAAAAACACGCCGGTCGCTATGAAAGTGAAGTGTTAATTATATACTAATAGCTTATCCCAGAGTCAAAGTCAGGTGTAAGTAGGTTTCCGTCTACCCGGTATCACACTATTAAGTAATCCTACGGCGCGATGAGTACACGTTGGCAGAATGTGAAGAAAACACCTTTGCTTTGTCAACAAGCGCACGGAAACCACGCACAACACCTTCTGCGAGCGACCTCGTCGCGAAACCTGTTCCTGCTGTTCGATCAGCACAACCGTTATGTGCTTCTTGACCGACGGAACAAATAAACACAAAAACGTAGTGGTGTGGTTGACGGTTTAATCGAGCCTGAGTAGTAGGAATTTCACAATATCTTCTTAAGCTATAATTGAGCGTTGCCAGATCAAAATATATAAAGCTTATGTTGCCAGATCAAAATATATAAAGCTTATTTAAATTATAACGTAATTTCAACAGTAATTAACTTGACTAATAATGGGATTAGTTTTTTAAGTATTTTATAGTTAATTAACACAATCCCGGGGCGTTCTATATAGTTATGTATAATGATATTTATATTATTTATACCTCTAACTGGAACGTACCTTGAGCAGATATTCTGTGACCCGAAAGATGGTGAACTATACTTCATCAGATTGAAGTCAGGGGAAACCCTGATAGAAGACCGAAACAGTTCTGACGTGCAAATCGATTGTCAGAATTGAGTATAGAGGCGAAAGACCAATCGAACCATCTAGTAGCTGGTTCCTTCCGAAGTTTCCCTCAGGATAGCTGGTGCATTTAAATGTTATATAAAATAATCTTATCTGGTAAAGCGAATGATTAGAGGCCTTAGGATCGAAACGATCTTAACCTATTCTCAAACTTTAAATGGGTAAGAACCTTAACTTTCTTGATATGAAGTTTAAGGTTATGATATAATGCGCCCAGTGGGCCACTTTTGGTAAGCAGAACTGGCGCTGTGGGATGAACCAAACGTAATGTTACGGTGCCGAAATTAACAACTCATGCAGAAACCATGAAAGGCGTTGGTTGCTTAAAACAGCAGGACGCAGCAGCAGTGATCATGGAAGTCGAAATCCGCTAAGGAGTGTGTAACAACTCACCTGCCAAAGCAACTAGCCCTTAAAATGGATGGCGCTTAAGTTGTATACCTATACATTACCGCTAAAGTAGATGATTTATATTACTTGTAATATAAATTTTGAAACTTTAGTGAGTAGGAAGGTACAATGGTATGCGTAGAAGTGTTTGGCGTAAGCCTGCATGGAGCTGCTATTGGTACAGATCTTGGTGGTAGTAGCAAATAATCGAATGAGACTTTGGAGGACTGAAGTGGAGAAGGGTTTCGTGTGAACAGTGGTTGATCACGAGTTAGTCGGTCCTAAGTTCAAGGCGAAAGCCGTAAATATTTTCAAGTAAAATATGAAATTTACAAAATATATGAAAAACTTATATACTTGAATAATTTTAACGAAAGGGAATACGGTTCCAATTCCGTAACCTGTTGAGTATCCGTTTGTTATTAAATATGCTCATCCTGGCAACAGGAACGACCATAAAGAAGCCGTCGAGAGATATCGGAAGAGTTTTCTTTTCTGTTTTATAGTCGTACTACCATGCCAGATCAAAATATATAAAGCTTATTTAAATTATAACGTAATTTCAACACTTCCTCTTAAGCTATATATATGTGATGTAAAACGAAAATTAATTTAATCCAAGCAATTTAGCAAAATTCTGTTGCTTTTGCTTACACAAGCCTTTCGTTAGTACATCTGCAACATTTTTATCAGTGGGTACATATTCAAGAATTATTTCATTACATTCTACTTTTTCACGAACAAAATGATACTTAATATCTATGTGCTTAATGCGTTTATGGTATGCTGGATTCTTCGCAATATGATGAGAACTTATGTTGTCGCCACATATGGTTATTGGTCCATCTAATGACCATCCAATCTCTAAAAGCAAACGGCGAAGATACACGGCTTCTTTTGCAGCCGTGGATAAAGCAACGTACTCTGCTTTTGTGCTCCTCATGGCGACGATGCTCTGCTTAGCTGAAGTCCATGAAAACGCACTGCCTCCAAGGAAGAATGCATACCCACTGTATGATTTTCGATCTGACAGGTCGTTTGCCCAGTCTGCGTCAGCGAAGCCCATTACCTGTTCGCCGGACTTGCTGTATGTGATTTTGAGATCAACCGTGGCTGAAAGGTATCTCAAAACATGTTTCGCTGCAGTCTCGTCTTCACTGTGTGGATCAGTGTTTCTTTGCGACAGTTTGCTCACTGTATGCAAAATGTCTGGTCGGCTCAAGACTGCTAAATACATAAGGGAACCGATTAATGATTGAAATTGTGTTATATTTACCTTGACACAATTCTCATTTCTACAACCCATCTTATAACCAGGGTCTAGCGGCGTAGCTGCGGGACGACAATTTTGCATGCCATATTCATCCAATAGGTTTTTGATGAACTGCTTCTGGCATAGCGAAATCGACCCTCTTGTACCTTCTCGTTGGATTTCCATGCCAAGGAAATAATTTAGTTGGCCGCCATCTTGTAGGTCGAATTTATTTGCGATCTTCCTCCTAATCGCGCTGATCTCGTTCTCGTCGTAGCTAATGATGATTAGATCGTCGACATATACTGCAATGTAGCTGTGATGTTGCTGCTGCTGCTTCACGTACAGGCACGCCTCATTTTTGCTGCGCTTGAAACCAATGCTCTTCAAAACTTCGTCCAATGTGTCATTCCAGACACGACCTGACTGTTTAAGTCCGTAGATCGCTTTTTGAAGCTTTAATACTCTGTTTGGATGCTTCTCATCTATGAAGTTTTGTGGTTGCCTCATATACACTTCTTCTTGAAGTCTGCCGTTTAAATATGCGTTTGATATGTCAACCTGGTGCATGCATAGCTGTTTTTCTGCTGCTATATCGAATAGCATTCTGATGGTTTCGTAGCGGATTAGTGGAGAAAACGTTTCCGAATAGTTGACGCCCATCTTTTGCCCACAACCTTGAGCAACAAGTCTTGATTTAAACTTTTGTATATTTCCCTCTTTATCCTTTTTGACGCGGAAGACCCACTTGGATCCTATGGCCTTCTGTCCTGGAGGTAAATCACACAATGTCCATGTATTATTTGAAATCAGAGCATCATATTCTTTCTGCATTGACGTCTTCCAGTCTTGGGCATGCTCGCCCCGTAAAGCGTCTCCAACGCACTGTGGCGTCTCAATGTCATCAATGTAATTTAGGCTGTTGTATTCTTTTCTGGGTCTACCAGGCTTACCACTGCGAATAATTTTTGGTCTGCCGGGTCCACGTCGAGGTGCGTTGCTCTCTTGCTCTTGTACGTCTGGTACGATCTCCTCCTCAGTGAGAATTTGCTCTTCATCGCTTGCGCTTACAAACTCCTCCTCCTCTTCACGTCGAGGTGCGTTGCTCTCTTGCTCTTGTACGTCTGGTACGATCTCCTCCTCAGTGAGAATTTGCTCTTCATCGCTTGCGCTTACAAACTCCTCCTCCTCCTCTTCACCGGAGTCATAGCTGTCGTAAGAATTATTGCTCTGCTCGACCACCATGGGTATAGCCTGCCGCTGCTGCTCTGGTACTTGGATGTTTGACTCAAGTTGAATGATGTTTGTAGCGAAGTCATTATTTTGTTTTGAAACAGTGCATTTTTCAGATTCAGTGTTATCAAATTTGACATCACGACGTGCAACAATGATACGTTTTTCCCGATCGTATAAAGCTTTAGCTGTTGAAGAGTATCCTACAAATATATACTCTTTTCCCTTTGCCTGGAACTTGCTTTTTCTTGTCTTATCCAGTGCAAACGCGCGAGATCCGAACACTCGCAAATGTTTAACAGATGGCTTCCTATTTTGCCATATTTCGAAGGGTGTAGCGCCCATGATTGCTTTGGAAGGGCACCTGTTACGCAAATATGAAGCTGTGGACACGGCCTCGGCCCACAAAAACTCCTCTAATTTCGCATGAATCAGCATACTTTTGGCCATCTAGACGATCGTACGATTAGCGCGTTCCGCGACGCCGTTTTGTTGTGGTGTATACGGAACCGTTAATTGCCTTTTTATGCCGCATGTGTTCAAATACTCTGTAAACTGCCGGTTTACATATTATGTTCCGTTGTCACTTCGCAAAGCTTTTATTTTTTCTTGCCCGTTTGGCACTCGACGTATGATTTGAACAATTTGAATTTATCAAACACTGCGTTTTTCGCATGCATAAAATATATGAATATTTTCCGTGAATAGTCGTCTATGAACGTGACGAAATACCTGTTGCCGCCTAAAGAACTAACATTCAATGGCCCGCACACGTCACTGTGAACTAATTCCAGTATACTTTGTGTAGCTCTCTCGCTTTTCTGTGGGAATGGCAATACGTGTATTTTTGCCATATTGCATGTGTCGCAATTAATATTCACTGACACATTTTTAACGTCCATGCCAATTACTAGCTCTTTTTCTTTGATTTCTTTTAAACATTGAAAATTTAAATGACCAAACCGATTGTGCCATGTTGCCATGCGAGATAAATCATTCAACAAATGAACCGCACTGTTTTTAGAGCTACTTTTAAATAAATACAAATTTTCTTCTTGCATTGCTCTAATCATCACTTCACCTTGTTTGTCTTTTATCACCGCCGCCTTTTTATCAAAAGTAGTGATTTAAGCATAACAGTCCCGATGCCGCTCGATTTCACGAACTTATCTGCTGCTATCACCGCCGCCTTTTTATCAAAAGTAGTTATTTTTTTGTACTCCGCGGACTTGCTCACTGATAAAAAATTCATATGCAATGATGGAATGTTTACATTTTGTGATTTAAGCATAACAGTCCCGATGCCGCTCGATTTCACGAACTTATCTGCTGCTAGCATAATCGATGTTTCCTTATTAATGAAAGATGCAAACAATTCCTTATCACAACACATGCGACGTGGCACCACTATCAACACACCATATGTTTTTCTTTTGAGTGAAAGCACTAATATGCATCAAGCAGTTTGATTTCTCCTTGCTTTCCCATAGTTTTTTATGCCTCTCTTTGGTCGGGCATTCTCGTGCTCGGTGGCCGAATTTCTCACAAATATAGCATATTCCCTTGAAACTACGCTTTTCAAGGTTCTTTTTCATGGTGCACTGATGTCGTGACATTCTTCGCGTTGTTTTTGCTTTGCAGTTCCATGTAATTTTGTATGTAAGTTAACACAAGCCAACGTACTAGAACAGTTGGCTCAGTGTGCGAAATATGATATAAAAACGTCAAAAGTGCTGACCCGACATTGGGCCGGAAACTTGTGCGCAGACGGCAATCACAGCATATTTGCGTGGCCGCTGCGATTCCTTTGTTAGCTTTAAAATTCATTTTATACTTTAGTTCGTTTTGAAGCCTCATTGAATAAAGAGCACAAGCTCGTATGAGAACAACTCCGGCAACAGCCGTTATTCTTTTTATTAAAATAAAACTGAATGAGTCCCTAGGCCAGCAGTTAAGAAGGGCAATCCCCCTTCCATCATAATCTTCTTAATTGGCGCTCAACTAGTGGTAGAAACCACCACCCACCACCACCATCACCAACACCGGCCACACAGCGAGAAAATTCACGACAGCGGCGCGGGAAAAGTGAAGGAAATTAGTGATCAAACAAACACACACACACCAGAAAAAATCATGTGAGTGGGAACCGATGCTAAACGCATTTTAAGTCTGCACAGAAACGTTTTTTTCGAAAAAATTTTTAAATTTAAATTTAAAAATTCAAAACAAAAGAAAGTTTTCTTAAAAAAATTCTTTTTAATCTAACTTTAATTTAAATAAAATTCAAATTTAAATAAATAAAGTATAAAATATAGTAAAATAAATTAATAATTCATTAATCCAGCAAATACACCGAAAAATGGTCTCGTGTCAATGGGAATAAAAACGAAAAAATATAATTATTCTTCATAACAGCGCATACGTTCGCTTCTTATTTGTTATTGTTGTTTTTTGTTTCCGTTCGACGTAAGCGCGATATTCGACGCTGCAGACTTTGTCTTCATTTTTTTTTGTTTGTTTGTCTTTGGTCAACTGCTACCCACACAGGCAGCTTTTGCATACCTAAGCGAATTGGACTGCTCATGCAGCCCACATTCTCACAGTATAGGAATAATAAACCGTACTCTACAGACTCAGAGTCTGATAACGAAGATCAAGCTTCCCCTCTGAGACGCGTAACCGCGAATCCCCCTGAAATGGCGATAGACCCAGAACAGCTCAAAGCTGTAATACAGGCAGTTGTGGCCAATACTTTGGCGGACGAAGGTGCCAAAAATGAACTCGCGCGAAATGAAATGCGCCAGAAAATTCAGGAGCTGTCCAGCCAGTTGGCAACAACGCATGTCGCGTCCACCTCAGCAGTGGCCCCCGTAAATAAAACTTACGAGCCCATAGACATTACTAATAATTCCCCGTGTAGCATGACCTTAGATGCTGTTAAATATTTGCCCGAATTCTCGGGATCACAGGAATCGTATGTTTCCTGGCGACAAGCGGCGATTGCTGCGTATCGCATATTTAAAGATTTCAACGGCACCTCTCGCCATTACGAGGCAGTCACAATTATTAGGAACAAAGTTAAGGGCGCGGCCAATAATGTTTTATCCTCGTTTGGCACTGTACTGAATTTCGATGCTATAATAAATCGGCTCGATTTCACGTACAGTGACAAGCGGCCAATGCATGTCATTGAACAAGACATGAGTACTTTAAGGCAGGGGAACATGACCCTGTTACAATATTATGATGAGGTCGAGAAAAAACTCACCCTACTTACTGATAAAGCTCATATGTCTCACGAACCATCGGCGGCAAAGACATTGTGCGAAAAGTTCCGAGAGGACGCCTTGCGTATTTTCATCTCGGGACTTAAACGTAACCTCACTGATGTGCTTTTCGCGGCAAAGCCGAAAGACATGCCGTCAGCTTTGGCCTTAGCACAAGAAGTGGAATCTAACCACGAGAGGTACGTTGTTGCGGCCAGTTTTGCAAAAAGTCTAGAAGACAAGGATCGCAAACCTGCTGCAAAAACGCAGGGTCGACAACATGACAGCTACGACCACCAAGACCCACAACATTATAATACCAAAAACGCACATTTTAATAGGCAGCATAAGGCACAGGTGCACGCCGACCCGCAAAGTGCCAAAAATTACAAACGCAACGGCACATCAGAGCCTATGGACATCGATCCATCATTTTCTAAGTTGCTGCAGCCGACCCAGGCAAATGCCTACCAGAACAGGAGACCAGCCACCTCTGAGCGCACAGGCGCTGTGAGGAAACAACAAAAAATCAACTTCACTATGCAGAATGCGGAGGAAAACGCAGGAGCATATGCCGCCGCCGCTTCCAAAGCGGCATCGAAAATAGACGATGATGCCATTGCCGAGTACGATTCTGACTACGTCAATTTTTTAGGGGAAAATCCCTGTTACCCGTCATCGGACGACGAGTAGCGGGGGTACCGATGAATTTCCTTATAGACACCGGCGCGTCAAAAAATTTTATCCGACCTCGCAAAGAGCTAAAGGATATCCGCCCGGTGAACTCACCTTTCGAAATTCACTCTATCCACGGCACCACCACCGTTACAGAAAAATGCTTCGTCTCTATTTTTAATTTAAAAGCGACCTTTTTCATTCTACCAGATCTTACAACATTCGACGGGATAATCGGGGCCGATCTGTTAACACAGGCCGGTGCATCACTTTGCCTTGCTTCCGCCCAACTCAAGTGGGGTAAGGAAGTTGAGAAGATTTCTTTCCATAAATGCACTGACGTCAACTTCACTAACGTGGAGTGCACGGATGCACCACCTTTGGTGAAGAAGGCATTTCTTGGAATGATACAAAGCCGCAAAAACGCCTTCGCAGATCCCAACGAGGCCCTGCCGTATATCACATCGGTAGTAGCCACGATTAGGACGACTAGCGAAGAGCCCATTTACGCAAAATTATATCCATACCCCATGGGGGCAGCAGACTTCGTCAACAACGAAATCCAAGACCTGCTTAAAAATGGTATAATTCAGAAATCGGTGTCTCCTTATAACAACCCAATATGGGTGGTTGATAAAAAAGGAACCGATGAGGCCGGCAATCAGAATAGACGATTGGTCATAGACTTTCGTAAACTAAACGAAAGAACTATCCCAGACAAATACCCGATGCCAGATATCTCCATGATACTGAGCAACTTGGGCAAGGCCAAATTCTTCACGACACTGGACCTCAAGTCCGGGTATCACCAGATCGTCTTAGCGGAAAATGACCGCGAAAAAACTTCCTACTACAATCCTCTAACATGATACACTTTATTATTAAGTTTCCCAAAGTAAAATTATCTTGTAAGAAGGTCACCATTTTCCCGGTCACTTGCAAAGGAGTTATGCTGCGGATTACCGACAACATGGTGGCAAAGTGTGGAGAAGAAGTCCATACGATCAAAGATTGCACCCCAACACCGGGGGCTACCTTTTGCCAGCTATCAACGGAAAGCTCGTGCGCCAGGGAACTACACGCAGGCGTCCTAGCGCATTGCGAGTCGCAACCAAGCGACCTACTCCCGCTTACCCGCGTGGGTGAGGGAATCATCATCATCAATGACCGGCCAGCCAGGGTCACGGTGGACAACGGAACAGAAGTCTGCCTGCGTGGCACGCATCTCATCACCTTCAATGATCGCGTCGTGATAAACGACACCATCTTCGCAAATCACGACAAGGCCCAAACAAGAGCTCCAGGGGTAGCGAGTTCCCCATCATTGAATATCACCGCCAACAGAGATATTCTGAGTCTCCCCTATCTTCACCAGCTGAGTGAACGTAACTTGGAGTTCATCAAAGAGTTCGGGAGAGAGATTGATACCCACCATTTACATCGCATAATATCTATCGCAGCAGCGATTTGTTGTGCAATGATTTGTATTGGCATCACCTGTCTACGGTTCATCGGAGCGCGGAGATCTGCAATCCAACTAAACGGGATGATCGCCGAGTTAGGACCAACCGAGGACGGCCGGAATCTTGAAGGGGGAGTAGTTAACACAAGCCAACGTACTAGAACAGTTGGCTCAGTGTGCGAAATATGATATAACAAGTAAGAAAAGTTATCTTCGGCTTGCCGAAGATGGTATACCCTTGAAAACAACAAAGTTTTCCATACAAAGACTTGTTTTCATATCGGTCGTTTGTATTGCAGCTATATGATATAGTGATCTGATCCGGACCAAACTTTCACAAATCATGTATGCCTATGTCAAATGGATACATATTGAATTCGGTTGCAATATCTTGGAAAACAAAAAAGTTTTCCATACAAAGACTTGTTTTCATATCGGTCGTTTGTATGGAAGCTATATGATATAGTGGTCCGATCCGACCGATTCTTAAACTTGATCTGCGTGCAATAAAAATAATGATCTGGTAAAAATTTCAAAACGCTAGCTTTAAAACTACTGTCTATTTTTTGCATAGAAACAGACGGACAGACGGACAGACGGACATGGCTATATCGACTCGGCTGTTGATGCTGATCAAGAATATATATACTTTGTGGGGTCGGAGATGCTTCCTTTAATGCGTTACACATTTCTGGACAAAATTATAATACCCTTTTTCAAGGGTATAAAAACGTCAAAAGTGCTGACCCGGCATTGGGCCGGAAACTTGTGCGCAGACGGCAATCACAGCATATTTGCGTGGCCGCTGCGATTCCTTTGTTAGCTTTAAAATTCATTTTATACTTTAGTTCGTTTTGAAGCCTCATTGAATAAAAAGCACAAGCTCGTATGAGAACAACTCCGGCAACAGCCGTTATTCTTTTTATTAAAATAAAACTGACTGAGTCCCTAGGCCAGCAGTTAAGAAGGGCAATCCCCCTTCCATCATAATCTTCTTAATTTGTACATACACAGCTTGGACAGAACCTTTTCTATCGTCCCTCTCTTGCTTGCGCGCTCCCTCTTCCAGAAGCTTCACTTTTACCATTTCGAACGTCGGCAGCGTGTCGCGTGTTTCGATCGCTACGACGAAATTTTCCCACGAATTTGGTAAACTGGATAACAACATGATGCTTTTTAATACATCATTAATTGTTATTTCCATCTCAGCTAATTTGTCGATTGTTTCAGCAAATTTATTGACATATTGAACAACGTTATCCCCTTCAAGCATTCTCAGCCTTGATAGTTGTTGATATAACTGCACTTTTCTGATCGGGCCACCTGGCAAATGTACATATTGTTGTTACATATAAATGTTACATATTGGCCACAAACGACTTTCCATAGATCTGCTGTTATAAGCACACTACGCATTAAAATGCTCCATACGTCGTCGCCTAATTTTTCTATTTGAATTGACACACTCATTTTGTCGAATTCCGCAAATTAGTTTTTATTTATTTCGAGTTTCAACCGGACGCGTTTTAGTCCATTTAATTACTTTTAATTATTCAAACCGAAAACTTTGCTTGCTGTGGGCCCATAAACAACTGTTAGCAATTTACTGTTCGATCACAGCACAACCGTTATGTGCTTCTTGACCGACCAAACAAATAAACACAAGAACGTAGTGGTGTGGTTGACGGTTTAATCGAAACTGAGTAGTACGAATTTCACAATATCTTCTTAAGATATATTTGAGCGTTGCCAGATCAAAATATATAAAGCTTATGTTGCCAGATCAAAATATATAAAGCTTATTTAAATTATAACGTAATTTCAACACCTGTGCTCGTTCGCTCCATGCGGGAAACACGCCCCAATGTTATACCTAACCCAGTCACCTGAGGGCAATAATGCCCGTAGATGACGGTTATTATCAACGAAGCGATAAACGGATAAAACGAGCCTCCATCAAGATACAGCGAGCGATTGATAAGTTTAATACAACCGAGGACGGTCATAAATATGTGGTGGGTGGTAGTTATAAAATGAAAAGAGATGAAGTATCTGTTTCGGCAACTAAGTAGTTTTACATAAATAATACCCTAGCAACTAAGTAAATTTAGTCTTTAGTATAGTTTTTAGGCGATTCTGCTACGGTCACACTGTTGACATTTCACCAGTTCTGCTGAAGTTACGAAAGCTTACGCTTGACCAATAAATATTGCTCCGGATTTAGCCGTAATAACCATGATATAAGTACTGAGCTACAAGGCCAGTGATCAGAATTCACTTCAGAATTCCAAGAATAGCAGCAAACGCCGCTGGACTACATCTCAGCCTGACACGCCTCCTACATCGACGCGGGACAGGAAAGACTTAATTGGCGCCCAATTTCATCAGACCAAACAATATTAACCTGACAGGCTAGTAAAGTTAAAAAACATGTAAGTTTGATGAGAGAACCCAGCGACATACACTCGGGAGTTTATAATACAAAATAAACAAAGGTAGACAAATTGTCTACCTCCATTTTACTTTCTCGCGCAACGTAATTACGTTGCCTCTTAAGAGCCGATCAATTGTGCTCGGCAAAAAATATTTGTGTAGTGCCAACCAAGTGAATAGAGAGATATTAAAGTCGAATACGATAGTGATGACGGGTGGGATTTAGAAACACAAGGCTTTTGCCCTGCAACAAATAACAGTACAGATATGGACGCTGCCCAGCTACAGGCAATAATATCTGAATCTAGCCCAGCAAGAAGCTAACTCTGACTCAGGTATTTCAAACACAATTAGTGGAGGTTAAACAACAGATGCAAAGCTTGCGTGAGCAAGCACCCCAAGTGGAAGCCCACAAAAGAATAACTATACACCCAAACATTCGATGTGAAGTCAAGCTTGACATTGCAAAAACCATGCTAGATTTTATGGCGACAGTCAGCCCTAGACGCATATGAAATCTTCAAACCATATCATGGCAGCGAGGCACATTACCAAGCCGTTTCTATTATCAGAAATAAGATCAGGGGATCGGCAAGGCTACTAGTTGCCCATAACACAGTCGTAAATTTCGATGCCATCGCTGCGTGTACTTCGGCAGGGACTTGAGACAGTCCGGCAAGGAGAACTTAGCCTAATGCAGTATTACGACGAAGTAGAAAAACGGTTAACATTAATAACAAATAAGATCGTTATGAGGTTAGAGGGGATGCCCTTCATGCGTTCATTGCAGGAAACCTTTGGATGCCATAGTCCTACCGGCTCAACCCAAGGATTTTTGCTCAGCTTTAGCTTTAGCTAGGGAGTCCGAAGCAACCATAGAACTTACTACCTTTGCTGCCACGTATGCAAAGGCTTTGGAAGATAAGGCACTCGGAGCCACAAGGAAAAAATAGCAGGGCCAAAGATGGCCAGGGGAAAAACCCTCACTAATTTAAAATACAAAATAAAGCCCAACCGGATAATTCGGCCCATAGCACAAGCAAATACCATAATCACCTGATCTTATGGAATTAGACTCTACTATAACTCAGATTAGACAACCGACCTCTTCGCCAGCGGTCAACCCGCAAATACCAGAAGCGAGAATTTTCGAGGCTATAAAAGGCCAGGTTCCTTTTACGTATGACAGGTCAAAGGTATCAGAGAGTCCAAAATACCATGCAACAGGCTGACGATAAAAATGACAGCGAATATGGAAGCGCGGCCGCAACGGTCGTTACTGAAATAGATGATAATCATCAGATAAATTTTTTAGGGAGCGCTCCCGGCTGCCGTTTATTGAACGCCAGCTACAGGGGAGACAACTTAAAATTCTAATCGACACAGGGGCGGCGAAAAACTACATCAAGCCCGTAAAGGAGCTAAGAAATATGGTGCCGGACGATTCCCCTTTCACAGTTAGTTCCATCCATGGATCTAACAGGTTTAGCCAGAAATGTTTAATGGACATTTTTGGGAAAACAGCTGTGTTCTTTCTTTTAGACGCGCTGACACCTTTCGATGGAACTATAGGATTTCACTTTCTAGCTCAAGCAGCGGCGAAACTAGACGCAGAAAAAGGTACAATAGATTATGGTTCTGTTTCTGAAAAGCTGCAGCATCATAGTTGCGACAATGAAAATTTCACTTACGTAAATGACATTACCGTTCCAGAATCCGTTAAAATTCATTTTCAAAACATGATCACAAACAGATTTAAGGCATTTTCGGCCTCTAATGAGGCATTGCCATTTAACACTTCTGTCGTTGTCACAATTCGAAAAAGCGATGATAAGCCAGTATATTCCAAACTATACCCGCATTCCATGAGTGCAGATTTATTGCAAAAAGGAATTATTAGAACTTCAAAGTCGCCTTACAACAACCCAACATGGGTTGTGGACAAATAAGGCCATGACGATCTGGGGAATAAGAATAAGCGTTTGGTTATAGACTTTAAGAAACCTAACGAAAAAACCATCGCTGACAAGTACCCAATGCCAAACATTCCCATGATCCTGCAAAATTTAGGTAAAGCCAAGTACTTTAAAACGCTAGATTTTAAGTCCGGCTATCACCAAAAATATTTGGCCGAGCACGACCGCGAGAAAATATCCTTCTCAATAAATGGCGGAAAGTATGAATTTTGTCGATTACCGTTCGGTTTGAAGAATGTGGGAAGCATCTTCCAAAGAGCGATCGACGACGTCGTACGAGAACAAATTGGCAAATCATGCTACATCATTATTTTTTTCCCAAAATGAGAAAGACCATGTTAGGCACATAGATTGGGTTTTAAAAAGCCTATGTGATGCCAACATGAAGGTGTCCAACGAAAAAGCACACTTTTTCAAACAAAGTGTTGAATATCTGGGTTTATTGTAAGCAATGGTGGTGCAAAAACCGACCCAGAAAAAGTAAAAGCCATAAAGGAGTACCCTGAACCGACCAATCTGTATGAGCTTAGGTCATTTTTAGGTCTGGCCAGTTGTTATCGATGCTTCGTTAAAGACTTTGCGGCAATCGCGAGGCCTTTGACAAGCTTGTTGAAAGGAGAAAATGGCTCTGTCAGCAAACACATCTCTAAGAAAACCCCTATTGACTTTGGTGACTTTCAGATAGATGCATTCGAGAGGCTAAAAAAATGTCTTGGCTTCTAAAGATGTAATTCTCAGATACCCTGAATTCAGGAAGCCATTAGATCTGACAACGGCTGTCGGTATCGATGCCGATCTATCGCAAGAAAAAAGACCTATTACAATAATCTCTATGACCCTCAAAGAAAGCGAGTCACACTATGCCACGAATAAAAGAGAGTTGTTGGCCATAGTGTGGTCTTTAGGCATGTTACAGCACTATCTGTACGGCACTCGCGATATCAACATTTATACAGACCACCAGCCTTTGACATTTGCGGTGTCCGATCGCAATCCTAATCCGAAAATAAAAAGATGGAAGGCGTATATAGACCATCGTAACGCGAAAATCCGTTACAAGCCAATAAAGAAAATCATGTGGCCGATGCTTTCTGCAGGCAGAATATTAACGCCTTACAGAGCAATAGAAACGATTAGTTAGAAATTATCACGGCAGAAAACAATCATGCACACAGAGTGGCTTAGGAAAATACCAAGCAAGAGCTTCAGACGAACGCTGCGACTATCCACAGCGAACTTTCACTGACCTACACGGTCGAAAGGCCAGATCAACCACTAAACTGCTTCAAAAATCAAATCATTATAGATGAAGCATGTTTCCAAGTAAAACGAAGCTTAGTGTTGTTTCGTAGCAAAACTCGCCGACAAAATGCTCAAAGAAGTCGTGAACCCCGACGTTGTAAATGTGATACACTGCGACCTACCCACTATGGCAAGCTTCCAGCATGACTTAATTGCTCATTTCCCGGCTACGCAGTTTCGCTAATGCAAGAAGTTTGTAATGGACGTTACCAATAGAAACAAAGAGTTAGAAATTATCACGGCAGAACACAATCGTGCACACAGAGCGGCTCAGGAAAATACCACAGGCCCCTTGCTTCAACTTCCCTAAAGTCAAAACAATATATTGCGATAATTAGGCCGCTTTCAATTCTGAAACCATCACCTTCTAGCTACCGCATCGACATTGTGAACGCAGTACCGCTACATAGTTCGTCAAACGGTGAAGTGGAACGGTTCCACAGCAGAAGCAGAAGCTCAGCTAGTGGACTGAAATTCCAGGCAAATTACTATAAACTCAGAAACTTAAAAACAGACAAACAACCTAAGCGACATCATTAATAAAATTATTAAAGCCCAAAAGAACGATTTAATTTACACCCCACATTTGTACGAGGAACTTCTAGCGAGAAATAGAATGCTGACAACAGAAATACAAAATTTAAATCTCACTGTAACATTGGCAAAAGCTTACAAAGTAAATCCCACAATCCTTGATCATACCGATCTGAAATCGCTCATTGAACAAGACATTCCAATAGTTAGTTTATTAGAAGCCGCTAGAATTAAGGTTCTCCAATCCGATTCATAATTCATATATTTACGCGCGGCTCCCACTGCATAACGAACAGCCCACCTCCCGCCCAGCCGACCGAGGGGCGCTGCCGTTTATCGTACGGATCGGATCGCGGGAATAGACCCGAGAGAATAAAGTTTAGAAAAGATTACGAGGAAAAAGTAGAGTTCGTTTGTTGCTCTGAAAGGTAGGTGAGAATTGAGGATGAGAAAGGCTCATGCTGGGCATATGTAGATCTACAACAACTTAGGAATGGGGGACTAAAATTTCTAGTACGTCTATTTGGAATGTTAAATGTTAGTCGTGTTAGAAGATGCTGGCTGTCTACATTACCATTAATAAGGTTATAAAGGAAAACGACCCCCAGCATCTTTCTACGATTGGTTAGGGAAGGTAAATTAATTAGAAGGAGTCTGTTAGAATAAGATGGGAGGTTAAGTTTTCTAACGCTTTCTTCGACTCTTGCGTGCCATGGAAGTATCCATCTGCCTCGACCGACCCTCCTTGGTTTACAAGGAGCCTTAAAAACTTAAAATACATTTAAAATAGACTCCTTAAGAGACATAAGAAAACTGGCTGTAATGTAACTTTCTCAAGACACTTAGTAGCTCGGTCAAATTTCACCGTGCATAGCGCTGAGTGTTATAAGAATTATATATACCGCTGTCGGATCCAGTTTATTCAGGATCCGAAGCAGTTTCATAATTTTGTTAACACTAAGCGCAAGCAGGTATCTTCTCCCCCCTAATTTCGTTTGAAAATGTATCTGCGACTACTGATCAGGGTATTGCCGATCTATTCGCAACTTTCTTTCAAACAACGTACTATTTTCCTACAATTATGGATCAGCCTTATTCATATAACATTCAATCAGCCAACCCTTTTTTCAGACCAACTTTCTCCGAAAGCACTGTGTTGTCGAATCTTCTGAGGGTAAAACCAGTCTATTCGCCAGGTCCTGATGGTGTTCCTTGCTGTGTACTGAAAAACTGCACTAAGCCATTGTGCAGACCCCTTCTAAAACTTTTCTCTTTGTCTCTGGAAACTTCGATTTTTCCCCAAATGTGGAAGGAATCCTTCATAATTTCCCTACACAAAAAAAGGAAAAAAATCGGATGCTACAAACTATAGAGGATTCTCTAAATTGTCAGCAATTCCTAAGCTTTTTGAAAAATTGGTAAGCTCTTGGAGCTGACCTCCTTTATTATAGATAGCTTCCGTAAAGGCCTTCAACATCTCTGCAGTTCAATAATTTCTCCATGCCAGCATGGTTTTATAAAGCGTCGCTCCACCACCACAAACCTCTTGGAGCTGACCTCCTTTATTATAGATAGCTTCCGTAAAGGCCTTCAAACAGATGTCATCTACACTGACTTTAGTAAAGCATTTGACTCTGTCAACCACTCACTCCTTTCGAGTAGACTTAGTATCCTAGGATTTCCCTCAGACCTTCCCACGTGGATTTCTAGCTACTTAGCTGGGAGAACCCAACGTGTTCTTTTTAAGGATGTAGACTCTTGTCTTGTTAGTGCTACATCGGGAGTCCCCGAAGGAAGCCATCTTGGGCCACTACTTTTAACTATCTTTATTAGCGACCTACCCCCTGCCATAACGAACTCTCTGGTTCTTATGTATGCAGACAACGTTAAGCTTTGTCTTCAATACAAATCCCCTTCTCCCCAATATAAACTTGGATTTGGACAATTTTCAAAATTGGTGTTCCACCAATCTCTTAAAACAATCTCTCAATCTCTCTTAAAAAAATGTAAGCTTATGTCTTTCTATCGTTCGTGCCCTAACCAGGCGACATACTTTCTCTATGGGATTTCCTTTAGATAGATTAACCCAGGTTAACGATCTTGGGGCCCTATTAGATACTAAACTTGCTTCATTAAAAGATGGTCTAAGGAATTCAATGTACCTTATATTACTAAAACTTAATACTATATTAATACTAATACGCATTGAATCCGTTCAAAAGAATTTCTTGGTGTTTGCTCTTGGTGCAAAACTTTACCTCCCATCTATTCATCTATTCCCATCTATTATTCTAACAGACTCCTTCTAATTAATTTACCTTCCCTAACCAATCGTAGAAAGATGCTGGGGGTCGTTTTCCTTTATAACCTTATTAATGGTAATGTAGACAGCCAGCATCTACTAACACGACTAACATTTAACATTCCAAATAGACGTACTAGAAATTTTAGTCCCCTATTCCTAAGTTGTTGTAGATCTACATATGCCCAGCATGAGCCTTTCATGGTTTTATGTTCTGACTACAATGACTTATACTCTATTACTTCACTCTGCACGTCCACTTCTATCAAATCCTCAATTCTCACCTACCTTTCAGAGCAACAAAGGAACTCTACTTTTTCCTCGTAATCTTTTCTAAACTTTATTCTCTCGGGTCTATTCCCGCGATCCGATCCGTACGATAAACGGCAGCGCCCCTCGGTCGGCTGGGCGGGAGGTGGGCTGTACGTTATGCAGTGGGAAAAAAGACGAAGACGGCACAGGGAGTTTAACTCCCACAGGCTTATTAACTTTTTATACCCTTGAAAAAGGGTATTATAATTTTGTCCAGAAATGTGTAACTCATTAAAGGAAGCATCTCCGACCCCACAAAGTATATATAGTGACGTATTTGAATGGTCCAAACCGGCCACTTCAATTATTTTCATAGAACTATAAAATAAATGCACTTAAGTGATTTCATAATGTATCGCAGCTGCGCAGCATCCGATTCAAAAAATAATTCTTTCGCAGCCCACTTAGCCATTCTTGTAAACATCCTAAATCCTGACCTAAGCAGATTGACTCTCTTTTAATCTTTCAATCTTAAAATCCAAGAGCATGACTTCCCAAAATACAAAATTGTTAAAAACCGAGCTTCTCCTCAACCCAATGTACATTTGATTTTTAGTCTTAAGCCGACATTCAATCAATAAAAACACAAAACGGTTCAATCGGAGTTTTTATTTATTTCGGCGTTGATCTTAGTTCAAAACGGATCATTATTCGACTCGAAAACACAAAAATACTGGCGCAGTCGGTAGGAACAACAAGTATCCGAAAAAAGAACCTTCGAGTGGAAAATAAGTTAAATTAAATCCAGTGCTCGAAACATTACCCAAAATAAATTCGTGAAAACTCTTCTACTTGGATTTTAATTCCAATTCGGTTATCCTAATAAAAGTGGAAGTGAAATACGAAACAAAAACATTAAGTCCAAAGGCAACTAAGTTTTAAAACCAACTTATAAAATTATAAGTAAGTGAAGTTAAAAACAAAAAAAAACTTTTATACTTAAATAAAATTAAAGCAACATAATAACTACAACTAAGTAAACTACAAAATAACAGTCAAACTAAGTGAAAACCAAATAAACTTAACTAAAAATAAGCGAAAAATAATAACAAAAAAAAAAAGCGAAAATAAGTGAAAACTAAATAAACTTAACTACAACAAGTAAATACTTAAACCAACTTCAAATAATAAACACTAATCAAAATTCAAACCAACAAACCACGATGGCCGTAGCAGCACCAGCACAAATTGAATTGTCTGACTCGAAATATTCAAGTCGAAAGACAAATACACGCAATCGAGGTTTTCAACGGAGATCCTAACACTTTGTACACTTTCATCAGTCGCGTCGACTTCATCCTGGCTCTGTTTCAGACCACAGATGAAAGACAAAAGTTAAAATCTTTGGACACATCGAACGGAACATCAGTGGCGATGTTATCCGCACCCTCGGAGTAACCAACCTCAGCAGCTGGAGCGAACTCAGGACTCAGCTTATACATAACTACAAGCCCCAAGCACCGAACCACCAACTTCTGGAAGAATTCAGGAACAACAAATCGAGGTAACATTCGACATTTCCTCGAAGAAGCCGAAAGAAAACGACAGATACTTATAAGTAAATTAGAACTAGAAAATAATACTAACGAAACCATTCTCTATACTAGATTAATACAAACCAGCATCGAAAATCTAATTCAAAAACTTCCAAGCCAGATTTATCTCAGAATAGTTAACTGTAATATTCCAAACCTAAGATCACTAATAAATATATTACAAGAAAAAGGTCTTTATGAGGCACCAACCTCAAGTAAAGATAATATAAAACCAACTTCAATTCCAAACAAAATAACAACCAACCCCCAAAATAGACAACTGAATAACCAAATTAGACCCTTTGTACCCTTCCAACCATTCTATAATAACGTCTATCAACCCTATCACCAAGCACATTCTCATATGCCCAGGTTTAACCCAAACCCGGTTCCTCAATATCAAAATAGACCCATTTACCCACAATCTAACATACCCATGTCACAAGTACCCAGACCAAACCCAGCTTTTAACAGACAAAAATTTTTGACCAAAACCGATTTGGACCTAGCCACACTAACATGCCCACAACATATCCTCAAAACAGAAACGTACAAACCAATAATCCAATAAAAAGACAGAGACCATCAGACAGTGGACAGTCTAAAATGAGCATAGAAGAGCTAAGATACCAGCAAGTAACGTCTTATCAACCTGAAAATCCTTATAATTATAACTGCTATTATCCCTGCTATCCAGAAATTTTCAACCCCAGCCTTATCCCTACCAATTAAACTATACACCAGAATCAATTCAGTGTCCCCCTGAACAGAACTACGACAATTCGGAAACAACAGAAGAGGAAATACCAGCAACAAATGACAACGAACTAGATAATTCTGAACTAAACGAAAATTTTCGGTCAACAGCCCCGGACAACTCGAATAAATAAAAATAGTATACAAAGGTTCCAAATACAAATGCCTTCTAGACACAGGATCCACAATTAATATGATTAATGAGAATATATTTTGTCTTCCCATTCAAAATAGTAGATGTAAAGTTTTAACATCAAATGGCCCTATTATCTTGAACGACTTGATTATGTTACCCAGAAATAGTATTTTCAAAAAAACCGAACCATTTTATGTGCACAGATTTTCTAATAATTACGATATGCTAATTGGCAGAAAATTGTTAAAAAATGCACAATCAGTTATTAATTACAAAAATAATACAGTTACCCTTTTTGATCAAACATACAAATTAATTACTTCAGAATTAATTACTTCGGAAGGAAACCAAAATTTTTATATCCAAAGGACACCAGAACCAATTGCAAACTCAGATCAGGAATCAATAAAAAAATTAGATTTCACAGTTTCGAATAGATCACCTAAATCAGGAGGAAACTTTAAAGTTAAAAGTCTTATTAAATAAATTTAGAAATCTCGAATATAAGGAAGGAGACAAATTAACATTTACAAATACCATTAAACACGTACTAAATACAACACATAACTCCCCAATTTATTCAAAACAATACCCACTTGCGCAAACACATGAAATTGAAGTAGAAAACCAAGTACAGGAATTGCTAAATCAGGGATTAATTAGGGAAAGTAATTCACCATACAATAGTCCTACTTGGGTTGTACCAAAAAACCGGATGCTTCTGGCATAATGAAGTACAGGGTAGTAATTGATTATAGAAAGCTAAATGAAATAACCATACCTGACAGATATCCAATTCCAAATATGGACGAAATACTTGGCAAACTGGGTAAATGCCAATATTTTACAACAATCGATCTGGCAAAAGGATTTCACCAAATAGAAATGGACGAGGAATCAATTCCTAAAACTGCATTCTCCACCAAAAGCGGTCATTACGAATATCTTCGAATGCCATTTGGCCTTAGGAATGCACCCGCTACTTTTCAAAGGTGCATGAATAATATCCTTCGACCATTGCTTAACAAACACTGTTTGGTGTATCTGGATGATATTATAATTTTTTCAACATCCCTTACAGAACATTTGAATTCAATACAATTAGTTTTTTCAAAGCTTGCAGAAGCAAATTTAAAATTGCAACTAGACAAATGTGAGTTCTTAAAAAAAGAAGCTAACTTTCTTGGTCACATAGTAACTCCTGATGGTATTAAACCAAATCCTATTAAAGTTAAAGCCATAGTTTCATACCCAATTCCGACAAAAGTAAAAGAGATTAGAGCTTTCCTCGGATTAACAGGTTATTATCGCAAATTTATTCCAAATTACGCAGACATAGCAAAACCCATGACCAGCTGCTTAAAAAAAGGAGCAAAGATAGATACGCAAAAACTTGAGTACATAGAGGCATTCGAAAAACTTAAGGCTTTGATAATTCGAGACCCAATTTTACAATTACCTGATTTTGAAAAGAAATTTGTTTTAACCACAGACGCAAGTAACTTGGCCCTCGGGGCTGTACTTTCTCAAAACGGTCATCCTATATCTTTTATTAGTAGAACACTTAACGATCACGAATTAAATTACAGTGCTATCGAAAAAGAATTACTCGCCATAGTTTGGGCCACTAAAACTTTTCGACATTATTTACTAGGGCGACAATTTCTCATTGCTAGTGACCATCAACCCCTTAGATGGCTTCATAACTTAAAGGAACCGAATGCTAAGTTAGAAAGATGGAGAGTCAGATTAAGCGAATACCAATTTAAAATCGATTATATTAAAGGAAAGGAAAATTCAGTCGCCGATGCATTATCAAGAATTAAAATTGAAGAAAATCACCATAGTGAAATTACTCAACATAGTGCAGAAGAAGACAATAGCAACCTTATTCATTTAACAGAAAAACCAATAAATTATTTCAAAAAACAAATAATCTTTATTAAATCCGATAAAAATAAAATAGAGCATTCAAAAATATTTGGTAACTCCATTACCACAATTCAATATGATGTAATGACACTCGAAAAGGCTAAACAAATTTTACTCGATCACTTCATCCATAGAAACATTACCATTTATATTGAGAACGATGTAGATTTTGAAATTATTCAAAGGGCACACATAGAAATTATTAATACCACCTACACAAAAGTAATTCGCAGTCTTTTCCTATTAAAGAACGTTGGTTCATACGCCGAATTCAAAGAAATCATACTTCAATCACATGAAAAAC
The DNA here is from genome assembly GCA_035047645.1 of Drosophila merina. Taxonomy (NCBI): domain Eukaryota; kingdom Metazoa; phylum Arthropoda; class Insecta; order Diptera; family Drosophilidae; genus Drosophila; species Drosophila merina. The sequence goes on along the minus strand of JAWNPH010000014.1, from coordinate 34,484 downwards.
TTTTACACCCTGGTATACAGAAAATGACAAAATTATTTAAAGAAAATCACTTCTTTCCAAATAGCCAACTACTAATTCAGAATATAATAAACGAATGCAACATATGCAACTTAGCCAAAACAGAACATAGAAACACCAAAATGCCTTTAAAAATCACGCCTAAACCGGATCATTGCCGAGAAAAATTTGTGGTAGATATTTATTCATCTGAGGGAAAACATTACATCAGTTGCATTGATATTTATTCTAAATTCGCTACACTTGAGCAAATTAAAACTAAGGACTGGATAGAATGCAGAAACGCATTAATACGTATTTTCAATCAATTAGGTAAACCCAAATTACTTAAGGCAGACAGAGACGGAGCTTTCTCCAGTTTAGCTTTAAAGCGATGGCTTGAAGAAGAAGAAATCGAATTACAGCTCAATACAGCAAAAAACGGGGTGGCAGACGTCGAAAGATTGCACAAAACAATAAATGAGAAGATTCGTATAATCAATTCATCCGATGATGAAGAAGTAAAATTAAGCAAGATAGAAACAATCCTTTACACATACAACCATAAAATTAAACATGACACTACTGGACAGACACCTGCTCAAATCTTCTTATACGCTGGGCATCCAATATTAGACACTCAAAAAAATTAAAGAGAAGAAAATAGATAAAATAAATGAAGACCGACAGGAATTTAATATTGACACTAATTACAGAAAAGGTCCACTACAGAAAGGCAAATTAGAAAATCCATTTAAATCAACCAAACATGTAGAACAGACAGACCCTGACCATTACAAAATCACTAATAGAAATAGAGTTACGCACTACTACAAAACACAATTCAAAAAACAAAAGAAAAATAATCAACTCTCAATTTCACAGGCACCTGGTACCTGATAACATTATTGCTTATCTAACACATTTCTATTAACCATACTCTTGTTAACACAATTAAAGTACTTCCCTATCCCGACCATAATGGATTTAAATTGGACTATTCAGAGAAACAATCATATTTTGAAAACAATAATAAAATTTATAATCAAGACAACAAAAAGAAAATTATCCAATATGTCGAACCAAATGTATTACTTACATGGAAGCTAACTGAAACTACTATTTTACAAAATTGTCAAAAATGGAAACAAAATTATAAGAATAAAACAATGTTGAATTAGAATTAGAAATGTTATTTTAAGCGAAAATTTATTAAGTCTAGAAATTGACCTAACACCACTATATTTACGATTTAATGTAACTAAGATAAAGTTGATAAAACACAAAGATGTTCTAAAGTTAATTTCCGAAAATAATGCGACACTTTATGTAATTATAATTGTTTTAATATTTTGCCTAGTAAAGTCTATACAAAATATGTAACATTAAACCCATTCATGCTGTATGCAAAACTTAAAATAAGAAAAAAAATCAAAATCAAAACACACCACAACAAATAGAAATAGAAGAAACTCCATTTCCCACACTATATCCATCAATCCCAGCCCAAGTATAGGCTTCTCTTTAAGGGAAGGGGAGTGACGTATTTGAATGGTCCAAACCGGCCACTTCAATTATTTTCATAGAACTATAAACATAAATGCACTTAAGTGATTTCCATAATGTATCGCAGCTGCGCAGCATCCGATTCCAAAAAATAATTCTTTCGCAGCCGCACTTAGCCATTCTTGTAAACATCCTAAATCCTGACCTAAGCAGATTTGACTGCTCTCTTTGAATCTTTTTCTAATCTTAAGAATCCAAGAGCATGACTCTCCCAAAATACAAATATTGTTAAAATACCGAGGCTTCTCCTCAACCCTGTACATTTGATTTTTAGTCTTAAGCCGACATTCAATCAATAAAAACACAAAACGGTTCAATCGGAGTTTTTTATTTATTTCGGCGTTGATCTTAGTTCAAATACGGATCATTTTTTTTTTAATTTTTACTAGATCATTATTTGTGTTGCACGCAGATCAAGTTTAAAAATCGGTCGGATCGGACTACTATATTATATAGCTGCCATACAAAGGAGCGATATGAAAACAAGTCTTTGCATGAAAAACTTTTTTGTTCTCCAAGCCATCGCAACCGAATTAAACATTAATTCATTTGATATAGCCATAAATGATTGTGAAAGTTTGGTCCGGATCGGACCACTATATCATATAGCTGCCATACAAACGACCGATATGAAAACAAGTCTTTGTATGGGAAACTTTTTTGTTTTCCAAGCTAGTGCAACTGAATTCAACATTTATTCATTTGACATAGCCATACATGATTGTGAAAGTTTGGTCCGGATCGGACCACTATATCATATAGCTGCCATACAAACGACCCATATGAAAACTAGTCTTTGTATGGGAAACTTTTTTGTTTTCAAGGGAAGCCGAAGATAACTTTTCTAACTTGTTTTTTAACTGAACTCGGCTGATGTTGACATTTCACCAGTTCTAAGTTACGAAGGACATTGCTCTATCTTAAGTCGTAAGAACCTTGTCTTTTTATTGATATAATTGCTGAGCCAGTGATCAAAGAGTAAAGTAAACTCTCCAACATAAACGTCGTAAAAAGACTTGTCACAACCAATTGCAGTCCCACTGCGGAATTCCAATGACAGCAGCAAACCCCGCTGGACTACACCTCAGCCTGACACGCCTCCTTCATCGACGCCGGACAGGAAAGACTTAATTTATATGTCCCAATCTCTTATGCCACAAGCGATATTCTTCATCATTTGATATTACAGATGTATATACTTTACTGTTAAATTTTACATTCGGTACATTCACATGTACTACTCACATTTTCCATTAAATACCAAGTTACCGTTCTTGATTACTTTATTGCCATCCGTATTAAACTCGACGGACATTCCAGCATCTCGCATCTTCTTAACGGATAACAAATTGTGCAGGTTTTCCTTACAATACAGTACGTTGTGTAATGTAATGTTGTTGCCATAATTGTTTATGCTAACAAATTCTCCACGCTTTGGAATCTCAATCGCCACGTTTAAATTTAAATTCTCATACTCGGAAAATAAATTAATATTATTTACTATGTGATCTGATGCCCCCGAATCCAATATGAAATTTACTTCGTCTGTCTTTTAAGTGTAATTTGCTAATTCCACCATAAATGCAAACGCACATTTTGGATGTGTTTTTCTCGCCATCTGAGCCTGTCTCTTGCCAAGCTTTTACGCTGGTAAATAGTATCCAATTTTTCAAAAATCTGCCTGGACTGTATTTCCATTGTAGGCAAACCTTAAAAAAGAATCACTCAAATATTCTATTATAATCCCCTTTGCATTTCTTTCTGCCCGTTTTACTTCCTCGTTTATTTATATTTGTTTTTTATCAATTACTTCCAACAAATCATTTTCCTCTAACAGCGCCCTTTTTGTGTATATTTAAATATGTAATTCACTTTTATTTACTTTAATTATTCTTATTTGTACAATTAAAATATTTCACCACTATGCTGCAAATGTGACTGCGCCCATAACCTTTTGATTTTAATACAATGACATACGCTCAAGTATATCGGCAGCCATCACAACAGCCATATCAGTAAAAAACCTTTATTGTCTTTCTGTCAATATTCCTTTTTATTCAACACAACCGATACAACCGCACGCTCTCGCTGTCTGCAGCGAAGAAGATTATTCTAGAAAATAAAAGTGAGAGGCACCAACAACTATGTGAGATAGGACAGTAAGAGAGCGCGTTCTCTCTTTCCAAAATCTTCTTGATCATCACTCTAACTTACACACAACTTTGTATATGTGTGACTTTTCTATTTTCAACACTCCATTTACACCTTCGTAAGTAGAGTGGACTAGTTTCTCGTTAAGTCTCCAAATCCCAATCATAAGTCTATATAACAAAAACTACTCCAATTAACAAAACACAATATCAACAAAAATACCTACAATATCCTGAACCACTCCAATCTAATTTGAATCCTTACGCGCAACCATTTAGGCCCATCTATATACAGCAAGTGCCTAAGATGCAACCTATGTGGCAAATTTATTTCGCACCCACAAGATTTATGCGCTCAAAAGCCAATTAAAACAACAATCCATTTTCCCAAATCTGAATTCAAAGTCTCCAAAACATCACAAAATTTAAGAACAAATACATATTCTCAATCATAACAACCTCTACATTTAATAATACGAGTCCTGACCACTATTAATTCGCACGGCCAATATTTTACGCATATGCAATGTTTAGCACACAATATATGTGAAGATAATGCAGATAACACATACAAACATATATTTTTCTGAAAGATAATTTTATTCTCTATATGATAGAAAAAAATAATGTTGTTGTTATTTAACGTACAACAACAACAGCATTTATTTACATACACTATTCTTACGAGGGCGGGTCAATAAGTCCGTGACTATTTGAATGAAACACAGGTTTTTAAATAAAAAGTTATTTTATTTTTCAACGTAGTCTCCTTTGAGCTCTATACACTTAGCCCAACGTTTCTCCAATTTTTTTATCCCTTCCAAAAAATATGATTTGTCGAGGTCTTCAAAATAGGCATATGTTTGTGAGATGACTTCGTCATTGAAGGCAAATCTCTTTCCGGCGAGCCATTTCTTCAAGTTTGGGAACAAGAAATAGTCACACGGGGCGATCGGGTGAGGAGAGGGAGAATCGTAGCCCATCATGGAATTTTGCCATGGAAATGCACATGTGTCCACCCGTGCATTGTTCTGGTGGAAACGAACTTTTCTTCGCCAAGTGCGGTCGCTTTTTTCAATGCCTCATCGAATCGACCCAATAAGTTGCTGTAATATCACCATTGATTGTTTTTCCTTTTTGAAGGTAGTCAATGTGGATAATACCGCGTGCATCCCAAAAAACAGTCATGACTTTATTGCTGACAAACCCACCTTTGCCTTCTTTCGCCGAGTCACCCCGAGAAACCCACTGTTTTACTGCTTTTGGTCTCCGGTGTGTTGTGGTGGATCCACGTTTCGTCCACGGTTACGAAACGGAGCAAAACTCGTTCGTATTGCGATTGAACAACGCTAAACATTCCTGCGAAATTGTCACACGTTTGCATTTGTGGTCGATTGTGAGCAAACGCGGCATCTTGCGGAAAGCTTTCTCATACCCAAATGATCATTCAAAATGGAAACCACTTAGCCATGTGAAATGGCTACGGCTTCCACAATCTCTCTCACTTTTAATCGCCGATCGGCTAAAACCATATCGTGGATTTTTTCAATTGTTTCGGATGTGGAAACCTCAACTGGGCGTCAAGAACGTTCGGCATCTTCCGTGCTTGTACGGCCACATCGGAATTCAGTAAACCACTTTTTTACCATGGAAATGGATGGTGCAGAGTCTCCATAATATTTATCAAGCTTGGCCTTGGTTTGCGTAATGGATTTTTTCTTCAAAAAATAATGCTTAATGAGCACACGAAATTAATTTTTTTCCATTTTCTTCTCAGTCAACGCGGTAGTCTGATATTAACGGCTGTCAAAAACTAAATGTCGCAGCTTGTTCAATTTTTGACAAGAGTCAACTGACAGATGACTGTTGACGGGAGCACTGTTATCATTTCAATTAAGAGGCGGGAAATTCAAAAAGTCACGGACTTATTGAGCCGCCCTCGTATTACGTACGCTGCGAAATTCCTAATTAATTGAGAGAAGTGATTTGCATCTGATCATTTTAACGTGTTTCTTGTGCGAAAAATACGTTAGGAATGCTTTTTTAATTAATGCGGAGTTATAATCATCTGCCACGAAGGCGCAAATCCTGTTAGGTTTTAGGGTTCCCTTCAAGATTTTAGCATTATTATCGAAATCGAAAGAGGGTTATGAATATTTTTTCCTAAGCTTTTGTTCAAATGGTCTTACAGTTTGGCAAGACGTGTTTGTATCTATTTCTAGTATGAGTTGTGTGTTAAATTCATTAATTGGTTTTTCAGATGTGAGGCAAGGCTTAATCGTTAGGGTTTCATTGTGGTTTAAATTTGGGTCTGCTCGACTTAGGGCGTCCGCAATTACATTTTGTGAACCTTTCTTATGAATTATTTCGAAATCATATTCCATAAGTTGGAGTCTCCAACGGATTATTTTTGAGTTGGGTTCCTTAAAATTCATAAGCCATATTATGGTTTGTGATCCGTAACAATAGTAAATTTTACGCTATAAATATATGGTCTGAAGTATTTTACTGCCATTATCGCTAGCATTTCTTTTTCTATAGTTGAATAGTTGACTTCGGTATCGGATAGAGTCCTGCTGGCAAAGCATACAGCTCTATCGTTCTGTAAGGAGCCTTGAGATAGTACGGCTCCCAACGCGAAGTTACTAGCATCTGTAGTAAGTATGAATGGTTTTACAAAGTCTGGGTGTAAAAGGATTGGGTCATTGGAAAGAAGAGCTTTGCACTGTTAGAATGCGTCTAAAAAGTCTTTATCTGAAGTAATTTGTTTTTTCCATTTCAATTGTTTAGTCATGGATTTTGTTATTCGTGCAAAGCTCTTATAAACTTCCTATAGTACCCTAGCAGACCGAGGAAAGATTTGATGGTTTTTCTGTTGGTGGGGCAAGGGAATTTTTGGATCGCACTAATTTTGTTCGCGTTTGGTTTTATTCCGTCTTGTGTGACTATATGGCCTAAAAATTCTCTTTTCTTAGAAATCCTAATTTTGAAGGTTGTAGTTTGAAATTTGCTGCTCTAAGTTTTTCAAATACCATTTTTATGTCCAATAAATGTTTTGTAGGGAAGGTGAGAACATTATAATGTTATCAAGGTAGACTAAGCAAATGGTGCCGTTAAGGTCACCAAGGACGCTTTCCATAATCCATTGAAAGGTAGCCGGTGCGTTTTTTAAGTCGAAGGGCATCCGTATCAATTCGTAGTGACCCCCTTCGGCTGTAAAGGCTGTTTTGGCAATATCTTCTTGTTTCATCTCGATTTGATGAAAACCGCTATTTAGGTGAAGTGTTGAAAAGTATTTTGCCTTGCCTATGCTATCTAATATGTCGTTAATGTTTAGAATGGGGTATCTGTCCGAGACGGTTTCATCGTTGAGTTTCCGATAATCTATTACAAGTAGCCATTTCCTGTTTCCTGTTCCGTCGAGTGTTTTTGGGACCACCCACACTGGAGCGCTCCAAGGGGAGTGGCTAGATCTAATAATTTGCTGGTCTAACATAGATTCAATTTGTTTTTTGACTTCTGTTTTATGGACAAAGGGTATCTATAGGATTTTGCGTGGATAGGAGTGTTAGTGGTATTTCTGGGTTGTAGAATATGTCACGAAATAATTTGCATAGAGTTGTTAAGGCTTCTTTTTCCTCTGGGTTAAGGTGTTCTGTTAAAATGTGTAATGGGGATTGGGGGGTATCATTATTAAGAGGTGTAGCTGATATATTAAAAAGTTCGATATGGTCGTTTTTGTTGTAAGGAATAGTTTCTATGGGGTATTCTAGGTTTAATACTTTATCTAAGTCGGATTGATTTGAGATTTCGATATTGGCAATATTATTGTTTATTTATATAGTCCTTCTGACGACGATAACTCATTATTTAGTTGTGTAGTACAACAATATAATTCCCCATGATTAATATTTACTGGTAGTGGTAAAAAACCTTTACTATAGGCGGGAATATTAAAAATATTTGAAGCTTGGTTAGTGTACAAGATTATTGGAAGTGTGGAATTTAAAGTTATGGTACTAGTTGTAAGTTTACTAGGTCTATTTTTGCTTCTAGGTGCGATAATAGTCCATTCCTATGAAACAATTGAAATGAGAGTGAAATTTATATTTAAGTAGAATATTGCTTTTTCTTCGATTTTGAAACTATTTAATGCTGTTGTAATTGAAGTGGATATATTGGTAGAATTGTGCAATCTAGTTGGTTGGCAGATTCTGGTCGATGGAAAAGATAGTGGATCCTGTATCGATAAGAAATGACAGAGTAAATTTTTGTTGGAGGTTTAGAATTATGTATGGGAGGGATGCTGCATGTGTGGTAGCATTTATGTACCCTGTTGGGTTCCTGAGGCTGGTGCCTGAAAATTTAAGTTGATAGGGGAGTGTTGGGTAAGTTTTTTTTCTTCTATGTTGTGTAGCCTATAATTTGGTGATTTATTTTCTATAAACGGGTTATTAGTTTTGTTGCCAGTGTTGGGCTGACGATATTGGGAATTGGGGTTTGAATAATGGTTTGAGTGATTTTGGGTGTTCGATGAGTTACGGCTGTTACGGTCGTTGTTGTCTCTGCGATTGTTACTATTATTCCCCTAATGAGCATGATTATTTCGTCAACGCTACTTATATACTTTTCGAGTTGATTGAAGTGCCATCGAACGTCGGGAGTTCTTTAACGAAGGCTAAAATATCGGTGGCACTAAGTGCCGTAGCAATACTGCTAAAGCCACTGACAGTAGGTGTTAAGAGGGTGGAATTACTTTCGGTGGCGTTGCCCGAATCCTATCTATTGGTTGGAGAGGGGGTAAGTTGGTACCTTCTCTAATTACGGGGAGAGTGTTTATTTTAGCAACTGATCGTGTGACTCTCTTTGGTAATGTGTGAGCTCCTAATACGGAACGAGTTGTTTGTTTTATAGTATGTGTTAATTTTTTTGACATTTAATAATACAATTTACAATGAATTCAGTGAATCTTAATTACTTGTTTTTGGTTGTTGGATATTGTGTTTTTGTGCGTTAATTTCTGTAACATATTGATATTAGTGTTTGTATGTATTATTTAAATAATTTATTTGTGGTCAAAGAATGGGGATATATATGCATGTTCAAAATTTTTTATTTATTATAATTTTTTTTTGTCTTTTTTTTTTTTGATGTGGTATTTATATGTAATTTTGTGGTTTTGTGGTTTTGTACCCGGCCTTAAAAATCACTGTTCATATAATATTTTTCGTATTTGGAATGTTTGTATGTGTGCATGTTATTTTGATGGTTTGCATATATTTATGTAAGTTATCCAATCGTAAACATAGCACTCTACCCCAGTTTATAAACAAATTTCAAATTCCAGTTTAAAAACAAATTTCAAATTCCAGTTTATAAACACATTAAAAATTCCAATCTCGGCGGCATTTCCTTTGTTTTTGCTCATTGCCTTTGCCATCATTTAGCTACCAGTGAAATAATTTCAGCATAAAGCTTTTATTCAAAACATAATTAACCACTCCCCCCCAACCCAAAACCAAAAAAAAACAAACAAATATACAACCAATATTCTCCCCCTCCCCCCCCCCCCCCACCCCCAACCCACCCCAAAAAAATTAATCTACAAAACAATAAAAAACAAAACTTCCACACCTATACTACTTCTTTCCCCCCTACACATACCATCTATCCCCCCACCCACAAACACTACCAAAAAAAAAAAATTAAATTTGTTCCGAAAAAAAAAAATTCCACACAAAACTTTTATTACATCTCTTTCTCCCCCATATCCCTCCCCCCCCACATCCCCAAAAAAAAAAAACTAAAAAAAATAAAAACCCCCGCCTCAAAACTACCTACTTTTTTCTCAAACACAACCGACCACCCGACCACCCGACCACGGACCACCGACCCCGACCAGCCGACCACACTCGCCCCGCCTTTGTCCTCAAAAAATATTTTTGTGGGGTCGGGATGCTCCTTTAATTCTTACACATTTCTCGACAAAATTATAATACCCTTTTTCAAGGGTATAAAAATTTAAGAAGTTTCTAAAGAAAAGCTTCTGGCCGAGGTTAATAGGATTAGGATTAAGAATTATAAGATCAGTCTGATTCGGGACAAAATCGAGAACGGTTTCCAATTAGGGATAAGTTAAAAACCAGTGTCTTGTAATATTGTAAGTGAAAAAGTTTACCATCAAAAAAATATTAAATTATATTAAAATAAAAAAATTTTTTTTTAAATAATTAACAATAAACAATTTTAATTTGAATATATATAAGTATAATATTAGGAGAATGTAAAATGGATCGGACCAACAACCAAGATCATAATAAATGCATTTAATGGCCGATCCCTTAAAGAAATTCAAATGTACATGAATGCGTAAGGTGACACCACCATGCAAATGAAAAGTTCACAAGGTACTTGGGCTACTAGCGCACATACCTACATTGCAGTTGCTGTGGCCATAAATATATGTGATATTTTATTATATCAGTTATATATTTTTATGTAGTTGGTAGTGAAGTTCATAGCACAGCAAACTGCCACAAGAACAAGGAAAACATCTCTGCAAAAATGTGCAGCAAATGCGGCGAAAGTCACACAGAGAACTGGCGTGGCCAGACCACCCGGGTCCGTCTTACACAGACTTTGAATTATTTATATATTTCTGACGCATATTTTGCGTCCATATTTCCTGTTACTAATTTAAAGACGCTGCCTAGGCCATTTATTAAGGCCCTTTTACTTCTGGCGTTTGGTATCAAGGTCATAATTCTATTTTTAAAAGGTTCGATCTTCCTCTGTAGGGCTTCTACCGACTCCTCTGAGTATTGGATCTCTTTTAGCAGATCCAAGCTCCACTGAAGTTCTTCTACATTTGTTAAATACTCATCTAGGTCTACTTCACTTTGGTTCCTTTCTATTTCTGTTTATCTTTGTACTTTTGGATATAAATCTTCCCAAAATGTGCTCAATTGTCTAATGTCTCTTTCAAATACATGTGATACTTTATTATTAATAGTTTGTTTATAATTATAGGTATTTAAGTTAGAAAGCGTACAATTATGAGTAATTTCAAGACTGCGGATAGGAACTGCTGAACTACGTACACGACAGCTGACTGATTATGATGGAGAAAATAAAAACCGTGAATGGAATCTTGGGACAAAAAACCAGATTTGGATGGATTGTGTCCGGAAATATAATTCGAGCAGCAAAGCAAAAAAATATAAGTGCCACTACAACAATAAATCTAAAGGACCTGGAACGCTTTTGGGAATTGGAAGATGAAGCCGATGAGACGATTACAGACAATGCAGAATGCGAAAGAAAATTCCAAGAAACAACTGTCATCAACGAGGAAGGCAGATTTGTGGTTTCAATTCCATTCCACAAAGAGGCAAAGCTGGGAGACTCTCGCAAACAGGCAATGGGCAAGGCCTATGCAAATGGAAAAGAAGTTTCAAAGAAACCCAAAGAACTGGGCTGCATACAACGAATTCATGAAAGAATATCTTAAGAATATGTAAAGACAACGGCTCAAGGTAAATACTATTTACACCATCAAGCAATCATCAGGCCTGGAAGCTTAACTACGAAGCTACGAGTAGTGTTTGACGCATCCGCAAAGACGACAAATGGACTAAGCCTAAATGACGTTATTATAGCTGGTCCTAAGATTCAAAAGGATATATTCGATATTCTAATTAAATGGCGAAAGTAGCACTTTATTCCCCCGGGAAGCCCCGACATGGGAGGTTTATGGGAAGCCGGTGTAAACTCAGTAGAGCATCACCTTAAACGAGTTATTGGTGAAAACAGCTTTACATATGAAGAATTTGCATCGCTGCTATGTCAAATCGAAGCAGTGCTAAACTTGCGTCCATTGGTCACTGTAAGGAGCGAAAACGATGGTGAGGACATATTAACTCCGGGTCATTTTCTGGTGGGAAGACCTCTAATTGGAGCTCCTGAACATTTTGACGAAAGTAAGACAATCAATCTGATGCAATCGCATCAGAAGTAATTTTTGGAAGAAATGGAAGGAGGAGTATCTGGTGTCATCGCAACATCGAACCAAATGGCGCTCCAGAAATTTCTAACATCAGAGAAAAATATGTGACGGTTTTCTACCTATTAGGTAATAAAGTTTTTGTCTTTGTTTGCAACTCAAGTAGAAATAGTAAATAGCCGAGATTGGGTAGAAACTAAGAGAGCAATAATACAACTATTCCATGAAATGGGGTAAACTAAAAAATATAAGAGCAGATAAAGATTCAGAATTTGTGTGTATAGCTTTGGAAAAACTGTTAAATTCAGAAGGCTTCAAAATACAAACTAAAACTATTAACAAGTGAGAAAAGTTGTCTTCGGCTTGCCGAAGATGGTATACCCTTGAAAACAAAAAAGTTTTCCATACAAAAACTTGCTTTCATATCGGTCTTTTGTATGGCAGCTATATGATATAGTGGTCCGATCCGGACCAAACTTTCACAATTCGTGTACGGCTATGTTAAATGAAAACACGTTTAATTCGGTTGCGATAGCTTAAAGAACAATAACGTTATTCATACAAAGAATTGAAATCTGATTGATCGTTTGTATGGCAGCTATATGATATAGTAGTCCGATCCGGACCAAACTTTCACAAATCGTGTATGGCTATGTCAGATAAATAAATCTTTAGCTCGACTGCGATAGCTTGGAGAACAAAAAAGTTTTCCATACAAAGTCTTAAAATCTGATTGATCGTTTGTATGGCTGCTGTATGATATTGTGGTCCGATCCGGACCAAACTTTTAAAAATTGTGTATGGCTTAGTCAAAGAAATAAATGTTGAATTCGGTTGCAATTGCTTGGAAAACAAAAAGGTTTCCTCACAAAGATTTGCTTTCATACGGTCGTTTGTATGGCAGCTATATGATATAGTGGTCCGATCCGGACCAAACTTTCACAAATAGTGTACGGTTATGTCAAATAAATAAATTATAAATTCGGTTGCAATAGCTTGGAAAATAAAAAACTTTTCCATACAATAACTTGCTTTCATTCGGTCGTTTGTATGGCAGCTATATGATCCGATCCGACCAAACTTTCACAATTCGTGTACGGCTATGTTAAATGAAAACACGTTTAATTCGGTTGCGATAGCTTGAAGAACAATAACGTTATTCATACAAAGAATTGAAATCTGATTGATCGTTTGTATGGCAGCTATATGATATAGTAGTCCGATCCGGACCAAACTTTCACAAATCGTGTATGGCTATGTCAGATAAATAAATCTTTAGCTCGACTGCGATAGCTTGGAGAACAAAAAGTTTTCCATACAAAGTCTTAAAATCTGATTGATCGTTTGTATGGCTGCTGTATGATATTGTGGTCCGATCCGGACCAAACTTTTAAAAATTGTGTATGGCTTAGTCAAAGAAATAAATGTTGAATTCGGTTGCAATTGCTTGGAAAACAAAAAGGTTTCCTTACAAAGATTTGCTTTCATACGGTCGTTTGTATGGCAGCTATATGATATAGTGGTCCGATCCGGACCAAACTTTCACAAATAGTGTACGGTTATGTCAAATAAATAAATTATAAATTCGGTTGCAATAGCTTGGAAAATAAAAAACTTTTCCATACAATAACTTGCTTTCATTCGGTCGTTTGTATGGCAGCTATATGATCCGATCCGGACCAAACTTTCACAATTCGTGTACGGCTATGTTAAATGAAAACACGTTTAATTCGGTTGCGATAGCTTGAAGAACAATAACGTTATTCATACAAAGAATTGAAATCTGATTGATCGTTTGTATGGCAGCTATATGATATAGTGGTCCGATCGTCCGATCGAACCAAACTTTCACAAATCGTGTATGGATATGTCAAATGAATAAATGTTTAATTCGGTTGGGATAACTTGGAGAACAAAAAAGTTTTGCATACAAAGTCTTAAAATCTGATTGATCGTTTGTATGGCTGCTATATGATATAGTGGTCCGATCCGGACCAAAGTTTCACAAATCGTGTATGGCTTAGTCAAAGAAATAAATGTTGAGTTCGGTTGCAATTGCTTGGAAAACAAAAAAGTTTTCCTTACAAAGACTTGCTTTCATTCGGTCGTTTGTATGGCAGCTATATGATATAGTGGTCCGATCCGAACCAAACTTTCACAAATAGTGTATGGATATGTCAAATAAATAAATGTTTAATTCGGTTGCAATAGCTTGGAAAATAAAAAACTTTTGCATACAATAACTTGCATTCTATTCGATCGTTTGTATGGCAGCTATATGATATAGTGGTCCGATCCGGACCAAACTTTCACAAATTGTGTATGGCTTAGTTAAAAAAATAAATGTTGAATTCGGTTGCAATTGCTTGGAAAACAAAAAGGTTTCCTTACAAAGACTTGCTTTCATTCGGTCGTTTGTATGGCAGCTATATGATATAGTGGTCCGATCCGAACCAAACTTTCACAAATCGTGTATGGATATGTCAAATGAATAAATGTTTAATTCTGTTGCGATAGCTTGGAGAACAAAAAAGTTTTCCATACAAAGATTTGAAATCTGATAGAAATCGATAGCTTGGAGAACAAAAAAGTTTTCCATACAAAGACTTGCTTTCATATCGGTGGTTTGAATGGCAGCTATAGGATATAGTGGTCCGCTCCAGACCAAACTTTCACAAATTGTGTATGGCTTAGTCAAATAAATAAATGTTGAATTCGGTTGCAATTGCTTGGAGAACAAAAGAGTTTTCCATACAAAGACTTGAAATCTGATTGAAATCGATAGCTTGGAGAACAAAAGTTTTCCATACAACGACTTGCTTTCATTATCGGTCGTTTGTATGGCAGCTATATGATATAGTGGTCCGATCCGGACCAAACTTTCACAAATCGTGTATGGCTGTGTTAGATAAATAAATCTTTAATTCGGCTGCGATAGCTTGGTGAACAAAAAAGTTTTCCATACAAAGTCTTAAAATCTGATTGATCGTTAGTATGGCAGCTATATGATATAATGTGCCGATCCGGACCGAACTTTCAGAAATTGTGTATGGCTTAGTCAAAGAAATAAATGTTGAGTTCGGTTGCAATTGCTTGGAAAACAAAAAACTTTTCCATACAATAACTTGCTTTCATTCGGTGGTTTGTATGGCAGCTATAGGATATAGTGGTCCGCTCCAGACCAAACTTTCACAAATTGTGTATGGCTTAGTCAAATAAATAAATGTTGAATTCGGTTGCAATTGCTTGGAGAACAAAAGAGTTTTCCATACAAAGACTTGAAATCTGATTGAAATCGATAGCTTGGAGAACAAAAAAGTTTTCCATACAACGACTTGCTTTCATTATCGGTCGTTTGTATGGCAGCTATATGATATAGTGGTCCGATCCGGACCAAACTTTCACAAATCGTGTATGGCTGTGTTAGATAAATAAATCTTTAATTCGGCTGCGATAGCTTGGAGAACAAAAAAGTTTTCCATACAAAGTCTTAAAATCTGATTGATCGTTTGTATGGCTGCTATATGATATAATGTGCCGATCCGGACCGAACTTTCAGAAATTGTGTATGGCTTAGTCAAAGAAATAAATGTTGAATTCGGTTGCAATTGCTTGGAAAACCAAAAGGTTTTTCATACAAAGACAGGACCAGTTTTCAAAGACAACACATCAGCGCCGTCGGGAAATCGAGCGAAGTCCTTTTCGCTCATCAAATGTTATAATTGCGGATAGCCCTGTCACAGGAGGCAGGAATGTCGCTCAAGAGCGGCTGCTCAACACCAACAACCTAGCAAAAAACAATCTGACTATGCAGCAGGGAAGGACCGATTTACCGTCACCGGTTACAATTGCGGGAATGAGGGGCATGTAGCTATAGTGTGTCCTGATCGCCAGAAGAACTCGATGCCAGAAGCAACATTGTCAAAGACTGTTCTTGAGCCCGTAGGGACATTGCTGCAATTTGGTGAGTCGTTCCAATTTTGGTTTGTTCTGAGTGCACGCTCAGCAAGGAGGCTGCTTCACTGAGACTGTCTGGAGCTAGAGGAGCTAGAATAAGAAATGTAATTATTTTAAGAGGAATCTGTGGAAATACGGGTTGTAGCACATATAAATATTGGCAAATGTTATGATATGCGAACGTTCATTCGAAATATTGTTCCATGTAGTTCTATGACGCTCTGATTGGTCGGGATATTTGAGCCAGGGAATTGGTGTGACTATTACATCAAACGCACTTACAATTTTTAATGAAAACTCGATGTTGCCTGTTCTAATTTCCGAATGCAATCCTGATTTGCCTAATGTTGATACTGACGTGCATGGATCCGATAGACAGCTACAAATACTACATGGATATTCGAATTCCCTTATTGACGGAATTCCTCAAAGCCGCGTGACTACGGGACAGTTGGAGATTCGATTAATTGATCCAAATAAGACGGTTCAAATCCGACAAGTATCCACTGCCGCTTATTTCTGACCAAATAGCTAGACTAAGCGTCCAAAGTTTTTCACCTGCATAGATATGGCAAGTGGATTTCATCAGATCCCAATTCATCCGAACTCGATCGAGCGGACGGCGTTTGTTACCCCAGAGGGTCAATTTGAATATTTCACTATGCCATTTGGGCTTAAAAATGCACCGTCTGTATTTCAAAGAACCATTAACTGTTCCCTGGGTGATCTTACCCATCCGTATGCAACGAGTAATTTCTATTTTAACTAATGAATCTGTTCTCAATATTTTCGACCCACAATTTCTTATCGAGCTTTATACAGATGCCAGTGCTGACGGCTATGGTGCTATATTATTGCACAGGATTGAACAGAAGCCTCGAGTTATCGTATATTTTAGTAAGATGATATCATCAGCGGAATCGCGTTATCATTCATACGAATTGGAGACACACGCTGTATACAACTCTATTATATACTTTAGTCATTATTTGCATGGTCGTCACTTTGTTGTGTTTACATATTGCAATTGATTGAAAGCTTCTCGTACGAATTTGAGATTCAGTATAGACCTGGTGAGCGCATGGCCCACGTTGACTTTCTGTCCCGCAATCCAATACAAAAGAGTTTTAAGAATTCGTCAGGAGTAGGCGAGAAACGCATAAATCTGACCGACATTTCAGATAACTGGTTGTTAGCCGAACAGCAGAGAGATGAAGAAACTTCATCCATTGTATCTAAATTGCGTAATAGTGAATTGTCCGAAGATTTTTCCAAAACCTACGAGCTATATTCTGGGACACTGTATAGAAAAATACAAAGAAATGGAAAGATTCGTTGTCTGCCTATAAATCCAAAGCTGTTCAGATGGTCTGCTGTCAACAGTGTTCACGAGTCAATTATGCATCTAGGTTGGGAGAAAACTCTTGAGAAAATTTACGAATTCTATTGGTTTGACAAAATGTCTAAGTGTGTTCGCAAATTTATAGACAACTGTATTACCTGTAAGTTGTCCAAGCCTGCTTCTTGTAAGATACAAGCCGAATTGTATCCCATTCCAAAAGTCGATATTCCGTGGCACGTCGATATTACTGGGAAACTTAGTGGCAAGAGCGACTTGAAGGAGTATATAATCGTGCTGATAGACGCATTTATCAAATTTGTTTATTTGTCTCATACCTTAAAGCTAGACACAGAGAGTTGCATTAAGCCAGTGAAGTCCTTAATTTCATTGTTTGGTGTTCCTTCTCGACTGATCGCTGATCAAGGTCGTAGTTTCGCTAGCACAACTTTCCGTGATTTTTGCTTATGGCAGAAAATAGAATTCAACCTAATCGCCACAGGAGCTAGTCGAGCTAATGGCCAAGTAGAGCGAGTCATGAGTACTCTGAAGAATATGCTAACTGCAGTTGAAACAACCCAAAGATCTTGGCAGGATACCCTATGCGAAATTCAACTAGCTCTTAATTGTACCATAAACAGAGTGACTAAATATAGCCCATTAGAGATACTTATTGGTAAAGAAGCCAGGCCATTTGGTCTTGTGCCTGTTGTAAATCAAGAAAACAATGTTGATGTAGGTCAAGTTAGAGTAATGGTAAAACGTAACATTGATAAGAATGACAGAATCGATAAAGCTAGATTTGATAATTGCAAAGCTACTATTATACGACATAAGGTGGGGAACTACTATATGTTTTGATTAAGAACAAAGAAAGAAATCAAACCAAATTAGACAATAAGTTTAAAGGTCCATATTTGGTGGCCCAAGTATAGCCAGGAGATCGGTATATGGTACACTCAAAGCATTGAATAACAAAAGAACTTACAAATACTCCCACGAATTTTTGCGAAGTATGCATGAAAAGGGGATTACCATTGAACTCGAAGATGAAAGTGGCGAAAAAGAGGTTATCACGAATCGAGCTAGTGAGAGCTGCGATGTCGGAACGAATCGAGATAGTGAGAGCTGCGATATCGGAATGGATCGAGCCAGTGAGGGCTGCGATGTTAACACGAATCGAGCCAGTGAGGGCTGCGATGTCGGAACGAATCGATCTATTGAGAGCTGCGATGTCGGAATGGATCGAGCTATTGAAAGCTGCGATGCCAAGAATAATTGATAAATCACGTTAAAAACGTTACGGCTTCCTGCACATGTGGGCGCCCGAGTTATGTGGCCCGGCATTTGATGCTTGAGGTTGGAATTCTGGACAAGGATCGGAAGTTTGTATTTGTTTGGCCGGTTAGGTGTTTTATTCCGTGTGCTAATATTGATTTGTTAGGCCGGTTTGTTGGTTAACGTCAACTGTGAGCTAACATTTGGCTGGTTTGTCGAACCTGAATCGTGAGCTACTACAACAATGAGAATGATTGGCCGGTTTCTTTAATCATAACTGTGAGCTATCGTAATGAAGATTGGCCGGTTACTCGAGTAGTTACCTGTGTGCTATTCTTTTAATGAAATTATGATTTTGAGAGTGTATTTTGAATTGAAGTTATTGGTAATCCGGATCTTATGGCTTGGATTAGTGAGAAATGTTTGAATTAAATATTGTAATACGTGAAATGTATTTTGAAATGTTTGAAACGAATCTGTAGCATTCAGAATGAATCATGTAATGATTGAAATTAATTTTGAAGTACTTGTAATGAATTTAATCGATAATCTGATCTTATGCTTTGAACAAATGCTAAATTAGAAATTTAATTTTGTAAAAAAATTGTTTGGTTTGATTTCGTTTCAAGAGAAGAAAAAGTGTATTCTTTTAATGAAATTATGATTTTGAGAGTGTATTTTGAATTGAAATTATTGGTAATCCGGATCTTATGGCTTGGATTAGTGAGAAATGTTTGAAACGAATCTGTAGCGATCAGCGCCCTTAGCTACACCCTCTCTTCCGTGAACCTGGAGCAGTGCATGAGTACATGCTCCGCTGTTTCCTCAGCATCGGGGCCATGATCCGTGAGAAACTGGGTAAGGTGGTAGTCCAGTTTTTTGTGGCGGCAATCGGCCCACGCCGTTAAATCGGGGATGAGTTGGTAGGACCCCCTCTCCCGTTGCAGATGTTAGCCATCTGCTCTGCCACTCTTCCATCAGTCGCTCGTGAGCCTCCAGCCGGGTAGCACCTTCTCGGACCTGACAAATAGCCTTTATCTCAAGGTCGATTGGCGGCAAGCCTGCCAGTGCTAGTGCTGCGTCTCCGGATATAGTCCTGAAGCTTCTAATGAGCCTCTAATGAGAGCCATAGACCGTACCACCGAGCGTGCTCCTTTCATGTAAGAGCCTTTCTTGGTGGCGTTGCTCCATATTGGTGCAGCATAGAGCAGCGTTGCCTTGGCGACCGCCACCAGTAATTTTCGGGCCGGGTAATTGGGGCCTCCTATGTTGGGCATGGCCCTGGACAAGGACGCAGTTGTTATTGCTGCTTTCCTGCTCGCGTAGCTAGCTTGGTCCTTAAAAGATAGCCTGTGGGTATCACTACTCCCAGGTATTTTAGGGAGTCTTGCGAGGCAACCTGTGTCTCGTTGACTGTGATCAGCATTCTTTCCACCTTCTTCCTGCTGCTTAATAGAACATCCTCGGTCTTGTGCGCCGCAATTGTTAAGCCGGCTTTCTCTAGCCAGATGGCCATACTAATTGTCATATTGCACTTGCCTTCGAGGACTGCTATTGTTTTGGCCACTGCAGTTATTGCCACATCGCCCGCAAAGCAATGTAGCTCAGCTCCTAAGGGCCTGTTGAGCATGCCCAGGATTCCATCATACATAATGTTCCTCAGGATCGGTCCAAGCACAAATCCTTGTGGGACCCCTGCAGAAACACTGTAGCATCTCGGGCCAGCGTCCGTATCGAACCAGACGACACGATGCGTGAAGTAGCTTCCAACGACGATCCTGAGGTACTCTGGGATACCCATCCTATGCATGGCGCTGAGGAGTACTGGCCATCTGGCGGTGTTGAAGGCGTTCTTCCACCCAGCCATCTATCGCCATCAAGAGCGTTTTCGGCGATGTTTCTCACCGCCAGAGTGCTCCTGCGTCCAGAGTGCTCCTGCCCTTCCGGAATCCGTGCTGCTGCGTACCTAGGCCGTTGCTGCTCTCTGTGAATGCCTCTATTCGAGCATACAAGATGCGCTCGAATGCCTTGCTCACGATATCCAATAGGCATAGCGGTTTCGGCGTGTGCTGATCCCTTGCCTTTTGGCAGCAGAACTAGTTTCTGACTGCTGCTGTTAGCCGCCATAGAGTGGTCTGCCTTGGGAATAATTCTGCTACGATGCTAGCCAGGACATCAGGGTCAGTTGGAGTTGCCTCTCTCTTCCTTAGCTTGTTAGCTACTAGTTTGTAGGCAAGTCCCCAGGGATCTCTATCAACGGTATCTAGTAGTTCCTTATAGGCCCAAGATTTGGCAGCCAATATGCCGTGCCTAAACTCAGAGCGTTTGCTTCTCAAAGCAACCATTCTGCGTGTTGAGTGCTGCCTCTGGCTCGTTGCGCCCTTCTCCTTGCTCTTACGCATTCCGAGCGTAATTTGCTTAAGGTAACGTTGCACAAGTATACTGGGGGATTGCGCTGCTCTTTTTTCCTCCTTGGCATGGTTGCATCACACGTTGCCTCAGGCATCTTCATGAGGTCGGCCGCCATTGAATCTGCGTGTCCATTTGAGATTCGAAGAGAAGGGATTTGGTATGCCAGCATATCTTCATCGATCTTCCTCGAGTCCCTGGCTTGCCCTACTGATCTTCTCTACCGCCTCCAAGTCGTGCCCTTCGGTAGGATGCAGAAGGAAATCAGTGCGTGGTCCCTCAGCGTCTCGCATATGCAATTCCGCGCATCGGCGAGGCCGCCAATTCCGGTATGTGCAGGTTGCTGCAACACTTGATAGCTGCTTTACCGGTCATGTCTAGTATCATTGTGGAGTTGCCACGGACAGGGGAATAGGGTTCGCTCAAAAGCATGATGTCTACCTTGCGCTCCGCCGCAGTTTGAGCCAGGATGCTCTGAGCAGCTGCGCAATGGTTAACATTGACCTGAATAATCTTAATTTGCTCATGCATTATGCTGGGAGTTCGCTTCTTTAAGGCTGGCTCTGTATGTCGGGCATGCAAAACAGCCAGTCGGGTGGTTTTTGTCCACTTCGTCGCTGCATAATAGGCAATTCGGTGGTGCAAAACATCCCTTTGCCTTGTGCACTTGTTCGCCGCATCGCAGGCAGCAGTCTGACCGATCGATCGCCTTGCAGGTCGTTGCTCGATGACCGTAGCCCAGGCACTTGTTACATCTCGTGGGCCGGACGTCCTGGATGATGCGGCACCTTGAGCACCTGAGTCCCATCCCGCATCATACGGAGGCCTCTGATGTCCTCTGGTTTCAGCAAAATGCCTTGAAATTGTGTGACCAGGCAGCTGAAGAGATCATCTGCTGTCGTGGCCTCCTCCAATCCACTGCTGAATAGTGATATTCTTTGTGTAAACGTTCGGTCTTAAATTTGGGGACGCTGTCAGAGGCTTCCAGCAGTAGTTCCCCTTGCTGGGTTCTGCGGACTTGCCCAGTTTGATGAGGTTCGGTTCCGCTTTTAGTTTGCGGACCATTTCTGCATACGAGGCCTCTCCAGTCTTCTTCATTATAAGTGCCTCTGGCGTCTTCTATATAGGCGATCCCATTGGTGATTTCCTTCCGGTCCTCTGCGACGGCACGCAGATAACGGCCTGTGCCTTCGGGTTGCTCGTATTGCCAGCGCTGCTGGCTACAGGGGCCGAGTTGTCCAGCGCTGCAGCACTGCGGCGGCTAGTCGGTATATCCTCCAACACAACCGCCGGCGCAGAGCTTCCAGCATCCTGCATCGCCATTCCTCCTTCTTTTGTTGGTGACCTCGATATTCTGGAGCTCCTCCTGAATGGGTCATAGTCGGTGGGGGCGGGGCCCCCCGCTGCTCTGTCCATTTAGTTCCCGATCTCCAGATCTGGCAGCACTGTTGGTCTGCGATGAGTTGTCAGCTTAACCGGCTGATTTAACAGATGGGCCTCCCACCGCAAATAGTGCAATCGAGAAAGAACAAAATGAGAAATTATAATTTGGACCTTATTTACACACTTGCTTTGGTTTGGTTCGCTCAGCCGAACAATTACACGTTCCCACGATGTGGCTCTGTGCGATATAAACTTGTTCTAGCTAGGCTGTCTCTGTCTTTATGAGTTTTCGCGCT
Organism: Drosophila merina; assembly: GCA_035047645.1. NCBI lineage: Eukaryota > Metazoa > Arthropoda > Insecta > Diptera > Drosophilidae > Drosophila > Drosophila merina. Next base: position 12,107 of record JAWNPH010000014.1, on the reverse strand, counting down.
GCATATGTGGAAACACGTTCGTATCGGTCAAAATCCAGGAGAGTTTTTGACCATCACTGTGTGATGGTTTGCGTGTATGCAAAGGAATCGCTACACCATGCTTTTTATCATGAGCATGGTAGGTATATGCACAGAGTTGATTTCATCACTTGATGAAGAAAAGTAAAAGGAAACAGACATGCCGCGCTCGCAACTAAAGATCAGGAATGATTCTGAGTCCGAATCGGAATATAATCCAAAAGAATCTCCGACATATTTGTTTTCGCTAAAAGCATACTGCGATATTGTTAATGTGAGTTTGTAGTAATCTACAAACTAATCTAATCTAGTAATCTAGTAATCTAGTAATTGCTAATCTTGTTTGTGATTTGTATATCTTTTTGCTTTCTGTTTCAATTTCCTTACAAATACCGTTCTTAAACTTATTAACAAACTCCTCCATTTTTTTTGATCATAATTAAAATGCTTAGTAATATTCTTAAATGTGACAATGATTTGGTTAACTCTAGTAATTTGTTGTGTGTAGTATTGCCTTGAATTTTTTATATATGGTATTTCTGACGCATCTTTTGCGTCATATTTCCTGTTACTAATGTTAAGGCGCTGCCTAGGCCATTTATTAAGGCCCTTTTACTTCTGGCGTTTGGTATCAAGGTCATAATTCTATTTTTAAAAGGTTCGATCTTCCTCTGTAGGGCTTCTACCGACTCTTCTGGGTATTGGATCTCTTTTAGCAGATCCAAGCTCCACTGAAGTTCGTCTACATTTGTTAAATACTCATCTAGGTCTACCACATGCCCGAATGTTTTAATGGACTACATAATTCTTGCTTGTCCCAAATTTATTTCTATGAATGGAAAATTATTTGTAAACTGTCGAACATTTAGTAGTAGGGCTGTCAAAACGGAGGTTCTACGGGGAGAGGAAAAAATGTTGAATTACTCTTTGCTAGCTATTTTATACTTTAATTTGGATTTATGTATTTTTTATCTTTTTATTGTTCCTATAGTTGGTCCATTGTCTGAGTCAATTTCGTGTCTTGTAAATCTAGGTGTTTTCTTTCCTGAATTTGATATCTCCTTTGTGTAATTCACTTGTTTAATTGCCTAAGGTAATCCTGTTGATTAGTCGCGACTAGGTCGCGACTAGGTCCTTCGATATCTGCAGCTTTGCAAACTTCATATCTGCCATTGTGTGGAACTTTCGTGATTTCATACGGCCCGAGGTATTGGATTGTCATTTTCTTTCTATGAACTGCGTAAGTTATAGTCAGGGTAGTCTCTTCTGACTATTTCCTTTTAGTATTTTATATATTGAATAAAATGTATCTTTGGAATCGATCAATTTATTGGAAGTTTCTATATGTTTCTCCAAGCAGCTTCTAACATGTTCAATCTGCATTTTGGGCATTCCATTCCAGACGCTGAGCAATATCCAGTGTGTTGAAAATAGTCAAACGAACTTGTAGTTGGCGTGTGGGTTTTGGAGGTGGGGGAGTAGCAACCGACGTTGCAGTTGATGTGGTAACTCAGGGGCTGAACAATTGGTTGATGTGGTAACTCCACCCCCCTTAGCATAAAGTGATGGCCAGAGGGACGGTATGCCATTTTGGTGGTGTTGTGCTTGAAGATCCTAGTGGTGCGTCGAAATACGGTATAGCAGACGATAATGTTGGCTGTGCCCAGGAGACAATTGCTTTCTTTAACTCCAAGATATTGTATTTGTTCTCCTTTAGATTCAATTGTAACGTCTTTAGAGTCAGATTTTCTATTGTATCATTAATTCTGACATTAGTCACCCGTGACATGTTCATCTTATTCTCTTCTTCGTAGAAGCTTCTGAGTCTTCGGAGATCCCATTCTCGATTTCAATCCAGCAGTCCTTGTGGTGTATGACAGTAGTTCCCTCGATAAGGAAGGGGGTACCGCAAGCGGGTATTGCTTTTACGGATCTTTGTTTATAATAACGATCCATTGTTGTTCCGGCTCTATAATTATGATGTCTTTATCCTTCCATTTTGCCTCAAACGTTGCTTCTAATCCTCAAAGTTTGTCTCGTAGACACACCTTGTTCGAGAATTTAGTTATGCCGTAAACGTAGACGTTGTCGATTTTTGGACACTTATTTGTAAAGCTTAAGAGGTAATTTAATTCCTTAACATATTGGTTTGTTTAAACTTTGCTGTATTTATTGGATCTTCTCAGCAATTTTGAGACTAACAATAAGTTTTCAAATCTTAATTTTAAGCGATCACAATATTTATTGTAGTCCAGACAGATGGGTGACCGAGAGTTGTTAAGCCAGTAGAGACTACTAGCCTAAAGCATAAGGTGTGTTCTTTTGGCTTCGATGTGCCTGCGCCAGGTGAGACGTCGGTCGAGGTGCACTTCGAGACACGTCACTTCATTTGCTTTCGGTATAACGGTGTTTTTTAAAGTGATTGAAGGACAGACTTGCCGATTGAGTGTTAATGTTACATGCTTAAATTTTTTTTTTTTTTTTTTTTATGTAACTATATTATAGCGTGGTCGTCGGACATCTCAGAGCTGCATCTCACATCAAAGGTTCTGTTGACAGGATACGACTTCAAGAGTTTGTGTGTGTTTTGGGGAAGCATTGTTTTAATTTTGAACATTAATCCATCTAGCCAGACCTTGTCCAAAGCCTGAGGGACATCCAAATATATTGCAGTGCAAAATTCCCGTTTTTCGAAACATTTTTTCTGATGTTATTCGTTTGACTTGTTCTATGGTTCCATGTTTCGCTCAAAAACCGAACTGATGCACTGGAGTAAGACTGCGTGTCCTCGGATCATCAGACATTTTTCAAATAGTTTCGAGAAATAAGACAATAGAATAATTGGCTTGTACGATGAGGAAACTGAAGGGTCCTTTGGTATTATTACTGTGGTCCATTTTTTCCATCTCTCTGTATAGTACCCAAGTTTTGTGAAATCCAACCATTTTCTTGTACATACAACAAAGTATTGAAGTTCAATAATCATCTTTGGAGTATTAGATTACATTTCATTGGCTTTTTTTGGATTTAGTTGATCATTCAGGATTTTAGCTATTTCATTCGCTTAAAATTCGTTTGCCTCAAGTGGGGATTGGTCGTCGCCTTTTACCTTCGGAAAACATGCTGATGATGCGTTGCAAATGTGGTAGCTCTGTCTTTGTCACTGCGAGCCCATCCAACAGTCATATTTCTTAATGGTGATGTAGTTCCTGCCGGTGTGGTTAAACTGGGATGGGCTTTCCATAGTGTTTTTTTACTACTTGAAATATAAAGTTGCTCTATACAGCGACGTTGGTCATTTTTATCTTCTTGCTTAAGCGCATTGGAAAGTTTACGTGAAGCATTTTTGAATCTTTGCTTTGCGATTGACGATCTATGAGCTTGCCACTCCCGTCGGATACGTCGTTTTTTAAGAACGAGCCGCGCGATGTCTGCGTTAGTCAACATGGGTCTGCTAGGTGCGCTCTCTCCAGGGTATTTGCTGCTGTTGATATCTCGGCATCAAAGTTTAGCCTTGGGTTCAATGTGTGAACTTATGTATTTTCTGTATTTGAATAAGTTTGTTCTCTTTGATGTTAATCTGTTAGCCTAAATTGTAGTCTCAGGGCGTTGGAGGAGGTAGAGATTAAAGAGGACTGGCGAGTGGTCAGATGATAAATCCAGTAGAGATTCGCTCTTAGGAGGTTTCGAGGGATATTTTTAGTTATTGCGAAGTCGATCAAGTCAGAAATTTTGTTTTGGTCGGTAGGCCAGTATGATGGTCTGCCTGAAGAGACGTAGTCAAGCTTTCTGTTTGCCTTTATAATGGCGTTGTACAACTGTTTCCCTTTAGGGGTGACGATACGTGGGTTTGTTTGGCGTTGTAGTCACCTGCAGGAATGAAGTGGTCCCCTAGGGTGTTGAAGAAGTCCAGAAGTTGTTGTTCGGAAATATTGAAACATTGCCGCTTCCTAGTTACATTTACATACTGTTGAAATCTCAATTAAGAGTGCAAAGCGAATGTCTTATACTAAATGTAACGGAATCTAATTGATCTTTTTCTTTTGTTTATTCTTTACAGCGCGTCACGAGTTACGCATCATTTTATGTATTGGTTAGTCGCAAATAAACTCTCATTCTAATAGGTTATGGGCCCAGGCAGAGCTCCTGTGCGCTATTATTTCTTGGAAAGTTTAACAGCGAAAAGTTGTTGATAATAGTCGAAAAGACTTGTGTGACTCGTGTTTAATATTTGATATAAAAATGAGTTCCCAATACTCAATTGAGAAACTGGACAATGAAAACTATAGTGTGTGGTCTATTCAAATGAAAAGTGTGCTGATTTTTTTTTTTTTTTTTATAAAATTGTATTTATTTACAGTGCAGTCCACTGTAACTGTTTGTAGCAACTTATACTGCAGAGTATCATAATTTCTATTGAGTATTTACATATTTACATACTTAAACCTACTTAATTAGGGAGCCTGGAGGCATGAATTAATTTTATGAATTAATTTATATATCTTCTCGGCAGATCTGTTGGGTGAATGCGCAGGAGCCTCCTTCTCGCCCTCAGTCCCATTACACGTCTCCTCATCGAGAGTTTTCGAGCCAACTGGTTTGGGTGGATTACCAATTTGTTAACGTACGCGGTTGCATGTGCGTTTATGACATCGCCAATCCTTGGTACCATCAGCTCTTTTTCAATGTCTTTGTTGCGGATGTACCAAGCCGCTCCAGATACTTTACGCAAGATTTGCGACTGAGCCACACGAATTTTGTTGAGGTGCGACTTTGCGGCGATACCATACACTTGGATGCCAAATTTCCAAATAGCAGCCAAGACAACCTTATAAATTTTCGCCTGGTTGGAAACTGAAAGTTTTTTTCCAGGCCTAAGGAGCCAAGCCATACTGTTCGCCTTTGTTTTGAGCCGCCGAGTTACATCCGTTACATGGCGTTGAAATGTAAGTCGCTTATCAAGAGTGACACCGAGATATTTGTGGGCGTTCGATTGTATGAGGAGCTCTCCATGCAGAAACACACCAGGTGATGTTTCTTTTCTCAGGGTGTACGTCACGGAAACACACTTTTCCGGATTGACTGCAATGTTCCAGCGTAGGGCCCAGTTCTCAAATTTTTTTTAGATACAGCTGAAGCTTATCAGTAGCCCTTTTAATATCAATAAACCAAACGTTCTGGCCAGAAGCCTTGCCTGGATCCGGATCAGAGGAGTCAACATTCTGTGACTTCACCTTTGGGTTATAGGTGTTAACTACAGCGTGACCTTGGGGTAGAAGCAGCCAAGTTGCACACCACAACCCTGTAGGCTCTGTCTTCCGGGAGGCAGAAGTGAGTGTATTGGACATTTACTGATGATAGCTTTTTAGTGATAGCTCTGTGGGCATCAGAGTCACGGGGGTATATGCGCAAGTTGCCATTACGCGCGATCTTGAGTTCATATGATTCAGAGTCGAGAAGCCTTTCCAAAACAGGTACGTCGCTGACAGCAAGTACTGTTATTTGCCTAGGTTTTGGTGACTTCTTTGTCACTGCAGTTTGAGCTTGTCGAGATTCTTCCACTGCAACGGTTTCGACCTGGAGAATGTCCATGCTATTTTCGCTTGCTATTTCTTCACAGTCATCATGGTCTGCCTCATGGTCAAAAAAATATGTTTGTTCCCATACCGGCTTTTCTAGCCCCCTGGAAACCGAACAAGACATTGATCATCTTACTGATAACATAGAATCAATACTCGTTGCAGCAGCAAAAGCGTCAACTCCACAAGACAAACAAAAAAAAAAACTTCAAAGAACCCCCACCCCCCCACAAAAAAAAACCCCCCCATCCCCCCCACAAAAACCTGAAACAACCCCAACAAAACCTTCCCCCTACTCTACCAAGCTGGTCTCGCAGTGACACGGACAGAGCAAGAGTCTTCGCTGATCATCTTGAAAAAGTATTTAAACCAAATCCAGCCACTAACTCATTTACTCTCCCGCCTTTAACTGCATCTGACTTAGCACCACAAGATCCTATAGAATTTCGGCCAAGCGAGATAACGCAAGTCATTAAAGAGCAACTTAAGACTGGAAAATCGCCTGGCTACGACTTAATAACCCCGAAAATGATCATCGAGCTCCCAAAGTGTGCAGTTCTACGAATCTGCTTGCTCTTCAACGCAATTACTAAAATTGGATACTTCCCTCAAAAGTGGAAGAAATCAGTTATTATTATGATCCCTAAGCCTGGGAAAGACAAAACACAGCCATCATCATACAGGCCAATAAGCTTACTTACTTGTCTATCCAAGCTATTTGAAAAAGTGCTGCTACTACGCATCAGCCCCCACCTCAAAACACACAACACACTCCCATCGCACCAATTTGGTTTTCGGGCAAAACACGGAGCCATCGAACAGGTTAACCGCATCACAACCGAAATTCGCACTGCCTTTGAACATCGAGAATATTGCACAGCTCTATTCTTAGACGTTGCACAAGCATTCGATAGAGTATGGCTGGATGGACTTATGTTTAAAATAATCAAACTGCTGCCTCAAAACATACATAAGCTTCTAAAGTCGTATCTATATAAAAGAGTGTTCGCGGTTAGATGCAGTTCAAGCACTTCAAACGATTGTATTATAGAAGCCGGAGTGCCTCAAGGAAGTTAGAAGCTTAGAATAAGATTTGAAAACTTATTGTTAGACTCTTAAGTAAAAGGGAAGATTCAATAAATAAGAAAAAACATTGGAAAAAAAAACAAAAAAAAAATCATGGTCTGCAAGAGCAGCAAATCTATATAAAGCGAGATGGTTACGATTATGTTCGATTACATGCGCTCTTTTTTTTTAACTTTTCGGTGAGGTTGGTAGGCTTCTCTTCTTGGAAGGAACTTTTTGCCAAGAGACTGAAGCCGGCTGGAATGTGAGCGTATTACTATTTTTTTCAATTTGCGGCAATAGGCGACTATTTCCAACTGTTATCTGGTTAAGATTATTTAATTGGCTTGGGCTGCTAACCATAAGAAGCTCCCTGCCAGTTGTGCTAGGCGGGGGCATGCTCTGAAAGGAGCGTCCTGTACGTGGTACTTCTTGGAAGCTATCAGCACCTAAAACGACTTCCGACATCTCGGATTCGAATCGACCATACTTCTCTTGAAGCACCTCTTTTTTTAAATTCCTCGATGAAATATAATTTGATTATTTTGCCAAAAACTTATTATTTTCTTTTTTTGTCGGAAAATATTTAATGAAAATAAAATCAAACTGATCCCTTTCTCAATGATTCGACTGATACCCGCCGAATTATGGTCAGTGGTCAGTGGCCGTTTGCTGAAAAATGAAAATGACACAGCAGAACAAAAAGCGTCTTTCGATGCTAAAGACGAAAAGGCACTAGCAAGTATGCTATGTATGCTATGTATAAAGCCGACGCAAATTAATCATGTGAAACATTGTGTAACTGCTAGGGAAGCTTGGAAAAAACTTGGTGAAATTCATATGCCATCCGGTCCAGCGAGACGCATACATTTGTTTAAGTAGTTGTTGTACATGAAAATGAGTGAGACGGAAAGTGTGGAGGAACATTTAAATAAATTCAGTGCATTGGTAGAAAAGCAGCAAGAAATTGAACAAAGTGTGCCAGAAGAAATGCTCGTCATAATTTTGCTTTCGAGCTTGTGACTCGTTTGAAAATTTTGTTGTCGCCATAGAGACGCGCGACACATTGCCGGGGCTGAGCGCTCTCAAGGTTAAACTTCTAGAAGAGGGAGAGAGGCGCAAGACAAACGAAACGGTGATCGGAAAGGAACAGAAAATGTTCGCGTCGGGTACGGAACAACAATACTCAAAAAGGAATATCGAAAAAGGTGTCGAATGTTGGTCATGTGAAAAGCGCGGGCATATTGCTGCAAAGTGTAGATCGAAAGAAAAAATAATGTTAGCAGGCGATAATTACGTAGAAGCCGAAGGGCGCGGTAGAGTGACTTTGTGCTATGGAGAGAATACGATCAAACTGCTTGATGTATTGTACGTAAACAATTTGCAATGTAACTTTATTTCGGTGCAAAAGGCAACTTCAAAAGGATTGAAGGTGATTTTTAATAAGAACGAAACGAAAGTAATAGACACTGACGGAGACACTTTACTAGTTGCTAAACGCAAAAATGAATTGTTCTTATTTGAAAATAAATCAGAAAAAGTGTTCGCAATTAATGGAGAAAAGTATGAAATGATTAAGTGGCATAATCGGTTTGGACATTTGAAGTTGAATAGTATGCAGAAAATGATTAACAAAGACATGGTGTACGGTTTGAAAATAAATTCGTGTGATTTGAACGGTTTCGTATGCGAAACGTATGCCAAATGCAAGATTTTTGTGTAAAACAGTTTCCAAACGCGTCGGAAAGCCGCGAGAGTGAAGTGTTAGGACATATGTGGTCCAATAAACACAAAATCAAACGGTGGCGCACGATTCTTTGCAACTTTCATCGATGACAAAACACGGTACATGTCAGTCTACATGTTAAACAACACTAAAGATGCGGTTTTTGAAAAATTTAAAGAGTTAAAATCGTTGGTCGAGAAGCAAACAGGAAAGAAAATAAAAAGGATCCGTAGTGACAACGGTCGAGAATATGTTTCGCGAAGGTTTAAAGGATACCTGGTGAGTCAAGGCATACAAAGACAGCTAACACCTAACCTATATAACCTAACAGCTAACCTATATAACCTAACAGCTAACGTATACTCCTCAACAAAACGGAGTTGCAGAACGTGCTAACAGAACCCTCCTGGAAATGGCTCACAGTATGTTAACTCATGTTGGAGTGGGTGAGAGTTTTTGGGGAGGCTATAATGACAGAACAAAAAACATCGCAGAACAGGGGCCCAGTTGCGAACTACAAACACTTGGAGCTTGGTTGACCTTCCTGAAAAGCAGAAAGCAATCGGGTGCAAGTGGGTGTTTACCGGGTGCAAGTGGGTAAATCGAGGTTGGTAGCCAACGGTTGCGGACAGCAGTATGGGGTGAATTACCTGGAAACATTTTCCCCGGTGGCACGTTACTCTTCAATAAGGTTAGTGATTGCATTGGCTGTCGAGCATGGCATGATTATGCACCAAATGGACGTGTCAGCAGCGTACCTAAACAGTGAACTAAAGGATGAGGTCTAAATGAGACAACCTGAAGGTTTTGTAGACGCAAAACACCCAGATCGAGTCCTGCGATTGCATAAGTCCTTATACGGTCTAAAGCAGAGTGGACGCGAGTGGAACTGGAGGCTAAATGAAGTTCTTAACAAAATTGGATTCATTTCGTGTCCCAGCGAGCCTTGCATATACACGAAGAAAATTGGGGAAAACCTAAACATTATTGTGGTATATGTTGATGATTTAATTCTTGTTTGTTCCAGAAAAGATGACCTCCTTAGCATCAAGAATCAAATATCAGATGAGTTTGATGTTGTAGATGGCGGAGACTTGAAACATTTCCTAGGCATGGAGATAGAGAGGTGTGGCGAAACTGGCAGTGTCACTATAGGCCATAAACAATTTATTGCTGGTCTACTAACAGACTATGGTATGGAAGACTGCAAACCCAACGCGATTCCTCTGGAGGCGGGCTTTCAAGTTAAATGCGAGGATGCAAGCTGCACAAAAGTGGATCAGAACTTCAATCACTCATTGGTTCTTTGATTTATTTGGCTATGACGACAAGACCAGATATCATGCATAGTGTGGCTAAATTGGCACAAAGAAATGCTGATCCTCACAAGGAGCACGAAGTGGCTGCAGGTGGCTGAGGTACCTTAAGGGCACAGCTGACATAAAGCTATGTTACGAACGTACAGGTGTACATGTCCATTGTTTCGTTGGCGCAGACTGGGCTGGCGATAGCACAGATCGCAAATCCTTTACTGGTTGGACATTCATCATGGCTGGTGCGGCGATTTTATGGGAGTCCAAAAAGCAGACCATTGTGGCACTTAGTTCAACTGAAGCTGAGTATGTGGCGCTTTCAACAGCAGCAAAAGAGCCAGTTTAGCACTGGATCCAAAGATGGTTATCTACAGTGATAATCAAAGCGCACAATGTCTGGCAAAAGACTCCAAGTTTCATGCACGAAGCAAACATATTGATATTAAGGACCATTTTGTACTACAATTATATAAGGAAAATGTTATTGATATTAAGTATGTTTTAACAGAAAATATGATTTCTGATATTTTAACAAAAAACTTAAATAAGATCAAGCACACAGGTTTTGTTAAACAGTTAGGTTTAAATTGAATTGAAAATTATGTTTAAAAGAAAAATGGATATTTAGTTAACTTGTAAAGACATGTCTCTTTGAGAAGGAGTGTTGAAATCTCAATTAAGAGTGCAAAGCGAATGTCTTATACTAAATGTAACGGGATCTAATTGATCTTTCTCTTTTGTTTATTCTTTACAGCGCGTCACGAGTTACGCATCATTTTATGTATTGGTTAGTCGCAAATAAACTCTCATTCTAATACATACATTTATGGCCCTGCAAGTAGTTTTTTTCAAACTCGCTCTGGTAGTGGTGTTTGATGCGGTTCCTAATCAGGATACCGGTTCCGCCATGTGCTTCTCCATCTGTATGATTTGTTCGGTAGAACAAAAAACCACTTATTTGAAAGCTGTACTTAAAAGTGAGATGTGTTTCTGACAGTAGTAGGACGTCAATATGATTGACATGCAGGAATTAAGTTATCTCAAGTTTATGCCGTAAAACGCCGTTTGCGTTCCACAATGATATTCGTAGAGCTGGCATTGATTATTTGGAGTTTTGGGATACAAGCATCTCCATGAGGATATTTTGGTTCCGCATATATATCGAACGTTGAACTTTATGCACGTCGGCCTATTATCGCTCCGTAATTTTGAACGTTTCCCGAACAAACTAGCAACCTATTATCAGCTCCGAACTGATTTAATCAACCTGCTGAATCGCGAAGTGATCTACAAACTGAAAAACACCTCGAAAGTTTAATTTTAAACGCATATTCTTCGTTTTATTTTAAACGCGATAAGACTGTGTTTCGCAAACAACAACAACAAAGTAACCATTAACCGTTGCTTTGTTTCGTTATTACAAGCTGCTCACCGCTCTCCATCGCATTCCCCCTTTTGTGGAGCTTCTTCATCTCCGTCTGAATTGACACTGCTCCTGCTGTTCGCCGAAATCGCTCCCACGCTATCGTCGCTGGATCCCTCTCTTCATCATACACTCGCTGGACCATTCTGTTTTGGAGCGCATTCTCTCTCTCATTACCCAAAATGTCTTTGGTTTGTGCCTCAAAGAGATGCGAATTTGGAGGAGCTATTACCGGCGACTCCTATCTAACTTGCTGGCTATGCGACAATTGCTCGCACATGAAATGCGCTGGCGTTGGTTATTATGGCCGACTTGGTGATATCCTAGGCAAAGGCATCGGTTTGACATGGTCCTGTTTGGCCTTTCGAGAGATTAAAGGCGAGATGCGCACGTTTATGCGGCAAACCCGAAACGGTTTCCGGGAGGTTCGGAAACAAATTGCCACATTAAATGAGCAGTTTCAAAGCCTCGCTGGGCCTAAAACTATTTAGCGAATCACCACGCCGGAAAATCGCTAACACTAACCAGAATATGAATATGTGTACCACTTCAGCCTCACATTTTCCAGTAAGCAATGTTATCGTTGATGCTCCTGTCGAACAGCCACCCATCCTAGCTATTCAGAAACCACGTCTTCCCCCTGCAAAAGTTGATACGCCAGAAACGGTCAGTAGGAATCTCCCACCTGGTCCCATTCTTGATAAATTTTCAATAGTCATATCACCAAGCCAGCCTGCTGCTGCATCACTTCGCCTGCCTGCCGCCGCACCTGCCCGCCTACCCGTTGTAAAATCACCAAAGCCATTGACGGGAGTTCCAATGGAAACGCGATCTTCTGGACTTACGCTGAGTGCTGTGGCTCCCCGCAAATCCATCTTTGTAGCGCGACTTATGCCTGACGCCACTGCAGATGACGTTAGGTGTTACCTTGCAAATAATCTAAGTATAGCTCCGTCAGAAATTTTTGTGACCAAATTTAATTT